>OX422214.1:555003978-556272728 GCA_949130495.1 Sambucus nigra | reverse complement strand
CTTAAGCTTTGCCTGAAACGACAAAAAGCACATGATTAGTAAAATAAGTAAACTAAAAAATTATAACGTAATTAACAATAATTAAACTGTCGGATTACTTACAATCGTGGCCGCGACGCTCGGGGACACCTCCTTGTCCTTCCCCTTCTTCGTCCGAAGAGCCACATAAGTATCGAGCCTATGTGGCTTACCCCCTGGCCCACTCCCTACCCCCTGAAATAAAATAAAGTAAAGTAAAATTAGTATCGGCCCCGCAAAGTAAAATAATATCCAATAATATATTTCTGTAGTTATAGATAAATTAAATATTACCTTCATCCTATGCTCCACCTCAGCGTAAGAGGTTCGGCCGGAGTAGTGCACGTCCGTCTTTTTAGCCCGATTTTCCCTCCCTGATTGGCGAGATGCCAATTGTCGATCCTCGATCTCATTGTCAATGAACTTTTGCCATTGTGCCAATGAGATCGGCTCCTTGGGCGGGACGGATCCGCGCCATTGTAAAATGGTCTCTTGTGTTTTTCCAAAGTACCGTGTCCGCATACTTTTTTTCCACGTCTTGTGTTGCTCTCTCAACTGCTCCAAGACGGAATCGTGTAGCTTTGGATCCAAGTTGAATTGTTCCTGTCCAACAAATACAATGTTAGTTGCGAATAAATATAAATATAAATATAAATATAAATATAAATATAAATATAAATATAAATATAAATATAAATATAAATTGAAATTGAAATATTCATATAAATATTACCTGTAGTGCCGCCCAAACAGCTAACTTGAGCTCATACGGCACCTCCTTCCAACTCATAAACCCCGGGCCGATGACCGTCTTTAGCAACTCGAGGGATCTCGCTAAAAGCTCCGACTTGTTTTCGACGGTAATCCCAAATTTTCCATATTTGGGGAGCCTAGGGGCGGAGGAGCCCTCGTCGCCTCCGCTACCACCGAACCCAGATGACGACATCATCATAAACAGCATCATCATCTTCGCCCTAACATCTGAAGGAGACATTTTTGCTGTAAAAAAATGTTATTAGTACAGATAAAAAAAATGTTATTAGTACAGATAAAAAAAATGTTATTAGTACAGATAAAAAAATGTTCCGTCTATATTATAACGTATGTGTAAGTTCCGTCAATACCATTTCGTTTCAATTTTGTAATATTATGTTTTTTCCAAATATTTAAAGAGTTATTAAATGGGTGCCCCACCCCTGCCCCCTCCCCCCGCCACACACACACGCACACCTACGCACACACACACACACACCCACCCCTACCCACCCCACCCCCACCCCCTCTCCCCACCACGATCGTGACAACTACATATATTGTTTATCAATAAAATTATGACATGAGATAATTATAATTGTAGCATAAATTTCATTATCATGGGTTTTACCTAATTGAATTAAATGAACAATACTTTTAGCCCTTGTTATTCATCAAATTTGAGGCAAGTTAATTAGAATATTTGTATCGAGCCTATGTGATTTATATGGATTAATTCTATTACATTTATAATTTAACTAATAGAGTTGAATTTTAATATTAATCCTTTGGTTTATTTAACTAACTTTGGTTTGGTTTATTTCTAGTTGAATCTGAGTTATAATTTTTAGATTATGTATAGGAATTGAATTTTAATATTAATCCTTCATAAATCCCTTGAATACATGCATAAATTTGTAGAGATTGAAATTAAATTGCTTGAGATTGAATTTCTATGTTTCGGGGTCATTATTTGAAAATACTTAATTACCCTTTGAAAACCTTTCATAACACACCTATGTATTAAATATGGGTTAGACCTCTTAGCTTGCTCAACCACCCATTTACACACTTACTTTACCTTTTATTTACATTATGGATATTAATCAATTCACACGTTTTTTGTCCACTTCAACCTTTACTGAAACATTTATTAATTCATTCAAGTTAGGTAAAACCACGCAAGTATCTAATACAAATATTATCATTCAACAAATTAAGTCCCATCGATAATAAACCCCCTCCCCCACCCTGCCCCACCCCGCCCCACCCCAATATTTTTCAACACCCAACATCCAAATCCAACAACATAGGTCTAGAACCAAAGTTTGTACATAATAATTTATAGTCTCCAAGAAAGTACCATTTTTATTCATAATATTTACGATTATCAGTTTCTCGTGTATTAGCCAAATTTCCACCCCACCCTGCCCCCCTCCACCACACCCTGCCCCACCCCGCCCCACCCCCACCCCCACCCCGTGCCCCACCCTGCCCCACCCCGCCCCACCCCCTCCCCCACCCCCACCCTGCCCCACCCCCACCCCCTGCCCCACCCTGCCCCCACCCTGCCCCACCCCCCACACAAGCACACACATACACACATATATATATACACATACCCCCCACCCCCTCCCCCGCCCTGCCCCACCCCGCCCCACCCCCTGCCCCCCTCCACCACCCCCTACCCCCATCCCGGCCCACCCCCCACACACGCACACACATACACACATATATATATACACATACACACATAAATATACAGACAAATATATATATATATATATATAAATGCGTCGAGAGAGAGAGAGAGAGCAGCGTCGAGAGAGAGAGAGAGAGAGAGAGAGAGAGAGGGAGGGAAGGGCGCGGGAGGTAAAAAAGAAGGGGGGTAGGGTTTTTGCTGGAAAAGTTGTCACGGTCGTGTCAAGGTCTTTGACCGTGACACGAATTGTCACGGTCATTGACCGTGACAATTCGTTGTCACGGTCGTGTCAAGGTCAATGACCGTGACATAAAACGCGTGTTTTTTTGTCACGGTCAATGACCTTGACAAGGCTGGCCGGCTGAAAGGTGACAATTTGCCCATTTTGGTGTAGTGAAATCCATCTTTTTCCTCTAGGTAGGTGGTCGGTACAAAGACTCATTAAAAACTACCAATCCTAGACATGGTAAAACAAAATCGATTTGATAAGTTCGCGTTGGAGTAACTTTTAATTCTAGCCTCGTTAAGAGTTTTCTTTTAAGTCAGTTTATGCAACGTGTTAAATTAAGTACGAAATTAAATCACGTAGGAGCACACAAAAACGTACTTTCGGCATGGACTTTTTACGGTCACTTGTTTACGCCGGGTCGAAGTTTAAGTTGACGTTGATCGGAGGGAAACGACGCCTACGCTTCAGTCGACCCGAGAGTTCCTTGTGGGCGTGGCAAGATTTCACAATTTTGTCTTCGTCCACGCACCGTTGCACACTTTTTCGAATTTTCCTTCACTTTTATCCCTTTTGTTTCTCTTTTTTTTAATGTGCTTAAAAAAATAAAAGAAACTACACCAAACGTAAAGTGCGAAAAAAATAAAGAAAAGAAACAAAAATTAACACGACACGCGCACTAATGGTGTATTTAACAAAAAAAATAACAAAGTACACTTTATATATATATATATATATATATATATATATATATTAATTTGAAGGAAAAATAAAAACTGAATTACTAAAGGGAATAAAAAATATTTTTTGGATTGTTGGATTTTTTGTTTCAATTTTTTTTACTTACTGGAAAAAACAAATCTGGAAATTTACACGAAAAAAATAATTTTTTTAAAGTTTTTTCATTTTTTTTGTATTTTTGTGATACTTTTACGAACAAAAATGCGAAAAGTAAAAAAAATAGTTCGAAAGTCATAGTTTTTTTTTTAAAAAAAATTGAACAAATCCCCGGAAACGATGCCAAAACCTTGTTTCTGTCAATTTTATAAAATACCGCAAGTGCACGGGCTATTATAGAATAGAGGGTGTAAGTATTGGTCGAACCCATAGAGATTTGTCAATTTTTTCATTCAAAATAATTATGAATATCCAACAAGAGTTAATGGGATAGAGAATGATTATGAACTACACTAAATAAAAGCATCTACGATAAATGAGAGTAACACAAGAGATTTGTAAACAATTAGGATTCGGGGTCCATTTATCACATAACTAATATTGCCCACTAATTTGATATTGTCATTCCCTTTTTATAACTCAAATTAAACCGATTCTCACCGCGTTTAATTCGAAAAATATGACATGTATGTTCAAAATAGTTTTAACGTCTCTAATAGACGGAATAAATCCTTATTCTCTTCGAAAATAGAAGTTTTAAAATCCGTAAATGTATTTAAGCATGGACTATCAAAACAATCAAAGTGCAAGCATAATCCATCAAAAATTACTATTTTTAAATCTCAAAACTTGATTTGATAAAACAATCTTGAAGGTTCTAAAACACACTCTCGCGTTGCTTTAAAATGAATATCAAATCTTTGAGAACAATTAAAACGATTAGGGAATAAACAACAATAAAATTAACACGATAATATTGACTAACTATGATAAACTTCACCCTACTTCTAATATAATAATCATGCTATCATAATAAAAGAAAAATTGCAAGAATAAGTGAATATTTTCATTAATGAACCAAACTTACAAATAGTTCTCTCACAATAATCTTCAATCCTCTAAAAAGATGATAAAAACTTGGCCTTCAAATTGACTACAATCTCTCAAAAATTTCTCTCTCTCCAATTCTTTTTTTTTTAATATAATGAACCCAAGGGTATTATTTATAGGCTTAGGGATGAGGTGTTTGAGTTGACTCAAACTCTCTTTGATTGGTTGTAGTTGAGATGATAATTATCTCTTGGAGTCTTGGGAAGAGTTGAAGATAGCTGGGAAGTCTTTTTTTTTCAAAAATAATTATCCCAAACTCATATCACTATTCACAACACCATCTTTAATCGCATTTTTTACCCCCAAAACTTCAAATCTCTCTTTCGCCCGAACTTCAAAGTTTCGAGTCTTTTCAATCCCTTTTCTAAAAGTTATGGCACGGTCTCAACGGACACTTGAACGATTTTATAAAAAATATTAAGTACAGTTGTATCAACCGAGTCGTGCATGTCGTGTCGCGACGTATCCTGATAATTTTTGCACATCGACTCCTTTATTGTCCAAATTGTCGGGGTACCTATAAAAATGAAAAATAAAAATAATTAATTCAAATTTAGGGTCATAAATATTTTAAAAATTATAGAATTACCCCTTTTTGTATTTTAGCCCTCGAAATTCATAAGTTGCTCATTTTAATCCTGCATTCAACCAAATTTTAGAGAGAACTTTATTTTACCTAGATAAACTTTTAAAAATTATTCTCAGGCCCATAAAGTTTGGAAAATTATTATTTCACCCCTGGAGTTATTAAAATTGCATTTTAACTCAAATTTTATTCAAACTTGCATTTTTATTTTATTTTACGAAAAAGACTCTAAAAGCTCATTATTTATGATACAATGGGACTAACAAGGCCTAGATTTGGGCATAATTCATACAAAATAATGCACTCATTAATTAGATATAATAATTGGAGAATGACAAGGATTATTGAACTATATACAGCATATAACTTTCTCTTTTCTTTTCTTTTCTTCTTTTTCTCATTTTTTTATTTTCTTTTCTTATGTTTTCTTCTTTTCCTTTTCTTTTTCACTATACTTTCTTCTTTTCTCACTCTTTTCATATACTCAAATTGCAACCACACTACACAACATCATTCAATCCCAAGCAACATTCCAAACAAAGGCATGTAAGGTAATATGTATGCTATATAACTCTAATTAGGAGTTGGTTATGGAATTTTAGGTAATGAAACGAAAGGCTAATATTTAGGCTCAAAGGGGGTGACTAGGGAAATCATAAAAGGTGAGGTCATGGCTAATATGGGTGATAACACAAAGATTGCCTATGATCATTTAATAAAGTTTACGTAATTCTCAAGTCAAAATAATATATGAAAATCATGCTCAAGTAACACATTTCAAGATATAAACTCAAATAATGAACTATCAATGAAAGAATAGAGAGATTATCGATGAATTCATTATTTTCAAAGAGGAAAGAATAGTGTTTACACTCACAAACGATGAAAGGTACAGAGCTTACTCGGTGTAAGTATATACAATCACTACACCAAAACTGGGCTAATGGTCACGACCTAAATCCCTGACCAGGCACTGTGGGTCGCGAATTTGGTTCGTGACCAAATTAGGTGGTCACGGCCCAAATCCCTGACCCAAATCTTAGTCACGGACCTGTAATACTCACAGATGTGGTCACGACCCATATCCCTAATGAGGTTTGTAAGACTGGTCATGGCCCAGGGCCATGACCATAATTCAATTAAATACCCTTGTCGTCACCACTATTGACCGTGACCCTATTTTTGTGCAATTGTTGGTTATCGGGTATTTAGACCTTGACTATTGGGTCGTATACATAAATATATGTCACGAAAGTCGGTCGTGACTATACGTATTGTGTATTGAACAATGATCACGGCTTTTGGCCATGACCAGTTATAATAATATTAAAAAAAATCCTCGAATTGGGACGCTAATCGGTCAGTTGCTGCAAGTGCTCCTTGGGTGACCTCGACTAGGTCCCGTGCTCTTAAATTGGGGGGTCCCGTGACCACATGGATACGGGACGCGTGTGGGAAACCTAAAATATAGGTTGTGCTCTCAAACCAGGGGTCCTGTGACCACGCGATTGGTTCGTGCGGGCTACGTTGGTCCCGTGCGAGCTGTTGGTGCCACCCACGGGTCCGTTTGGGTTACATAACGTGGTTTCACCCTTTGACTGCACGTTTTCAAGCCTAAGTCTGGATATTCTCTATTTTAGGCCGTGCTCTCAAACTGGGGGTCTCGTGACCACACGATCGATTCGTATGGGCTACGTTGGTCCCGTGCGAGGTGTTAGCACTGCCTACGGGGCCGTTTGGGTCGCGTTGCGTGGTTTCGCCCTTTGACGGCATGTTGTCAAGCCTAAGTCTAAATATTTTCCATTTTGGATGTGCTCTCAAACTGAGGGTCTCGTGACCACGTGATCGGTTTGTGCATGCTACGTTGGTCCCATGCGAGGTGTTGGCGATGCCCACGGGGCCGTTTTGGTCGCGTTTCATGGTTTTTTCCCTTTGAGGACACGTTTTTAAGCCTAAGTATGGATATTCTATGTTTTGGGATGTGCTCTCAAATTGGGGGTCTCGTAACCATGCGGTCGGTTAGTGAAGGCTACGTTCATCCCGTGCGAGGTATTGGCACCACTCATGAGGCTATTTGGATCGCATTGCGTGGTTTCGCCCTTTGACAGCACGTTTTCAAGCCTAAGTCTAGATATTCTCTGTTTTGGGTAGTGCTCTCAAATTGGGGGTCTCGTGATCACACGGACGGTTTATATGGGCTACATTGGTCTAGTGAGAGGTGTTAGCATAGCCCGCGGTACTGTTTGGGTCGCGTTGCGTGGTTTTGACCTTTGACGGCACGTTTTCAAGCCTAAGTCTGGATATTTTCCATTTTGGGTTGTGCTCTCAAATTGGGGGTCTCGTGACCACGCAATCGGTTTGTACGGGCTATGTTGGTCCCGTGTAAGGTGTTGGCGATGCCCACAGGTCCGTTTGGGTCATGTTGTATGGTTTGTCCCTTTGATAGCACATTTTCAAGCCTACGTTTTCAATCCTAAGTCTGGATATTCTCTATTTTGGGTCGTGCTCTCAAACCGGGGATCCCGTGACCACGGGGTCAGTTCGGGTGAGCTACGTTGGTCCCGTACGAGGTTTTGGTGCTGCCCACTGGGCCGTTTGGGTCGCGTTGCGTAGTTTCGCCCTTTGACTGCATGTTTTCAAGCCTAAGTCTGAATATTCTCTATTTTGGGCCATGCTCTCAAATTGGGAGTCCCATGACCACGCGATAGGTTCATGCGAGCTACGTTGGTCCCATGTGAGGTGTTGGCACCGTCCACAGGGCTATTTGGGTCACGTCACATGGTTTCGCCCTTTGACGGAAGGTTTTCAAGACTAAGTCTGGATTTTCTCATATTATCGTCATATTCTAAATTCGGGGCTCTCGTGACCACACGATCAGTTCCAGCGAGTTACTTTGGTCCCATGGGCGGTAATCGCTCCCCTAAAGGAGCTGTTTGGGGGCATTAAGGGGTTTTTCCCTTTAACGGCACGTTTTCAAGCATTAAGTGTGGATTTTCTCAAATTATCGGCATTTTCTCAAACCAAGGGTCCAGTGACAACGCGGTCGATTCCAGTGAGTTAAATTGATCCCGTAAGAGGTGTTTGCATCTCTCACGGGGCCAGTTGGGAGGTGCTTTTGGTTTTCTCACTTTGACGGCATGTTTGGTAAAAAAATCTGAACAGTCATAGCATGGAAACACTAGAACCGTGATCTGAACAGTCTTTGGAGTTTTGTCTATACAGTCTTTGGACCAACAAAGACACGTAGTCTACCATAAGTGAGTTCCTGGATTTTTACAACTATAGCAAGTGTTCCCATTATTGATTTTAGATGGTGGACTTCGATTTTGTTGAGTAAATTGAGCGGTAATGTTTGTAAGGGATTAATTTCAAGGTGCATGAAAATCAACATTACAATATGGCCTCACAAGACTATTAAGTGTTTGACAACTCTCATTGAGCTTACACTTATGCTTATCAAGCTCAATGAGGGTTGTCAATCTCTTAATCTTCCTGTGAGTCCACCTTGTAATGTTGATTTCCCTGCACCTTGAAATTAATCCATTACAAACATTATCGCCCACTCTATTTAACAAAATCGAACTCCACCACATAAAATCAATAATGGGCTAATTTGCTATAGTTGTAAAAATCCAGGGATTCACTCGTGGGAGACTATATGGCTTCGCTGGTCTAAAAACTATCCAAACAAAACTCTAAAGACCATTCACAGCACGATTCTAGTGTTCCCATGCCATGACTGTTCATATTTTCTTACCAAACATACCTTTTGAGGGCAAAGACCAAAAACACATCCCAACTGGTCAGTGAGAGGTTCAAACACCTCTTACGGGATCAATTTAACTCGCAAGAACCGACCGTGTGGTCACGGGACCCCTGGTTTGAGAAAATGACGATAATTTGAGAAAATCCACACTTAATGCCTGAAAACGTGTTGTTAGAGGGCGAAACCCCTTAGCTCCCCCCAAGCAGCCCCTTTAGGGGAGCGATTACCGCCCACGGGACCAAAGTAACTTGTAGGAACTGATCGCGTGGTCACGGGACCCCCATATTGAGAATATAATGATAATTTGAGAAAATCCAGAATTAGACTTGATAACGTGCCGTTAGAGGAGAAACCCCTTTAACACCACCCAAAAACCCCTAAAGAAGTTTGAACACCTCGCACGGGACCAACGTAACTTGTAAGAACTGACCACATGGTCAAGGGACCCCCGATTTGAGGATATGACGATAATTTGAAAATATCTAGAATTAGGTTTAAAAATATGTCGTTAGAGGGTATCTAGACTTAGGCTTGAATTATCCCTTACTCCTTCTAACATACGATCGAACAAGAATCCAACAACCAATAATTATCCAACAGCCAAACCAAATAAAACCAATAATTATCTCATACTCCTTCTAACATTTATTCAACAATCAATAATTATCCAACAACTAAACCCATCAAAACCAATAATTATCACGTACTCCTTATAACATACTATCTAACAACCAATAATTATCCAACAGCCAAACCAAACAAAACCAATGATTATTCCATACATTTAAAATATTTAAAAGATAATGCATATCAATTATATAACTACTTCAGTTAAAGTAAAGAGTACCTGATTCCTGCGATCCAACAAGGCCATTTAATAGAGTCTTCTGAATGTGTGATTGGACCAAATTGATTCTAGAGCCCCCAACGTATTCTTTTACAAGTACATTTGTTGACTAGTTTCTTTAATATAATCTTCATAAAATCAAGCTAATTTAACTTCATTTTATGAACATCTTGTGAAAGTAACTAAATATTCGACTAAGCATAACATATTTTCGAAAGTTAACTTACACAAACCATATTAAACATTCGTGAAAGTAACTAAACATTCATATATCAAAATAGGATACAAATAAGATTGACAAGGTTAACATAATATTTTAATACTCAATCTTCCTCTAAATCAACTAAAAGATCCTTCAAATTAGGGTTGTCATCAAGAGTTGACTGAAACTCTTTTGGAGTTTTCAATGCATCCATTTCAGTAGTCATACCCTTTGGTGCATGCACAACTATAGATTAATTGCCATCGTTTATGCACTTCGAGTAGAATACATTCTTTACGTTCTGAAAGGAACAAATAAAAGGCTCATCGACTATGCGATCTTTACTTTTCAACTTTGATAAATCCACCATAATAAGTTTGGAGTCAGGATCAACTTTGCAAGCATTCGTAGTATCCTCCACCTTTACCCAATCACAATAGAATGTGGTTTCTGTGAAATCTAAGTAATCAAGTTCTAGGATTTATTGGACTATTCCATAATAGGTTATCACCGCATTCTTTAGATTTTTCTCGCTTTTGCTAGCGATACGGGTGGTTAAGGCAGAAACTGATATTCCACTATTTTTCTTCTAAAGTATTTCCTCATATGGATATGAAATGAAATCAAGATCGTTGGTACGGAATTTCTTAAACTCTTTCGCACGAAAATTAGGGCCTTTTTCTAGGCGTGCAAGTCTGGAAGAGAGATCACTGTGACACCCCTCTTATTAAAATTAGAGGGGCCAGCCCGATACTCCAACAATTACAGGAATCATAGATGGTCCATTCTTAGCATCATAGTAATAAAAATACATATATGAGACAACCACCCATTATTTTAGAAACGGATTGTCAAAAATATATTTTATAAGTTGATAAAAAAACATTTAAACAATCCAATTAAAAAGAAGGTGGATAGCGTTACGGACAGATAATAAATTGGCAACTACATACAGCAAAATAACCGAATAAGCTGTCGGTTAACAGACATATACAACAGAGTTACACTGAGTATTAAAGTGCAATATCACATCATATAATACAAGTACAAAAATTGGGGCAACACGCCTGAAAGTCTAACCGATCATAACTAGAACACAAAAAGATGGAAGCGTCTACATCCAAAAATATCCCGTAACATCCGCAAGGTGTTACAGCTCCAAGACACTGGAATAGAAAAGTCAATATCGGCATCCTTGCGGGGGATCACCTGGGCGAACATAAGATTCATGCAAAACAAGAGATATAAATGGGTCAGGGCCCGATTTGATATGATCACCATGTGAATAACGTGCATGACAATTATGAACAGTTAAATCATCAAGAATAAGCCTATTTCGTTCACAATAAGGAATGATAAGGAATCTAATTTCTTAATCTAAAAGCATAACCTAACATAATATCAATAACAATGATCACAATTCAAATATGCCTGAGAGTATTGATAATAAACTACTTGAAGAGATTCCATTTTTACACAATTTCATTTCACCGTTCCATTTCTCATTAGGAACCATATTCTAAAAAATTTATTTCTTAAAGTGCTTTGCCGTTAATAACATCCCACTTTATTAGGAACAGTTATATTTCACAACATATAACGATTCTAAGATTGTCCTTCCGAGTTTCCCCACTGGATGCGCCCCTAAATAGATATCATCTTCCAAGGCATATCCCATAAGACAACTTGGGCATCCTACATCGCGTGACGTCGGGAAATAGCCATATACCTTCGACAGTGAGTCATAACCACACTCGGAATTACCTCACTTCGAACAATAATCACACAATATAATATAACCGGTCCTATGGCCGATGATTATATTCACCCTGCATTCACTAGACAGGGGACTTCACCTCTTGCGCGTAACTTCCCCTATGATAGCATTTAGAGAGGTGTGTATATACCAATTTATCATTCAAGTTATTTACTTTATCAAGTATGCCTTACATTTTATCCGGAGCCATAAGAATTTAATGTAATCATATAAAATTTAATGTTTAATTAACTCCAATACAAATATCCATGAATTAACATTAATTCTATAACCCATTATGAAATGATATTCTTCCCTCCAATTATAGAAGTCCATAATAACCCATTCTAATTCTATCTAGATCTAAACTATTTCATTCTATAAAAGAATCATTTATCTTTCTCTAAACTAACCAACCAAATTATCCCCCAAACTAAACCCCAACTCTCATTATAACTTAGGTTTCTAAATGCACCATTACTAGACACTAATACTCTAGTTTTACTTCAATTAAGAAGGTTTCTAAGTCCCTATCTTAAAAGAAAGAATCTAGAAGAAACTAAACATTTTAGGTTGAAAAACAGGGGACCGATCGACCGGTCATAGGACCGCGATCGACCGCGCCTCTCAATTTTATCTAACAAGGAAAGCAGAAAGCTCATTTTGGAAAGCCCATTTGACAGATCCTAATATTGCGGTCGACCGCGCTTTGATTTTATACTTGTATACGAAAGCAGTAGGCTTTCACCTGAAGGCCCGGTCGACAGGTCCTGGGACCGCGGTCGACCGCGCTTAGCAGACCCAAAATTTCCTCTTCTTCTACAAGGTGACATCCAAAACCTAAACTCCTTATTCTTACATCTCTTTCATTCTCATCAACCAACAACCCAACCACAACGTCTCTCCACCACAACAAACTTATATGACCAACTTAAATCATATAAACAACAAGATCTAAGGGTTAAACATCAATATTTATCAAAACCTACTATTTATCCAAATTTTCCAACTACACAACTGTCACAACAAATTATTCACATTAAATCATATACTAGCAAGTAAGAAACTTGCCTTAAGCTGAGATCACGAATTCCTTTCCGATGGAAGCAAGATCAAACCCTCAATTTCTTCTTCTCTTCTTCATTCTCTTCTTTTCCCTAAATTCTCTTTCTCTCTCTTTTTCTCTCTACGTTTAGGAATATATAAGAGGAATAAAAGGATTGGAAGACATAATCGTGCCCTAAGTATAAATTTCCATCTTTAATTGTAAATACACCATTAAAATGACTCATAACTACATAATTAAGTCATAACCTATTAAAAGTGCCCAAAACCCAAAAATACAATATGGCACTTATTTTGACTATCTCGATTATTTTGGGACTAACCGCGCCCTCTAAATTGGCATCCGGAATAACATAAATCATTTTAAGTTCCAACTTCATTTAAACCATAAATGCCATTTAAAGAACAACGACACCATGAATCCCAACATAATGCTATTTACATTCACATAATAGTAAATATGCAAAATCTAGTAAATATTATTTATTAACTCTGTTAAAATAATATTCACCCCATCATTCAATATTTTATATAATTACCTCTCATGGAAAATTAATATAAAATGAATTACTCAAGAGTAAGGGTTATTACATACTCCCCCCTTATAAGGGAATTTTGCCCTCAAAATTAGGTGTACCTTGCATAAAGAGATGTGGATGCTTTTCTCGCATATCTTCCTCACGTTACCACGTTGATTCCTAGGCATTTTGATGCCCCCATTGGACTTGAACCAAGGGCACCACTCAAGATCTTAGCCTACGCTCCCCGTGATCTAAGATTGCAACTGGTTGTTCCTCGTATGAAATATCAGGCTACAATTTGATATCATCTAAAAGAATGTTCCAGTGATCTCCTTCACACCTCTTATACTTTTTCAAGGATGAGACATGAAACAAGTTATGAATCTGTTGTAAGTGTTCCGGTAAGGAAAGTTGATACGCTACTGGGACTACTTTAGCAATAATGGGAAAAGGGCCTACGTAACGCGACGCAAGCTTTCCTTTCTTCCAAAATCGCTTTATGCCCTTCAATGGTGAAACTCGCACCAAAACTTAATCTCCAACCTCCAAATCCACGTGCCTTCTATTAGCATCAGCATAACTCTTTTGACGATCTAGAGCTATTCGGATGCGATTCCAAATAAGTTTGATCTTCATAGAATTTCCTGGATCATTTCAGGTCCAAGAAATTTATTATCCCCTACTTCCAACTAAAAAGTAGGTGATCTACACGGTCGGCCATACAATCCTTCATGGGGTGCCATCTCGATAGTGAATTGGTACGAATTATTATAAGAAAATCCGACCAAGGTAAGATATTGTTCCCAACTTCCTTTGAAATCAAGCACACACATTCGGAGCATATCCTCCAACATTTGGTTAACTCTTTCCATCTGCCCATCTGTTTGAGGGTGATAAAAGGTACTCAACTTCAATTTAGTTCCCATAGCTTCTTGGAAACTTTGCCAAAAATGGGAAACAAAAATTTTGTCTTGATCCGAGACTATATTAATGGTCACCTCGTGGAGTCTAACAACCTTCGAGATAAATAGTCGAGCATAATGAGCAATATTGTAGTCTGTACGTACCGGTAAGAAATGTTCCGACTTAGTTAAGGTATCGACGATAACCTAAATGGAATTATGACCTCTTTGTGACGTTGGCAACCCCGTGATAAAATCCATCAAGATGCTTTCCCACTTCCATACCGATATTTCCAAGGGTTGTATCAATCTCTTCGGTCGTTGATGATCTACCTTCACCAGATAACAAGTGGTAATTTGAGAAACAAATTCAGAAATGTCCCGTTTCATACCCCCCACCAATATTGACGGACCATGTCTTGGAACATTTTGTCCCTACCCAGATGTACTATAAATTTTCACCCATGAGATTCTGTCATTACGGCCCGTCTTAAATCCCCTTCGTCTGGGACCACAAGTCTCCCATGGAAATGTAACCCACCCTCAGAACTTATAGAGTAGGATTCTGCTCCCTCGGTTAACAATTGATGTATACGATCCTGATAACTTTTGTCCCTTCCTTGAGCTTCCACAACCCGTGCAACTATAGTAGGCATAACGATCAACACCGACATAAACGCCCTAGAGACTGCATCCTCATGGCTAAGTTCCATCCATTTAGCCTTCCATATCGTGGCTAACTCCCCCTCGGGTTTTTGACTCAATGCATCCTCCACTATGTTAGCCTTACCCGGGTGATAATGAATATCAAATTGGTAGTCCTTCATAAAATCTAACCATCTACGTTGCCGCATATTCAAATCTTTCTGAGAAAACAAATATTGCAACGATTTGTGGTCCGTGAAAAGACTAAATTTCTCCCCCAAGAGGTAATGTCTCCAAATCTTCAGGGAAAAAACCACTGCAGCAAGTTCCATATCATGAACTGAATAATTCTTCTCATGGGGTTGTAGTTTGCGATAAGCATAAGCGATAGCCCGATGTTCTTGTTGTAGCACACCTCCCAACCCTTGAACAGATGCGTTCGTAAAGACAAAATACTCCAACCCTAGTCTTGGTAACGCAAGTAATGGAGTAGAAGTCAACTTATCTTTCAGCTCATCAAAGGGTAGTTGAAAGAATCATCCCAAACAAACCTCACCCCCTTCCGAGTTAAATTTATCAAAGGGATAGCAATCTTAGAAAAACCTTTGATAAATCTGCGTTAATAGCTAGCCAAACATAGAAAACTGCGAATCTCGGTAGGTGTCGTGGGTTCACCCCACTCTCTCACCACAACAACTTTACTCGGGTCTACCAAAATACCCTCAAAGGTAAAAATATGTCCCAAAAACTGTACTTCCTGTAGCCAAAAACCACACTTCTCAAAATTGGCATATAACTGATAATTCCTCAGCATCTACAGGACCAATCGTAAATACTTAGCATGATCAACTTCTGATGGAGAGTAAACTAGAATGTCATCAATAAACAAGATAATGAACCGGTCCAGGAAGTCTCAAAATACTCTATTCATAAGGTCCATAAACACTGCAGGAGCATTGGTTAGCCCGAAAGGCATCACCAAAAATTCGTAGGACCTATATCTAGTTAGGAATGCAGTTTTGGACACATCCTACTCTCATATCCGCAGCTGGTGATAACCAGTCCTCAAATCTATTTTAGAGAAGTACGATGCTCCCCTAAGTTGATTGAACAAATCATCAATCCGAGGTAACGGGTATTTGTTCCTGATGGTAACTTTATTCAACTCCCTGTAATCAACACACAACAGGAGAGAACCATCTCTTTTCTTCACAAACAATACAGGAGATCCCCATGACGATGTACTACGCCTAATAAAACCCTTTTCTAATAACTTATGAATCTGATTTCTTAACTCCCTCATCTCAACAGGAGCCATACAGTATGGAGCTCTCACAATCGGTCGTGTTCCCGATGCTAAATCAATCACGAACTCAATCTCCCTACTCGGAGGTAAACCCAGTATCTCCTGAAAAACATCCGCAAACTCTCTAACAACGGAAATCGAATCTAAGGAAACGACTACATCACGAGAAGTCTCCTCTGCAATATAATACAAGTAACCGCTAGAACCTCCCTTAGAATGAGGCATAGCCACTAAAAACATCTCTTGCCCTGGAATGGTAAAAACTATACTCTTTCCATAACAATTTACTATTGCACGGTATTTCACTAGCCAATCCATGCCCAGGATTACATCATACTGGACCATATTAAGGACGAGCAAATCGGTTGAAAAACACAAATTACCAAGATTTATTTCTACTCTTTTGCAAACAAAGAAAATAAGTGAACCATCACCCATCGAAGATTTGACACTAGTAAAAGTACTCTCTGCTAATTTAATTAGCTCCGTCGATTGAGTAAAACTCTGAGAAATAAACGAGTGTGTCGCACCCGTATCGAACAATACACGACCCATATGCCCATGAATGGGAAACGTACCTTCAATAGCTGGTGGAGCTGGCGGGGCTGGAGGAACCATAACATCCTGTATGTGGTAAACATGCCCATAATCTAGTTATCCCTGTTGTGGAGGGGCGACTGGATTAGGCATCGGTGGCGGTAGTTGTGTGTGCTGATGATGTGGAACTCTAGGAAACTATCCCCCAATCAACTATGGACACGCCTTCCTATAATGACCCGGCTCCGCACATTGAAAACAACGACCCTCCATATTTTCCTGATTACGGACCCTATTATTTTTGAATTGCCTAAAGCCTTGGCCCGGTTGCCCTCGACCCCCATTGTTACCTCGACTTGCCTGTTCTTTTTGTTGGGCACCCTGCTCATTCCTAAAACCTATCCCACCGAATTTAATTCCCCCGAAACGCTGCCTTTTGGACAAATCCCCTTGTTGGGCATCCCTTTCCTTCTACTTACCTCTCGATAATTGGGACGAGAGTAGTGCTCCTCCTCCTGCACTATTTCATCATGGATTACTTGCTTGCCCCACAACTGAAACTTTCTTATTTCCTTGTACATGCAAATGATGATCTTGACAATGGAGTAACGTGGCATTCATCACACTCCCGAAAGTTTGTAAAGCTGGATTACCCAGAAAATGTTGTTGTATCCTCCAATGTAAGGCTCCAATGAACTTTGATATTCTCCTCTCCTCCGGAGTTACCTCATTTGGAACAAAACTATCCAAACAAGTGAATTCCTCCTCATACTCTGCCTCTGAACGTTCACCTTGAACTACATCTTGAAGTTTTCTCCTTATCTCCCCTTGAACTGCCGGAGGAAAATATTTTTGATCAAACAAAGCCCAAAAGTGAGTTGTAGTCATGGTATCTCTTTGTTATGGCGTGGTCATCAACTCCTACCAGTGTAAGGCTACTTCAACTAGTTTAAAAGTAGCAAGTATTTTCTTTTGTTCCTCACTACAGTCGATCAAGCGAAGGTGGCGCTGCATATCCTTTTTCCATTGGTTAGCCACTATCACGTCGGAACCACCATGAAATTCTATGGGATGACCCTTTAAAAGGATTCTTTGACTCTTTCCCACGGCAAAGGTCCTGTGGAGGCTTGTACCACCTGAACCCGTGGATGTTGGGCTTAGGGAAATTGCTAAACCACGGCAGTCATATCAGCATTGACCGCCTGGGCCACAATATTGGCTACTTTAGCAGCATTAATAGTTCCTTGTTGTGCCAGTGGAGGACCTACATCATATTCTACAACTCTATTTCTTCTCACAGGGAGACCTCTTTTAGGCGACATCTGAGATGAAGAAACAACTGAATTAGAATACCTTAATAAGAACAATTCATTTTGCAAAAGATCGCCAATATAGATAACAAAACAATCCTAACATTTAGGCTCTATATCAAAGAACGCTACGGTATAACATGATAAACCTGCATAGATCCTAAAGATTCTAGAACCTGATGCTCTGATACCATCTGTGACACCCCGCTTATTAAAATAAGAGGTGGCCACCCCGATACTCCAATAATTACAGGAATCATAGATGCTCCATTTTAGCTTCACAATAATAAAAATACATATATGAGACAACCACCCATTATTTTACAAACGGATTGTCAAAAATATATTTTATAAGTTGATAAAAAAACATTTAAACAATCCAATAAAAAAGAAGGTGGACAGCGTTACGGACAGATAATAAATTGGCAAATATACACTGCAAAATAACCAAATAAGCTGTCGGTTAACAGACATATACAACAGGGTTACACCAATTATTAAAGTGCAATATCACATAATATAATACAAGTAAAAAAATTTGGGCAACACATCCGAGAGTGTAATAGATCATAACTAGAATACAAAAAGATGGAAGCGTCTACATCCAAAAATATTCCATAACATCCGCAAGGTGTTACAGCTCGAAGACATTGGAATAGAAAAGTCAATACAGGCGTCCTTACGGCGGAGCACTGGGATAACATAAGATTCATGCAAAATAAGAGTTATAAATGGGTCTGGGCCCGATTTGATATGATCACCATGTGAATAACGTGCATGAGAATTATGAACCGTTAAATCATCAAGAATAAGTCTGTTTTGTTCACAATAAGGAATTATAAGGAATTTAATTTCTTAATCTAAAAGCATAAGCTAACATAATATCAATAACAATGATCACAATTCAAATATGCCGGAGAGTATTGATAATATACTACTTGAAGAGATTCCATTTTTACACAATTTCATTTCACCATTCCATTTCTCATTAGGAACCATATTCTAAGCAATTTATTTCTTATAGTGCTTTGCCGTCAATAATATCCCACTTTATCATGAATAGTTATATTTCACAACATATAACGATTCTAAGACCGTCCTTCCAAGTTTCCCCACTGGATGCGCCCCTAAATAGCTATCATCTTCCAAGGCCTATCTCACAAGACAATCTGGGCATCCTACATTGCGTAATGTCGGGAAGAGGCCATATACCTTCGACAGTGAGTCATAACCACACCCGAAATTACCTCACTTCGAATAATAATCACACAATATAATATAACCGGTCCTATGGTCGAGGATTATATTCACCCTGCATTTACTAGCCAGGGGACTTCACCTAATGCGCGTAACTTCCCCTATGATATCATTTAGATAGGTGTGTATATACCAATTTAACATTAATAAGCTATTTATTTTATCAAGTATGCCTTACATTTTATTCGGAGCCATAAGCATTTAATGTCATCATTATAAACTTTAATGTTTAATTAACTCCAATAAAAATCTCCATAAATTAACATTCATTCTATAACCCATTATGAAATGATATTCTTCCCTCCAATTGTAGAAGTCCACAGTAACTCATTCCAATTCGCTCTAGATCTAAACTATTTCATTCTTTAAAAGAATCATTTATCTTTCTCTAAATTAACTAACCAAATTATCCTCCAAACTAAACCCCAACTCTCATTCTAACTTAGGTTTCTAAATACACCATTACTAGACTCTAATACTCTAGTTTTACTTCAATTAAGAAGGTTATGAAGTCCCTATCTTAAAAGAAAGAAGCTAGAAGAAACTAAACATTTTAGGTTGGAAAACAGGGGACCGGTCGACCGGTCATAGGACTGCGGTCGACCGCGCCTCTCAATTTTATATAACAAGGAAAGAATAAAGCTCATTTTGGAAAGCTCGGTCTACCAGTCCTAGGACAGCGGTCAACCGCGCTTTGAATTTATACTTGTATACAAAAGCAGTAGGCTTTCACCTGAAGGCCCGGTCGACCGGTCCTGGGACCACGGTCTACCGCGCTTAGCAGACCCAAAATTTCCTCTTCTTCTATAAGGTTACATCCAAAACCTAAACTCCTTATTCTTATATATCTTTCATTCTCATAAACCAACAACCCAACTACAACATCTCTCCACCACAACAAACTTATATGACCAACTTAAATCATATAAACAACACGATCCAAGGCTTAAACATCAATATTTATCGAAACCTACTGTTTATCGAAATTTTCCCACTACACAACTATCATAACAAATTATTCACATTAAATCATATACTAGCAAGTAAGAAACTTGCTTTAAGCTGAAATCTCGAATTCCTTTCCGGTGGAAGCAAGATCAAACCCTCAATTTCTTCTTCTCTTCTTCTTTCTCTTCTTTTCCCAAAATTCTCTTTCTCTCTCTTTTTCTCTCTAGGTTTAGGAACATATAAGGGGAATAAAAGGATTAGAAGACATAATCGTGCCCTAAGTATAAATTTCCATCTTTAAATATTAATACACCATTAAAATGACTCATAACTACATAATTAAGTCATAACCTGTCAAAAGTACCCAAAACCCAAAAATACAATATGGCAATTATTTTGACTATCTCGACTATTTCGGGACTAACCACGCCCTCTAAATTTGCATCCGAAATAACATAAATCATTTTAAGTTCCAACTTCATTTAAACCATAAATGTCGTTTAAAGCACAACGACACCATGAATCGCCACATAATGTTATTTACATTCACATAATAGTAAATATGCAAAATCTAGAAAATATTATTTATTAACTCACTTAAAATAATATTTACCCCATCATTCAATATTTTATATAATTACCTCTCATGGCAAATTAATATAAAATGAATTACTCAAGAGTAAGGGTTATTACATACTCCCCCACTGATAAGAGAATTTTTCCCTCAAAATTAGATGTACCATGCAAAAAGAGATGTGGATACTTTTCTCGCATATCTTCCTCACGTTACCACGTGGATTCCTCAACATTTTGATGCCCCGATTGGACCCGAACCAAGGGCACCACTCGAGATCTTAGCCTACGCCCCCCGTAATCTAAGATTACAACTGGTTTTTCCTCGTATGAAATATCCGGCTTTAATTCGATATCATCTAAAGGAATGTACCAGTGAGCTCCTTCATATCTCTTGTACTTTTTCAAGGATGAGACATGAAACACGTTATGAATCTGTTGTAAGTGTTACGGTAAGGCAAGTTGATACGCTACTGGGCCTACTTTAGCAATACTGGGAAAAGGGCCTACGTAATGCACCGCAAGCTTTCCTTTCGTCCCAAATCTCTTTATGCCCTTCATTGGCAAAACTCGCACCAAAACCTCATCTCTAACCTCCAAATCCACGTGCCTTCTATTATCATCAGCATAACTCTTTTGACGATCTTGATCTATTCGGATGCGATTGCGAATAAATTTGATCTTCGTATAATTTCCTGGATCATTTCAGGTCCAAGAAATTTATTATCCCCTACTTCCAACTAACAAGTTGGTGATCTACACGGTCGGCCATACAATGCTTTATAGGGTGCCATCTCGATAGTGAATTGGTACGAATTATTATAAGCAAATTCGACCAAGGGAAGATATTGTTCCCAACTTCTTTTGAAATCAAGTACACACATTCGGAGCATATCCTCCAACATTTGGTTGACTCTTTCCGTCTGCCCATCTCTTTGAGGGTGATAAGGGGTACTCAACTTCAATTCAGTTCCCATAGCTTCTTGGAAACTTCGCCAAAAATGGGAAATAAAAAATTTGTCTCGATCCAAGACTATATTAATGGGCACCCCGTGGAGTCTAACAACCTTTGAGATAAATAGTCGAGCATAACGAGCAGTATTATAGTCTGTACGTACCAATAAGAAATGCGCCGACTTAGTTAAGCGATCGATGATAACCCAAATGGAATCGTGACCGCTTTGTGACGTTGGCAACCCCATGATAAAATCCATCGAGATGGTTTCCCACTTCCATACCGGTATTTCCAAGGGTTGTAATAATCCCTTCGGTCGTTGATGATCTACCTTCACCAGATGACAAGTGGTACATTTAGAAACAAATTCAGAAATTTCCCGTTTCATACCCACCCACCAATATTGATGGTGCATGTCTTGGTACATTTTGTCCCCACCAGGATGTACTGTAAATTTGGACCCATGAGATTCTGTCATTACGGGCCGTCTTAAATCCCCTTCGTCCGGGACCACAAGTCTCCCGTGGAAATGTAAACCACCCTCAGAACTTATAGAGTAGGATTCCGCTCTCTCGGTTAACAATTGATGTATACGGTCCTAAAACTTTTGTCCCTTCCTTGAGCTTCCGCAACCCGTGCCACTATAGTAGGCGTAACGGTCGATATCGACATAAACGCCCTAGCGACTGCATCCTCATGGCTAATTTCCTTCCATTTAGCCTTCCATATCGTGGCTAACTCCCCCTTGGGTTTCCGACTCAATGCATCCGCCACTACATTAGCCTTACCCGGGTGATAATGAATATCAAATTGGTAGTCCTTCATAAACTCTAACCATCGACGTTGCCAAATATTAAAATCTTTATGCAAAAATAAATATTGCAACGATTTGTGGTCCGTGAAAAGACTAAATTTCTCCCCCATGAGGTAATGTCTCCAAATCTTCAAGTCAAAAACCATTGCTGCAAGTTCCAAATCATGAACTGGATAATTCTTCTCATGGGATTTTAGTTTGCGAGAAGCATAAGCGATAGTCAGATGTTCTTATTGTAGCACACCTCCCAACCCTTGCAGAGATGCGTCCGTAAATACCAAATACTCCAACCTCGGCCTTGGTAACACAATTACTGGAGCCAAAGTCAACTTATCTTTCAGCTCATCAAAGGCTAGTTGATAAGAATCATCCCAAACAAACCTCACCCCCTTCCGAGTTAAATTTATCAAAGGGATAGCAATCTTATAAAAACCTTCGATAAATCTACGGTAATAGCCGTCCAAACCTAGAAAATTGGGAATCTCGGTAGGTGTCATGGGTTGACCCCACTCCCTCACCATAACAACTTTACTCAAGTATACCGAAATACCCTCAAAGGTAACAATGTGGCCCAAAAACTGTAATTCCTGTAGCAAAAACCACACATCTCAAATTTGGCATATAACTAATGATCCCTCAGCGTCTGAAGGACCAACCGTAAATGCTTAGCATGATCAGCTTCTGACTGAGAGTAAACTAGGATGTCATCAATAAACACGATAACGAACCGGTCCAGGAAGTCTCAAAATACTCTATTCGTAAGGTCCATAAACACTGCGGGAGCATTGGTTAGCCCGAAAGGCATCACCAAAAATTCGTAGGACCCATATCTAGTTAGGAATGCAATTTTGGACACATCCTTCTCTTGTATCCGCAGCTGGTGATACCCAGTCCTCAAATGTATTTTAGAGAAGTACGACTCTCCCTTATGTTGATCGAACAAATCATCAATCCGAGGTAACGGGTATTTGTTCCTGATGGTAACTTTATTCAACTCCCTCTAATCAACACATAACCGGAGAGAACCATCTTTTTTCTTCATAAATAATACAGGAGCTCCCCATGGAGACGCACTATGCCTAATAAACCCCTGTTCTAACAACTTCTGAATATGATTTCTTAACTCCCTCATCTCAACAGGAGCCATACGGTACCGAGCTCCAGCAATTAGTCGCGTTCCTGATGCTAAATCAATCACGAACTCAATCTCTCTACTTGGAGGTAAACCCGGTATCTCCTGAAAAACATCCGCAAACTCTCTAATAATGGAAATCGAAAGTAAGGAAACAACTACATCATGAGAAGTCTCCTCCGCAATACAATACAAGTAAGTGCTAGAAACTCCCTCAGAATGTGGCATAGCCACTAAAAACATATCTTGCCCTGGAATGGCAAAAACTATACTCTTTCCATAATAATTTACTATCACATGGTACTTCACTAGCCAATCCATGCCCAGGATTACATCATACCCGACCATATCAAGGACGAGAAAATCAACCACAAAACACAAATTATAAAGATTTATTTCTATTCGTTTGCAAACAACGAAAATAAGTGAACCATCACCCATCGAAGATTCGACACTAGTGAAAGTACTCTCTGCTGATTTAATTAGCTCCGTCGATTGAGTAAAACTTCGAGAAATAAATGAGTGTGTCTCACCCGTATCAAACAATACACGACCCATATTCCCATGAATGGGAAACGTACCCTCAATAGATGGTGGAGCTTGCGGGGCTGGAGGAAGCATAGCATCCTGTATGTGGTAAATTCGCCCATAATGTAGTTATCCCTGTTGTGGAGGGGCAACTAGATTAGGCACCAATGGCGGTAGTTGTGTGTGCTGATGATGTGGAACTCTAGGAAACTGTCCCCCAATAAACTACGGACACACCTTCCTATAATCACCCGGCTCCCCACATTGAAAACAACGACCCGCCATATTTTCCTGATTACGGACCCTATTATTTTTTTCATTGCCTAAAGCCTTGGCCCGGCTACCCTTGACCCCCATTGTTACCTCGACCTACCTGTTCTTATTGATGGGCACCCTGCTCGTTCCTAAAACCGATCCCACCGAGATTAAATCCCCTGAAACGCTGCCTTTTGGACAAATCCCCTTGTTGGGCATCCCTTTCCTTCTACTTACCTCTCGATAATTGGGACGAGAGTAGTGCTCTTTCTCCTGAACCATTGCATCCTGGCTTAATTTCTTTAGCCACAATTGAAATTTTATTACTTCCTTGTACATGCAAATGATGATCTTGATAATGGAATAACGTGGCATTCCTCACACCCCTGAAAGTTTTTAAAGTTGGATTACCCAGCAAATGTTGTCGTATCCTCCAATGTAAGCCTCCAATGAAATTTAATATTCTCATCTCCTCCAAAGTTACCTCATCTGGCCCAAAACTAGCCAAACGAGTGAATTCCTCCTCGTACTCTGCCACCGAACGTTCACTTTGAACTACATCATGAAGTTTTCTCCTCATCTCCCTTTGAACTGCTGGAGGAAAATATTTTCGATCAAACAAAACCCAAAAGTCAGTTATAGTCATGGTATCTCTTTGTTATGGCGTGGTCATCAACTCCCACCAGTGTAAGTCTTTTCCAACTAGTTTAAAAGTGGAAAGTATTTGCTTCCGTTCCTCACTACAGTCGATCAAGCGAAGGTGGCACTGCATATCCTTTTTCCATTGGTTAGCCATTATCACATCGGAACCACCCTAAAATTCTGGGGGATGAACCTTTAAAAAGGATTCTCTGACTCTTTCCCACGGAGAAGGTCCCGCAGGGGTTGTACCTCTTGAAATCGTGGTTGTTGGGCTTGGAGAAATTGTTGAACTACGGCAGTCATCTCAGCATTGACTGCCTGGGCCACAATATTGGCTACTTAAATGGCATTAATAGTTCCTTACTGTGGCAGTGGAGTACCTACGTCATATTCTACAACTCTATTTCTTCTCGCAAGGCGACCTCTTTTAGGCAGCATCTGAGATGAAGAAACAACTGAATTAGAATACCTTAATAAGAACAATTCATTTTGTAGAAGATCACCAATATAGATAACAAAACAGTCCTAACATTTAGGCTCTATATCAAATAACGCAATGGTAGAACGTGATAAGTTCGCATAGATCCTAAAGATTCTAGAACTTGATGCTCTGATACCATCTGTGACACCCCGCTTATTAAAATAAGAGGTGGCCAACCCGATACTCCAATAATTACAGGAATCATAGATGGTCCATTCTTAGCATCACCGTAATAAAAATACATATACGAAACAACCACCCATTATTTTGGAAACGAATTGTCAAAAATATATTTTATAAGTTGATAAAAAAACATTTAAACAATCCAATTAAAAAGAAGGTGGATAGCGTTACGAACAGATAATAAATCGACAACTATATACAGCAAAATAATTGAATAAGCTGTCGGTTAACAAACATATACAACAAGGTTACACCGAGTATTAAAATGCAATATCACATAATATAATAAAAGTACAAAAATTGGGGCAACACGCCCGAGAGTGTAACCAATCATAACTACAATATAAAAAGATGGAAGTGTCTACATCCAAAAATATTTCGTAACATCCGCAAGTTGTTAACGCTCCAAGACACTGGAATAGAAAAGCCAATACAGGCGTCCTTGTGGCGGAGCACCTGGGAGAACATAAGATTCATGCAAAACAAGAGATATAAATGGGTCAGGGCTCGATTTGATATGATCACCATGTGAAAAACGTGAATGATAGTTATTATAACACCCCGCGCGCCCGGAGAGACACGCGGCGTGCTATTACGATAAAATACATCTGAATCCATAAATAACAAGGTATAGAGCATCTAAAAAAATTCCACAATATAAACGATCTCGAAATAAAATGCCCTATACAACAAAAATAAATACAAATCTTCTCTCTCGAAAATTCTTCCCGAAATATCCAAGCTAAAAAAATCTCCACTTAATCCATAGCGTCCCAATCCACGCTAACCTGCCAACTAAAAGAAAATATGGGGAAGTACACAATATGACAAGAAAGATGCTCAACAAATATATTAACGGTGAATAAAACGTAACAACACGAGCACTAATATTCAAATCGAAATGCAAATCTCAAAGCATTTATCAATATAATTTCTCAACAACACTTTAACCGGGTCACCAGGCCTCACCACATCCGTATATGCTTTATCAAGCCATAGCCCGGGAAATAGGAATTTTGGCGGGTGCCCAACATCCGTGCCATATTAAAATCTCATGACAACGTGCTCATTAATAATATAATGATATCACATGAATCAAAATAATTTCAACAATTATTTTCCAGATTTCAATGAATTTATCAATTCAAATATGAGTTCAATTAACAAGAATTCAAAGAGAATCACACTCGCGAGATTTAAGGAGCATATTGTGTAAAACCCCATACCTCAAACCATGATGAGAAACCAATGATCACATCCTCAAGATCAACACAAAAGATCTACAGAAGCTCCTCCAAGAACCTCCAACAAAATAGCCCTAAGATCACCTCTAATCTAAGGTTGGAACTCACAAATCTCAAGGGCCAATGTGTATATAAAAAGAAGAGGAATATAAAATATATTTGCTGCCAAAATTTGTGCCAAAAGTAGGTTAAAAAGGTTGCCCACGACTTCCTTTTATAATGCGAAGAAATGAAGAGTTGGAATCCAAAAGACTCCTTTAAACAAGGCAAATAAATGAAGAGTTGGAAGTCAAAACAACGCTTGAAAATTACTTAATGTTCGCCGACTTAGAATTCCAAGTGTTAAAAACATTTAAAAATAATTTTAAAATCCGTTTTAACTCCGATTTCGAAACCGTTTAAAATTCTCGCCTTAAAAAATAATAACCAATATATTTGAGCAATAAAAATAATTTTATCAAAAACTTTATTTTCCTCCTTTTTCCAAAAATTAATTAAAATTGCCCAAAATTACGCGGGTTGTTACAGTTATGAACTGTTAAATCATCAAGAATAAGCCTGTTCCGTTCACCATTAGGAATGATAAGGAATCTAATTTCTTCATCTAAAAGCACAACCTAACATAATATCAATAACAATGATCACAATTCAAATATGCCACAGAGTATTGATAATATACTACTTGAAGAGATTCCATTTTTACACAATTTCATTTCACCGTTCCATTTCTCATTAGGAACCATATTCTAAGCAATTTATTTCTTAAAGTGCTTTGCCGTCAATAATATCCCATTTTATTATGAATAGTTATATTTCACAACATATAACGATTCTAAGACCGTCCTTCCGAGTTTCCCCACTGGATGTGCCCCTAAATAGCTATCATCTTCCAAGGCCTATCCCACAAGACAACCTGGGCATCCTACATCGCGTGACGTCGAGAAGCAGCCATATACCTTCGACAGTGAGTCATAACCACACACGGAATTACCTCACTTCGAACAATAATCACACAATATAATATAACCGGTCCTATAGCTGAGGATTATATCCACCCTGCATTCACTAGCCAGGGGACTTCACCTCATGCATGTAACTTCGCCTGTGATAGCATTTAGAGAGGTGTGTATATACAAATTTATCATTCATAAGTTATTTACTTTATCAAGTATGCCTTACATTTTATTCGGAGCCATAAGCATTTAATGTCATCATTATAAACTTTAATGTTTAATTAACTCCAATAAAAATCTCCATAAATTAACATTCATTCTATAACCCATTATGAAATGACATTCTTCCCTCCAATTATAGAAGTCCACAGTAACTCATTCTAATTCTCTCTAGATCTAAACTATTTCATTCTTTAAAAGAATCATTTATCTTTCTCTAAATTAACTAACTAAATTATCCCCCAAACTAAACCCCAACTCTCATTCTAACTTAGGTTTCTAAATACACCAAACTAGACTCTAATACTCTAGTTTTACTTCAATTAAGAAGGTTCCTAAGTCCCTATCTTAAAAGAAAGAAGCTAGAAGAAACTAAACATTTTAGGTTGAAAAACAGGGGGCCGGTCGACCGCGTCTCTTAATTTTGTCTAAAAAGGAAAGAGGAAATCTCATTTTGGAAATCTCGGTAGACTGGTCCTAGGACCGCGGTCGATCGCACTTTGATTTTATACTTGTATACGAAAGCATTAGGCGTTCACCTGAAGGCCCGATCGACTGGTCCTGGGACCACGGTCGACCGCGCTTAGCAGACCCAAAATTTCCTCCTCTTCTACATGGTTACATCCAAAACCTAAACTCCTTATTCTTACATCTCTTTCATTATCATCAACCAACAACCCAGCCACAACATCTCTCCACCCCAACAAACTTATATGACTAACTTAAATCATATAAACAACAAGATCCAAGGGTTAAACATCAATATTTATCAAAACCTACTATTTATCCAAATTTTCCAACTACAGAACTATCACAACAAATTATTCACATTAAATAATATACTAGCAAGTAAGAAACTTTACTTAAGCTGAAATCTCGAATTCCTTTCCTGTGGAAGCAAGATCAAACCCTCAATTTCTTCTTCTCTTCTTCTTTCTCTTCTTTTCCCCAAATTCTCTTTCTCTCTCTTTTTCTCTCTAGGTTTAGGAACATATAAGAGGAATAAAAGGATTGGAATACATAATCATTCCCTAAGTATAAATTTCCATCTTTAAATGTTAATACACCATTAAAATTACTCATAACTACATAATTAATTCATAACCTGTCAAAAGTGCCCAAACCCCAAAAATACAATATGGCACTTATTTTGACTATCTCGACTATTTCGGGACTAACCGCGCCCTCTAAATTGGCATCCAAAATAACATAAATCATTTTATGTTCCAACTTCATTTAAACCATAAATGTTGTTTAAAGCACAATGACACCATGAATCGCAACATAATGCTATTTACATTCACATAACAGTAAATATAGGAAATCTAGTAAATATTATTTATTAACTCACTTAAAATAATATTTACCCCATCATTCAATATTTTATATAATTACCTCTAATGGAAAATTAATATAAAATGAATTACTCAAGAGTAAGGGTTATTACAATCACCTCTTTTTAGAAGTTGTATTTATTAATGAATTTTTATTAAGGCATATTTTTGTCACACACGAATAAATAACCGCACACATAAGATGTGAAGTTTACCTTTTTTGATACCCATGTCCTAAAATCAGTTATCGTACAATTTCTCCATTGATTTTGGGCAATTTCATTCTCGTACTTCCTGCAGGTAAATTGTAGAGTTTAGATCGTAAAATTTAAAATACATATAATCAACGGAGAAGAATTCAATAGATACTCACTCTCTCCATTATTCAACTTCATCTTGCGATTGGAAGACATAACGAGATGCTTGCTCGTATTGTATATTTTTTAGTTTCACCTCTTTAGGGTACCCAAACGGTAATTTGTCCTCAAACTCATCAGGTTCCTCGATCACTTATCCTCTCTGAGGATTGAACCTCCTCACCTCTTGTTCTGGCATATATTCCATAGCGTATAACGATGATTCCACAGTTACGTATTCTTCAGCAATTGACCCTCCAATATACCGTGTATTCTTTATGTAATCTTTGAAGGTTTTCATCAAGCGCTCCAAAAGGATACATCCAACTATACCTAACGGAACCACATAATAAATCTTCATCGCATAAATGCACAAGAAATTGGATGTTGATATCGAAGAATGATGCAAGAAAATATTTCTCTAATACACAAACTGCCTCGGCTAAAGTTGATTTTGCATCTCTAATGTGCCTTCTGTTTACCACTTTTTCACAAACTAGGGTAAAACACAAATTTATTTGCATAATTGCCCAACGGAGATCTTTATGTTTAGAGAAGCAATGCTGAAATAACAGAGGGATTAATTGGATGATTACATGCCAGTCGTGAGACTTGCACTGTTTTAAGTCATTTGCTTTGTAGCTTATGACCCTACGTAAATTACTAGAATAACCAGTTGGAGTCTTCAAGTTGAACAGCGTGTCTAAGAGGATCTTTTTCTCACTAGTAGTAAAAGTGAAAGCAATCGATGGGATAGAAATTCTTCCTATTATAGGATCATTTTTTAACCAGAGTTTCTTCTTTATCTTTATATCCTATAGATCTCTGCGGGCCCGCTCTCCATCTTTGGAATGAGATCCACCCAAACATGTTCCATTCAGATGTTTTGCAATATTCTTCTCTGTGTGCATCACATCAATTACAAGCCTTACACGATAATCTTTCCAATACGAAAAATAAAAAAATATTGATCGCCTGGATCATGGTTTTGATTTAGTAGGGTCGTTAGGATATCCCCTTGCTTTAAGCTTTAGGTCTTCAAACTTGGGGTGTTTGCCTACGTAACTCTTTCCCGCAGTCACAATCGTCGCCTTCTCCTCTATCTGCTGACCAGAAAGATGAGTAAGTTGCATCCGACGCTCGTGATCAATAGGATAAAAATTACACTTGTCATTCCTGAAAGGGTGATTGGTCGATAGAAATCTACGATGACCCGTGTAACTCATCTTACTACTATGTTGTAGCCAAATGGATTTAGTTTCCTCCCCACATATGGGACATCCATAATCACCATGAACATCACAATCGCACAAGGTCCCATAAGCAGGAAGGTCGTGGATCACCCACATCACCATTGCTTTAAGTGTGAACTCTTCACCCTTGTGAGATTCGAACGCTGTCACGCCTTTATCCCACAACTCTTTAAGTTCTTCGATTATTGGGTTTAAGAATATATCAATATCATCACTCGGCGCCTTCGGCTCGGGTATCAATAAAGATAGTAATGTGAACTCCTTTCTCATGCACAGTGTCGGATGGAGACTTAAAGGCGCCATTAGAACTGGACAATAACTTTGACTAGTACTTAAATTACCGAAAGGGTTAAACCCATCAGTTGAGATTGCAAGATGAACGTTGCATGGTTCTTTTGCAAATTCATGGTGTCGTACATTTGAAATTTTCCAAACGAGTGAATCAACAAGATGATTCATAAAATTCCCACCCACCTCGCATCGAGTGTGCCATGTCATGGCCTCCGCTATCCACGACACACTAAAAAATATTTTTAACCGTGACCCAAGTGGAAAATACTTCAAAACCTTTTGTGGGACTTGCGAGCTCTTTTGATATTTTATAGGTTTATCATTTGCCTTCTCACAAACGACATATCTAGGCTCACCGCATACTGGACATTCAGCCTTCTCTCCGTGTTCGTTGCGGTACAATATGTAATCATACTTGCATGCATGAATAGATTTGTATTTCAATCCCAAACCCTTAAAGCTCTTCTTCATGGTAGGATAATTATCAGGTAACATGTTCTCTTTTTGGAGAATTTTTTTAACCCACTTAAGAATTTTGGTTACGCTGTTTCCAGACAAGCCAAATTGACTCTTCAAGTTATGCAAACCAATCATTGCATATAATACCAAATGATCTTCATCGCAATCTTTATACAACGGTATAGCTGCATCGACTTTCAACCGTATATATTCTCGGTCTCTTGCAAATTCAGTATCAAATTGTTCATTTTGCGCATTATATATCTCTATAGGTTGATAGTTTTGGTCGTGGTGGATTCCGTAAGCATCGCCAAGTAGGTCGGTCATTGGACGATGTGTTGGTGAATCATTTACCACTTCTACTCGTTGGTGTTCTGCTACATGGTCGGTTACCGATAATTCTTTGGGAACATAAGGTACATGTTTTTCACCATGGTATGTCCACTTTTTATAATCTTGAAAAATTCCCCACATTAATAATTGTAACTCAACATCTTCTAAAGATTCATATATTCTATTTATACGATGGGTGCACGAATATGAAATCTTCTCACTTTTAAGGTTCTTAAAAGCGTATCTAACAAATTCTTGAACGCCTTTAACATAACTATTAGCTATTCAGTTAGTCCCCCCACCCCATCGACTCTTGGTATTGTGGAAAATCCATTTAATAATATTCAAATTGTAGTCATGTGTTAACAAGATAAGATAAAATAAATATATGTGTTAACATGATAAATAAATATCGTGTTGACTCGAATTTCCACCCCTCCTATGCAATAACTAAAATACAAGAACACGCCAATCAACAATACTACAAAACCACTTAAACTCAAATTAAATAAATTTGTCTACTGTTAGTATTACAACATAAGAAAAATATTACTAGACCTTCACCACGCGATAAACTAGCCAAGTGGTAATAGACTCTACATAATTTTTCAAAAAACTGCCTTCTCCAATGTTGACGAGCGCTTGAACAGTTTCAAAACCATCAAACACTGTATCAACCACAATCTGACACTCACCCTCATGCAAACGTCGATTATATACTTTAGTTACTACAATATTAGAGAGGAGTGTGCAGATCCCATTGACAAGTTTGCCACTCAGGTCCTGTATATAGTATTTGTCACCATAGTCATCGTGGGTTGTTGACGATGATGCAAGACCTGTGCTATATTGAGGCGCTGAGAAAGGGAATATTATAGGAGGAACTGAAATCTGTGGGGGGAATGGATAACGAGGAAAACTTTGAGGAATCCCTAGCATTTGTGGAGGGAAACCGGAATGCATTGGGGGCTGTAGGGGCATACGACCGGTTAAAAGGTACACAATTTGTGCAAGTTTATCATTCACACCTCCCAATTCATTTTGAAGCCCCACTATATCCCCTTCAGTCCTAAATTGACGTTCATTGTTGGACACGAAATTCTTATTAACAGAAGAAATCTCATCCACGAGAGGTGCGGTGTGTTTGAATCTTATTATTAAAATATGCAACCCCAAACCTCTCGTCCTCCCTCTCTGGTACTTCCCAAAGGTTTGTGCAATGGCATCATTGTCAATATCATCAAACGGTCTTGAATATGACTGACCACTGATAGACTCTATTGATTCTAGAGTCTTGGCCAAGTGAGGAGGGAATTTATTATATTTGCCTTGTCTAGCATGCACGTACAAGTTGGCCCTACTCGATTCCTTTCCTTCTTCGGCCAATCGTTCTTCAAATCTTCATAAGATTTCGAGCCAAGCCGATGGACATAAGGTTTTTTGGTCCCATTCTTCTTGTTTTTCTCCCTTTATAGCATTTTGGAGTCCTTCGCTTCATTCTCCAAAAAATCATTCCATTGAGAGATTGACATCTCAACGTTCAAAGGGACTTTGTCTTTGAGCGCCAAAATGTCAGAGTTTGATGCTCCCTTAGGGAAATGCCTTTGCCTAAGGCTTCTTCGATATGTTCGGAGTTGTTCAGCAACCCGAGAAAGAACCTAGTTTTTTGAGTTGGGCAAAAATGAAAGCCGTTTGCTGAGTTTCTCGTAGATGTCATCTTTAATAGCTTTATCTACGAGGTTCCAATTGACAGCTCCTCCCACTCCCACACTCATTTTTGCTAAGGAAAAGCACTGGGCTTTAAACTATTGAACGTGATTCTTATCCCCCGTGGGGTTATTTCCCAAAAGAGAGAACCCAATGGGCTTCTTCTCAACTGACCGAAAGTTTCAGGAGAGTTGGGCGTGTCAGTTGGATTAGTGGGAGTATCTTGCCTACTGCAACTCAGAGTAGGGGAGTGAAAAACTTGTGGAGTAGCGGAGTGAACAGAATTTGGAGTAGGGGAATAAACGATTTGTGGAGCTGAGTATTTCTCACCAATTGGTGATGAGAATTCTCCTTGTGGTTATTGGTTGTTGGTTGCTGTTGGTTGGAGCTTTGCTTCCATTTTTGCCCGACATTATCTACAAAAATAATAAAATTTTAATGGGTATCTATAATAATGGATGCATAATTTCAAAGTTCAATACGAAAATATAACTAACAAAACAATTTTTTTGAACATAATCCACCTGGTCATGGTGATAGTACAAATATAGCACCCTGCGGCGGATATATTCTCTCACACAGGGCGCGGCCTAACCTCACTAAGTGCGCGGCCAGATCTCACTTAGGGTGCGGTCCTCTTCATCATAGGCTGCGGCATCCACCTTAGGGTGCGCGGCCCTCCAGTTTGCAACACTGCTTGCCTTGCAGGCCGCACCCCCCTTTATCCACAACTGCCGCAAACTCAGTATACGCCACGTTCTCAGGGCATCTGACTCAACACATTTCCTCATAAATAGAGGACCCTCACCTAGAAGAGGGACGGTATCAGATCGGTTCCACACACACCTGGGGCACTACAACACAGATCCTCTCTACATCACCCCAACATAGGCTTTGGAGGCTAAGGATCTGCATCACAGCCACCTCATGGGCTCACCGGAATCTCCGATATTGTCATGCACACTCCTTTATTATCATACTTGTACGTTTCTATAGGCATGATTATATTGTACAATGCAACGCAAATAATGAGAACGGAGCAACACAGTGGACATAGGCCTATTTTAGAGGCTGAACCACTCTATACCTTGTCTTCTTTCTGTTTGCTTGCTTTACTTGTTTAACACACACATCACTCTTGACCTGCTGGTACGAGAAGGTCTTATGGCCGATTTCTCGTATCATCACATGGTAAGACTTTAACAAAAGTTCAATGTGTCTGATCTCCCTCCATTCTAGATTTGTTTTTAAAAACCTATGGGATTTTGTACATGGCCAATTTGGAGGAAGCGTATCTATAATGGATGCATAAAATGTCAGCGACATGAACTCGAAATCTCATCCTCTTCAGCCTATTGGCAAGATCAAGTTTAACGAGTATATGTCGTGAGACATCACAGTCTTCGTCAATGCTCTTTGTACGCAATTTTATCCATAATGGGTGAATTTTTTTTCGGCCTTCTCTAACAGCATAAGCAAGTTCAGTTATCTATCGGGATTATGTACATGATATATATATGATACAACTTCATCCTAACATTATGGCAGGGAAAATAAAATACGATCGAACAAGTACTCTTGTTGAAAATGAACTCCACGGTTTACAAGGTAGTTAAATTATTCGATCTTCCTATTCCCATACCAATCAACTGGAGTACCCACTTTATGAGGGTCATTAATGAAATAGGTACGAGTGCGGGCCAATTTCAACCTTTCGTACTTTTGTGCCATCGATTATCACCGTGACTCATTTTTCCTGAGAAAAATGAATGAGGGCATGAATATGATTCCTATAAATAATGGCTCTAATGAACTTCTAACTAGTTATTATGTACGAGGGCATGGATATGATTCCTAGTTGTTAATGGGGTACTTAGTTGTTAATAGTGTACCCATATAGATATGGGTGTACCCATATATACACTAGGGTGAAAATATTTTAATAATTTATTATTCTAAATATTTTAATAATTTATCATTCTTTAAATTTACGCCAGGATTTTAAATTGACATTTCTAAAGACATATTTATGTCGGGATTTACTTACATGAACGTGTCTTGTTCGTTTCAAAATTTTGATTCGTGTCAGTGGGGTAAGAGAGTTAGTACTTTAAAGAGAGTAACATGATAACGCAAGAAAATATAAGTTAATTTTTATAAATATTAGCGTATTTTAAATAGAGTAACATGTATTTAATTTGGGTATTTTTCACATTTTAATATTAGGGTTTGTTTTGTTTTATATATTTTCACATTTTAGACTTATTTGGATATTTTAACCCCACGCAAGAAAATAGAAGTTAATTTTCATAAATATTAGGGTATTTTAAATAGAGTAACATCAATTTAATTTGGGTATTTTTCACATTTCAATATTAGGGTTTGTTTTATTTTATATATATTCACATTTCAGACTCATTTGGGTATTTTAACCCCACACATACATACATACACATAATCACGCATAGTACATAGAAATTAAATGAGTAAACACACACACACACACGGTACACAGAGTAAACACACACACACACACACATAGAGTACACACACACATACATATAAACACATACGCACACACATACACATATTATATATACACTGAAAGGACCCTTTCTGTGTGTATTTCAAATCAAACCATTTTTTTATCAAAAATTATCCAACTTTTAATTATGCACCAAACCAAGTTGTGAAAAAATAATTCTTACTTTAAATCAGTTTTATCTTGATTAATCCTAAACATGCATCTAGTTATTAAAGCAAGTAAAGTAAAGTAAAGTAAATAATACTCACAAAGCCGGATATATGAGGAAAAACCCAAGACGAAAAAAAATCTTGGACGGCCCAAGCCAGATAATCACTATGAACAAATGGTTTTACAAAGACAGATTAGCCTTACTCAATGACTCGATCCCACGGGTCTTGACGCTCCTTCTGATCTTTAATTGTTCTTCAATAGTGCCCATGCAGAAATTCCGTCTTCCATAATACCTGTCCACAACACACGACTCCACGTATGTCCCGGTGTCCACCGATTGGCTTGATACGTCTTACGATGTTGAACACGATGTTCGTCACTTCTTCACCGCAAAACCAACAATCAGAAGTGTTCAATGATGAACAAACTTAACTTTGCTGCAGCAAGATCACGTAAACATATAAGAATGATAACTCGGGTCTTTGAAAACTCTAAGGATGTGTTTATGCTTTGAAACCTTAGAAAAACATGTGCAAACAAGTTTCTGGTTTGTAAAATTATTTTCCAGTATGCACACCTACGAAACTCTGATGAAAACACTGTTTAAATGGGATTAAAATGCTACCTCGAAAAAAGTGTCATTCGAACAACAGAGGCATGTCGTTTGTACGACATATAATCTCGTTCAAACGAGAGCTTATATCATTTGAACCACATTGCTAAAGTTTGACTTTTTGACTTTTTGTTTAAAACGTCTCTTCCAATAAGAGATCCAAAAATGTCAAACTCTTTTTGAGCTTATCAGAATAAAAACGTAGTTTAAATCTTTTAAAACACTTAAAAACATTTTAAAACATTGTTCTTTATAAAAATAACATCCTTATCTTTTATAAAACAATTCCGAGCACAATTAATTATACGCATTCATACCTAAGTGATCTCAGAATTAAATTAACTTTGAAGACGAATAAACTTGCACCAATTTAAACTTCGGCATGATTAAATTTTTTAAGCTTGTTGGAATATAAGGCCCCCAATTAAAGTTAAAAACATTTTATAATTCAAAAAGATAATTTCCTTGTTAAATAGATTCGGAAGCGAATGATGATGGTTCAATAAAAACGAATACACAAATTTTAATTTTTCTTTCAAATTAAAATTAAAACCAAGTGAACTTAAATTAAAACACACACTTATGTTAATTTCACTTAAACACAATTTAACCCAAGTCCTAGAAATTTGCCTAAGTCATATTTTTCAATTTTACCAAATTAGGCCAAATCAAATATTAACAAATTAAATTCATGACTTGAATTAACTACACATTACCCAAATATAATTTAGCACCAAATTAAACATGTAGTGATTAAAACTAAATTTTATCTTGAATTACCTAAGAATGCGTTCTAGGTGAGTTTGTAAGATAAAATTAAACAATGAAACCATTACGCCGCGATGTACGAGGAAAAACCCACAATGGGAAAAAACCTCGGACGGCCCTAGCCTTAAGTCCACTAAGTATGGATTTACAAATTACAAGACAGAAAGACTTACAACACTCGACTCGATCCCTCTCAAGCCCCGACGCTTCTTCTTGTAAACACCTCCGCCTAGTAGACAACCCCGGAGATCCACTGGAATCTTGGCCTTCACCAAACCGTCAACCACACATGGTGCCTTTAACCATGTGAGAATGCCGCAACAAAACAAGTTCTTCTTCTTTATGGGATTTAGAAGTAAACCCAAACTTCTCTTGAAATGGTAGAGATCAAACCGCTATTAAACTCCCCACAATGATATATATATATATATATATATATATATATATAAGACTTGGAATAAACAATATGGGTGAAACAAAGTGTTTAAAGGATTTTTCTTGGAAAAATGAACACTTAAACATGAACTTTTTCTTAGGAAAGATGAACTCTCAAAACTCTCTCTTAGAGGTTGTAGAATATGAAAAAGTTAGTTTTTCAAAGTTGGTTCCCGCACTTAGATATTCTGTCAAAAGTTAGTGGGGTAAAGTAGTGGAAAAAGTGGGAAAAACTGCTCAAAACTTCCAATTAACTGTTCCCGTTAAATCTCATTCGAATGACATTTTTGTTCGAACGAAGTATCATTTGAAAGAGCCTTCTAACGAAGTTCCAGTGTGAACTCGTTATAAATCTCATTGGATATTTCGTTCGAACCATCATTCTCGTTCCAACGATACTTCGAATGACATTCCAGTGGCCTGTCTGGGAACTCGTTGGCAAACTCGTTCGAACGGCATTGTGGTTTGAACGACAAACTCGTTCGAACGACATTTCGAATGAACTTCCAAAAAGTTTGAAAATTCTAATTTTAGCCCAGAAACTTTATAAACTTATTTTAAAGTTTTAATAAAAATCTTTTTGAAAAATAAACAGTAGTTTTAAATAATATTTACCCAATATAAAATGTTCCAAGCTCCTATATATATAATCAAAATGCATTCATACCTTAGGAGCAATGGAACCATGTTGATGACGTAGAAACGAGGCACAATAAGCTCGACATATTGATGAAGCTTTAATATCTTAGCCGCTACATCTTCAACAAACACATCATAGGCTTGAATGGATCAACTTGAACTCTATCATATGACTCAAACGTTTTTGTCCGGAATTGAGACAAAACTTCAAAGGACTCAATTAGAAATATGTGTCCTTACAAAGCTTTGCCTCAATGTATTCAATTTCTTCAATACGTCATAGACCAAGTGGGATCGTGACAAACTAAAATCTCCCTATGACATATTACAAACACAGTTTTGTTCACGGAATTAAGTCAAAACAATACAGGGACTCAATTGGAAATTTATGTCCTTACAAATCTCCCCCTTTGACTATTCCAGGACAAAACTAAAACAGTGAAATGCCTAAGTCGGGCCTTCAAGCCGTATGACGCCTAAATCCTATCCCATAAACCCAAAATCAAAAATATAGGACACATACTAGTATATGTAGCACCGGCAAGCATGATCTGTCAAAATGTAAAATAGACTTGAAATCTCGAATCTCTAAAGCATACCTACACACATGAAACAGACAAACAAATACACAGTTAAGTATAGAGGAACAAATGAAACCAATATATATATATATATATATATATATATATATATATATATATATATATATATCCAAATGATACCAAACGATAATAGATACCGATATGAATAATCTCTAAAAAAATCATTTGTTAAACAGTTGAGCACAAATTTCGATGAATGTGAGAAAGATACCAATTAGTAAAAACAAGAAACATCATTAAAATCCAGATAAGAGTAGCTCAACAAATATCCCCCTACATCACATACATCTCTTCCCCTTTTTGTCTTGAATAGACAATCCAGTGAAAAGATAAACCAATGAAAGTATCTAGCATGAGAATATATAAATTTGAATCACTTTGAAATTGCTAGATAATCATGAAACAACCAGCTAATATGATCATGTAATGACAAATCAGTAGCTAGTAAACAAATCAATCACACAAAGAATATAGCAATCTAATCAGGTGTGATAAACGGACTACATACAAAATACCAATTCTAAAATAATAGAACCTGCATATAAACCAGTCAGTTCAGAAAAAAAAAACTTCCAACTTTACCAAAAATATCAAAAATTGAACCAGATGACTACAAACCATTTAGAAGCAAAAATTCAGCCTGTCGTTCGAACGATCCAGGGGCATCGCTCCAATGAGATGAGGATGTCACTCGAACAAAGGACAACTGTTGTTCGCGTGACATGGAATGTCGTTAGAACGACATCGCTCGACCTGCCAAAATTTCCCAGCTTCCTAGAAATATGTTATTTCCCAGTGAAAAAATTTCCATAAAAAAATTCCAGGAAGGGCTTGACAGATGCAAAACAATGCTAAAACAGTAGGCTTTTCGTACAAAACGCAAAAACTCATAAAAACTAATAAAGTGAGTTACATGCAAACATAGTATCGATGTGCTCAAACATGGATATGGACTGAATGGGCGTGAAACTACAACAAATGAGTCACAATTCCAACACATAAAAATGATCAAGAAGTTGCAATTTATAGCAATAAATCATCAAACTTAATCATAGCCATATGACAATTAAAGTGTGAGCTTAATGAACTAAACATACTACATGTATAAAATCCAAAATTTTTGACAATTCTACAAACAATAGCGTCAAATTGCAATGTGTCAACATTAGGATTAGATGTGCAAACCCGTTTAAATATTCTCCAACCAAACACCCTCATATAAACATACTTTTTCAAGTTATTTTGAGGATTCTAGCATTCTTAACTTAGAGAAAATCTTATTGACCCTTTTCTTATCATTTTGCTTTTTCTTTTGGGCTCTTTTAAACGGTGGCTTTCACGACGAGCTAATTTTGAACTCTCGTGAATCACTCATCATTTTTTAAATTCAAATCCTCACGGTAAACGGTTCTTACATGCACACTTCTCCTTAAGTCTACTTGCGCATAGATGACAAGATTGAGATAAGAACACCTCACCAAATTCAAATATTCAAGAGAAGTCAAACATCCATATAAACTCGTGCATGTGTGCAATGTTGGCATATATACAAAGTCGAATCAAATTGCAAATCAACTTAGAAACAACCCCATATAAACAATGGTTAAGATCATTCTAGGCATCGATAATAATGACCAAATGTCCTAGCCACATGGATAATGAAACGATTGGGGAGGGGTCCAAGCACACCAATATGCCACATCAAACATGTAAACTCAAAAATAAAACACAAAATTGAAAATATTTTTGGCTTTTCAAACATATTATGACTCAAATAAAAGCAAAATCTTTTTGGATTTTCAAAAGTTTACTCGAAAACAAAATCTTTTTGTATTTTTCAATAGGAATCAAACAAATGAAAAATAAAATACAAAGAGATAAACATGTCATTATACTAGCAATGAATATATCATGAAGCAAACTAGCATATGACAAACAAGGCAACACTATCATCCTTTAGATTTAGCATAGGAAGAATCAAGTGCACCCAAACGAGAATCGTGAAGTTTTATTCCTAAAGCCACTAAATCCGATTTCCTAACCCAAGTTGGTGTAAAATGACGCATGGGGGTTTGGGAACCTGGGCAACTTTATTACTAAACCTCCTAGGAGCTTGTCTAAGGTCGTAACCATAACACCTAACGTAACATTTCCTACCACAAAACGTGTAAATGTAGAGGTGGTGGGAATGATTGCCTATATGTGGACCTTTTCTAACCTTCCTAGTGTTTCTCACACGTGCGGAGGGAATGGGAACAACTCTCTCATGAAAACCTATACCACCCCTATCTCCCCTAATTTGGACAGTGCCTAGGATTTTATCTAACTTCTCCGGCCTAGCCTCCAAATCAAACTTGACTCTAGACGAGTCTCTCAATATCTCCTCCAACTCACTAATCCTAGACTTGAGCAAATGTCTAGACTCCTCAAACTCTAAAATCTCCTTTTTTAACGACTCCATAAAACCATGGAGATTATCTCTCTCTTTCTCCACAAACTCTAGTTTCTACTTAAACTTCTTCTCTCCCGCCTTAAGATCCTCAATCAAACTATCATTATTTTCTATGGCACGCTCATTCAACTTAGATTGCAATTTTGAGTTATCCTTTTTTACTTTCACCGTTTTGGCATACAACTCATTAAACGCATTTTGTAAATCTTTCACATCTATCTGCTCCTCGCCACTCATCACTAACATGGGATTCACTCAAAACCTCCTTGGAAGTGTCATGCACATGAGAATTGTCATCGCTCACATAACTTACCATAAACGCAACGAAGTTACGCTCAATGAGGGAACACTATCCCTCTTTTGGTTCTCTATTACTTAAGGTGGAACTATATGAAATGGGTTGCTTGCCCTATTTCTTAAGTCTAGTGGGACACTCCTTAACCTTGTGACCGTATCCCTCACACCCAAAACACCTATCCGACTCATCTCTCTTAGGCTTCTCAAACTTATCCTTAGAGGTGGAATCTACTTTGTTGTTCTTGAATTTTTCAAATTTCTTGTCATCTTTCGATTACTTTTGAAACTTAATAAAATTTTCAAATTTCTTTGCCAACAAAGCAACATCCTCAAAATCAGAATCAGAATTCGAATCCGAAACTTTAATTTCCTCCTTTCAGGTTTTCAAAGCAATACCCTTTTCTTTCTTAGGAACTTGCTTGGAGGTAATCATGTCGATTTCATAGGTTTGTAATTCACATATAATCTCTTCTACTTTCGTCGACTCTAACTTACCCAAGGAGTTTAAAATGGTCATTTTCGCATCAAACCTACTAGGCAATGACCTAAGTATTTTGTTAATGGCACAGTTGTCGGGAATTTTCTCACCTAGGTTAAACGACGAGTTGACAATATTGGACAGCCTGGCATAAAGCTCATCAAAAGTCTCACTATCTAACATCCTAATGGTCTCAAACTGTGTAGTGAGACAAGTCATAATTCTATTATATTCTTCTGGTGTGACATTTGAAGAAATAACGTGCAAACCCATAAAATTATATTGTGAAAGCCTATGTTCAGTTTCAGTCCATGACTCGACAGGCTTTAAAGTAGTGACCTCACCTATAACAGTGACCAGGGGTGTCCAACCTTTCTCAACAACTAGCCAAACACGTTCATCAATTGATTTTAATGCACTTTTCATTCTCATCTTTCAATACGTGTAATTAGTGCCATCAAAAATAGGAGTTCGAAAAAATTCATTATTTCCAAAATTTATCTTTGAAAACACACGGGATCACAAAACAAATAAATTATGTTTTCTAGCTCTCATACCAATTTGAAAGGACCCTTTTGTATGTGTTTCAAATCAAACCAATTTTTTATCAAAAATTATCCAACTTTTAATTATGCACCAAACCAAGTTGTGAAAAAATAATTCTTACTTTAAACCAGTTTTATCTTGATTAATCCTAAGCATGCATCTAGTGATTAAAGAAAGTAAAGTAAAGTAAAGTAAAGAATACTCACAATGCCGGATGTACGAGGAAAAACCCAAGAAGAGAAAAAATCTCGGACGGCCCAAGCCAGACAATCACTATGAACAAATGGTTTTACAAAGAGATATTAGCCTTACTCAATGACTCGATTCCCATGGGTCTTGACGCTCCTTCTGATCTTCAACCGTTCTTCAATAGTGCCCATGCAGAAATTCCATCTTCCACGATACTTGTCCACAACACACGACTCCACGTATGTCTTGGTCTCAATCGATTGGCTTGATACGTCTTACGATGTTGAACACGATGTCCGTCGCTTCTTCACCATAAAACTAGCAATCACAAGTGTTCAATGATGAACAAACTCACCTTTGGTGCAGAAAGATCACGTAAACATATAAGAATGATAACTCGGATCTTTGAAAATTCTAAGAATGTGTTTATGCTTTGAAACCTTAGAAAAACATATGCAAACAAGTTTCTGATTTGTAAAACTATTTTCCATAATGCACACCTATGAAACTTTGATGAAAACACTGTTTAAATAGGATTAAAATTCCTCCTCAAAAAATGTGTCGTTCGAACGACAGATGATGTCATTCGCGCGACATAGCATCTCGTTCGAACGAGAGCTTATGTCGTTTAAACAACAGCGCAAAAGTTTGACTTTTTGACTTTTTGTTTAAAACGTCTCTTCCAATAAGAGATCCAAAAATGTCAAACTCTTTTTGAGCTTATCAAAATAAAAATGTAGTTTAAACCTTTTAGAACACTTAAAAAAAATTAAAACATTTTTGTTTATAAAAATAACATCCTTATCTTTTATAAAACAATTTCTAGCACCATTAATTATACGCATTCATACCTGAGTGGTCTCAGAACAAAATCAACTTTGAGGAAGAATAAACTTGCACCAATTTAAACTTCGACATGATTAAATCTTTGAAGCTTTGCCGCAACGTCTTTAATTTCTTCAATACGTCATAGACCTAGTGGGATTGTGACAAAATAAAATCTCCCTATGATATATTACAAACACAGTTTTGTTCATGGAATTAAGTCAAAATAATACAGGGACTCAATTGGAAATTTATGTCCTTACATACACATATACACACACACACAGTATACACACATAGTACGCACACATACACACACACACATACATAAATAATCAAAGGCAAAATACAAAAAATAGGGTTTGAGAGTACCTTTGAGATTGAGAGAGAGGGGAGCCAAAAATTTGGAGGAAATCTCACCAGAGAGAGGGAGAGAAAGTTTTGGAGGGTTATGAAATTTTTAGGGGAAATGAAAAACAAACCTAGAATTTTTAAGTATAAAGACTATGGTCAATGCTTTGGACCGTGACCCCATGACGTGACCCCTTTATTTTTTACACGTCAGCAACGAAATCAGGAAATGATCATGGCCAAAGCCGTGACCACATAAAATTACTAGTCACGAACTTAAGTCGTGACCACCTCGTTGTGAAATTTGGTACTAGGTCACAGATATCGATCGTGACTCAGCCCTGACTAAAATTGGAAGGAAGATTGGCGTCATAATAGTCACGGATGGGTCAGGGTCTAAAGCCGTGACCCTATAGAGTCAGGGTCCATATCCATGACCAAGTACAAGATCACGCGTGACCATGCAGAGGCATGTATTTAGTCATGCCTACTTGGTCCAAGGTCATGGCTTTGGGCGGTGACTAGGTGGTCATGACTGTGAGCCGTGACTCCCTATCCGTGACCATTTTTGATATTTGGTGTAGTGAATGCAAGGAAATATTGCCGAGTTATAAAAATCTTAGACCAAATCAATAAAACAAGAAAGGTGCATGTTCTCATGGGATAAAGTTTAATTCATGAAGTTATTCATAATATCAATTATTTGAGGACTAAAGTCTAATAACTTCTAAAATCAAGAACATGCATCGTTGAGTTGTCTATTGTATCAAACAATTATTGAAATTTATCATCGAAAATAAAGGCAAAAAGCCGAACAAAGGAGAAAAAAGAAAGAAAATATTTTTGAAATTATGATTTTTTTTTTACAAAAAACATGCTTTGTAACTAACATGTGATCAAATCCATGGACAAAACAAAGAAATTTATAGAATATCCCACACACCCTAACTTAAATGTTGCATTGTCCTCAATGAGCATTAAGAACACTATAAAGATAGGAAAATAATTATATTACCCAAAATTGGACCGATACCCATAAGCACGAGTCCAAATGAATCTACAAAACAAGTTAGTACCGAGCATAGAAAAAACAAATAACAAAAAGTTAACTAATTACACTGGACTAAATTAAAAAGGAAAGAAAAAATAAAGAAAGAAAGAATAAAAAGTTAACTGTTTACAACCTATTATTTAGACTACACACTAACTATATACTAGAAGTCTAAATAGTTGAGGATCCACCCAAAAAGGGATTTGACTTTGAAAGATGAACGGTGGACCATCCAAAGCGAACATGCCTCCCAAAAGATAAGAATTTCCTTTGAACAACGGAAGGCATGTGGGTGGTGGAAAAAGTGAACCATTGTTAATTAAAAGTTTGGGAGGGATAATGGGGGATTTGGATAACAAGGGGGAAAGAAACACTTGAGGTCCAAAATAAATCAACTCATCTCCCAAAGGTTTTTTAATTGGAATGGGAGTTGGTGCACACGTGGGGAAAACATCCATCTTAGAAAACAAACTCGGTAAATAGTTCTCATCGGCAAAAGGTGTATAATTTTAAAAGTTTCTACCGACTCATAGGAATCAACCAGTAATTATAATGGTTTAATCACGGAAACATACATGGTAATGAAGTAAAATCAATATCAATTGACTCATCATCCGAAGGAGATTGAATTTCGAGGGAGAAAGATTCACATTCGATGAGAAATTCTTTGAAAAATTGAGGTGAAACACAAGTTTCCACCTCCTCATTGTTTTGCACATAAGAATCAATATCATCGCAAAGTGCTTCTATTCTCAATCCAGAACCATAAAGGCTTTCGCAACTTTAGAGGTAAAGAAGAAAAGTTTCTTCTAAAGTAGGCTTCCTTGGCTCAAGAGCCTTGGACTACTCATTTGGTTGAAACTCATCTTCAAAAGTATCGGAATAAGAATCATCATTGGACTCGAATAATGAATCCAACTCAAGCTCCCAATAAAAATTTTCATTCCGATAAATGTTCTCAAGGATTTCATTCTAAAGAAAATCTTGAAAATGAAAAACTTGAAAACGATCCCCAAAGTAAAGATCATTAGAATGGCCATAACAACTATAATTGTAGGAAATGATTACCTCATTGTTTGTAGCTGGAAAATCCAATGGAAAAGTGCACGCCAAGAATTCAAGTTTCTTAGTGCTCAAAGTGTGCAAATCCTACAAAAAAGGTTAAAACAAAGAATACAAATACAAAAGAAAAAATACTACGAAATAATAAAACAATTACAATCTCAAAAACAACAGTCCCCGGTAATGACGCCATTTTGATCAAGTGCGAACCGTGCATCGTGTAATATGCAAATCCTTGTTATCGAATCGGCGACTCAATGAAAAAAAAAACTAAACTACTACTACACTTGACAAGCAAGCATAGTGGTAAGTCGGGTATCGAGAATCCATAGGGAATGTCGTATAGATTTTAATCGATTTATTATTTCAAGAATAAAAATGTAAAAGGTGATATGGTGGTTTTAAAGAAAAGGTAAAAATAAGAAGTTAACTCTAAACAAGAATTAATAAAATGAGAGTCGGGATCGCATACCCGCCATGGGCTAAACAACTAATAATTAGACTTTTGGTTCGAAAATATTTAACCGAGCAGTTTTAGTTAATTATAAAAGTTACGCAAGAAGAAATTTAACTCAAAGTTGCGAGATAAAACATTTAATCAAAAGTGGTCACACGCGTCTTAAATTCGAGTTATCCCTATAAACACTAACGTTGTGTAACAAAGAAAGTTAAATGCATAATAAACCAATTTTAATACGTGAGGTTTCAATTAAATATAGTTTCACACAAAACCTAATTTTCGGAGCTCGACCCCCATCAATGGTGGACATGCGACACAAACTCTATTTAACTACTCACTACACATGAATAAAACTATTTTAACAACTAATTAATAATTAAAACAAGAAATAAATTAATTAAACTAATTTATCTAGGAAAGAAAATGTAAAGAAAGCATGGAAATTAAACTAGAACAAACAAATATATTAAAGGAGACAATGAATAGTACAATAAAAGTTTACAAAGTGATGAATAATGGACAAGGGCCAAAGCTCCCTTACAAAACCCTAAAATCTATTACATAATGAAAGATATCTCTTAAAATGAGAGAAAAGTTTATTTATACAAAAGGCAAAATGGCAAACTAGTAATTAAAAGGAAATCAGAAAACACAGTACTGAATCGATTCAGAGGTGTCCGAATCGATTCGGTGGTGGGAGACCTGAGAACTGCCAATTTGCGAATCGATTTGCAAGGGTGAGAATCGATTCGCATGTGAGAATTTGCAATTCCCATGCCCACTGATAAGCGATTCCAATAAAAACAATGACATAAAAAATGGAGCGCTGCAACAACCATAAAAATGCCCAAGGCCGAACTTCGCCGGAATGCATCCAAAATACTAAGCATCCAAATACTTACAAAAGCTCAATTAACCCCTATAAAGCATATATATATATATATATATAGAAATTCGAGGTTGTCTGGTTAATGAGCATAGATATAGGGATTAAAATACCCGAGGAGGCTAATAATGCGTAGGTTAACGAGTGAAATACATAATATTTGCGTCATGTCACATGACGTAATACATTAAGCATCCCAATGGTCCACGAGGGAATATTTGAGAGATCTCTTTGTAACCCTTCTTCTCTTCTGTGAAGTCTCAGTTCCTTTAGATCTTTGGGGAAAAAACTGAGAGTTATTATCCGATGACATTTTGTATCGACAAAGGAAGACCCTCAACTTTAATAATCTGACCCTTAGAGATGATTGTGACAACCCACTCAAAATAATAACGGGTGGCCAGCCCTATACTACAATAAATCAGGTATCCCAGATGGCACAGTCTCAACATCAAGTGACATTGCTAATAATATAAGGCTAACTACCCGAAATTATTAAAAGCGAATTGTCAAAAAATTTAAAACTTTTTATTTAACAACAACAACAAAACCAATAATGCACATAACCAACAATGTACATCTAACTATGATGAGTGAAATGTGCAAACTCTAATATATACAAGAGTGCAATACAATGTACAACAAAATCTCAACAATGAAATACCCGAATATGCTGTCGGGTAACAGACAATACAATAATCTGATAAATAAAATATTAAAGTGTTAATCTACAACACTTGAATACTAACTCAATACACAAACTGAACCCTAATCTAGATATACAAAGATAGGAATCGACTAAAACAAAGTGCTGAGACAGTTAGCAATGCCACAGCTCCACGAATCCTGAATGGATGAACATCAAAGGCGTCCTTGCGGAGGAACACCTGAAGTAGTACAATATATACATGGAGGAGAAAATATAAATGGGTCAGAGCCCGAGTTGAAAAACATTTTATAGCAAGTGTATTAAAATGCATAATAATTATAAATGCATTATTACATGATTAAGGTGGAGTCGAACTATCCATAATAATTGAACTCTCCTCTCAACTAAAGCGCGCACTAATCGTATGCACGTGATCTCTAATTAGATGCCCGATTCTATTTAGGTAAGGATTCTAACTTAAACCCAAATAAAGTATTTAAGTGAAACCGTCTAACCTGTCTCCCAATCTACCTTTTATTTCTATAATCTATAAATTATATACATTAACTTTAATGTAATAGTTATAGTTATCTTTATTATGTTCATTTGTTGAACATATAAAGTTACATGATCCATCTCATAACCACATCATCACAATACATCAACATTCTCATTTACTAGAATTTTATATATTCTAGTTATGCCCTTATTTGGCGTATAAGCAGTATATAGGTATTTATATATGAGTTATTAGAATCAATAGTTAAGGACTAAAATCCTCCCGATTCTCAACACGGCACTGCGTTTCGTGCGCGGAACGTCTCGCAGAGGCGAAATCCAAACAAGGAACCCCCCCGTTACACTACTCCTGATCGTATTGATCCTCGAGGCTCATTATGCCCTCAATGCAAGATGCATGTAACCCAAGTTATTATCCAAATTTTAATTAATTAATATTCCCAATTCTCAACAATACACAACGTTTCATGCGTGGGACATCTCGCCGAAGCGAAATCCAAACGAGGAACCCCCCCCCCCCCCCCCCCCGTTACACTACTCCTGGCACTGTCGATTATCGGGATAGGTGATATAAATATATATATATATATATATATATATATATATATATATATATATATATATATATATATATATATATATATATATATATATATATAGCATTAAGGACTAAATTTCCCCCAAGTTCCAACATTACACTGCGGTTCGTGCGTGCGACGTCTCGCCGAGGCGAAATCCAAACAAGGAACCCCCCCGATACACTAATCCTGGCAATGTAGATCATTGAGGTCCATTATGCCCTCGATACCCAAGTACAAGCACAAGCAATAATAACCATCCAACCGAGCTATAAATCGAAGGACGCAGGCTCACATGCTATCATCTTCCAACATCCCATATACGTAGCAAACTGGGGCCACCTGGTGGGGTTTAACGACACCCACCTCGTGATCAACTCACGCACACAACGTTCGGGAAGTGGTCATAGCTCCTAACCGGCAAGTGAGAGCTACACATACCCACGACCTCTCACCCCCAAAATAAATAAGTGTATATATATGTCATTTGCTGACCACCATGGACGACTATGACCTGGGGAATATCCACATCCTGCTCTTTGAGCCAGTATGCTCACCCTCTATGCACGAAACTTCCCAATGATAGCAAGGAGAGGGTATGCCTAACATGTATATATACCATCATATAAGGTATACATACATCCCACATAATAAAGATATACCATCATATAAGGTATACCTGCAACATCATCTTCATATTTATTATACACCCATAGGCGCAATTTCATTAACATCCTTGTTTAGTATATTACTCTCTTGATACACTAACCATAAAAGCTCACACATCTTCCCCACTTAGTACACACTATATTATTTCTCGCTTGAAGCTCACAAGTCGCCTCTAATAATGAATTGTCTCTAAATTCAATTCATGTTAAAGATATTCTTTCATCCTAATGCTCTTCAATTAGCATTTCTCACTGTGTGAGACATCTCCCAAATCAAACATTAATAAGGATATTTCTATATCCGTATGCACATCAAATAGCATTTACAATTCTCCATCCATTATAGGGTTCCATTCATTTTATGAACCTTTAAAATTTATCCCATTTGGGATTGGATCCTAAGATCCATTATCACTAAGTTATTCCCATTAATATCATAATTATCTCCAAATATAATTCTCAAAACAAGGTGGGCTTCCCCACTTAGAGCATACCAAAGTATCTAATTGGTATTCCTCAAATTTAGTCAATATGACTCCATTTATTTCTTATAAGGGAAACTCTCTAAAAGCCTCCAAAACATACTCCAAATATCTCCTATAGAGATCACCAATCGATAACCTCGAACAAAACGGGATGAAATTCTTTTTAGAAAAACAATCCCACAAAATCCTTGCTTCCGAATCGATTCGGCCCCGCGAATCGATTCGGCCAGGAAGGCTAATCGATTCGGGTCATCAGATTTGGGACTCTGTCTCAGGCCGAATCGATTCGGCTGGACTCCGAATCGATTCGGTCACTCAGACCTGGGTACCTGCATATTTCCGAATCGATTCGGTAAGGGGGCCGAATCGATTCGGCCTACCTGGAGCCTCGAAAATGGCTACTTTTTAGTAAGCCAAAAATCTCAAAATTCATATTTATCATTTTCTCTCCATTTCTTTTCAACCCAATCACATATATATCATCAATATTCATTCTAGAATACATATAAGAAAATTTCTATCCTCAAATCAAAGATCTACATATCAAATCTAAGATGTTACCCAAAAGTTAGGTTTTTTCAATCTAAACCTAAAACCCAAAATTCAATCCACAAATCATGCAATAATTGGTACACAACAATTATTTTGCAAGTTTAATCACTTGCCTTGGGTTCGTAGGGTCTGAATCCGCCTTGAGATCGCGTATTTGCCTGAAATCTCCACTTTCTCTCTCTTTTCTCCTTCCTTTTCTTCTTCTTTCTTCTTCTCTCTTTCTCTTTCTCTCTTTGGAGAAATATCTCCCGTAGGCTTAATAAGCCCTAAATCCCAAGATACACATCTTTAAATGATAATACACACTTTAAATGACTCGGTGACTTTAATTCGAGTCAAACGGTCCTAATTCATTTCGAAACCTAAATAGACCCCAAGTACAGTCATTTTGACTTTCTCGACCCTTCCGGACACTATGGTACCCTCAGAATTGACATTCGACACTCTTTCTAACAACTTCAAATTTTGACCTCAATTGGCAATGTAATTATTTCTCCAATAAAATATTATTTATTTCTCCCAAAATAAATAAATCCTCCTCTCCAAAACCTCGGGTTGTTACAATGATCAGATAAAAAATTACTGTTTATATGAAATTTACCAACTATTGGTCAAGAGCAACAAGTCCCTTAAGGATTTCCCCCCTTTACCAGTCCCAAATCATTCACTTATCCATGAGTTGAACAACAAATTGATCACATAAGAGCTATTATATGATGTTGATCAACTAATGTGTGATCATGCGAATTTACATAAAGGAAAGAACAAGAAGTTATTCATAATTATGTCATTCAGTCACGTATCGAAGAAAAAAATAGACTATTTTTTGTATACGTCTCAGGAGGCACTCGGAAAACATATTTATGCAAAACAATTATTTCAAGAGTAAGGTCGGAGGGAATAATTGTACTTGAAGTTGTGTCATTCGGTATCGCCTCACTGTTAGTACCTGGAGGAAGACCGACACATTCGCGATTTGAAATTCAATAAATTTAAGAGAGAAGTCAACATGTAACATTATTGAAGGTACCCAACTAGTTGAGCTAATAAAAAGGGTGAATCTGATCATTTGGGATGAGGCGCGAATGAACCATCACCACACTTTTGAGGCAGTCAATAAATCACTCATATATATTCTTCGTTTCAATAATCCGTCTTCAATTTATAATGTCTTTGGAGGGAAAAACATTTTACTTGGTAGTGATTTTAGGCAAACTGTACTTGTTGTACGAAGAGGTAGCAGAGAAGATAATATCAATTCCTCAATTAATAAGTCCTACATTTTGGATTTCTACCATGTGTTCTACTCAACTAAAAATAAGCGAATCCAAGATTCAAATGACTTTAGCAAATGAATCCTCACCCTAGGAGATGGAAATTTTCCTACATCTTTAATGGGAGACGAAATCGAGCCCCATTGGATAGACATACCCGATGATATGCTCATCCCATTGGCAGTATAGTTCATTAAATATATCCAGACTTATGCCACAACTATACCAATACTGAGTATTTAACTTCTAAAGGTATTCTGACTCCAACAAATGACATAGTGGATGAAATCAATTCTTATATTATCGACCTGGCTCCTAAAGAGAAAAAAAAGCATATATCAACTCCAATTCTCTTTACAAAGCTACTGGGAACTTTGTGAATCAAGACATTTTCTTCCCGACTGACTTTCTAATCACACTTACATTCCCCGATCCCCCATACCATCAATTGTACTTGAAAATTGGAGTACCCGTTATTTTGTTACGAACGTAAATCAAAGTGCAAGCCTTTGCAATGAAACCATATTGATTATCACTCAACTTTCATTGTTGGTTATTGAAGGTAAAATCATTAGTGGGTCAAACATTGGAGCAAAGGTGTTTATTTCGAGGATTATAATGTCTGCTACGGAACCTAAATGGCCTTTCATTTTCAAAAAATCGTAAATTACCTATACGACCATCATCCTGCATGACAATAAATAAGATCTAAGGACAAACTCTACAAACGGTTGGAGTATACTTACCGCACCCAGTGTTTAGCCATGGTCAACTCTATGTTGCAGTATCTCGAGTTACTTCAGATTCTGGCTTGAAATTTTTAAAATTCCTAAAAACTCAGATCAACACAACAAGAGAAAAAATGTGGTCTACAAAGAAGTCTTTGATTCATTTCCGAAAAGTAGGTTATATTCAATTTAAACATGAACATTACATAAAAATATTTCAATTGTAAATTTAATAATTTACCAAATTTATGTTGACTTTAATAACAGGCCCATTCCAAAATACATCATGAGCAACGTGACATTACTTAAGGACCTTCAAAAGGAGGGGATTGATTAGAAAATATAGGTTCGGGTTTCACGAAAATGGAAGAATCACAACAACAAAGCAAACAATGAAGTCATGACCATTGACCTGATACTACTTGATGAAATGGTATTCACTTCACATATCTCTCAACTGTATAAAGTTGGCTTTATATCCCAAACATTTTACTTACATACTTTACTTGGTTTTCATAGACATATCGTATTCATGCTTGCATAAGGAAGAGATTACTAGACCAATTCGAACTGTTGCTAGATGAGGGCAAAATGTACATAATCTAGACATTCATAGTGGTGGATACCAAGCCTAACTACATGGTAGTCACCCACAAATACATGATCTACTTCTTACCCACCACATCAATGAAAGCTATTTTAGGTAATTACCCAAACATTAAATGACATCTCTTTCAATTTCTCGATTTCAACCATGTTGCATCAAGGACGAACAACAAGAAATTATTTAGTAAGAATTATGTACTATTAAATACCACTTAAAAATCACATCACTAGAAATTTATATTCATATTTTTAATAATTTTTACTCTAAACAGACATAGTAGGCATCTTGATTGGCATGAGTGATATCAAAGATCAATTGGATAGTGGAAGTGTGATAAAAAAGGGGTTATACAACTATAAGATCAAAGGTAGGCTTCTATTACATATATTACTATGTTCATAAAATTGCCTTCATAAATAAATATGCCTAATTCCTTATACAAATACAGCGATGCCAAACTAAAAATAACGCTGTGGGCCGATAATGCACTTGATTTGGATGAAGATACTTTACAAAACATATCATCATCGATCATCATAGTTGTCTCATCCACAACTGTTAAGTTATTCCAAGGTAAACTTATGCACTCATATAGATTTTTACCCATAACTACCTGATATACTTATGTATGTAAGTACTTATATATTTTCCTGCTAACTTATTTATTATTTACTCTTACACTTTTTCATACCCTTAATTCACTTCTTCCCACAAGCTCCATTTCCATGCAGTCAGCACACTTTGAAGCTATTATATACAAAATACATTTCCAACTATTATATACTATCCTCTTTGGCAGGTAATTACTCCCACTCCACCACAAATGCCACCAAGATGTATGTTAATCCATACATATCGAAAGTTGCATCATTAATGGATAGGTAATGATTTATAAAGATTTTATTAATACTTTCATTTATGAATATACCCAAGGCATTATTGGAAAGTTTTAAAATTTAGTACAGTGTTTCGCTAATATCTATCGAGATCACTAAAATGCCTGCAATAACTGAACAAAAAGTAGAATTAAAATCAATCAAAGAAATATTATCCATCACAACCACTACATAATTGGATGTTTTTAAATTTACATAATTCTTCCAAGACATTGATTCTTTATTCTATAAAATTCACATTCAATCCATATATAGTCTATGTTCATCTCATGCAAAGCGAAGGTCATCAATGTAGATACACAATATGGTTGGTTCTACTTATAATGCACCTATAACTCCCTATATACAACCTTTTGGTGTGACCATTGCAACATTAAGAAAAAATTCCCAAAAGCAAGGTAAAAATCACTATTTCCTAACTCTTATTGACAATAACCCATAAACTAATTGAATCTCTTCTCCTGAATGTATTACAACCATCCTTTCACATTGGAAGCACGTTCCACTAATAAAGGAATTGGTGTTATACTCATGCAAAGCAATCAACCTATTTCTTTTATCAACAAGGATCTTGACAAAAGATCTTTAGGAATTTTAGTTTATGAAAATGAGATACTGGCCATCATTCTAGTAGTTACCAAGTGGAAAGACTATTTAATAGGGAATCATTTCATCATATACACAAACCACCAGGGTCTAAAATTCTTTATGGAGCTCATAATAAGGTAGCTGATGCAATATGTAGAAGAGAAGAAATGAATGAACTTAATATTTTCACTAGTGTGCAACCACTATGGATGCAGAAGATGGTGGATAACTACCATCAGGATGATAAACTTACAACGTGATAACTCAGTTATTTACTGATAGCATTGCCTCTCAAGAGTTTTATATGTCTCAAGGTTTACTAACGAAAGAAAGTATAATAGTTCTTATCAAAGTTGGGAAGTTGGGGACTAAAATTCTAAAGGCCACTAACAAATCAACTATTAAGGATCATTCAGGGATGGAGGTCACCTTTCAGAGTGATAAACACTATTTTTATTAGCATGGAATCAATAGAGATGTGAAAAAACTTATACTTGAGTGTGTGGTTCGCTAAAAACACAAACCTGAACACTCATTCAACCCCGGGTTACTCTAACCACTTCCCGTTCTTACACAGGCTTGGTAACAATTGGTTATGGATTTTGTCAAACGTCTTTCTAATTCAGAAGGAATTAATTTCAGAATGGTGGTGGTAGATAGGTTTATAAATTACAGTCACATCATTACTAGCAGACATCCTTTCACTGCAACTGAAATTGCCAAATTATATTTTAATCATATGTACAAACTTAATGGGATGCCTAAAAAATTAGTCTCAAATAGGGGAAAGGTGTTTACCGGTCATCTTTGGCAAGAGTTATTTAGGTTTATGGACATTCAACTTACACTGAGAATCTCTTATCACCCTCGGACTAATGGCCAAGCTAAAAGGGTAAACCAATGTATGAAAGATTACCTCAAGTGCATGTGTAGTCAAAGGCCATGCAAGTGGAATAAATGGTTCAGCGTCATAGAATGGTGGTACAATACTAGTTTCCAAACTATACAAAAGTGATCCCCATTCCATGCACTCTACATGACCATGCATTATGAAGATAAGAAGAGGAAGGATGAAAGTTTTAATATTAGTGAACTAGTTTTTGTCAAGATCCAACCCTATAGGAAGTCAAGTGTGTCCCTGAAAAGAAACATGAGGAATGATTTACATGTAAATGAAATTCTATGAGAATAAACTTTGGGAATGAAGTATATATATTATAAAGATATTAGATAAAGTTTCTTATGTTCTTTAGTGATTAATTGAATTGATCTAATATTGTTTTATCAATGGTTTCTTATTACTTATATTCCTCTGTCATTTTATTACATATTGGTATTTTGATATGTTTGTTAAGTGTTTAAAAGGGAATAGGTACAACAGTTACAAATGGTTGTGGAGTCTCCTGTGATTCATTCGAGTGTTTCCTTCGGGCTATTCGCATTATAGATGATAAATTTGATTCATTTGTTTGTAATCTTCATTTTTGTATGTTTTGTCACGAAATAGACAAAGGGGGATATTATAAGAGTATGCATTTTACTCATGTGCCCTTATAGGAATAGATTATCTTATTACATTGACCAAATATACTTTGAGTCTTGTCCTTGAGAACGCTCCGAAAAAGTATCTTGCAAATCATTCAACGGACATCCCCACCTTCATGCGTATCCTTTTTATACCACCATTAGGAAGGTAAATGCACATGTAGACTCGTACATATTATACTCACATGTGTTATCTTTAAAGAAAATATATATTGTGTGTGTGTGTGTGTGTGTGTGTGTGTGTGTGTGTTGATATGGATCTTTGGAGTTATCTAAAAAATGAAAATAAAACTTCTTTTAAAAATCCTATAAAATGCATTTCATAAAGGTTGTTGAAATCTGTCGCATGAGACCTTTGCTACAGCAATGTGAAAGTTTGTTGCGGTGATAGTTCTCGTTGGTTGCGCCTTTGTCCAAAGATTTTTATTTTTGGCTTTCCATGTATCCTAACTATAGGATTGTCGCAACGACTACCAATAAAATCCAAATGATCTTTGGATTGATCATAAGATCCTTTCAATTGGATATAATCCTTTACTTGAACGAAACTATATCTTGTGGAATCATATTCAATATTTGACGACACATTCAGTTCCTTGCTAAAAAAATTGATCCGTGTTTACCAATTACAAATTGTCTAACCAAATCAAATTCTCAGTCGATATGTTCCTCAAAAAATCCAATTCGGGCGGATTTTCCCCCAACTAACGAAGAGATCAAGTTCACTACATTGAGAGTATCTCACTGGTTGTTTTGTGCATCGTTCAAAAATTCTGGACAAATGTATGACCTATATCACCTCCGATTCTTCGCAGCGGAAAAATACCTCATTACAAGGACCTTATAGTGATATACGTCTGACAAACACTGAAATCCACTTTTTGAACTAGATATAAGCACATCTTTCTTGCTGCCCATTCAAACTAAACATATCTTCATTTCATTTATCTCTTATACCTAGTAAGTCTACTTACTTACTTGTACCTTACTAGATTCTCTTGCAATCTTGGTGCTATATGTAAGTGGGATAGACATCATTTCGAAAGCGAGCGTGTAAGTGTGATTTTATGATTTTCTTATGGACAAAATATTTGTGTCAAGTCTTCTTACCTTAAGAATCATATTCTAAAGAAGAGTAAAATCTTTTAAAAAACATCTTTTTGTATTTTGTATTCATCCAAATTTTAAGTCTTGTTTTTCTCTTTTATATATTTTTGAGATATTTTTAAGTTTGAATACTTGTGAAATATAAAAATGTTTTGAAGTGAACGTGTTTGCTTTTAAACCTTTTCAAAACCTTGAAAAAATATCTTTCTAATTTGTTCTTTAGTCGTTTTTAGATTCCGTATATCTTAAAGATATATTTTATGAGTTAAGCCATATTTTAAGAAACATTTTCACCTTACACCTACAAAGTGGTACCACACTCCAAGGAGACTTCTCACCTTGTCCCAAGCGGTCGAACACATAGTTCTCTTTAAACTCAAAATTCATAAGTTTCTTATAGTTTGAAGAAGATTGATTTCGCGCGAGGAATTTACGACATCGGTTACGTACCAAAATTTATCGCAGTTGTGTAGCTTTCTCCTATTGTCGACGCTTTCTACGGAGGATATGGTGGGAACGAGTGTCCAATCAATTATAGCATTGAGAGGTTTTAAGTCTATTTCTTCTAGTTATAAAATTATACCATAGTACATTTGTCATTCTGTAGGCCCGAGATTTTTTCCTATTGTTCATTTTTCCTTGCGAGCCTTGGTATTGAGATATATTGTTTATCTTTTTCGCACTTAGATTACGTCACCTAAATATTGAAGATAAAGATTGCTATAATATAATTGGTAAAAAATTTGTCACATGTACCTTAGGTATTATAAAAAATTGTCACAAGAAAGGTAAGGTTGCTAATCTACAAGTCGTCGTGACTTTGGTAAGTTATAATTGAAATTAAATTGTCAATTTTAGTAATTTATTAATATTTATTCCAAAGTTAATGGTGTGTTTTTATACTATTTCAAGATAGGCTAAAGGCATTGCACAATAGCTAAAGTTATGCTGAAAAGGCATCTCTGAGTACGAATGCACTGAGCCAAGTGTTGGGCCAAGAGAGAAAAGGAAGTACACAGGGTGTCAACTCCCGAATAGGAAATTTGAAGCTAATGGGTCTTTCTTGTAGTCATAGTGGTTTAACCTCCAAGGTCAACATGTACAAAGTGAACATGGACTCAAAGATGGAAAATCTCCAACAAACCATGAATCATATGTTTTAAAGGGTCAAATGGGCATGCACGGATAATGGTGAGGGGAAGGTAAAGGATAAAGTAAAGGAAAAGAAAAATGATGGTGATGGGACAACTACTACATTCCCCTCACCGATGACAACCGACTCATCATCCCTTTACGATATATACTATACGCCCAACCCCAGTATCCCGACTCCATTTGAGCCAACTGGGGAGAGAGTTTATATATGTGACATGCATGGAGGATTATGGATTGCCAAGGGAGAGAATGATTCGAGATCCAATGCGGGTACCATGGTGCACAACCATCCACTTTAGCCTTACGAATCCCGAGTCAAAGTGCTTGAGGTGTTGTCGGGGAAAGAGGATGAGGTCTTGTGGTTGGACCAGTAAGATGGTGCTCCTCATATCGACGATGTGGTGGGGTCGTTTATCATTTTGATAACTTTTCTCCTCGATAATTATTAATCTTGATTTGATTCAACTTAGTTTAATATAATTAAATTTGAATTTTATGTAATTCAGTTTGATTTTTTTAATTATGCATTTGGTTTGATTATTTTTAATTGCATTTTATATCGTGGTTAGTTGTTGAAGCAGGTTATTTTTGCTATTTTGAAGCATATTTTCTGTTGGGCAGTAGCTACTGCCTGGTAATTATTTTTTTAGGGGTTGCAGTTTTATCACATCCTTGACCGTGATAAGATCGTAACAATGATTATGTTTTCACGGTCCTCAACCCCGTGACTAAACCATGACAAGAGAAAATTTGTCACAATCAAGTACCATGATAAGATATGTGGTGATAATATATGGTCACCCCTAAGTTTGACAAAATTTCCAATGTTAAAAGAACCGTGACAATAAGGAGTTATCACGGTCCTTGACCGTGACAAAGTGTGTTATCGAGTCTATAATTATTACGTTCAAGGACTATGACAATCTAGTTATTTTTGTATATGCCCTTATGATTGTAAAAGACTTCTCCAGATTCACTTTTGTAAAATTTTTGCATAGTGAGTCTGATGCCAAGAACTTCTTTATTCCCAAGTTAAAACAACTTCGAAATAAAAGTCATTCATTATCGTTAGAATCTATAGTTATTATGGGAAAGAGTTTGAAGGAACTAATATATCCGAGTGGTGTAGTAAATTTGGAATACACCATGAGTTCTCGACCCCCAAAACGCCTTAATAAAATGGAATGGTTAAAAGAAAGAATTAAACCATTTAATAAATGGCTAGACACATTTTTATAGGTAAGAATGAACCTAACATGCTTTGGACATAATCTTTTAACACGAATTTGGAAGCAAATATTATATACTTAAGGATAGAGAACACTTTACTAAACTTGACCCAATGAGTGATGTTGGCATTTTTCTTAGCTATATTATTAATAGTAGTGCCTACCGTGTTTACAATTGCATCTCTCATAAAATAATGGAGTCCCTTAAAATTCTCATTGACGATAGTGATTCCTATGACTTTATAAAGGATGATTGTGGAAACATAGCTTTCATTTTTCGCTCTGTTGAAAGGGAATAAGAAGTGGATGATTATGATGAGGTGGCCCCACCACCTTGTGAGGTTATGGAAGTGGGATATTCACCTCCTTAGCTTAAAAAACATCATGATGTTACCAAAATAATTGGTAAACCTAGTGTTGGAGTAAAGACACATTCTCAACTCCAAAAGGAAGTTAGATTTCTTTGTTATGATTCCACTATTGGGCCTAAAAACGTAAAGGAAACCTTGTTCGGCAAATATCGGGTCAATGCCATACAAGAATAATTACATTAATTCACAAAATAAGAAGTTAAGAATATAGTTGATTTACCTCAAGATGTTCATATTATCGGTACTAAGTGAATCTGAAAAAAAAATGTGATGAAGATTGCTGATGCTCGAAATAGCACCACCCTTCAAGGTGTTTGTAAGCTCAAATTAGTTATAACAATGATAGAATAGGAACATACAAGTATAAGAGATAGAGATGAGGAGAAGAGGATGAACACAGATGTTTAAGTGGTTCAGCCAATTAGACCTACGTCCACTGTGCAAGTGAGTGAGTAAAGTCACTGAAATTAGGCACTAACGGCCATGGATAGTCTCTCAAGCTTTCTCTCTCTACTGTGTAAATTGACAGAGTTTTAGCTAGGGTTGTAATTTCGGATCCCTTTACAAGGTATAGGATGATCTCTATATATAGTGCTTGGGGGGTGTAATGTACCCCCCAAGCATACAATGAGCATATGCATAAGCATCGAGCCAATATGAGAGTGACACATGGCTGATCTCAACTAAATAATGATGACCTCAATATTCCCTCACGTGGAGGGAATAATTCAATTATAACAGATTTATCCATGTGTTCCAAGCTATGAATATGCGTGTAAATGCTCGACTGTCTTCGATTGGTACCAACCTCGGTCTGGAAGAGTACGAGGTTGGTGAAGTCTGGCTGCTGCTCAATCAGAGGTTGTTCACGATGATCTCGGCTCAGTAAGAAAGTTTAGGTAAGGAAGGGGGAGTTATAACATCGGCTTAGGCCGAGGTTATGTTGGATTAGCTGGAATGTCAGCTGATTCCCAACCGAGGTTGGTCACAATGGTGGTGGTCTTTGCTACCTCGACTCATTCCTAGCCGAGGTTGATGAATGAGCTAGATGTGATCTCTGATGCTGCCGAGGTTGATCAATGAGGTGACCAGAGATGTTGACCATAGCTGACCTTTTGTAGGACGGTAGTGTTGGTTGTCAGTCAGGAGCATTTGTTACCTCGGCCCTCTCATACGCCGAGGTTGGTGTATCCTATGTGTCAGGTACATTTAGGGCATATCAAAGATGGTTCCATTTTAAAGAACGAGGCAAGACTAGTGGCTCAAGGATACACCCAAGATGATGGTCTAGACTTTTATGAGTCTTTTTCCCCCACTAGTAGGATTGAGTCAATTGGTTTACTCTTGGTCATAGCTTGTCCCTTAGACTTTAAGCTTTATAATATGAACGTGAGAAGTGAATTTTTGCATGGAAATCTCCAAGTGGAAGTATATGTGTCACAACTAAAGCTCTTTGAGGACCCCAAGTTCCTAAAACACGTTTATCGCCTCATTTAACATACTAGACAATTATTGTAGAAAATTCAAGACGTTCGTTTCCATGTTGTATTTTGTTGGGAACCCCACTGGGCATTGGCCCACCCCCTTCCTTTTATTACGAGAGTTTAGATAGTTAGTTTAATGTTGGTGGGTGATACAAACTAGATCATTGTTGTGGATAAAACAAACTAGAAAGTTATTGTGGATTAAACTAATTGTCTAAATAAAAAAGGACAAAATACAATTGTCCATATATAACAACGGGGCCACCACGGAAGTTTAGACAATTAGTTTAATTTAGTTTATTACTTTATTAGATTTTTTACTTATTCATTAATTAGTTTACAAGTTGTTTGTAGGATAAGTAATTATCGCGTTTATAACCAAGGTTTCCTAGTTAAATAGGTTTTGGATTATCATCCAACCCATTTGAAAATAGTATTTACCTCGAGATTTTTTAAGTATAGAAGTATATTCATAGCTTAATATATATTGAATTTAACACTACAGAGGCTTCACATATAATGTCAAACATCATATGTTTTCAGACTCTTAGTATCATATGCAATGTTCGTTAGAAGTTAACACTCCCATCATTAAAGATTTCATATTTCGTTTATGGCTCATACCCTATATGTTTGATTGCTTGGCTAGGTGATTGTGTAACCGTTGAAACAACTTTGATCTTCCTAGGTTGAACTCACTTATTTCAAAGGTTAAATATGTAATGCCTCGACCCGAATTTAAGGTTTAGTAAAGGATCAACCCGACCCGGCTCGCGCATTAATTGTTTAGTGCAATGGAATAACCTAAATAATTTTCTAATCTAGTTTTGTTAGTATTTAACACTATCCATGTTAGCATGTGATCCTAATTTTCATCGAACTACGTGATGTGACCCAAGGGGAGTGCCACCAAGGGCAAGTAAACAAAGCTACTAACGTAAATGCAAATTAAGTACTCACATGTATAATGCTCTCAAAATATGGGACAACATGCAACCTGTCATGATAAAAGGAGGAAGTGAGTTCAATGCTCAGTGGGAACTATACAATACAATATAGAAAATAACAACGAAAAAGAATACCCACATACTACAAATACATGCAGTGAAAATAAGTATATATTCACATATATACCTTTGAAAATACATATCCCAATGTATTAAATTGTTTTATTCCCAAAATGTTATTTAATACCATTTATTCTGCTTGTATTTACAAAATAATTATTTTGTATCTTTATGCTTAAAACTAGCATTCTTCTCATTAACACACCCGGTTAAACAAATAACATTTGTTGGAAAATCTTCCATTTACTCAACGTCCATTAACTCACGCCAGAGTTACTTAACCTAAGACTTTCTTTCAACACACGCATACATCGTGTTAGAAAATGTTCATTAATATTAAAAGCCTTATACAACTCACGCTAGTGTTGTTATGGGTTTAACCTCATTAGGTTGTTTACATACCCATTTAGTCATCTTACCATATCATATCCTTTACTTTATGGACCTTAATCATTACTCAATTTACTCTCCCATATTATACACCAAACATAACATTTATCATTGCATATAAGTTAGGTTATTTCCATCACACAACCCATTTCTTTATCATGTTTCAATTGATACCGTTATCTTTTCTTGGAATTGTTCAATATCCCTAGACTTTATGGGCTCCACACCATCGCATCCATTCACCATATGCTGACTGTACAATGGGTTTGGTTCCTTTCACCATTAGGGATGTCATGCCCTTCTTAATTATTTACCGGCATCATTTGATTGTTCCTTTATCTTTTTAATGTGTTCAACATTATTCCAATGTTCACATTGATCCACATTATGGGATGAAGCCAAAAGTCCAGACTTAACCGCCCGTTTTTCCATTAATACTTGAAAAATCTTTCTCCTTTAAGTCCTTTATTTACACACACGTTGATTTTTATACCAAAAATCATTCTCTTTAGGACTTCATTCATCTTCACCCACACGAGTGTAAAAACATTCATAAATATTTTTTATTAATAAAAATGTTCCTCTTTAAGTAAATTTACCAATTTACCCTTTTTATTGTCAAAACTTACAATTTAGTCATTTAACAAGTGTCATTTTTCAAAATTGTAATTTAAGTTACTGACTCAACACTTAAACTCATTTAGTCATTTATAACACTTGTTCAATACCTCATTTTACTAAACTTTCACATTTAACACTCCAACATCTTTAATATATAATTTCATATATTTTGCGTATTAAAGTACCATTTGACACATATTTGATATGTACACTTTCTTCTTGGATTTTTACATCTTAGTACCCATTTTGCCAATATTCAAGCATTTGACATTCTTACTTTTCATACTTTGATTTACACACTTTATTTATGACCTTTTATATTTCAACACCTACTTAGCCATTTATTTCAAGTTTAGCCATCTTTACTTTTATTATTTTCATTAACACCCAAAAGTTTGCATGAAGACCTTAGTTTCACATGTTTACACTTTTTATCCAAAAGTTAAGTGTTACAAACTTACTTTGAAGGCTTTTTTTCCTGAAAATCCATTTCATAAGTTTATTTCAATTTATCAACACAAAGGCCACTATATTGATTTCATAAAAGCGTACATTCAAGTCATATTTTAACACTAAAAAATGAGTTTACCACATTTTTACCCAATGAAATATTCGATACAATATTCTGATTTTTACACCAACTTTAATCTCATAAAATTCCAAATTTTAGTCTAGAATTTTATATGAAAACATGGAGGGATCATCATCTAAGCATGAATAATTGTTACTATACGTTTAAGAATGCTAAAAATGCAAATAATCATGATAACAACATCATCATCTTAGACTACTTAAGGAGATGAGTTTTCCCACCTCAAGGTCTTCAATGGAGAAAAGTGGGTTTTGTGGATGATGGTAGAGGATGACCTCTATATATAGTTCTTAGGAGGTTAATATAACCCCCCAAGCATGAAATGTGCATGTGAATGAATATCCAACCCGTCAATTGATGAGATATGGCTAATCTTAACTAATTAATGATGACCTCAATATTCCCTCACGTGGGGGGAATGATTCAGTTACAACAGATTTGTCCACGTGTTCTAGGTCATACACATGCGAGCAAATGCTCGATTGTCTTCGCTTGGTACCAACCTCGGCCTGCATGAGTACGAGGTTGGTGGAGTACGACCCTTGCCTTCTATTAGATCAATGTTTCATGAAGACCTCATCCAGGAAGGCCAACCGAGGTTAGGAATGAGGTATAATGTCGGATAGGTCCGATGTTGGTTTGAGACTAATCGATTGATCCTGTGAAGCTTTTGTTGTTCCCAGGTGGCTTTGAACGTCGTCCAGTGCCAATGTTGATGTTGATGGATGGCTGACCCCCATGGGTCCTTGTTGACCTCAGTTGTTGTAAGGTTGAGGTTAATTTGCATGGTTGATGGAACATCGGTTGTAGCCAACCTGATGAAGGACTGCCGCTAATGGTTAATCCTGAGATCTTGCATCCCTGTTGACCTCGATTGATTCCCAATCGCGGTGGCTCTGGTAACGTTGGCCTTAGCCAACCTGATGAAGGACGACATCGCTAATCATTAGACTTGCACTCTTCTTACCTCGGTCGTCATCCAGGTCGAGGTTGATGTCTCTAAACTGGCAGGTACACTTTCGGCATATCAATTACCCCCTAGCCCTTAGTTACCTATTTAAATAGGTGACTAAGGGGTATGCAAGTCCGAGGTTTTATTTCTTTATGTGCCAACATTTATTTGACAAGTGTCAACTGCTGAAGTGGATAGTGTGTCTAACAATGCATAATGATGATGATTGCCTTTTGGGCTCCTAAGGCAATAATGGGCCTTAGGACGCATGCAATCAGATTTGAGGGTTTAAACCCTTTTCTTTCTCTTCTTCTTCATTTCTCTCACTTTCCTCGCCTAAGTCTTTCGCATTTTCTCTCTCTCATCAAGAGCTTAATCGAGGCTATTTGTGGATTTATTTAATTCAATCTTCCCTATTCTTCATTTCATATTCCCTCAGGTATCATTCTTAACTTGCCTTTGCCATTTTTCAGCCCTGCATTTCCATTTCTTGTATTTTTCGGTGTAGTTTAAGTTTTTTTATGACAGTTTAAGGCTTTTTCGGCGATTTTATGATTTTTCTGGTGAACCTGCTCTTGACTGTTCTTGGTTTGAAATCTTTCAAGAACCAAGTTTGATCCTTAATTTAAGTTATTCCCAGTTGTTTATTTGTTTGAAGGAGTCCCAAGTCTAGTCTCGTCCTCCTATGCTCAGACCTCTGTATAATCTTATAGAGGATTTCCCTTCTCTTAGAGAGATGACTTTTGCAAAAATTAGGCAGATATAGCTAGCCTAAGAGGAAGCTTGTAAGGCTGAGGCCTTTCCCCTTAGACCTATCTTCCTTCCACCTTTGAAGATAATATACCCTGAGCCAGCTGAGACTATTGAGCCACCAGAGGGTCCAATAGACCCAAATCCTATGTCTGAGTCTGGGTCTGAGTCATCTACCTCAGACCCTATGTCTGTGGACTCCTTCCAAGAGGCCATGGATTACTCCATTAGGCAGGATCAGGTCCCTGATCAGGCCGAGGTTGAGGGACGTCCCTCGTCTCATAATGGTGCTAGTACTTCATGCACTTCCTTCGATATTGAAGTTGTAGGGACAAATGTGGCCTTGCCACCACCTATTGATGCTATCTCCCTGCCGGCCTCCACAGGAGCCAAGTTTGCTCAGAGATTCTCTGGTGGTGTTCCTACACCTTCCCAGGACGATGTTCCTAGGGATGATTATGATGGTTATGAGAATAACATTGACACCTCGGAGGTAGCTGAGATAGAGAGTAATGTCACTGAGTATGACCTCTTAGCCTTTAGGCACCTCTATTCCATAGGTCCTTCCATCAAGCTTAGGAGACCTCTTAGAGATGAGAGGGCCTTTAGTGGCTGAGATGGGGAGATTTGTGTGTACGAGTAGATGTTTAAGTCAGGGTTTTGTCTCCCCATCCATCGCATAATTAGAGCCATATTGTCCCATATTAACCTAGCCCCTTCACAATTATCCCCCAATGCTTGGAGGGTGATGATTGGGGCTATCATCCTCTGGAGGGCAGTCCCTCACTCAGGCCTTCTAGTTAGGGTCTTCACAGGATGCTACGTCCCATCCTCTGTGAGAAACCACCCCAGCTACTACCACTTGCTAGCTAGGAAGTCTGATAAGAAGATGTTGCTGGTTACCCAGACTTCAAATCATAACTGGAAACCACGGTATTTTTTGCCTCAGGGGCATGGGAATTTGGGGGATATGCCTCCTCTTCCTCGTCTGATCCGAGGACCCCTCTGAGGTGGGTAAAGGTGTCACTTGCTGCTAAGGTCAACCCTGGACTTAGCCAGGATAACTTACAAAAGGTTAAGGATCTTCCAGATTATGGGGAGCATGGTTGGCTAGTCAAGTATGAGGATCTTATGACCCCCTATTACCTCTTTGAGACTGGCCTGGGTGGAAATATTCTGACTGAGCTTCGTAAGTATTATTTTACATATTGTACCTCTGACTTTTCATGCGTCTGATTTACTGACTCAGATGCTTCTTTCTTATAGAACGCACAGAAGGTATCTCTGACGACGTGTAGGAGATGTCTTCCCCAAGTCTCATTAAGCTGGTGAAAAAGGTTGGGTACAATGAGACCCCTCCTCCCCCCAAGCATAACGTCGGCACGTCCAAGTTCGATGCTACCAAATAAAAGGAAGACCACCACTGACTCGGAGGATCAGAGGCCAAGCAAAGCCCAAAATGGAAATCGTGCCATCCCCATCTCATCTGATGATGCATTGGCTTCTTGTCTGGAGCAGATAAAGATCAGTGAAAGCCTAATATTCCATGGTCTGAAGGCAATGGAAACCATTGGATCTGCGATGACCAATGCTGACAAGTGTTTTTTACGCTCTTTGGATACCCTCTTCTTAACGAGTTTAGCCTTCAGAAGTCTATCCAGGTAAAAACTTTTGCTTTTTTGTTCCAACTGTAACCTCGGCCTTGATGTGGGTTTTAGGCATGAATTCATATATCTGACTTTGTATTACATGGCATTCTGTCCATGCACCAATTCGTTGACTGGACCCTGAGGAAGTTACCCCTTATTAAGAAGGGTAAAGAGGCCTAAAAGGTGCAAGCCTCTTTAAATGAAGAGGTTGAACGCCTGAAGACAGCGTTGGATAATTCTAAAAATAAGGTGAAGCAGAGGATAGGGACATAGAAAAACTCAAAAAGGACCGCACCTCTGCTCTGAAGGCCAAAGATGACATCCTTCAGACAAAAGTTGATGCTACAGTAAAAGCTATCATGGAGGACGCTTCTGAAAAGATCTTGGTCGACTACAAAGTCTCTGACCAGTTTATTAGCTTCGGCTTTGAATAACTCGAAAGAGGCATTAAAGCCACTGGTAAATAGGCAACTTCAAAGGAACGGGAGGCAGGGAGTTTGAAAGCCTCGAACTTTGTTGGTCTAGGCTTTGGTGATCCTCGATTTTCCAAGGCCTTGAAATATGTTGAGTAGGAAGGGGAAGGTGTCGCTCCTGCAGAGACTGGACCATTGGAGGCAACAGATATCGAGGATGTTAACCCTCGAGATGATGGATCCGAGGATACCAATGTCGACTAGGAAGATATGACTGCGACTATCGACCCTTAGACTTTACTTTATGAAGCTTTAACTTGTAATTTTTGCTTTCCATCTGTAATTTTTTGTAAACTTTGACTACATGTTATACCATTTTCTTTAGAGGATGTTGCTTCTTTCAACGAATGCCCTCTTAAATGTTTATATAAAGAGTTATGCAATGATGTTTACATTAAGGTCTTAATAGTCATACCATAATGTTCACTACATATCTTTCACTAAATCAATGATGTTCAAGGTCTGAAGTTATAAAACTATAATGTTACCCTCATAAATTCCACCAAATGACTGATGTTTAAGGTCTGAGGTCATCAAATTATGATGTTACCCTCATAATTTTCATCAACTAAATGATATTTAAGGTTTGAGGTCATCAAATTATGATGTTACCCTCAGACCTTTCACCAAACAAATGATGTTTAAGGTCTGAGGTCATCAAATTATGATGTTTACCTCATAATATTCACCAACTAAATGATGTTTAAGGTCTGAGGTCATCAAATTATGATGTTACCCTCAGACCTTTCACCAAACAAATGATGTTTAAGGTCAGAGGTCATCAACTTATGATGTTTACCCCATAATTTTTACCAACTAAATGTTGTTTAAAGTCTGAGGTCATCAAATTATGATGTTACCCTCATAATTTTTACCAACTTGATGATGTTTAAGGTTTGAGGTCATCAAATTATGATGTTACCTCAGACCTTTCACCAAACAAATGATGTTTAAGGTCTGAGGTCAACAAATTATGATGTTTACCTCATAATTTTCACCAACTAAATGATGTTTAAGGTCTGAGGTCATCAAATTATGATGTTACTGATGATGCTGGAAATAACACCACCCTTCAAGGTGTTTGTAATCTCAAATCAGTGATAACAATGGCATCTCAAGTATGAGATTGAGATGAGGAGAAGAGGATGAACACCAATATATAAGTGGTTCAGCCAATTAGGCCTACGTCCACTGTGCAAGTGAGTGAATAAGATCACTAAAATGAGGCACTAACGGCCATGGATACAATCTCTCAAGCTTTCTCTCTCTACTGTGTAATTTGACAGAGTTTCAGCTAGGGTTGTAATTTTTTATCCCCCTCCATGTAGGAGAAGCCAAGTATATATAGTGTATGGGGGGTTTAAAGCACCCCCCATGCATGCAATGAGCATGTGTGTGTTGATTTGGCTAATCTAATGAAGGCATCTATCACTGTCACATGTAGAGAATGATGATGAAATATTCCCTCACGTGAGGGGAACAATTTGGTTATAACTGATTTATCACACCTGTTCCTGGCTATACATGTGCGTATGGATGCTCGACTGTCTTCGATCGGTACCAACCTCGGCCTGGGAGAGTACGAGGTTGGTGAAGTCTTACAGCTGAGCAATCCGAGGTTATTTGCGATGATCTCGGCTTAGCAGGAAAGTCGAAGTAAGGCAGGTGGAGTTGTAGCATCATCCTGGGCCGAGGTTATATCGGAGTAGCAGGAACCTCAGTCGATTCCCAACCGAGGCTGATTACGATGATTGTGTAGTCTCTGCTTCCTCGGCTTACACCCAGCCGAGGTTGTTGTATGACATAGGCATGATGCCATCTTCGGCCGACCTGATGGATAATTGTCCCCATGGATCACGAAGATCTCATCTGTTTGTTTGACTGTGAGGTAGCTGGTAACGTCGGTCATGGCCGACCTTGCTTAGGACGAGACCGCTGGTTGCCAATCTGTGGGCCTTCTAACCTCGGCCATCTCCCTGGCCGAGGCTGGTGTCTCTGAGCTGTTAGGTACATATAGGGCATATCAATCACCCCTAGCCCTTAGTTACCTATGTGAACAGGTGACTAAGGGGTATGTATGTCCGAGGTTGTATTTCTTTAAGTGCTAATATTTTCTTGACAAGTGTCAGCTTCTGAAGTAAATTGTGTTCTTGGCAAATGCAATAATTGTGGTCTTTTGGGCTCCCAAGGCAATGATGGGCCTTGGGATGCGTGCAAGTGAATTTCGAGGGTTTTAACCATTTTCTCTCTCTTTCTTCTTCACTTCCTTTCATTCTCCCGCCTGAACCTTCTTTGCTTTCTCTCTCTTTCAGAGCTTGACCAAGGGTGCATTTCATGGATCTTTCTTGCCAATCTTCTTATTCTTCTCTTTGTACTTCATCAGGTATTGCTTGTTACCTCTTCTTTGCCATTTTTTCTGCCTTATTCTTCCATTTGTTGCATTTTTTAGCGAGTTTATGAGTTTTTCGACGGTAGATTAGGTTTTTCGGTGAGCCTATGAGTTTCTTAGTGGACTGTTCTTGTTAGAAAGTTTTCAAATAAAAACGTTTGATCTTTCATTGTTGTGTTCATCCTATTTGTTTTTAGCTTGAGTACATAAGTGTAAGGTCGTCCCCATATGCTCATACACCTTTATCAACTCTTAGAGTAATTCCCTTCTCTCAGGGAGAAAACCTTAGAGAAGATTAGGCAAATAGAACGAGCCCAAGAGGAAGCTCGTAGGGCAGAGGCATTCCCTCTCAGGCCTATATTCCCACCCCCTCTGAAAGTGATATACCCTGAGCCATTTGCATTTGCATAGGTACCAGTAGAACCTGTTCCGATATCTGAGTCTGAGTCGTCAACCTCAGACCCTATGTCCGTGGATTCTTTCCAAGAGGCCATGGACTATTCCGTCCGGATGGACCAAGCCCCTAACCAAGCTGAGATTTCCAGCCTTGCCTCGTCTCACAAGAGCTCTAGCACCTCGCATTCTTCCTCTGATGTTGAAATTATAGGACCTAGTGTGGTTGTTCCCCAATCCTTGACGCTATTCCCCTATCGGCCGCTATAGGAGCTGAGTTTGCTCAGAGGTTCCCTGGTGGTGGTCCCTCGTCTGCTCAAGCCGACGTTGATCGGGATGAGGACGATGGTAGCAAAAGCGATGTTAACACCTTGGAGGCAGCCGAGATTGAGAGCACTGTTAGTGAAATTGATCTTCTAGCCTTCATACATCTGTATTCCATAAGTCCATCCATAAAACTTAGGAGACCTCTGAGGGCCTTCGGCGGTTGAGATGGTGAGATCTGCTTATATGAGAAGATGTTTAAGTTAGGATTTCATCTTCCCATTCATCCAATAATTAGGGCTATATTGTCCTACATTAACTTGGCTCCTTCCCAATTATTACCCAATGCCTAGAGGGTGATAATTGGATCTATAGCTTATGGAGGGTAGTCCATCATTCAGACCTTCCCGTCCAGGTCTTCATAGGGTGCTACGTCCCCTCCTTTGCCAGGAATCATCCGAGATACTACCACTTTTTAGCTCGGAAGTCCAATAAGAAGATGTTACAGGTTACCCAAACTTCAAACCACAATTGAAAACCACAATACTTCTTCACGTCATGGACCTAGGAGATTGGTCCCTATTCCCCCTCTTCATCCTCAGAGCCAAGAATACCCCTAGATGGGGAAAGGTGACAATGGCCGCTAGGGCCGATCCTGTGCTAAGCCAAAATAACCTTCAGAGGGTCAAAGACCTTCAAAATCAGGGGGAGCATGGTCTGCTGGTCAAGTACGAGCATTTTATGACCCCCTACTATCTCTCTGAAACTAGCCTTGGGGGGAGTCCTCTGACCGAGATCCGTAAGTTACTTTATCATTTCAATAAGTTATACCTCTGTATTTGTTATGTCTCTGATCTTTTAACTCAGATCTTTCTATTTTCAGAACGTCCCAAAGTAATTTTTGAAAACCTTTGGGAGATGGTAGCCCCCAGTCTTACTAAGCTTGTGAAGAAAGAAGGTCTAGCTTCACCTTCTCCCCCTCCAACTACTTCAAGGACTGAGGCCTCCAAGAAGAGGAGATCTACTGAACCTACCCCTAAGGATCAGAGGCAGAAGAAGAAAACTTCAAAGGGGGATCGTGCTATCCCCATCTCTTCTGAGGAAATGCTAGTTACCCGTATGGAGTACCTGAAGATTGGTGACAGTCTTATTGGCAAGAGTCTGAAGTCCTTGGATGCTATCCTCAACGTCATAACCGACTCTGATAAACGCTTCTGTCATTCTCTAGAGATGCCTTTGCTGGCCGAGTTCTCCCTTCATCGATCTATCCAAGTAAGACTTATTGCTTTTGTTTGAACAAGTGTAACCTCGTCTTTAAATTATACTAAATCTTGAACTGACATCCCTGTATGTGTTCTGTAGGGTCTCCTCACCATGCACTAGTTTGTTGACTGGACTTTGAGGAAACTTCCTCTGATTAAGAAGGGCAAAGAGGCCCAAAAAAACGAGATTGTTCTGAACGCTGAAGTGGAGCGTCTGAAGGCTTCCTTGGAGAAGTTTAAGGCTAGCATTAAGCGGCTGGAGAAGGACATGGACAAGCTATAAAAGATCATAGATCTGCCCTGAAGACTCAGGCTGACTCTTTTCAATACAAGGTCGATGTTGCTGTGAAGGCTGCCTTGGATGATGCCTCAGAGAAGATTTTGGAGGACTACAAGGTTTCTGATGAATTCATTAACTTTGTCTTTGAATACCTCAAAAGGGGTTTTAAGGCCACTGGAAAATGGGTTTCCATGAAGGATAAAGAGCCCGGTAGCCTCAGAGTTCATTGGTCTGGGTTACGCTGATCCTCGGTTCGCTCAGGCCTTACAAGAGGTCGAGGAGGAAGGAGGCGCCGCACCTACTGAGACTGCTCCTCAAGAGGATACCAGGACTGAAGACATTGGTCCTCAAGATTATGGGATAGAAGTTACCAACCTCGGCCAGGGAGATGGGGGCATGGCTACTAACCCTGAGATTACAAATACTTAAATTCATTTTGTGAACCCCTTGTAATTCTTAACATTGATCTGTAACCTCTGATGATAAATTTTGTTACCTTTTGTCTTGTAACTCATAACTTCATGCTATATCAACCTCTAAAGAGGTCTTTCTTTCTTAGTTGATGGACGTTTCTTTGAATGGTTTTCTATATCATGCTGAAGTCTCAATATAATGGTGTCTTCGTGAGCCTTATAACATTGTCTAAGGTCTGAGGTCATCCGAGTATGATGTCTTACCTCAGACCTTGTCACCAAATTATGATGTTATAAGGTCCGAGGTCATCAACTAAGATGTTATTCCCATAAATAATTTTTTCACCAAATTAATGATGTCTAAGGTCTGAGGTCATCCAATGTGTGATGTTCACCTCAAACCTTATCACCAAACTATGATGTTTAAGGTCTGAGGTCATCAACTAAAATGTTACCCTCATAATATATTCACCAAATTAATGATGTTCAAGGTCTGAGGTCATCCAAGTGTGATGTTCACCTCAAATCTTGTCACCAAACTATGATGATTAAGGTCTGAGGTCATCAACTAAGATGTTACCCCCTTTAAATTTTCACTAAATTAATGATGTTTAAGGTCTGAGGTCATCCAAGTGTGATGTTCACCTCAAATCTTGTCACCAAACTATGATGATTAAGGTCTGAGGTCATCAACTAAGATGTTACCCCCTTTAAATTTTCACTAAATTAATGATGTTTAAGGTCTGAGGTCATCCAAGTGTGATGTTCACCTCAGAACTTGTCACCAAACTATGATGTTTAAGTTCTGAGGTTAACAACTAAGATGTTACCCCCATAAAATATTCACCAAATTAATGATGTTCAAGGTCTAAGGTCATCCAAGTGTGATGTTCACCTCAAACCTTATCACCAAACTATGATGTTTAAGGTCTGAGGTCATCAACTAAGATGTTACCCTCATAATATATTCACCAAATTAATGATGTTCAAGGTCTGAGGTCATCCAAGTGTGATGTTCACCTCAAACCTTTTCACCAAACTATGATGTTTAGGGTCTGAGGCCATCAACTAAGATGTTACCCCTATAAATTTTTACCAAATTAATGATGTTTAAGGTCTGAGGTCATCTAAGTGTGATGTTCACCTCAGAACGTTTCACCAAACTATGATGTTTAAGGTCTGAGGTTATCAACTAAGATGTTACCCCCATAAAATATTCACAAAATTAATGATGTTCAAGGTCTGAGGTCGTCCAAGTGTGATGTTCACCTCAAACCTTATCACCAAACTATGATGTTTAAGGTCTGAGGTCATCAACTAAGATGTTATACCCACAATATATTCACCAAATTAATGATGTTCAAGGTCTGAGGTCATCCAAGTGTGATGTTCACCTCAGACCTTGTCACCAAACTATGATGTTTAAGGTCTGAGGTCATCCAAGTGTGATGTTCACCTCAGACCTTGTCACTAAACTATGATGTTTAAGGTTTGAGATTATCAACTAAGATGTTACCCCCATAAAATATTCACCAAATTAATGATGTTCAAGGTTTGAGGTCATCCAAGTGTGATGTTCACCTCAGACCTTGTCACCAAACTATGATGTTTAAGGTCTGAGGTCATTTAAGTGTGATGTTCACCTCAAACCTTGTCACCAAACTATGTTGTTTAAGGTCTGAGGTCATCAACTAAGATTTTATCCCCATAAAATATTCACCAAATTAATGAACCAAGAGTTGACACAAGAACTGATCTTCTCATTAATAATTTCCTCACAAGTTGACACATTTACATAGGATTCATTGCAACATCATATGTAATACTTTTTCAAATGATCAGCATTCCATGGATTGGAAAAAGGTTCCCCCTCAAGGTTTTCCAACCTCTAGTTCCCAGGTAAAACCTCTTCGATCACCTTGTAAGAGCCATGCCAATTTGGGTGAAGTTTGTTTGCTTTTTATAACGTCTTCTTCAACACCAGATCTCCCACGGCTATGGGTCTTGATTTTACCCTTTGATTGTAAAACTTTGCTATTCTCTGTTGGTGCGTTGCCTGTCGGATCTCTGCGTCTTCCCTTCTTTCTTCAATCAGATCTAGGTCAAGTCTTCTCTCCTCCCCATTCTTCTCAGGGTCAAAGGTTTGAACCCTGTGAATCGGGAGCCCTATCTCGGTTGGTATGAAAGCTTCTGAGCCATGCGTTAACATAAATGGGGTTTCCCCCGTTGGTGTCCTAGTTGTTGTTCTGTAGGCCCATAACACAACATAAACCTCTTCAGTCCATCTTCCCTTAGCTTCTTCTAACCTCTTCTTGATCCCGTCGAGGATTGCTCTATTTGTGACTTTGGTCTGACCGTTTGCCTAAGGTCGGCCAGGAGAAGAGAAAAATTTCTTTATCCCAACTCTTTCGCAGTATTTTTCTAAGGCATAATTCTTGAACTAGGTGCCATTTCCGAGATAAGGGTGTTTCGGAGACCATGTCTGCATATGATGTTCTTCCAGATAAATTGGAAGGCCTTCTGCTCTGTAATCGTGATCATCGGCTCGGCCTGTACCCATTTGGAGAAGTAGTCAATGGAAACTATCAAAAACATGTAGTTGTTCGCGGCACTTGGTAAGGGACCCACCAAGTCGATTCCCCATACTGCGAATGGCCATGGAGAACTTATTGACGTCATAGGCTGATGAGGTTGATGGGGGTTGGTGGAGAATCTTTGGCATTTGTCACACCTCTTCACATAATTTACAGCATCCTTGGCCAAGGTTGGCCACCAGTGTCCCTGTGTAATAATTCTCTTGTCCAGAGGTCCTCCCCCAATGTGAGTGGAGCAAGAACCCTCGTGTACCTCCTGTAAGATGCAGGAAACTGTTGTGGGATGGACACATCTGAGGAGAGGTAATAGAAATTCTTTCTTATATAGGACGTCTCCTACTATTGAGAACTTTGCAGCTATGTACCTTAGTTTCCTCCTCTCTAGCTTTGATTCTGGCAATTCTCCCTCTCTGATATATCTGATAAGGGGGTCCATCCATGAGTTCCCTAGGTTAAAATTGAGGCAAGGGTTACTAACCTCTTCTTCTTTAATGGCCGCCTTGGGCAGGATCTCGATTGGAACTGTCCTTCTGATGTCTATCCTTATTGCTGAAGCCAACCTTGCTAGTGCATCTGCGTGGCTGTTGTTTTTCCGAGGTATTCTCTTCATCTTTACCTCTTTGAAACCTTCTAATATCACTCTAACCCTCTTCGGGTATTTGGCCATCCTTTCATCCTTGGCCTCATAAACCCCCAACACTTGGTTAACAACCAACCTTGAGTCACTGTGAAGCAGGATTCATCTTACCCTAAGGGTCTTTGCAAAGAAGAGTCCTGCTATCATGGACTCATATTCTGACTCATTATTTGATGCCTTGAAGTTAAACCTTAGGGCATATTCAATGTTGGTACCGTCTGGGGCTGAGAGTATCAGCCCTGCCCCGCTTCCACTTTCACAAGAAAACCCGTCAATTAAGAGGTTCCAGATGTTTTATCTGATGAGAAGCCCCCTTCTAACATGATTCCTTGCTTGAAGAGGTACCGGTCTTCCTCATTCTTGGTTATTCCATTTTTGGCTCTGTTGGATACAACCCCTTTCGGGTACCGAAAGACGTTGTTATTTGATCCCTCTACAGTCTCTAGGTTATTCTCAACCTCGGCCTCTTCCCATGTGAACTCAGTAACAAAATCTATAAGTGACTGCCCTTTAATGGCCACCCTGGCTTGGTAAGTAAGGTCATACTCTCCTAACTCAATGGCCCACATCATCAATCTACCCGACTTCTCAGGTTTGTCAAGGACCTGCCTTAGTGGGGAGTTAGTGAGGATGGCCATAAAATGGGCTTAAAAGTAGGGCTTCATCTTCCTAGAAGCATGTATCAAGGCGTAGGTCAACTTTTCCATTCGAGGATAATTCTGTTCTGACCCTTGAAGGGCCTTACAGTTGAAGTATACAGGTCTTTGAACCCCAACGTCCTCCCGTATAATGGCTGCACTTATAGCTGATTCAGAGACTGCTAGATAAATATACAACTTTTCTCCCACTATGGGCTGAGATAAGAGCAGGGGAGATCCGAGGTAGGACTTAATTTGGTTAAAAGCCTAATCACACACTTTATCCCATTGGAAGTCCTTTTTAAGCACCTTAAATAACGGTAGACACTTTTTCGTCACTCTGGAAAAAAATCTGTTGAGTGCTGCTACTCTTCTAGTGAGCCTCTGAATGTCCTTGATACTTTTGGTGTCTTCATATTAAGCAAAGCTTGATTTTCTCAGGGTTCGCCTCTATTCCCCTCTGATTGACAATGAATCCAAGAAATTTCCCAACTCCTACCCCTAAGACACACTTCGTGGGATTGATTTTCATTTTATACGAGTTTATGGTATCGAAGGTCTTTTCTAGGTCTGCCACGTGAGTGCAGGCCTTTAATCTCTTTGTCAGCATATCGTCCACATGTACCTCCATAGTCTTGCCTATTTGATCTTCAAACATCTTATTCACAAGACGTTGATACGTTGCTCCCGCATTTTTCAATCCGAAGGGCATAATCTTGTAGCAATATGTCCCCTTATCAGTTATGAAGGTTGTCTTCTCTGAGTCTTTAGCGTCCATGAAAATCTGATTATTGCATGAATGCGCATCCATGAAGCTCATGAGCTCATGCCCTGCAGTGGCATCTACCATATGATCGATCCAAGGTAAGGGATAGCTATCTTTTGGGCAAGACTTGTTTAGGTCGGTAAAATCTACGTACATCCTCCATTTTCCATTGGCTTTGGGCACAATGACTGCATTTGATAGCCACTCCGGGTATATGACTTCCCTGATAAACTCAGCCTCTTTCAACTTTCTGACTTTTTACCAAATGACATCATACTTCTCCCTAGAGTAAACTCTTCATCTTTGTTTGATTGGCTTGGCATCCTTAGTCACATTGAGTTTATGGCACATAACCTCAGGATTGATGCCGGGCATGTCTGCGTGGCTCCAAGCGAAGACACTCTGCCTCTTCCTCAAGAATTTTATTAGCTCTTCCTTGATCTTCATTTTTAAGGCTTTGTCGATTTGGATGGTTTTTCCTGATTCTTCCTCATTGAGAATGATGGATTCTACCTCTTCCGCGGCCTCTCCTTTCTTTAATTTTGTTTCATCTCTAGGGTCAAGTGTATCAATGTTGTACATGGTTGTTGATCTCTTATGGGCCTCTCTCTCTTCGACTGAGTTGAAGTAGCATTCTCGTGCTACGATCTGATCGCCCTGCACTTCCCCTACCCAATAGGGGGTCTGGAATTTTAGCATTTGGTGGACCGTCAATGGCACGACCTCAAACTCCTTAAGGGATACTCTTTCTATGATGAGGTTATAGGCCCAGAAGACGTTTTTATCCATAATGAAAAAATTGATCTTCTGGGTCAACCTCTTAGGCCACTCATCGCCATTTGCACGTCCATCTCAAACATGCCCAATGGATGGACCTTTTTGTCATTGAATCCCATTAATGGATGATGATAGGGTACCAGCCTTGCCCTGCTAAGGCCTAAGCTTTTGAAATAGGGCCAGAACATCACATCTGCTGAACTTCCTCCGTCTACAAGAATTCTTTGTACCTCGCATCCATGCACCCTTATTGTGATTACCAATGGGTCATCATGTGAAGCTAGGATACCTTTAAAGTCGAGTCGGAAGAACCCAACTATAATATTGTCCATACCCACCTTCTTTCTTTTCTATTTCGTGTCTGAAGACGTCGTATTTGCCACTTCTAGTTTGACCACTCACTTGGCCTCTGCCACATGAGTTTTTGGTCAGCCACTTCAGAGCCACCCCCTGTTCGTCCTCCGTATATGGTGTTAACTCCAAAGGAGATCATACCAACCCTCTTCACTAGGGTGTTATCATCTTTTGGTGGGAGGTCTAGATCATCTTCATCATCACCTTCTGAGTCATCGTCTCTTCTTGCTGGAGTATCGTCGCGGCATCTGTCATTTCCCTTCCTTTTAGGGTCATCTCTTCCCCTCTTAGGGGACTTGCCATCAACATACTTCCTCAATTTTCCTGATTTTAACATCTTCTCGATCTCATCCTTTAAGGCAAAGCACTTGTCTATAACATAGCCATGGTCTTGGTGGAACTCGCACCACAAGTTATTGTTCCTATTATATGGAGGAGCCTTCAGCTTCTCTGGCCATATCAGAGACCGGTCATTCTTAATCTCATTGAGGATGTGTTCGCATCTCACAGTTAGAGGGGTATAGCGTGCAAACTTATTGTCAGCCGACCTCTTCTTTTTGTCCTTCTTTGTTTGGAACTTCCCGCTGCTGCTGCCATTCTTATCCTCATATTTTGCAGCCATGGCCTCTTCACCATTCATGACCTTACCTTTAGTTGCCAATAACTCTGCTATGGACATGGTAGGGTCTTCCGTAAGTTTCCACAACAACTTCCCTTTCTGAAGACCTCCTATGAGGGCGATCATGGCTATATTTTCTTCGTAGTCTTCAAACTCGAGTTTCTCTTTGTTGAATCTAGCAATGTAGTCTCTTAGGCTCTTGTTCTTGCCTTGCTTGACATACAACAGATGGGTGGTCTTCTTTTGAGATCTTACCCCAAAACAGAAATTGTGAATGAATCGTTCAGCCAAGCCCTTGAAGTTCTCAATTGAATTCTTCGGAAGAGAAGTAAACCAGATGTGCGCTGCTCCCCTCAAAGTACTGGAGAAGGCCCGACACTTCATCTCATCTGGTATTGATTAAATTTCCTCCGAAGACTGGTACATCTTAATATGATGTACAGGGTTGGTGCTACCATCATATTTGGGAGACACCGTAGGTTGCTTAAACTTGGCAGGGGTCGGGAAGCTCACTATCTTAGCCACGAACGGAGAGCCCTCTGAGAAACCTCTTCACAGTGGGTCTCGACTTTTTATGAGGTCTCCTATCTTTTCCTCAAGATGCTGGATGGAGTCATTCCATGGTCTTGCAACATCAGCCTGGCCGAGGTTGTCCCCAGCCACCTCCAAGGGGTGGACTGAGGGTTCCCCGATCGCAGCACAACGTTGGTTGTTGACCTCTTCCTGGTCTCTACCTCGTCCTTGATGATGCCGATGTTCCCCCTCTTCCCTTTGTGAGCCGGCTGCACTTCTCGACCTGGACAACCTCTGCCTTAGGTCATTTACTGGACCGAGCCTTTCAAAGGCCGACCCTCTGCTCAATCGATTAAAAGCAGATCCTCTTTGTTAGGCTCCTTCTCTTCTTCTGCCTCCACAACCTCGGCTCTGTTAGATAGGACGCACTGTGTTATTTGAAACCTCATACGGCTCCTAACAATTTTCTTGGAGCGTCTTATGGCTCTAAATCATCATACCTATCCTCAGGGAAAAGGTGTCCTTGCCTCCCCGGACGTAAACATCTAGGGTCAACAACGTCCCTCCTCCGATGAGGTGTAGGTTGGTCTTTTCGTAGTGCTTGGGGTGGTCCCCTGGCTTCAGGATGGGGCTGAGCAGCCGTCGGAGTAATCATCTCCGGTGAGACCCCAAGTGGTCTCATCATATTTTGACTGAGTTGTGCAAATTATTCCTTCATTGCTTGTTGTGTTGTAGCCAAAGACCTCAAGGCTGCTGCCAGCTCTGCCATTTTGGACTGAGGTGGTGCCTGACTGGAACTAGGTCCTCTAGCATCAGGCGGTGGGAGAGGTGGTGGTAACTCCGGTGCCATACGTTAGCACAAAATAGCTTGTAGAACAAATGAGCTTTGTACCTTAATGGACCTCTTTCAATGGTGAAACAGCTCCACACAAGGGGTGAGGCCTGGTTCACCACCAGAGTCTCCGGTAAGGTTAAGTAGAAAATGGGAAAGAGATAGATTCTCGTTCTCAATGACGGCGCCAAAATGATGACGCTGGAAATAGAACCACCCGTCAAGGTGTTTGTAAGCTCAAATCAGTTATAACAATGGAATCTCAAGTATATACTAAATATAAAAGATTGAGATGAGGAGAACAGGATGAACACTAATATATAAGTGGTTCAGCCAATTAGGCCTACGTCCACTGTGTAAGTGAGTGAATAAGATCACTAAAATGAGGCACTAACGGCCATGGATACAATCTCTCAAGCTTTCTCTCTCTACTGTGTAATTTGACAGAGTTTCACCTAGGGTTTTAATTTTTTTATTTCCCTCCATGTAGGAGAAGGCAAGTATATATAGTGTATGGGGGGTGTAAAGCACCCCCCCAATGCATGAAATGAGCATGTGTGTGTTGATTTGGCCAATCTAATGAAGACATATGTCACTGTCACATGTAGAGAATGATGATGAAATATTCCCTCACGTGAGGGGAACGATTCGGTTATAACTGATTTATCACACGTGTTCCTAGCTATGCGTGTGCGTATGGATGCTCGGCAGTCTTCGATCGGTACCAACCTCGGCCTAGGAGAGTACGAGGTTGGTGAAGTCTAGCAGCTGAGCAATCTGAGGTTATTCTTGATGATCTCAGCTCAGCAAGAAAGCCGAGGTAAGGCAGGTGGAGTTATAGCGTCGTCTTGGGCCGAGGTTATGTCGGAGTAGCAGGAACCTCGGTAGATTCCCAATCGAGGCTAATTACGATGATTGTGTAGTCTCTACTTTCTCAGCTTACACCCAGCCGAGGTTGGTGTATGATGTAGGCATGATGTCGGATCCGACCGACCTGATGGATAACTGTCCCCATGGATCACGAAGACCTCAGTTGTTTGTTTGATTGTGAGGCAGCAGGTAACGTCGGTCATGGCTGACCTTGCTTAGGACGACACCATTGGTTGACAATATGGGGCCCTTCTAACCTCGACCATCTCCCTGGCCGATGTTGGTGTCTCTAAGCTGTTGGGTACATATAGGGCATATCAGTTACCCTCATAAATTTCACCACATGAATGATGTTTAAGGTCTGAGGTCATAAAATTATGATGTTACCCTCATAATTTTCACCAACTTAATGATGTTTAAGGTCTGAGGTAGTGATATGTGAAGTGAGCTCGTGCATGTAACACATATCAAACAAAGTAACAAAAACTCTCTCTCCTCTCTCTCTCTCAGCCTCCATATACCCATCTAGGGTTTGCATGGCAAACCAACCCTCTCCAACTCACGTGGAACCTAAACCCCCAGATCCCAAACCTGTTTGGACTCACTCATTCGCATCAATTGTTGGACAAACATCATCTCAAGATCAGTCTCTTGGCCTAAAACCTCCTTTAATGTTTAAAGGTGAGCCTGCTGTCATATTCTCTCAAGAAGATATCGATACATTAGCAAAACCTTTCAAACACGCTTTGGTGGGTAAGTTTTCTCATGGGAGACCATCTATGGAAGTTATAAGGTAAGTGTTTCATACGTTTTCCTTAAAAATAGCCTTCACTATTGGCCTTCTCGATCATAAACATGTTCTTATTCGGTTGAATTCTGAAGAGGATTTTACTAGGTTGTGGATGCGAGATACATAGTTTATTGGCAAATACCCCATGAGGGTTTTTAAATGGACCACCGAATTCAGACCAGACTTGGACAACAGCTTCTCTCCACTTTGGATTTCCTTTCCTCAATTACCTATCCATCTCTTTTCCAAAACTTCTATATTCTCAATCGCACAATTGATTGGCAAACCTTTAAACCTAGATTCCTCAACTCTTGAATTTAACAGGCTAAGTAATGCTCGTGTGTGTGTTGAAGTGGATCTTACAAAAACTTTGCCTAAGCAAGTCTGGATTGGTTGTGGCTTAAAAGGCTTTTGGCGGGAAGTAGTTGTTGAAAATATGCCAAAGTACTGCAAAAACTTCTCAAAGAAAGGACATGATGAATAGAGTCGTATGTTCTTAATGGAAAATACCCAAACAAATGTAAAGAAGTTATTGCATCGAAAAGAAAGTCTGATCAAAGATGTTGAGCAAGAAATGCGTAAGCCTAATGATATAGCTTCTAAAGGTGCTCCTGCCATAGATTTTACAAAGCCTACAGAAAATCTTATTGCAAGTGTGTCAAAATCATCAAAAGAGCTAAAAGATGATGTCATTATAGAGGCCCAAGAAAAAGGGAAAGATTTTGAAAGGGTGGAAGATGTATTGAACAAAAAGTCCCCAATTTATCAGAAGAAAATTTGGAAGGAGAAGCATATGAGAATACAAGATAACATTGACAAGATTCACAATGAAGAATTGAGTAGAGAAGAAGTACAAATTATGGAACAGTGTGATCTATCTCCTAGAGCTACTGACCTCCCACAGAGTGAAAAGAATACAACCTCTAAGCCTCAGTATACAACAGACCACAAAGATGCAGAAGATGAAGAATTTTACCACACTCCTTTCATTGAGGAGCTACAAATATTTTCTAAACAATTGAAAACAAACTTAGTTCTTACAAGAAGAAGAAAAAAGAAGAATTCAAGAAAGCAGCTCCTAATGTTATCAACAGCTAACCAAAGTCTCAAAGAATGCCAGACCAGATGTTCAGGAGTATTACATGATCAGTAGGCCAAGGTATCAATAACTCCTCCTCTCCAAAGAATCAATGTTAAATTTCTTGACTTGGAATATTAGAGGTGAAGCCAAAAGCTCATCAACCAGGAGAATCAAATTGCTTAGTAAAATTCACAAACTACCTCTTATTGTTGTTCTTGAACCTAAAGTGGATTCCTTAAAAATAGACAAGACCAGAGTTAAATGGGGTTTTGAAGGGTGATATAGTAATACTAATGGCAAGATATGGTTTTTTTTTTAGATTTAATGTGATTGCTCAATGTATTAGAGACCATGATCAACACCTGACAATGCGAATTAGTCACCCTTATGTGAAGTCAGCCTTAATTCTAACCATTGTGTATGCTAAGTGCAGCAAAGAAGATAGGAGAGCTCTGTGGGAGGAGACGAACCAATTAGCTTCCATTTATCATGATATTCCACACTTTGTAATTGGTGATTTCAATGTGGTAACATCCCAAAATGAAAAGTTAGGTGGTAATGATGTGGATTAAGCAGCTGTAGAGGACTTTATCCAAAAAATTAAAGACTGTAGCTTTACTGATTTGGGGTATTCAGGTACTAAATTTATCTGGTGTAACTATAGGAAAGAAGATGACCTCATTATGGGTCATTTAGACAGATGTCTGGCAAGCCAACATTTTATATCTGAATATCGTCATTCATGAATCAAACACTTGAATAGGTCAAGCTCAGATCATGCCCCTCTTCTGCTTTCTGTTAACTCCAACTTGGATTCATTTTCAAAGTCTTCAAATTTAAGCACATGTGGTGCAATCATCCTCAATTTCAAGATATTTTTAAAAATTCTTGGAATGAAGAATTGAGTGATGAAAGTCTAAAGAAATTTGCAAAGAAATTACAAAGGCTTAAAGGTGTTCTTAGAGCTTGGAATAGGGACACATTCAAAGATGTCTTCCAAAAGGTTTGAGATTTGGAAGATTACAATATCCATCTTGAGCTTAATTATGAGTTAAATAATAATGAGGTCAACAGAGAAGCTATGAACAAGGGCCAAGCTGATTTGTTAAGAGCATACAAGTATGAAGAGGAATTTTGGAGGCAAAAAGCTTCAGTCAGATGGCTTAATTTGGGTGATTCTAATACCAAGTTTTTTCACAACTGTGTTAAAAATAAAAAGCACAAGCTGGTGATAAACTCTATCAGGAATAAAGATGGCATTCTTTTAGAAGATGGAAAGGAGATTAAAGACCATATAGTCAATTTCTTCCAAGATCAGATGCAATCAGATCAGGAATTGGTTCAGCCAGATCTTAAAAATATCATTCCTGCTATAATCACCCCTGCAAATAATGAGTCTCTTGAAGCCTTCACAACTGAAGAAGAGGTATATGATGCAATCAAAGCTCTCAGAGAGGATGCAGCCCCTTGTCTAGGTGGCTTTGGAGGAAAATTCTATATAGTCTGCTGGAATTTAATCAAAAATGATCTTCTCTTTGCAATTAATTCTTTTTTTGCAGGTGCAAATCTTCCTCAGAGCTGGACTAGTACTGTAGTGGTCCTAATTCCAAAGATGAAAACCCTAAAACGTGTGGAGATCTAATACCAATCAGCCTGTGTAACTTCTCAGTCAAAATAATCTCAAAAATTTTGAATGCAAGGTTGGCTTCCTTTCTCCCATTGTTGATATCTCAAAATCAGAGTGGCTTTATTCAAGGAAGATCCATCCAATAAAATGTTCTTCTTGCTAGAGAGATGGTTCATAATTTGGGTAAAAAGTCCCATGGTGGTAATGTGATCCTGAAACTTGATATGGAGAAGGCATATGACAGACTTCAATGGGGTTTTCTGTTACAATCTCTAAGAGCCTTTGGATTTGGGGAGAGGTGGATTGATTTTTTTGGAGGTTAATTTCGAACAATTGGTTTTCTATGGTCATTAATTTTCAGCAGAGTGGTTTCTTTAAATCTTCAAGGGGGCTGAGACAAGGGGATCCCATACCCCCAAGTCTTTTCATTTTGGTAGCTGATTTCCTAAGTAGAGGTCTTAACTTGTTGATGGCTTCTGAGGAAGTTAAACGTTTTTACCATCCTATTGGAAGCCCTCTTATTACTCACCTCGCTTTTGCTGATGATATTATTGTGTTCTCTAGATGAGACAGACGAAGTTTGCTGAAGATTCAAGACTTCCTAAACACCTACTGTAAGATGTCGAGCCAAAAGGTGAACATTCAAAAAAGTGGTTTTACAGTAGATGAAAAGATTAGTCCTCATTTAAAATCTAAAGTGGATGCCATAACAGGTTTGAAATTCAAATCGTTGCCTTTAACTTATTTGGGTTGTCCTATTTTTAAGGGCAGAAACAAAACCAAATACTATGATAGGCTTATTACCTCCATTAGAACTAGAATAACAGGTTGGCAATCAAAAATTCTTTCTAATGGAAGTAAACTAATCCTATTGAAGCATGTGCTCTCTTCTATTCCTTCTCATCTTTTAGCAACTCTATCCCCTCCTAAATCAGTTGTTCTTAAACTTCATAAGATTCTCAATAAATTCTTTTGGGGAGGTAATGAAGATCAAGGATGGAAACACCAGTGGAAAAGATGGGACTTCCTAAGTAGAGATGTTTTATAAGGAGTCCTTGGATTAATCAACTTTGGAACTCTCTCTTTAGCAGCCTTTATGAAGCTTTATTGGAAATTTTCTACTGAAAAATCACTCTGGTCTGAATTTCTGTCCAACAAATATAGAAACTTATCTATCCAATCTCCAGGGGTATCGCAGACTTGGAGGAATCTCTTGTTAGTAAAAGACCAATGCCTTAGCAACATGCAGACTATCGAAGGTCTCTAGATCTGGACCCCCGAAGAAACAGATTTGTTCTCCTTTGCTTCTGCATACAGTATTTGCAAGACTTCGTATCCAGCTTCAACTGTTAATAGTTTTATTTGGGATGGTAAAATTCCTAAAAAATGCTCAATTAACTTATGGAAAATTCTTAATAGCTGTCTTCTCGTTTATGATATTGTTCAAATAGCTAGTTTAGATTAAAAGGTGAAAATTTTGTCACAACAATGTCGAATCTCTTGTCCATGTATTTCTCCAATGTCCAAAAATTCTACCAGTTTGGTAATTTTTCTCTAATTTGATGGGGGTTAATTTGAACTTTTCAAATATTTCTTCTATGCTCATGAGTTGGTGGATGAAATCAGGGCCCCAAGATTATGTCAAGTTCTTAGGCAAGTGTCTTCCCATAATGGTGTGCTGGGAAATTTGGAAAGCCAGAAATGAAGCTTTCTTTGATAGTTCTACAGTCAATGACAAAGTAATCATTCATCATGTAAGCTCTTCAATTTCCAACATTTTCCAAGGGGTTTCATTCAAAAATACATTATCCCCTTTTGATAAGGGGCTTCAATGTACCTTGAACATAATCTGTAAAAGGAAAACTAAAGTTCCTACAGCTATAAAATGGAGAATTCCTTCAAATTCTAGACTTAAACTAAACATTGATGGGGCTTCAAAAGGCAATCCATATGGAAGTGGTTCAGGAGGAATTCTTAGGAATGATAAAGGTGAGTTCATCCTTGCGTTTGCAAATCATGAAGGCATAGCTACAAATTCAGTAGTGGAAATTAAAAGTTTATGGTAAGGAGTCAAGTTTTGTTTGGAGTTCAACTACAAATTTGTGGATTTTGAATCAGATTCTTCATATGTTGTCAATCTTCTCAATTACAAATGGAAGCCTCCTTGGAAGATGATCCGTTACGTTGAAGATATTCAAGTTGCCTTTAAAAATTCCAGTTTCAGCTTATCTCACTGCTTCAGGGAATCAAATATGGTTGCTAATGCCTTAGCTAATCATCGAGTCAACATTCCATGCTTTTCAGTCTATCACAATTTCGAGGATCTTCCCTCAGTTGCTAGAGGTGCTCTCAAGCTCGACAAGTTAGGTTGCCACTATATCAAATATGTTTAATCTTTGTAATGGGGTTTTTATAAAACCCCAAGTTTCCTTTAAGCTTCTCATGTAGTGCTTTTTCTTGCCCTGGGAGAGGCTTTTTCTCCTCTATTTCATAATAAACTGTTGAGGGTCCTATCCCTCTTTTATTTAAAAAAAAAAGGTCTGAGGTCATCAAATTATGATGTTTACCTCATAATTTTCACCAACTAAATGATGTTTAAGGTCTGAGGTCTTCAAATTATGATGTTACCATCACACCTTTCACCAAATGAATGATGTTTAAGGTCTGAGGTCATCAAATTATGATGTTACCCTTATAAATTTCACCAAACAAATGATGTTTAAGGTCTGAGGTCATCAAATTATGATGTTTACCTCATAATTTTCACCAACTAACTGATGTTTAAGGTCTAAGGTCATTAAATTATGATGTTACCCTCAGACCTTTCACCAAACAAATTATGTTTAAGGTCTGAGCTCATCAAATTATGATATTACCCTCATAAATTTCACCAACTTGATGATGTTTAAGGTCTGAGGTCATCCAATTATGATGTTTTACTCGCAGGCCTTTCACCAATTATTGATGTTTAAGGGTCTGAGGTCACCCTATAATGATGTTTATCCTCATACCTTTCACCAAATTAATGATGTTTAGGGTCTGAGGCCACCATACGATGATGTTCACCTCTTAATTTTTCACCAAACTGTATAAGCATAATGAAACAAAATATTTTGGCACAGGAACTGCTCTTTTTATTAATATCCTCTTAATAAAATGATACATGTATTACAAGGAAACAACTGCAACATCATCTCATCATATATAATATTTCTTTAGGTGGTCAGCGTTCCAAGGGCTGGACAAAGGTTCCCCTTAGAGATTTTCTAGCCTGTATGTACCGAGTACAACCTCATCAACTACTCTGTAAAGGCCATGCCAGTTTGGGTGGAGCTTGTGTGCCTTCTGCAACGTCTTCTTCAGGACCAGGTCTCCCACAGCTATAGGTCTTGGCTTCACCCTTTGGTTGTAGAACTTTACAGTTCTCTGCTGGTAGGCTGCCTGTCTAATCTCTGCATCTTATCTTCTTTCTTCGATCAAATCTAGATCAAGTCTTCTCTCTTCCTCATTCCTTTCAAGGTCATAGGTCTAAAACCTATGAATGGGGAGTCCTACCTCTGTAGGGATGACGACTTCTGAGCCATGGGCCATAATAAATGGGGTCTCCCCCGTTGGTGTCCATGTTATCGTTTTGTAGTCCCATAATACTGCATATACCTCTTTTGTCCATCTCCCCTTAGATTCTTCCAACCTCTTCTTAATCCCATCAAGTATTGTTCGGTTCGTGACTTCAGTCTGACCATTTGCCTGAGGTTGGCCTGGAGAAGAGAAGAATTGTTTAATCTCGACTCTTTCGTAGTATTTCTCCAACGAAGCATTCTTGAACTGCATCCCATTATCTGAAATGAGGGTGTTTGGCAGATCATATCTGCATATGACGTTCTTCCAAATGAACTGAAAGGTCTTCTGCTCGGTGATGGTGATCATTGGATCGGCCTCTATCCACTTGGAGAAGTAATCAATTGCTACTATCAAAAATTGATAGTTATTCACAGCTCTTGATAATAGTCCTACCTGTTCAATCCCCCATACTGCGAATGGACAAAAAGAACTGATTGACGTCATAGGATGATGAGGTTGATGAGGGATAGTGGAGAATCTTTGGCACTGGTTGCACTTCTTCACATAGGCAGCGGCATCTTTGGACAAGGTCGGCCACCAGTATCCCTATGTAATTATTCTCTTAGCCAAAGGTCTTCCTCCTATGTGACTGGATCAAGAACCCTCATGTACACCTTGCAGGATGTGTGGGACCTCTATGGGATGGACACATCTGAGGAGAGGGAGAAGGAAACCCTTTTTATAAAGGATGTATCCTATAATTGAGAACTTGGTATCCCTATACCTCAGCTTTTTCCTTTCCAACTTCGATTCTGGCTGCTCTCCCTGTCTGATATATCTGATAAGAGGGTCCCTCCATGAGGCTCCTAGATTCAAATTGAAGCAAGGTCTGGCGACCTCTTCTTCTTTAATGGTTGGTTTGAGCAGGATCTCGACTGGTACTGTCCTTCTTATACATGTCCTTGTTGCTGAAGCTAACCTTGCTAGCGTATCTACATGGTTTTTATCTAACCAAGGTATACTCTTCATCTTCACTTCTTTGAAGCTTTCTAGCATCGTTCTTACCCTCTTCAGTTATTTGTCCATCCTTTCGTCTTTGGCCTCGTACACTCCCAAGATTTCATTGACGACTAGCCTTGAGTCACTATGGACTAAGAGTTACCCACACTAAGAGATTTTGCTAAGGAGAGGATTGATATTAAAGGCGCATACTCTGACTCGTTATTCGATGCCTTGAAGTTGAACCTCAAAGCATATTCAATGTTGGTACCATCCGGTGTTGCTACTATCAGTACTACTCCACTTCCACTTTCACAGGATGACCCGTTAACAAAGAGGTTCCAAACGTCTTCATCTGAAGAGAAGTTTCCCTCTGATAGTGTCCCTTGCTTGAAGAGGTACCTGTCTTCCTCATTCTCAACTATTTTTTTTCTGGCTCTGCTTTGTACAACCTCTTTCGGATTTTTGAAGACGTTGCTATCTGGGTCATCTGCAACCTCTTGGCTAATCTCAATCTCACCCTCTTCCCACGTGAATTCTTCTACAAAGTCTGCAAGAGACTGTCCTTTGATGGCAACCTTGGGTTGATAAAAAATGTCATACTCTCCCAACTTAATGGCCCAGGTCATCAGCCTGTCCGACTTCTCAGGCTTATGGAGGACCTGTCTGAGCGGGGAATCAGTAAGGATGACCATAGAGTGGGCTTGGAAGTATAACTTCATCTTCCTGGAAGCGTGTATCAGCGCATATGCTAACTTTTCCATTCGAGGGTAGTTATGTTTAGACCCCTGAAGAGCTTTACTATTGAAGTATAATGGCCTCTGTACTCCATCGTCTTCTCTTACTATGGCAGCACTGATCGCTGACTCTGAGACTACCAATAAATATACAACTTTTCCCCCACAATGGGCCGAGACAAGAGTAAGGGAGATCTGAGGTAGGACTTAAGCTCCTTAAAAGCCTTGTCACACTCCTCGTCCCATTCAAAGGACTTTCTAAGCACCTTGAAAAAAGGAAGACACTTGTCTATGGCTCTGGAGACAAACATGTTGAGTGCAGTAACTCTTCCTTTTAATCTCTGAACGTCTTTTATAGTCCTCGATGTCTTCATTTCAAGCAGAGTTTTGATCTTCTCAGGGTTGGCCTCTATTCCCCTTTGATTGATGATGAAACCAGGAAATTTTCCAGCTCCTACTCCGAAGACACACTTGGCAGGGTTGAGCTTCATTCTGTATAAATCCATGGTGTCAAAGGTCCTCTCCAGGTAGGTCACATGGGCGTCGTCCTTCAAGATCTTCACTAGCATGTCATCCATATATACCTCCATGGTTTTACCAATCTGATCTTCAAACATCTTATTTACAAGATGCTGATAAGCAGCCCCTGCATTCTTCAAGACGAAGGGCATGACCTTGTAGCAATAGGTCCCTTTATCCATGATGAATGTTGTCTTCTCTAAGTCTTTCACATCCATGAAGATCTGATTATACCCTGAATATGCGTCAATGAATCTCATAATTTCATTCCCTGTTGTGGCATCTACCATCTGATCAATTCGAGGTAATAAGAAGCTGTCTTTTGGGCAAGACTTGTTCAAATCAGTGAAGTCTACGCACATTCTCCATTTCTCGTTAGCTTTTGTCATAATGAAGGCATTGGATAACCACTCAGGGTATATGACCTCTCTGATGAACTTGGCCTCTTCCAATTGTCTTACCTCTTCCCTGATGACATCATACTTCTCCCTGGAGTAAACTCTTCGTCTTTTCTTGATTGGCTTAACGTCTTCTGCCACATTGAGTTTATGGCACATAACCTTAGTGTCAATGCCAGACATGTCTACATGTCTCCAAGCGAAGACACTTTGTCTCTTCTTCAAAAGCTTTACCAGCTCTTCCTTAATCTCGGGTCTTAGGGCTTTGTCGATTTGGACATTTTTTTTCGGTTCGTCCTCATTGAGGACGATGGATTCTACCTCTTCCTTAGCCTCTCCCTTCTTCAGCTTTGTTTCATCCCTAGGATCAAGTGTATAAATGTTATATGTTGTAGTTTCCCTCTTATGGTCTTCTCTCTCTTCCGCGGAGTTGAAGTAGCATTCGCATGTCGAGGTTTAATCACCTTGCACTTCCCCTACCCCATAGGGAGTCGGGAATTTTAGCATTTAGTGTACCGTCAAAGGCACGACCTCAAATTCCTTGAGGGCCACTCGTCCGATGATGAGGTTGTAAGAAGAGAAGACGTTTTCATCCATCACGAAAAAATTTATTTTTCTAGTCAACCTCTTAGGCCACTCGTCTCCCACTCGTATGTCCATCTCATACATGCCTAACGGGTGGACCTTCTCTCCACTGAAGCCGATTAATGGATAATGATAGGGTACAAGCCTAGCTCTGCTAAGGCCTACGCTCTTGAAGCAGGGCCAGAACATAACATCCGCAGAGCTTCCACCGTCAACAAAGATTCTCTTAACCTCGAACCCATACACCCTTGTGGTGATTACCAGAGGGTCATCGTGTGGAGCCGAGATACCTTTGAAATCAAGTCTTGAGAAACCCACGATTAGGGTATCCATGTCTACCTTCTTTCTCTTTTCGCGTTTAACCTCTGAAGATTCCATGTTTACTACCTCGGTTTTGGTCACTGACTTGGCCTCTTCCACATAAGCTTTACAATAGGCCACCTCTAAATAACCTCCTGCCAAACCTCCACAGATGATGTTAACACCAAAAGATATCATGCCTACTCTTTTCACTGGTGCATTGTTATCCTTTGGAGGGAGGTCCGGATCATCTTCATCATCAGAATCAAAATCCTCTGTTCTTCTGGAAGGGGCATCTTCCCGGCATCTTTCATTTCACTTTTTCTTAGGGTTGTCTCTTCCCCCCTTAGAAGATCTTCCATTCACATACCTTCTAAGCTTTCCAGACTTTAACATCTTCCCGATCTCATCTTTCAAGGCAAAACACTTATCTGTCACATGGTCGTGATCTTGGTGGAACTCACACCATAGGTTCTTATTTCTCTTATGTGGATGGGCCTTCAGCTTCTTCGGCCATCTCAAGGACTTGTCAATCTTTATCTTTTTGAAGATGTGTTCACAGCTCACGGTTAGAAGAGTATATTGCACAAACTTCTCGTCCACATCCCTCTTATTTCCATCTTCCTTCTTCTGGAATTTCCCACTGCTGCTTCCATTTTCACCCTCATATTTCGCAGTCATAGCCTCTTTGGCATTCATGACCCTTCCTGCAGTTTCCAACAGCTCTTCCATGGACTTGGGAGGGTCCTCGAAGAGCTTCCACGGTAACTTCCCCTTTTGAAGTCCTCCTATGAGGGCTGTTATAGCTATATTTTCTTCGTAGTCTTCAACTTCCAATTTCTCCTTGTTAAACCTTGCTATGTAGTCTCTTAGGCCCTCATTCTTTCCTTGCTTGACGTATAGCAGATGAGTGGTCTTCTTTGAGGTCTTACCCAAAACAAAAATTATGGATGAGCCGTTCAGCCAAGCCCTTAAAGTTATAAACAGAGTTCTTCAGAAGAGAAGTAAACAAAATATGGGCAGCTCCTGTCAAAGTGCTTGAGAATGCCCGGCACCTCATCTCATTTGGGATCGAGTAGATGTCAGCTGCAGACTGGTACATCTCAATATGATGTACAGGGTTGGTACTACCATCATACTTGGGAGACACCATAGATGGTTTGAATTTAGCAGGAGTTAGGAAGTTCATAATTCGTGCGACAAACGAAGAGCCCTCTGAGAACCCTCTTTGTAGTGGGTCTCGCCTTTTGATGAGGTTACCTATATTCTCTTCAAGATGTTGAATGGAGTCATTCTACGTCTTTTCAAGGTTGACCTGGCCGAGGTTGTACCCATCCACCTCCAAGGGATGAACTGAGGGTTCCCCAGCCGCAGCACGTCATCGGTTATTGACCTCTTCTTGATCCCTGCCTCGACCTTGTTGGGGTCGGCCTTGGTGAGGCCGATGTTCCCCCTCTTCCCTTTGTGAGCCTACTATAATTCTCGACCTGGACAACCTCTATATTAGGTCATTAATTAGGCCGATCCTTTCAAAGGCCGACCCTCTGCTCAGCTGATCAAAAGTTTATCCTCTTTGTTGGGCACAATCATCTCTTCTGCCCCTATAACCTCAGCTCTGCTAGATAGGACGTACAGTTTTGTTCGAAACCTTATACGGTTCCTAGAAGTCTTCTAAATCATCTTCTACCTCCAAATCATCATACCTATCCTTCGATCAAGGGTTTCCTTGCCTCCCCAGATGTATACGCCTAGGGTCAGCAATGTCCCTCCTCCACTGAGGAGTAGGTTAATCTTTTCGCAGTGCCAGGGGTGGTCCCCTGGCTTCAGGATGGGGTTGAGCAGCTATCGGATTAATCATCTCCAGTGAGGACCCAGGTGGACTCGTCATATTTTGAATGAGTTATGCAAATTAATCCTTCATTTCCTATTGTGTTGCAGCCAAGGACCTCAAGGTTGCTACCACCTCAGCCATTTCGGATTAGGGTGGTGCCTGGTTGGAACTAGGCCCTCTAGCACCAGATGGTGGAGGAGGTGGTGGTAACTCTGGTGCCATAAGTTAATATAGATAAGCTTGTGAATAAGATGAGCTTAATACCTTAAAGGACCTCTTTCAATAGTGAAATAGCTCAACACAAGCGTTGATACATGGTTCATCACCACAGTCTTCGGTGAGGTTAAGCAGCAAAAGAGGAAGAGATAGCTTCTCGTTCCCACAGACGGTGCCAAAATGATGATGCTGGAAACACCACCACCAGGTAAGGTGTTTGCAACCTCAAACTAGTATATAACAATGGCCTCACAAGAGTATATCAAATATAAGAGATTAGGATGAGGAGAAGAGGATGAACACCAGCATATAAGTGGTTCAGACAATTTGGCCTTTGTCCACTGTGCAAGTGAGTAATGTCACTGAAATAAGGCACTAATGGCCATGGATACAATCTCTCAAGCTTTCTCTCTCTACAGTGCCAAAATGACAGAGTTTTAGCTAGGGTTGTAATTTTGGATCCCTTTACAAGGTTGAGGATGACCTCTATATATAGTGCTTAGGGGGTGTAATATAACCCCCCAAGCATGCAATGTGCATGTGAATGAAGATCCAACCGGTCAAATGAAGACACATGGCTGATCTTAACTAAGTAATGATGACCTTAATATTCCCTCACGTGGGGGGAATGATTCAGTTATAATAGATTTGTCCACGTGTTCTAGGTCATACGCATGCGTGTAAATGTTCGACTGTCTTCGCTTGGTACCAACCTCAACCTGGATGAGTATGAGGTTGGTGGAGTATGACCAATGCCTTGTATTAGATTAATGTTTCATAAAGACCTCGTCCAGGAAAGCCAGCCGAGGTTGGGAATGAGGTATAATGTCGGCCAGGGCCGATGTTGGTACGAGACTTGTCAATTCATCCTTTGAGGCTTTTGTTCTTCTCAGGTGGCTTTGAACGTCGTCCAGGGCCGATGTTGATGTTGATGGATGGCTAACCCCCACGGGTCCTTGTTGACCTCGGTTGTTGCAAGGCCGATGTTGATGTGCGTGGTTAACGGAATGTCAATTGTAGCCGACCTGATGAAGGGCCATCACTGATGGTTAATCCCGAGCTCTTGGGTCCCTATTGACCTCGGTTGATGCCCAATCGTGGTGGTTTTGGTAACGTTGGTCATAGCCGACTTGATGAAGGACGCCGCCACTGGTTGTTAGCCTTTCACTCTTATTACCTCGGCCGTCATCCAGGTCGAGGCTGATGTCTATGAACTGGCAAATACACTTTGGGCATATCAGTTGCAAACCTCTAAACAACAATTAATGTTAACACTTCAATCATATAAAGAACCACAATATTATGAGACTAAAAAAATACCTCAAGAAAGTCAAATCCCCCAATCTACAATGAGGCAATAGAAATCAACCAAAAACACAAGTTCAAATTGTATTAATCAAACCATTAGAATAATTCAAAATAAAAACTTCTTAAATAATCAACAACAAATACACAATATACATACACTTAATTAATCTACAATAAATAAACACCTTAAGAAAATAAAATCAAACCCTAAAAGAAAAAAATTAAAAGGTAACTGTGAACACACACACACACAAATATATATATATATATATATATATATATATATTCAATCACTTACCTTCAAAAGGAAGACTTAATCAAAAAGTCACGTTGAGAGAACTGTGAGGGAGGAGCAAGCCAACTGCAAGTGGGTATTTTGTTTTTAGTTTAGGGGAAAAAGGGAAAGCATATAAGATCTATGTGGGAGTCAAAATGAAATGGGCTTCTTGGCTTTGAGGTAGGCATCGTATTGGTAACCTCAAAATAAAAAAAAACTATTCAATATTTCTATATGTCCTTAAAGTTTATGAGTTTTTCAAAATTACCCAAAACTTGAAATTTTTTTCTTCTTGAAATTCTCGGTTGGGGCACTTCCCCCCCCCCCCCCCCCCCCCCCACCCCCCACCCACAGCTAAAGGCTAGCTCCGTCACTCGTTGTGGGATATTTTCTGTGACACCCCGCTTATTAAAATAAGAGGTGGCCAGTCGGATACTCCAATAATTACAGGAATCATAGATGGTTCATTCTTAGCATCAAAGTAATACAAAAAGTATACGAGATAACCACCCATTATTTTAGAAAACGAATTATCAAAATTTATTTTGTAAGTTAAAGAAAGCATTTAAACAATCCAATTGAAAAGAAGGTGGATCTAAATAAATATAGGTAATCAATCAACAATCATATACATCAAAATAACCGAATAAGCTATCGGTTAACAGACCATTACAAAAAGGTTACTCCAAGTATTTAAGTACAATATCACATAATATATCACAAGTACAAGACTTTGGCAACACGCCCAAACGTGTAATCGATCATGACTAGAATATAAAAATATGGAAGTGTCTATATCAAATATCCCGTAACATTCTCAAGGTGTTACAACTCCAAGACACTGGGATGGAAAGGTCAATACGGGCATCCTTGCGGCGGAGCACCTGGGAGAATATAAGATTTATGCAAAACGAAGAGATATAAACGGGTCAGGTCCCGGTTTAATATGATCTCCAGTTGAATAAGGTGTATGACAGTTATGGACAATTTAATCATCAAGAATAATGATAAGCAATCTAACTATTTAATCTATAAGCATGACCTAACGCAAATATAATGACCATGATCACAATTCAATTATGAAGGAGGATATGAATAAAAATATTACTTAATGAGATTCAATTTCCTTTTTACACAATTTCATTTCATCGTTTCATATCTCATTAGGAAACGTATTCAAAGCAATTTAATTCATAGAGTGCTTTGTCATCAATAAAATCCCACTTGAATAAGAATAGTTATATTATACGACATATAACGATTCTAAGAACGTCCTTCTGGGTTTCCCCACTGGACGTGCCCCTAAATAGCTATCATCTTCCCGGGCCTATCACCAAGACAACCTGGGCATCCTACATCGTGTGACGTCGGGAAGCGTCCATATACCTTCGACAGTGAGTCATAACCACACCTAGAATTACCTCACTTCGAACAATAATCTCACAATATATAATAACCGGTCCTATGGCCGAGGACTATATTCACCCTGCATTCACTAGCCGGGGGACTTTACCTCGTGCGTGTAACTTCCCATATGATAGCATTTAGAGAGGTGTGTAAACAACTTATCATTCACAAGTTATTTCCATTATATAATATATATTATGTTTTATATCCGGAGCCATACGGGTTTAATGTCATCATTATAAAATTAAACTTTTACTAAATCCCCAAATTAGTCTCCGAGAAATAATGACGTTACTATAAGCCACCAAGTCTAGTATACCTCAATCACGTCTCTAAAGTTCCACAATTATATAATCCTACTCTTCCCTAGTCTCAAACTAGTTTACTCGAGAAAGAACTACTCTAACGTCTATTAAATAATCCCCGAGATAAGCCCAAGTATCCCTTTTCTAATCTAGTCTGGTCACATATCTAATATAAGTCTCTAAAACACTTTATTTTATCCTAAGATGAAGTTCCTAGGTCCTAAACCTACAAGAAAATGATTACAAACTAAGTTAGAAAAATATCTCAAAACAGCAGGAATTTCAAATCGATTCGCCCTGGCCGAATCGATTTGGTCTTGAAAGAGAATCGATTCGGTCAAGAGGACCCAACATTCTGCAAACTACCTAATCGATTCGGATAAGACGAATCGATTCGCCCAACACAGACATGTAGCCTACCCCTTTAGCGAATCGATTCGCTAGAGGAGAATCAATTCGCCTGGGCCAGAATGCCCAATTTCAGCTATGGTGTTTAATACCCTACTTTCCCCAAAACTCATTTCTCCTCCATTTCTACCCACAACAACCACCATTAATCCTATCAAAACCATCCTACAAGAATGCTAACTACTATACTCAACACAACATCTATCTAAACAATGATTAAGGGTTCAAACACCACACTTTCAACAAAATTCATATTTGTTCAATTGATTCCAATACACAACTATCACTACAATTTATTCATCCCAAATCATATCTTATCAAGTAAGAAACTTTCCTTAAGGTTGTAATCTCATATTTTCTTCCGGTAGCAACTAATCCAAGCTTCAATCTTCAATTCTCTTCCCTTTCTTTACTTTTTTTCCCCAAATTCTCTTCCTCTCTCTTCTCTCTAGGTTTAGTACGAATGCACATGAGAATTAAAAGAGGTTGCAATACCTACCCGTGCTATTAACATTAGTTTCCATCTTAAAATGTTAATACTCCATTAAAATAACTCATAACTACATATTTAAGTCATAACCTGTCAAAAGTGCCCAAAACCCAAAAATACAATATGGCACTTATTTTGACTATCTCGACTATTTTGGGACTAACCGCGCCCTCTAAATTGGCATCCGGAATAATATAAATCATTTTAAGTTCCGACTTCATTTTAAACCATAAATGTCGTTTAAAGCACAACGACACAATAAAATGCAACATGATGCTATTTACATTCACATAATAGTAAATATGCAAAATTTGGTAAATATTATCTTTTAACTCACTTAAAATAATATTTAGTCCATCATCCAATATTTTATATAGTTACTTCACACGATAAATTATTATAAAATAAACTACTCAAAAAAAGGGTTATTACAATTTCATGGAGTTTGGATGGAGGAATATGTGGGTGAAGGTAGAGCTATGAATTTGAGAAGTATTCTAACTTTGCAAGAGCTCATGAGATGGTGAGGAAAGTGAGAAATCTGATATCTCAATGAAGGCACAAACATGGAGCTCCTCCCTCTCTCTCTTATAATCAATACGAGGTAAATGGATGGCTTGTCCCAACAAATCAGATTTTAGATGGTCTAAAAGGGTGACAAACTCGAACCAATGTCTTCATATCTGATTTGGAAAGTGACCACTTAGACCCATCCAAAACTTAAAATTTGCACCTTGACAGCTCGCCAAAGTGGTAGGGGTGAAACCACTCAAAAAAAGTATTCAATTTTTTGTTCTTTATGTGGTATTATTCTCTGTATTTTTAGGGTCTCATATATATGGTCAATTTATTTTTTTGACCTTCCAATAGTCCTAAATAATTCGCGCAAAGTTGGATTTTCACAGTATCGCGTACCGTCAAAAAGTTCTAGATTAACTGTTATTTCATTTTTGATTTTTCCTCTGCATTGTATTCTTCCTTATATTTTTAGGGCTCCAAATATGTGGTCACACTATTTTTATCCCTCTCCAATTGTCCTTTAAAAATTGCCCAAGTTCGCGTCTTATGTGACGCGTGTTGACAAAAATCGTGTTATATTAATCATAATCGTGTCACAATCATTCCTTGGAATTTTTGGATCAAACTTAACCAACATACTTACTAGGACTATTAGAACTTAAACACGCATCTATGTGAGCCATGAAACATGGGAATTTTTCTCCTTAATTACTTTTCATAATGCGTCACTATTCGTGTCATTTGGCGTAATTCCCTTATATGTTTATTCCTCAAATTTTTCTTTCAATAAAATACTTCGATTATAATTAAATACTTATTTTTATAGGGCAGGGTATTTTAGGATAAGTAATCCACAACCTCCCTCCCATCTAATTACAAGTAAAAGTCATTAAAATAGCTTAAGTAACCAAAAATCACATAAAACCCATCATCTTTTACATACTTGTTTTTTTTTAGATTTTAACGATGAAATAATGTAGTTTTAAACCTTTGTTGTCGTCTTTCATCTCCTTGTGGATTCGATACCCTACTCACCACTACATTCATATACTATATAAATTTGTGGGTTTTTTATATTCAGATGCTAACCCGATATCAGTGACTATCGTCCTTGTGCGACACTCAATTTTACCCAAAATCATATACATTTTAGTTCTAAATTTGATCAAAAGGTGATAGTGAGGTGTATTTAGGGTTTGGGTTGAGTATGTGCATTGCTCTTATAAGATCCCTTCCATTGTAGCCCATTTTTCTCAATACTGCAATTGTTCTCTATCTCTCTCTCTCTCTCTCTCTCTCTTTTGAGGATGTAGGTAAGGTAATATTATCGAATCACGTTAAATCCATTGCATTCATCTTGTTGATTTTGTGCTAGTTTATATTTCCATCAATGTTGCTAAAATATTTATTGTTTTTGTTGGGTGTGATGCCTTCGGTACACAATAATATTATGCAAAGATCCCTTTGTAATATATTGAGTATATTTATATATATTGATGTTATCAATGTGTACCAAGTCAATATGTTATTCGCTAACTACCACAAGGGGTTATAACTCAACCATCTCTTTTGATTTTTTAGCTTGTTTAGGCTAAAATAAACATATAGGAACAACATGAATATAATTTACGTAGTCTTGATACTCGTAAGTGGAAGTGTTGAGTTCTTAACTAGACAAAAATTGTGTATCTTTATCTAGGATGTACTCACTCTTGTTCGAGATTGCGTGACTCTTACCACTAAGGGTCTATTTGATAGCCTTCCAATTCCAAAAAAGATTTAGAAAAGTTGCAAAATTCTAGTCTTTTTCAGCTTTTGGGCTATTTGATAGTCTTAATTTTCCTTGGAATTTGTTTTCTATGTACAATACCCCTTAGGCACAATTTGCCACCTTATGGTGGAATTCAATTCTTTGGGGGGGGATCAGATTTTTGTTTGCCACCTTTGGGTGGCAAATCACTCAAAACCATTTTTTCTATAACTCTCTCTCTCTCTCTCTCTCTCTCTATATATATATATATATATATATATATATATATATATAATATTATATTGTGTATATATGTAAATATATATTCTATATATATGTATATATTCTGTAAACAATATACATTCAGTATATATATAATATATATGTGTGTGTGTGTGACACCCCGCCTAATAAAATACCGGGTGATCAGTCCTATACCAAATTAAAATAGGAATACCACTTGGATCATCCTTAGCATCAATGTCGAAAACTTTTTAAAACTTACTAACCACCTTGTATTCCAAAAGTTTATGCAAATTTTAACTTTTTAATTAACAAAACAGAACATGCGAAATTAAATATAAACCATTCACACAACTGAATGAAAATAAACTGAATCATTAATTACACAACTTTTTGAATAAACCATCGGCCACCAAAGTGAAATAATCCAATACAATATTCAACATCGGAATAAAACAAATCTGAAGACTGAACTGAAAGTCTGGGCGACATGCCCTAAATAAAACTGGAACTGATAAATGATTCCTACTCTAGGAATGAATGAGTGATGCGTCTAATCCAAATTCCTGCTAGCATCCACATATGCAGCAGCTCCATGTCCCTGGAATAGAAAAGCAATCCTAGCGTCCCTGTGGCTGGACACCTAAAAGGTTTTGAAAATAGTTTTATAGCAAGTGAATTAACTGCAGTAATTTAAAATGCATGAATGCGCTTCATATTTAAATTAGTGTCGCACTCCCTTGTGGACATTCTCACCCCTCCACCATTGTGCACACCTATCAGTTACCTTAACCCCACCTAGTTGTACTACCCCGTTCAACTAGTCCTGGTATAACCTTCCCTTGCCATACTACTCTAACCCGAGTATAATGATTCTTAAATTATAAGTTATCTCACAATTAACTTAATTAATTCTTCTTAAATTGTATCATATAACCGTGTCACAAGTTATATAAAGTAAATACATCACACATTGTATTATTATCCGTATATAATATTTATTACCATTACATACGTACCTTTACTACAACATCCACACATATAACATATATATATCCATCCCTTCGAGTATACCCTCGCCGAATGATTTCCTCTAAAATGTATCTCACTAGGTGTGCTCACGAAACCTAGTTTTCACAAGTTGGAATCGCTCACCAACTTGGCCCAAAATATAAACATAGTGGAGGCGGTCATATTCCTTCCCTGAAAGTGAGATAAATCCTTCACCCATATATATCGGATGCTATGACCTGGGGGTATACTCGTCGTACTCCTCAAGCTAGGGGATTCACCCACATTACGCAACCTCCCTTGATAGCATTAGAGTATATAAATTGAATAAATATCTAATCGCTAATATTTAATATCACACACAATATATACACGTATATATATATATATATATATATATATATATATATATATATATATATATATATATATATATATATATATATATATATACGTGTATATACTGTGTGTGATATTAAATTACAGGCCGGGGTTTATATTATATATATATATATATATACGGTGTAGTGATAGTATATATATATATATATATATATGTAGGGATTTTGAGTACACGGTAAAGCCGGGGTTTATATTATATATATATATATATATATATATATATATATATATTATAAACCCTGGCTTTACCGTGTACTAAAAATCCCGTACACTGCCTGTAGTTTCTTGAGTCAGTGGCCCGACTCAACGTAATTAATTTTCTCACTTAATAATTTATCATCTTCCTGAGTCTATGGTCCGACTCTAATATATTTAATTAACACACTTATTAATTTAATACCTCCCCGAGTCTATCGTCCGACTCTAATTAAATAAATTAACACACCTATTAATTAAATACCTCCCCGAGTCTACCGTCCGACTCTAATTAAATTAATTATCACATTTATTAATTTAATCCTTCCCGAGTCTACAATTCGACTCTAATTAAATTAATTATCACATTTATTAATTTAATCCTTCCCGAGTCTACAATCCGACTCTAATTAAATTAATTATCACATTTATTAATTTAATCCTACCCGAGTCTACAATCCGACTCTAATTATTTTAATTATCACACCTATTAATTTAATTCCTACCCGACTCTAAATAAATTAATTATCACACCTATTAATTTAATTCCTACCCGAGTCTACAATCCAACTCTAATTAAATTAATTATACACATTAATTAATCAACACCAATCCCGGTCTGTGGTCCGTCTTTAATATAATTAAGTTACACATTAATTAATTAACATAAATTCGAGTCTGTGGTCCGACTCTAATTAAATTAATTTACACACTTATTAATTTAATAACTTGGTGTCACCCCACCATTTTCCCTGGACTCACTCACTTGGCCCATACCTTAATATTTTTCGAGTTTATATTCCGACTTCAATTTAATTACTCTCTCTTCATAATTAATTCAATACTTTGGTTTCACTTAACCAACATCCTCGGACTTGCTCACTTGGTCCATTTTATATCTCATAATTTCGTTCCCACATATTCGCCCACCATCTGTCACACATTCATCTCCATAATTTCCCCAATTATATTTACCTATAATTATTAGCATACCCGGACTCGCCCACTTGGTCCATAATTAAATATTTCACCTAAATTCCTTTAATAATGTAGTGCCACCAAAATACCCGAATATTATTCCTCGGCCCAATATCAATAATTATGAATTATTTCTCTAAATTCGTTCATCTCATGACATACCGTTCACACCCTCCTAAACCCAATTATATCACCCTATAATTGTTAAGGAAATATGTGTCCCATATAAATTTATCACCAAATAAAAGTAAGGGATTAAAATTTAAATAAAATCCTCATGATAAACAAATTGGCCGAACTGTCAAATTCCTGGGACCCTCGATCGATTGAGCCCCCCGGGTCGATCGATCGATCGAGCAGGTGGTTGTCTTCCTCGGCTTGCTGTTTCAGCCATGGCCGAATTTCCAAGGTTTTACCTCTCCATTTTCCAACCTTAAATGATGATTTTTAACCAATCAATTACTCCCAAAATGAGTCTCAATCATCTATAACTGTTTTAGCAATCTTGATTCATACGATATCTCACTATATTTAAAGTCGGGTTTTCCCATTAAAATTCATCAATCTTGTTCTACAAACCAATTTCTAAATCCAGATTTTCCCCCAGTTTATATTCTGAATCCTTATTCCAATCAAATATCTATACTCAGATATGTTCAACACAACAATTTTTACTATGAATCTCATTCAGTAGTTTCATGAACAAAAACCCCATTTTGTACCCATTTATCCCCAAAACGAATTTTGGTTTACACATCACTATGATATGAATTGATTATCATCAATTTAGAAATCATAACAGTTAACCACTTGCCTGAAATTATTCGTAGGGTTTGATCCGTTGTTGATGTCCCTTAATTTGGCTCCAATAACCTCCAATTTGCTCTTGATTTGCTTTTCCCCAAATCCCCTCTCAAACCCTAGGTTTAGAGTTATGTTGGCTGCTATTCCTTAATCTCCCAATTAGGTTAAAAACCCTTAATCCCGTTTTTAGCCTAATGGGCTTAATTAAAATAGCCCAAATCACCCCGTGTGGGCCCGGCTATGCCCAAAAATGCTCCGAGACCCAATTACTACCCCCCGAGTACTCTTTTCTAACTATCTCGACCCATTCATACACAACCGCGCACTCAGAATTGGCATCCGAATTAATTTATAAAAATATTTATCTCACACCCAATTTAGTTTATATCGACTCCCGGCTGGGATAAGTGCATACCCCGTCATTACTACCCGAAATGATGTAATTAAATTATTACTATTCACTTAGTAAATAAATTTCTCTAAACATTAACCATTCACTCCCCGATTAATATTTAAATATATATATTGCCATAATTAATTCAATTAAAATTACAACACACAAGTAATTTAAAATTCTCGAATTAATTAAATATTAAATGTACAAAAATACGGGGTGTTACATACATCCCCCTTACAAAGGAATTTCGTCCTCGAAATTAAGCTAAACCTAGTGTTCCAATATTCCCATATTACTCACTAGTTATGTGCCTCCAAGCCCGCTATATCTATCCCATTCTCTTCTAACCATACGTTACACAAGTATGCATTTAAAATTTGCTAGGGCGTCCATACACCATATAGCTGCGCTTAACGGCACAAAATTTTCCTTAATTAACCCGGGTGCCCATACACCCTATCCCCGTGCTTTATCGCACGAAAGCTACCCGACTATGATAGTCGTAAACCGTAATATAACTTCGAACCTGTAGTCATATCACATGTATATATATACATATATTTACCGCCTGGGTACCTAACCCATGTATTAACTTTCAAACATCTTCCCGCAAAACACTTGTCTGTCAACACAAAAGTATATACACTTACTCGCTTGTTACCAAGGGCAACATAAAATACCGCGCCCTTACTTTCATTAGTTCTTGTGCAAAATACTCCCCGAGCTATCTTTCTTTGCTCGAAAATAAATCTAACCACCCTGATTCACTTCAGTAAACATCCCCACTTACCGGGATAAAATGTGAGAACACAAAACCTCACTATGTGTTATCGCACCACACAATACAACATATATATCCACATATATACAGGTTATACGCCCTCTCCGGTGATACCTAGTACCAACCTTATCCTGGTGTCACGAACACCAAAATTTTACACCACTATCCACCATAGTTAAATTCCATCGCTATCCAGCCGATTTTTAGGAAATATTATCAACCCTACTCCCATAATTCTCGAAAGTAGTAACTCCTCGCATAATTCAAACCTTCACTCAGTGTACACCTCCACACTCCCGTGAAGAACACCAAGGAGCTCCGCTACCCTATGAAAAGTTTATCCACATACTATGGCTGCTACTGCCAACGTACCCACTAAATTAGACTCACCCGCGAACTTTAGTGAAAAAAATAAGTCTTATATTGTGCATCCTCCTTGTCACTCAAAAATATACCCCATGCCCCTAGGGTAAAAATAATTAGCTCTATATTCCAGCTGCAACGGCTGATTTTCGGGTTTCGGAGCATCTTCTCCTTGCCCGAATGCGCCCAATGCTTGCTGTAGTGGCTGCACATCCAGGACCTCGTCCTGTAGTTGACCCCTTCCTTGCTTAAGACAATCTCTCTTCAAGTGTTTCTCTTTCCCCACAAACGAAACACCTTCTCATACATTCACCCTACCACTGGTCCCTTCCATGCTGACCTTGTTGGAATTCCTGGCCATCCTGCCGATAGCCACCAGTTTTAAATCGTTTGGCATCATTTCCCTGCCGAAAATCCTACCTTGATCTCCCCCAGTCTGCTACTGGGATACCCCACTGGTATTGTTCCCTCTTGCTGGCTAGTTTCCATTCCCCTCCTGTTCCCCTTCGCGTGGAAGCGATATTCCTGACAGTGCCGGAGTGCTGCGTTAACGACATCAGTACAAGCTATTAATGCGTATTTACCAATTAAATGTTGTATGATTCTCCAAACGAACCCATCTATAAACCTTTACTTTCTTTATCTCTTCATCGCTTACCTCATCCGGTACAAAATTTTCAAACGAGTAAATTCTTCCTCGTAATCGACCACTGAACGGTCTCCCCAAGTCACCTCACAAAATTTTCTCCTCGTTTCGGTCTCAACCGCTGGGGGAAAAATGCGTGCGATCGAACCACACCCCAAAACCATTCAATAGCTAACGTATCCCTTTTCTCAACTATGGTGATCGACTCCCACCACTGTAGTGTTGTTCCCACTAAACTAAAAGTGGCTAGCATTTGCTTCCGCACCTTATCGCAATCTCCCATACGTAAGTGATGCTGGATATCTCTTTTCCTTGGCACGCTAGCCCTACATCTGAACCCCCTCACAACTCTGGTGGGTTCCCACTAAAAATAACCTCTCTTTCTTGCTTCCACCCCGATAACCCCGCGCGGGTCTGAACATCCGGCGCCACTAACACTTGTGGTGGATCCTGTGGAAAGTACCCTGCCGTTGTGACCACCGTCGCTTCAACTGCCTATGCCACTATTTCAGTTACCTGGCTGTCAAAATCATCTCTGGCTGTAGCTGCGGTAACTCTTGCTCCTAACGAGCCTCCCTCGTCTCATATCCCCCTGCTGCCCTAGCTGCTCCCTCGCTCCTGGGCATCATCTGGAATGAGAATATAATTTGATTGAGTTCACTCTCAAATATAAATTTGGTAGAAGAACGTATATGCGCATACGTATGAGAATACAACAATCCTATGATAGCACTCTATATCAAAGATTGGTAAGCTGAAACGTGAAAAGCCGCACTGATCCTAAGGACACTAGAACCTGAGGCTCTAATACCATCTGTGACACCCCGCCAAATAAAATATCGGGTGATCAGTCCTATACCAAATTAAAACAGGAATCCCAGTTGGATTATCCTTAACATCAATGTCGAAAACTTTTTAAAACTTACTAACCACCTAGTATTCCAAAAGTTGATGCAAATTTTAACTTTTTAATTAACAAAACAGAAAATGCGAAATTAAATATAAACCATTCACACAACTGAATGAAAATAAACTGAATCATTAATAACACAACTTGCCGAATAAACCATCGGCCACCAAAGTGAAATAATCCAATACAATATTCAACATCGGAATAAAACAAATCTGAAGGCTGAACTGAAAGTCTGGGCGACATGCCCTAAATAAAACTGGAACTGATAAATGATTCCTACTCTAGGAATGAATGAGTTATGCGTCTAATCCAAATTCCTGCTAGCATCCACATACGTAGCAGCTGCATGTCCCTGGAATAGAAAAGCAATCCTGGCGTCCCTGTGGCTGGACACCTAAAAGGTTTTGAAAATAGTTTTATAGCATGGGTTAGAACCCAAAACATTTTGAAAATATTTAGCAAGTGAATTAACTGCAGTAATTTAAAATGCATGAATACGCTTCATATTTAAATTAGAGTCGCACTCCTTTGTGGGCATTCTCACCCCTTCACTATTGTGCACACCTATCAGTTACCTTAACCCCACCTAGTTGTACTACCCCATTCAACTAGTACTGGTATAACCTTCCCTTGCCATACTACTCTAACCCGAGTATAATGATTCTTAAATTATAAGTTATCTCACAATTAACTTAATTAATTCCTCTTAAATAGTATCATATAACCGTGTCATAAGTTATATAAAGTAATTGCATCACACATTGTATTATTACTCGTATATAATATTTATTACCATTACATACGTACCTTTACTACAACATCCACACATATAACATACATATATCCATCCCTTCGAGTATACCCTCGCCGGATGATTTCCTCTAAAATTCTATCTCATTAGGTGTGCTCACGAAACCTAGTTTTCCCAAGTTGGAATCGCTCACCAACTTGGCCCAAAATATAAATGTAGTGGAGGCGGTCATATTCCTTCCCTGAAAGTGAGATAAATCCCTCACCCTCTAATATATTTAATTAACACACTTATTAATTTAATACCTCCCCGAGTCTATCGTCCCACCCTAATTAAATTAATTAACACACTTATTAATTAAATACCTCCCCGAGTCTACCGTCCGACTCTAATTAAATTAATTATCACATTTATTAATTTAATCCTTCCCGAGTCTACAATCCGACTCTAATTAAATTAATTATCACATTTATTAATTTAATCCTTCCCGAGTCTACAATCTGACTCTAATTAAATTAATTATCACATTTATTAATTTAATCCGATCTGAGTCTACAATTCGACTCTAATTAAATTAATTATCACACTTATTAATTTAATCCTACCCGAGTCTACAATCCAACGCTAAATAAATTAATTATCACACCTATTAATTTAATTCCTACCCGAGTCTACAATACGATTCTAATTAAATTAATTATACACATTAATTAATCAACACCAATCCCAGTCTGTGGTCCGACTTTAATATAATTAATTTACACATTAATTAATTAACACGAATCCGAGTTTGTGGTCCGACTCTAATTAAATTAATTTACAACTTATTAATTTAATAACTTCGTGTCACCCCACCATTTTCCCCGAACTCGCTCATTTGGCCCATACCTTAATATTGTCCTAGTTTATATTCCGACTTTAATTTAATTACTCTCTCTTCATAATCAATTTAATACTTTGGTTTCACTTAACAAACATACCCGGACTCGCTCACCTGGTCCATTTTACATCTCATAATTTCGTTCCCACATATTCGCCCACCATGTGTCACACATTCATCTCCATAATTTCCCCAATTATATTTACCTATAATTATTAGCATACCCGGACTCGCCCACTTGGTCCATAATTAAATATTTCACCTAAATTCCTTTAATAATGTAGTGCCACCCAATTACAATACCCGAATATTATTCCTCGGCCCAATATCAATAATTATGAATTATTTATCCAAATTCGTTCATCTCATGACATACCGTTCACATCCTCCTAAACCCAATTATATCACCCTATAATTGTTAACAAAATATGTGTCCCATATAAATTTATCACCAAATAAAAGTAAGGGATTAAGATTTAAATAAAATCCTCATTATTAACAAACTGGGTGAACTATCAAATTCCTGGGACCCTCGATCGATCGAGCCCCCTAGGTCGATCGCTCGATCGAGCAGGTGGTTGTCTTCCTCGGCTTGCTATTTCATCCATGGCCGAATTTTCAAGGTTTTACCTCTCTATTTTCCAACCTTAAATGATGATTTTTAACCAATCAATTACTCCCAAAATGAGTCTCAATCATCTATAACTGTTTTAGCAATCTTGATTCATACGATATCTCACTATATTTAAAGATGGGTTTTCCCATTAAAATTCATCAATCTTGTTCTACAAACCAATTTCCAAATCCATATTTTCCCCCAGTTTATATTCCAAATTCATATTCCAATCAAATATCTATACTCAGATATGTTCAACACAACAATTTTTACTATGAATCTCATTCAATAGTTTCATGAACAAAAACCCCATTTTGTACCCATTTATCCCCAAAACAAATTTTGGTTTACACATCACTATGATATGAATTGATTATCATCAATTTAGAAATCACAACAGTTAACCACCTGCCTGAAATTGTTCGTAGGGTCTGATCCGTTGTTGATGTCCCTTAATTTGGCTCCAATAACCTCCAATTTGCTCTTGATTTGCTTTTCCCCGAATCCCCTCTCCAACCCTAGGTTTAGAGTTATGTTGGCTGCTATTCCTTAATATCCCAATTAGGTTAAAAACCCTTAATCCCGTTTTTACCCTAATGAGCTTAATTAAAATAGGCCAAATCACCCCGTGTGGGCCCGGCTATGCCCAAAAATGCCCCGAGACTCAATTACTACCATCGGGTACTCTTTTCTGACTATCTCAACCCATCCGGACACAACCGCGTACTCAGAATTGGCATCCGAATTAATTTATAGAAATCCTTATCTCACACCCAATTTAGTCTATATCGACTCCCGGCTGGGATAAGTGCATACCCCGTCATTAATACCCAAAATGACGTAATTAAATTATTAATATTCACTTAGTAAATAAATTTCCCTAAAAATTAACCATAGACTCCCCGATTAATATTTAAACATATATATTGTCATAATTAATTCAATTAAAATTACAACACACGAGTAATTTAAAATTCCCGAATTAATTAAATATTAAATGTACAAAAATACAGGGTGTTACAGTGTGTATATATATTCTGCAAATAATATATATTCAGTATATATTATATATATGAAATAAATGAATTGTTTTTAAAAAACTAAATGAAATATATGAAATATATTAATCATACGAAATATATGAGTATATATATATATATATATATATATATATATATATATATATATATATACTAAGTATATATTATTAAATGTACAAACTCTATGAAAATATAATATATTATTTACATAATATATGAATATATATATTATGTAATAATATATATTTAGTATATTCAGACTAAATATATATTATTACAGAATATATATATTCATATATTCCGTAAATAATATATTATATTTTCATAGAGTTTGTACATTTAATAATATATACTTAGTGTATATATATATTCCGTAAACAAATTTTTCACATTTATATCTATTTTTCAGCTTTTGCGTTTGAGAGAAAATGTGGAAAATTGATGATTTTCCAACTTGTATCAAACAAACACAAGTTGAAAAATATCCATTTCCCTTGGAATTGTTTGTCCTAGAATCAAATGTCCTGGAATCATTTGCATTTTCCCAGTTTTTTATAAAAAGGGACCCTAAGATCTGGAGGGATAGACATATGATTAGTCTCGAATATTGCATCATATACACCTTTTATATATATGTCCAAGATTTATTTGAGCTTTTATAGGTATTGGAATGCTTAGTGGAGAAAGTGGATGTGTTCAAGGAAAGTTTCATTATAAGATGCAACTTCGGGGGCATTTTTATAAATCTAAACTTCATGAGTTGGGTAGCATAAGTTAATGGGAGAGTAGTTCATTCAATTAGCTTCGTGCGGTAGCTGGCGAGGCATCATTATGAGTCCAAAATAGCAATTTATAGCCATTTTTGTAAAGTGTTCAATTGAAGAGAATTCCCACACACTCCATGAATCTATCCACCTTTTTATGGATCAATCGACACTTTGGAAGAGAATTATTTCATTTATAGTGTCAATCGATTGATGGTTTCACAACTTGTTTTTTTTTTCTCTTTTTCGTTATTTTTGTTTTGTATTTTTTGTACTTACTATAAATAGCAAGTGGGATGTTTATTTATGAGATATATTTGATCTTTTGGAGAACCAAGGCATTAAAATAGCCTTTTTCTCTCTAGGTTTTCATTACCCATTTCTTCACACTCTCTCATTATTTACTCCATTGTAAGTATTTAATGCTTTGTTTGGTTGTACATTGTATGTATTGAACACTTTATTGATAGTTTATATATTAGTTGTCTTGGAAATCTTGTATTTAATGCTTTTTCTCCTTTTGCTACATTTACTTTTCATTTTGATTTCTACATTACCATGAGTAGCTATTCTGATTGGGGTGGGAGCATAAACCCACCTTGGATGCTTGTACTTCATTGTTACGTTTTTAGTTTGAATAAAATCATTGGGTGTATGTGTTGATATTGGAGTATCTTGGTGTAATGATTTCTTTTATCATGTAAGGGTTGTGTTTTATTCTTTACTACAATATCAACGCATTTGACCAATATCTTATTTTCATTTTGTATTGTTAGGGTCACCTTTCATGCTTGATTGTTAGTATAAATTAATTCCATTTAATTTTTATTTAATCTCAAGAACCACATCTTTTATGTTAGTCCAAGGTGGAGGAATGCTCCAAAGCTTCTTTTAATCGCATATCAATTTGTTAATTAAAACTCTCTTAACTCCATTTATCTCTAGTTAATTGTTCTTCATAGTTAGTTTCACTTTAGTTCTTTAACTCATTCTCTTATACTTGAATCATCTTTTCATGATTTTTACTCTTTATTCTTAACACTTTTCTAAACAAATATTAATACTTTATATAAATCATAATGGAATTCGACTCCGGTCTTATTATATTTTTACTACTCTCGCGATTTGTTTACACTTAAGTTATACAATATTTTAAGTGAGTCAACCAACTATAAATTTGTTCGATCTCTTCTCTACGAGATTCGAGTGGTAGCCGATGAGGGCCTGAGGTCATATTTGTACAACTTTTACTAAGAAAGTCACGGAATCTAGATAAATCTCTGTTGCAGGTCATAATGTCATGTTTCAAGGAAGAGTTTCTTTTTCAGTCATAACTAGTGGCGTGCGTTTATTGACTAGAAATTTGGTTACAACTAGGCATATTTTGATCCCTAATAATGAGTGATCCAACGTTATTGAATGCCTCATTCTTAATTGTTTCATAATAAAAAATCTCACTAACTTGAGGAGGCATTTATGTACCATCAGACCACTTGCACGAGTTTTCAACCTCTCTAAGGCATAAAAATAGGCTTGCTCCAAAATTTTAGGATTGGACCATTTCAGTTTCACAAGTTTCACTATGATATAAAAAGCCAATCCCGTAATAAATTTGTCAATTTTATCCTTCATGTTCTCTCTCATGTCACTTAATTTCGTGAAATATTTAAATTGTGCAAAACAATGAGATGCACTACAACAGTGAAAGTCTTAAATCCAGCTAGATACGGTTCTAATATGGATAAGGTAAAACAAAAGTCAATTTTTTATTTTTCCATATTAAATATTAAACTTAAACATTTAACCCAAATTAAACTTAACACAAATTTCATATCAATTGTTGTGATATGAAATTTTATCTTAACCTAAACATACATCTAGGTGAGTGCAGGATAAAATAAGTAAATCAACCACAACACCCGATGTACGAGGAAAACCCAAGTGGAAAAAATCTCAGTCGGTCCTCCCAGTGATATTCACTATGATGAGTAATTACACAAGACAAAAATTAGACTTACAACACAGACTCGATGCCCTTGCAAGCCTTGTCTCTCTTTAGTCTTAAACCTCTCTTCCATGACGTACGTAAAAGTCCAACTATGCGCTACAACGCCCGAGCACAGAGTTCACCGTATGTAAACAAACCAATCTAAGATCATCAGCTGTCACATAATACAAAGTCCATCGTATGTAAACAAACCAAGCACAGAGTTCACCGCCCCAAATAATTCTCAATATATGTAGAGAATAAACCTTGGTGCGCAAAACAAGATCTTCAAAGCATATTAAACCAAACACTTTAATTCTTAACAACTTGGGTGAAAACTATGGTTTTGGAGAGACTTTTGATAGATTTTTTAACTCAAAACATTAGGTTTTGCCTCAAAGAAATTTGTTGCTTCGCACTCCTATTTATAAGAAGTCTTCTAAAATTGAGATAGGGATGAAATCATTTAATAAAAATCTTTAAAAAAGAGAACTCTTTTTGGCTAGATCGAACGAGTTACATATCGTCCGAGTAACTTTTAATGATTCATCAAATGAGAAAATAGTGTAATATGGAAATGTTTCATTCGCTATCTCATTGGAACCCTATTCTAACGAGTTAAGGCAACTTGTTCAATTGATATAGCAAGTCGTTGGAATGACCTCAAATATATTTCTCATATAAAAAATATTAAAAAGAGATAAAATCATTTTAAATATTATAAAATCAATTTAGGAACATTAAGAATATATCTGTTTTTCATGTGAATCTAAAGTCTAAATCAGAAATCTGAAGTCTAAATTTGAAGTCGTAAAATTTGAATTTGGTTATTTTTATGTCTAAATGAACCTTTGATTGAATATTTTTAGACAAATTCAGATTCAGAGTTCAAATTCAGATATAATTTTACCTTTTAACCATTCACGACAAATATAGTCATTAGCCTTTAATCATATAAAAATAAACATTATTTGGTACCTCTCAAGTTTGACTAGTTCAAATTCAGACTTAAGAGAGAAAAATAAATGACCTTTAAGTTGGGTTAATTCCATTCCTCCAGAGCTCTTCTAGTACATAACAATTAATAAGATGAATTTGAAACCCTTTATTTCCAGTCTAAAAATCATTAAATATCCCCTAGTTCCATAGTTAGTCATTGTGGAGGGCTTAGAAGTTCCTTCCTTTGTCATAAGGTATCTTTCTTCAATTTTTGAGGTCTGACGGTAGTTCTAAACCATGAATGCTCCCTTGGAGAGACATTTTGAGAGTTATGTATATAGTTTATATGTGTGGGATTGCTTTTGGATCATGGGACGAAGGATTTGAGTGCCTCTTGCCTATATTATGACATTGGAATCTTCCCCTTGTGATTTTGGATTGAAGATCATATTTTTTATCATCACTAACGAAGTTCATTACTACACATTTCATCTTAAGTGGAAGATTCCTACCATAGAACCATTTGGTGCGACCAAGGATTACATCAATAGTTTCGAAATATAAAATTCACGCATGATATTTCCAGACACACTAGATGATCCATTCCAACCACGTTAGGCACCATAACGAGACATTGGATTGTTAAAATCAAGCCTGGAACCATAAAAACTTCACATAGGTCACTAAATCCTTTATGGGTCAATTCAAAGGGATGAAAGATGAACAAATCAACCATAACCCTTTTCAACGTCAAGCAAAAACATAGAAAGCCCTCAAAGGATCTGAAGAATTTCAATCTGAAATCCTTCCAAATGGATGACCTCAATGACACCATACATGTAACAACCTTCATTGAAGGACTAACTCAAAGGCATTACTAATCTTTTTTAATAAAATTCCACCTCAAACCATGATTTAATTGCTAGCAGATCTCATAAATATATAAATATGGAGGATTCCATCTCTACAAGATTGTTTGGCCTCCTTCCATTAACTCAGCCACAATAGGGGGGAAAAAAGATATTTCCTCTCATTATGAGATTCATTCAAAGAAGACAAAACTTTGGAAGAAAATGGGAGAGAAATGGGGTCACATTAATTAAAACACTTCATTCCCCTCGTTATATCTATAGAAGAGCTTTTCTTAACCATATAATAATGAAACTTCTGTGAGTAACATTAGCCATTAGGACCCCTAAAAATAGTAAGGATAAGTCAAAATAATATCGTTGCCATAAAGTCCTTGACCATAACACTAATGATTGCGACCATCTCAAAGAGTCCAACTAGGATATAATCAATAAGGATCAAGTTAACAATTATGTCCCGGGAAGATACACTACACCAAAAACATCAATTTGGCACACCTTGACATTAAAAATCTGGCACTGTTTAAAACTATACCAAATTTTGGCATGGCTTATTGATAATCTGGCACGCTTTAAAACAATGCCAAAATTTGGCACAGTTTTAAAGTCTGACAAAATTGAGGACAAACCACTAAAATATAAATATCTTGAAAAAATTAATACCTCTAACTTTTTTTTTCTCCCGCTCTCTGTCCTCTCTCAATATTAGGTTCTCGCTCTCGCTCTCGCTCTCTCTCACGCTCAAGAAAATCCCATTTAGTTTTAATCTCTTCCACCTCAAATCATTGATACAGTCCCTACAACTCATAACTACAAATCTCTTGATCTCTCTCTCTGCAACTCACATACCTACAACAGAGGTACATTTGTTGTTTCTTATTTTTACTCACTTGTTTATCTCTTTTATTTTTTCTTTCGTAAATTTATTTTCGTTTGTTGTTGATTTTCAGGATGTGTTATTTTGTTATTTTGTTGTGAGGTTGAGAAATTAGGGTTTGATGGGGAATAAGTTGAGTAGGAGGAAAGAAGTGGTAGATGAGAAAGACACCAAACCTCAGGGTTTGTATCAGCATAAGGATGTGGATCATAAGAAATGTAGGAAGTTTATACTCGATTTTAAGCTATCTCCTTGCTACCTTGAAGATGATGAATGTGGATTTGATCTTGAGAAATGCCCAATTTGCTTTTTGGTTTGTGCTTTTTTGTTTTTTCTGCTTGAATTTTTATCTCTTATGTTGTGTCAGTTTTTAATTGCAATTTTATGAATTATTTTAGTACTATCCGAGCCTCAACCGGTCAAGATGTTCATCTAGTTCGAGCGTATTTGCTTTTATAGAATCAAAATTGGTAAATTCACAAGTAAAGTTTGAGTTTTGGAGAATAAGTTATTCTTGTTTTTAAAGTCTTGACATGAATTATGACACTCTGTATGTGAATTTACTATTTTAAATTCTCAAAAGTATAAAATCTCAAGCAAATGAGTACTTATGATATATATGGGAATTATCTTTCCTCCTCTTTGGTTGCGAGACCATGTGTAGAACTTCTAGGCCCTCTAAAAAAATTGAACGTCTTTTAGGACGAAAGTGGTGACAAATTCTTAGTCCGAAAATTCATTCAAGTCATTTGATTTTGTGTGTTTGAATTATGTTTTGTTTCCATTTTTTAAATATATATCATGAGTTTGTGTCGATCTTATACAATTTTGTGGAATGAGTTTGGTATATGTTGTATATATATTATTATTTACTGAATGGTAGGTTAAATAACTTACTGTAGAAAATTTTTAGACCACATTTTATGTTTTGTATGCATAGGTGAATTATGTTTTCAATGTTTTAAACCACTCAGGTCTTATAATCAAAGAACATAATCAAAGTTCTTTGTAGGCTTGTTCAATGAATCATCCTTAAACTCCTTTTCAATGGATTCACAACAATTCTTGGTGCAATTGGATAGACTGTAGAGCGATTCACTTTAGATTAACACAATTATGGATCATGTTAGCGTCGTAAACTAGGTTGATGTGAAGTAAGCTACCAAACTCATTTGTCATCGGAGTCATGATGATGACTACAGGCATACTCTAATGTTTCCCTGTCAATCACTCATTGTAGATCGCTAAGATGGTCACAAAACTATTGTAGGTTGACACTTTGGCAAATCAACATTTTTAGAATATTGGATTAGAACAACGAGGTCACGTGACTACCTCTTGAAGTTAGGCTGTAGCTATGCGCTGCCACCAACAGGTTGTAACGACATCTATGTCAAGTTAATTTTGACCCTTTTATCATGTGTGTTTTCTAAAAAATAAAAAGAGAAAGATAGATGTGTTGTAACAGTATCTAAATCTCACAAATATTAATTTTATGCTTTGATTATTATGCTTTAAGTCAATTCATGATATCTGGAAGAAATGCAAACAGGGGCCTAAAAATTGGAGTGGGGAGGAAAAGAAACAAATGACATTAGAATTGGATTGTGTGTAAGTAATTTGTAATTGACTCACACAACAAGAGGTGGCGCTTCCTTCTTATTAGTACATACTCCCACATTCTATGCTCCATTGACACTTAAACCTTTCAATAGTAAGGTCTCTTTCCCTTTATTTTCCATACATATACATATACATATACTTTATGATGCTATGCAATACTTAGCTGTGTTTGGTGGTGGCAATGATGTGATAGAGAGTCAAATCCATCACACAAGTTGCATTCTAGAAGCATTCAAAAATGCAAAAGCATCCAGGAATGACAACTTTAGCAGATTTGTGAGTTATATACACTCGTCCCTTCCCCTTCTTGCATGAAAGAAGTATTCATAAATTTAGACAAGTTCCATGTTTTCTAAAAATATAATATAGTTATATTCCTGATACGGAATAGGGGAAGTTAATTGATATTCATTTTAGTGCGATGGGACAAATATGTGGGGTTGAAATCCAGAACTGTAAGCACGTTTAAGTTACCATTTTCACAAATATTATGTGATAACCCTTTCGGTTACATTCATTGACTTGACTCAATTGTACAATCTAACATGTGCATGTGCATATCAAACATCAATGGCTCTGATAATTGAGGACAGTTCTTCTTGAAAAGGTAACTAATTCTTTGTTCATGACTTTATATTGGAATATTTCTTTTCTTTTTTACTTTTTTTACTTTATGTGTGACAGTTAGATCATGTCTCTTCTTTGATCAATCAAGAGTGGTTTCGCTGGCTCATGGGGAAAGGTCGAACCATGTCTTTTACCAGCTTTGTGTTAGGGCTCTCAATCTATTCTTAAAGGTTTGCGTTCCCGTTATAACAGTTTTGCATCTTCCTCTTCAATTTTATCATGTGAAAATCCATCAAATTGGGAGTTCATATAATGGCGCTGACGTTAATTCTAGGTGTAACAAAGTGATGTCTAATGTTGGAAATTCTCAAAGACACCTAAATTATGGAAATTCTGAAGCAATGCAATTAATACTTATCTTAAGCAATGCAATTAATACTTATCTCCTTCAAATGTTGGAAATTCTGAATGAAAAAATTCTTATCTCCTTCAAATGCAATTAATACTTATCTCCTTTAAATGAAAAAATTCGTGGAAGAAACGGTAAAAGTAGCCCTTATAGAAGAATAATTTAAAGAACATATGCTTAAATGGTTTGGACACATCAAACATAGATCAGTAGACTCCCTCAAGAGGAAGAGTTATTTAGTTAGTATTAATGGTAACACTAGGGGTAGAGAGGTAGGCCCAAATTCACTTCGTGGTGTATTGTAAAGACTTGATATAATGTTTTAACTGAGGATATTGCGCTAAACGGAGAAAAATGAAAAAATATGTTGCATATAACTGGTCCCAAATAATTAGAAAAATGTTTTATTGAGATTTGAGTGTAAGAAGATGGCAACTAGACATATACCTACAAATGAACTCTCATAAAACTATTAAATAAACCTCTTAAGTTATCAAGTGTTAAAAGAGAAACCTACTACACGAGGTTCCCCCCACTTCTATGTGTGGAATAGGTCGGATGTAAGCATCCTTGCTCTTATATATAAGACTTGTCAAAATGCCTAAGTTATAATACATCGCAATCTTAATATTGCAACTAAGTCAACTTATCAAATATTGTGATTAGTGAGCACCGACACTTCTTTAGCTCGCTTGGTACCTCAAATACATGGATAAGAATTGTTGATGTCTAAAATTGGTTTTAGTTCCAGTTTTATAATCATAAATAAAATAATAGAGAAAACATTTAAATCACCCACACAAGACAAAATATTTTAAAGTGGTTCAGCTACAACTTAGCCTACATACACTATGATTGTTATTACTCAGCAATTACAATAGCTCAGAGCATATGTGATTCAATTTTTCCCATGAGTTAAGGGTTTACATTAAATTTATAGGGGTGCAAAAACCTAGAGATGGAACGCCTTCATATGCCAAGCATTTACATCTGTATATAATAAATATGTCTTTAGAAATTTTGTGCCTCTTGGTGTTCTGGGTCGAGTAACTCTTAGTATTCTAGTTGGCCGGCCTTCTAGTGTTGGTCGGCATTCCAATGTTGGCCAGCATTCCTCGTCAAGTAAGTGTTACTGATGCTGAGTGGACAAGTCAATCTGCCATGTTGGATGAAAAATGTTCCACCTTCAGTGGTCCACGTGGAGGTGTAATTTTTACCTACAACAGAAGCCCCCAATGCTCTATGATGTATGCCTAGATGAAAGTATGGAGCATTTAGTCCGAAAAATATCTCGGTGTATTACCATGGTGCCTGGTCGGATGTCGACCTCCCACGCTTGTAAACTTTTGTCGGTATTTTGTTGACAATGGTATCTTTGTAAATAATTTAAAAATGAAGCGAACAACCAAAGGGAAAATCTGTATATTCTTACTTTTGGAACACCCTGCCGTCAGAATATCGATCGTCAGTTCACTTAATCATTTCATTCACTATTTTTTTGGCAATCTATAAAAGGCGAAAGATTTCCCACTTTTGTCTTTACCCCAAATATTCGAACAGTTGCAGAGTTTTTCTTCAAGCTTCTTCTTGTGAAAATCTCAGGTTACCTTTGTTTTGTACGATCATTCATTGTCGTTCGTCATATCTTTTGATAGTTCTTGTTGAATCCTTAAATCCCTGTAAGAACTTCTTTTCCTGTTTTTCTTCATTTCATCTATTTTCGAGTCATGGTTCACATAGTTGATGAGACCTCTTAAGAAGAGTTGAAGGTATAGCATAGAATTCCCTCCTGGTTTGATTTGGAAATACCTGATGGTCCAATAGACGTTTATTCCTTAGACAAGGGACATTGGATTCCAACCCTATTCATTGTTGAGTGTGCGTTCACCTTTCCACCAAGGCCTTTGCTTTTACTTTTCTGCTAATATTTTGATGTTGTTCCAACTAGAGTAGCCCCCAAAACCTGGAGGGTCATCAGTGGAGTGATTTGTTTAAACGAAATCCATGGAACACATATAGGGATTCCAGAAATTATGTTTTGTTATAAGTGGGCTATCACTGGAGAGAGTAATTATTATTTAAAAATGAGGCAAGTCGATAGGTTTTTGGTAGTAAACCTGCCTGATTTCAATAAGGATTATTGGGATCATGCCTTGATAATAAAAAATTGGCAACATGCTCCTTTAACCCATGGCATTACATATACTGGTCCCAAATGCCCACAGTTAGGGAGTGGGATAGGTTGTCATTTTTTTCATTGCTTTTCCTTGATAACTTCCCTTTTCTTGTGTATTAACTGTTATTCATGCATGTTTTATTGCAGTGGAACGTAAAAGGAGGTGACCAAAGCAGGGTGAAATTAATTTGGAGGAACTCAAATATTTGTGGAGACTTAATCAAAGAGCATGAGAACAACACCCCCGATCAACATCTGTGCTCTTGGAGTATAAAATCTCTATCACCTCCTTCATTGCTCGACCCACATTAGTTGTTCCTTACATTGTGGTGAACTTGGAAGAAGAACCTGTAGCTACTACTTCTTCGGCTTTTGAATATGTTGAAGTTGCCACAGGAGTCACTTCTTCCTCATTTGATTCTGACCTTCCCATATCTGCCAATATGGAAAAATAAAGGATTCTAAATTTTTTGGAAGAGGGCACTGCTGCTGGTGCTAAGAAACAAACTGAAGTTACTACCCAGAAGAATGGTGAAGCTAGAAAGAAGCCCCCAACTGGCAAAGTTGAGGAGTCTGAATTCAAGAGACTGAAAATGGGACCTGTCAAGAAGCAAACTGACAAAGTTGTTGATGCTGGCCAACTTGGGTTGGTTGAAAAAGAAAAAGTTCCCTCCACTATTGGGTCATCTGTACCCTTTAGTCCTAGCCTGGCTAGGAAATTGATTAGGGCTACCACCTTCATGACCGCAGGGCTGCTGCCGCTCCCATGCCCAGATTAAGATTGTCACAAAAGGGTGCCCAAAGTCTGGCCTTGGTAAGATTTACTTCTGCTATTTCTCAGACCTTATTGATTTTTGCACAAACTTGTACTGATTTGTTATTTGTCTTGCAGTTCTTGGTTAACTATGATAAGATGATGGAGAAGGACGATCAACTTCGTTCTTTTGGAATAGGCCTTTGAATGTCTCAAAAAGTCTCTTGACGAATCTAGGCAGGCTTAGAGTCCAAGCAAAAGCACCAGGATGAGAAAATAAAATTTGTCGAGCAATCCCAATAGATTGTCGAGCAAGATCGAAAGAGGGTTAAAGATTCCTTAGCTGTTGCCAACACCTCTGTTGATGAAGCTGAGCGCGGAGCAAAGTTAGATAATGATAAAATAACCATTTTGACTCAGAGCTTGTCTACTGAGAAAGCCAAGAGGAAGAAGACCCAAGAAGCTTCTTTTGACAAAGGATGGGAGAAAGTAATTATTGCCACTTCTGCTCAAATTGCTTATACAAAGAAAAAAACCTTCAAGGATGGTTGTTCGACAACCTTGATGGAGGTCGGCACTGCTAAAGACTTTGAACTTTTTCAGAGACATGATCTAAGCTCCCCCCCCCCCCCCCCCAATCTTGACGAAGAAGTGGATGATGATACAACTTCTGGGGACTCATCTTTGGCAGGTGTATCAATCACTCCTTCAACCGACCAAGGTGACATTATTGTGGATTCTGTTGCCCAATTATCCGAGCAAGACAAAGGCCAAGAGGTGGGAAAGGATAAGGATAAGGTGTAGACTGTGACACCCCGCCTAATTCTCAACCTTCCTCAGATAAGTACAATTTTTTTCCAAAATAGGTACAACAACCAAAATAAATCACTAACGCTCTATTCATCAAAAGGATTATAGGTTATCTCTTTTGTATAGTATAAAGTTCTTTCCAGATAATCCATGCTAAAAATCATTCCAACTCTTTATTCACCTTGTGTTCTGTACGCGGTTATGACATTTGGGTACTCTCAATCACCCAAGAAATCAAAATTCTTAAATTCTCCTTATCATAGTTCCACTCCTCAACTCGTGGGGATAACTTTCAATGCTTTCCTACCACAAAAATTCGGATCCAATGACCTTAAAACAAAACTCAACTTCCAACTTACATACATGATTACTTGATCCCATTTCGACCAGGGTACCAAACTCATGGAATAGTGACCAAATGTCTCCCCATATCCAACCTTACGCTAAGTTTCATGCGTGGGATGTCTCGCAAAGAGAAATCCAAACAAGGAACCCCCCCGATACACTACTACCTAGCATTGTCGGTAGGTCCTCCGTCCATAGTATATCCCCTTTATTCCGTCCCTTCATAGAAAAGTTACAATTTCTCCCGTAATTATGCTTAACAAGGATCGTTTCACTAATTGCACTATTGTTCAGTATAGGTTGGTGGTAATAGCATTCCATAAACCCCGAATACATACAATCAGAATTCTCGAAATTCCTTTCCCTAACAATAAGGATATCAAAATTAACTCCCACATCCCTAAAGGATGAATATAACAATGCACTTTTCCTATCACTAGGTCCGGAGTGCTAAACATAATACTGAGTCAAATCTTTTCACTCAATGGTAAATCCCGATACATACGGAATTATACTGACAAAGTCTATACATACATTGGCATCAAATATCTCGAGCCCACTATCTCCTCCGAAGTTTCTTGGATAGATAATATAAGTGCGAGTCCAACCTTCTTACAGGTAAAGCCTCGCCAAAACAAATATAAAACATGTTGCACCAATACAACTACTCTGATAGCCTTGCAATAAATGCCCACTATCATACTACCCATTTTCATAACCTTTTAACAAAGATAATATCATACTCGTGTATCGCATCACTACAATGAGTAATCTCAATAAAGTACAAAACTTGTTAATATACTCATCCATCCTCCGCGGATAGCACTAAAGAAAAATCCCGCTACACTAGGGAAAAATATTCACATAATGGTAACATTTATAATTATATGCATTAAACTCGTCTCACATGCTAATCTAGCAATGAACAAAATATGGTGACTCGCTCGTGTCACATAAACACGCCGCATCCTCTAAGGATACAACCTATACTCCCAACCTGGCAATCTTCTTGACTGCACAAATGGTTTTCAGACGTAACACGTCTGCCCAAACCAAAACAAAATTATTTTAATCGTTGCCTTTTACTAGGCACCGTATTCTTGTCCTTTTTCTCATTTTGGACATATTATCGTGAGCGATCTCTCTCCGCACAAAATACCTCCGTACATAATCCACTTACCACCTTTCCTACTAACCAGGTTAGGATTTGTCCTCCTCTCGGACTTTAGTAGACTCGATTCTTGTTAGTCATCCCGGTTGTTCCATAGCTTTTTAGGCCATAAAGATCATGTTACTATCTATAATAGTACTTACTGAATTTACCATCACTCGGTAAGAATTTAACTATCTGAAGCATTCAAATGGTTTTCCTGATGTGTATCCACATCCTTTTGTGGTGCTATACCACCATCGTTGCATTCAGTCTCATTCTCGACTAAATTCTTCGATTCTTTTAACTTCCCCCACAAGGAAGCGTTGTCATTTATTCTGACAAAATATGACACTGTCAACCTGTGAATCGTTCGTCCATCAGAATTTCCTCCTCGAGTTTTATCAACTATTATTACGAGTTGGTCTTCCGCTTGGAGTCGTTTCCCCCACTTGTATCTACATCTTCCGATATAAAATTCGCTAACGGTTAAGATTCATATTCACGAATGGACCCCTGACATGCCCTCTCTCAATGTGTTCAGAACCACATTTGCTTCTAATCCTGAACAGTTAAGGAAGGAGCGTGCGGTCAGCACTGTACCTAAGGTTCTCCTATAGGTATAGCATTCCACTTCTAAAATTGGTGGTTGACTCCAACCATTATAATTTCGTCCCGAAAGCCAAGAAAATTTTCTCTAAATTTTCACTTTCAGTTTGCCACACTCCGTCCAATATTTACGCCTTTGGATACTTTACCTCCGTTGGTAAACACATACAATTTTCGCGTTTCTAAAATTTCCCACTGACAGTCTCTACACATTTTTGTAATACATTTGGTAAGTTTACCCTAGTACCTCACTTGACTATAATAGCATTTGAAAATCATGGTTGTACCTTAGTCGCCTTTCTAGTCGTGGCTTCTCGCGCCATAATGGAGGTCACCTCGACTACGGTCATCATCCTCGGATATATTTCATCATCTCAACTGAGCCCTGCCTCCTGATGTACGCTTAACGGTCCTCTTCTGACATCCGTCATCGCTCGGTATACGCACACATCCGAACGAAATTAGAATACACTAATGTATACACATTATAGCAGGAGAACGAAATCTCGTCAAGGAATCGACAATCCTAAATATAGGGCTCTACAACAAACAAAGCAACGCTGAAAGCATAATAAGCCGTACAGATCCTAAGGACACTAGAACCTGATGCTCTGATACCGCCTGTGACACCCCGCCTAATTAAATACCGGGCGATCACTCCTTTATTAAATTAAATCAAGGTAAACAGTTGGTTCATTCTCAGCATCACTGTCGATAAAAATAAATTTTCCAATTTAACACCCTAAATAATTAAGCTAAGTGTCAAAACCATTTTCTTGCATAACTTTCCAAATTTTTATTTAAAGAAAAATCATTTATTTTATTAACAACATCCAATAAGTAAGAATCACACCACATTAAATTATGCAACATAATCCAATTAATTTAATACATTCGTCAATCGAATGTTAACATACGAAATCTAAAGTCACACATCCAAACTGAATAAATCCCATAGTAACAACACTGGAAATAACTGAAATACAAATGTCCAATAACAACGGAATAATGGAAAGAGATACACATTCCCAACTAGATGAAAGTACTAAGAGTGGATCCGAATGAATGAAGTCGTCTAATCAAGAGACCTGCAACTCCCACCTAAGCTGCAGCGCGTTCCTTCCAAGAGATCCTAAGCAAGACGCCCATGTGGCTGGGCACCTGTAATACATACATATATATATATATATACAAGAGAGAGAGAGAGAGAAAGAAACGGGTCAGAGCCCGATAGTGTGTTTGATTTAAAATACGTTTAGGAAGTATTTAAATTGATACAGGCCAATGCAACAACATATTGGTGCGACACTCTCTTGAGAAATTCTCACTTCTCTTCTAATGTGCACACATATCGCACTAACCTTCCCAACGGTTTGACTTAACATTTATCGCACCACTCTTCCCAATGATTTAACTTATCTTAGATTACTCGTAAGATTCCAAATTTCACGATTCAATAGTTTGAAAAGAATATTACAATTAGTAACCAAAGTTCTCATTTTGACTTTATTAATCAATAAAGTTTTCCAATTTCATATTATACTTACTCAAAACAAGTATTTACAATTTGAGTCATCAACCATGTCCTACATATCAAATCACAGTAGGCAGTTCCAGATTTCAGAATTTCATATATATATATTAACTACTCGAAAATATATATATCAAAACAGCACCCCACATAATAACTATGGTGCGAGCATACTCTACTATCCAAACCCCATATCACTCACATTAAGGGGAATACAAATTCGGAATCACTCTCGAATACATACACAAACTATAGGTTCCAAGTCCCTTAGGACCGTATGAACTATCACTGCGATAGCCTGTACCAAGGAAACCTATACACCAACAAAATGAGGCGAAGCATAGATTCCAAGTCTCTAAGAGGAAAGCACATACCCGCATCTCTTAGGACCGTCTGAACTATCATTCTGATAGCCTGTACCAAGGATATCTATCTTCTAGGGTACAAGTCAATATCCCCCATAAAGGTCCCATCGAGATAAGACTGTCCCAACGCGGAAACCTCGGGGATAGCAAGTAGCGTGGGCATGATTTTCACACATAGATAGTATATGCATACACAATCATATAACTATACTCATATTACCATATCAATAATGGATAAATTCTCAATACCCATAATTACGTCATTTGAATTTATTTCTCATTATATAGCTATCACGTATAACCATTCACATCTTACTTTAATTTGAGGAACTTTTCCACTTACTACATAACGCTCATGGATTCTATCCTCCCAAGTATAAAATTCAGTAGGTATACACATTTGTCCCAAAGTAACTCTCTTACGTGTCTCTCTCTCTTTAAATCATAAATTTACCGACCCTTATGTAATTATCCCTAAATACAATCTTTGCCCGACATCGAGGGTCCCAAAATCTATTCACATGTCCTACTGGTCTCCCCTATCTCCCAAAACATTTCATTAAGGATGCCCGAGAATGTTCTCACAATAAATTGAATTTAACTCATTTAATAAGGGAAATAGGAGTCTGCCAGAAGGGGTCGATCGATCTAGGTTTGGGTCTCGATCGATCGAACCTTCGATCGACCGAAGCTCTGGGCTCGATTGATCGATCAAACAGGTCTGCGAAAACTGCAGAATTACAGTTACGGGTTTCCTCTACTAACATCAACAAATTCCATCTTTTCTAATCCCAATCGACCCAGAATTGATACTACTAACCCTATATCATCATAATAGGTATTTTCAACGTAAAGCATGTGGATTTCTGTGATTAAATCATGAATTAACAGCCCCAATTTCATACAAAAATCTCAAGAATCCTAAATTCTCTTAAACATGGTTCTAACAATTATTTCCAGAATTATCTTCTTATACACATCATAATTTCGTGGTTTAAATTCCTCTACATGGCAAGGGTTTCCAGAATTATCATTTAGACTAATACTACATGGATTTTCCTATCATAAATCGGGTTTTCCTCCATTAAAACTCATCTTAATTACTCCTAAACTAATATGAAAGATGCACCAACGAAAATAGCAAGATAAACACTTGCCTGGGATTTTTGACGTTCTGATTTGGCATCGAATTCGGTATGGTTGTGTTCCCCGTCTCGCGATCTACGCGTTGGCAGTGGCGGCGGTGCAAACGGTTGAGTTTCGGGCCTTGAATTTGCCTTGAGAGCTCTCTCCTTCCTCTCCTATGGCCGTCACTTGTGTTTAGAGTTCTAACCCTAGAAGGTAACCTAGGTATCTGATATAACTCCTCAAATTTTCATGGGTTTAATTACCCAAAAATGTAAAATGACCAAAATGCCCTCCCGGGTTACTAATTAGGCCTAAAAACGCCCCGAGACCCAAACTAAACTCCCGGGTACACTTTTCTGACTATCTCGACCCTTACAGACGCGTTGGCGTACTCAAAATGACCATCCGAACAACTTATAAAATATTCACTTTTATTAATTCACATTTAGTCCCGACACGACACAGGCGCGTCCCGACTTAAATTTTCCAAAATTGCCATTTTACTCACACGTGACAATATTATAAAAATAAATCTCATATATTACTATACTCATCCAGTAATATGCAACAAATAACAAATTTCCAATAATTACTAACTCTCGTCACGCTAGTAAATATTTAAAGCAATATTCCGGATTAAAATTAAATTAATTTATCTCAATTAAATTTAATAAATCCCATAATTTAAAATCTATAAAAATACGGGGTATTATATAGACTCATTCGATTTTCAGTCTTTTAACTTTCTCATTCTTCCATTGTCCTATTTTTTACTATTTTGATGTAACCCTTGTAACCTTACAGTCTTATTAATGAAAGAACTCTTTATTCAATCAAATTTTCCACATTTTCATGTTGTTCAGTTGTTGCTTTATATGCTATAGACTTATACTTGTTTCATTTTTAGTTCCTGGCTAGGATGGAACAAATCTCTGTCAATGATTCCGACTTACTGAAACACTGCAATGCTATGTTCAAGGCTGGTCATTTGGACTTTACCGAAGAAGAATTAATAGACATTCTTGACGAGGATGGTTCTGATCAGGCCAGAGATGCCTACATTTACCTTAAAGTTCTCCTTGATCGGGCAATGGGTAATAATGTTGCTTACTTAAAGATGATCAAATAACTTTACTGAGACCATAATCAGTCAAGATCCCTTCTTCACACTAACAACAAGGCCAAACTCAAAGTGTTTAGTGAAGATGTTAGCTTTGACGAGAAAATTCAAGCAATCATCTCGGCCATAGAGAAGAAGGAATTGGCATTAAAAGACGATGTCAAGTGTGCCCAGGATATAGCCATTATACTGGAAATGGAGAATAATGACCTGAGGAATGAGCTCGAGAGCTTAAAAAGATCTGGTACTGGTGAGGGATCAAGTGAAAGAGTTTCTTTCCTAGAGGAAGATAATGTTAGGCTGGTTGAGGAGCTGGAATCTCTGCAGGGTAACAAAAATAAATCTAGGCAGTCTTATCGAACAACTATTGTTCCTCGATGATCTATTGAATAGGATAGGACTCAAAAGACTTTGGCTACTCAATTAAAGGCTAAAACTTCTGCTTTGACTGACTTGACCCTTCAACTTGAGACGAAGGATTCTACTATCACCGAGCAACTAACCCAGCTCTAAGCCAAGGATAATTCCATCAAGAAACTGCAAAGTCAGGTAGAAAGGCTTACTTTCTAATTCCACAAGAAACCCAAAGAAGTGTGGATGGAGGGATACAACGAAGCTTTATCCCATATGGATAACCACTTAGCCCAAAGAAACCTAGAAAGATACAAATGGGGATGGAATAATTTGCCTATCTTACTGAAATATGATAAAGACAGTGAAGTTTGGAGTTGGAATGATCCCAGTGTCCTAACTTTTCATAAGCCTCCTTTCAAACTTGATTTGTCTTGGATTCCACCCAACTCTATCCCTCAATATCTGATATCAAAGTACCTGGGAGATTATGAACTGCATAATGAATTAGAAATAGTTCGTCATCCCCATTTAATTGATCAACCGAGCAACATCAATAGACAAATATTAGATAATTTTAACTTCATCAAATTTCCCTATACATTGGACGATCCTCCTGCCGGTATGGACAAGGCCCAAGGCAAATGTCCAGACGAGTAACTGCTTTGTTATTCTTTTCTCGCACTGTAACTTGTTTTATTATAATGAAATTAAAAATTGAGTGTTTCCTTTCTCGTTATTATTTATGTTTGAATTTTTTGCAATCTGGATACTTGTACATAATCCTTTGCAATTTCATATTCTACAAATTCTATATACTGAAGTAAAACTATCTACATAGTCTTGATTCAAGTATTGTTATTAGTTATCAATAGTGAACCAAGTGTATTAGGGATGTGTATATATGTTCTTGCGATAAAAACATATGATGTTCTTTCGACAAGAACATATATGTAACTCGGTTGGGTAAAACTCATAAAGTTCTACTTTCTTCTCATTCTTAACCCGTTGAAAGGCGAAGTTATACAATAAGTAATGATCATTAATTGTCTTCCAGTTCTATGACCTAAAGTCATTTGTGAAGCAATGATCATTATTAGGTGATCTACCATTAATCGTCTTCCCATTCATGACATGTAGTCATACAAGAAGTAATGATTATCAATATTAGGTGTATGATCTCTTAGTCGGCTAAGACCCTATTGTCCTGCCGACTAATGAAATGTTTTATCGACTAATGCAAAAGTTCTGCTGACTAACTTATTGCAATAAGTAATCTATTCTTTGTTGTATACGATGTACATCGATACTTCGAAAAAAAATTAGTAAACAAAACTTCTCATGAACTATAAATCATAACTTTTTATTGAAAATTGGATGAGAATGATTACAACATAATTTTTTCATTGCTGATAGTATTTTCTCAAGTGATCTGCGTTATATGGATTTTTAAACTCTTCTCCATCAAGTGTCTCCAAGTGATATGTTCTTGGTCGGATAATTGCTTTTATACGGTAGGGACTATGCCAATTTTATTCTAGTTTGTTACCCTTTTGGATAACTTTTTTCAGAATGTAATCTTCTTCCTTCAAGTTGGTTGGCTTGACCCTCTTGTTGTGGAAATGTGCAGCTCTTTATTGGTAGGCGGTAAGTCGAATGGCATCATACTCTCTGACTTCTTCAAGCAAGTGCAGATCCAACCTTCGCATCAAATCACTCTTAGGAAAATCAAAGTTCAATACTCTATGAATCGGTAAACCTATCTCAGTCGGCACAACTACCTCACTCCCAAATGCAAGCATGTAAAGGGTTTCTCCATTTGCTGTTCTAGGTGTTATTCGGTATGCCCAAAGAACCGTAGGTAATTCATTGATCTAGTTTCCCTTTGTTTCTTCAAGCCTCTTTTTTAAACCATCCAAGAGTATCTTGTTGGATATCTATGTCTGAACATTGCACTAAGGGTGTCCTGGAGTAGAGTGAAGTTTCTGAATCTTGGACTGGACACAATAGGTTTTGAATTCATCATTGTTAAATTGAGTTCCGTTATCGGTGATAAAAGTGTATGGCATCCCATACCGACATATAATATATTTCCATATGAACTGGAAAAATTTCTCGTAAGGCATGTCGATCATGGGCTCTGCTTCAACCCATTTAGTAAAATAATCCAAATCAACCACAAGATACTTGAATCTTCCCTTAGTGGTCGATAGTGGGCCGACCAAGTCAATCCCCAAATTTCAAATTTCCAGGGTGAAGCAATTGGTGTTAAGGCAGCCCCCAATTTCCTATGTATTACGGCAAACTTCTGGCACTTATCACATCTTCTAGCAATTTTTTTACAATCTGCCTTCATAGTCAGTCAATAATATTCTTGCATAGCAATTTATCGGACTAGTGACCGACCACCAGAGTGAGCTCCACAAGATCACAATACCATAATGGTTATTTTGCAACTAGTAGATTATTTAATTTATAAGTGATTATAACACTTACAAAATTTACGAAGACTTTGAACACTTATAAAAATTGTAAATGTTCAAAGCCATTGTAAAATTCGTAATAGTTACTTAATTTGCAAGTGGAATAACCTAAAAGGCTTACATAGTAAAAAATTTGTGTCAAAATTTGTTGGCTAAATTTTCCCACCAAAACCTTCCCACCAAAGCGTTCCAATCGTACATTCGTGCCTCTAAACCTTCCCACCAAGTGTTCCAAGTGAAATCTTGTCCCAAACTTTCATACCTTCAAACCTTTGTTGCGAAATCAGAAGGTAATTGTTAATTTGTATTCGTGTATTCGTGTATTCAATTTCGATTTAATGTTTTCGATTTGATCTTTTCATTTGGTTTAAACCATATGATCTTGCGAAAATAGTATGTACGCACTTTTAGTTATTCTGAACATGTCTCACTATCAGAAGTTTCTTACGAAAATAGTTCTTGTGAATATGGTTTAAACCATATGATCTTTTAGTTTTAATTAGGGTATGTACGCACAATTACTTGTATGTACGCACTTTTTATGTATTCTTTTTAGATTCTAATATGGTGTGAGCGTGGATGTGTAGAGTATTATGAATTTTTGAAGGTGGATGTGTAGAAATCTGTTCCAGATATTCAATAATATTTTAAAATTTTGTATTAACAAGTACATGGTCATACTATGTCCAATATTTTCAAATGATGCTTTAAAAGAGGGCCTTAGGTATAATATAAATTCTGTAGTGTTGCCTAGTATGAAGTTTTTGATGTATGGGTATGAATCTTTGTTATTCAAGGATCATGTGCCTCTTTTTTTCCAATGTGCGACATGTTTTTTATTTTTTTTCAACTGTTCATCTCTATGTTTGGAGTCTATTCTGATTTATAAAACTTTGGTATTCACTTTCACTTTCACTTTTTTTAGACACAAATGAATGTGTAGTGCTGAAATGATTTTGGATGTGTTTGTCGTTGTTGTAAAAGCTCTTCAATCAAAATCTCAATTACCTACAAATATATAACAAACTCAAGTGTAGAGGTAAGTAAGGGTATCAATTCACATCAAGGGGGTAAGCTAGAGACAAACTCAAATGTAGTTCAATTTTTATTTTATTTTTGTACTTTTTCTTTTTCTATTTTTTTTTTAGCTTTTTCATATATTAAAACAATTGGGTGAGGAGAGCTGAAATAACACTAAACTAAAATGTGAGATGAAAACAACTAACTAGAAAGTGAGTAAAAGTGAAAAATAAATCCTGACACTAAAGTAAGAGATAAAGTGAGGTAAATAATTGTGAGAACAATCAAGGAGTGGGATTACACCACAAATTTTAGCTATTCTGACTAATTAGTTTAATTAATTGAATTCTTCCAAACTAATATCAAAATTACAAATCAACTCTCGTTGCAAATGTAATTTTAATAGTAACCTTTTAGAAAATTAAGTTTAACACCCCACAACTCTAGAAAAATAGATCTACGCTCTGTTTAATTAATCACCCGCTAGGATCGATCAATTAAAATTTATGTAAATCTTAGAAAATAAAAATAGAGTTGAAATTCAAGTAATAATACCCCACTTAAGAAACTCCTATATCTAGTTCGAATCTAAAATGGGTGAGGCGTAAATTTTGATTTTCTCTAGAATTTTGACTCCTATATCTAGTTCGAATTTAACTCCTATATCTAGTTAGCTATTATAACTAGAATTTTGATTTTCTCTCAAAAATCATTTATCCTCTCTCGAGGCGTAAATTTAAGGGTGAGGGATCAAAATTAGCATTCAAAGGGAATTTTCAAGTAATCACACTAATTAAACTAAAATAACATCAAATAAGGGTTTCCCCCACCCCTTGAAAAGGGATTTATCCTAACATGGTATAAGATTTGACAAATTAATAATCAAAGGCATAAGAGAAATGAGAAGAGAAAAGAACAATCAAACCTAATCTCTTGAAGTGAAATTGAACTCTTATTTCCTTGAAATCAAGCACAATCCATCCAATATGAGCATCCAACAATAATTAACTCAATTGAATTTCACAAATTTATCACTCACAAATATCTAAAAAAACAAAAATAAAACTATTTATAAATATTTCTACCTAATTTTTTCTAACCTAACTCTCTACTTTCTCTGGAATTTTCTCTCTCTATTTGATGATCATTTCCCTTTTTCAAATGGGGTCTTGAGTCTTCTTTTATAGTAGATGCATGGCACACATGGGGCTAAGGGGTATTTTTGGGAAGGTTTAATGTGCATGGAAATGGGGTGTGTACACATGAGGTAAGAGAGGTGTGAGGTCATGTGGGTGAGGTGATTGGAATAAAGCAAATCAGATTTAGTTAAGGGTTATTTTTAGAAATGGTTAAAAGTGGTGGTTGGGGGGTAAAATGGGTAAAGGTTTAAGTGGGTTTTATTTGGCACATGTGGGTTTTGGGTTTTGGCTTGTCTTGGGATAGCAGGTAGAAATCGTGACTTTTGTGGAACAAATGGGTAATGGGTCTTGGGTTATTGAAGGAGGATTTGGGTTGGAAAAGGGTATCCGGTTTTCCAGGTTGAATCGGGTTGTGAAAGGAGCAGGTGGGTCGCCTGGGTTGGTTTGAGGTCGCCGGCGGGTTAATGGCTTGGGTCAGCACCACCGGAGATAGGATCCAGGTCAGGGCGCGATCTGGGACGCTGAGCCGGAGCTGGGCGAGGTTCGGAGTTTGCATTGAGGTCGCGATCGGAGGGGTTGGCAGGTGGTTCACGGATTAAGCCAAGGCAAGATATGATTTCGAGTTGGCTCAAGGTGGTTCCGGGTTTGGTGAAAACGAAATGGGTTGAGGTTCGGGTTGGTGGTTTTCTGGCCGGAATGTCACCGGTTGTGGTCCAGTGGGTCAGAGGTCATTGGTCCGAGATGGGGGTAAGGTCGGCAGGTGGTTTGATTGGAAGAGAGTGGAGAGGGAGGTGTTGGTTATATAGGTTGGGGTTTCATTGTAATGGAGGTTGAGGTGAGAGGAGAGAGAAAGTTTATGAGGTTGAAGATGACTTGGGTGGTGATTGTGTGTGAGTGGGGTGTACAGGAAGTAGGATGAGGGTGTGGGTGAGATTGGGTGTATGTGTGTGTATAGGGTTCAAAGGTGTGAGGGATTTGGTTGTAGTGTGTGTGTATTTAATTTGTGACCCCTAAAAAATTAAACTAAAATCCTAAAAAAATAAAATCTATAAAAACTAAAATTAAAATAAAACTTCTAATCTATAAAATAAAACTAAAATAAAAGAAATAAAACTAAAAACCTAATAAAAACATAAAAACTAAAGATCTAAAAAGTAAAATATAATAAAACTAAAAATGAACTCCTAAAAACTAATCTTAATAAAACTAAAAATTAATAAAAATCAAAATAAAATAAAATTACACTAATAAAATAAAAATTAAATCTAGAAATCCTAATTAAATCAAAAATAAATCCTAAAAATAAAAATGACTCAAACTAAAAATATAAAAAATATAACAAAACACAAATTAAACACACATAGGCTTGGGGTGATTCTTTGGGTTAGGTTTAGGCTCGGGTTTAGGTAGGCTAGGATACGGGACAAGGGTATTAGCTCTACAGAACGCGCATTTGTCTCGATATATAGTTTTTGACACCGAAAACAGACGTTTGACCTACAAGATGGATAATAAAGCGCATAAGACCCAAATTGTCGAGAATTAGCAACTAAAGTACGTCTATTTGGGGTATAAATTGTACAATTTTGGGTGCTTATCACACCACCCCCAAACAGAGTGTTGCTAGTCCTCGAGCAACAAGATAGAGAGAAAGAGAAAGATAAGTAACTAAAAGTGTACCACTTTTGCGGGCACTTGCGATTGCACTTAGCATGTACAACAAGCCTTTAAACCTATAGGTAGCACTACAAGACGAGTTGTGTCTCGTGAGGGTTTGCAGGGAATATACCCAAAAAATTCTTATTTGCAAAAATTTATTGAAAGGCAGTCAATTTCTTATTAGACGTAGAATAATCGCACAATCCATCACATGAGAAAATATTTTCAGAAATACAAGCTAGAATGTGTAAAAAGTTTAGCTAAGTAAATACTCAAGGCACATCCTTCCTAGAACTCAACGTGTGTAACGTGAATCAGTCAAAACGGGTCGAGTATCACAAGAGTAATTCCTAAATTGCCTTTTCAAAATCAACGCTTCAACTTCAAATCTCACAAGGTATAACTCTCTCAAATGAACTCTCAAAATTAGGGTTAGTGTATCTCTCTTGTGTGTGAGGAGGTGAGTAAATTTAAGAAAGTTCAAACGTCTCACACACACAAAAGAAAGAACGAACATATAGAAAGAAAAGTGATCTCATGAAAGAAATGATAATCACTATAGTGAGAACGTCGAGTTATTCACCACGTTGACTTTCATTTGCCCGAACACCTAGGGGAACATGGATGATAATAGGTGAGGAGAAAATGAAATGGGATATGTGGGATGAGTTGAGGTAAGATAGGATGTGGGAAATGATGGATGTAAAATGGATGCGAAATGGATGGATATGCGATGTGAGAGAGTGCTCTATGCATGAAGAACAAATGTCTTTATTACAAAACTAACTAATAACTACAAACTCTCTTTCTTTTTCTTTTTTTCTCTTTTTTTCGATTTTTCTTTGCTTTTTCTCTTTTTTTTCGTTTTCTTCCTTTTCTTTTCTTTTGCTATTTTTCTATATTTTTTTTACGTTTCCCTCTCTTTTCAAACCAACTGTGAAGACATTTAACATTTTTGAATAAACACTCTATTTCTCAAAAAATGATGATGAAAGATATATGAATGGAGTGGGGAATGTGTATGGATGATGAGGGGAATAAATGGGAATATGGGTGAAATGAATGGTAAATGGATATGGAAAAGTGGTAGGTGTATGGATGAAAATCTAGTGATCGGGACAAATTTCAAAACACATGTTTCTTACAACTCGAAAGTGATGTCATTCTCAATGATTAAGCCAAAAATGAAGAATACTGAGATCATACAATAATTAAAGTGCGGACCCAAATGAAGTTGAATCAACTTGTGACTCGGAGATTGCATAAAACTCTCTGAAGGGTGAAAGGAACGAATCTCACAAGCTAAAGTCTCTACTAGTGATCCTTAAGGTTCTCATTAGAATTGTAGTACTCCTCAACTCTAAATCGTATTGACGTGATAAGTGCGCAAATTTTGTTGAGTCTAGAAATTCATAGTGCAACGTGCCTTGTTACGTATTACATATGATATTTATAAAAGGAATATCCTCTAGCCTGATTCCTAGACTTTGAAAGATGGATGATTGAAAATTCACATCAATGAGTGAGATGAAAGAAACTGCACGAAATTTTAAAAATCGGGTTTAAAATTCAAAAAAATTCAAAAGGGGTACGATTTTGATAAAATTCCCCACCCCCAAACATAAAGGAACATCGTCCTCGATGTTAAGTAAAATGATGTTTAAAATTGAGAGCATAAGGTAGGAAAGAGATTACCAGAATCAACCGCTCATGAAGTGAACAGATGAAGCCAAAATGAAACCTGAATGAGAGGTGATAAGATAAAAAAAAAATTATACAAGTTCATAAGCATGACAAGACATAGGGTGATGTGAAACACCACCCCCAAACAGGATGAGACTAGTACAAGAAATCACGGACTGCCTCCCGTTAGCGCTAAGTTTAATGTCTTCAGCCAGACCAATCCAGTCCCACCCTAAAGATATAATCTACGAAAGTGCGGGGCGGCAGAAAAATGGGTGATGAGAATCACCCCCAAACAAGACTGAATCATCCGTTTTGTTGGATAGAGGCTAAAAGGGTCAATGCACTTGTATGGAAAAGTGCATCACACGATGCAAAGCATCGGTGGACCATGGGTGGGTGGGGATTAGGGTATAGGGGAGAAAGGAAAGGGTAAGGGTGAATAGGCACAGATCACGGGCCTTATTGAGCCGAAAGGTGAGGGCAACTAGGGTCTATAAGCATGGTGATCTAGTTGTGAGGGAGGCAAAATGGTTTGAAAAGTGTAATGGGGTGGGGCTCATGGAAATCACACGATCGTTCTATGAATGGGCAATGATAATGCTCGCGCCGTGACACGCCAGGGAGTTGTCGAGAAGAAAAATCAACACCACAAGGAAGTGGTGTGCATGGAGGAACAAGCTCGATGTCACGAAAGTGGAGAGTATCATCACAAATACTCTCGTGAATGCTGGAGGATGGTTTCAGGTGAGGATCTAAATTTGTAGATGGAAACATGAAATGTGTAAAATCAAGATCCAAACCAGGTGGTGGGGTGGAAGGGATAATGGGTGGGTCGGGTGGGATAAACGGTGGAGAAAGATGATCCAACTCAAGCGTGGGAGACACACACTCATTGGGAGGAGTAAAGGAATACTCACAAGGGAGTGTGGTTTCTAAAGATGGAGTGATCAACTTCTCCAGAAGAGAATCATCAATGAATGTGGTGGGTGGGTAAGACGAGGCACCAAGATCGGAGATAAAGAAATCACTAGAAATAATGGGCTCAAGATGAGCCAAGCATGGTGGAACATGATCCATATCCAGATAGTTAGGAACTATCATGGATTCTATCTCGAGAAAATGGTGAGCACTCATAGCCGGAGCTAACCTAGAATGAAGTGGTTCCTCGGGAACACAATGGTGAAGCTCGATAGGTGTAGACTCGAGCATTTTTTTGTATTCGACAGGAAAGGTAAGGTGAACCTCAAAGTGGGGTTCAGGTGGACATGATGGGATGTGATCAGGCTCACTAATGAAAGGTAAGTCAACACAATTGTCGACTTGGGACCCGGACCATGGAATGGTCTCAACTTCGAGATTCGCAGGCTAGTACGGTTGGTCACACTCAAAATTCGTGTCATAAGAGGACACATATTTGTCACACACGGGTGCAATAATGGGTGGATCCACGGGAATATCTGACTCTCTCGCACACTCAAATTCATTTAACCTTTGTTCAAGCCGTTGGAGAGCTTGAGTTTGAATTTGAGTGGATTGCTCTTGCTCGAGTATGAACTTTTGCAAAAGGCTTTCGAGAGTGGATGTGGAGGGCGGCGGTGGTGGAGTGATGGGAGGTGGTGGTCGAGATGGACAAAACTCACTATCGACAGGACTATATGGACAATACCCAAAGAAAGTGTGTGGAGTTGGGCCAAGTTCATCATACACTAAAGGATCGCTTTCGTGATGGACAAATGGTTGATACTCAGTGGGTGCATAGTGAGGGAACTGATCGTGAATGGCTGCACAAGGTTGCCATGACAACTGTGGAAACGTGTGAGGATCCACAACATAGGGTTGGGATTCGTATTACGTGTAAGGGTGATCAGGCCTCCATGAATAGATCGGGTACTCACACAACTCGAGATTAGGTATATTGGGATAGTAGACCGATGTGGGTTCCGGAACAGTGTCGTGTGGATACACATGTTCCAAGGTGGGTTCGTAGGGATATGGAATGTAAGGGCACTCATGGGACATGTGATCGGCATAATACCAGTGGGTGAACAACAAAGGATGAGACACGTCGATACTTGACACCGAGGGTGATGGAATAGGAGGTGCGTGTAGAGATGGGTCAAGAGTACCAACGGTACTCGTGAGAGAGCTGAAACCGCGAAAAATCTCATAAAGAGACGGCTCGGGATCACTCTTACACATGTCGTGTGTCAATGGAAAATGATCAAAGTAGTCCCGTAAGGGACGTTCTTCGGCCATGAGGAGAGAAATATTTTTTTGATTTTTAAATTTTTTTCAAAAGGAAAGAAAATATTTTGGATTTTCGAAAAATAATGGAAGAAAATATTTTTGGAGTTTGTTTTTATAAAAATGAAAGAAAATATTTTTGGATTTTCTATAAGAATAAAAAAAGAAAATATTTTTGAATTTTTTTGGAAGAAAAGGTAGGGAAAAATATGGACTCGAAAACTTGGAACGAACTGATTAAAATCGACTACCGAAAAATTAAATTGGACACACACACGTCATGAAGAATTCTTAACTAGCACATAGCCAATTTTTATCTTTAAATTTAGTGAAAGGGTAGTCAAATTTTAATCAAGTCCGCGGGCGATAAAAAATCACAAAATTTATCTGAGTGGTAGCCTTTATAAAATTTTCTCCTATTGGGCTACCTAGTTGATTAATTTAAAATTTAGTGATGGCTAGGGTAGCACACAATTGCTAAGGGAGTGAGTCGGGTAATGAAATCCCTTCTCGTGAGTGACCGGGTGTAGGTCTTAGTCAATTAATTCATCACACCATTTGAAAATAAATGCGAGAATAAAATCAAGTAATAGCACACAAAAGAATTGACTCGCTAACAGGAGAGGCGTGAGGGTGTAAGAAATGTACCTCCCACGGTTTTTAGGCCGTGGGGTGCCGAAAAATTTAAGTCGACCGGGAGGGGATTACGCCAATCTCAGTCGGCCCCGAGAGTCCTACCGACCCAAGGTAGAGAGGCTTCTAAATACTCGCCTTTGGACTCCCTCTCTCTACCTTGTCCGGTTTTCCTATCACGCTTGTCTTCAATTATAATAAATTTAAAATGAAAATGAAATGGTGTCTCTATGCACCGCAATACAAGAAAGGTAATAAAATCCTAATACAAGCATTCTAAAATAAAAAAAATGGTACTAAAAAAAATAAAAAGTGCAATACAAATGAATCACAAAATTCAGAAATCCTCTCAAGCACGTCGAGCTCCAAACCTCGACAACGGCGCCATTTGATGAAATGCTTTTTGACGTTCCTGTCGTTGTTGTAAAATCTCTTCAATCAAAACCTCAATTACCTACAAATATATAACAAACTCAAGTGTAGAGGTAAGTAAGGGTATCAATCCACATCAAGGGGGTAAGCTAGAGACAAACTCAATTCTAGTTCAATTTTTATTTTATTTTTGTGCTTTTGCTTTTTCTATTTTTTTTTTAGCTTTTTCAAATATTAAAACAATTGAGTGAGGTGAGGTGAAATAACTCTAAACTAAAATGTGAGATGAAAACAACTAACTAGAAAGTGAGTAAAAGTGAAAAATAAAGTCTAACACTAAAATAAGAGATAAAGTGAGGTAAATAATTGTGAGAACAATCAAGGAGTGGGATTACACCACAAATTTTAGCTATTCTAACTAATTAATTTAATTAATTGAATTCTTCCAAATTAATATCAAAATTACAAATCAACTCTCGTTGCAAATGTGATTTTAATAGTAACCTTTTAGAAAATTAAGTTTAACACCCCTAGAAAATTAAGTTTAACACCCCACAACTCTAGAAAAATAGATCTACACTCCTTTTAATTAATCACCCGCTAGGATCGATCAATTAAAATTTATGTAAATCTTAGAAAATAAAAATAGAGTTGAAATTCAAGTAATAATACCCCACTTAAGAAACCCCTATCTCTAGTTCGAATCTAAAATGGGTATTATAACTAGAATTTCGATTTTCTCTCTAAAATCATTTACCCTCTCTCGAGGCGTAAATTTAAGGCTGAGGGATCAAAATTAACATTCAAAGGGAATTTTCAAGTAATCAAACTAATTAAACTAAAATAACATCAAATAAGGGTTTCCCCCCCACCCCTTAAAAGGGGATTTAGCCTAACATGGTATAAGATTTGACAAATTAATAATCAAAGGCATAAAATAAATGAGAAGATAAGAGAACAATCAAACCCAATCTCTTGAAGTGAAATTGAAGTCTTATTTCCTTGAAATCGAGCACAATCCATCCAATATGAGCATTCAACAATAATCAACTCAATTGAATTTCACACATTTATCACTAAAAAAATAAAAAAGAACTAGTTACATATATTTCTACCTAATTTATTCTAACCTAACTCTCTACTTTTCTCTAGAATTTTCTCTCTCTATTTGATGATCATTTCCCTTTTTCAAATGGGGTCTTGAGTCTTCTTTTATAGTAGATGCATGGCACACATGGGGCTAAGGGGTATTTTTGGGAAGGTTTAATGTACATAAGAAATGGGGTGTGTACACATGAGGTAAGAGAGGTGTGAGATCATGTGGGTGAGGGGATTGGAATAAAGCAAATCAGATTTAGTTAAGGGTTATTTTTGGAAATGGTTAAAAGTGGTGGTTGGGGGTAAAATGGGTTAAGGTTTAAGTGGGTTTTATTTGGTACATGTGGGATTTGGGTTTTGGCTTGTCTTGGGATAGCAGGTAGAAATCGTGACTTTTGTGGAACAAATGGGTAATGGGTCTTGGTTTATTGAAGGAGGATTTGGGTTGTAAAAGGGTATCCGGTTTTCCGAGTTGAATCGGGTTGTGAAAGGAGCAGGTGGGTCGCGTGGGTTGGTTTGAGGTCGTCGAAGGGTTCATGGCTTGGGTTTACCCCATCGGAGATAGAATCCGGGTCAGGGGCGATCTGGGACGCTGCGCCGGAGCTGGGTGAGGGTTGGAGTTTATGTTGAGGTCTCGATCGGAGGGGCTGGCAGGTGGTTCACGGATCAAGCCAAGTCAAGAGATGGGTTCGAGTTGGTTCAAGGTGGTTCCGGGTTTAGTGAAAACGAAATGGGTTGAGGTTCGGGTTGGTGGTTTTCTGGCCGGAATGTCACCGATTGTGGTCCGGCGGGTCAGAGGTCATTGGTCTGAGATGGGGGTAAGGTCGGCAGGTGGTTTTATTTGAAGAGAGTGGAGAGGGAGGTGTGGGTTATGGAGGTTGGGGTTTCATTATAATGGAGGTTGAGGTGAGAGGAGAGAGAAAGTGTATGAGGTTGAAGATGACTTGGGTGGTGATTGTGTGTGATTGGGGTGTATAGGAAGTAGGATGAGGGTGTGGGTGAGATTGGGTGTATGTGTGTGTATAAGGTTCAAAGGTGTGAGGGGTTTGGTTGTAGTGTGTGTGTGTTTAATTTGTGACCATTAAAAAATTAAACTAAAATCCTAAAAAAATAAAATCTATAAAAACTAAAATTAAAATAAAACTTCTAATCTATAAAATAAAACTAAAATAAAAGAAATAAAACTAAAAACCTAATAAAAACATAAAAACTAAAGATCTAAAAAGTAAAATATAATAAAACTAAAAATGAACTCCTAAAAAATAATCTTAATAAAACTTAAAACTAATAAAAATCAAAATAAAATAAAATTACACTAATAAAATAAAAATAAAACCTAAAAATCCTAATTAAATCAAAAATAAATCCTAAAAATAAAAATGACTCAAACTAAAAATATAAAAAATATAAAAAGACACAAATTAAACACACACGGGCTTGGGATGATTCTTTGGGTTAGGTTTAGGCTCGGGTTTGGGGTAGGCTAGGATACAGGACAAGGGTATTAGCTCTATAAAACGCGCATTTGCCTCGATATATAGCATCTGACACCGCAAACGGACGTTTGACCTACAAGATAGACAATAAAGCGCATAAGACCCAAATCTTCGAGAATTAGCAACTAAAGTACATCTATTTGGGGTATAAATATTACAGTTTTGGGTGTTTATCATGTAGTAAGCTATGTTGGCACTCACTTTAACTCTAATTTGGCTTCTGTTTTTTTATTATGCAAATTAAAATAGTGTGTTCCATGTTGCAGAAGTTTTTTATTATGCAAATTAAAAGCATAGGATGATTGGTCTTTGTTGTGAAGCTTTATTTATTTAAACTATTTGCATATAGATTACATTTTAGTTTGCTCATATTGTTAATTTATGATCTTTAAGGTTAGTTAATTTATGATCTTTATGGGGGTGTATTCCATAATTTTGGTCTTTTAAGGGTAGTTATAGATACATGTGTGTGTATCTATAGGTGCTGAAAGTTAAAGAAACAAAAAGTAATGCTGAGTTAGGGTTTGATGTGTTTGGGTTTAAGGTCGGGTTTATTATATGTTGATAAAAAATTTTGGACCAAAATAGGGGTTGTTGGATTGAGTGACTATCAAGTTATAAAATAGTTCGTGTTTGTTTAAAAAATCGACTTGTAATCACCCCTCTACTTCATTAAACATTGATCAAAGGTTGTGAACAATAGACTATTGCTTTGCCTGCTGTCAGACTCTTAGACATTAAATAGTATATATTAATTTTTTACTAATGTATCTCAACATACAGGATGTCATCGGAGCTTAGTAAAGAGTGTATGAAGGAACGTGAAAGAGGAAGTGCAAAATACATTAATAGGGTTGCTACGTTCAATTATTTTATGAAGAAGAACGGTGGTGGTGAAACCTTATTTTCATGCCCACGCATAAAATGTGGAAACGGAAACTTGTTGGAGCTTGAAGACGTCCATTTTTATTTTCTTCGTTATGGTATATCCAAGTCTTACACATTTTGGCATTTTCATAGAGAAAATTAAGTCATTAAAAGAAAAGAAAAAGAACCCACTCAAAGTGTTTAATGCAATGACCCTATCCTCGACAATCCAAGAATGGAAGAGCTTGTTTACAACGCATTCGAAATGTTTAATCGTGAAGTAGATCTTTTATCAAGTGAGCATGTTGGAATGGGGGGGTGACAATCATGACAAGACTAATGAGGAGTTAAAATATGATAAGTTACGTAGCAAGGCAAGTGAACCGTTGTACCCGTCAAGTCCTGAGAAACATACGACGCTATATTTTCTTGTCAAATTGAATAATGTAAAGACAAGATATGGTTTGTCAGATAATAGTGCCACGGAAATTTTGGGGGTGTTTAAAGAGTTTTTGCCGAAAAAATATAATACCATCCAAGTATCATCCATGAAGAAGATAATCAAAGAAGTTGGTTTGGATTATAATATAATTCATGCATTCAAAGATGATTGCATTTTATATAGAAAAGAAGACGCAATAAAGAAAAAATGCCCAGTATGCAACCTACCGAGGTATAGGTTGGGAATAAATGGGGAGGGTAAAGTACCTCTGAAGACAGTTAGACATTTTACCCTATTTCTAAGGTTGAAGAGATTATTCACCATACCATGGATTGAAAATGAGATGACTTGGCATGCTAGAGCGCAGTGTAGTATAAATATCATGCATCATCATGTTGATTCGTCTATTTGAAAATCTGCTGATGTGATGTGGCCAAACTTTGCGGCTGAAAAACGTAATTTTCGTCTTAGTATAGCCACTGATGGTTTTGATCCATTCAGGAATCTCATCTCCAGTTATAGTTGTTGGCCTATCATTGTTTCTTCTCTTAATATAGGGTCGTCTTTATGCATGAAAAGGGAGTTTGCAATGCTATCAATTTTAATATTTGGGCCGAATGCTCTGAGCAAAGACATTGACATTTACCTAGACCCTTTGCTAGATGAGTTAAAGGAATTACGGTTTTAAGGTGTAATGGCATACGACTCATATACGAAAACTAATTTTTCATTGAAAGAGATGTTGTTATGGGCAGTCCATGATTTTTCTGCATATGAAACTTTATGGGGTTACACAGTTCATGGTTATAACGTGTGTCCAGTTTGTGAGAAAGAAGTAGACTCTGAACGACTTACAATTAGTAGGAAAATTTGTTATCGTGGTCATAGAAGGTTCTTTCCTCGTGATCACAAGTTCAAGGAGGGCAAACACAATTTCAATAACAAGGTTGAACATCATAGAGCTCCATGAAGGTTATCTGGTTCGAAGGTTTAGAAGAAGGTGGAATCCATCAAGATGAGAATTGGTAAACAGATTTTCGAAATAAAAAGAAAACATGAAGGGGATAAGAATATGGTTAGTGATGTTACCAATACATGGTATCGGAGGTCTATTTTATTTAATTTGCCTTATTGTAAAGAGCATAGTGTTTATCATAATCTAGATGTTATGCACATCGAGAAGAACGCCACCGATCATATTTTGTCAACCATTCTAAACTTCAAAGGCAAAACCAAAGAGCCTTTGGTTTGAAGAAGATGTGGATTGCAAGAGCATTTCGGGATCAAGAAGAAGATGTGGATTGCAAGAGATGAAAGTTCAGGAAAAACTGTGAAACCAAAGGCTGCATTCACTCTAAACAAAAAAAATGATTATTTCGTTCTTTGAAGGAGCTAAAGTTTCAAATAGGGTTTTCTTCTAACTTGAGTAGTTGTGTGAGTTTATAACCACTTGTATTGAAGGGTCTCAAGTCACATGACTATCATGTAATTATACAATAGTTGTCGTTGTTGCGGCTTAAAAATGCTTATCCAAAACACAAAGACTTACGAATATCCATTCAATGGTTATGCTTATTTTTCAACATGTTGTGTTCCAAAGTGATCAAGAGGGATGTTTTGGAGTCGACAAGGAAAGCATTGTTTGAGTTTATGTATGTTTTGGAGAAATATTTTATGCTGGGATTTTTTGTTATTAGTGTCCACCTCATTATACACTTAGCAGAGGAAGTGTTGATTTGTGGACCAGTAAGATATAAGTGGATATATCCTTATGAGAGGTAATTAAATAATAAATGATTTGCTTAACCTTTTTATTTTGATAAACATGTTTTTTTGTAATCGATATATTTTCAATGTGTAGTGTGGGTACCTCGTCTAATTATCTTGGCCCAGATAAATATACAAACTAAGCCCTATCAAGAATAGGGAGAGTCCGGCCCAAACTCTAGAGCCTTGTATATGATTAAGTCAGCAGCGACCCATTCAACCTTTAAAATCTCTCAGGAGATATTCTAGGGATTATCGGCCAACGTGGAGGTGCCCAACACCCCCACTCTCCGAAGTTCACATGTATATATTGTACCCCTCGCCTGGGGCAAAGATCATGTAATCAAAAACACTCCCCTGGAGTAAGGAGAAATACAAACAGAGAGCACCACTATGGATGTACGCAATTTGCCGAACCACGTACACCTTGTGTTGTGTGTGATTGTGATCATTCTTATTTATGTTCTTTATTCTTTTTCTGGTGATTGCCTTTACTTATAATTTGTGTTGAGATTTATTGTCACCACAATTAGCGCCGTTTGTGGGAAGAGATTGTTCTTCCTTTAGGAAAGCCTTCACCAACAAGAACCTAGAATATCTGCTCACAGCAGCAATGCCCCTCAAGTAGGTGATATTCAAGAACAACATATCCCTCATAGGTTTAGATCTGAAGTTAGACGCTCGAACCCAAGGCCTTGCCCAGAAAGACAGGCCTCAAAAGAAATCCAGGGACCGACTAGGTCCACCCAACTCTCCAGGCTGATCGATGCCTATGAGGCTAGGCTCCAAGAGAAGGAGGAGTCCACTCACAAGAAGGAAGCCGAGAATGCTCACCTCAAAAGGATATTGGAGAAGATGGAGAGAGAACTCCATCACAATACAAAGCAACATCATTATCGAACTCCTATCCCTCAAGCGAGCAGATCTCACAGCCGAGGAAGGAGCCCAAGATGTGGATCTCAAAGAATTGAGGGACACGGGTCAGATAACGAATGGTCTGAGAAATAACAGTCAGCTCACCGTTACAGGAGCCCAGGCCAGAGGAACGATGATATACAAAATTTGGTCAAGAAATATATGGACTAACACCCAGCACATCGGGGTGACAGATCGACACGAGAGCTAGACAGGCGAGCCCTCAGGACCAGATGAAGTCCCCTTTTTCAAGGGATATAGAGGAAAAGGAAGCCCCTAATAAGTTTTCAATGCCCAGGTTTAAGATTTATGATGGGAAAACTGATCCCATTGACCATGTCAGACAGTACAGGCAGGCCATGACCCTTTGGATCCACAAGGACAACCTGATGTGCCAAATTTTCCTATTGAGCTTGCATGATGTGGCCCAAAAATGGTTCGAGAAACTCCCCCACAGATCCATTAGGAACTTTGAGTCCCTGGTAGAGCTTTTCACTGCTCACTTCATTAGCAGTAGCTCTCATCCGAAGAGGATGGATTCTTTGCTGATAATAAAGAAAAATCCCCAGGAAAGCCTCAAAGACTACGCGAAGAGGTACTGGGAACTGTTAAATAACATCGAGAATTGCTCGGAGCAGGTCGCCGTTGCATCCTTTAAGATTGGCTTACCCAGCTCCTGCCTCTTACACCAATACCTCAAGAAGAAGGAGGCCACACCCATTGATGACTTGATGGATCATATTAAAAAAAATGCCAAAGTCGAAGATGTGACCCATCTCAGTGCTGGAGAAAATGGTCACGTCAAGGTCGCCGATAAGGGGAGCTATAAGAATGAGGGTCAGAAGAAAGGGAGTAATAATGGGGACAATAATGGGAGCAAGAGTGATGCCTCGAAGGCAGTACAAGCAGTAAATATAGTTTTCAGAGAACCGATCTACAAGATTCTGGCAAAGATCAAGGACTAAGTGGCCTAAGAGATGCGCTTTCTATAAAGAGGGAGGGCACAAAATCGAGCATTGCAAGGCTCTCAATCCTCACCTTGAGGAGATAGACCAAGTTGGACACTTGAACGAATTCGCAGAGAAAAAGGCAGAAAAGGTAGATGCTAATGGAGATCAGAGGCCTGATAACGTGCTCGAGGAGGACATCGGCCATGAGTTAACTATAATTCATGGGGCGTCCGACCTCAAGAAGATTCAGGGAAATACGGCTCGGATAGAAGTGAAAAATCTCACTACAGTAATGCAAGCTTTTCAGATCAATCCAGCTAAAATGCAAGCTGGGAAGCGTCTGCAAGCAGAAGATGTCGACTACAGCAAGCATATTAAGAGGACCTAGTGGGAGTAAGAACCCCACATCATGATGCACTGATCATTACACTCAGGATAGCTAACTATGACGTCGACAGGCTGCTCATCGACCAAGGTAGCTCATCCGAAGTAATGTATCTCGACCTGTTTAGGAAGCTAAAATTAAGTATCGCTGACCTAAAGGAAGCTACCGTTACTCTGGTTATCTTCACTGGAAAAATAACCAGCCCTTTGGGGAATATCGTCCTACTGGTCAGGGCAGGGAATATCTCGAAAATGATCGAGTTTCTCGTGGTTGATATTGATTCACCCTACCAAGAAATCCTTGGCAGAGGATGGATGCACATGATGAAGGTCATCCCATCTACCTACCATCAGAAGATCAAATGTGTGACCGAACGAGGAGTAGTGGAGATCCATAGGGATCAGGCGATGACAAGAAAGTGCTTTATAGAGGCCATTTGCCCCAAACCAGAGAAAAAGCATGAAGAAGTTAAAGGCAAGGATGAAGAACAGGAGAGGCTAATGCCCTCCAAATAGCAACTATGATATGGGAGACCAGGAGTGGAGGAGACCAGGCTCCTCCCCTCTGAAAGTGTGGTCGAGGACTTGGAGGGAGTCACAGCCAGTAGCAGTTCGAATGAAAGAAAGTTCTTGATTGGAACCTCACTCACCGACCGCAAAAAGAATGAGCTGGTCATTTTACTTAAAGTAACTTAGATGTCTTTGCATGGGAGCCTTACGAGCTTCCCGGGATTGATCCTAACATCACTTTCCATCGACTACACATCGACCCATATTTTAAATCAATAACATAGAAAGCTCGATGAATTGCTCTAGAGAAAGCCGAGGACGTTGAGAAGGAAGTTGAAAAATTATTGGATGCAGAATCCATACGGTAAGTCTAGTTCCCAAAGTGGCTATCCAACCCAGTGATTGTCCCTAAAAGCAATGAAAAGTGGAGAGTCTGCATCGATTTCACCGACCTCAACAAGGCATGTCCTAAAGATAGCTCCCCCCTCCCAAATATTGATCAACTAGTGGATGCCACATCAACACATGAAAGGATGAGCTTCCTGGATGCATACTCCGAGTATCACCAGATCCCCCTACGCGAGTCGGATCAAGAGAAAATAGCATTTATAACCACAGTTGGGTTATATTACTACAAGGTTATTCCCTTTGGGCTAAAAAATGCAGGAGAAACTTACCACTGGCTGGTCACCAAGATGTTTAAAGACCAAATGGGAAGCAATATGGAAGTCTACATTGACGACATGCTCGTCAAGATCAAGATCAAAGAGGATCACCTATCTGACCTATCAAGGACCTTTGAAATCCTCAGTAAGTACCGAATAAACCACAACACGGGCAAGTGTTCCTTCGGTGTCCAGTCAGGAAAGTTCCTTGGGTACTTGGTTAGCAAAAGGGGTATTGAAGCCAACCCATACCAGATTGACGCCATCACCAGGGTGCAACCCCGTGAACGATAAGAGACATACAGAAGCTCATGGGTATGCTCGCCACCCAATCGATTCATCTCAAAGTCTTTCGAAATTTTCCGACCATTCTTCTAGTTGTTGAAGAAAAGTAAGGGTGTGGAGTGGAACGAGAATTGTTCGAGGGCATTGGAGGGGATCAAAGCTTACCTCAGAAAACCGTCCTTACTCGTAATCCCTCAAGAGAATGATTATCTATACCTTTACCTTGCAGTATCCAGTCATGATGTAAGTTCTTCCCTGGTATACAAAAAAATGGGGATCCAACACCCAGTCTATTACGCGAGCAAGACTCTTTTAGACGTCGAAAAACGATACCTACCACTAGAAAATCTTGCCTTTGTGCTAGTGGTAGCCTCGAGAAAATTCAAATACTACTTCGAATCCCACTCCATCATTGTACTTACATCCCACCCTCTTAAATTACTCATGAGGAAAGCCGACCTTTAGGTAGACTATCAAAGTGGTCAGTCAAGCTTGGACGATTTGACATTCAGTTCCAGTCGAGGAAAGCCATCAAAGGGCAGATCCTCGCCAATTTCATCGCTGAGTTTATAGGAGAACAGCCTCGTGACCAGCCCCAACTTATTTATCAGAGTGAAGTTCCCCCAGTGTTATGCGTCTAGAGACTATTCATTAATGGAGCCACCAATCCCAAAGGAGTGGGAGTAGGCATCGTACTGATTACCCCTGAAGAAGCAATACTCGAGCAAGGAATCAGGCATGGATATGAAGCCTCCAACAACAAAGCAGAGTATGAGGCACTGATCGCGGGCCTATAAAAGGCGTGAATTCTCAGAGAAAATCACCTCCAAGTGTTCGACGACTCACAGTTGGTCTCCAACCAGATAAGTGGTGATTTTAACGCAAGAGATAAGAGGATGCAGTCTATCTCGCTACTATAAAAGAATTGATGGCCAACTTTGAACACATAGCGTCTAGTAGTTTTCCAGAGGACAGAACAGCCATGTTGATTCCCTAACAGCATTAAGCTCAGTGATCAACTCCGACTTGAAGAGGACGATTCAGATTGATTTATTTTCCCAGCCAAGTATCAACCAGATCAATGAACTACCGAGCATAGAGCATGTTATCCAGATCGAGATAGCCCACAGTTGGATGGATCCCATAAGGGATTATTTGAAGGATGGTGTACTACCAACAGATAAGAAGACCTCCCATCAGATAAGAGTCAAACTTATTCGCTTTCACTTATCAGCGAAGGGCAAGATGTACAAGAGATCTTTCACTGGCCCTTACCTCCAGTGTGTTCAACCAAAGGATGTCAAACGAGTCCTACATGAACTCCATCAGGGAATTTGTGGGAGTCACATTGGGGGCAGGTCGCTAGCATTCCGAGAAATGAAATAAGGGTACTGGTGGCCATACATGCAGAAAGACGCTAGAATCTACGCTCGAAAGTGTGAAAAGTGCCAACTTCATGCACCCATGGTTCACCAACCAGCCAATAACCTAAAGTCACTTACTAGCCCGTGGCCCTTCGCCCAATGGGGTATGGGCATCGTGGACCCTCTACCAACTTCAACCGGTAATCGTAACTATCTATTGGTTGCAACAGACTATTTCACCAAGTGGATAGAGGCAGAGCCACTGGCAAACATTAGAGACGCAGACATGATAAGATTCATATGGAAAAATATCGTCATTCACTTTGGGATCCCCAAAACTGTCATCACTAACTAGGGGTGGACAAAAAAGAGACCGACCCGATTGACCCGATTGGACCGAATCGAACCGAACCCACATATATAGGCTTTTTTATAATTCAGTCCTAATTCAGTCCTAAATTAAGAGACCCGAAAAATTTGATTCGGTCAAAAATATTTATTTTAAATTCGGTCTTAGGACCGGATAGGAACGTTTAATTTAATAATATATAATATATTAATTTTATATAAATATATCATTTTGTTTAGAGTTAAATAACTAGACACGGCCTCACACCCCCTCATTCATTTCACTTCTCACTTTTCTCTCTCATCATCTCATGTTCCTTTACACAAAGAGAACACCGGCTCAAATCCCATTCTCTCACTTTTTCCTCTCCATTTACCCCGGATCTGGCGCAACACACACACAGATCCACACCTCAACACAAAAATGGAACTTGCATCAGATCCGGCGCAACACACACAAATCCAGCACACCACATACACAGATCTGATGCAACAATGGAACTCCAATGATTAAAGATCCAACGGTATGCCTACGACTATAGAGCTAACGGTATGTTATTTTTTCTGTACTTCAATGATTTGTTGTTTAATTTAAACGTAAATCCAGAGAAAAAATGGAACTTTACTTCAACGATTTGTTTTTTTTAAATGAAAAGAAAATAAAAAAAAATACACTTATGCGATGTTTGAAACAGAAAAACAAAATACACTTCAACTGAACTGTTGTTCATGGTTTAAAATAAGTGAACTGAACTGAAATGTGGTTCATGGTTTGAAACAACTTGTGCGATGAGCAAGCCAATACTGTTGTTCATGGTTTCAATTATATTTATTCATTGTTTGAAATAACTGATATATTTTTCAGTTTGTTGATTTTATGTTTCGTTATTGAAAACATATATTTTTCAATTTTATTGAAAAATAAATAACTAAATGAAATATGGAGACCGATATTAACCGAACCGGATTGAAAATAGCCTAGAGCGAATAAATAGGCTAAACCGATTAAAACGGTCTGAATTCAATCTTTTCAAATATAGGACCAAATAATTTGGTCCGACACTTAAAATGGTAAAAAACCGGACCAGATCGGACCTCACCCACCCCTATCACTGACAACGGGACCCAGTTTGAGAGTGGTCTCTTCCAAGTTTTCTGCAGCGACCATGGGATCAGAAACTACTTCAGCTCTATGGCATACCCTCAGAGCAATGGACAGGCGGAGGCTTCCAACAAAATAGTGATCGATGGGATAAAAAATCATTTAGAGCGAGCCAAAGGAGCATGGGTAAACGAACTGCCCAATATCCTATGGGCTTACCACACCACCCCAATGCGAGGAACTGGAGAGACACCATTCTCACTTTCATATGGGATGGAAGCAATTATCCCTTTGGAAGCTGGCCTCCCCACCATGAGGTCCACTCTGGTCGACCAAGGCCAAAATGATACAGAATTGCTCGCTAAACTTGACTTAGCCGACAAGCGAAGAGAATTGGCTTTAGTGAAACTGACATCCTACCAACAACAGCTAGCAAAGAACTATAACAAAAAAGTCAATCTAAGAACATTCCAGGTTGGGGACTAAGTCCTGGGGAAAGTTCTTGGTAGCGCTATAAAACCATCGGATGGCAAGCTAGGACCAAACTGGGAGGGACCATTCAAAGTGATAAGAGACGACCTATAAGGAGCATACCACTTGGAAACGCGGGAGGGTACGGAGATACCGGGAGCTTGGATTGCTGCCAACTTGAAGAAATTTTACTTTTAAATTTCCTTTCTTACAAACTTATTGTTGCTTTTATTCTCTGGATTAAAGCTTGTTTGGCATAAGCATTCTCTAAGTATTGGTCTTCTTGAGTACAGTTCTCTATATGCATCTTTTCCAAGTTACAGGCTCAACCTCAATTAAACTCCCTTGTGGACCTTAATTAGAATCCCTTGAGTAATTTTCTACAAATGAACCTCACGGTTTAGTCTTTTGCTATCCAAGACATAGCTAGCAGGGTCAACATGCAAAAACCCTCCTCAGGCGTTTGTCGAACACAATCATCCTCTTAGTTTGCCCTTGGCAATAAATGAAGCCCTACAAGGGATCCTTAGGCATTTTTACCAACCCAGGTTGGTCGCCAACATAGCTTGGCTCAAAAACCCTGCTCGGATCGTTGATCCGTCACCAGTTGTATCCTCGTCATTGCCTTACTTAGGCCTAAGGCGGTGTGACGACTACAGCCAAAGTGTACTGGACTGGGAGGATACTCACTTATATTTAAGTCATATATAGTCGGCTAAGAAAAGCCTAAGATAAAATTGAATACGAATAAATTCAAAAATAACAACACATGTTCAGTCGGCAGCTGCCTAAAACATAAATATTTTTCTTTACATTATTACAGAATAATCACTTATATTACAACAATAGAGTACAAAATTCTAAAGAGGAACAGGTCGCTGGACAATATAGTCAACCACCCGAGCTCTTCGACCATCATCAGGATGTGGGGAAAATTCATCTTAAACCTCCTTCGAGCTCTGCTCCAGAAGCTTCCTAAAAATGGCATCTATGGGAATCCAGAGATCGTTCCTTCTGAATGGGTTTAGGGTCAAGGACGAAGGCAAAATTTTATGTCTATACCAGAGGGCAGAAACGTTGGGAACTTTTAGTTCTCTAAGGGCACTTAGCCACCCCCTCATAAAGTCTAATTCCTTGACCTCCTTCAACTTTGTAGGATCGTCAGTCTAGCCCTGGTCATATCCTTTCGCCCACACCTATCGAGGACCATTCTTGAATAGGTGTCTCAATCTGGTTATATCCCTCTCGAGCCCAGCTGCAATCACGTATGCTGGAGTAACATCCCTTTTTAGCTCGTCAATCTCCCTCAGTGAATTGTTGGGAAGATTTCCAGCTCACACAATCCTCCTCTGTGAAATGCTGGGAAGGTCCCTGGATAAGTAATGGGACTGTGCTCGACGCATTCCCCCTCAAGCGGGAGAGCTCACTCTTCAAAGTATCATTTTATCGTTGGAGCATCTCGCCGACCAAGTTGATTTCAGACACTTATAAGAGCTTCACTTTAAAACCATTGACCTCTTCTTGAACAGAGGAACCAATCTCTCTCATCTCCTCAAGCCTATCCTTCAACTTGGCGATCATCTCGGTCTTGTCCTTGTATTCTTGGTTCCTTGCTCTAAGAGACTTACAAACTTTTATGAAAGCACAACGAACTTGATCGCTCACATTAGTATAAAGGATTCGGCCTAGGTGAGAGGTAGCTGGGATATACTCAAGATCGATAAGCTAAAAACCATACAAGCATCAAAGAACAAATAAATCAGTACACGAAAGGGAACAAAACTTCATTTCATTAAATCAAAAATAGTTTAAGTACATCAAAGTAAGAAAGAGAGAACAACATAAATACAAGGAATATAAATTCCCCTAAGAAAACTAGCTGGAAACCTTAGTCTGCTCTTAGGATGCTGGGTGCTTCCCCTTATTCATAAAAGCCTCACGTGCATTTCCCTCGGATGGACCAGCCATCATTCCTTGATCAAGGGGAACATCAGCAGGAGTAGATGGAATAACATGGGCACCTTTATTGGCAGCAGAAGGAGGCGGATCATCCACAATGGTCTTGGGGCCAGGGTCGTACTCGTCAAAGAGAGGGGAATCAACATCTACCTCGATAGCAAGCGAAGCCCTATCCTAACCTTTCTTAAAGTTGGAATGGCTGATGTAGCTAATTTGGGCTTTGGCATCCTCATATGCCACTGCCCACCCACATTGTAAGAGTTTTCTTTGATGGTGGCAGCCTCAGACTCCAACTCCTTATTTTTCTCAGCGATCTTTTTATTCTTCTCAACCACCTTCAGCTTGCTCGCGCAGACTATGTCATAGGATTTCCTCGCTGCCTCCATCTCCCTTATCAGAGCACCCTCTGAGGTTTTTTTGCCTCAGCAGTAGCTTTTAAGCTTACCTCAAGCTCAGCATTCCTCTTGGACAGCTAGTCACGATCGCGATAGAGGACAGTAAGGTTGAAGACAAACTGCAAAGGGATGAAACACAAATCAGACAGATATAGAAAGGAGAGTCGCAAAAAAAAGAAGCAAAAGAGAAAGCTGACTTATCAAGGTCGTCCCCTGACTCGCTTTCAAAGATGACTAATTTGTCCCCACGCTGGAGGATCTTTGGCGATCTACTGGTAAGACTTCTCTCTCGAGCACTACTGAAGCTAGCTGATGGGTAAGGGCAACAAGCACTAGGGACTGCACCTTCTTTGTCCTCGCCTCTTCTCTTCTTATCTCTTTTTCTTTCTCTTTCTTTTCTGCGGTAGCCTTCTTCCTCACCTCCTCCTTCCTCTTCTGCTCCCTCTCATGGTCCACAGTTTGGGAGCCAGTGGCGTATCCCTTCCCCTGAGTTTCTGCTTCTTCAACCTGAGAACCAGAGCAATACCATCATCATCATCATCCTAGATCAAGTTCTTCCTAGGAGGCATGATTTCCTCACTGGAACTCTTTGTAGAAGAATCTTCAGAAGATCTCTCACTGCTAGAACTTTCCTTGCTGGAATCACCCCCAAGCTCAGCTCCTCATCTGTCACCTCCTGAGCTATCACTACCAGAGCTACTCTCCTCATCCAATTGAATGGGTTCAGTAGTAGTTTCTTCTGGGACTTCAAGATCTGGAATGATATCCATTGATCGAGCGATAAAGCTAGTACCTATGTTCTTGTACTCTAATAAGGATGCGGCTGACCTCGGGTGCTCCCCGTCAGCTAATGGCTCCCTAATCTTCCAAGCTTTGCGTAGGTCAACAGAGTTGATTTCGTAATGAGCAGGTACCACGTTTTTCCCCTTCACTGTAAAAAGAGGAAAGAAGCATAAGAAAAAGTATACACCAGAGGATAGTTAACAAGCAACACAAAGAAAATAATTCACCTATATACCCCTACCCAAAGAAAGGAATCTTAGGTCCCTTGTACTTAGCACCTTCAGTTTAAGGAGGAAATTGCTAGTTCCTGTCAATGAAGCCCTTGTGCTAGTAGTCCTTATGGGAATTAGGTAGATTTACTACCAACCCCTTATACGGACTCCTGGCCTTCAATTAAAGGATACCCAAGCTCGTTCACGATAAGGAATAGTAATAACATATTTTAGCAAGGCCAAAATTGGAGCCATGTAGCTGTTTAATTCTATGAAAACCATTGACAATTTTCCATACATTTGGAGAACACTGGGCTCGGACTACATCAAAATATCTAAAGAATTGTAAGAACAAATAATTTGAAGGGAAAGTCAATCCCCCTGGGACAACAGAAGAACATGAATCTAGTGTCCATCCTCAACATTTTTAGCATCACGAGGAACAGGGGCACAATTAATGTCTACCCAATCGGGAATGCTATAATGTTTCCTAAATTCAATCAAGGACCTATTACCTAATCTAGCCATTAAAAACCCTTGCAGTAATATGAAAGAAGTTCAAATGACAAAATAAGGAGTTCGAAAGACTTACAGAATAGAGATTGACTTGAGATAATGCAAAAGTAGAGGCAAAGAAGATTGAAAGATAAGAGAAAGCTTCGAGAATGAGACTTGAAGCAAGAAGACGCACTGAAGAGAAAGAGATTTTTTTAGAGTTTGATATTTTTGAAGCGACGTTCAGGAATGGCTTCTTCGAACAATTTTAAACCCTCTTAATGATGACGTACGGAGAGTGAAGTGAATATGTTGTCTAAATCTACTAGGGAGAGACGTTTCACTACCCAAAGCATCTTGCAATTCACGAAAAGGCCATCGGGCTACTATTTAAAATTATTGAGCCCAAGTTGTGGCCCAAAAGTTTTAGGGGAAATTGTGGGTACCTCGTTTATTTATCTTATCCTAGAGAAGTAGCCAAACTAAGCCCTATAAAGAATAGGAAGAGTCCGGCCCAAACTCTAAATCCTTATAGATGATTAAGTCAGCAGCGACCCATTCAACCGCAAAAATCTCTCAGGAGATATTCTAGGGATTACGAGCCAACGTGGAGGTACCCAACACCCTCAATCTCCGAAGTTCACATGTATATATTGTACCCTTAGCCCGGGGCAAAGGACGTGTAATCAAAAACACTCCCCTGGAGTAAGAAGAAATACAAATAGAGAGCACCCCCGTGGAAGTAAGTAATTTTCGAAACCACGTACACCTTGTGTTGTGTGTGATTGTGATCATTCTTATTTCTGTTCTTTATTCTTTTTCTGGTAATTTCCTTTACTTATAATTTGTGCTGAGATTTATTGTCACCACATGTAGGTTGATGAAAGACTACAAGAAGTAGGCTAATAATAAGAGGTTAGTTGAAGGGAGCATTATAAAGAATTATATCGTAGAAGAATCGACTCTCTATTTCATAGAGTACATGCCAAACCCTAGTGAAGGAAATCACAAATATACTCGTGAAGATTTTCTCAATTAAGATGAAGATGATGAATGCGCAGGCGAGGGCCCTTTAGTATAAGGGAAGAATGTGAAGTTAACCCCATTATAATTGGTACAAGTACGTAAGTGGGTGTTACACTAATCAGATGTAGTGGAGGAATGGCAGAAGTAAGGGTATCAATATGATTTGAGATTTTTTAATTGGAAAATATCATTTGTGTAGATTAATGTAGGAAGTAGGATGCCTAAGTATGTGTAACTAATTGGTGTAGTAAATACGATCTTTATTTGGAATCCACATCTGGGCGTAACCAAAGAGCGGCTACATTGAAGGAAAAGACCAAAGGTTTTATTAGGAATCTACATCTAGGATAAAACCTTGAAATCCACAAAGTTCAGGTCAAACAAAAAAGATATGAATTTCAAGGAAGCGGAGATAACATACTTTGGCATTGTTCTTGGAATATTTGAGTTGGATTATACATATTTCAAAATAGTTGTATTTTACTATGACTGGCTGAGAGTTAGGACAAGGTAAATGGTTTCAAAGTTGATCCCAACTCGGACTTAATGATGGTAAATTTAAGTAAGCTGGAGAGTAAGGATAAATCGATAATGAGCCATTCATTCTTGCATCTGAAGCATCTCAAGTGTTCTACTCGGAGGATTTTGAAGATAATGGTTGGTCTATCATTTTTCATGCACCATAGAGATTAACAACAAGTATTGACAAACTTGAGGTTCCTACAATGTATCAGTCTATTCTTGAGGACAATCCTAGTTTAAATAATCTTCTTCAGGACTTCTAGTTAAAGCTGAAGCTGATTTTTATGATTTTTGCTTAATTTTTTTTACTTTGATGCTTCACTTACTATGTAAAAGAATTTTAGACATCTCTTCAAGATTTTGTTCCTTATGATCTATTCTTGTGACCTATTATGTTTATGTATTACTTTAGTGCTTCACTTATATTGAAACATGCGATGAATGGACCAAAGAGTAAATTTTGATAGATTATGCATTTGAACAGATTATTAATTCTTAGTAAATTTGGCCATAATATATGAATAATTTATTTAGACATATTATTAATGCATAAAATCTATGCATCGTATATCTAAGATTAGTTGAATTTCAATACAATGTCAATTGAAGCTAATGTCTCCGACCCACACGATCATATATGGACACAAAAATTGCGGTTGAGATTAATTAGCATAATCAGGTAGTAGGTAGTGAGAAAAGGTCGATTCATATCTCGACTTGGTAAAGTGGTCCAGGCTCAGGTCCTAATATCTTATACTGATTGGCGCAAGGTTCTAGAAACATATAAGGAGGATGTTTGGAAAGACATGCAAGTGAGACTTCTTATGTATAATTAATTTGTTCATTATCTTTGCTTTTGTATAACTTTACACATTTCTTATAATTTTAAAATATCAATTGTCTTGTTAGAGAAAATATGGACTCTTGGAAAGTTACAAGATTAGTTGCTACAAAAGTATGTGCAGCCTACTTTAAGAATATAAATCCACATTACGGAAGAGCTATTATGATAAGTATTAAACGGATGCCGAAAGATTGGCCAATGTACCTCCAGGTGTTTAGCCTGAACAGTATGGAAAGAGTTTTTGGAGCATGAGAATACGGAAGAGGCTAAAAAAAGAGGAAATAAGGAAAGATAATAGGGCAAAGATTGGGGCCACTCACACAAGTGGGCGCGATGGGAATGCCCAAGTCGAGTACAATATGGTACGTACGAGTATTATGTTTTACAACTTTTTTTTATTTCTATTACCTTGAAGATAATGTATATTAAGTTTTTTATTTGTAGACAAAGAAATTGCATAAAAACCCATTGCATATTGATGTATGGATAGCTAGCCACACATGCAAGGATGGCTCAGTCAAAAGGAGCATTGTTATAATCATGGTGATTTTCTATAAATAGTGAATGATGATTGTTACATGAAAATATTATACATTCAAATAATTAGTCTTGACACTTCTATATATTTGATATTTTACAGGACATGGTGCTCGTGAAGAAAAAAGAACTAGAAGAAAGTTGTAGTGATAACACCAACTAGTCACAATCATTGAGAAATGATGCCTTGTCCCAAGTATCTAGTGCTGATAAGAGAGGTAACACTCATGGTGTGGGTTCCATAGTTTTCCTATTATCTATCGAGGCTTCAGCTCAATCTTTATCTTTATCTGTAGCTGAAAAGTCCAATGGGAACCAAATGAAAGGTCTAATTGATACATTGGAATCCGAGATCAAAGGCATGAATAATAAACTAATCATTATAGAGATAATGATTGGTATGGCGTTGGGGAAGTACCATTCCTCCCCAGTTATTGGAGTAAGTGCAAGTAATGGGACAGTTGCATCATATAATGTAGAATTCTGATAACTAAAAGATGGTGTCTCATGTGATGTGCACGGGTTTAATGGTAAGGTTATTGACAAAGGAAGGATAAACGCTACCCCTTGAGACGTTTTGCACAATCATGTAGTGAATTATGAGAAAGAGGTGGTACTGTTATTGGATAAAGTGATCGAGGAAAATGCTTCTCTTTACTTGGGAACACAAGGTGGTGGTGAGCTTTTAGGGGATATTGGCAGTGGAAGTTGGGTGGTGTGGCCAAAGAGTTTCATCACGCGTAGTGTTTGATCCTGATGACTTCTTGCTTTTGATTTTTGTTAGTGACTTGTTAAAGTCATGCTTGTGTTGAGTATGATATGGACTTTATTATGCTAGTGTTTGCTATGAACTTGATTATGCTATGGACTTTATTATGCTATGGAATTTATTATGCTATGGACTTTATTATGTTATTATTTGTTATGGACTTAATTATGTTCATTATATTTTTTATTTTTGGATTACTTGAGTTGTTTTTTTCTATATGGTATAACCTTTTTTAACTCTGGCAATGAAATATTTACTTTGCATTGCCGGTCCCAAGCCTAGATAAAAAAGGAAGGAAGAGGTTTTTATACCCTCCATCTCATACTTTAGTATTACATCCATATTTTCTTTGCATGTCCGACGCAATAAGAAAGCTTGTTGATATCTCTTCAAAACAGGAAGCTAGTGGTACCAAAGACAAGGCTAGTGGATTCAAATGCTGGTACTAAAGATGCTTGTGCCAATGTTGATATTAATCAGTAATTACCCAGCCAATTAGTTACACTCAGTATAAGCAATGAACCAAGGATCATCATCTAGAAGTTTCAAGTGAGTACTTTGATTAAAGAATTATTTTTCTGTCCGAGTACTTCTATTATTTTTCGAAGAAAAACTAGTTCCTTACTTTATTCAAATATCTTCAAATTTGCGGGTAATAGATAAGAAGAGAGCCAAGGAAAAGAAGAAGGGACGAGGAATATTAAAACATTGAGAAAATATTGGGTGAAGCAGATCAACGCAAATTACTTAATAGGGCTCCAACACCTTTGGATCAACCGATGGCACAATCTTCATTTACTCCAAGGCCTCCTTCTCCTAGAGATCGTTTGGGAGTTTTGGAGAGAAAATAAAGGAAAGAAAAATTTTATTAGGAGAGAAAAGAAAAGAAGGGAAAGTCAATAAGAGAGAAAAGAGAAGAAGAGAAGAGAAAGGAGTTTAGGAGAGAAAATAAAATAATTTTTTTTTTGCGTTTGGGAGTTTGGGAGGAAAATAATTTTTTTAAGAGGATGAAAGAACAATTCATTAAAAAAAATTCCTTTCTCTCCATTTCTTTTCGATTTGGAAAAAAAGTTTTGGAGAGAAAGGAAAAGAAAGTTTTTTAAAAAATTTCCTTTATTTTCTCTCCCTTGAAACTCCCCAAATAGAGAAAGTCGCTTTATTTCTTACTTAAACTCACAAACGAAGGAAAGGAAACACACTTTCCCTTCCTTTCCTTTCTTGTCTCTCCAAAATATAACTCGCAAACAAGGCCCGAAAGTTGCTTCTCCGAGGGTTGTTTGTCAATATAAGAAAATTAGTTATATGCCATAACCAATTCTACGAAATCAACACCATTTAGCCACCAAAATTCAAGCTGCCTATAGAGGTTATATAAACTCTATAGTTTAATAGTGATGTGGATTGGCAAAATATTGACGTGGACTGTGGTTAGGCAAAATATAAGAAAGTTTGGCGATGATCTTCTATATGTATGTACACATTTATATGTTGATTAAAGGGTCTACAATGTTAAGCTCTCTTAATGCTAGTGGGGGAATGGATGATAGAAATCTGCCAAGTGGCGGCATGCAGAAGCCTGGTAATCGCATTTTGGAGACAGAATCTTCTACCCCATTCGGGTAAATATGACACTATACTCTGTGACCCCGTCTATCCCAAATTAACACTCTCAAAGTTTTCAAATTTTAATAAATGGATAAACGAATTATCCGAATTTAAAATTGATTTCGTATCCAAATAAAAATTCGGTTGAATAAAAACCCTATCTTGGAGTTCTAGGTGACCAAATGGAGGGTTTATGTAATCAGTTTTCATCTTGGTAATGGTGCTTATAGGAAACAACAACCTCGAGTCTCCAGGAGTGGTTGCAAGATCCGACCATTGGTTATAACCCAATCTTATAACTAATTGTTGGGATCATATTTATGCACGGGCAGGATTATAATGAGGCACTGAAATAGACAAATGTGGGGGGCACTATGGAGCTGGAGTTTACTTCGTTAACATTTAATGTCTTTAAAGCTTTTATAACATTTTATCAATAGCAGATATTTATTAGTGATTTTTCGTCATTGTATTTTTATTGTGAACCTTGCATATTCTACTAGAAGATTGAAGTTTTCTTTATGCCATTGTCATATTAGATTAATTAATGAGGAGGAAATTGAGGATGGAGTAGATATTTCATTATGGCTAGATCGGATCGCTAACATCCACTGAAACTTTTGATGGATAAATACCATAACAGGTTCATATAAGATGCTACAAGTATTGAGGAGGAAAAGTTACTGAGATTATTAATGGACATCACTGGCAGATGCCTCTAGCTAATTCTGCAATTTTGACTGAGTTAAATATTAGTATGCCTGCTACTCTTAAGCTAAACATCCAACTGATAGCCATAGGTGGAAAATAACTGCGTATAAACAGTATACTTCTCCATCCAACTGATTGACAGAGGCGTTGCCACGTGTCCCAAACGATTAATGTGCATTCTGTATAATTAATGAACCCAAATGACAAATAACCCTTATAAGCCTAAAAATGTTTTTTTTTCTTTATAATGGATGCCTCTACAAGTGGGAAAATGATTTTCTTTTTATGTTATTAACTATCTTTTTATTTATTTATTTATTATATAATATTGGATTGCTTCTAATGCTATTAGTGGAAATCTCATAGAGGCGTATCATTGATTGAAAATATTCTAGGGACACCTCCATACCACGCTTCATGGATTCCATTTAAACCATATGCTCTATTTGACTTATTAAGAAATGTTTTTAGGGCGTATATCACTATGGTTATCAATCTGAGAATTCCTATGGAGCAACTTCTTATTTGATTGTTCATCCTGAAGGAAATATTCTTGTAGACAAGTAACTTTAAGTTTTCTAAATTCACCACATTGATGCTATATTTAACTCTTACACTAAATCTAATCATTTAAGTAAAAAGTACTTTGGAATTTGAGGGAAGTTCAATGGAAGATGGTGTTTTCTTGTACTGAAATGTTTGGTAGAGATGAGTTTGACATAAACAAACTGTCTATCATAATGTTTTACGGTCCTCGATACACAGAGAAACGTACACGTAAGATTGAGATGCTGGGTGCAGCTCGGTATAGGTTTCTCACCCACAAGTATGATGAAATGACCTGAACCAATGCAAATTATCTTTGTAAATTTTTGGGATATATTAATTTCTCTTTTCCTAATCAGGGATGACGTTGCAGATCATGAAAAGTGATCAACGCGATTCTGTTTTGAAAGAATTCTCCACTCCGAAGAGATATAGTGAATTATTTTTCTATGGTCTTTATATAGGTAGTATTTTTTTCTTCATGTGGAACTCCATAAGCATCATATCTTGGCTGGGAATTGTCTAAAAACAATCAATTTTTTAATAAAATTCTTGCCATCCCCTTCATCTTTTCCGTATCATAAACACATTAACCTGACAAAACACTAATCCCCAAACATTCCACCACAATCACTAGTTATCACTGTCCAGCTCACCACCAGTCGTGGAACCCCCAAATAAAAAAATCATTTTCCAAACCCCATGCCCCTTCTTCCCCAATTGTCCAACTCTTTTGCGATTTTTGAGCTTCCCTTATTTTTCTTTTTCTTCAGATGTACAATGGGGATGGATCCTAATAGTACTCCTCCATTCACACAACTTTTTATCAATAAAAGTGGTACTTTTTGCTATTTTGTACTCCTTAACTTTCTTGTTGCTTTACTTAGATTGAGCAGTAGGCTTTTCTTTTTCTTGTTGTCTGCAAAGAATTTTTTGAAAAACACAGAAAGATAATAAAATTGTCGTTGTTGTTGTTGATAAGAATGACAAAAAAATACATCATGGCCTTTTATTCCCACTTCTGTGTTCACCCCACCACCCACTTCTGTAATAAAATTGAAATACACCCCCAAAGCATTGTTAAAACTCATGAAATTTCACTTTATAAATGTCTTCTATGTGCTTTAGAGATGCTTACGAGGGTGTATCTTAAATTTCCAAAAATGTGTAGTGATGGTGGTGTGGGATGGGGGATATGACTTTTCCACATTTAACTGAAATTCCCGGCACTGCATATGAGTGTGAAATCTTGTTGTATACAATGACTAAAATTTGCATACTAGTCTTAAACTTATTCTTAATAATCGGCATAGAACATCGGTCGGGCATTAACCAAAGCTAAGCATCAATTATATAATGGTACAATCAATAATATTATTTACTGAAAAAGTGCTAAAATATGAAACTGTCTAGCAAAATCCAAAGTCCCTATTATATAATGGTGCAAAGAGCTCTTATTATTGGGCTTAAAGGTTATGCACAATTGTAGGTCACCACTACCTTTTGAATTTTGACTATTTGAATGTATAATGTAATCTTTTAATATTTTTGTTAACGTGTTTGTGTTCTTTTTGTGTAGGTTGGAATTTGTTTGACAAGGAATATGCATATGGTGTTCTCCGCAACAATGGATAAGGTTACCCAAAGCTCATTTGGAAAAGAGGGAGATTAGTGTATTGATGCATTTTTTTGATGGATTTGTATGAATAAACAGTTGTATTATTACATTTTTTTTATAAATGATGAAAGTGTGAAAAACATTTGTATTATTACATTGATCAGTTTATTGATGGATTTGTAGTAGAAATGCAAAGTTTTTATTCATGTCATGTATTTGCTTATGTCCTACCTGAATCTCCATGGGAATGGGTTTTAATAATATTCTTTTTAATATGTATTATATATTGCAAGTGTTTTAAACCCGTGGAGAAGAACTATTTTTTCCTCGCCTATTACTGTTTGTAAGTGTTTCGAACCGTCACAAAATAATACATGTTTTTTTATTTGCAAGTGTTTATAACCGTTGTAAAATAAAAATGCTTATTGAATTTTGCACATGTTTAGAACACTTGCAAAATTTTCATTTGCAACTGTTCTAAACACTTGTAAATTTTTTTGTAACGGTTATTCATAATCGACATTTGTTCCCAATAAACCGTTGCAAATAGAATTCGCAACGGTTTTGAACACTTACAAAAATTTTGTAACGCGTCGATTTGCAAGTGTTTAAAACACTTGCAATTCCTTGTTTTGGTGTTTTGGATCCTCCATGAACTTCCTTAATCAAGTTTTCAACTTCTAAAGGGTATACACAGCATAATAAGGAGACAGGATATCCCCTTTTGTACAAAATTCCTCTTTCTAGAACGTACCCAACTGCTTTATACCTCATCTTCCTGGCATCCCTTGGATTACTAAAGAGTCTTTCTTTGTCTATGTATTCTCTGATTGGGTCAATCCACGAAGGTCCCAAATCAACGATAATGAAATTGAGCATAAGGTCCTCCTCTATGCTTCGGGATGTTAGGATTTCGATCGGTATGCTTCTTCGTAGTTTGATCCTGGTTGTCGAGGCTAGCCGAGCAAGTGCATCTGCTCGGGCATTTTCTGCTCCTAGAATTCTTGCTAGTTGGACAGCTGGGAATTTGGACATCACCTCCATTATTTTTGCCAAATACCTGATCATCAATTCACCCCTGACTTCATAGATTTTAAGGATCTGATTCACGATTAATTACAAATCACTGTGGGCCCTAACTTGCTCGGCACCCATTGACAAAGCCAATTGTAATCCTGTAATCAATGCTTCGTATTCATCTTCTTTGTTGGATGCTTGGAACCGAAATCTAAGGCATACTCCACATCTAAATTGTCTGAAGTACTGAGGATGAATCCAGCCTCGTTGTCTGTTGTGTATGAAGATCCATCAACATAGAGTTTCCATAGAGGAACGTCTTCGTCAAAGCTGAAGGCAGTAAGTACTCATTATTTAAAAATCTTTTCTCTTTGCTCCTTCTATATTTGAGCAAATTCTTGAATAATAGATGATTTCGATTAATCGGCCACAACCTTTTGGTGCTTGGAGCTCTCTTCTGAGGAAGTCTGTGCATTTGTCGAGGTATTTGATCTCTCTCCTAAAGAAGTCTGCTCAGGGTATGTGAATTCTATAATAAAATATGTTATGGCTTGGCCTTTCAATGTAGACCTAGGTTCATAGATTAGATAATATTCTCCTAACTCCATTTCCCAACACATAAGTCATACTAATCTTTATGGCTTATGAAGAGCTTTCCGAAGAGGTAGATCTGTGTATACCACAATCGTATGGGCTTGAAAATAAGGCCTCATCCTCCTGGATGCTTCAATTAATTCCATCGCCAACTTTTCAAGGCGTGGATATCTGACTTCGACACCTCTGGTGTTATACACTGGTTTTTGTATTCCTTCTTCAAGCCGAACTAGTGTCGAGCTAATAGCGGATTCAGATACTGCCAGGTACAAGTACAACCTTTCACATGTTATTGGTCGGGGCAATAATGGTGGGGACCCTAGATACATGTTCAACTCTCGAAATGCTTTCTCACACTCTTCATTCCATTCAAAAAAAAATCTTAATACTTGGAAAAATGGCAAGCACTTGTCTGTTGCTCGGGACACGAAACGATTTAGGGCGGTTATTCTCCCTGTTAGCCTTTGAACCTCCTTCCTGCAGGTCGGCGATTGCATTTCCAGCAACGCTTTGATTTTGGATGGATTCGCCTCTATGCCCCTTTGGTTTACTAAGATACCCAAAAACATCCCTTCCTGGACTCCGAACACACATTTGGTCGGATTCAATTACATTTGGTGCTTTTCCAACTGATCGAATGTTTGTGATAGGTCGGTAATATGATTTGTTTCTCGCTTGCTCTTTGTGAGCATATCATCCACATAGACTTCTATATTCTTTCTTATTTTCTTCTGAAAGGCTTTATTCACCAACCCTTGGTAAGTAGCACTTGCATTTTTTAGTCCAAAAGGTATGACATTATAACAAGTTCATCGGCTAGTAATAAAAAAAGTACTTTTCCTATCTCCAGGATTCATCTTGATGCTGTTATAATCAGAATATGCATCCATGAAGCTAAGAAGTTCATGGCCAGCAATAGCATCAACCAATTGATCAATCATTGGTAAAGGAAAATGATCATTTGGACATGCTTTGTTAAGATCTGTAAAGTCCACACACATTCGCTACTTGTTGTTTTTCTTCTTTACCATCACCACATTAGTTAGTCAATCTGGATATTTAACATCTTCAATGAATTTTGCCATCTGTAGCTTTTCTACTTCTTCCTGAATTTCCATATTCTTCTCGGAACTGAACACTCTGTGCCTCTACTTTATTATCTTTGCATCCTTATTGATGTTGAGCTCATGAAAAATGAAATTGGGATCAATTCCGGGCATGTCTTCATAGCTCCAAGCGAAAACATTTCTTCGCTCCTTGAGGAATGCAGTCAGTTCCTCCTTGAGTGGTAGGGGTAGTGCAGAGCCGATTTGAGTGGTTATTTCCGGTCGTGCTTCTTCTAGGATAACACTCTCTGTTGTTTCAACTTCTTCTCCTTTCACTAATTCAGTTTCGTCTATAGGATCCAAAGTGTCAACCTAGTAAGTAACAGACTTCATCTTCAGATCGATTGCTTCTCCTTGATCGGTAGAGGTATAGTAGCATTCCCAGGCCTCTTTTTGGTCTCCTTTAACCACTCTAACTCGAAAATGAGTAGGAAACTTCAAACCCTGGTGGATAGTAGAAGGGACTGCTTCAAAATTCTTCAAGCCTACTCTGACAAGAATCATATGATATGTTTATTTAACATTATTATCAAGAACAAAGAAATGGATTTTTTCTGTATGGCTAATCGGCCATATGCCGAGCAACACTTCCAACTTTACAGTTCCTAGTGGATACACTTTTTCTCCCGAGAAACCAATGAGGGGTCTGTGGTATGGCTCCAATTGACTGGCCTTCAATCCCAAGCTTTTAAAAAAGTTATAAAATAACACGTCTGCAAAGCTCCCATTGTCAATCGGTACTCTAGCAACTGTAGCTTCATTAATTCTAATTAGGACAACCAACGGGTCATCGTGGGGGTATAATACTCCAGATAGATCATTCTTTGAGAAGCCAATAACAAGCTTATGCTTGTTTACCTTCCTCGATTTCTCATCATTCTCATCTTTTAGATTGATGCGTCGAATAAGGTCTCTGGCTTGAGCTTCATTCAGATATGCCTTTCATTCAACGTCTTGATCTCCTCCTCCTGTACAGCCTTCGATAATTACCTAAGAATTAAAATAACCAAAAATAATCATTTTTATGTCGAGTTCTGGCTGCTTTGAGTTTTTAGGAAGGTCTGGGTCATCTTCTTGATCATTATGGCCTCTTTTTTATCATCCCCTGGTCTGCAGGGGGACGACGACCTTCTATCTTCTTGGTCGACATGTCGATCAATAAATTTACTCAGTTTTCCTCGACAGATGAGCAATTCAATTTCATTCTTCAGGGTGATACACCGGTCAGTAGTATGTCCATGGTCCTTGTGAAATTCCCAATACTTGGACTTATCTCTTTTATAAGGTGGCAATTGCATTTTCCCAGGCCATTTCATATCTTTACTGTTTCTTATCTCATCCAAAATATCACAATCAAAGGTGTGTATTTAGTGAACTTTTTGGGCTTATCCTTTATTTCCCTTGACACCTTCGTGTTTTTTTATCGGTTGTCATTGAAGTTTGCCCTTGCCCTTGTTTGGCAACCATAGCCTCCTCGATGTTCATTATCTTCCCAGTTTTAGGCATAAGGTCGGTCATGGTTTTGGGTGGATCCTTTGCCGAAGCGTGATACAACTTCTCGGGTAAGAGTCCACTCATGAATGCAGCAATGGCAATCTTTTCTTCGTAATTTACCACCTCTAATTTTTCATGATTAAAATGGGCGATATATTCCCTAGTAGACTCTCCTACCCATTGCTTAATATTCAAAAGATGGGCTACCTGTTTAGCTGGCTTTGGTCTAAAATAAAAGTTGCTGATGAAGAGGTCGGCAAGCTGGCCAAAGGTGGATATCTGTCTTTTAGGCATATTGTTATACCATATCTGAGTTGGGCCAGTGATGGTAATTGAGAAAACCCTGCACCTCATTTCATGTGGAACAGCATATATGTCGGTTGCAGATTGGTACTGCTCAATATGCAAAATAGGATCAGTCTTACCATTATACTTAGGAGTGATTGCTGGTGGCTTAAATTTATGTGGAGTGGGGAAATCTACAATTTCCATGATGAAAGGTGATCCTTTGGTTAAGTTGCGCTGTAAAGAATTCTTGGCCTTAGCCATTTCTCCTAATCGGTCTTATAACCATTGAATTGATCCTCTCCCTGAAAGATCATCACCATTGGAACTATTTGAAGTTGCTCGACCAGCATTGACATGTGTTTGTGTTGATCTCTCTTCCTAGGAAGTCTGCTTGGCATGGACATTTCTTCGGACACATGATCTGGTCCTGATGAATTCTTCACGTTGCTCGGCCTGGTGCCCACGTGATCTTGACAATTCTCTAAGAGGACCTTTATTTGCTCCAGGACTTAAACGATTAAAGGTTGATGCCCTGCTTAACCTTTCCAGCGCGCTTGTCCTTTCAGGAACAAGAGAATGTCCACCATAGGGTTCTAAATATCTGATGGATGAAGTCACTCAAGGACGATATGTTCTATCATATGTTGATCTTGATTGGCTGTAATGAGTGCTTCTAGAACGAGGTGGCTCCATGCCTCTTCCAGGTAAAGGTGTCATCGTTTGTCTTGAAGGATCTACATACCTGGCTTGAAGAGAATGAGCCAGTTGTCTCATAGTTTCTTGCATCATTTCTTGTCCCCTAACGAGATTCATTAAGACTCCATTCAAATCCACCACAATAGGAGGAGCAGATGGAATGATGGGATTTCCATCATTTCTATTACTAGGTTCTGGATCATTGATGGTTGAAATGATCTGGTAGAGATCACTGAGAGACATTCGTTCCCACAAATGACGTCAATCTGTTGATGTCTAAAATTGCTTTTAGTTCCAATTTTATAATCACAAATAAAATAATAGAGAAAACACTTAAATCACACTCACAAGACAAAAGATTTTAAAGTGGTTCAACTACAACTTAGCCTACATCCAATGTGATTGTTATTACTCAGCAATTACAATAGCTCAGATCGTATGTGATTCAAGTTGTCCCTTGAGCTGAGGGTTTACATTATATTTATAGGGGTGTAAAACCCTAGAAATGGAACGCCTTCATATGCCAAGTGTTTACATCTATATACAATAAATATGTACTTTGGAATTATGTGCCTGTTGGTGTTCCGGGCCGAGTAACTCTTAGTATTCCAGTTGGTCGGCCTTCTAGTGTTAGTCGGCATTCCAATGTTGGTCGGCATTCCTCGCCGAGTAAATATGACTGATGCTGAGTGGCAACGTCAATCTGCCACGTTGGATGACAAGTATTCCTCCTTTAGTGCCACGTGGAGGTGTATTTTTTACCTACAACAAGCACCAATACACATATGATACATTTCGATATGTATCAATGTTTCCGGATGATATGTTTTTTTATTTGAATACGTGAAGGGATAGGTGGGGTGAGGATCCAACGAGGGAACTTTTGGGAGTTTAGAGTAGGCCATTTCACAATTTTAACATACTTTTTCTAATATATATATATATGTACACACACACGGAGGATAATTTTCAAAACGATATGATAAAATGTCACAAACCAAACTTAAAATTAACATGAAAATTTGTCTTTTGTAATGTTTTTTAATCATGAAGTGTGATATTGTGTTAACGTATGAGTCGTTCGTGTCATGTTCCCATATTTTTCATGTATTTGAAGTATATGTGTGTCTAAAAATCACAAACGGTGTCAATCATATCGTGTTTTAATTGAGTTGTATCTATGTCAAGTAATAAACATGAAGTCTTGCCATGTTCATGTTTTAATTGGTCTAACGTCTAAGTCTAAATACCACCAAAATATACATTTGACTACCCTTAGTGTCCAAGTATGCAAGTTTGTATTAAACTTCATGTTCTTCATTAGACTCGGTTGCTTATTATCTATTATTTGCAGTTTTCTCACAAGAAAATAAATAAAAATATATCAGCTTGAACAAAATAGAACGGCAAGAAGACTTTCTTTAAAAGATTATATATTCTCTCTTTATAACTCAAGTGTTCATAATAAACTTTGTTATAAAAAATAATCAAACTCACATTATTAGTCGCAAAAGAATCTTGAATAATATCTACCCAAAACTACTTCAAAATCAAACATTTTAGCCATTTTCAACGTTTGTTGTGTCAAAAAATAACGAGTAATGTTAAATCACTTTGCATTATGAGAGGTTAAATAGCCAATATCATCCATGAATATTATAGTTCACACCAACCACTCTCACACATTTCACTGGCAGCACGCCCACTCACAAACATTAATTTTATTCAATAAAATTGTGTAAACAGTAAAGTAAAAAAAAAAAAAAAAACAATCTGTCATTACATGTTTAGAGCACCAATAAGAATAGAGAAATTAATAAACACGTTAAACTTGAAGAATTATATAACTAATTTGAAAAGTAAGCCACAAATTAATATACATCTAATATCTATATATAAATATGGTGTCTCCATGTGTAGTTATGTCATGTGTCATTGCTGTAATTATTAAGCATTAATTCCCCCCCACCCCCTCATTTTCGTTGTTCAAGCATGTCTCTTCTGATTCATCCTTGTTTAAAACCCCTTCATATGTCGATGCCTATTTATTCTTAATAATACAACCGACCCATCCATGTACTTCAGTTATTAAATATCTCTCTTACGTCTCTTTGGATCCTTTAACCCGTTTTATGTTATCTCTCTATCCCTTTAAGTACTTCTTCCAGTTTTCGAATATTTATAATGGGTTTTGGGTTCATATATTGAGCGACTAATAGATTGATTTTTGTTAGTTAGTGGTAGAGTTGCTTTTGTAATTCAAGCTATAAAAAGAGTTACATATTCTATGGATCTCATGAATCCAACTTGTATAAATCAAATATAGCTCAAGAATGGTAAGATATCTCTTTTTTGGCCTACTGTTATTACTACAGGGTTTATTTAGTTTGAATTGTATATGCATTTGGAGCTTGCCACTTGCCTCGGTAGAAACCTTTTTCCAAAGATATGCTTTAACTTCCTTTGAATCTGAAAGTGATTGATATAAAAAAATGGTATGGCATCGGGTGGTTGTCTATTATATATGATGATGTATATATTTTATGTTATCTATATTTTTTTAGTGCTTAAATCACACAGGTCAGATATTCTCATGAATCCAAGTTGTATAAATCAAATATATCTCAAGAATGGTAAGGTATCTCTTTTTTGGCCTACTCTTATTACAAGAGGGTTTATTTAGTTTGAATTTTAAATGCTTTTGGAACTTGCCACTTGCCTCTATAGAATTTTTTTTCCAAAGATATGCTTTAACTTCCTTTGAATCTTGAAGTGCTTGATATTAAAAATAGTATGGCATCGAGATGGTTGTCTATTATATACGATGATATATGTATTTTATGTTGTCTATATTTTTATAGTGATTAAATCATTCATGGTCATATATTCACATTATCCTTACGACTTTTTATAAAATTTGATTTAATGTTAAAAAATAAAATAAATAAAATAAATTATTTACAAATATCATTTATCTATTTTCAGTGAACATCATATGGGTACGAAACGTCTGTGTCGCACTAATGTATCGACTTTATGTGTCATTGTATAAGGACCCTTTATACATACATAAATATTGTTAGTACCTGATGTTATAATTAGAGTTTAATCTTAGGGTTGCAGTCTCACAGATTAAGCCACAATTTGTTTATGTGTTAATTTACTACTGTCTCAGTTTCTATGATTGTATAATATAGATAGATGAACGGAGCATGTTGTACTTCTGTTTAAGACCTCTTTACATATCTTTTCCTTCAAAATATTTTTAATTGTGTTTTTGGTATTTGGCGAAACAAATTGTACAATTACTAGTGCTTTAATATATCAGTGGTCTGGCTTGATCCTTGAATTGCTAAAAAAAAAAGAGTTTCACGGATAGTTTAATCTGAACTTCAACTTCAGGGGTAATGGTTTTAAACCCTGCCCAGATGTTCCGATGCAATCTATAGCAGTCATTTTGATCGGTTTCCACAAGGCTTAACTGGTTTTGCTCTAGGTATTACTGTGGTCATCAATGCCGAACAACCTCCTACTAAGCATGTGTGTTTAGCACAAAGGCTCATTGTCAACTTCTATATTCTGAACATACATGTCTCTAATTTCATATTCTCAGCTAATATTGTAATAAATAATTTATAAAGTGCCCGCGCATCGCGCAGGGCTAAAACCTAGTGACACAATGTAACAAACTTGCCTGAACTAAATATGAGATAGCTTGCAGCAAAAATTCCAAAAAATAATAAATACAATCGAACCCGCTGTACAACTTTAACATCACCCAAAAAATATACCCTTAACTGGAACCTTTACCAGCATGAACATTTCAGCCACCAACCCCAGAACCATCACCGTCTTCAACAACTCTACCGATAACAAACTCAATATCACCGGCAGCAGCTTTTCTCCCTCCCCCTGCGACACTGAGATCTTCGTCGCCACTGCCTCGAGTGTTTTCCTTGGCGCCATCAGCTTATAATCTTATCTTAGTAGATGCATAACTGAAATCAAGAACAAAAGGAAGAAAAATATAAATATACTTTGAGCTTGAGGTTCTGCTACTATTTTATCATTTTCACTTGTCTTTGTTGTTCCTCCGTGTCATAACTATGAAGTAAACACACATTCAAAGATCTTTTGAATGAAAAACGCACAGCAAGAGGAAGAAGCAGCAAGACATTTTAGTGCCATTTTGATAATCAGATTGTGTTAATATGAAGAGCTTTCCATTTTGATTGACATTGATATATTTTAATTTAAAAATTAGACTTTGCCCAAAATTGTAAGAAAAACTATTAACTTTGACAGCCACATAGCATTTTCATTTAAATTATTCAAAAATACCAAAAACTCTATTTTAAAAAAAGGAAATATCAAACATTGTATCTGTCTCCTCTCTCTTCTCTCTTTCTGTTTCTCACTTCCCCCGCCTCGCCAACACTCCCCCACCTCTCCCCCTGCCCCCCCACCTAACCCAGCCTCCACCGGGTACATCAAAATCAAAGGTGACAAATCAACCAGCGGCTCTGATATTTGGTAAGGGAGAAGTGATATTGATCAAAGGCGACAAATCAACTCTGAAAGGATACGCGGGATCAGAAAGGGAGAAAGTATTTGGTAATATTGATCCAAACCATATTTGCACGAGAGATGTTCTAAAATTTTCATTTCCTTCCCTTTTAACAATAGTAACCAGCCAAAAAAAGTGGGAGAGCTTCATACATATTTGATAGTAGTCTAACGAACAGCAATACAATTCAATATCGGAAAACAAGAAGATTAAAGGCATTACTTTTCGAAGACAAATTCACGAGTGTTAGAAGTGGAAATCACATCGAGAGCAAGATATACAACCTCACATTTTTGTTTCCTTCAGCCTCTGAACGATCTTTTTCGTTCCAACATCTGTCTTCAGAGCCCTGTCAGCTTGAGATCCAGCGAACTTCTGCCTAAAGAACTCGACATCTTCATCTTTCTGCAGAACAGTTTAAAAGAAAAGAAAAAAATCAAACCAAGCATTACAGTTAATATATTGGCACTTAAAAAGCAAATCAAGACATTAAGGGTGCCTTTGATTGCAGATTGCACAAAAATTGAAAACCAGTTAATTTCTATGAAAAATTGGGTAATAGATATGAAAAATAATGAGTGGATGACTGAGATATTCTCTTACTTTTCCGGTTTTCCATGAAATCCCATCTTTACCCACCCCAAAATGAATAGGATTCTATAAATAACTGGAATAGTAAGATAGCACCCACCGAATTACTCATCATTTTTGTCACTCCTTTTTCAGCTGTTTATAAACATGAACTGTTTTCCTATTTTTTTTTTCTACGTTGTAACCAAAAAAAGAGATGATTGAAAATTGATAAATACCAATTCCTTAAATAAAGGACCAGGTGTCCCAATTTTATGACCAGCAGGCAAGATCTCCCAAGGTTTTCTTGCCCTCTCAAAATCTCCATTTTCTTCAGAAAGTGAAAATCGTGTTTCAGGAGGCAAGTTGAGCTGCTTTAGTACCTTCATGGTCGTAACAACGGAAGTAATGTTATGGGAACATGCATTAAATAGCTCGAGATTGTAACAAATGGTATGTATCTGTTAACCTATGATCTAGGAAGCACGGACACTTCTACATAGGTGACGTACCCGTGTCAAACATGCATTAAATAGCTCGAAATTGTAACAAATGGGTAAATATCTGTTCACCTATGATCTAGGAAGCACGGACACTTCTACATAGGTGGCGTACCCGTGTCAGACAATCTGACACGCGTACAACACATCTCGGACATGCCGCGTGGCGAGTCGGACTTGTTTGACATTTTAAAGAAGGCAGACACGATTTGGACACTTCACGGATACGGAGGGGAGTCAAAAATAAACAAACTTAAAGAAATTTTAGTGTCATTACGTAAAACTAAATCTTTTTGTAGTTCCTCAATAATAAGAAGAAAGGTTAAAAAGAAAGCATACATTTGACTTACGGTTTAACTGTTACTATGAAATATTTAACCAGGTTAGTTTTGATTAGATAGTTTGACAACTAACTTTTGTTTTTAAAGTACAAATTAGATGAAATTATGTCTATATATGTACAAGTAAAAATATATATACCATGTCTTCGGCGTGTCGTATCCTTATTTTTTGAGATTTGTCGTGTCGATGTGTCGGACACGACATCCATACCCGTGTCCGTGCTTAATAGCCTAATATGTAATGAAGGACTGATGCTTTACCTCAATAGAAAATGATGGCATAAAAGGTTCTAACAAACATGCGAGTACATAAACCAGCCCCACTGAAGTTCTCATAACAACGGAGCATGAGGTTTTATTTTCCTTGTAGAGTTTCCAGAATCGGCTATCCTACATAGCACATTGAAAAACCTGTAAATGGAAGTGACTAAAAAGAGCCTCGAGAATCAATAAACGTTAAACATAAACATGTTTAATAAAGAACAAGTAAAGATTTTATAGGCTTACTTGCAGATATGCATTGCCCTCACTTGAAATGCTCATTGCAATTTTAAGTCCCTGCTTTAGTTTCACCTAGGTCACATTAAATACAAACACATTCCCACGTAAGGCGGAATAATTAAGGGTGTGTTTGATTGACATTACATTGTTTTTTAATTGATTCCAAATATATTATATAGTCTAAAATGTGACAAATGCTCCTTTTCCTCACCTTCTCCATGGCCTCTACATATTGCTCCACGTATTTTCCAACTTTTTCTGCCAATTTCTTTGTCAAGATATGAGAATCTTCTCCCTCAGCATTAGGAATTACAGATCCATATCCTTGTCCTGAAGAAATGAACTATATGTATAAGTTAAAGAGGAATATAAAACAGTCGAAGAGAAATATATCTTGTCAAAAACCAGTAAAGAGAAATACAATATAGCTAAAGAAGAATATAACCTGGAGGTTTGGCAATGAAGCTCAAGACTCTATTAATAAAATTGCCCAAGTTATTCCGTAACTCGGAATTTAATTTTGCTTGTAAGTCCGCCCAGGTAAATAATGTATCCGACACCTAATGAAGATATATGCATGTAAATAGCGTGTCTAATTCCAAAATTAGATATGCTCATTCGAATTGGCAAATTGAAGATAATAATAACCAAGTTTCAAATCCTATATCAACAGTTCACCTCTGGTCTGTTAGTTAGCAAGTAATATCGCCACACTTCTGCAGGAATGTTTGTATCTTTGGCATCATTTCCAAAAACTCCTACTCCCTTGCTCTTGGAAAATTTTCCTTCATAATCACGCAAGTGTTTTTTTATCAGAAAAGAAGTCGAGAAAAAAAGACTACATAATATCATAAATGGATATTATTTTCCACTCATCTCCAATGAGTAAGGTTAAATGGCGATAATAACATATTGAGTCATATACATTCATTTCAAATAGCGAAAGGACACCTGTTTCATAATTCAAATATTCAGTTACGCTAATGTTATTCATCAGCGTCCAGTTTTCCCCGGTTCCAAGAAGTGTAGAAGGAAACATTACCTGGAATAAAAAATCGAGAAAATAGACCTATGTTAAGACAAAGTGAACCCCAAATATGGGCATTAATATAGTAAAGCATGTTTACAAGAAAGCCCATACAAATTTACTTTATTTCGTTCAAAATGAAATTGAGGATTGGAATGGGGGCCACAAAATTTCACGTTCTCTTTTGGTATGCAAATGTGCAATCTTCTTCTATAAAATGGGCCTCCATCCCCAATCAAGAACTGGATTTAAGTTATAATCATACTAAGATTTTATTTTATTAGATTCACCTTAAAATGTTTTGTATATTGAGTACAATTGTTAATAGGGTGAACTGTTGTTCAACACTTCTAAGACTACATCATAAATAAATAGCTTTTTCCGAATTTTCAAATTTCCAACTCAAATGAAATGAAAAGGAAACAGATTTAGACGTACAATGCGCTTTATATCAACACAAAGCATATGTAATAGCAAATTAGCAAAACTTACGAGAGATGGAGAATTCTTACAGTGTGGAAGGGTACATTATCCTTGCCCATAAATTGATAGAGCTCCACATTTTCGGGATTCTTCCACCACTTTTCCCATTCATTTGTGTGGCATGAAGTAATTGACACATACCCAATAGGTGCGTCAAACCACACATAAAAAACCTAAGGATCATGTGATCAAAGAGAAGGGTGATCAATTGTAAATGCAGAAAACTCGAAAACACGATATCATGAACATAGAAAAAAAATAACAGTAGAAATCTTAAATTCTCATACCTTATCTTTATATTTCTCGTGGGGAACAGCAACCCCCCAATTAAGATCTCTAGTAATACACCGGGATTTCAATCCTTCTCTAAGCCAAGCATATGTGGTTTGGATAGCATTCTGGCTCCAACATCTTTCAACAGACATTTTGTTGATATATTTTTCTAGTTTAGCTTTCAATAATGGGAGCTCTAGAAACAAGTGATCCGTTTCTCGAATTCGTGGAGCTGTCTGGCATACCTATTGGCAATGCAGTCACATTAATTAACTATGGAAAATTGAAAGATGAAATTGAGTGTCCGTAAATTACACTTGGCCTTTAAAAGATGTATCAAAAATGTTGTGTCGTAAATGCATTGACAAGTGTGGGGTGGGATCTCTTTAAGAACAAAATTTAGTAGACCAATGCACTCATGACACGTAATTTTGCCAGTCAAACTGTGTCGACTTTGAAAATATGAAGCACCTTGCATCTAGGATCTTTCAATTCTGTTGGATTCAACAGCTTCCCACACTTTTCACACTGGTCTCCCCGTGCAGAGTCATAATTACAATCTAGTGTCGGGCAAGTGCCCTCAACGAGCCGATCAGCTAAGAAACGCTTGCAAGTGTCACAATAGAGCTGCGTTGTGTGCGTATGTAAGTCCAGTGAAGAGTCAAGAATATAGAAAACAAAAACAATAAAAGGATACCATCACAAGATATAGTACATAATTTATGGATATAGTACATAACTTATGGATAATATTACTAAGTACCTGCTGTGTTGTGTTTTCAGAAAGCCAGTTGTTCTCCAACAGCTTCGTGAAGATTGCTTGGCAGATTTCAGTTTGCCGGGGAGTTGATGTGCGGCCAAACTCATCAAAACTTATATTGAACCAGTCGTATACATCTTTATGTATTGCATGGTATCTATAAAGGCATTAAACATGATGAAAACGAGTTAAGATGCACTAGGTCACCAGTAATTCAAGTCATTGATAAATTTTCCAAAAATAAATAAATAAACCAAGCAACTCTACAATATCATAATAGAAAAATATAGAAAAGTGAGTCCCCGACTTGACACCATTGTCCACAAACTCTATGAAATAGCTTCTCTAAAAATCTCTGTGTGACACCAAAGAAAATTTATGCCTGCCTTTTTGTGTTTTTATTTTAATGTACTAAATAAGGAATACTCAATATGAGTATTCTACAATTTAGTTAGGGGTTCAACTTTAGTCTTTCAGCTTTGTTAGGGTAACATGGAGCCCAAGTCCCGTAGCTCCATGTTAATTTGTGTTGGCCCTAGGCGTGGATTAAGGCGTAATCAATGATGGTCAACGTTTTTTGGAGTAAGGTGTGAAAAAACACGAGTTTTTTGGGGGTAAGGCGTGAAAAAATGCGACTTATTTTTGTTTTTTTTAGTATTTTAAAAAATAGTATTTTAATTTACAAATATTTAGACATTTTTAAGGTATGTACCATTTTAGTATTTTTAATAGCCTTGTCATAGTTAAAAAATATTAAAATATATTAAAAAATGTCTAAACGCCTTTTCACACTTTTTTACGCCTAAGGTCCGCCTAGACTTCTAAGGTTTAAGGTTTAGCCTCCACGCCTCGGTCACGCCCCGCGTTTTTTAGAACCTTGCCTATGACAAGTGAACAAAGTGTAGCATCCACATAATGAATTCTATTCAAAAAATTATAGCCAAATGAGAACAATACTATATTGACCACTCCAATTCCCAACTTTAAGTAGCTTAGATGACAGCAATGGGTATTATAGAAGGAAAAGTAACTTGGATTCACAAGTGGTACATCAAGACAGAATGGGCGTAATGTAACTTAGACGCCATTAGATCAAAAAATGGATGCGAATAATTGTGAATAAATGCATCAAGGGTCAATAGGTTTGTCATTTCGTTGATTCTTCAATATAATTAAAGCCATCTAATCACGTAAGAAAAGGAAATCAAAATTGACCGTATCATGTGGATACAGCATCAAACAAGTGAAATACCATCAAACCCAACTAAAAATTCATTTGCTAATTCTCTACTCTCCTCATTATGAGTTGTACTATCCATCAATAAAACCATCACAATATCAATTAAGAAGAAAAAGAAGGGAAAAAAAAACTTTTTTAAAGTGCTCATTTAATTTGTGTTTTTGCTTATTCTTGAAATACATATTAGATTACTCACATGTGAAGTCTAAGATTTAAGAAAGCTATCATGTGATTCAAACTCTTGGCAAGAATTTCAGGAAAAGCACAAAAACTTTAACCAAACTAGCACTAAATGACAAACCCAACGACAAGTTGGAGTAAAATACAGGTGAGATGAGCAATTTTACTTGTCACAGATCTGCTGAGGTGTGCAATTCTCTTCCATGGCCTTGGTCTCTGTTGCCGTCCCGTACTCGTCAGTCCCACATACGTACAACACATTGTAGCCACGAATACGACAATAGCGAGCAAACACATCGGCACTTAAAACACCTGAAAAAGGAAAACAGTAAAAAGAAGGAAAATATAGTACTCCCTTTGAACATAAGAATGAAAAATAAGTGCAATTCTTTAAGGTTAAACAGAAATATATCTATTGGATATAAATCAATCAAGAAAATTACGTAAAGAAAGCAACAATTTGCAGAATTTGTTAAAAATGAGCAAAAGTTTGTACTTTGTTGTGCTAAAATTTTCAAAATACAAAGTTGTACAAGGCCCACAACACAACTAAAGTGGGACCGGGGCTTGGGTTTCCAGATTGTAAGTTCGTTTTCTTAAGTGGACAGTTCAAAAAAACTTTGCGGTCTTGAAAACAAACAAAACAAGGTTTAAATATATAGAAATATAAAAGCTTAGGGAGAAAGTATAAATATTACAGCCGATAATGTTGCCGAGATGCGGGATGTTATTGACATAAGGCAATGCGCTTGTGATGAGTATGTTTCTCTTTCCTGGAATCGGAAGCTTTGCTGTCCTTGCTTCATCTCCTGTGTGGCCGTTCATTTCTTGCTTTTGTGTGTGAGATAACTCAACAAGTACTAGCATACCACAAAACAGTGGACCGATCAAACACTTTTATCACCTGCATGATTTAAAGATGAATAGCACATTATGTCCACCGAAAACTAATTTGATTCGTAGCCTAAAAATATGGCATTACATCAATTGCAAACAAAAAAAACAGGACATGTTAGAATTTCTTTACATCAACTTATATCTTAAATTTCATATGGTTCAACAGGAGATTAACCCACATTTTGCAACAAAGTGTATATACAATTATCTTTTTAGGGGTTATGGTGGTGCTGAACCGTCAAGGTTACCAGAGAGCGTTACAGCAATTGAGTGAGATTTATCGTCTGTCTTAACGAGCTTATATAAGTGTAGGATAATACATCTAAAAAGGATTATTTGGATAAAAAGAATATCAGGGGTGAGCCCATTAGGAAGCTTGACAAATAATTTGTGCTATTCTATCATAATATATTATTTTTAATAGGTCATATTATTTTTTTATAGGATCTGGATATCCACCAGCACACCTCCACCAGCAACCTCATTCAAACTCATCAAATCAAACACCCGGCCAACAAAATAGCATATGGCTACATCTAAACAAGCATTTCATATTAGAATCAAGACAATACCAAATTTTTATACCCTAAGATTCCGGTGGTGATGCCATTTTCCAGAGATATGAACATTAACATTAGCTCTTGAAAATAAGTTCAAATCACACGCGTAATGTAATGAGAGAACAAAAATGAAAAATCGTTGGTTGAAAAAGAATCTGCTCAACAACCATAAAATTTAATTCATACCTCACCCAACATTTCAAGGAACTAACCTTGATTTTTTTTTCTTCTTGTTGTTGCAGAGAGAAAGCGAGAGAGCCCACGAATATATATAGACAGAAGAATTCGGAGGGACACGAAAAGCATTTGCTGTGTGTGAGCTGTGATGAAGGGCCTTTGAGCTGGAGTCGGCAAAGAGCCCCTTAGAGCAACCCTTACGCGCAGTGTAAATTTACACATAACTAGGCTAAATTTGTCTGTTAAAATACACAAAAATCCGGTAAAAAGGGTAAAAATAGAATAAATCAGCAAAATCGTACCAAAACGACGTCGTTTTGGCTGGGGCCCTCATAACCTTGCGCGGAACATCATGTTCCGCCTAAGGTTATTGGATTTTCGATTTTGCCCCCCAAAAGTCTTACGGCTTTTACGTTTCTTCCCTACCATTAATTACCTCAACTTCCACCTACATTTCAACAACCAAATTAAATTTCACACCCCTATTTAAATCTACCCACCGTAAAATATTTTTTCACACTTCAAAAACCAACAAGAGTTTCCACAGACCTTTACGAAGGTAAATTCTCTGATTTATTTTTCCTTGTAAATTATTTATTTATTCATTTTAATATGCTTTTTAATTACTTAATTATTAAATTTATTTAGTTAGAGAATATCAGTAATTATATTTCTGAAATATCAGTAATAAAAAATATCAGTAATTAATTATATTATCAGTAATAAAAAATATCAGTAATAGTTAATATTAATTATATTATCAGTAATAAAAAATATCAGTAATTATTTTTCTGAAATAATTATAGAATATCAGTAATTATATTATATCCATATGTAAATATTTCTGAAATATCAGTAATAAAAAATATCAGTAATTAATTATATTATCAGTAATAAAAAATATCAGTAATACTTAATATTAATTATATTATCAGTAATAAAAAATATCAGTAATTATTTTTATGAAATAATTATAGAATATCAGTAATTATATTATATCCATATGTAAATATTTCTGAAATATCAGTAATAAAAAATATCAGTAATTAATTATATTATCAGTAATAAAAAATATCAGTAATAGTTAATATTAATTATATTATCAGTAATAAAAAATATCAGTAATTATTTTTCTGAAATAATTATAGAATATCAGTAATTATATTATATCCATATGTAAATATTTCTGAAATATCAGTAATAAAAAATATCAGTAATTAATTATATTATCAGTAATAAAAAATATCAGTAATACTTAATATTAATTATATTATCAGTAATAAAAAATATCAGTAATTATTTTTATGAAATAATTATAGAATATCAGTAATTATATTATATCCATATGTAAATATTAGTAATTATATGTTGTGTTAATGTTTTCATGTAAATTTAATAATTATCATGAAAATTTAATAATATAAAGTTATCATGTAAAGTATTAGGTATTTACCAAGTAGCATGTAAATTTAAATAATTATCTTTTATGTTAATGTTATATTTATTTGTTCATTAACCAATATGCTAGAAAATTAATAAATTTTTTGTTGACATTACAGTGTTGATAATGGAACAAGTTGGAAAACAAATTAGACGGGCTGTTCGGGTTAAAAAGTCTAGAAAAATTGGAGAAGCAAGTCGAGAGCCCGAAGTAACTACTGCCGAGCGACCTATAGTTTTTGAAAACTATAGGCGTATTGTGGACGATGAAGATCACATTAAAGCTTCTCCGGACACGGCCACAAACGGCAACACAATAAAGATGCGTGGCAATTGGCATAGTCTTAGAGCCACATATCAACATTTTAAGACATCTCCCGATGTCATGCATTTTATACACCGTAGCGGTTGGGGAGAATTGTTGGATGCTCAAATTCCCAAGACAAGTTGGGGGTTGGTACAAGCGCTCGGTGAGCGTTGGTGGGATACAACCAATACATTCCAACTACCTACCGGGGAGCTCACCATTACTCCTTATGATTTTACGATTTTGTCTGGTTAGTTTTTGTATATAAAATATAACTTTAGTAAAAACATTAATTAGTAGAATAATTAAATTTACAATTGATTGTTATCATTCCCATGTTGTAGGTATTCCCATCGGCAGCGGTCCTATGGTACCGATGGATGATAGAAAATACTTGATTGTAATTGACGGAAGAACTCAAATTCGGGATGACATTATACATAAATATTTTCCCGGCATTGAACCAAATTGCAGTGATTCTTGTGGGGTGAAAGTGTCCAGCTTAAATAAGTGGTTTGATGCCATAAAGTTAAATACTGTGATTGTTGGCCCTGAGGACACTGCTAGGGCATTTCTATTTTTTTTTTTTGGGACATATTTTCTTCCCGACCGCAAGAGACAGCGTTCCTATTGGTTGGTTGGCTGCTTTAGAGGATATGGAGATTGTGGGATCATACGATTGGGGTTCGGCAATTCTAGCTCGCATATACTACTCTCTCCATCTCTTGTCAAGATGTCGCGTAGACTCTATGAATTGTTTTTGGCAACTAGTTTTGGTAAGTGTTAAAAGTGATATTATCTGTATTTCATATATAATTAATAATAAAATTTTGTTTTATAATACTCATTTCTGTATTGCAGTTTTTCGGGTTTGAATACATACAACGGGCGTGTCCCTTACTGAAGGAAGATAATGGTGATTGCTGGCCTAGGATTAATCGATGGAAGAAACAAAATCGGTTAAATCGTAAGGAGACAAAGGGCTCAATCCAGTATAATTTTCCCACAGCCCAGAGTCAGATTGAAATGCGATCGCCAGGTTCGATCAATTGGCTACCTTACTCGGGGTCTACTGTGGAGATGCATGCCTACGTTCAACATGCGAAGTACGTATCACTGAAACGATGCGTTCTTATGGATCCTCAATATGGGGGGGTATATTACTTGGGTGATCGATGCCGCCGACAGATCACCGGTGAAATTTGCATACCAAATGACCCTCCCGCGCAAATGATGAGGATACCCTTTCACACTGATAGGCATGGGATTATTATTGAAGAGATGGACCCGAGCGTATCCATTGTTTCTCAACCCATGTATGACCGTTACTGGAAGCAAGTGTCCCTAGGCCTTGTAATGCCACCCCTCTATCGAGCAGTCAACACGGATGTCATAAGTCCCAGCGCACTGCCATACCACATCCAAATACCGACTGTCCCTTCACAGGCACCTGACGCTTATGAGACTCCCACTGGTCGGGTAAATCCTACTCAACCACAAATGACTTGGGATCTACCATTTTGCAGTCCTTCTGGTGTACCCATATTGATTCCGGTTCCACGGACGGACAGGATTGCGGTCGATGAAGAATTGCCCACATACGATGACCTCCTATTTACTAGTCGGGAATTCTCTGATTATTGGCAGTCCTCGAGAGCCACCGCTCTAGGTGCAACCATGCATCGTAATAACTATTGGAGTCATGAGTTGGATATAGCTACAAGGAAGCTCCAAGAGTTGGGTGTATCTCACGAGCGGACTCCTCCCCCACCTAATTTTTTTAGTGGTACAACCTCGCCCTTTTACAACCCCACAGAAGATCCTCGACCTGCGACCACAGTGTATCGACCGCACATGGATGGAATTGGTGCACAAGAAGATAGTAGCCAACCTGGTCCGTCAACGCAAAATTATGACATGTCTGATGCTGTAAATTTGGATGATGTAGATTGGGATTTCGATAATTAATAAATATAATCCAATTACTGTTTCTTTTGTTATGTTGTTAATGTTGTTATCTTTATTATTAATATGTTGTTATCTTTATTATTAATGTTGTTAATGTTGTATTGTTAAGATTGACGCAAATTCATTTCACAATATGAAGCTTAATTTCACAAATGCATTTCATAAATTAAGAGAGTGTTCAGTATAAAAATATAAATGTAATAATACGAAGAGTGTATGCTTTTAACCAATTTATGTGTTTAGTATAAATTTATAGAATGTTCATCAATAATAGTGTGTGATTTTACCCAATTTAATGTTGTATCGTTATTATTGTACCGAACTAATGTGTATCTGTGGAAATTTGAAACAAATTCATTTCACAACCCAGAAAATAATATTACATAGTAGATCAAACGATAAAAATAAATAACATGTTACATACTCAGAAGCATAGAAATTTTAAAATCCAGATTGACCACCGTGTGGTGGATAGTTTGGAAATTCCGATTGGCACCGTGCTTTGTTGATTATATTAAGCACGAGGTATTCATGGTACTCCTTCTGGATTGAATTCATGTTTGAGGTGTCAGTGCTCATAATTTGTTGATCAAGCAATAATTGTTCACGCATATCTTTCCTCTCCATAGCCAATATACTGCGTTCGTTGAGCTCCAAACTTCGCTCCTTTAGTTGCAGTGAACGGTTAAGCCCCAAACGGGCCTCTTCGTCACGTACACGATCAGCCTGACATGATCGCTCAAATGATTCATTGAATGAAGAGCAACTATTCAGTATTTCTCGGTTCACCTCAATGTTTGTAGCCTTCGCTTTTCCTTTAGCCCGTTGCTTCATCTCTTTCCTTCCAGGTGGCCTCGGATAAGGCCTTTCTATATCAACTTCTGCCCCATCTTTGGAATTTCCTTCGTGAAACCCAGGATTCAGACTTCCTTCAGTATCTGTCGCACCCGTCATTGGCGAATCAAAATGAAATTGAGGGGAGTCTAAAAAAGTTTGGGAAAGTTGAAATTTGTGGAGTTGTTTTAAAATTTGGTAACAAGATTCGAAATTAAATGATTTTCCCTTGTTCTCTCGCTGGAATGCTAGATTAGCTGCAGTAACCTAAAAAAAATAACAAAGTAATTTTATTAACCCGTTAGCAACAGATTTAAGAGAAATAATATTTAAAAAAAATTACAAAAGATATAAGTGATTTTACCCAATCTGTGTTAACTGTCCCACTAGCACGATTTGTCATCGATGCATCTTTCAATTTAGAAACATATAACATTACGTGCCTCGAGATTTTACTATATCGGGTTTGTAGGCTGGGTCCCGTCCGTCGTTCAGTGATACCCGTCGTTGCATTATATTCTTGGGCGACTGCATCCCAAAATAATGTGCTAGGTCGATTAGTTCCTCGTAAACCATCATTTGTTTGATTTACGTAAGCGGTGCATAATACTTCATCGTCGTGTTGAGACATATTTTGACCTCGAACCATTGTAAAATAATCACGAAATATGTTAAGCAAATATAAAAATTTTGAAATTTTTTATGGGTAAATAAATAATATTTACTTACCTAAAAAAATATTTTTTGGTAATAATAATATTGAAGATACTAGAGAATGTTTTGAATAAAAAAATGAAAATGATGAAAATGAAGAAAATGAAGACACTAGAGAATGTTTTGAGAGTGTTTAGAATACAAATAAAAATGAAAATGAAGAAGAGTAATCGTATTTATAAAAAAAAAAAAATGTAACCGTTGGATACATAAATAAATAGCCGTTGAAATGTAACCGTTTGATAAAAAAAAATATTTAACCGTTGAAACCATTTGAAAGAGTTGGGGGATGAAAGTGGAAATATTGGAAATAGGGAATTGCTTGGGCGGAACATCATGTTCCGCTTAAGCAAATAATTTTTTTTTTCTTCCTTGCGCGGAACATGATGTTCCGTTTTGGGTGCGGGTCCCACAAAAAACCAACTAAGCCAATTGCATCTTTGTTATTTTATAGCTTACTCAGTGTTATATTTGACGTTTTGGCTTACCCACAGCATACTCATATAGGCTATTTATACATGTTTAGCATACCCATAAGGGTTGCTCTTAAGTCTTCTTGGAGATAGATTATAGGTACCTCGGCCCGGGTGTGTTGTTTTTAAAAGGAAAAAAACTGCATTGAAACATAATTGAGAGGAAAAATCCAATTTGTTTATGTTTTTAGAAGAGAAAAAGGCTTTGGACCCGAAACATTTTTGGCCCACGAATTTAAAAATAACTAGTTGTGCTCACGTGCGTTGCACGTATTGGCGAGTCCCGATATTCAACTTTACCCGTGAATGAATCCGAGTTATTAAAAATGTAAAATGCAAAGCAATAGATAATTTGTTTTGGGAAGACATTGGATAATAACAATTTTTAATAAAAAAAAAAAGAAAATGTATTCATCAATATTGGATAATAACAATTTGTAATAGCAAAAAAATAAAATGTATTCATCAAATATGTTGTTTTTGACGTTTGTTTGGATTCGAAGGTTCTTCTTCCTCTTCAACTTTATGAGCGACGAAACGTGCAAGCTTTCGATCAGAATCTTTAAGCGATTTTCCTTTAATATAGAATCTGTAGATTTTGCCAATGCACGTATATAACATTCGAATATAGGTTTAGTCCATAATTCCCTGTGCAATAAAAGAATAAATATTAATATTAAGTATACGTAATTATTATCGAGTGTTTCTTAATTTATGAATTTTAATTGTTAATAATAATGATATTACCTTTTCCTTTGAAGCAATGAACGTTGGAATGTTACAGCCAATGAAAGACTCTGCTTCCACGAAGAGTGTGACTGATGCTCTTTCATCATCGTTATGGACCACAAATTGAAGTAAATACCTTATATTTGGTAAAATAATGTGTTAGTAAAGTCTTATATATGAATTATGTCAAAAATTTGGGGCAAAGATTGAAATATTTGATTTTACCGGGAGAATTAGTGTGCAAAGGATGATGGAGATGATGGAGGAAACCCGACGCGTATGAAACGATGCATCGTGAAGCTTTTGAATGAAGAGGGTGGTGGGAGGTGAAGAATTAGCATGGGAGAGTAGAGAATTGCAATGTAAAACGCACTCATGGTTGTGCATGCTACCACAACCACTGATTTGGACACTGCCCCTTCTTTTTCCATTACTTACCAACTTGTAGATTTTCAGATCAGGCCACACATACTTAGGTTTTGCGAGGGTAACGAAATTTGCAATTCCTATTTATCATACAGGGGTTATTTTTATTCAGTCGCCTTAGGGCCCATGCATCATGTGCTTGATAACCAACGAATGAAGCAATGGGTATTCGTGAATATCAGGTATCTCTGCGCAAAGGAATTTATCATAATCATGTAGAGTATTGAGTTTGTAATCTTGTTTTAGTGTGACCAAAAAATGAGCATGTGACAATCCCCTCTTTTGGAATTTTATTACATGTACATGTGCAGTGAACTTTCCAAATATTTCTTTCTTAAAAAGTTTATCCTTTAGGTCCTTTATTTTATCTCAAAATACTCTTTATGTTAGATCAGGTCAATCTTGAGACAACTATCCTGGATGAATTAGAACTATATTGTGCCTACTTTGGTCGAGTACAAGTCCCTTAGTATATAGGCAACCCTCAAGTAATTTGTGTACATCACTAAATACTCAATTTTTTTCTTCAATTATTAGCTACATAAAAAGTTAATCTATTTTAGTAAATTCTAACAATGGAGGCCATTTTAGGAGTATAACTTGCCCCCCTCCCCCCCCCCCCCCCCCAAAAAAAAAAAAAAACACATTCTGGTACAAGTTTAACCTTGAATGTGTTATTCAAATTAGATGCAAATGTATTCAGGCTTGTTTAATATTGAGTAAATACTATGGTAGTTATTGAAGTAGACATGGGTTCATATATAGTCTGTTTAACTAAATCATAGTCTATATTTCTTGTAATGTGTAATTTAAAAGGTAAAGATTGTAGTTTTACTGTAATTTAGCACTGTACAGAAAAAAGGGTAAAGTCCTCTATCTCTCAATGATCCAATTAATTGCGAGTTCAAATTTAAGAGATATGCAAAGAGCCCCTTAGTGGCGATATACCTCATTGAAGTACAGATTCATTCATACAGATTTAAAGAAATTTCACCAGCACTAAATCATGAAATCAGCAAGCTTAACCCAATATCGACCCCTTGCATATACTTTAATCGTAATCACATGAATAGAAACAAACCGAAAGATGGGGAAAATTAGCTTACTGTGAGAATTAGCGTATAGAGGATGATGGAGACGATGGAGGAAACACCGTCGCATATGAAATGGCGCATCATGATGCTTTTGAATGAAGAGGGTGGTGGGATGAGAAGAATTAGCGTGGGAGAGTAGAGAATTGAAACATAAAACGCACTCATGGTTGTGCATGCTACCACAGCCACTGATTTGGACAATGCCCCTTCTTTTTCCATTACTCACTAACTTGTAGATTTTCAAATCCGGCCACACATATTTAGGTTTTAATCTTATGTTCTTTCACCACTCAGGGTATACATGACAAAATCATATATAAACTACACAAGAATCAAACTGGAAAAAAAATTCATCTGTCCTACACAAAAAAAAGGAAAAAAATGGCAGCAAAAAAACTTCGGTACTACGTAGGTAACATCCCTATTTCAGCCATTTTTTGTCCAACACGCAAAAAAAAGAAAAAAAATGCTTGCAACAAAACTTCTCGACTGGACATTCAAAGGCAAAGGATGAACCCCCCCTCCATTCTTTAACTAGATGACACTTCATATGCCAACATAACACTGATTCAACAGGCCTGCAATTCATTTGGCAAACCAAGGCACTATTTGTATGTATCAACAATTTCATCTTTTGTAGATATGAATTGGATTAAAAGCTCCTTTGAGGACTCCTTTTCACGTATTCTCTTATTTTTCTAGGTCTGAGCCAACGGCACCCCATGCCATCCCTACTCACCCCAGACCGTAGCTCCCGTGGATTCAAACCCCATTTATTCAATATTCTCTTTTTTTAAAGGTCCGCGCCAGCGACAACGCATGCCAGCTCTAGACACCACAAATCGAAAAATAAAATAGTTTCATATCTGTGACATTTTCAAAATGTCACATTTTCTTGTGAACACAGTGAACTTTAAGGTATGCACCAGAAAATGAAATAGTTTTATATCTGTGACATTTTCACAAATAGTAACATTTATTGTGTTAAAATAGTTTTATATCTGTGCCATTTTCACAAAAAGTAACATTTATTATGTTAATATTACACAGACAATATATATTGTGTCACAAAAAGTAACATTTATTGTGTCACAAAAAGTAACATTTTAAGAATGCGGACCGAACATGTGTCACCTAAAGGTGCGTCGAGAAATTATCGTTTAAATTATAGGTACACTCTCTCTCTTTTCTGGGCTCACCGCCAAGTGACACATGTCCGGTCCGCACTCTTAAAATGTGTACGCGTTCGCACAAGAGCTATATATATATATATATATATATATATATATTCTTTTTTTTAAAAGACACCTATATTTATCTTAACCTATTTAGTTGCTTAAACACTTATTTATCCAATATTCTCTTATTTTGAAGATTCGCGCCAACGACACCCCATGCCACCCCTTCTCACACTAAACTGGAGCTCCGGTGGATCCAAACTTCATTTATCCAATATTCTCTTATTTTTAAAGGTCCTCGCCAACGGCAACCATGCCACCCCTACCCACTCCAAATCGGAGCTCTGATTAAGGTCATTGGAGATCCGACAATGGTGGTGGGGATTGGGTGCCTCCAGTCGGGACCTTTAAAAATAAGAGAATATCAGAAAAAAATGGTTTGGATCCACCGAAGCTCATGTTTGTGGTGAGTAGGGTGGGATGGGGTGCCACTAGCGCGAAGCTTAAAAAATATAAGAATATTTGATAAATGAGTGCTTGATCGACTAAATGGGTTAAACTAGAAATAAGTGTCTTTTTTACAATACACACACACACACACATTAATTGACCAACACAGTAAATTTTACTGTCCGTGTAATATCAACACAATAAATGTTATTGATTCTGAAAATGGCACAAATAGAAAACTATTTCAACACACTAAATGTTAATGTTTGTGAAAATATAACAGATATAAAATAATTTCATTTTCTGTTGCATACAGTAAATTTTACCGTGTTCACAAGAAAATGTGACATTTTCATGAATTTGTGAAAATGTCACAGACATAAAACTATTTTATTTTTCAGTTTGTGGTGGGTAGAGATGGGATTCGTTGCCGCTGGCGTGGACCTATAAAAATAAGAGAATATTGGATAAATGGGGTTCGAATCCACCTAATATCCGGTTTGGGGTGAGTAGGGATTGAGAACGTGTGATAATTGATTAAGTTCGCAACTTTCTAATATAGCACACTTATTTAATTTCAGCCCCTAAACATTCATCTAAGGTGCGTGTGTCAACCGATAAATAAATAAAGCATGTGGCACAAAAAATATGCTGAGACACAGAATTCAGGAAAAAACCCCTTACGGGAAAAACCTTTATTTCACTATGAATATACAAGCCGCAACTTACAATTACATAGAGAAATCTGCAATGGATCAACGCGCAGCCAACCCACAAAGACACGCAGTCTTCAACTCAGCAAGAGAATACACGCAGCACCCTCCAAGGACTCGCAGCCCAATCACCAAAGGTAGAACCGCAGCTCTCCTCAATGACACGCAGCCATAAAAACTTTGTAGAGACTCCCTCAGCAATGACACGCAGCCCTCGGTTGCAAAGATCTCTCCACAAAGATGAACAACAACAAAGTTTGTGTTCTAGGGTTCCAAAAGATTCACAAAAGTAATTAGGATTTTTGTGTGAATCAAAAAGATGTTTTGCACATCAAAAAGGTGAAGACTTAGAGTATTTAGGACTCTGAAAATCGTCTTGAAAAGTCTTAAAAATAACTCTCCCGAAGTTGGTATAAATAAGAAAACCAAGGAAAGAGTTTTCAAAAACTGGGACTGCTCGTAATTATCCCAGGCGGACCGGTCCGGATTGAGGGCGGATCGGTCCGATTAGACCGGATCGGTTCTTTTATTCTGAGGCGGATCGGTCCGGTTGTGATCGGATCGGTTCGATCATTCAGGCTTCATCGGTTCGCATTCGGTCCGGGGTCTACTGGACTTCGAGCAAGCGGATCGGTCCGGTTGAGGGGCGGACCGGTCCGGTTTTCCCAGAAAAATAAAATCCTTTTAAAAGCCTCATTTTGCTTGAAAAAACTTACTTCTTATTTTTATAAAAAACATTTTATAAAAATTTCCCAATACTAAATATGAACTTTAAGGAACTTAAAAATAAAATTTTACCAAGTTCATTCTCGCAGAGGCTATGATGTTGAAGATGCTTTGATATTCGGATCCGTTGATGTAGATGCGATCTTGAGTTTCTTCAACGGTGTAACGGCGTACGACATATACATTGATAATGGACAAAAATGTCCTTACAGGGATGGAATTAGGTACCACTAGAGCGGACCTTTAAAAATAAGAGAATATTGGATTAATTGGTATTTGAGCGACTACATGGGTTAAACTAAAAATATGTGTCTTTTTTCAATATATATATACGAGTTTATAGATTATTCGACCTATTTATTTAACCAGTAAATTTTGTTGTCTGTGTAATATTAACACAAAAAATGTCACTGTTCATGAAAATATCATATATATAAAACTATTTCATTTTCTAGTGCATACAATAAAGTTTACTGTCTGTGTAATTTTTTTCTTTGAAATTTTATAGGCTTCATGGATCTTGTTTGATAGATCTCGGCGAGGAGATTTCAAAAATAATAATTTTGTGAAAAACGGATTGATCAATCAAAAGTTATGATTATTTGAAAATGAAAAAAAATGAAAAAAAAATTCAACCACTTATGTAACTTTCCCAAGGAAGTTAATCTATATGTAGGGAAAAAATATGGTTGGGATAAAATGAGTAAAGAAATGTCTAGTAGGAGATATATGCATCCAAATAAATTTAATTGAGCGGGAACTTTCAACATTCTCAAGAGTACAACTGTTGGGTGGAAAATCTCGTACTACAATTCCATGAATGGAAAATCTCGTAGTACTACTAGGTTCTGTAGTATACCCATCGATAACGATATACCGTGAATGGAAAATCTCGTACTACTAAGATATGCAGTACAAGTACCAAGTACGTAGATGATAATGTTGAATATTAACATAACTAATCGGCTTGTACCCATTACGATTGTTATAATACAAGAGAAATACAGAAGAGAAAGACGAAAATAAGTTCTTTTAAAAACCATGGTCAGGCACAACAGCTACCAAATCAAACACAATGGGAAGAAGTGTTAGTTGAAATGTAGAAGGTATATCCCAAATTTCTTTGTTTCTTTTCAAAGTATAATCATTCCACGGTAAATTATCTATATTTTCTCTAATTAGCTTTAGACACAATTGAGTCAATTTTCAAAGAATCTTAACGAGTTCGTTATATACATACATAACACTTTTTTCATATAAAGAAGGGCATATAACAAATAATTCATTGAATATTTTTTAATACATGTTTAGTTTAAATTTTTTTTATTTTATTTCAAAAAATTTCGTGTGACTTAAAAATAATCAAAAAAGGGGCGGGTAAATGGGTGTTTGAAAGAGTTTTTAAAATAAAATAAAAAAACATAGAGTAAGGTATTGTTTGTTTTTACCTCTTAAGTCTGAATATGAACCATTCAGACTTAAGATGTACGAAAAAGTATTTTTTTTAAATGATTAAGACGCTAATGGTTATATTTGGCTATTAATGATTAAGAGGTGGAGTTGGATCTGAAATCTGAATCTAAAAAAAATATCTCTGAATGAATGTATTTAGACTCATTCAGATTTCAAATTCAGATGAAAAAACAAGCGCAACCTAAATGTACATTAAAAAACATTTGAGGGATAAAATATTCGTGTCACTAAAATTTTTAGATAAAAGTTTTAACTTTACTATAGTATTTAGTGTAGTGTAAAACAACTCAATCCCTCCATGTAACAAAATTACCCATATTCCCACTAGAACAATGAAGTGCCCACACAACAGTCCTCTTGTAAGATAAATGTTGGTGTCTCATTGCACAACATCATTAATTGTTGTGCTCGCCACCATCTTCGCTCTAATCAGTTACTCTAATGGCTCTATATGTTATATTACAGTTTCTTTGATTTCACGCGTTCATGAAATGTTTTTTTGGTAGGAAAAAAATATATGTTTTTTTAATTTGACTTTCCATTAACTGTTTTCCTAGCAGATGTAATTTATATTAGATTTATTAAATGTTTACTTATTTTTTATATGCAAAATGCATTTTTTTTAAATGTATTTGTGATTTTTTGGGGACATATACTAAATGGTCACTCGAATATTTTGTAATATACGTTTAGTTCAATCCTTTTTATTTGTTCCAAAAAGTCCCTCAACATGCCATTAGCACGGACTTTAAAAATAAGAGAATATTGTTTAAATGAGGGTTTGAGGGACTTTTTGGAACAAAATAAATATTCAATTTTTAAGGCATTGTTCCTTTTATATATATATATATATATATATATATATATATATATATATATATATATATATATATATATATATATATATATATATATATATATATATATATAGAGAGAGAGAGAGAGAGAGAGAGAGAGAGAGATCCCTTTTTTAAGGCATATTCAATTTTTTTGTATGTACACACTTTTTTGTGTGTATATTTGTTATTTACCAGGTGAGTTTCCTAGCAATGTATTTGTGATATTTCTAAAAAGTATAAATGATATTTCTAATGTCATCGAAAGTGTATTATGGTCAAAATGGATTTTTTTTGCCAAAGATAAATAAATTAAGGGGCTAAAGTTGAAAAACCTTATTGGTGATTGAGTGAAATGTCAATCTCCTTTTATATTAAGTTTCTTTTTATGGTTACGTTATTAAAATTGACATAAACTACACATCAATTGCTAAAAGAAATAAACCAAAAGTTAATTTTTAGCGATAGAATCAAAAGATGTCTTATATTTCAACGATTGCAGAAGTAAGTACAAATTAGATTACATAGGGTATTTATATGGGAAAGATTATTTGCTAATTAAGTAATTAGTTAAAAGGACTAAAAAGATCAACAAATAACAAAAGAATACCTCATTAGTCCCAAACATATTTGGAGACTAATTATGAAAAGAAAATGCCTAAAAAGAACCAAAAATAAAAATAAAATAAAAAATAAAATGAAAATAACAACGGATTCCCATCACTCCCCCCCTAAAAGGGTTCGTCCAATAACTCAAAGGGGAAGGACTAAAGAGTCACCCTCTAAAATTGTAATCAATGCATGGACAGGAGGATGCTCGGTATCATCAAGGTACTCTGGTGTCTGATCCATCGCTAAAAGGGCCCCAAAACATGGCAGAGAGCAATCTGAAGCCCGATGTCCCACGTTGTTGTAATTAAAGCACTGAAATGTGGAAGGGCCTGAATGTGACATAGAAAAAGTAGTGGTAGGTGGAGTAGTGGTAGAAAATGTTGACCTGAATGTGTCGAGATGCTGGAGGAGCTGTCAGTGCTGCATGATAGGCCTTGACTTTGGTAGCATATTCTACCGCAATTAGAAAGTTCGGTATCCCTCTCAACCCAAGATCGCACTGAAGATGTGGTTGGAGCCCCAAAATATAGTGGTTGATCCGTTGATCCTCAATCTCGGGTAGACGATCTCTATTACAAAGGATATGGAACTGCTCTGTATACTCCACTACAAAAGACATATTATGTCGGAGTATTTGGACACAAACAAAGAGGTCATGCTCGTACATCGAGGGTATGAATCAGGCCTGAAGCGCGACCTTGAGGTTAATCCAATCCTAAATTTAAGGGAGCCATGCATATATCCTACAGTAGCAAATATCATTCTAGTAAACTCGGGTGGCTGCGAGGAGAACACATGAGTGGTCCTAAATCCGCTTATAGTAAAAAATTATCTCCATAGCGCCCAGCTAATCAACCATGTCATCTGGGGATAATTATCCATAGAACATAGGAACATTTATGGGAATATCCCCATGAAGACTCTGAGAAAGTAGCTGGAGTGCTAATGAAAGTGGGTCACCATCCTGATGAGATCACTTCACCTGATACAGCTGCAACATGATCATTCGGAATCAATGGCATCCAAGCAGGAGGTGGATGAAGATGGTGAACATGTGGGGGTATTGGGAGGCGCTGGGGGATCGTTGTGGAGACATGTACAAATCAGATGACCATGCTCGTTGTAATAAAAAACACTGGTGGTCTCGTAGTGATACGAAGCGAGGGCCACTGGGTAGGGGCGGGAGAATCCAATACAGGATGCTACAGTGAGTATCTCATGCGTTAGGGGATAAATAAGAGTCGGTGTAAAATAGAGAGAGATCATGATGGGATGGTGTATGATGTGAAGATGGAAAGGGTGTATGACGGAATATGTGTGGGTTAAGGGAGTCGGGTTGCCATCCGATTATTTTAAAGGTGCAGATCCCTTCAAAATGTCTGGGTAGCATTGGGATTCTGATGGGTTCGAGGATTGTAGGTGTAGGGACGAAAGTGCTAGGGGTGTTGGGTGGATCAAGGACGCCGAGAATGTTGAGTTGACATGGAGTTCGACTCTAGCTGGGGTATACGTAGGGGTTAGAAAATTGGGCAAGGTGTCCGAGTAGGCAGGGCATTTTAGTTTTTTCAATTGGGTCGATTTCTTGGGTTAGATCGGGTCGTCCATATTTTGGAGGGATTCAGTAATTTTTGGATGGCGGTAAGGGTCGAAAACTCTAAGAAAATCGACATTTGAGTTTTGGCCGAGATGTTTAGCATGGATGGGTATGGCCGAATTTCTGAGTTATTCTCTGGGCATTGATTTCCCTTACCTACGATTGGAATGCACTACCAGGCCTCGCTGCCGATGTCATTACTAACTAAACAGGCACGACCCTATTTTCTGATTTTTTATCCTGGCTGAAAAGGGCGACATTCCCTCTTGGTCCGATCAAGTATGGACGTTCTTTAATTCTCAAATTCACAAGGATGACCTCTTTTTCGGGTCGATGTGTGGTGTTTTTCGACGAATTTGTGGTGGAGGTGGCTTGAATTTTGGAAAATTGTTGTAGACAAGTCTTAAATTGTTCTTGCTGATTTTGAACTATTTCTTCTATTTTGCGATCCATTTGTTCTTCCAATTCTTGCATATCTTCCAATTGAGTCTTGGATTTTCTTGGAGCCATTACGAGTAGTGTACGATTTTGTACACCAACACACCAATACACCACTTGGGAAACGACACCTTGCTCTGATACTAATTTGACGTAACTACACGTCAACGGCTAAAAGAAATTAACCAAACAGTAATTTTTAGAGAGAGAATCAAAAGATGTCTTATATTTTAAGGATTGCAAAAGTAAGTATAAATGATATTACATGGGGGTATTTATATGGAAAAGATTACTTGTTAATCAAGTAATTAGCTAAAATGATTAAAAGGGCCAAGTAATAATAAAATAATGCTTAATTAGTCCCAAACGTGATTGAAGACTAATTAAGGAAAGAAAATGACTAAAAAGAACTAAAAATAGAAAATAGAAATAAAAGGAAAATAACAACAAATTCCCATAAAAATATGTCAATAACTTTTTCAAAACGTATTTCATTGACGTTCTTTTATTATAAAAATAGCCAAAATATTTGGCATATCTTAGTTAAACCCATATTTACGTTTAAAAGCTTATATCTTATGTGACACCCGCCTAATAAAATATCGGGTGATCAGTCCTATACCAAATTAAAACAGGAATCCCAGTTGGATCATCCTTAGCATCACTGTCGAAAACTTTTTAAAACTTACTAACCACCTAGTATTCCAAAAACTGGTGCCAATTTTAACTTTTTAAATAAACAAAACAGTACATGCGGAATTAAAATATAAACCATTCACACAATTGAATGAAAGTAAACAGAATAGTAATTACACAACTTGCCGAATAAATCATCGGCCACCAAATAAATAATCCAAATACAATTTTTCAACACCTGAATAAATTACACCTGAAAACTGTACCGAGAAGTCTGGGCTACAAACCCCAAATAAAACTGAAACTGATATAAGATTTCCTACTCTAGGAATGAATGAATGATGCGTCTAATCCAAACTCCTGCTAGCATCCACATATGCCGCAGCTCCATGTCCCTGGAATAGAATATCAATCTTAGCGTCCCTGTGGCTGGACACCTAAAAGGTTTTGAAAATAGTTTTATAGCAAGGGTTAGAACCCAAAACATTTTGAAAATATTTAGCAAGTGAATTAACTGCAGTAAGTTAAAATGCATGAATGCGCTTCATAATTAAGTTAGTGTCGCACTCCCTTGTGGACATTCTCACCCCTCCACTATTGTGCACACCTACCGGTTACCTTAACCCCACTTAGTTGTACTACCCCATGCAACTAGTCCTGGTATAACCTTCCCTTGCCATACTACTCTAACCCGAGTATAATAATTTCTTGAATTATAAGTTATTTCACAATTAACTTAATTAATTCCTCCTAAATAATAGCATATAACCGTGTCACAAGTTATATAAAATACATACATCACACACTGTATTATTTCCACCAATGATTAACTTAATTAATTTCTCATTAATTAACTATATGTAACTGTAACCCGAGTTATATAAGGTAAATACATCACGCACTGTATTATCACCTACATATAATATTTACTACCATATTATACGTACCTTTACTAACATCCACACATATATCATACGCGTATCTAGGGGTGGCCGTGGGCCGGGCCAGGGCAGGCCCGGTCGGGCTCGGACCGGGCTTGAAAAATTAAGTGCTATCCCAAGCCCGCTCGGGCCCAGATCGGGCCTTATTATGTAATCCCAAGCCCGCCCAGATTTGAAAGCTCTTTACCCAGGCCCGCCCAATCGGCCTTGTTATGTTAATTAAAAGATTTTTTTAAAAATTAAAATACCTATTTTTTTATTTAAAGACCAATTTTTTTAATTAAAAATCTGTTTTAAACTCCATGTATTACAAAGTCCATATATAAAGTTTTCCTCTCTACATGAAAAGACTTGATATACGTTTTTGTATTTATAAAAGTTTCCCCCCCCCATATATATATATATATATATATATATATTTTTTTTTTTCGGGCCTCGGGCCGGGCCGGGCCTCATCGGGCTTAAGAACTCATGCCCAAGCCCGCCCAAAAAAAAATCGGGCCTATAAAATTTTGCCAGGCCTGCTCTGCGGGCCTACTCACCTTACCCAAGCCCTATTTTTTTATTGGGCGGGCTGGGCGGGCTTCGCGGGGCTCGGGCCTATGGCCACCCCTACGCGTATCCATCCTTCCGAGTATACCCTCACCGGATGATTTCCTCTAGAATGCTATCTCACTAGGTGTGCTCACAAAACCTAGTTTCCCCAAGTTAGAATCGCTCACCAACTTGGGCCAAAATATACGAAATGGAGGCGGTCATATTCCTTCCCTGAAAGTGAGATAAATCCCTCACCCATATATACCGGACGCTATGACCTGGGGATATACTCGCCCTACTCCTCAAGCTAGGAGATTCACCCACATCGCGCAACCTCCCTTGATAGCATTAGAGTATATAAATTTAATAAATATCTAGTCACTGGTATTTAGTATCACGCAAAATAAATACACGTATATATATACTATCACGACACCGTATATATATAATATAAACTCCGGCTTTACCGTATACTCAAAATCCCGTACACTGCCTGTAATTTCCTGAGTCTATGGTCCGACTCAATGTAAATAAATTTTCTCACTTAATAATTTATCCTCTTCCCGAGTCTATGGTCCAACTCTAATATAATTAATTCACACCTCAATTAATATAATACTTTCCCCGAGTCTATCGCCCGACTCTAATTAAATTAATTAACACTCATATTAATTTAATACCAATCCGAGTCTGTGGTTCGACTCTAATACAATTAATTTACGCTTAAATTAATTAACCCAAATTCTGAGTCTGTGGTCCGACTCTAATATAATTAATTATCACATTAATTAATAAGTACCCCTTCACGAGTCTACAATCCGATTCTGATAAAACTAATTATCCCATCCATTAGTTTAATCCTACCCGAGTCTACAAACCGACTCTAATCAAATTAATTAACACCCTTATTAATTTAATCCTACCCGAGTCTACAAACCGACTCTAATTAAATTAATTTATACACTCTTATTATTTTAATATTTCCCCAGTCTATATTCCGACTCAAAATTATTTAGTTTATCTCCAAACTTAATTCACTACCTTAGGGTCGCATGACCAATATACCCGGATTCACTCACTTGATCCGTACCTCACTATTTTGGAATAAAATTTCTCAAATTTCATCCATTTAATGTCCCACATAAATTCATCCTAATCCCAATTTCTTTCTCCCATAATTGCTAGGAATATTTGTTTCACAATTATTTACCACTAATAATTGTATGTAAATTATTTTATTATTAATTCCCCCTTATACTTCACCCAAGGCCGAACTGCCCAGAATTTCCCATCGTCGATCAATCGATGCCCCCGATCGATCGATCGACCCCTTCGTTACAGCTCTTCTTTCCCCCTGTTTTCCACCATTAACGAATTTCAAGGTTTTTAAACCATAATTTAAACCTCTAATTACATAATCCCATCATCTACACATGGTTAATCCACATCCTATTCCTCATAGAAACCATTAAGATGATCAACTTCTCTAATTATCTCATAATTTTCGAAATGGGTCTTACTCCATAAAATTCAATTATCTGTTTTAAATTCCAATTTCCAGATTCAATTTCCCCTCTTTTATGTTCTGGATTTCTCATTCAAATCATATATGCATATTCAGATATAAATCACTCATCTAAATCTTACTTTGAATCTCATTCAAGTGTTTCAAAAACGAAAATCCCATTTTGTACCCATTTACACCCAAAAACGAATTTTCATACACACATCACTATGATATGAATTGATTATCATGCTTTAAGAATCAAAACAGTTAACCACTTGCCTAAAAGTGTTCGTAGTGTCTGATCCGTTGGCGTAGTCCCTCAATTTGGCTCCAAAAACCTCCAATTTGCTCTTGATTTGTTTTTCCCCCAAATCCCCTCTCAAACCCTAGGTTTAGAATTTGATGGCTGCTAATTTTCTAATCTCCCCATTAGGTTAAAAACCCTTAATCCCGTTTTTCACCTAATGGGCTTAATTAAAGTGGCCCAACTCACCCCGTGTAGGGCCGGCTATGCCCAAAAATACCCCGAGACCCAATTACTACCCCCGGGTACTCTTTTCTGACTATCTCGACCCATCCGGACTCAACCGCGCAGTCAGAATTGACATCCGAATTAATTTATAAAAATCCTTATCTCACACCCCATTAAGTCTATACCGACTCCCGGCTGGGATAAGTGCATACCCCGTCATTAATACCCGAAATGACGTAATTAAATTAGTACTATTCACTTAGTAAATAAATGTCCCTAAACATTAACCATTCACTCCCCGATTAATATTTAAATATATATATTGCCATAATTAATTCAATTAAAATTACCACACACAAGTAATTTAAAATTCCCGAATTAATTAAATATTAAATATACAAAAATACGGGGTGTTACATACTCTTCCCCTTACAAAGGAATTTCGCCCTCGAAATTAAGATAAACCTAGTGTTCCGATATTCACATCTTTCACACCAGTCATGTGCCTCCAAGCCCGCTATATCTATCCCATCTGTTTCTAACCACGTTGCACAAGTATGCATTTAAAATTTACCCAGGGCGCCCATACACCCTATTCCCGTGCTTTACCGCACAAAATTTTGCCTTAATTAACCCGGGTGCCCATACACCCTATCCCCGTGCCCTACTACACGGAAGTTACCCGACTGTACTAGTCGTAACCCGTACTATAACTTCGAACCCGTAGTTATATCACATACATATATATATATATATATATATATATATATAATTACTGCCCGGGTACTCAACCCATGTTACGTCCAACTATCTCTCCATTAATACTTTTCTCTCAACACAAAAGAATATACGCTTACCCTTATGCTACCAAAGACAACATAATACCGCGCCCTTACTACCACTAGTCCTTGCGCAAAATGAACCCCGAGCTATCTCTCTTTGCTCAAAAATAAATCTAACCACTCTGATTCACTTCCGTAAACATCCCCACATACTAGGATAAAATGTGAGACCACAAAACTTCACTATGTGCTATCGCACCATGCAATACAACATCTATACATCCACATATATACAGGCTATACGCCCTTTCTGGTGATACCTAGTACCAACCCTACCCTGGTGCCGCGAACACCAAAATTTTACACTACAATCCACAATAGTTAACTTCCATCGCTATCCAGCCGACATTTAGGAAATATCATCATCCCTACTCCCATAATTCTCGAAAGTAGTAATTCTTCGCAAAATTCAAACAATCACTCAGCGTACACCTCCACCCTCTCGTGAAGAACACCAAGGAACTCCGCTACCCTACGGAAATTTCTCCACATACTATGGCTGCTACCGCCAACGCACCCACTAAGTTCGACTCACCTGTAAACTTTAGTGAAAATTATGTCTTATTTTTGTGACATCCTCTTTGTCACTCAAAAAACAATATACCCCATGCCCCTAGGGTAAAAATAATTACCTCTATACTCCAGCTACAACGGCTGGTTCTCGATTTTCGGAGCAGCTTCTCCCTTCCCGAATGCACCCGTGACTTGCGTTAGTGGATGTACATCCAGGACCTCATCCTGTAGTTGACCCCTGCCTCACTTAAGGCAATATCTCTTCATGTGTCTCGCTTTTCCCACAAACGAAACACTTTCTAACATGTTCACCCTGCCACTGATCCCTTCCATGCCAACCTTGTTGGAATTCCTGGCCATCCCTCCGATAGCCTCCAGTTCTAGATCGTTTGGCATGATTTCCCTGCCAGAAATACTGCCCCTGATCTCCCCCAGTCTGCTGCTGGGATACCCCACTGGTATTGTTCCCTTCTGCCTCATCCAACTGGCTAATCCCCACTCCCTTCCCGTTTCCTTTCGCGTGGAAGCAATATTCCCGACAGTGCCGGAGTGTTGCGTTAATGACATCAGTATAATCTACTAATGCGGAATTATCAATTAACTGTTGTCTGATTCTCCAGACTAACCCATCCCTAAATGTTGCTTCCTTTCTCTTTTCCTCGCTTACCTCATCCGGTATAAAATTTACCAACGAGTGAAATCTTCCTCGTAATCGATCACTAAACGGTCTCCCTTTGAGTCTCCTCACAAAATTTTCTCCTCATTTCGGTGTCGACTGCTGAAGGAAAAAATACTTGCGGTCGAACCGCACCCAAAACTCTGTAGTAGCTAGTGTGTCCCTTTCCTCAATTGTGGTGATCGACTCCCACCACTGTAGTGCTTCTCCCACTAAACTAAAAGTGGTTAGCATTTGCTTCCGTACCTCATCGCAATCTCCTATGCGTAGGTAACGCTGGATATCTCTCTTCCTTGACACGCTAGAACTACATCTGAACCCCTCACAATTCTGATGGGTTCCCACTAAAATATCCTCTCTTTCTTGCTTCCACCCTGACGACTCCGCGTGAGTCTGAACGTCCGACGCCACTAACACTTGTGGCTGATCCCGTGTCAAGTACCTTGCCGTTGTGACCACCGTTACTCCAACTGCCTGTGCCACTATTTCAGTGACCTATGCTGCCCCAATCATCTATGGCCGTTGCAGTGGTAGCTCTTGCTCCTAACGAGCCTCCCCCGTCTCCTCTCCCCCTGCTGCCCTAACTGTTCTCTCCCTCCTGGGCGTCATCTGGACTGAGAATCGAATTGTATGAGTTCACTCTCAAATATAAATTTCGCAGAGGAACGTATATTCGCATACGTATGAGAATACAACAATCCTATGATAGGGCTCTATATCAAAGATTGCTAAGCTGAAACGTGAAAAGCCGCACAGATCCTACGGACACTAGAACCTGATGCTCTGATACCATCTGTGACACCCCGCCTAATAAAATACCGGGTGATCAGTCCTATACCAAATTAAAACAGGAATCCCAGTTGGATCATCCTTAGCATCACTGTCGAAAACTTTTTAAAACTTACTAACCACCTAGTATTCCAAAAACTGGTGCCAATTTTAACTGTTTAAATAAACAAAACAGTACATGCGGAATTAAAATATAAACCATTCACACAACTGAATGAAAGTAAACAGAATAGTAATTACACAACTTGCCGAATAAATCACCGGCCACCAAATAAATAATCCAAATACAATTTTTCAACACCTGAATAAATTACACCTGAAAACTGTACCGAGAAGTCTGGGCTACAAGCCCCAAATAAAACTGAAACTGATATAAGATTTCCTACTCTAGGAATGAATGAATGATGCGTCTAATCCAAACTTCTGCTAGCATCCACATATGCCGCAGCTCCATGTCCCTGGAATAGAATATCAATCATGGCGTCCCTGTGGCTGGACACCTAAAAGGTTTTGAAAATAGTTTTATAGCAAGGGTTAGAACCCAAAACATTTTGAAAATATTTAGCAAGTGAATTAACTGCAGTAAGTTAAAATGCATGAATGCGCTTCATAATTAAGTTAGTGTCGCACTCCCTTGTGGACATTCTCACCCCTCCACTATTGTGCACACCTACCGGTTACCTTAACCCCACTTAGTTGTACTACCCCACGCAACTAGTCCTGGTATAACCTTCCCTTGCCATACTACTCTAACCCGAGTATAATAATTTCTTGAATTATAAGTTATTTCACAATTAACTTAATTAATTCCTCCTAAATAATAGCATATAACCGTGTCACAAGTTATATAAAATACATACATCACACACTGTATTATTTCCACCAATGATTAACTTAATTAATTTCTCATTAATTAACTATATGTAACTGTAACCCGAGTTATATAAGGTAAATACATCACGCACTGTATTATCACATACATATAATATTTACTACCATATTATACGTACCTTTACTAACATCCACACATATATCATACGCGTATCCATCCTTCCGAGTATACCCTCACCGGATGATTTCCTCTAGAATGCTATCTCACTAGGTGTTCTCACAAAACCTAGTTTCCCCAAGTTAGAATCGCTCACCAACTTGGGCCAAAATATACGAAATGGAGGCGGTTATATTCCTTCCCTGAAAGTGAGATAAATCCCTCACCCATATATACCGGACGCTATGACCTGGGGATATACTCGCCCTACTCCTCAAGCTAGGAGATTCACCCACATCGCGCAACCTCCCTTGATAGCATTAGAGTATATAAATTTAATAAATATCTAGTCACTGGTATTTAGTATCACGCAAAATAAATACACGTATATATATACTATCACGACACCGTATATATATAATATAAACTCCGGCTTTACCGTATACTCAAAATCCCGTACACTGCCTGTAATTTCCTGAGTCTATGGTCCGACTCAATGTAAATAAATTTTCTCACTTAATAATTTATCCTCTTCCCGAGTCTATGGTCCAACTCTAATATAATTAATTCACACCTCAATTAATATAATACTTTCCCCGAGTCTATCGCCCGACTCTAATTAAATTAATTAACACTCATATTAATTTAATACCAATCCGAGTCTGTGGTTCGACTCTAATACAATTAATTTACGCTTAAATTAATTAACCCAAATTCTGAGTCTGTGGTCCGACTCTAATATAATTAATTATCACATTAATTAATAAGTACCCCTTCACGAGTCTACAATCCGATTCTGATAAAACTAATTATCCCATCCATTAGTTTAATCCTACCCGAGTCTACAAACCGACTCTAATCAAATTAATTAACACCCTTATTAATTTAATCCTACCCGAGTCTACAAACCGACTCTAATTAAATTAATTTATACACTCTTATTATTTTAATATTTCCCGAGTCTATATTCCGACTCAAAATTATTTAGTTTATCTCCAAACTTAATTCACTACCTTAGGGTCGCATGACCAATATACCCGGATTCACTCACTTGATCCGTACCTCACTATTTTGGAATAAAATTTCTCAAATTTCATCCATTTAATGTCCCACATAAATTCATCCTATTAGTATACAAGGACGCACAAATCCGTAAGAAGATTAAGGTGTAAGTAATAGAATATGAGAGATGTCATGTGATCACCTTTAGTGATGTTTTATTTAGGTGCCAACACTCCACCTGACCTCACCATATCCTCAAGGACGTTGATGGAGGCTTTTGAATAGGACACGTATGGACAAATTCGTTCTCTTGGAGAGCTATCAGGCGGGGATACTAGTAGCTCATCATCGTTCATGTAGTGCATAAAAAAATTAAGAAATTCGATATGTACACGAGGTTTGCCAACCTCCTCAAGGAACCTCTGGATATCCTTACTTCCACTTATAACCCATCGCATATTGTTGTAAATGCATGATAAACCTATTTGGCACGTTTCCTAAAGTTACATGAAAATACAAGTTCATGGTAATGATATTGACTAGTTCACCAAATGCGATGTGTGGAGGACCCTTTATGACCATCACCGAGAAAAATGGAAGGATATATGCGTAATAACTTAGTTTGAAAATTCAGAATCCCATTAAAGATCATCAGAACATTGGACATTGGTTTCTCAAGCAACTTAAAAAGCCCATATAAGTTATACAAGCTTGGACATGCTTCTTGGAATATGCATGAGACCATTTACTTAGTAGTGTACTATCCTTTTCACAGAGCCTGTCATTTTTAATTCATTAAGTACAGAAAACCTAATTCATTTTTTCTCATCATGAGAGAGCATGCTATTTGAGCATTGTATCTTCCAGCAAGGCATAAACACTTGGACTTATAATACATGGATTTCATGTTATTTTTTATTTTCCTTTTATATTTGGGCCTGTTCTATATCCCATGCAAGGCATAAACACTTGGAGTTATAATACATGGATTTCATGTTATTTTGTATTTTCCTTTTATATTTTGTATGTCCCATATCTGTTGGACTTGTTTTTATTTTTTATATTTTCATATCATGTATGTTATAGAACCATCCATAAATTAGAATAAATACATTTATTTCTCCCTCATTTGGGCAAGCCATCACATCACACAAATCCTTCATGGCATTGGAGCCAATGGTAAGTGGATCGACTCTTGTCCGTGTCATTTGTTGGGGAAATTATGTTACAATGATAGTATAACAAATGTGTTACCCCAAGACAATGATGTTGAGTGAACTCGTAAAAGATTACAAGTGTACCCTCATTAACACCAATTAGTTAAGGTGAGACTTAAGATCTGACTAGTCATAACACTTAATCTCCCTTACTTAACTGGCGCATGATTCAAAACAATACAATACAACTTATATAAAGTACTAACGTTGATTATTTCTGGTCTTATTTCCCATACACATTCACTGCTTAAATCCTTAGATCTTGAGGTTACTAGTGAGTTGACCATGTTAGATTTTGTATCCATTAGCTGTGAATGAACATTTTAAGTTGAATAAATGTAGTAGGGAATATGTGAACTTACTATTTTATGGATCATACTAGATTTAGGAATTGGTAAGATGAAATTATGTTCATTATAATCTTAACCTTCAATATGTGTGTTGAAGATAATTTTCCTCTACTCCTGGTTGGATGGTTGGAGGTAGGTACATTTGGGAGAAAGGTCATATGATTTAATTTTAGATTATAGGCCCATAAATAAAATAGTGATGGAATAAGGAGATAGACATAGAGGAACTAAGCTTCAAATAATGGTTCTCCAAACCTAAAGAAGTCATAAAAGTGAACCACATACCTGATGATTTTGACCATTTTCCTCTCTGTGTATAATTATTTAGGAACGTGTTAGGATAATGGTCGACTACATGTCGTGATTGGGTTTACGATTGGAATCCTTAGCCTTGCAATGACGTGGTGGTAAAAAAACCCTTTCCCCCGTTAATGAATCACCCATTGCGATGGGATAGGCATATTGTAACAACCTGAGACTTTAGAGATGATAATTTATTTATTTTGGGAGAAATAAATATTATCTTATTTGGTGAATTATTAAATTGGAAATTAAGGTCAAAATTTGGAGTTGCTAAAAAGTTTTTCAAATGGCAATTCTGAGGGTGTATTTATTTCCGAAAGGGTCGAGAAAGTCGAAATAACTGTACTTGGGGTCTATTTAGGTTCCGAAATATTTTAAGTTCGTTTGGCTCGAACTAAAGTTACCGAGTCATTTAAAGTGTGTATTATCATTTAAAGATGTGTATATTGGGAGATAATGCTTAAAAGATTTTGGGAGAAACAATTCTCCAAAGAGAGAAAGAGAAATAGAAAGAAAGAAAGAGAGAATAAGAAAGAAGAAGAAGAGAAAGAGAGAGAAAGTGGAGATTTCCGGTATTTACGCAATCTCGAGGACGAATCAGACCCTACGAACCCGAGGCAAGTGATTAAATTTGCTAAATAATTGTTGTGTACCATTTATTGAATGATTTGAGGATTAAATTTATGGGTTTTAGGTCAAAACCTAACTTTTGGGTAAAATCTTAGATTTGTTTGGTAGAAATGGATTTGAGGTTATAAATTAGTTCATATGTGTTCTTGGATGAATATTGATGATATATATATGTGATTGGGTTGAAGAAAAATGCAAAGAAGAAGATTAAAATAAATTTTGGGATTTTAGGCTAAATAAAAAGTAGCCATTTTCATGAGTTCTGCAAAGCCGAATCGATTCGGCCCCTTACCGAATCAATTCGGAAATATGCAGTTGCCCAGGTCCGAGAGACCGAATCGATTCAGACTCAAGCCGAATCGATTCGGCCTTAGACAGAATCCCAGGTCTGAGGACACTAATCGATTCGCTTTGGAGGCCGAATCGATTCGCAGGGCCGAATCGATTCGGAATTGGCCCGAATCGATTAGGAAACAGGGCATTTTGGGGGAATGTTTTCTAGGGAGAATTTCATTCCGTTTCGTTTGAGTTTATCGATTGGGAACCTCTATAGGAATTATATGAAGTATGTTTTGGGGACTTTTAGAGAGTTTCCCTTATAGGAAATTATTGGAGTCATATTGACTTAATTTGAGGAATACCGATTAGAGATTATGGTATATTCTAAGCGGGGAAGCCCACCTTATTTGAAGATTATATTTGGAGATAATTATGAAATTTATATGAAAGAATGAGAATGAGTATAGTGATGTTGGATTTTTGAATCAAATCCCAAATGGGATAAGTACAAAGGTTCATATAATTATTTGAACCATATTATGGATTGAGAATTATAAATGCTAATAAATGTGCATACGGATAAAGAAATATCCTTAACGATGATTAGTCTGGGAGATGTCTCACACAATGAGAAATGTTAATTGAGGTGCATTAGCATAAATTATATCCTTAACATAAATAGAATTGAGAGACAATTCATAAATAGAAGCGAAGTGTGAGCTTCAAGTGGGAAATAGTATAGTGTATACTAAGTGGGGAAGATGTGTGAGAATTGGCGATTAGTATATCGAGAGGGAAATATACTAAACAATAATATTATTTCATCTACGCCTAAGAGCGTACTATGAACATGTAAGTGATGTGGTAAGTATATCTTATATGATGGCATATCTTTATATGATGTGATGATGTATGTATACCTTATATATATATATATATATATATATAGTGAAGCATACCCCCTCCTTGCTATCATTGAGAAGTTACGTGCGATGAGGGTGAGCATCCTGGCTCGATGAGTTGGGTGTGGATATTCTCCAGGTCATTGTCGTCCATGGCGATTATTATGTGATATGCATTTATTATTTTGGGGGTTAGAAGTCGTGGGTATGTGTCGTTCTCACTTACCGGTTAGAAACTATGACCGCTTCCCGGACATTGTGTGTGTAAGTTGATCATGAGGTGGGTGTCATTTAGCCCCACCAGGTGGCCCTCTGTTTGCTACGTGGTTTGGGCAACTGGAAGATGATAGCATTGTGAGCCTGCATCCCCGAGTTATAGCTCGTTTGGATGGTTATTATAGTATGGTTGTGATTGGTTACATGGGTATCGAGGGCATAATGGACCTCAACGACCAACATTCCAAGGAGTAGTGTAATGGGGGGTTCCTTATTTCTATTTCGCTTTTGCGAGACGACCCCCGCACGAAAGCGGTGAATATCAGGAGTTGAGAGGAGTTATTTCTTTGGACCATTCAAAATTTTTGCTCTATTAATATGCTAGTATAATTTATATATCTATGGGATTATGGAACTTTGGAGGCAAATGAAGCCTCATTATGATTGGCACGAGTAAAGCTCGAATAAAGGGGGTATGGGCACCCTAGTGGTTAATGAATTGATTTTATCAACTTAAAACAAATTAAAATAATTCGTCGTGGGAAGTTAGAGGTTTTAGTATAAGATTAGTGAGGATGAGTATCATAGTAACTAGTTGAGCCTTGGAGAATTAGGATTAGCTAAATTTCGAGGACGAAATTTTTGTAAGTGGGAAGTTTGTAACAACCCGAGACTTTAGAGACAATAATTTATTTATTTTGGGAGAAATAAATATTATTTTATTTGGTGAATTATTAAATTGGCAATTAAGGTCAAAATTTGAAGTTGCTAGAAAGTGTTTCAAATGGCAATTCTCAGGGTGTAGTTATTTCCGGAAGGGTCGAGAAAGTTGAAATGAATGTAGTTGGGGTCTATTTAGGTTCCGAAATATTTTAAGTTCGTTTGGCTCGAATTAAAGTTACCGAGTCATTTAAAGTGTGTATTATCATTTAAAGATTTGTATATTGGGAGATAAGGCTTAAAAGCCTACGGGAGAAACAATTCTACAAAGATATAAAGAGAAATAGAAAGAAAGAAAGAGATAAGAAGAAAGAAGAAGAGAAAGAGAGAGAAAGTGGAGATTTTCGGCATTTACGCGATCTCGTGGACGAATCAGACCCTACGAACCCTAGGCAAGTGATTAAACTTGCTAAATAATTGTTGTGTACCATTTATTGCATCATTTGAGGATTAAATTTATGGGTTTTAGGTGTAGTTTATCAAAACCTAACTTTTCGATAAAATCTTAGATTTGTTTTGTAGAAATGGATTCGAGGTTACAAATTAGTTCATATGTGTTCTTGGATGAATATTGATGATATATATGTGATTGGGTTGAAAAAAAATGAAGAGAAGATGATTAAAATATATTTTGGGATTTTGGGCTAAATAAAAAGTAGCCATTTTCATGAGTTCTCCAAAGCCGAATTGATTCGGCCCCTTACCGACTCGATTCGAAAATATGCAGTTGCCCAGGTCTGAGAGACCGAATCGATTCAGACCCAAGTTGAATCTATTCGGCCTTGGACAGAATCCCAGGTCTGAGGACCCGAATCGATTAGCCTTGGAGGACGAATCGATTCGCAGGGCCGAATCGATTCGGAATTGGCCCGAATTGATTCGGAAACAGGGCATTTTGGGGGAATGTTTTCTATGGAGAATTTCATTCCGTTTCGTTCGAGGTCATCGATTGGGAACCTCTATAGGAATTGTATGAAGTATGTTTTGGAGACTTTTAGAGAGTTTCCCTTATAGGAAATTATTGGAGTCATATTGACTTAATTTGACGAATACCGATTAGAGATTATGGTATATTCTAAGTGGGGAAGCCCACCTTATTTGAAGATTCTATTTGGAGATAATTATTAAATTTATATGAAAGAATGAGAATGAGCATAGTGATGTTTGATTTTTGAATCAAATCCCAAATGGGATAACTACAATGGTTCATATAATTCATAGAACCATATTATGGATTGAGAATTATAAATGCTAATAAATATGCATACGGATACAGAAATATCCTTAACGATGATTAATTTGGGAGATGTCTCACACAATGAGAAATGTTAATTGAGGTGCATTAGGATAAAGAATATCCTTAACATAAATAGAATTGAGAGACAATTCATAAATAGAAGCGAAGTGTGAGCTTCAAGCGGGAAATAGTATAGTGTATACTAAGTGAGGAAGATGTGTGAGAATTGACGATTAGTATATCGAGAGGGAAATATACTAAACAATAATATTATTTCGTCTATGCCTAAGAGCGTACTATGAAGATGTAAGTGATGTGGTAGGTATACCTTATATGATGGTATATCTTTATATAATGTGATGATGTATGTATACCTTATGTGATGGTATATATATATATATATATATATAGTGAAGCATACCCCCTCCTTGCTATCATTGGGAAGCTGCGTGCGATGAGGGTGAGCATCCTGGCTCGACGAGCAGGGTGTGGATATTCCCCAGGTCATTATCGTCCACGGTGATTATTATGTGATATACATTTATTATTTTGGGGGTGAGAAGTCGTGGATATGTGACGTTCTCACTTGCCGGTTAGGAACTGTGACCGCTTCTCGGACATTGTGTGTGTGAGTTAACGACGAGGTGGGTGCCGTTTAGCCCTATCAGGTGGCCCCTAGTTTGCTACATGGTTTGGGCAACAGGAAGATGATAGCATTGTGATCCTAAGTCCTCGAGTTATAGCTCGTTTGGATGGTAATTATATTATGGTTGTGATTGGTCACATGGGTATCGAGGGCATAATGGACCTCAACGACCAACATTTCTAAGGAGTAGTGTAATGGGGGCTTCCTTATTTGAATTTCTCTTTTGCGAGAAGTCCCCCGCACGAAAGTGGCGAATGTCAGGAATTCAGAGGAGTTATTTCTTTGGACCATTCAAAATTTTTACTCTATTAATATGCTAGTATAATTTATATATCTATGGAATTATGGAACTTTAGAGGCAAATGAAGCCTCATTATGATTGGTACGAGTAAAGCTCGAATAAAGGGTGTATGGGCGCCCTAGTGGTTAGTGAATTGATTTTATCAACTTAAAATAGATTAAAATAAATTCGTGGTGGGAAGTTAGAGGTTTGAGTATAAGATTAGTGAGGATGAGTATCGTAGGAACTAGTTGAGCCTTGGAGAATTAGGCTTAGCTAAATTTCGAGCACGAAATTTTTGTAAGTGGGGAAGTTTTTAACAACCCGAGACTTTTGAGACGATAATTTATTTATTTAGGGAGAAATAAATATTATTTTATTTGGTGAATTATTAAATTGGCAACTAAGGTCAAAATTTGAAGTTGCTAAAAAGTGTTTCAAATGGAAATTCTGAGGGTGTATTAGTTTTCGTAAGGGTCGAGAAAGTCGAAATGATAGTACTTGGGGTCTATTTAGGTTCCGAAATATTTTAAGTTCGTTTGGCTCGAATTAAAGTTACCGAGTCATTTAATGTGTGTATTATCATTTAAAGATGTGTATATTGGGAGATAAGGCTTAAAAGCCTACGGGAGAAACAATTCTCCAAAGAGAGAAAGAGAAATAGAAAGAAAGAAAGAGAGAAAGAATAAAGAAGAAAGAAGAAAGAAGAAAGAAGAAAGAAGAAAGAAGAAAGAAGAAGAGAAAGAGAGAGAAAGTGGAGATTTCCGGCATTTACGCAATCTCGAGGACGAATCAGACCCTACGAACCTGAGGCAAGTAATTAAACTTGCTCAATAATTGTTGTGTACCATTTATTGCATGATTTGTGGATTAAATTTATGGGTTTTAGGTTTAGTTTATCAAAACCTAACTTTTGGATAAAATCTTAGATTTGTTTTGTAGAAATGGATTTGAGGTTATAAATTAGTTCATATGTGTTCTTGGATGAATATTGATGATATATATGTGATTGGGTTGAATAAAAATGAAGAGAAGATGATTAAAATAAATTTTGGGATTTTAGGCTAGATAAAAAGTAGCCATTTTCATGAGTTCTGCAGAGCCGAATCGATTCGGCACCTTACCGAATTGATTCAAAAATATGTAGTTGCCCAAGTCTGAGAGACCGAATCGATTCGGACCCAAGCCGAATCGATTCAGCCTTAGACAGAATCCAAGGTCTAAGGACTCGAATCGATTCGTCGGAATTGGCCCGAATCGATTCGGAAACAGGGCATTTTGGGGGAATGTTTTCTCGAGAGAATTTCATTCCGTTCCGTTCGAGGTCATCGATTGGGAACCTATATAGGAATTATATGAAGTATGTTTTGGAGACTTTTACAGAGTTTACCTTATAGGAAATTATTGGAGTCATATTGACTTAATTTGAGGAATACCGATTAGAGATTATGGTTTATTCTAAGGGGGGAAGCCCACCATATTTGAAGATTCAATTTGGAGATAATTATTAAATTTATATGAAATAATGAGAATGAGTATAGTGATGTTGGATTTTTGAATCAAATCCCAAATGGGATAACTACAAAGGTTCATATAATTAATTGAACCATATTATGGATTGAGAATTATAAATGCTAATAAATGTGCATACGGATACAAAAATATCCTTAACGATGATTAATTTGGGAGATGTCTCACTCAATGAGAAATGTTAATTGAGGTGCATTAGGATAAAGAATATCCTTAACATAAATAGAATTGAGAGACAATTCATAAATAGAAGCGAAGTGTGAGCTTTAAGCGGGAAATAGTATAGTGTATACTCAGTGGAGAAGATGTGTGAGAATTGACGATTAGTATATCGAGAGGGAAACATACTAGACAATAATATTATTTCATCTACGCCTAAGAGCGTACTATGAACATGTAAGTGATGTGGTAGGTATACCTTATATGATGGTATATCTTTAAATGATGTGGTGATGTATGTATACCTTATGTGATGGTATATATATATATATATATATACTGAAGCATACCCCCTCCTTGCTATCATTGGGAAGTTGCGTGCGATGAGGGTGAGCATCCTGGCTCGATGAGCAGGGTGTGGAGATTCCCCAGGTCATAGTCGTCCATGGTGATTATTATGTGATATACATTTATTATTTTGGGTGTGAGAAGTCATGGGTATGTGACGTTCTCACTTACCGGTTAGGAACTATGACCGCTTCCTGTACGTTATGTGAGTAAGTTGATCACGAGGTGGGTGTCGTTTAGCCCCACCAGGTGGCCCCCAGTTTGCTATATGGTTTGGGTAACTGGAAGATGATAGTATTGTGAGCCCGCGTCCTCGAGTTATAGCTCATTTGGATGGTTATTATATTATGGTTGTGATTGGTTACTTCGGTATCGAGGCCATAATGGACCAAAATGACCAACATTTCCAAGGAGTTGTGTAACGGGGGCTTCGTTGTTTGGATTTCGCTTTTGCGAGACGTACCCCGCACGAAAGTGGCGAATGTCAGGAATTGAGATGAGTTATTTCTTTGGGCCATTCAAAATTTGTACGCTATTAATATGCTAATATAATTTATATATCTATGGGATTATGGAACTTTGGAGAAAAATGTAGCCTCATTATGATTGGTACGAGTAAAGCTCGAATAAATGGTGTATGGGCGCCCTAGTGGTTAATGAATTGATTTTATCAACTTAAAACAAATTATAATAAATTCGTCGTGGGAAGTTAGAGGTTTGAGTATAAGAGTAGTGAGGAAGAGTATCGTAGGAACTAGTTGAGCCTTGGAGAATTAGGCTTAGCTAAATTTCGAGGATGAAATTTGTGTAAGTGGGGAAGTTTGTAACAACCCGAGACTTTAGAGACGATAATTTATTTGTTTTGGGAGAAATAAATATAATTTTATTTGGTGAATTATTAAATTGGCAATTAAGGTCAAAATTTGAAGTTGCTAGAAAGTGTTTCAAATGGCAATTCTGAGGGTGTAGTTGTTTCCGGAAGGGTCGAGAAGGTCGAAATGACTGTACTTGGGGTCTATTTAGGTTTCGAAATATTTTAAGTTCGTTTGGCTCGAATTAAAGTTACCGAGTCATTTAAAGTGTGCATTATCATTTAAAGATGTTTATATTGGGAGATAAGGCTTAAAAGCCTACGGTAGAAACAATTCTCCAAAGAGAGAAGGAGAAATAGAAATAAAGAAAGAGAGAGAGAAGAAGAAAGAAGAAGAGAAAGAGAGAGAAAGTGGAGATTTCCGGAATTTACGTGATCTCGAGGACGAATCAGGCCCTACGAACCTGAGGCAAGTGATTAAACTTGCTAAATAATTGTTGTGTACCATTTATTGCATGATTTGTGGATTAAATTTATGGGTTTTAGGTGTAGTTCATCAAAACCTAACTTTTGGGTAAAATCTTAGATTTGTTTTGTAGAAATGGATTTGAGGTTATAAATTAGTTCATATGTGTCCTTGGATGAATATTGATGATATATATGTGATTGGGTTGAAAAAAAATGAAGAGAAGATGATTAAAATAAATTTTGGGATTTTAGTCTAGATAAAAAGTAGCCATTTTCATGAGTTCTACAGAGTCGGATCGATTCGGCCCCTTACCGAATCGTTTCGAAAATATGCAGTTGCCAAGATGAATCGATTCGGCCTTAGACAGAATCCTAGGTCTGAGGACCCGAATTGATTCGCCTTGGAGGCCGAATCGATTCGCAGGGCCGAATCGATTCAGAATGGCCCGAATCGATTCGAAAACTGGGCATTTTAGGGGAATGTTTTCTAGGGAGAATTTCATTCCGTTTCGTTCGAGGTCATCGATTGGGAACCTCTATAGGAATTATATGAAGTATGTTTTGGAGACTTTTAGAGATTTTCCCTTATAGGAAGTTATTGGAGTCATATTGACTTAATTTGAGGAATACCGATTAGAGATTATGGTATATTCTAAGTGGGGAAGCCCACCTTATTTGAAGATTCTATTTGGAGATAATTATTAAATTTATATGAAAGAATGAGAATGAGTATAGTGATGTTTGATTTTTGAATCAAATCCCAAATGGGATAACTACAAAGGTTCATATAATTAATTGAAACATATTATGGATTGAGAATTATAAATGCTAATAAATGTGCATACGGATATAGAAATATCCTTAACAATGATTAATTTGGGATATGTCTCACACAATGAGAAATGTTAATTGAGGTTCATTAGGATAAAGAATATCCTTAACATAAATAGAATTGAGAGACAATTCATAAATAGAAGCGAAGCTTGAGCTTCAAGCGGGAAATAGTATAGTGTATACAAAGTGGGGAAGATGTGTGAGAATTGACGATTAGTATATCGAGAGGGAAATATACTATATAATAATATTATTTAATCTACGCCTAAGAGCACACTATGAACATGTAAATGATGTGGTAGGTATACCTTATATGATGGTATATCTTTATATGATGTGATGATGTATGTATACCTTATGTGATGGTATATATATATATATATATATATATATATATATATATATATATATATATAGTGAAGCATACCCCCTCCTTTCTATCATTGGGAAGTTACGTGCGATGAGGGTGAGCATCCTGGCTCGATGAGCAGGGTGTGGATATTCCCCAGGTCATAGTCGTCCATGGTGATTATTATGTGATATACATTTATTATTTTGGGGGTGAGAAGTCGTGGGTATGTGTCGTTCTCACTTACCGGTTAGGAACTATGACCGCTCCCCGAACGTTGTGTGTGTGAGTTGATCACGAGGTGGGTGTCGTTTAGCCCCACCAGGTGGCCCCCAGTTTGCTACATGGTTTGGGCAACTGGAAGATGATAGTATTATGAGCCTGCGTCCTCGAGTTATAGCTCGTTTGGATGGTTATTATATTATGGTTGTGATTGGTTACTTGGTTATCGAGGCCATAATGGACCTCAACGACCAACATTGCCAAGGAGTAGTGTAACGGGGGGTTCCTTTTTTGGATTTTTGCTTTTGCGAGACATCCCCCGCTCGAAAGTGGCGAATGTCAGGAATTGAGAGGAGTTATTTCTTTGGACCATTCAAAATTTTTACTCTATTAATATGCTAGTATAATTTATATATCTATGGGATTATGGAACTTTGGAGACAAATGAAGCCTCATTATGATTGGTACGAGTAAAGCTCGAATAAATGGTGTATGGGCACCCTAGTGGTTAATGAATTGATTTTATCAACTTAAAACAAATTAAAATAAATTCGTCATGGGAAGTTAGAGGTTTGAGTATAAGATTAGTGAGGATGAGTATCGTAGGAGCTGGTTGAGCCTTGGAGAATTAGGCTTAGTTAAATTTCGAGGACGAAATTTTTGTAAGTGGGGAAGTTTGTAACAACCAGAGACTTTAGAGACGATAATTTATTTATTTTGGGAGAAATAAATATTATTTTATTTGGTGAATTATTAAATTGGCAATTAAGGTCAAAATTTGATGTTGCTAGAAAGTGTTTCAAATGGAAATTTTGAGGGTGTAGTTGTTTCCCGAAGGGTCGATAAAGTCGAAATTACTGTACTTGGGGTCTATTCAGGTTCCGAAATATTTTTAGTTCGTTTGGCTCAAATTAAAGTTACTGTGTCATTTAAAGTGTGTATTATCATTTAAAGATGTGTATATTGGGAGATAAGGCTTAAAAGCCTACGGGAGAAACAATTCTCCAAAGAGAGAAAGAGAAATAGAAAGAAAGAAAGAAAGAAAGAAAGAAAGAAAGAGATAAGAAGAAAGAAGAAGAGAAAGAGAGAGAAAGTGGAGATTTTCGGCATTTACGCGATCTTGAGGACGAATCGGACCCTACGAACCCGAGGCAAGTGATTAAACTTGCTAAATAATTGTTGTGTACCATTTATTATATGATTTCTGGATTAAATTTATGGGTTTTAGGTGTAGTTTATCAAAACCTAACTTTTGGGTAAAATCTTAGATTTGTTTTGTAGAAATGGATTTGAGGTTGTAAATTAGTTCATATGTGTTCTTGGATGAATATTGATGATATATATGTTATTGGGTAGAAGAAAAATGAAGATAAGATGATTAAAATAAATTCTGGGATTTTAGGCTAGATAAAAAGTAGCCATTTTCATGAGTTCTGCAGAGCCGAATCGATTCGGCCCCTTACTGAATCGATTCGGAAATATCAGTTGCCCAGGTCTGAAAGACCGAATTGATTCGGATCCAAGCCGAATCGATTCGGCCGTAGACAGAATCCCAGGTCTGAGGACCCGAATCAATTCTCCTTGGAGGCCGAATCGATTCGCAGGGCCGAATCGATTCGGAATTGGCCCGAATTGATTCTGAAATAGGCCATTTTGGGGGAATGTTTTCTAGGGAGAATTTCATTCCGTTTCGTTCGATGTCATCTGTTGGGAACCTCTATAGGAATTATATAAAGTATGTTTTGGAGACTTTTAGAGAGTTTCCCTTATAGGAAATTATTGGAGTCATATTGACTTAATTTGAGGAATACCGATTAGAGATTATGGTATATTCTAAGTGGGGAAGCCCACCTTATTTGAACATTCTATTTGGAGATAATTATTAAATTTATATGAAAGAATGAGAATGAGTATAGCGATGTTTGATTTTGGAATCAAATCCCAAATGGGATAACTACAATGGTTCATATAATTAATAGAACCATATTATGGATTGAGAATTATAAATGCTAATAAATGTGCATACGGATACAGAAATATCCTTAACGATGATTAATTTGGGAGATGTCTCACACAATGAGAAATGTTAATTGAGGTTCATTAGGATAAAGAATATCCTTAACATAAATAGAATTGAGAGACAATTCATAAATAGAAGCGAAGTGTGAGCTTCAAGCGGGAAATAGTATAGTGTATACTAAGTGGGGAAGATGTGTGAGAATTGACGATTAGTATATCGAGAGGGAAATATACTAAACGATAATATTATTTCATCTACGCCTAAGACCGTACTATGAACATGTAAGTGATGTGGTAGGTATACCTTATATAATGGTATATCTTTATATGATGTGATGATGTATGTATACCTTATGTGATGGTTTATATATATATATATATATATATATATAGTGAAGCATACCCCCTCCTTGCTATCATTGGGAAGTTGCGTGCGATGAGGGTGAGCATCCTGGCTCGATGAGCAGGGTGTGGATATTCCCCAGGTCATAGTCGTCCATGGTGATTATTATGTGATATACATTTATTATTTTGGGGGTGAGAAGTTGTGGGTATGTGTCGTTCTCACTTTCTGGTTACGAACTATGACCGCTTCCCTGACGTTGTGTGTGTGAGTTGATCACGAGGTGGGTGTCGTTTAGCCCCGCCTGGTGGCCCCCTGTTTGCTACGTGGTTTGGGCAACTGGAAGATGATTGCATTAGGATCCTGCGTCCTCGAGTTATAGATCGTTTGGATGGTTATTATATTATGGTTGTGATTGGTTACTTGGGTATCGAGGGCATAATGGACCTCAATGACCAACATTGCCAAGGAGTAGTGTAACGGGGGGTTCCTTGTTTGGATTTCGCTTCGACGAGATGTCCCACGCATGAAACGCAGTGTATTGTTGGGAGTGAGGATAAGTTACTCCTTAATGCTCATACTTATATATTATATGTATCTCGACAATCGACAGTGCATAGGAGTAGTGTATTGACGGGGTTACTTGTTTGGATTTCGCTTTTGCGAGACGTCCCACGCACGAAACGCCGTGTACTGTTGAGAATTGGGAATAATAAATTAATTAAAATGGAATAATGAGAATTTGGGTTACATGCATCATGCATTGAGGGCATAATGAATCTCGAAAATCAATACTGTCAGGAGTAGTGTAACGGGGGGTTCCTTGTTTGGATTTCACTTTTGCGAGACTTCCCACTCACGAAATGCAGTGCAGTATTGAGACTTCGGAGAAGTTTAGTCCTTAGCACTTAGATGCTAATAACTCATCTATATAATTATATATGTATATTTATGGTATAACTAGAATATAATAAATTCTAGTAAAGAGAATGTTTATGTATGGTGAATATGTTAGTATGATCATGGGTATGTAAACCCTATATGTTAATTAATGAACAAATGAAAGAGAACAACAACATTAAAAAGTAAAGTATAGGTTTTAGATGGAATTTAGATAAGTGTGGATTCGGAGATAAGTTAGATGGTTTTAATTGAATATTTATATTGGGGTTTAGTTAGATATATTTGCCTAATTAGAATTTGGGCATTTATTTGGAGATCACGTGCATACGTTTAGTTGTGCGCTTTAGTTGAGAGGTGAGTTGGATTATCTGGAGAGTGCGACTCCATTAAATCACGTCATAGTGCATTTATAATTATTATCAATTTTAATGCACTTGCTATAAAATGTTTGCAACTCGGGCTTTAACCCATTTATATTTTCTCCTGCCATGTATATATTGTATTACTTTAGATCTTCCTCCGCAAGGACGCCATTGATGTTTATCCATCCAGTGTATTCGTGGAGCTGTGGCAGTAGCGGACTATTGAGGCACTTTGTTTTAGTCGATTCCTATCTGTTGTATGTCTAGATTAGGATTCAGTTTTGTATATCGGGTTTGTACCCAAGTGTTGTAGATTAACACTTTTATATTCTCTCTCAGATCTTTGTATTGTCTGTGACCCGACAGCATATTCGGGTATTTTATTGTGTATATTTTTTGTTGTACTTTTGTATTCACTTCTTTATATATTGGAGTTTGTATCCATCACTGATCATAGTTTGATGTAGTATGGTTGGTTATTGATTATATGGTTGATTTTAATTGGTGTTAAGTAAAAGTTTTAAACTTTTGACATTCGCTTTTAATAGTTCGGGTAGTTAGCCTTATATTATTTAGTATTGTCAGTTGATGCTGAGACTGAGCCATCTGATATACCTGATTTAATGTAGTATAGGTTGGCCACCCGTTATTATTTTGAGCGGGTTGTCACACATATAAAGATGGGTATGAATCCATAAATGCTCGGACAACTGTTTTACCATTAAGAAGACACTTATGATCTGAATGTATCTTCAGTATAGATAAAATTTTCTTAAACGAGGGAATCGAACATAAGGGATTGCGTTCCATGGGTCATAAAGTGATATACCAATATTAGGACGGTGATTTAAATTTTGAACCCTATAAGATTAGGTTTGAGGGATTAGATTCCAACTATCGATGTCATAATTACGAAAATAAAAAATCCCTAACATTCTCTCTCTTTGCCTTTTTATGCAGCTTCTCTAAGTTGATGAGAAAAAGTTTGGAGTTATGGAATCTTTAGGGATGTAGTTTAATAAGTATGAATTTTTTTTGGGAATCGACTATATGTGGTAAGTCACTCTTGTGAACTAGAATGTGAAAGGAGTGATTTAAAAAACCTTATTTATATCAGAAATCTTAGAGCACTGGTGGATTTAGGTTAGGATTGTAAGATCTTCAGCTTATCAACAAAATTTCCTCTGTAAGCTAAAATTTAGTAATTAATTTATATTATTAATTTAGAAAAGCTAAGGTTTAGTTTAGTAAAGAGAACCTTACCAAAAAGTGGGCTGAAATAGAATATTGGGTAAACTTTTTATTACCTATGTGAGCAATAATATCCGTGTCTTTGGGCAAGTAATCACCCCTTAACAATTAGGGGGTAACGATGCATTAAACACCTCAACAATGATGGACATGTCCTTAGTAACCATCTCAATATTGACATACTTGGCCTTGGCAGCTTTGATACCAATTTAATGCATTAACAATGATGGACATGTCCTTAGCGACCATATCAACATTGATATACTTGTCCTTAGCAGCTCTGATACCAATTAAACTCAAACACTACCAATTGGATCCAAAGAAAATACATAACATAAGAATAAATATGAAAATTATATTAAGAAGACAAAGTATAATGAGAAATTTATTACATGATTACCAATTTATACTACTAGTCCTACTCTTAATTAAAAATGAATTAAAAGACTAAAAAATAGCCTCGAGTTAATATATTATTTCTTGAAGAAGAATAGATCCATTTTATTACATTTAATACTGGAAATTAACAAAATTAATCAATAAAGTCTATGTATATCATTCTCCCATCATTTGAAAGATTTGGCCCTCGAATTCAAAGGGGTGTGTCTTCGGTGTTGGGTCAAGTTAAATGAGAAGTGTCAAATGGATATCTCACGACTCTTCAACATCATCTCCAGTCTCCTTTGTGGTGACCAAAATTGGTTTCTTATTCCGCCTAGGACAATCCATTATCTTGTGGTCGAATTGGCTGCATTTTAGACATTTATTGGAACGGGAAGGGATGAATTGTCATTTCTTTGGGGGGTGGAAGCCATGGTGGGAGGATATTTTCCATTGTGTAGATGATATTCTATTTTCATAGCATATTCGTCCACCTTCTTTAAAGTTGAAATCTCTTTCAAGGTGAACTCATGCTTAATCAGTGCTTGTACATATACTGACCAATTTCTTATTTTTCGTCTCCCTCAAACCAACATGGGTACACAATAAAAAAACATCTCTTTTGAGGCACTCAGGCTAGAGTAGGATTGGCGTATACTTGGATGCAATTAGAAATATCGCATTTATATAAATATAGAAAACTGTTTATAGTTTGAGTTGTTTATAGAGGATTCTTTCTTGCACAAGGTCTTTTCACCATATTCTGGTAAAGCCTTATATATTATTCCCTACATGTTTGATACACTTGTGGTCCGAATAATTCTGGAGGTCAAAAACTGTTTCTATTGTATCCATCCAATCAATAAGCATCTGCATGCATCTTTCAATCCAACGTAGGAATATCGATCCATAAATATCTTTGCATAGTCTTCTCTATGAGACTCAATACAAATCACAAATGGCTACAATCATCTCCACCTTATGAAACAAATTCATCCATGCAGTCTTCAGGCTCATTATAAGGAACTAATGCACATGGTTTCCTTTCTCTGAGGTGATCATGAGGTCAATGAAATGGGGTTACAAATGGAATGATGGGAGCTTGGGTAGGACAATCAAGTTTGATGTGCTCTTTCATGCCATGAAAAAAAATTTAATTCTCTAATGGGACACAAGGGTTTACATTGGGTCTCTCATAATGAGGTGTGTCCGAGAACATGTCGTTCGATGTCTGGGTTTAGGAGTGACATATAATCAAATCGAAGTTCTCCTATCTTCCCAGTATTGAATTTAGCCCTAATTCCTTCAATTGGGAGGCTAGAAGGATTATTAAGAATTTACCAACCCATCGGAGGGGGTTGACATTGTAAGAAATTGCAAATACGATGACCTTTGTCACGAACTCATTGATTTGGATCTGAATGAGGAAAAATAGCTAAACGTTTGTCAATTGGTACTCGCGCGAATTTCAATAGTACCATATACACATCAACATTGGATGGGGATGTGGCGTGTTCTTGACGGAGTTAATGAGGCGGATATTATGACCGGGGTGGTGGGGCCTTGCGATGGCGTGGCTTACCAGCCACTAAAGGTTATTTTTGTTTGTCTCGGTATGGTTCAAGGGATTCACGGGATTAGTAACTAACACTGGGTGGGGATGGGTGATCTAGGGGCGTGTGTGTGACAAATAGGGTGAACGCACCGTGGGGTAGAATCACATGCCTAGATAGGGGTCGTCGGTGGCTAGTTTTGCATTGGTTATATGGCATGACTCTAAGGTTTTGATCATCTAGGTTTTGCAACAGGTTTAGGTTAATATGTGTTTGAGTATATGCAACAAAAGGGTTTTGGGGATTTTTTGGTGATTTTTTTTTTTATTGTTGCACTTAGGGATAAGCTAAAGTCTTTGAGTTTGAGCAATTCGATGTAAGTTGACGGATGATTGTTGGGTGGTTATTGAAGAGTTTCAGAATTAGTGTTCGATATTGTGTTTATGATTTAAATTGGAAGGGGTATTGGTGCAGAAGAATAGAGACCCACCAATATCGACAAGATTAGGATTCCTTGGATGCCCACCATTCGATCTTCAAAATTGGAGATTTCTCTTCTTAGGAGACATTAATGGAGATTAAATGGAAGGACACCCATCCACCCACACCCACATGAAGGAGCTCACCTTTCTTTGATAACAATTTGGTGCAAATACAACCAATTGGATTCAAAGAAGAGTGCACACAAGCACAATTGTAAAAATTTTAAAAATTTTATTACAAGAAAATGAATAATGAGATCTCTATTACATTATTACCTATTTATATTAGTAGTAATCCTAATCTATCTAAGAACGTATTAAAAGACTAAAACACCCTTCACTCTACACATCGGAATCAGAATGGATAGAAAATGGAGGCATCTAATTACGAGGACCTGTAACTTCCACAATAGCTGCAGTACGTCGATCTTCAGAGAAATCCTAAGCTAGACATTCCTGTGTATGGACACCTACAATAATATACATAGGAGAATATATTTGTAAGAAACGAGATAGAGCCCGAGTGTAAAATGGTTTGAAAACATTTAGCAAGTATTTAAAATGCTAAAAAGCAAATCCTATATACATGTTAGCTTTTTGACTCTCACTTGAGATTCTCACCTCTCAACTATTGTGCACGCCTAATGTACCTTTATCTCATTCTAGTTAATGTTGACACATAGAACTACTTTGTAAACATAAGCCTACTAATCTCTCCCGTAATGTATTCACCCATATAATCAATATAATAAATTATTATATATTTATATAACTTTCTAACTCAAGTGATAATTTCTCATTGATTAGTTAAGTGTTCACAACTTAAATTAGTTCAGGTTCCTTTATCTTTATCATTCATTAAGTCTGCACAATAGAATATAGTACAAGGGTGTATATATATATATATATATCTATATATATATATTCAGCACACATCATATAATACTAATATTGCACCCCTAGACTCAGCTCCTGGTATATGCATACTCTGCTATCAAGTCCCATTACATCTCGTACTAAAGAACGACAATTGGTTCGGTATCTCTCTCGAACCATAAATACAAATCACATAACCTTTGGGGTGAGAATAATCCCTAGTCGAATGGGTCACGCACATACCTACGTTCCGATTCAACCATCTAACTATCATACACTTGGATAGTACGTTTTCAAGATCCTATGTTCTGGGTACAATTCTAAAATCCCACCAATGGGCTCATCAGGATAAAACCGTCCGCGACGCGAAAACCTCCCCCGATAGCAAGCAGCGTAGGTATGTCATACAAATAATAAATCATGCAATAGGTAATCACATCACATACATATTCATATAATAGATATAGGTATACTCACGTCCCATATCATAAGTCCCATACGTAGTATATTATTATCCCGAATATTTCACGTATTAATGAATTATAACTTTACTTTTCAACGTACGCTCTCGAGTATTTCTCCCCACTCAAAATGGTATCCTTAATTCTACACATAATATCAGTAGGTAGCTCAATCTAATCTACTGGTCAAAGTCATCGTTTCCCTCAAATCCCTGTGAGCCAAATTATTCTCCAAATTAGGTAATTCTCTCAATTTAGCCTAATTACATTTAGCCCTAAATTTTCCACTATAAGACTAAGCCCCAAAACCTTACCTAGACCTACTGGTATCTCAATATAATCCCCAATATATTAAAATAGTTGCCAAAATTTAATCCCGAACAAAGAATTCTAAACAAAAGGAGAAAATTGGCCAAAACTGGGTAGCCAAATCGATTCGTCTTGGACCGAATCGATTTGCCTAGGGCCAAATCGATTCGCCTCCACAAGTCTCAAATTTCTGCATTAACAAAGCTAGGAGTTTCCTCAATTTTTAACATTAAAACCTCCATTAGATCATCACAAACTCCCAAACAATTGTACTAGATGTTATAGCAACCTGAATACGTGAGTTCTAATGTACTAGAATCAATAATTCATCATGGGGCATCAAATCTTTGCATTAATTACAGATAATTTCTCAAAAACCCTCGTTTCTTAATTTTTCTATAGGAATATAGAATAACTTAGATTTCTTATCATTTTAAATCTCCTCAAGACTTGAATTTCGTTCTACATGAAATATGCAATCAAACGTAACATGTTTTTGATTCAAGATCATAGATTTCACTTTCTAATTTAACCCTATATCATCACAATCTTATGAACAATGTTGCTACACTAATGTGGATACATCATGTGTTATAGATTCGTAAGTTTAAACACTTGCCTGATATAGTAGGTGTGATCCAATGAATAGATGGTTATGGTTGTGTTCCTCCTTTTTCGATCTACAATCCGGTGGTGGAAGTGGTGCAAGATGATGGTTCTAACCTTGGGATTCCTCTCCTCTTCCTCCTATGGTGTCACTGGGGCTTATCTTAATTTCTCACCTTTCCAACCCTAGTTTCCTTCTCTTACCAGTCATTTAGCACTTAAAAAATTCATAGGTTTAACTCTCTTAAAAATCTAAATGACCAAACTACCCCTCCAGGATGTCGTTATGGCCTAAAAATGCCCCGGGAACCAAACTAAACCCCACGGTAGACTTTTCGGACTATCTCAAACCTTCTGGACTCAATGGCCACTCAAAATGACCATTTGGATGACTGAAAATATTAATTACTTTTTATCTCATTAAATAGAGTTTCGATACGACTGACACGTGCGTTCTGACTTAATTATCATAACTATCGTATTTCTCACTTGTGACAATTTTAAATAGATTCATAATCATGTATTACTTTATTCGCTAAGTAATATTCAACATAATTCACATCAACAAATATTAATCCTCATCTTGCTAATTAATATTTATTTTTATTCCGGATTAATTCCCGTTTTAAATTACATTAATCCCATAATTAAAATCATTAAAAATATGGGGTGTTAAACATGTATGAATAAAAACCGAGGATGATTAATAACTCTTCAAACATGATCCATAAATTAATTCTTAAATACTGTAAACATGCGAATTCATTCTAAAATATTGCAAGCCAACCAAATCGACAAATTCATTCTAAAATAATACAAACATTTAACTCAAGATTTGAGTATTCAACAAAACAATACACTAAAAGATATATGCAACATGGACAATACTTATTTATCTTAGGTTTCATAATAAGTTTGCACTTTTTAATTCATAACAATTTGGAAGAACTTAAAAGTAAGAGAATTAACTTTTAAAACTGTAACTATATGTAGAGGCTTATCAACAAATAATCCATATGCATTTTCATAATTTCAAGAGTCCAAACCAAAATTTTATATTATAAACAATTTAATTAAAAAAGGAAAACATAAATACTCAGTTATATAAAAAATCAAATATTTTCTCATTCGAATTGAAGATTGTATACGAATGAATTCAAAGAAATAGTTGAAAAATTATATGACATTTATAATAGCAAACCCAAAAAATTGAACCTTATTTGATGATTTGAGGAATTCCATCTACAATAGACTTGGAATATCTTGAGGATGAAGACGATGGAAGTGACTCTATTCTGCAGAGAATATATAGTTGGGGGTGGGGGTGGATAACGAAATATTTTTTATGAAAAAAATTAAATTATTTTTCCATGCAAATAAATTAAACCAAAAAAAGGTATTATGCAATGAATGAACCAACCCTCTTAAAATGTGTTCAACATAACACATCTGAAGATTTTTTTCTTTCTGAAAATAATGCATTTTATTTTCGGGGAAATAGAAATGCATTGAACGAAACTTGGTGAAATGCATTTCATCATCCGTTTTTGTGAAAGCTATGCAAGAAAGTAAATGAAATGTTTTTCAACATTTTTTTGTAGAAAGCTATCCAAATAAAATAGATGGATGAAAGGTTTAGAAGAAATAGGAAGTCGGCCAGACCAATTTGGGTATTCTAATAGGAAAAAGTAAAGGTTATAAGGGAAATAGGTTATCTTGGCGTTAAGTTTGCATTGGTAAATGAGTCACTTTAGGTAACTGGATGTCGAAGTTAATATAGCATTAACACATATTAACACCTCTAATAATATCGTATTAGAGGTATAAATTTTTTTATAGATATGTTGTTCACGAACGTACCATCAGTGACTAAATTAATGCTTCACAAGTATAAAATTAATATATTTATAATAGTAGACGTAAATAACATATAAATTAATATATTCATAAATATGTATATTAACACATTTAATATTAAATATGAATAACGTGTAGATATACTAACGTATTTCATCAAAAAAATAGTCTTATTATTTGAATTTTTTTTCAAAGTTGTTGGTTAATGGTTATAGTTAGTTATAGACACCAACAAACTAATACAAAAATTGATGGGCCCTAGCCAATTAATGGAATGCAACACATGAATAATAAGAATTATTGGACAACCCTAAATGACCCTTTATTTATTTAGGCTAACTAAACCCGATTCTACTATGTTAAATACTTTAAATATCATAAATTATTTGTAATGCAAACATTTACTAAATAATTGTCATTAGATCTCTAATTATGAAATAACAATTCTCCCAATATTTTTCGATCATTTAACCCACCATTCAAAAAACTTGTTCACGAGGCATTATCCATCGAATCTTGAGTGTGAAAATGGGCATGTCATCATGATGGTGAACTTCAAAAGCCAAAATGATCAAATGAAGCACATATTGTTGGACATTAAAAATGAAATAATCTAGAATATGTTAAAACATGGGAAAATTCTAAATGAAAGGTCGTTAATTCGTCTTCGTTTCCCTAATATATTTTTGGCTCCTCTTTAAATCTTTATATCTTGTGGGATAATATGGTTTTATTTTAATCTTTAGGCTAAATGTACAATGTTACTTTAAACGTAGGGCTTCCTTTGATTGTTTACAAATGTCTGCTTTAATGTCTTCACTCTTGAAATCATTTAGCATGCTATGTAAAGAGTTAATTAGGGGCTCACATTCTAGTTTTTAATTTGTAGACTTGCTTCGATTTTATCGGTTATTTGTTTCCTCGTGATCTTGGACAAAATATTCGACTTCAAATTTACTTTCACCCATGAAACCATAATGAAAAGCTTAACATATAGGTAACCAACTTAGTTTTAATAAGGGACGGAACTGGACTTGAGAGCTGTCCTAGAGAACTAAATTTTCCACTTTCTTTTCTTGTCAGCCTCTGGGAGGGTCTTTTTCCATTTTTGATTGTGGTAAAGGGGGATAATAAAATCGAACTAAGAAATATGGGTTGGCTGATTATAACCAAGGGTTTCTTGAGTTGGCCATGATTCTTGTGGGAAATATGGGGTTATAGCTATGTAGCACGGACTCGCGTGTCGTGCCCGACACGGCACTAAAATGCTGACAAGGTAAATCCAAAAAAATAAGACACGACGCAATGGGGACACAACGTCAAATTTAAGGGTACTAAATCCATTTTAAACATTAAAATAGCAAAATAGTTGCTCAATTTATTCTGAAAACAAGGAATAAATATATGCTAAGTTAAAAAAAAATTATTATATAAGAGTAACAAAGGAAAAACAGTTGCATGTATGAACCAAAAAAATATAAAAAAACTATGTCGTAATTCCAAGTTATAAGAGAAAAGGGTTGATCGGTTTTGTGTAGAGCGAGAGAGAGAGAGAGAGAGTAAAAGAGAGGCTAATGACTTATGTTGTCGAGAAAGTAAAGGAAGTAAATAAAATGAGGATTTTGAAAGTAAATGGATGTCTTCCGGAGATGGTTGTAAGCGGAGAGGCTACCGGAGAAGACTTTTGGTGATGGCAGTGAGCGAAGAGACTACCGCTATGACCAGAAGAGGTTGTCGCTGGTATGGAGAGAGAAAACTGATATGCCCATATATACCCTTGTCCAGGCCGAGGACGCCCTCCAATAAGACAAGCCCAAGATGGTCTCATGACCCTCCATCTGGCCCAGACGACCCTCCAAGGGGCCGACCCTCCATCAGGCTTAGACGACCCTCCAAGGGGCCGACCCTCCATCAGGCTCAGACGACCCTTCAAGGGGCTGACCCCTTATCAGGCCCAAACGACCCTCCAAGGGGCCGACCCTCCATCAGGTTCAGATGACTCTTCAAGGGGCCGACCCTTTATCAGGCCCAGACAACCCTCCAAGGGGTCGACCCTCCATCAGGCTCAGACGACCCTTTAAGGGGCCGACCCTCCATCAGGCTCCAGACGACCCTCCGAGGGTACGACAGTACGAGGCCTAAATTAGGCCAGACTCACTGCTAGAGGGAAGTTTGCCCTCGGCCTCATATCATAGGCCGAGGGTGACATCATCACAGTGCGTGGTTTGGGAGACGCGTGGAACAGTGCGCGTGAGGCTCATATGGCACGTGGAAGACCGTTATAACAATATCACCCCCTCACGTGAGGGAATATTTTGTCATCATTTGGCATCTACAGGTGTCAACAAGAGATTGGTTAGATCATCATTCACATGCACCATGCATACTTGGGGGTACACTACACCCCCAAGACCTATATATACTTGTCACCTACAACCCTACAAGGGATCGATAATTGTAACCCTAGAAAAAACTCTGCTTATACACATAGTAGAGAGAGAAAGTGGGCTTATGTGCATTGTATCCAAGGCCATTAGTGCCCATACTTAGTGGATCACACTCACAGTGGACGTAGGCCAAATTGGCTGAACCACTATACACCATTGTCTTATTCCTCTTATACTCATCTCCTTCTACACACTTATACACTTACATCTCTATGGCTTCCATGGTTACTATTGTTTGAGCTCATCATCACTTATCTTGTGGTGCTGAATCTCAGCATCATAAAAAACCATAAGTTGGTTTGGTTGTGAAAAGTCTGAGTGAGTGGGAGGTTGAAAAGGGTCAAACCAACTTAAGTTTTTAAAATAACAAACTTACCACTATTTTTTAGAGACTTATTTTGTTTTCTACCCCCGTTTATTTTTTAAAATTTTCAGTTTTTACCTAGTTGTGTCCATTATTTGTCTTTATGGTATCCATTATGTGTCCTAGTCGTGTCACTACAAGAAAAATGCTTATTTAAGACTTTTAAAAATTAATTTACATCACTCACAAGTCACTAGTTATAAATTATTAGACCTGTTTTATTTTACATCATTTTTTCAATTAGGTGACCTAAATATATTTTTAGTTTAACCATTATACAACATTGTATCTAAGAGTGACATAATTACCACTTTAATTAAACCATTATACAACGATTTTAGTATATTTTCCCGCCCGTTCGACAACTCCCCACTCGTCATCCTGACAATCCCGTTCTTCATATCCGAACCCCTCAAGTTGTCTCTCCACATCTTCATTGCAGCTGCTCTCAAATTTGTAGAAATCGTAGTACTCGCTTCAGGTATAGAAATCGTTATTACAAAAAAAAGTACATCAACTTCAACATTTTTTTGGGATTTGTATAAATTGCATTCGATGTCTTAGTTGGATCCGCTACAAGAAATCGCATCAAGCATTTTTTTTTTCATTCAAAATCGCCTCACCTATTTACCCAGTGTTCGTGTTTGATTGTGAAAGAAGTTAGATTGTATTGAGAGTGATCTGTTTACCCAATGCTTGTGTTTTATTTAGAATAATGATAATGATATTGAATATACCTTTATCATATGATGTTTAGATTGTGAAATGTGAGTATTAAATATATATCATAAATGTTATATATCATCTGCTAAGTTTTTATTATAGAGAATTATAATGTTTTTAGATATAGAATATTGTCGGTTGTTCAGTTATTTCAAGCATAATTTTTTTTTATAAATCACATAATTGTATTCCATTCCTTAAATAATAAGTATTTGGATTCAAATTCTAGGGAGTAAGATATATAGATAATTAATTTCAATTGAAATAAGTGTTTCGTAACAAACAAAATATTAGCTATAAAAACTATTGTTTCAAACTACATATATTCATATTTTAGAGTAGTGGGGTGATTATGGTGACATGAATAATAGACAGTTAAACATTTACTCCACCTTGATATGCAAAATGTGGTAATGATATTGGTTGTGACATGGTTTAATATGGAAAAAGTGTATTTTACTACCTAAGTTGGGGGTTTACTCACTATATGTTAGGGTCTGTTATGATTATCTAGAATGAGTTAGATTTTAAAGCTAATATTACAGAGCTAGCCTTAAATAAAATTTATGAAATATTATTGGATTGAACAAAGCTATAACTTTGATGCATATAAGGAATTGATGGTATTTTGGGGTGAAAACCCTTATATTTACCATTTTTTCGTGCATTGTGGATTAAGCTTCCTTAATATTTAGCTCATAATAGTGTTGAGTTGGATTCAAAATTATGTAAGTTATTATCTTTCTAAATTTTCGGATAAGGAATGGACATGTCTACAACATTCGGACAATAATTTAAATAATATAATTAAGATTTAGGCCTTGTTTTTATATTATTGTGTCTTTTGAAGTGTGTGTACATGTGTTGGAATGGATTTACTCGAGGGAAATGAAATGAAAATATCTTGACTTATGAAGTAAGAGTCGTGTTACAATACTAACGACAATAATAATTGTACATTGCATGTAGCCACTACTACATGCCACTGTTTTTATGAGGTTTACTTTATACCATATTTAAATAGCTTCTGATAAATAATTGTCTATACACTCATTTCTTTTGTTTGAATATTTATAGGATCTTACTGAAATTGGTACGAGAAGCGTTGATTGTGATTCTGAGATTGAAGGAATTTTGTGTTTCTTTCAGAGGTAATTTTAATGGACATGTGTTTCATTGTTATCAGCTGCGAATCATATTATTACAATAATGTTTACTATTATGGTATTCGATTTGCCACTAATAAACTAAAATGATTTTACCATTGTTCATTGTTTATTTTGATTAGACGAATGTCAAAATTCCATATGAACTTCATTCAGTGGGAAATAATTAAGATAAGAATTCAACTAAACTAAGTTATAAAATGATTTGAAAAGCCTCACCATTCAACTTACATGCCTTACCATCCCTTAACTCTAAATTTAACCTCGCATCCCCTAGCAAACGGAGCATACATGCCAATTACTCAATTTTCGAATCATTGATATTTCCTTTAAATTGAGGATCTAAACAAATTCCGTGTAGGAAACAAATTGTATTGATGTTTATTTAAGGAAATACATAATAAGGAAAAATGATTCCTATTCCAAGCATCGTCCCAAAATCTAACTGAAATAAGTGGAAGTAAGCCTTGCTTTTGAAAAAGTTCATGAATGTGAAAAAGCGTTTTTATAAAATAAGACTTATTTTTTTTTATAATTTTGTCGCTTCTAAGAACAAGTAGTCAAATAAATTTCAAATCAATTAACTTCTTTGTTTATGTTTCATTTCAATTTTCGTAGTTGCCCAAACATCTTAGTATAACATCATTTTAGTTTAATCAATATTGTTTATATGAGCTTTAATCTATGTTAGATTACCTATTCCTTCTTCTCATTTGGTTTTGGTATTAGAAATTGACGAATTGAATTTTTTGTCACATGTGTATTAGAAAAAAGAAATTTGCATCACTCGTAAGTGGGGTGTTGTATACGATTTCATCCATGTGCTTTCACATATCATTTTTAATTAACCGACCTATATAATTTTTTCTTGGGTCATTATACAATGATTTAATTAGAAGCACCTTAATTAGTGCCAAAGAATACTCCCACTCCCACTCCCACTTAAACCTGTCAGTTCCAAAATCGTCTAAATCTCAACTCATCATGACACCCACTCTTCCGAATCTAAAGTCCCCCTCGACCTCCCTTTTCATCACGACGTTCTTTTTAAAGCTCATTTTTCCATTGTCTTTACATCTCATACCCTAAGCAAACAACATATCTCCATTTCTCTCTTCTAATACCAACTAACCTAAGTTTGGACCCTTTTTCTGCCACACCCTAAGATAGATTCTAGACAAAGACGTACATGACACTGTAATTTTCAAGGTATAAGTAAGATATTTTAACTTATTACACATTCTTTGGATATATTTTATTTTCTATATAGATTTCATTAAATTTTGATTCCATTTGTTCGTATGTACCTATTTTTTATTTATGTCATGATATAATGGAATGTCATTTTTGTGTTTGATAAAATTCCACTATCAAAAAAATTCTTTTCTATTTATTGGTGCTTGTGTTTGGTATTTTTTCCTTAACTGATATCATAAGAATTTTAACAAATTAAATTATTTTCACTCCAATGGTTCTCGTTCAACTTGATTACAGCTCTATATTCACCACCTCATCGCTGAAAGTTATTGCCTCTTTTCCCCAAGCTACGCAAGCTTTTACACAATTGCATAAGGTATGTTATTTTACATTTATACCTAACTCTCTCTACTTTAATTTGCAATTAGACCCTAGGCACCCTCACCTTGAACCTGCTCACTAAGCCGATCTTGGGGAAGCCTCGATGCACACATATGCATGTACACTTCTATAAATATATCCAAATAACTATAAGAGAGAAAAATATGTCATACCTTTGGTGTTGGGAATCTTATACAGATTCGTAGAGCAATTGGCAAATAGTCACATTTAGTACTCGACAAATTTTTTTTCAATATCCAATAATTATAAAATAAGAAGACTATTTCTTTTATTCAAATAAATTTCGTAATTGAAGATTTCATTGAAACTCCAATTAATAAAGGCAATACTTATATATCCCTCTTGTATATGTACTCCTTTGTTATTGTTATAAATTGCCACATATACAAAAGACTATGAAGTCCAATAAAAAATATGAAAATGTACACTCTGTTCTCGAGCTTGGATTTGTACCCAGTGAGATGTTCCTATGTACCTCTTATAGAGCTCTCATAGTGTGTTTTGATTTGGTTCTCGAGCTTGGGTTTTGTTCCCAGTGGGTGGGTATACTTTGTTTTAGTACAAGGTTTTTTTTTTACGAATAAAATATGTTATAGAATTAATTTTAGTAGAGCTCTATGACTCTGCAACTTTACAGCAAACACTACTAATGAACATACCTTTGTGGTTAATAATTTCCATGCCAAATAAGTTCAGATTGTCTAAGCACAATGTACTATGGTAAAAGCAAATAGTTTAGATATAATAACATACCATTAATAGTTCCACTTAACAAACAAAGAAGATAAATCATCAAGTTCCTATGATGTCACATCTCGGGCATGCTTACCAGTACACCAGTTTGACAACTATTAGGAAGAAACTAATTTTAAAAATCTACAGGCTGCTTGATAATACATCTTGAAGACTATATAAAAAAATTTAGACTATTTGATTTAAAAGCTAATGTGTACAGATTTACCAACAAAATGAATCATTGAGTAGGGAAAGTTTAAGTCCATAAGTAATGTCGACACATGTTTACAAACAAATCAATATATCGAATTATTGGAAAAAAGAACACTGCTAATATAAATGAATTACAACAATTTTCACCAAAATATACTTAATCTCTAGCTTTTGACATGCCTAAATTCTCTAGTAGAAAAGTAAGTAGAAACATTTAAATCATTTGATCTTGTTATAGTTCACATCGACATACGCTAATACTACTGTTATATCAGTACATATAAAAGATCGGTACTGTTAAATATATATATATATATATATATATATATACACACACACACTATTGTATTGCACGTGCCTGAAGGCGTGAAGGAAACTTTTCAAAGTATGTAACTGCAAAAATTTCGTTCCCCAACAAAACAAAGTGTAATTTAAAAAAAATTGGCCATAATATCATTTATATATAGGACTATCCACCATGTTTAACAAATAATAAACTTATACGCATAGGTGAATTAACTACCACATGACACCATCAGAATAGGTAAAAAATTGATAAAAAAAACCTTACACGAACCAAATTAGGCAATGAAAAAATGGAAATGTCGACTTTAAAGTCGATTTTGACCCCTTGAACATCGCCGAAAATAGCCTGAAACATGGTTGGCTAGGCACGGGTGATACGAATTCAATGGCGCTAGAATCGCCCCATTCCGATTTATGGTTAAAAAGTTATGGCATTTATCCTAAAACATGTTATTTTAACTTGAAACACAATAGTATTAAGGCAATTAAACTAATCCTCAAGACAAATAAGAAATAATTATTGGTATTTCAATGAGCGCATAAATATCTAACTAATTAAGATATGGTAAGATTCAAATAAATGTTTACAAAGTAACAAAACTATATGACAAGATAAGATTCAATATTTGTACAGTAAAATTTCCTTGCACACATCTCCTGCTCACCCTCTAACCTTGGAAGAAATGTAGGATTCACAAGAAGAATAGCAGTGTATTTTGTAAGTCCCCTACTGGAGAGAAACCGAACAATGTCCCACAAATTTGAAAATCAACAACTTGTTCATATCAATCAAATAAGGCAACAAGTTTCTCTTCAGTGACACTTCCAGGAACATGGGGTATCCAAAAACATTAAGTGCCACCAGTCTCGTGAATTGGCCTCCTCGTCTTGGATGATGACACTTCCAGGAAACACCAAATGTACACATTCCCAGCCTCATATGATACTACAAATTTAGTGGAATTGAATAGTCAATTAAAAAAGGAATAAGTGAAAGAAAGAACACAGTGTTAAACTAAGTGTGCATATGCACAATATTATATATGAAAAGTGCAAAATATCATACCTGAAATTTGCATTAAAAAAAATCCATACAAAACCAAAAGACGATAAACGAAAACAAAAATTAACTTATCTTCGTAAACACAATATCTGAAATTTGCATATAAAAATATAATTTGAGAATTGTGGGTACCTCGTTTATTTGTCTTGGCCCAGATAAGTAGCCTGACCAAAACCTATTAAAGCTAAGGAAAGTTCGGCTCAAACTCTAACGTCTCATAAATAATTAACTTAGTAGTGACCCATTCAACCCTAAAATATCTCAAGAGATATTCTAGGGATTATGGGCCAACTTGGAGGTGCCCAACACCCCCACTCTCCGAGAATTACATGTATATATTAAACCCCCATCCCCGGGCAAAAGGGTATGCAATTGTAAACACTCCCCCAGAGTAAAGATAAATATAAATCAGAGATCACCCCCGTGGAAGTAGGCCATTTTGACGAACCACATATATTTTGTGTCGTGTGTGATTGTAGTTATTTTACGTTCTTTATTTTTTTGGTGATTGCATTTGCTTATAATTTGTGTTGAGATTTATTGTCACCATAAGAAGTTATTCACATCTACAAAGAAAATGAGAATACCTGTGTGCTTGTATCACAATTTTGTGAATTTCTATGGCTAATGCATCACGACTAAGACAGTGCCCAAAACTACCTGTGCTTAGCTCACACCTTGTGTCAGTTACATGCACAAAATTAACAATATAAGGGTTCCTACTTTATATGGTCGAACTGCTGCTGTATATGGCCGAGTTGGTTGTACGTGATTGAGTTAATACACCACACTACGATTAAAGTTAGAATAACCAAGATGCTGCACTTCAAATAGCAGAACCAAATAGCAGCGTAAAGGCCTTTCCTCATGAAGAATCACATAATTGTAATGTGAAGAATTCCTTAATCAATGGACCTGTTTGAGGAAAACAAAAGCGATCAGTGCAGTGTGAACAACAAAAATAGTCAAACAATAGAGATATGAACTTTAATAATACAGATATTAGCGTTAACAACAATAGTTCCAAGAAGTGATTCAATAATTGAATCATTATGCCCCTGGCATCCCAATAGTTCTTGTTAAAACTAACCATACAAGCAATCGATAAATTTTAAAGAGACTATAAATTGTGACGTAAAAAAATGGTCAGTAAATTTCAAAGAGACTCCAAATTTTGATGCAACTGCGGATCTATTCGTTCTTGAAAGGATGAATTAGAAATTACAAATTCATGAAAGGCGTCACATTAAGGCATCAAATTCATGCTGCAGATTTATTACAACCCATTGTGGATTTGTTAAAGCCCTTTGTGTTCAACTGCAAATTTGTTCATTTTCAATACTTAGAACATTTTCAAGTTTTAAGAATGAATTAAAGACCCTACATCGTTCGAGCAACTCGAGATTCAGGCTACTACGAGATATCCCAAGTGGAAAGCTATAATACTTTCAAACTTAACAACAAGTGGCTCAAAATCTACTATGTTTGAGTGTACTCAATCCAAACCCAACCTTTCAATTTATTTCATTATGTTTTGCCAATACTTGTATGGGAGGATGTTCCCTACAAATGATTGGGTTACCTATTTAACATGGTATAAAGTAATGTTATCCTTAAAAGTTTTTTTTGTCCCTTTTTTCCTTTTTTTTTTGTTTCTTTCCTTATTTTTCATGGTGTGACTCACATTGATGTAATATCTTCCTCAATATTCAAACAAGACAGAAAGGAAGAAAATGAAATGCCAACAAGTCTATTTAAATGAAAAAATACTGTGATTACATGCCAAGGGGGTTCCAAGATAACAAAAAATTGGGGGATAGAAACAAAAGGGGAACTTAAACAAAGGTTGATAAGGGAGATCCATTATAAAGCGGAGGTTGGTCGAGCCAAGAAGCCGATGATGATGCTGAAGAAGAATCTGCTGAAGGATGCTTTGATCAAAGATTACATCAACCAAGTCCTTCTAGCAGACCTCCCTTCTCTCCTGAATGTTCCTCAGGTTTTGCTTTGCCTTAAGTAAATCAGCTTCTACCCAAGCAACAGCGTTACAAGCATCTTCCACTTCTTACTCGGACATAACTAGTTTGGTTTCCAAGTCTACCAGTTCCTCCGAGATAGCTACCTATGAGTGACGAGAACTTTGTAAAATATCAGACAGGTCAGCTTTCTTGAAATCACGCAGCAACTTCACTAACTAAGACAGGGAGAACCCATCATTAATAAGAACATTGACCTTCCCCAACAAAGATTTAATAACATTAGAAATAAGAGATTCCAGAGGAGTATTGAGGATTTCCTTTAAAATAGTGGCCAGTCTAAGCAGTTGTCAAGCCATCATCACATGTTTGGGTTGAATGCTGCGAGGAGAAAACGTTGAAGGAAACTTGGCGAAAATCCTCAATGAGCGCGTGAGGACCATTAGCCAATATATGGGGGAAATTGATCAAGGTATGTCTTGCAATTACTTTAGAGGAAGCCTCAGGAAGGTGCACACTAAAAATTCCATCACTCATAGAGGTGAGTCGAGTGTACGAACCACTATCACTTTCTTGAGCTCTATAAGAAACCAATACATGTAACCCACCAACACTTGGACCCCTCACTTGAACCTGTGCACCGGGAGCCTCACCCATTGCTGCCAATTCATCCAAAGTCCTTGCCTGTGAAACCGCATAAGTAACACCATTAACTTATGTATCACTCGTTGTAGATTGCTAAACTTTCACCTGAAATACAACAAATTGTCAAGTCAGGGAACAAATATAAAAACTCACTTACAAGCATAAATTAAAGTCCAATATGACTTGGCCTACCTGACCCTCGGTTATGGGATATTTTAAAGTCCAACATGACTTAGCCCGCCTGACCCTCGGTTATGGGAGATTTTAAGTCCAATATGACTTAGCCCGCCTGACCCTCGGTTATGGGAGATTTTAAGCCAATATGACTTGGCCCACCCGACCCTCGATTATGGGAGATTTTAAGTCCAAATTACTTGGCCCATCTGACCCTCAGTTATGGGAGATTTTAAGTCCAATATGACTTGGCCCGCCTGACCCTCGGTTAGGGGAGATTTTAACTCCAATATGACTTGGCCCGCCTGACCTCGGTTATGGGAGATTCTAAGATTAATATGACTTGGCAAAGCTAATAACATTTAAATGCAAGATTTATACCAAAGAAGAGCATACCTTTGACTACTGATCATCAACAAGCTGCTGGGTGGCCATCTATATCAAGTCCTCTTCCTCATGCAAATCGGGTGCTAAAAAATGATGTTGTTCTGGGGGACAACACCATCACCTCCCACTTTAGTAACTTGCTCATGACCACCTCCTACCTGGCATGAAACAATAATTTTAGCTCCCTCTTGATTGAGGATTGAGGGCCCAAAAAGAGTAACAATGACTTGGTCGTTAGAGGAAGGAGGTACTAGCAGAGAAGTTTGTTTGGGTAGGGAAATCTGTGAAGCACAACAGAGAGCAAGATAAGAACAACAAGAGCAAGGCATAAGGATCTCATTTGATAGGAGATGGAAAAGTTTACCATAACTGATGGAACAACAATAATAGGGGACTTGTGCACAGACTAAATAACACTTGCATCAGGAGCACCTGTCTCGAGACAAGCCTATTCACACAAGAAGGCAGAGTCAGGTGAATAGACACTACAAGATTAAATAGATACAAAAGATATATTTTCCCCTTGGGGGAAGTTTGTAGTTACCTGCGAGGTTGTAAGGACAGCTATCTCCTTCGGTGAAACTTTTTTCGAAGCTGGTGAAACTTTAACTCACTTTTACAAGAGGCTAATTTCTTCAACATCATCGTACGCACTAACTCGCATATCAATCTGAAAAAATAGAAATAGGAGTCAACATTATAAAGTAAAAGAGGAAAATTTAGAGACCTAAAAATAGAATAGTAGACATACCTCTTCTTCTTCTAGAACTTTATCCAAAACATCCTCTAAAACCTCATAATCTCGAGGAGGTGAAGCTGGATTAGAAGGAGAAACCATTATTCTAAACCTACGTCTTTGAATAAGAGACTCTTGCTCCTCTTTTTCTTCCACCTCCTCTTCTCCCTCCACTCCTTCCTCTTCTCCTCCTCCTCCTCATCATCATCACATTCACCAATTGGTAACCCACCACCATCAGATACATTTTCATCATATTTCTCTTCCTCACTTGTCTCACAGGATAATCTTGACTGGGCTACCCAACTTCCTTTTCCTGCTACCTTTAGTAGCTGGGGGAACTAAGGAAAACCCGAGAGAGACCATCTGGGCTGACATAAAAACCCTATCATCCTCAAAAAAATTCCCCAAATCTGTTTGAGTTGATCAAACATCAAGCTAACTTGTTGGGTAACTGTAATACCCCGTATTTTTACACATATTTATTTTTATGGAATTATGTAAAATGGGGATTAATTAATTTAAAGGGAGAAAATTTAATTTGTAATTAATTGAATTTAATTGTAATAATTACTAGTGTGATGAGAGTTAGTAGTTATCAAAATAATATTATGGCCGGGATGAGATACACGACAGTCATGTTATAATTATTTGGGACGCGCGTAGGAGTCGCGTCACCGATAAGTATTAGGGTTAAAAACATAAATTATTTTTATATAACTTGAATGACTATTTTGACTTCGCCAGAGTGTCCGGAAGGGTAGAAATAGTCAAAAAATACTACTTGGGTATTTTATTTGGAGTCCGGGGCATTTTAGCCCAAAGACACCCCGGAGGGGTATTTTGGGATTTTTGGGTAGTTAAATGGACGAAAATTGGGTTTAATTAAAATCATTGAGGGTTAGTGGACTGTCAGTTTCAACTTATGTGAGAAAGAGAGAAAATAAAGTGAGAACCAAGGAAGAAGAAGAATACTCCACTAGAGACCTAAGCCAAGAACTCAAGCTTTCACACTAAAAATTACACCAGCACGTAAATCGTGTCAAGAGAATCGTTTCCATACCAATTTCAGCCGAAGAATCAAAATTCATTTCGAGGAAAGTTTTTATCTTGCTCCTCTTTTAGCATATATTGTTCCTGTTAATTTAGGTTTTGTGATATAGACTTGGTGCAATGAAAACTTAGGCTTAATTAGATTAAATTTTGAAGAAACCTTATGAATTGGAGATGGTTATGCATGTAGAGGTTTTTCCCCTTATTAGACTATTTAAATCTGGGAATTTTATATCTTAATCACATATTATAATAAGAGTTTTGGACACTTAAAATTTTGGGCCCATATTTAAGAGACTCATTGGAAATTAAAGAGATTGTGGAATTCCGATTGATTTTATAAGGATTTGACCTTTAATTAGTGTTAGAAATGATCTTAGGGTGAATGGGATTAGTGTTGAAATATTTAATTTGGATTGGGTTGAGTATTTATATATTTTTGAAGATTAAAAGTTGAGAAAAATCGAAGTTGGGGAAGTACTGGGTCTGTCCAGAATTTTCGTTTGAAGACCTACCCAGGTCGTTCGAACGAACCTTCTAACGAGATTTCCAAAGACCTTTCTAACGAGTTGCTGAGTTCGTTCGAAGTGGGAACTTCATTTGAACGATAATTTTGTAACTTCTAACGAGATTCTAGATTGATCTTTTAGGGTCCGTTCGAGTTAAAAACCATCCTAGGGTTATCCAAGCGAGTGTATTGACCTACATGAGTAACGGGTGGCTTAAATTTCAAAACGTTCGGGAATTCAAGGTGTAATGGTCCTTGGGGTATCGAATTTGTGTGAAAACCTAGGAGAACATGTAAGTCCTAGAGAGGGTATATATTTACGGATATCATGGAGAGTAATGGCGTTAATATTACTTACGGATTATAGTATTTGGGTTATGCGATTACCTATTAATGTATATAACTTGTGTGCATGCTTATTACTTGTGATATCATGTGTATGACATACCTAGCTACTGGCTATCGAACGGGGGTTAACGCGTTATGGATGACCATATCTTGTGTTCCTTCGGGGGATTTCTAGTCGTACCACTAGAGCATGGAGCCTAGGTACGGGCTATCTGTGAGAATGATATTGTTGACGGTCATATGGGTGTGTAGGTATGTGCGTAGCCCATCGACTTGGAACTATGTTCGCCTCCAATATGTGTATATGTTTTATTGGTTCTTGAGAGATTGAACATGTTGTCCTTTATGCGTGAACGTTGCAATGGGACTAGATAACCGAGTATGCCTAGCACCAGGGGTTTCTTGACCATGGGTGTCGTATAGATATAATTGTATGTATACATAGTGAGATTTTATATGTGTATACTAAGTTCTTATTCTGTATTTCTTGTTGGCTACTTTATTAAAGTATATACTTATTGGGTCACCCGTTGGGAATAAAGAATACTATAAGAATGAGACATAACATCCTTAAACATATTCCTAAATAATAATAGTATATTGGTTTTGGGTTATTAGATTGTATCGGGCATAGTGATTATCCTACATATAGTCAGGTAGAGTGGAGACTAGTATCGGTAGTTAGACTCGCTAGGTGTGCACATTAGATGAGAGGTGAGCGTCTCAAGTGAGTATGCTAACTTAACATGGATAATATATGTGATAATTAAATCAATTTTAAGCACTTGCTATATTTAAACTGTTTTTTACTGGGGCTCTGACCCATTTTTTTGTAAATCTCTTTTCTTGTTCTATTATTTTAGGTTCTCAGCCATAGGGACACCAGACTTAGGAGATTCCATTCATTTGTCGAGCTATAGCTGCTGTGGAAGCCATGGGATATTGCTAGTAGACGCTTCTGGGTCTATTTATCCTTATCAACCTGTTATTTATTTCAGTTGGACATGTCGTCCCTCCTTTCTTATATTCAGAGATTTAGATTTGATGGATTTTATTATTAAACTTGGATTTCATGTATTCGAATTATTGTATGGGATTTTGACTGGAAATGTTTACTCTAATTCTTTATTTAAAATCAGTTAGTTCTTTCTTATTATTGTGTTTTACGGTGGTGATTGAATTTTTCCTTTATTGATGGTTATTAACAATATAAAATTTTGATTCCAACCTTTTTAAATATTAGGTGATTAGCTTTTATTAAATTAAAATTTGAGTTTTCGTCAGTGATGCATTATCTGAACCAACTTGATATTTTGAAATTAATTAATTAAGGACTGATCACCCGGTAATTAATTAGGAGGGGTGTCACAATAACTTTGATATCAGGAGTTTGGATTGGATAGACTTACTGGGTAACCTTAAGCTTCTTTGTTGGGGCTTTTTTAGTGGCCATCACAATCGCTCCAAGTGAAGATTATGGGAGGCGTCGCCCCCTTTGATGGGCCTCCAAAGACCAGGGGCGGCAACAACTGCTTCGACTAGAAGAGAAGATTGAGCTACCTTATTCTTCTTAATCATAGATTAATCCACAGGGGAAAGAGAAGGAAACTCTGAGGGAACAAAATTGTTGGTGGTGCTAAGAGGGAACATAGAGTTGAAAGTTGTGCAATTCATCAAACCCAACTCTGTGGAAGGATACGTTTCAACCTCAGGATAGAAGGGCTCCTTGAGAAGATTAATCTAGATATGACCAAGCCGATTCTTCCAGAATATAATCAAATACATCGCCGATCTACCCCCTATAGCTTCCTTGCTCGGGATAACAGGGTTGGTTGGGTAATTCGTGCAAAGATTAACAATGGTTGAAGTGAGGAAATTGTTACATGCAAAAGAGAAGTTGGTGGGTTTCTCTCTGGTGAAATGGCTTAACATGGGATTGCCTTGATCGTAGCGAAATTGCATAGCTATACGATACGGACTGTAAACGGAGTAAAAAGATGACCATTCTATATAAGAGGGCAAGTAAGAGGGAATCAACAATAGAGGAACATTGTTTGCTGGAAAGTTTCTAGCCAGCGCTTCCTCGATAGGGATGATGGGACATTCCTCATTCGTAAAGAACTGATTCGAAAAAATTAGTCTACTCCAACGTAGTGGTGAGGTACAAACTTTTCAACTTTGTCAATTAAAAACACAAACGGATTCTTGGAAATCTTATGATTCCAATAACAAATGCGAGTGACTCTGATAGGATGAGAGCCATGATAGTTATCGATCGAGGCATACTCTGGAAAGTGGGCATATAAGAAGGTTGTCAGCAGCACATGGTTCACATAATTGGAAACATCAAACCTATTGCTACTCCTAACTAAGTCATCTTGTACCCGATCTAGCCAAGTATATAACCAACCAAGAGTAATAGCAGTAAGAGGAAGCTTCACACCGTTAGCCATGCGAATGTCCATATTGATTTGATCCTTCCTTGGGCAGTCGCGGGGTTTACTCGGGAGAAAGATCTTCGATAGCACAACCCAAATGTAGCCCTTAAGCTCAATTTTTGAATTAAACCCCTTTCCAGCTGGTGGGTACTCAAATACTTGCTTCCCTCATGGGTTCTCCTTGGTTCCCTCCTACGCTTTAATCACGATTTTGTCTTCGATGGAATAAAAATACCAAATCACCTCTGAGTAAGTGCATTTATTGTATGTCACCATATATTCTCTCACAATCGCCTCCAACTCCGCTCGAGCAACTTTCTCGATGCCAGAAATAACCTCCTCAAAAAAGGTGTCAAAACCTACTGCCTCCAAGCCCAACAACTCACAAACAACCTCAGGGGTAATGGTGAACTCACCCGAAGAGGCCACATAGGTGTGTGACCTATGACTCCAGCGAGATACAAGAAGTTGGAGAGTGTTGTTATTATTCGCAAGGGTGAGATCACCCAACCAAGTGGTACATGATAACCCAACCAAAGCTAGTTGTACATGATACGTAGTTTGTATATAATCGGTCCAAGGAACCAAACCTTCACAAGTACCGGAGGTGGATTCAAACTCCACCTTTGAAAACGGGTAGTCACCACCCTCAATAAGGAACATAGTGACAGTGGAAGTGGGGATATATGCACAATCCTGAGAATCATCACTTTCTTCCATCAATAATATCGCATGCACCACCGGCACCAGATCACAGGGTAAATTTTCAAATGCCGACCAAAAATAATCAAGCTCACCACAGTATGTGGCACGACGATAGCATGCCCACTGGTTCTGGCGTGCCTGAGTACGGGGGGAGGCACCCCTAGCAGATTGGGACCTTTTCTCAATGGGCACCATGGGAGAAGTTAGAAAGAGAAGGAAAGTGAATAGGTTAAAGAAGGTAAAGAAGAAGGCAAGCACTGAATATTATCTCTCAAAAACAAACCCAAGGGTGAAGGTTTAAAAAATGTAAGTGCACCATTTTATAGGGGAAACATAAACCCCAACAGGCGGAAAATTGCATCGCTTTGGGAAGTGCAGCGACGATCAAATTGGCTTGCGTGGCTAGTACGCGCGCGTAGGAGCAGGATTCAAAGGTTATAATGATGACGCTTCAAGAAGCGACGCGCCAATAATCTCGTGTGAGGAAAACACGCTCACCCTGATGCCTCCACATGTAAAATAAAGAAGTACATGCGACAACCTTATTAAATGAGGCATGCTTAGAGTCTTTTAAAATTGGGGGAGATTAAGCGCTTTGGGGGAAATTTAAATAAAATCCCTTCACTTCCCCAAGGCATTTGGCGCACGCAATCATAAAGTCCCATCAAAGAATGATGCACTTAGAATAAGATCACAAGACATTTTAAAGAAGTAAATAGTTCGAAAGAGGGACCAGATGAGTTTCTCATACACACTTTCGTTCAAATATACAGCCTAGTATTTATTATGATATGATTATTTTCCTATAGATAATGCTTATTCTTGCAAAAAATGTTTGAAGGCCAATTAAATATTTCATACACATATTTCTTCATGCAATAAATAAATATCTCTATGAAGGGGCAAATGTAAGGGGAGTCCCCATTAAAGAATGATTAACTATGTTATCATATACTTAACATATGGAGTTCCCACGAAGATCCTCCACAAACGTGCTTCAAAGGCTCCTCCTTGAAGGTCAAAGTCACTCGAATGGCGATAGCTTTTAATATGAAACAAAATGTATTTTATCATGTACTTTATCCTATTTTGTAATATGATCATGGTTGTTCAGTACCCACGAGGGACCATGCCTGGAAGGGCATGGGAGAGCTTACATGATCTATCGAAAGACCTCCTCCTGGGAACCTCATAGGGATGTGGTTTGGAGGATTGGGAGCGAGGTAACGTTGGGAATACAATAATCAACCTTTTTGGAACACTTTGGTAAAACTTCATTCAATATACATGGTTGCTCGAGCTACCTACAATCGAGCTACCATTACTTCAACGCGTTTGAAGGAACCTCCTCGAGGTACCTCAATCTTGAAGCCTTGTCCTAAAGATAGTTCTTTTCCAACAAACAATATGCTAAACACTCGAGCTACTTATCAACTGTGCAACCTCAAACCAAACACCATCTGCTTGATTGATGTGACTGCACTCCTAGTGGGATCACTGTTCACTCACTTTACAACACTCAATTGAGATTATCCTTAGGATGGAAGACCTAGGCCACCAAATCTGATTTCATAGCCATCCTAAGGAAAACCATTAAGCTGCCACGTCACGCCCTCATTAATGTCACCATGCTTCCAGCTAAATGAACAGTTTCTCGCCAAAACATAATATCTCATGCATTTAATGTTGTATCTTGGACATTTAATGCACGGTACCTTAGCATTAAATGTCGATTAATCACAGTCAATACCGACGAGGTTACTCAAGTAACTCTGTCTCCATATAAATAGCTCAACCAAATATTTTACGGGCATCTTCTGACTAAATTGTTGTTGGCATCTCCTCATACATGAGAGTTTTTTACGAGAACATTCTCTTCATCCCCATTAGTACCCACATCATTGAGAATTAACTGATCTTGAAGTTCCTGCCTTGCCTTTATTATATCTAGAGAACTTTATCTTTCTCCCTCCGACCAAGTTACCTTCTGGTTCATTCTATTTATTGTATTTACAGTGCATTTATGAGATAAAGATCTTTTCTGGCACTAGTTTGAGTGTTGAATGTTATTGTCCCTCTAACATATATTCACCGTTAATGTTAAATATTTCATTGTTCATTAATCCCTATCTTAATAAGGGGTTAAGCCTCATTTGATACTAACCGTATTCCAATAACCAACATCTTATAGCGTTTAACTGCAGATTTGTTCATTTTCAGTACTTAGAATAGATTCCAAGCTTCAAGAATGAATTAAAGATGTTCGTTCGCTCAACTGCGAATATATTCTAATAGGCGTCACATTCAGGCATCAAATTCATGATACTTTTCTTTCCTAGCTCTTGAAACATGTGCTGTAAAAAAAGAAACATTGTACAAACCTTCAACAGTGACAAACTAACCGAAAAATACAATTAGAAAGGAATATGCAAATATAAACATGTAATAGTTGTGGATTTGATTGTACCATTGAATGCAACGCTCGGAACTGAATTGCGAGCAATAAAAAAAAGTCAATAAACTTCTTTTGTGTCGAGATTATTACTAAATAATAAGCAATTCGATCCAGTTATTGAAGTAATTTTGAAAACATACTACATTTTGCATGATATTCCCTTATAAGCAAAAATATCTTCTATGAAACAAAAGACATGCCTAACCTCATTATTCAATTTTTAAAGTGATAAAAATGTTTAATCCAATAATAGAGTAAGCAATGTGGCAAAAATAAATAACTTCCGTGTCTTTAGAAAACCAAATGAAAGGCAATTACCAAATATATAGAAATTTCCCAAAATAAATGGCATTTGGAAAAAAGAGAGGGGAAAAAGTTATTTAAATCAAAGCATTAAGAATTTAATCTTCACCATATATTTTTAGCATTGAATACATTGATACTCCAATCTCCAATTGCCAAATGATCTCCATGCCTACACAATCAGAATAAATGCATTCAAAAATTGGTAGAGATAGTAATCCTTAAACATTTATGGGTAATGAAAAATATATAACAAAAGGCAACGGATGCTACAAAATGATTAATTTTTGCCTTTTTGCTTTCTTTTACCTTCATAAGAACTTCTCGCAATATCGACTGATCTGTTATATGTACTGTTATATATCTATCAGTACTAATATTATATATGGACGGGGTTGAACTATTTATAAGATTTTCTGAAGATGGCGCCGATGATCATAGTTCATTTTGGTGCCCATGTACTAAGTGTGATAACATCTTCAAGATGAGTGTAAATGATACAAGTTATCATTTATACAATAATGAAATTCATCCAAGAGACACTACGTGGGATTGGCATGGGGAAGAAGAAAATAACGGAGAGTCGTCAAGTGAGGAATGTGATGAGCGTATCGATGAAGACCATGGAATTAATATTGATGATGTTGAAAACACAATAATATGGTCCAGGCTTTAAATGAAGACCTCATCGAAAATCATAAAGATTTCCAAAATTTTCTTGGAGATGCACAGAAGCCCTTGTATAGAGGTTATAAAAATTATACTAAGTTGGCGATAATAATGAAACTATTCAATATAAAAGCCAAGAGTGGCTGGTATGACAAGGGCTTCTTGGATGTGCTTACGTTATTTGCTGATATGCTCCCGGAGGATAATGAATTTCCACTATCTACTAGGGAGGCAAAGCGTGGTTTGTTTGCATTTGGGATGGAGTATCAGAAAATATATGCTTGTCCTAATGATTTCATACTTTATAGAAAGGAGTATGTGAATGCAATACTATGTCCTACTTGTGGAACATCAAGATATAAAGTCAATAAGAATGCGACTAATAGGGAAAAAAGGTTACCTACAAAAGTGCTATGGTACTTTCCACATATCCCAATATTCAAAAGGTGGTTTCAATCAACACATATAGTAAAAGATTTGATGTGCCATGCTAATGGAAGATAAATTGATGGTTGATTATGTCATCTAGCAGATTCGTCGCGATGGAAGCTGATAGATGAGAAGTGGCCTGACTTTGCGAAGTAATCAAGGAACCTTCGATTATCTATCTCAACAGATTGAATTTATCCACGTAATTCCTTTAACACTAGGTATAGTTGTTAGCTGGTTATGTTGAATACTTAAAACCTTTCATCGGAGTTACGCATGAAAATAAAGTATACTCAACTAACAATGTTCATATCAGGCCTCAAACAACCTGGAAATGATATTGATGTTTACTTGGCACCGCTAATTGAGGATTTGAAAACTTTATGGGAAAAAGGGGTGAGGGCTTATGATTCATACCAACAAGAATATTATACACTAAGGGCTGTTTTGTTGTGGACAATTAATGTTTTCCTTGCATATGGGAATTATCGGGTTCTACTATAAAGGGATATAATGCGTGTCCAATATGTAATGAAGATACATATTCTCAAAGATGGTAAAATTGTGCTAAGTGAATTTATATGGGGCATAGAGGGTATCTTTCACTGAACCATCCGTTTTGAAATAAAAAAAGCCTTTAATGGTGAGAAAGAGTTTCGGTCGCCACCTGAACCTTTGAGTGGAGAACAAATATTTGTGAAGGTCGGGGGGATCAAGGTCTCTTGGGGAAAGAAGTTTGTTACCAGGAAGAAATCGACATTGAAGAAGAGAAAGAAGAAAGGAAGTTTACAAAATAAAGATGCTACATGTTGGAAGATGAATAAAATATTTTTTGAGCTTGAGTATTGGAATGTACGACATAACTTGGATGCAATGCACATTAAAAAGAATGTTTGTGAGAGTATAATTGGGAATTTACTTTACATTCCAGGAAAAACAAAAGATGGTGTGAAGATTCATAATTACCTCGTCGAGATGGGTTTAAGGAAGGAGTTAGAACCACAAGTTAACGAGAAAGGGACTTACCTTCCCCCGACATGCTACGCATTATCTAAAGAGGAAAAAATAGTGATGTGTGAAACTGTGCGTGATCTTAAGGTCCCACATGGATACTCTTCGAATTTCAAAAGTCTTGTCACTATGGAATATTTAAAATTATACGGCCTCAAATCCCATGACCATCACATTCTAATGCAACAATTTCTTCATGTTGTTATACGAGGTGTATTGCCAAAACCTGTGAGATATGTACTTATTAAAGTATTCTTATTTTTCAATGCTCTTTGTGAAAAAGTCGTAGATGTGGATAAATTAAAGGAAATTCAAAAGGAATTAGTGGTCACAATGTGATTCTTAGAGAAATAGTTTCCACCATCATTCTTTGACATCATGATACATCTAATGTTGCATCTTGTGAGAGGTCGAACTTTGTGGTCCAGTTTTTTATGGAAGGATATACCCAATTGAGAGGTGAGTATCTTAAATTGTTTCCATTTCAATCAAATATACAACATAATTGTAGTCTTATCCTTAGTGATTTTCAGGTATATGAAAGTTTAAGAAGATTATGTGAGAAACAAAAATCGCCCAGAAGGGTACATTGCCAAATGTTATAAGTCGAAGAAGCAATCGAATTTTGTTCAGATTTCTTATCTGGATTAGACGCAATTGGAGTTCCTTCTGATGTAGAAGATGATAGACCTTTGGGGAATGCTGATATCGTTGAAGTCGATCATTTGTTGTTGAAACAAGCACATCTCCATGTGTTTCATAGCACTAATGATGTTCAACCTTTTATCGAGCAATTATATTGAAATAAAAAAATTACACCATACCATTTTACTTCCCTCTATATTAAACATTACTTATTCATAACTTGATGTAAGGAGCATGAATAGTATTTTACGAAAATGCACATTTGTAAAGCAAAAATTAAAAGTGGTTAAAAAATGAGCATAACTCACCTTTATTCAATGGTTTCGTGAAAGGGTATGCATTCTAAAAGCATACGTGTATCTTGTTATCATAATTTATTTTTACTAAACTTCCTAAAATACTCTTCTTAAAATACTAGGTTGAAGCTGAGCAACATGTCCCAAAAATGAATGTCTCATACACTTTAAATTGGTTGGCTCAAGGACCACGTCAATTTGTATTAAAATATCATGGTTATGTCATTAATAAATGTCGTTATCAAACGAAGGATCGTGATGATGTTAGATTTAACCACAAGAGTGAGGATATACTAGTGGCTAAAATGACACAAGTAGCTAGCTCAAAGGACAGTAAACTTATTGTTAGAGATAATAGTTTTTTTACGGTGTGATTAAAGAGATATGGATGCTGGACTATTTGGCATTTAGGACTCTAGTATTTAAGTGCGATTGGGTTGAAAACAAAAATGGCATCAGGATAGACGAACTTAGATTTAGTTCTGTCGAACTTGGTAAAGTTGGTCATAAATTTGACTATTTTATCTTGGCTTCTCAGGACAAGCAAGTCTTTTACGTACCTGATCCATTGGATACTAAATGGTCAATTGAACTACAAGGGCAATGGTGATGCATTGGTCAATTATGATGAAATGATATTCAAACCAGTGTATTGCCCAGTGTTTAATCTTTCGATGTCATTGATGAAAGTTCATCAAATGATGCACGTGATGATTGTTAGGGGACTTGGATGGACAATTAAATATCATCTTCTTAAATATTTTATCATTTTATGTGAATTGGAAGTCTTCAATTTGATTGAATGTTACTAGGGAACATATTTCTTATTTGGTTTTGGATTTGTTATGTTCAGACATTAAATTGGAAGTGAATCAATTTCTTACCGTTAATTTCAATTCACTATATTGCTTTGATTTATAAGTGCTTACTAGTAACTGAATTTGCAATCTATTTTTATTTTATACGCTTGTCCTTTGAATGACTTACCGATTAATTAATTCAATTCATTATATTCTCTAAATGTCAAAAGAAATTCCTAAAATAAATAAAATGAATCAAAATATCTTACCTTTTTTTTGTTTCTAATTCAGGATTTTGGTTCTTACAGGGATCCGAAAAATGAAGAAAATCAATGTCACGCGGACTCAAATAGTGCTCATAATGTGAATTCTTAAAATGAATATATTGAAGAAAATGGTGACAATTGTAAGGGTAGATGGCCATCAAAGATCAAACAATTGATCACAATTCAAACTATTGAAGAACGAGTAAGGGTTTTGTTCAACGAAAAAGGCCAGACGGTTATCGGCAAAACAGAATTAGCCAGTTATTGTGAATTGTTAGTTAAGTCTATTGTTCCAATCAATTATATAAGATGGCATGAGGTGGAAAATACATATAGAAAGAAGTTATGGAGTGCAATACAGGTAAATATTAATTAATTGTCAATTGTTCATATTTGACAGATATGGTTTTTGTTTAGATTTAGTTGTATTTTAACTAGGGTTTAATTTTTTTTATCTTTAGGTCAAGTTTGATATCGATTCGAGGAGCAAAATTCAAGTATTATCGAAGATGGCTAAGAGTTGGAGGCAGTTTAAATCCCAACTTTTCACTTCATGGACTCAAAGATTTGAAGATAGACCAATGATTCTTAAACGTCCACCAAAGAAGTATTGTCCATTCATTAATCAATCAGCTTGGGATTCCTTCATTAAAGAATAGCTTTCAGATCATTCTAAGGTATACAAATAACTACTATATATATCTGATATCATACAAGGCTCTACTATGATCTTTGATGTTCTAGATGCCTATAAATTATAGATGCGGGGACCTACAATGAGAAGATTTGTGAATATATTCCACTAGTGATACAAGTTTACATTCACATAATATTTTCAGGCATATATTTCGAGAGGGTCTATTTTACCATATGATTACTGATTAGATTACTATTTAATGGTGCAGTCATGTTCCATCACTTGCGTGTATTTTCAATACAATATATATGTGCGCATGTGTAGAGGTGTAAGTTACTAAAACAGTTGAGCCAAAACAATGAATAAACCCAACCTAAACCAATCTGGTTGCTGAAACAGTAGAGGTGTAAGTTGCTAAAACAATTGAGTATTCATTTCCTCTTCAACATAATACATTCATATACATAATCTAGTTCTTATAGCAACATTGATCAGCTATGGCTTGAATGAAAAAAGAAAAAAAGTAGTTTGAATTAAAGTAGTTTCATTATCACCCATACTCATTTGAAGTAAGGAACAAATAATTATATTCCTTACCCCATTACAATAAGGCTATAGTGTGTACAATAAGACACAAAAAAATACCCCATGACAGTAAAAGTTCATCAGTTTTAAACAAGGAAAAAGAGGTAAAATATGAAAACTTATAAAAGTTATATAACATTTCAAAATAATGAATGAACAGACTTTTAACACATACCACGTTTGCCAAAACTAAGGAATCTCACCTTTTTAGCATCTAATTAGGAAGCAGTGTACTTAGAGGTTCAACCTCTGTCATAAACCAAGAGAAAAAGAAAAATAAGTAAATGCTCTTGTAAGAGATGCAACTGTAAGTGACATGTAATTATAGAGGTTATATGAATGCATAATACAATAATACATAATATATGAATGCATAATACAATAATACAATAGGATATGTATAATACTAACCACTAAATATGATATTATACTAATAGCGCTAGGCCACATTTAGCAATATACCATCCACTCTGATAATGCTTTAACATGTTAGCTGTTACTAATATCTAGGATCAATACATAGTGGGATGTTAAAGTTCCATGAAAAATTCTTAATTATTTCTAGGAGTATTTAAGAATTAAGATCCAATTACTTTTTAATGAACACGAGGAGATTATTACACTTCTAAGTTAAGGGTCTAGTTTTCTAGTTAGTCCTCAAATAAGATATTTGTTTCCAAAAATATTATACATGATAGAGTGATATTCCATATACTTGGGGCCCAACATCAGATTCGTCGATAAAGATATGAAGCTAAAATTAGAAAACATATCCTTATGGTCCTGTTTGGTTAGGGTGGTTAAAAGTAAAATTGTGAAGTGTTTTTTCAACTATTGGGGACTATTTTTGTTCAAATTTTCATAATTATAACTTGAATACTTCTTCAAAGTTTTAACTGAACAAAATTTAATTGCAAATATGTGTAAGTATTTCACCATTTTACTTTTCATCGTAGTTAGAACAAAACAGATCCGAAAATTTGTAACTTAAACAAAAGATCTTTAATTGGAGATAAAGTAGTTCTACACTGATCAGAGATTCTATTTAGGTGGGTACAGAGTTACCTGGAATGATTTGGGTGGTACATTGATGGTAGTTTAGTTGGGACACTATTTGGGTGGTATGTTGATGTTATGCAGTTCATTTGGAACTATTATTTGATCGTTTGGATATCAAATAATGTGTGTGTGTGTGTGTGTGTATAAACTACACCTAAACACACATGTTTAAAGTTTTATTTATGCAAATGAAAAGGAAAGGCTTATGTGTTAAGAGGGAATAATTTATATGCACTACGAGATTAGGCTGTATGCGAACCAAGCTCCTCGATTTTGACTTTTGTTCATTCTAGTAGAGGCTTATTATGATTCAAATCTGATCAAATTCTTAAGCTTTTCAGCTTACTCAACTTGACTTAAAAAATTCTTAGGCCCGACTCGTGTGTGTTTGAGTTTGTTTAATATGGACTTAAAATATGTAATTGAGGCTCAAACATCATTTAGATCTCTTTAATTTTTTAACCAAGCTTAAGTAGTCAACCTAATACTCGGACTCCTAAGGGCATCCCTAACAGATATCTAAAATTTAGAGGCTAGCATTACAAAAATACGGTACCAAAAGTTAATTATTTACAATGCATATATGCCCGAAACAAGTGGTTTGATTTAAAATAATGTTGTGTTCAGGAAAAACAGTGTTGTTTTGAGCAACACAATTTATAGTTTCCATTTGTCCCGTCTCATCACGTGGCACCCAAACTTTAATCATAAGGAAACATGGATCACGTGACACTGTTGTTTCAATAGCTTGACTGAAAACAGTTGATAGTCTCACATTACAAAAAATCACATATTATGCAAACAAATTTAGATATTTCAAGGTTACTAAATTTGGAAAATGTTTATCACTCCAACCATGCAAACAAATTTAAATATTTCATGGTTAGTAAATTTGGAAAACGAGTATCACTCCAACCATTAAATATGACATTATACTAACGACACTAGGCCACATTTGGCAAATTACCAATCGCACAGAGAATGCTTTAACTTATAGTTGTTGATGTCTAGGAGCAATACATAGTGTGTTGCAAAGTGGATGAACCACTACTAACTATATTTATGAGTTTTTAAGATAATGTTGAGATTATTACACTTCTAAATTAAGGGCCCAGTTTTCTTGTTTATCCTGAATTAAGAGTTTTATTTCTAAAAATAATATATGGATTAGACTGACCTTAACAAAACATGACCAAAAGATAACTTTCCTTTACTAAGGAAAGCACATCATTCATTACTAGCCGATGAACTTATTGCTACAATGTAATACCCTTTGGGCTCAAAACTGCTGGCGCAACATATCAAAGGTTGGTAAATAAAGTCTTTGAAGATTAAATTAGCCAGAACATGGAGATGTATGTAGATGATATGCTCACCAAAAGTAGGTTCACCGCCGATCACATTACTGATATAGCCCAAACTTTTGACCTACTATAAAAACATCAAATGAAGCTCGACCCGACCAATTGCATAGTTGAAGTCTAGGAAGGTATGTTCTTTGGGTATATTATAAATCAAAGGGGAATTGAATACATTCCTAATAAAATTAACTCTTTATTGGAAATGGAATCCTCGATCTGTAAGAAGGATGTGTAAAAGCTAACCGAAAGAGTATCATCCCTGAATCATTTTGTATCTTGAGCTACAGACAAATGTCTTCCATTGTTCAAGGTTCTTAGAAAGACCTTTGAATGGAACGACGAATGTGAAAAAGGTTTTTGGGACTTGAAGAAGTATTTGGGGTCTCCCCCACTACTCTCCAAACCAGTTCTGGGTGAGAAGTTATTCTTATATATTAGTTATTTCAGTGTTTTCTGTAAGTTTAGCTTTGATCCAACTAGAGGAGGGAGTTCAAAAATTAGTTCATTATACCAATAAGGAATTCCAAGGAGACGAGATCAGATATCCACGCTTGGAGAAATTGGAATTGGCACTTATTGAAGCCTCTAGCAGGATGAGACCCTATTTTTTTAGCTCTTACCATTGTAATATACATTGACCTACCCTTGCGACAAGCTTTGCATAAGCTTGAAAAGTATGGAAGACTAATGCCTTAGGAAGTTGAGCTGGGAGGATATGAAATTGTTTACGAACCAAGAAATTTATTAAAAGGGGTAGCAATTTTAGATTTCATAGCAGAATTCACCTATGCAGAGGTACCCAACATTCTAAGTTTGCCCGCAGAGCAGACTTCTTCAGAAGAAATCTCAGCTAATTGAGATGGTTGTTGACCAATCAAAATCATCAGTTGTTCAAGAAAGATCTCTTCGACTAGCGGAGAAAAGCCAACAGGTGTTCAAGTATGGAGTATTAATGGATGGAGACTTCAACAGTCATGTTCAAATTTGGAAATTATTCATAGATAGGTCTTCATGTACCACTGGAAGTGGTGCTAGACTCATCCTTAATACTTCATATGATTTGGACGTGGAGTATGCATTGATATTTCAATTCCAGGCTTCTAACAATGAAGCCGAATACGAAGCATTGATTACTGGTTTGGAACTAGCCTCATCATTAGGACCCGAGAAGGTGATAGCGCACAATGATTCTCAACTTATTGTCCATCAGTCAATTGAAATATATGGAGTTAAAGGGAAAACAATGGTGAGATACGTGAATAAGGAAAAATAAGTTATTTCCTCATTTTTTGCAGTCAAGATAATTCGTATTCGAAGAGTGGAAAATGCTCGAGCAGATGCTCTTGCTCACCTAATCTCAGCAACCCTAATGAAGCTCAAAAGAACCATCCCAATGGAGATTCTCTCCAGTAGGAGCATTAGTGGGAAGGCAGTCAAAATTCTGTAGAGTTGGGTCCTTCTTGGATGGATCTGATCAAGGATTATATTAAGATGGATCGTTACCAGCTGACCAAAATAAAGAAAGGAAGTTGAGATATAAGGCAACTCATTATGTCCTGGAGAAAGGTATACTGTACAGAAGGGGATGTACAGTCTCTTTACTTTATTATGTCCACCCAACTGAGGTAACTAATTTGATTAAAGAAGTACATAAAGGCTCATGTGGATCTCAAACAACTCGGAGATATTTAAGACAACGGATAGTAATGCAAGGCGGATTGTGTTGCCTTCATAAAAAAATGTGATAAGTGCAAAAAATTTGCCACCATCTATAGAAGACCAGCAACAACTCGTGACACTCCGCCTAATTAAATATCAGGTGATCAGTCCTTTATTAAATTATAATCAAGGTGAACGGTCGGTTCATTCTTTGCATCACTGTCGTAAAAATAACTTTTCCAATTTAAACATCTTAAATAATTAAGCTAAGTGTCAAAACCATTTTAGACATTACTTTCCAATTTTTATTTTATAAACCAACATTTAACTTTACATAATTCATAGTTAAAGAATCACACAACAACTATCCTGTAACATATAATCCAAATGATTAAACATTCAACTAATTTAATCCAACATTTAAAACTTAAACGAAAACATCCTGACAATAATAAATCCCAAAGCGTAAATACTGGAAATAAACGAATTACAATATCCAATAAAGCAACAGAATAATGGAAAAGGGCGACACAAGCCCAACTGGATAAAATAATGCTAGGAGTGGAATAAAAAAAATGAGGTCGTCTAATCAAGAGGCCTGCAACTCCCACCTAAGCTGCAGCGCGTTCCTTCCAAAGGATCCTATGCAAGACGCCCCTGTGGCTGGGCACCTGTAATATATACATATATACAAGAGAGAAAAGAAAATGGAAACGGGTCAGAGCCCGATTGTAAAAATGATTTATAATTTGTTTAGCAAGTATTTAAAATGTTTACTGGCCAATGCAACAACATATTAGTGCGGCACTCCCTTGAGAAACTCTCACCTCTCTTCTAATGTGCACGCCTAGCTCACTAACCTTCCCAACGGTTTAACTTATCTTATCTTAGGTTGCTCGTAAGATTTAAACTGACAAATTCAATTGTGTAAGAGGTTAATTGCATTTAACAACAAAGTTCTCATTTAAACCTTATTTACTAATAAAGTTTCTCAGTAACATATTATACTTTTCAAACACTTATTTCCAAATTGAAATAATTATTCCTTTCTTACTTACCATAGACACATTAGGTAGTTCCCAAATTCAGATTTAAATATATATATATATTAATACTCATATAATATATATATTCTAACAGCACCCCACATAATAATTATGGTGCGGGAATCCTCTGCTATCTAGTCCCCGTATCACTCGTACTAAGGGAAATACAAGTTCGGAATTACTCTCGAACTGTATTGAAACAAAACACAAACAATATTTAGGCGAAGCATAGTTTCCAAGTCTCTAAGAGGTCAGCACATACCCTCACGTCTCTTAGGACCGTCTGACTATCGATCCGATAGCCTGTACCAAAGGATTTCTATCTTCTAGGGTACGAGTCAATATCCCCCATAAAGGTCCCATCGAGATAAGACTATCCCAGCGCGATAACCTCAGGGATAGCAAGTAGCGCGGGCATGATTTTTACACGTATATAGTATATGCATAAACACAGACATATAAATATACTACTATTACCATATCAAGTTTAGGTACATACTCACGACCCATAATTATGATATTTGACCTTATTACTCGTTATTTAGTTATCACGTATAACGTTTGCATCTTATCTTAATTTGTGGGATTATCCCAACTTATCAAGTGATACTCCTGGATTTATATCCTCTCAAGTGAAATTTCAGTAGGTACTCATTTATTTTCCAAGGTAACTATCTTACGCGTCTCCCCCTTTAATACATAGTTCCATCGTCCCTTATGTGTAAACATTCCCGTAAAATGTAAATCTCGTCTTTCACTAAAGGTTTCATATTTTTAATAAGTCCTACTGGTCTTCTTTATCTCCCAAAATATTTTAATAAGGGTGTCCAAAGATTATTCCTCATTTAAATTGAATTCAAATATTTAGAAGGGGAAATATGAGTCTGCCAGGAGGGGTCGATCGATCGATGGCAGGAGCTCGATCGATCGATGCGTCGATCGATCGATACTCCTGGTTTGATCGATCGACCAAATAGGTATGGCGAATCTGCAGAATACCAGTTACGGGTTCTATCATCCAACATCATCAAAATCCAAAATTTTAACTCCTAAACTCTTAGAAATTTATACCACAAACATTATAAACCCAAATTAGCAATATTCTACGTAAAGCATGCGAGTTTTCATCAAGATTCATGGATTAAAATGGTCAAAACTTATATAATTCTCATGAACCCTAGAAATTTCTTTAACTTAGTTCTTCTTATTCTTTTACCAGAATTTCTACTTCTAAACCAACAAAAATTTGTGGTTTAACCTCTTACAACATGCGATTTCTAATCACCAACATGGGTTTTCTTTCATAAAAACTCATCCTAATCAACCCTAAACTAATATGAATGAAGCATTAATGAAATTAAGCAAGATAAATACTTGCCTGGGGATTTTTGTTTCTGATTTGTGGATGAAATCGGTGTGGTGGTGATCCTCATTACGCGATCTATCGTTTGGCGGCGACGGCGGCGCAAACAGAGGAGTTCTTGGCCTAGAACTCTTTGGCAAGCTCTCTCTTTCCTTCTCCAATGGCCGTTTCTTATTTTTGGTTGTGTTAACCCTAGAAGACAACCCTAAGCATCTGATATAACCTTACAATTTTCGTGGGTTTTCAAGCTTAAAAATGTAAAATGTCCAAAACACCCTCCCGGGGTGTTAATTAGGCCTAAAAACACCCCGAGACCCAAACTAAATCCCCGGGTACATTATTTTGACTATCTCGACCCTTTCGGACACTTTGGCGCACTCGAAATGATCATACTGGTGACATATAATTTATTCACTTTTTTTAATCAAGATTTAGTCCCGACACGACACGGGCGTGTCCCGACTTAAATTTCCAAAATTGTCATTTTATTCACTCGTGACATTTAATACAACCAATATTATATATTACTTTAATCATTAGTAATATTCAACAAGTTTCCAATAATTACTAACTCTCGTCACGTTAGTAATTAAAAATAATTAATTTCCAGATTTATATTAAATTAATAACTCACATCAAATTGAATAAATTCCCAAATTTAGAAAGCATAAAAATACGGGGTATTACACAACTCTAACCCCCATCACTTCTCCATGTAGTTTTGATATTTGGGGAATATATCTAGTCAGACCATTACTAACCACTAAAGGAAGGTTCAAATAGCTGGTTGTTGATTACTTCACTAAGTGGGTGGAGGCTGAGCCTTTGATTGATATGCCCTATCAGAGGGTTTTTCACTTTATATGGAAGTAGATCATTTGTCGATATGGCATGCCTTATACATTCATGACCGACCATGGCACTCAGTTTGATAATGAGGTGTTTAAAGAGTACTGCATCAAATCTGGCATAAAGAAACTTCATTCAGTTCCTGGAAACCCATTGTGCAATGTCTAGATATAAATCAACAACGAAACCTTACTAGATGGATTGAAGAAAAGGTTGGGAAATTCTAAAGGCAACTAGATTAATGAGCTCCACAATGTTCTGTAGGGCATAGAGGACCACTCCCAGAACAGCAACAGAGGATACCTGTACGTGCTTACTTTTGACACTGAGGCAGTGGTACAAGCTTAAATAGATCTGTCGACTCACAGAGTGATGAATATTCACCAAAAGTGATCTCATGAGGCGACTAGATCTAGATATAATAGAAGAGGTCAGAGAAGATGCTGCTATTAGGGTAACTGCTTATCAACAAAGGACTTCTAGCTTATATAATCGATGTGTTAAGCCGATTAACATGAAACAGGAGGATCTCGTACTGAAGAAAGTGATCCAGAAGAATAACCATTTGGAACCCAACTGGCATGGTCCTTATTGTATCTTGACAAAAATCCAACCAATAACATATCGCCTGGAGGCATTGGAGGGAAAGGAGTTTAAGAACCCTTAGAATGATGATCACCTTCGCAAATATTGTTAGTAATTTTGTTTTCGATGTAATTAGTTATTCAAGTTAATGAAATTGCATGTTTCTACTCATTCTACTTCCTTTTTTATGTTTTATTTTCCGTAGTATGGTGTTATACCAACACATAAAATAAACATCAAATTTCCTCTTTATCAAACTTTTCCAACTATAAAAAGTTCTTCGACCTCGTTTTCAGAAAAGCTATTTGTTAAACTTTTCCAACTTCAGAAAAGTTTTTTATCTTTGTCAAACTTTTCCAACTACAAAAAGTTCTTCGGCCTCCAACTTCAGAAAAGTTCTTTATCTTTGTCAAAATTTTCTAACTACAAATAGTTCTTCTACAAACCTTTCCAACTTTAGAAAAGTTCTTTGTCAAACTTTTCCAACTTCAAAAAATTTTGTCATTGAAAACTTCATGTATGATTTCGTCCTCCACAAATCACGAACTAGAATTTAGTAAAATTTCATGTAAGACTCAAATTTATATACAAAAAGTTTTGCCCAGATAAGTTAAAATACGGGGATAAATTTACATTCCTAATACACTTGGTCACCACTGATAAATAATGATACAACTTAGTTCAACAAAACAATTCAAAGTTTTATCTAATCATAACATTAGTAGAATCTATGGCATTACAATCAGATTCATCTACGAATCAAACATCTAACATTTAAGCGGGACATTTAATCAATAGATCGATTAACTAGTCTGAATACAGATTACCTAGTTGAAAATAAGATTAATAGCAACCATAAGCTTAACAATAAAGGACAAAAGTGTCTCAGGGAACTTCATTCCATTCCAATGACCTTGAATTGCAAAATGAATATCAATTAAATACTAGATACACATTATTCCATTGGATTCTTCCCATCAGCCTTACTCATCCCAATAGGAGGATCATCCATAGTTCTCGGATGATTAATAGAACTAAAAGTATTCCTCCTAGTTTGCCTACTGTCGCTCGACCGATCAAAAAGATGATAAGGACGAATGTATTCTACTTCTTCTTCAAGGCCCAAGTCCCCAATATATTTTCTAATCAAGCTCTGAGGAATGGGATCGGGAGGGATCTAATTAAAATCAATTGAGAAAGGAGGATCAGGGTAATTAACATCTGCCTCCACCATCTTTCAGCTCACTACGGTTGTGATAGTCCTCCTTGACATGCATATAGTCGGACTGTCTCCTTTCTCAAAAGGATTTCAGTCCATAATACCTTTCGACATATGTTCCAAACTAACCCACATGCACACATTAACACGTTTTTTTTCATTCCTTTATCCAGGACGAATTCTGAAAATCAAACTAACGAAGGTGCCCATACACCCTATATCCCATGCATCCCGGCATAATTATCATTAACGTCTTGTACGTAACATACTTATCTCAAGCTCAGCCCCGCACTCTTGGCATGGTTATATCATACGGGTATTCTCAATTGCCCCACAAATCGAAATTTAATTATTCTCGATATTACCCCACCCATTAACTTGTGGTGCAAAAGTTTTCTTAGTGCTTCCTTCGTAACACTCCACTAGCCATATATCGTAATAGCTCTCCGCTTAAAGTGTTTTCTCTACACATTATATAATTAACATTTAAAAACCTATGACCTTGCATCCAATAACGTCTTTTCATTCCCGACTTTTATTAAGGTTTATGCATGTAACATCCCACAACAAAGCTCAAAGAGCTTTCCCCAATGCACTATCCCTTAGCATCGTCGATCATCGATTTTCATTGGTCCAAAGCATATAACCAGTACACCCAAAACCCTATCCCTATACTCATAAGTCTAACCATCGACCCCTGCATCTCTAAAGGGATCATATAATATTGCGCTTGCACTATCACTAAGTCCTCAATGCTAAGTTAATAACGAGCTAAATCTCTCTGCTCCATGGTTGACCCGACATACCCTGAATCAAATTAGTAAAAGTCCCTACACACCAGAATCCAATATAACTAGACAACTGTACTCTCTAAACTCTACTTCATAAAAATATCACTACGAGATCGACCCTCTTTCAAATGATACATCGCAAAAATATACATCATGCCCGGAACAATGAACACAATAGTCTTGTTGTAAGCGCCCACCATCGTTGACCAGTCCGTACCCAGGATAATATCATACATCATATATAAACTCTCAAAATGAGATAACCTCGTAAAATATATCCTCTCAGTGTCCACACCCTCTCCCCTGTAGATGGAACTAAAGAGATCCCCGCTACTTTACGGTAAATATATACACATTATAGTACTATTAATGATACCTCTACTAAACCCATTTCACATGGGAATTTAGTACTAACAAACTACTGTGACTTGCTCGTGTCAAACAAAACAGACACCAATTACCTCGGGATAAAACTCATACTTTCAATTGCTAATAGCACTGGAGGTTCAAATGGTTCTTGGACATAATATCCTTATCCTAACCAAACCAAAAACTTCTTATAACGGCTGCCCCGACTGGGCATCCCATTCCTGTCCCCTAATTTGCTGCAGACAAGATCCACACATGCTTTCCTACTCTTTACACGTAAGAAACCTCTCTGTCTTATTCACCTTTCTCTAGCCCTACTGGCCATGTAGGGGTTGTCTTTCTCGCAGATCTGGTTGTCTCAACCCTGATTGCTACCCCCATTGTCCTTTTGGCTCCACTGGCCCTATGGGACTCGCTGCTGGACTTGACGACCCTAACTGAATCCACTATCACTTGGTAGGAATTCTATTGACCTCAATCATTAAGATGGGTCATCTAATGGGTATCCCCTCATATGGTGCCTCACTAGCACCATTAAATACAGTCTTGCACTTTGGATAGATTCTCCAACTCTCTTGGCTTCTTTCCCATGAAAATATTGATATCAAATTGTAAGCGTACAACATTAACAACAATGGTACTAGTCATTCTATCGAATTTCCCCATCCTTGCTTGTATATTCTACCCACGAGTCCATTATTAACTTATGAACATTTTTTATTCTCCGTATCCATCCCGCCGGGTATGAAGTTTGCTAAACAGGTCAAGCTTCCTTCATGACTAACCCTTTACGGCCCTTCTGAAATAAGTATTGAAATATACTTTGCTTCCCTTTTTAAACAACTGATGAGAGGCTTTAAGGTCAAACCTCACCCTAAATTCCTCGTTATTCATGGCATCTCTCCATGGTTGTGGTAACTGACTCCTATCACTACAACGTAGCTCCTATAAGCAAAATTTTGCCTTAAATTTAATCCTGGTTGTCACTGCACTCCGCCCCACACAATTGCCTTTGTATTATCTCCTTCCATTGATCTATAACACTCCATCTCTCCCCCAAATCCGTACGAATTTCTCTTCGGAAGAGTTCCTTCGACTCCCCCCTTTACCGACTATACTGGGTGAGTCTGAATCTGCACCACCTCTTTCTACGACTGTGATTTAGGAAACTACTACACCCTAGTGATTATCCCAACGTCATCTTATTGAACAATAATCATGGTGACTTCTATCACGATCATCATTTCCAGAATATTCCATGGCTTCTGATGAGCCTCTCCCCATACAATCCTTCTAACGAGCCTTGTTGGTCGTCCAAAAATGTTCGGTGTAAGATGCCCAATTGAAATCGTATATGAATCGAATCAACTATACTTATACTTAATAGCAGGATAACATAAGTCATTTATGTAAAGGAATAAAGTAATCCTACAATAAGGCTCTGTATCAAAGAACGCTACACTGAAACATAAAAAGCCGCACATATCCTATAGACACTAGAACCAGGCTTTGATACCATTTGTGACACCCCACCTATTAAAATATAGGGTGGCCAACCCTTTATCAAAATAAAGCGTTGGTCTCATATGGATTATTCTTAGCATCATTGTCGAGAACATTTTTAAAGTTACTAACCACCTAGTAATTAAATAGACCGATGCCAAAATCTTTCTTACATTAATTAACCACATGCAAAAATAAATAATAATTAAACAATCCACACAAAATGATAGCTGAATCAACACAGATAAATAATATGAATAAAGAAGTATGAATTAACTATCGGTTCAGTAAAAAAATACAACAATAAACTTAAACGATGAACTAGATACACAAAGTCTAATCCATAAAATGGAAATACTAAAATAGTCTGAAGGGAGACAGGCCAAAATGAGTACTGAAATAAATTCCCTACACTAGAAATAAATAAATGAGGCGTCTATAGCAAAGTCTTGCAACTTACACACGAGATTCATCTACGCATCCCTAGATATAATCCTTAATGTGGGCGTCCCTATGACTGAACACCTAAAATGGGTTTGGAAAATATTTTGACACGAGTCAGAGCCCAAGTAAAACATATTAAAAATATTTAGCAAGCATTTAAAAATGCAATAATTTAAATATGGATGAACACTTTCCACATTTAAGCTGGTGACGCACTCTTTTGAGATATAGCTCACCCCTCATCTAATGTGCACACATAACGCTTGCCTTCTAACCCAACTAGTTATGCTAACCCACTTAACTAGCCTTGTTACTCTTCTTTCTAACATGCTACTCTAACCCAAATATTTCTTACCTTGATTTATAAGTTATCTACTCAGTAACTTATTTAGTCATTTTAACTTTAATTACTTATATAACATTCACACTAGTTATATATGAAATGCTAATTAAACATATAATGTTCATATTAGTATATAATTATCTACTCTTATCATATACGTACTAGTATACTACAACATTCACTCACATGTCGCATATAATAACCATCCATTCCCGAGTAATAACTCACCGGATGCTTTCTTTAAAATGTTATCACCCAAGGTATATTAAATTTAACCCGGATACCATAAAACGGTTAACTCACACCGAATTAGGAAATAAAATCGTAAGTGTATTGGAGGCGGTCATAGTTCCCCGAGAGTGAGACCGAATCATACCCAAAATGTTTCACCTCTAAAAGAACACACAAATAAATACCGGACGCTATGACCCGGGGATTATACTCTCCTTACATTCACTAGCCAGGGGATTCACCCACATCGCGCAACCTCCTATGATAACACTAGAGGGTTATGAATTCACATAAATATCTAATACTGATATTTATAAACAACACAAGTATATGTATATACTATCACACTATCTGTATATATTTAAATAAAATAACATCCGGCTAACCCATGCCTAACTCCCGTAGCACTAGCCTGTAATACCCGAGTCTATATCCCCGACTATGATTTTACTTTTCACATCCATTAAATAATTTAAAGTATCTTCACTTGCTAATATACCCGGATTCACCGAGTCGACCCGTTATTAATCATTTATGAATTTATTTCACTCAATTCATTATTTAGGTTTCTCTTTTTTCTCACCCTTCTAGGCTCATATACATCCACCTATAATCCCTAGGTAAAATAAACCCGGACATCCACACCCGGATTTGATTTTAAACTAAAGATTTTGATATCGGATACCCTTTCATAGAAAATTCATAACTCATTAAAAATAATCCTAGAAATACGAAACTGGCGGTCACGCGTTCGTAATGAAAAGATCTATCTCCATTTTCAAAACCTAGCGTCGTTTAAATGATATATCAACCTCGTTCGAACGAGATAATAATCTCGTTTGAATGACAAACTTAACTCGTTCGAAGGAGTTTCGTCCTTACATCTATCTATTAATACCTGAACAGGTCCTCTTCTCCGAAAATCATTTTTGTCCATTTTTAACCCTCAAACATCCATGGATTCTATTACATCTATATAAATAGGTTCAAACACAAAAATATATAATCAATCATCACCGTTTCTCATTAAAACTTCTAGGGTTTATGAATTGGATTTTTCTCCAAATTTCTTAAGTCATAAATTCAATTCTTTTCAATAATTCGAATTCAACAACAATTGCTATTGGGTTTCGATTCTAAATCATATTGTAACATCATATGATAGTATTCTCACATTAATTAAATGTCAAGTTCACATTTAATGCTTAAATCCCCCCAAACCACAAATTTCACATGTGTTACCCTCCCAAAATGAATTTATCAACATATAATATAATATGAACATGCAATTATGCTATTTAAAATTAAAGTAAGCTTAATTACTTGCCTTATAGGATTCGTAGAGTCTAATTCCACATAGAAGATGACGAATCTGACAAAAAACACCCAAATCCCCTTTGAATTTGGTTTTTAAAGCCTTTTCTTTTTCTTCCTTCTCCCTTCTCTCACTTTTTAGGGTTTTCTATTTGTGTTATGGTTGCCTCTAACTCCAACACTTAGGTTAAATTCTCCTAATCTAAAATTAGGCTAGTGGGCCAAGCCCAAAGACCCGAACATCCCCGTGTGGGCCCGATTATGTCTAAAAGGCCCCGAAACCCAATTACTACCCCATGGTACACTATTCTAACTATCTCGATCCATCCAAAATCAACCGTGACCTCGAAATCTCCATCTGAGCCACTATACAACAAAGTCCTATCTCGACCCCAAAAAGTCTATATTGACTCTTGGTTGAGATAAAATACTGCCACATCACTATCACTCTCTAGTACTTAAAATTAATAACTTACTATTAATTTAGTAATTATATTTCATAAATATTAACCATTAACTCTCCCGATTAATATTTTAATCAACAGTGTAATAATTAATTCAATTAAATTATGACACGGTTGTAATTTAAAATTACCCAAATTAATTAAATAATAAATACTTAAAAAGACGGGGTGTTACACCTTACATATGAGACGACATCTCAACCGTCAATCAAGGACATCTTATCAACTTCTGCCCAAAGATACTTTATCCCTCAGCCTTCCATTCACATTTAAGACTAAGGGTAGGGGGTGATTGATATACCGAGTATGACCTCGTTCCAAAGTTGGACCCCTCGATCAAGGCCGACCATTGGCATCCCATCAATTTGAGCAAGTAATGAGTCGATCATGCACCATCATGAAAGGTCTCGTCCTTGGCCGTAGACACACCACAAAATGTCTCGTCCTCGTCTTAGAACACAGTCAACAGTATCAGTATTAATTATTTTATGACTCAAGTTCCCTCGACCTCGTCCGTCACCTGGAGGTCGGGGGCTAAAAGAATACTCAACTCAACATAACAGTTACCTCATACCAGAGTATCTGACTTGATGACTCGGCATCGTCCTGGACTAAACGGCCGAGGGTTGACACCTGGTAAAGCATGTGGAATGGATCATGTGTGGAAGAGTGCGTGTGAGTTACATATCCCACATGTTCCAAACCGTTATAACAAGATCTCCCTCATACGTGGAGGAATATTTCATCATCATGATCTACATGTGACAGTGATAGGTGGCCTAACCTTATTGGCAGGAACATTTTACACATTCTTACTACATGTTTGGGGGGTACCATACACACCCCATCCACTATATATACTCATCTTCTTCATCAATGTAATTGGTCGAATGATTTGAACCCTAGCCAAAGCTTTGCTCCTGTTATAGTAGAGAGAGAAAGTAGTGAGAATTGTATCACTAAGGCCATTAGTGCCCATTTTTATAGTCAAGTTCACATTCACCTACACAATGGAGTAGGCCAATGACTGAACCACTTATATTCTAGTCTTATTCCTCCCCGCCTCATCTCCTTCTTCACTTATATGCTTGACCATTGTTTCACCTTCAAATCTGTTCTGCATTGAGATCATACCATTTTACTTGTTGATACTAAATCAGGTATCATCAGTTCATTCTTATCATCACCGTCGAAAAACATTTTAAAGTTACTTTCCACTTGTTAATTAAATAAACCGATGCCATATTTTATCTTTCATTAACATAATAAATCATGCGGAAGTAAAACAATCTAAACCATTTATACAATAATATAAGAGTCTGAATCATCACATGATAATAGATAAGTAATCAACACCGAATAAATCATGGGTTCCAAAACAAATATCTAAACCATAAGTCTATGGAAGTAAAACTGAATCCAAAACATAGTCTAATAAATTAACTAAAAGACTGTAATAACTGGAGGGGAAACATGTCCAAATGAAATACTGAAACATGAATTGTAATCTAGTAATGAATAACTGAAGCGTTTACATCAATCCTGCAAGCCTCCATAAGTTTTGCAACTACGCATCCCTACAATGCGTCATCAAGCCTGGCGTTCCTGTGGTTGGACGCCTAAAATGTTTTGAAAATATATTTGGCACGGGTCAGAGACCAAAACCTTTGAAAACATTGAGCAAGCATTTAAATCACAGTTTAAAATGAGTTATTAGATACGCAAGTTAGTTTAACATACACTCCCTTGAGTTCCTCACCTCTCCATTAAAGTGCACACCTAACGTCTCCTAATCATCTCACCTAGCTATACTACCCATACTAACTAGATATAAGTATCTAACTCACAATAGGTTTATCTTCCCCGTACTGCCTATACATTACGCTACCATACAACCAATAATCAACCTTTCCCGTATGTTATTATTAAACCATTATATTAAGTTTTTCTACTTAAGTTACTTGTTAGATATACAATATCTATCTTTTCTACTATCACACATATGTAGAATAAATCACACAATTATATATAAATTACACTATCTATATATATATACTACTATGACATCCAATGAATGACCACCATAATGCATGCATACTCTGTTATCATGTCCATTTACTTCTCGTACTAAATTAAGGACTATCTGTTCAGAATGTCTCCCCGAAACCTAGATCAAATAACACATAATGGAGGAGAACATAGTTCTATGCCTTTGGGATATGCACATACATAACGAACCCAAATGACATGCCAGTACCATTATTGTACACACAAAATAGTGATCCGCCCTAAGTTCTATGTCCTAGGGCACACATCCAAACCTCGCAAAAATCACTAAGGTGGGATCGCCCACTACGCGTGACCTCTGTGATAGAAAGCAGCGGTATGTTTACACACATAACAAAGTACATAATAGGCATTTACACAACCTATATATATCTTCAGTATAGGTATAAACACAACCCATAATATAATCAGTACATAGTATATATCTCTCGAATACTCAACGCACTTAACATTTCACAATTTACCTTCTTATCGTATATTCGCAGGAATTATTCTCTCCCCGAAGGGTCCTAGTTACCCCTTAAGTTATTTAGTAGTTATAACATCTCTCTACTACTGGTTTGGTCTTAGCTTCACTCATAGTCTCCGTGTCCCATTCTAATTCTCGCGAATTCATTATATTTTAAATTATGCCTAATAGCTCCTAGCCTTAGTTCTCTCATTTTGGCTAAGCCGAAACCCTACCATAGGTCTAATGGAATTCATTATGTTCCCCACTATAGTTTAAGAATAACCAAGATTCTCGCTATTAATTATTCATAAATTTGGGACATAGACAAAAGCGACTCGTGAAATCTGGGCAGCTGAATCGATTCGCTGTCGAATCGATTCCATCCTCAAGCCAAATCATTTTGAAATAATTTATAATTGTCTTTTTCATTGCAAATATGAACTTTCACCATTATTTATTCACCAACCTCTATGAAAAACATCTCAAACTCCCAAACAAATCAAATAAACTTCACATGGGAGTATGATAATATACATCAAATCCTTTAAGAAATTTAATCATAAATAGATTTAATCTCCATAAATCATAAGAACCCTAGTTTTGTTGTTCTTCATGCATGTCCATTAATATTTCCATATTTCTTCAAAGTTTATAATCATGATTCTATTATTTCATCATATTAATCTAAATGAATTAATTCTACATGAGTTGCTACTCCCAATCATGAATTACACCCATCAAATTCCCAAGAATTCATTCAAAACATTAAACTTAAACCTATACTACGTGGATATTATAACATGCTTAAAATAATTTTCAAGATAAACTCTTGCCTTAATCCACCAGGTCCGAATTTTTTTTAAGATGATGAGGTTGATCTACTTTTGCTCTGATTTCGATTCCAATACATCGGTGATGGAAAACGATGTGGAATAGCTTAGGTACTTGTATTTTTTCACTCCTATGGCCTCTCCTCTCTCAATATAGTTGTAACCCTAGGCTCTAACTCAAAAGGGATGATATAACACTTCAATTTTTGGAGTTCTCTCTGCCCTAGTCTCTTAAATGACCGAAACTCCCTCACATGGTGTCGAGTTAGTCTAAAATCACCTCTGGACCCAAATAATACATCCGGGGTACACTATTCCAACTATTTCGACCAATTTGAAATGTATTGTGACCTCTAAATTTCCATATGTGTCATTATACATGAATTTCCTATCTCGACCTCAAAATAGTCTACACGCGACTCTCGGTTTAATTATAATACAATCACGTCAATATCACTCGCTACAATGTATAATAATTATCGTGAATTATTTACTACTCACATAATATTAATCATTATCTCTCTCGATTAATATTTAAATATACATACATAATATTAATCATTATCTCTCTCGGGGTATTACATACTTCCCCCCTTACAAAGTAATTTTATCCTCGAACTTTGGATAAGTTCCGTACTAATAGTTTCAGATACTTACTCACACCGTATCCACGTCCTTCCAAAGTTGGAAACATTATGCTATTCTCAAAAAACTTTCGTTAATGGTGCTTTTTAGTCCGATGGTCTATACTCTACCGTTCAAATCATTAATCAGTCCGCCCAAATCACCTTAATTCGAAATACCCCAACATTTCACTTTGGTGACTGCGCAATACGTTACACTTCTTCCAAGAATATTCCAACACGATTGAGCATATTTTCTACCGACTATATTATTCACTATGATGGGGAAAGGTTCCCACTCCTTTAGGTGGCAACTCACCATTCTTTTTTAACCTCATGACTCCGATCATAGGAAACATTTGCAATTATACCTGACTACTCATGTCAAACTTCCAAATCTTCAATTAGTTATGGCATAACTCTCGCAATGTTCTTCCTCTACACAGAGTAACTTTTGATTATTCTAAAAAACCCACAGTGTACATCCCTCGTATTCTCGAGCACTTTAATACCCCTTTTCGTCTACTCCTCGGTCTTTGGGTGATACACCTTGCTCACAATGCAACTTTGTTTCCCCTATTCCCATTCTAATTTATAGCAATGTTGTATTGCACTATGTGTCGGCACGTTCCTTCTCTTTCGTTAATCAGTGGGTACACTGCCTACTAACGTAGTTTACCCCCAAGTTCGCCATAATTTCCATCTTGGTCAATCAGTCTCACCTCTCAAGTAATATTTGACCCTCCCGTGATGTTGGTAACCCATCATTGGCTCAATTTTATTTGCCTCTTTATTTATCATTGAAATTTCTAGGTCTTGCAAAATTTTTGGTTGTTCGTCTCGAACCAACCCTTTCTCATACATAGATTCCTCCCTTATCCCTGGGTATCCTAAATCTGTTGGATTCTCATTTTTCTAGGCATATCCCTCTCCTTTAACACTACAATATTTAAATCCATCTCTCATGCGATAGTCCCCCTTGCAGTGCACATATTCGGAATGTCTTTCTCCTCGATAAGCTTTAGTACCTCTTACTATCCTAGTTATGCCGCTAACTTGCCCCTATGTATACATTTAGCACATATATTTCCACGTCTTCTCATTGTTAATGAAACTGAAGATTCAACTAACTTGGCCCATACACCCTACGTCCTATGCATTTTGCATAAATCTACTGAACGAAACATGCTTGTCTTAAACTAAGTGTTGCATACTTGGCATAACTATACAGTAAGGGTGTAATCCATTACCCTAATAATCCCAACTTAATTTTCCTATAATTCTCCCCACCGATCTACTCGTGGTGTAAACGTTCTACACTAGTTTGCACACCAATACTACCCCGCTCTACCGGCCTTAAATCCTAACATAACTATTAACTCTATAAGTACATATACATGTAATAAATAAGGTACTATACCATGTCCTAATGACCACATATCTCCCAACTTCCAACGTTCGCTAAGTTTCATGCATGGGATGTCTCGCGATCAAATCCAAACAAGGAACCCCCTGATACACTACTACCTACTATTATCATTCATCAAGATCCGTAGGCCCTCATCCCATAACATGTACCCTCAATTTACCGTCTCCTAATATAAAAGTTTGCTCGTCCACTCACATGTCACTAAAGACAACATACAACACGACTCTCTCGATATCACTAAGTCCTTATCGCTAAATCAATAACGAGTTAAATCTCTTCGCTCGGTAATAAACATAATATATCGTGAATCACATCAGTAAATGTCCCTACTCACTAGGATCGAAAATAACAAGACAAATATACTCTCTGAAGTCTCTTTTACAATAATATATATAGAGTCTCGACCCTCTTTCAGGTGATACCTTACAACAATAAATGCTACCCTAGAACAACGAACATAGTAGTCTTACTATAACAGCCTATTGTCGCTCAAACCATCGCTAACGAGTTCAAAATTCAGGATAACATCATACTTGTATAAAACATCTCTCTATATCGAGCAAAAACCACTGATACATATTATGTACGTGTTCACACCCATTCCCCTATGTTGAAACCAACGAGCACCACTACCTAGTGATATATATATATATATATATATATATATATATATATATATATATATATATATATATATATATATAGTATAGTAAAAAGATGATACTGCCAATGCACCCATTAAACCCAACTCACTCGCGAATTTTAATGTTAAAAATAAAATATTGTGGTGTAACCATGTCACCCAAAACTTATCCTATATACACAAGGATAAAATAAAAAAAATTACCTGTGGCTATAACTGCCTTGTCTGGTCAATAGGTTCCTAGTCGTGATTCTCACGTCAGAACTGAGCCGTGAATTATTGTAATGGATTTAACTCAAGGATTCCATCATGTAGTTACCCCTTATCTCATCATGGTCATTCCTTCTTTCTTTGGCCTTTCTCTCCACTGAAGAAACAACAGTTTGAACAATCTCTCTGTCTTCGGCCATGGCCCTACTGGCCTCCCCCGTTATACCTTTCATTCTGGTGGCTAGGGGAAATATGTAACTGCTACTGCTGAGGAACCTATTGGCCTTGTCTAAATCCACTATCTTCGAGTCGGTAACCTCCTACCCTTAATCTCTTGGAAGCATTCCCCTGTTGGGATCCTTCCCCTAGGGCCTAATCGCCTGCTACCGCAGTGCTCCACTGGCAACAATCCCTCCTAACCTGCTTATCGGGCTAGACTCTCCCACTCTCTTACTTCACTTTAGATGGAAGCGATGATCCTGGCAGTGAAGAAGTGCATCATTGACAACTTCAGCATAAGTCTCCAACATTGGGTTGCCAATTAAGTGTTGCTTGATCCTCCAGGTGAGTCCATCCACAAACTTCAGCTTCCTTTTCTCTTCATTGTTCAGCTCGTCAGGCATAAAATTTTCTCATAGGGTGAATTCCTCCTCGTACTCAGCTACCTAACGGTCACCCTGAGTCACCTCAATGAACTTTATCCTCATGTATGTATGGACAGTTGATGGGAAGTGTTTGCGGTCGAATCGCTCCTAGAACTCCGCAATCAACATAGTATACCTCTCTTCTAAAGTGGTAATAGACTCCCACCACTACAAGGCTACTCCCACAAGTTCAAATGTAGCTAAAATCTATTCTGAGTGTCACTGCACTCAATCATGCAAAAATGGTGCTATAAATCATTCTTCCACTAGTACGCAACAATCAATCTGAAAACCCTAAAACTTAGGTGGGTGGCCCTTCTGGAAGACCTCTCTCATCCTATCCAATCTGATGCCCCCGGATGGTCCTAAATAACTATTGCCATTGGTTGTTGTAGCTAGGCCTGAGGAAAGTGTTAAGCCATGGAAGTGATAGTTGTGTTAACTACCTGTGTCACTATAGCGGCCACCTCTGCAGTTGTCACCATCCCTTGTTGTGGTTGTCGCTACGGTATGAATACAACATTCCTAATAATAAGGCTCTATATTAAAGAACGTTACGTTGAAATCGTAGTAAGCCACAAAGATCATATGGACACTAGAACCTGATGCTCGATACCATCTGTGACACCCCGCCTATTTAAATACCGCGTAATTAGTCCTTTTATAAAAATAAAAAAGGAATCTCATTTGGTTCATTCTTATCATCACTGTTGAAAAAAGTTTTAAAGTTATTAACCACATATTAATTAAATAAATCCATGCCAAATTTTATATATCATTAACATAATAAATCATGCAGATGTAAAACAATCTAAACCATTTACATAATAATATAAGAGTCTGAATCATCACATGATAAAAGATAAATAATTATCACGGAATAAATCATCAGTTCCAAAACAAATATCTAAACCATAAATCTATGGAAGTAAAACTGAATCCAAAACATAATTGAATAAATGAACTAAAAGACTGTAATAACTGTCTGGGAAACATGCCGAAATGCAATACTAAAACATGAATCCTAATCTAATAATGAATAAATGAAGTGTCTACAACAATCCTGCAAGCCTCCACAAGTTCTACAGCTACGCATCCTAGGAATGAGTCATCAAGCTTGGCGTCCATGTGGCTGGACACCTAAATTTTCTTGAAAATATATTTGACACTAGTCAGATCCCAAAACCTTTGAAAACATTTAAATCGCAGTTTAAAAGCAGTTATTAGTTACACACTTTAGTTTAACGTACACTCCCTTGAGTTCCTCACCTCTTCATTAATGTGCACACCTAACGTCTCCTACTTATTCCACCTAGCTATACTACCCAGCCTAACTAGATATAAGTATCTAAATCACAATAGGTTTAGATCCCCCATACCTCCTATACAGTACGCTACATTATAACTAATAATCAACCTTTGTCGTATATTATTATTAAATAATTATATTAAGTTTCTCTAATTAAGTTACTTGTTAGATATACACTGTCTATATTTCCTACTATCACACATAAGTAGAATAAATTACACAAGTATATATAAATTAGACTATCTATATATATACTACTAAGGCATCCAAGGAATGGCCACCGTGATGGATGCATACTCTGATATCATGTCCATGTACCTCTCGTACTAAATTAAGGACCATTAGTTCGGAATGTCTCCTCGAACCCTAAATCAAATTACACAAAATGGAGGCGAACATAATTCTAAGCCTTTAGGATACAGGCATACCTAACGTACCCAACTGACATATCAGCACCACTATTTTACACACAAAATAGTGATCTGACATAAGTTGTATGTCCTGGGGCACACATCCAAACCTCGCTGGAATCACTAAGGTGGGGTCGCCCATTACGCGTGAACTCCGTGATAGCAAGCAACGATATGTTTGCACACATAACCAAGTAAATAATAGGCATTCACACAACCTATATATATATAGTATAGGTATACACACAACCCATAATATAATCCATACGTAGTATATATCTCTCTAATACTCAACGTACTTAACATTTCACAATTTACCTTCTTATCGTATATTCCCGAGTATTATTCTCTACCAGAAGGGTCCTAGTTACCCCTTAAGTTATTTCAGTAGTTATAGCATCTCTCTACTACTGGTCTATTCTTAGGTTCACTTGTAGTCTCTATGACCTGTTCTAATTCTCGCGAATTCATTACGTTTCAAATTATGCTTGATAGCTCCTAGACTTGATTCTCTAATTTTGGTGAAGCCTAAACCCTAACATCGGTCACTAGAATTAATTATGTCCCCTACTATAATTTAAGAATAACTCAAAATTCTCCCAATTAATTATTCGCAAATTCGGGACATAAACAAAAGAAAATCTTAAAATCTTGGCAGCTGAATCGATTCGATGAAGAGGCCGAATCGATTAGAATTTTTTCAGAATCATCTTTTTCATTGAAAATACAAAATTTCACCATTATTTATTCATCAACCTCTATGAAAACCATCTCAAACTTCCAACCCAATCAACTAAACATCTCATAGGAGTATGCCAATAGTTTCTAATGAATTAATACATGAAATCCTTTAAGAAATCTAATCACAAATAGATTTAATCTCCATATAAATAATAAGAACCCTAGTTTTGTTGTTCTTCATGCATGTCCATTAAAATTTCTAGATTTATTTAAAGTTTAAAATCATGATTGTCTGATTTTGTCCTATTAATCTAAATGAGTTAATTCTACAGGAGTTCCTACTCCCAAACATGAACTATACAAATCAAATTCCCAAGAATTCATTCAAACCATTAAACTTAAACCCTACACTACATGGGTATTTAACAGGCTTAAAAGACTTTGCAAGATAAACACTTGCCTTAATCCAGTAGGTCTGAATTCATTATAGGATGATGAGGTTGATTTACCCTTGCTCTAATTTCGATTTCGGTATGCGGTGATGGAAAACGATGTGGAATAGCCTAGGTTCTTCTCTTCTTTCTCTCGTATGGTCTCTCCTTTATCAAGACAGTCGTAAACCTAGCCTCTAACTCAAAGGGGCTGATACAACACTTCAATGTTTAGAGTTTTCTCTACCCTAGTCTCTTAATGACCGAAATGCCTTCATATGGTGTCGGGTTAGTCTAAATTCGCCCCGGAACCCAAACAATACACCCGGGTGAACAATTTCCCCTATTTCGACACATTCGGAATCAACCATGGCCTCTAAATTTCCATCCGAGTTAGTATACATGAAATTCCTATCTCGACCCCAAAATAGTCTGCGTGCGACTTCCAGTTGATATATAATACAATCACGTCAATATCCCTAGCTACAACATATAATAATTATCGTGAATTATTAACTACGCACTTAGTAAATTTATTCCATAATATTAATCATTATCTCTCTCGATTAATATCTACATAAAAACATAATTATTTAATTTGATTAAATTACGACACACTTTTAATTAAAAATAATCGAATCAATTAAATTCTAAATACTCAGAAATACGGTGTATTATATATTTCCCCCTTACAAAGGAATTTTGTCCTCTAAATTTGGATAAGTTCGTTACTAACAGTCTCAGGTACTTACTTGCACGGTATCCACATCCTTCCAAAGTTGGAAACATTACGCTGTTCCCGGCACACCTTCGTTAATGGTACTTTTTACTCTGACGACCTATACTCTACCGTTCAAACTAGTGATCAGTCCTCCCTAATCACCGTACTTTGAAACACCTCAACATTTACTTAACATTTCACCTTGGTGACTGTAAAATACGTTACACTTCTTCCAAGAATATTCCACCACGATTGTGCTTATTTCTACCGGTTATATTATTCACTATGCTGGGGAAAGGTTACCACTTCTCTAGGTGCTAACTCCCCCATTCTTTCTGAATCACTTGGCAGTATCGCCTTACCGGGAATCCTGACCCTAGGGCCTAATCACCTATTTCTACAGTGCTTCGCTGGCACCATTCCATTTTGACCTACTTGTCTGTGTAGACTATCCCACTCTCTTACTTCTCTTCAGATGTAAGTAATGATCCTGGCAGTGAAGAAGTGCAACATTGACGACTTTAGCATAAGTCTCCAATGTTGGGTTGCCAATTAAGTGTTGCCTAATCCTTTAGGTGAGTTCATACATAAATTTTAGTTTCCTTTTCTCTTCGTTGTTCACCTTATTAAGCATAAAATTTTCTAGATGGGAGAATTCCTCCTCGTACTCAGTTATCGAACGGTCACCCTGAGTCACCTCAATGAACTTCCTCCTCATCTCTGTCTGGATAGGTGATGGGAAGTATTTGTGGTCGAATTACTCCCATAACTTCACAATCAACATAGTATCACTCTCCTCTGAAGTGGTAACTAACTCCCACCACTACAAGACTGCTCCCATAAGTCTGAATGTAGCTAATATCTATTTTTGAGTGTTACTGCACTCAATCATCCAAAGATGGTGTTGTAATTCCTTCTTCCACTCGCTACAACCATCACATCTGAACCACCCTGAAACTCTGGTGGGTGGCCCTTCTGAAAGGCCTCTCTCATCCTCTACCAATCTGATTCCCTCGATGGGTTTGAATAATTGGTGCCACTGGTTGTTGTGGCTAGGCCTAAGGAAGTTGTTGATCCACGACAGTCATAGATGTGTTAATTGCATGTGTCATTGTGGAGGCCACCTATGCTTCCGTCACCATCCCCTGCGATGGTTGTGGTTACGGTACCTGTGGCTCCTATTGAGCCTCCCACTTTCGAATCTCGCCGCTTCTCTAGCCGATCGTCCTCTCTTGGGTGGAATCAAAAATCGAATCGAGTTGTATGAGTTCACAGTCAATATAAAAATTTATAGCAGAAGTACGATATCTCAAACAAGCGAAGATGAATACAACAGTCCTAATAATAAGGTTCTATTTTAAAGAACGCTACGCTGAAATGGTCGTAAGAGGCACAAATTCTATGGGCACTAGAACCTGATGCTATGACACCCCACCTATTTAAATACGAGGTGATCAATCCTTTATAAAAATAAAACATAATTATTATTTAGATCATGATATACCAAGTATGACCTCATCCCAGAGCTGGACCCCTCGGCCAAGGCAGACCAATTGCAAGCCATCAATTTTAGCAAGTAATGACTCGATCGTGCACCTGTTATAAAGGGTCTCATCCTAGTCATAGACTCACCATAAATGGCCTTATCCTCGTCTCCAAACACAATCAATAGTATCAGTATCAGTTATCTTATGACTTAAGTTCCCTCGGCCTCGTCCATCACTAAAGGTCGGGGGATAAATGAAGACTCAAATCAGTATAATAGTTACCTCGTAACAGAGTATCCGACTTGATGACTCAACCTCGTCCTGGTCCATACGGTTGATGGTTGGCACCTGTTAGAGCGCATGGAATGGAGCTCGCATGGAAGAGTGTGCGTAAGTTACAGATCCCACATGGACCAAACCTTTATAACAAGATCTCCCTCACACATGAGGAAATATTTTATCATCATGATCTACATGTGCCAGTGATAAGTGGACTAACCTTAATAGCAGGAACATTCTATACATACTTCTACATGCTTTGGGGGTATAGTACACACCTCAAATACTATATATACTCATCTTCTTCATCAATGTTAGGGATTAGATGATTCAAACCCTAGCCAATGATTTTTTCTTATTATAGTAGAGAGAGAAAGTAGTGATAATTATATCACTAAGGCCATTAGAGTCGATTTTTATAGTGAAGTTCACACTCACCTGCACAGTGGAATAAGCTAATGGTTGAACCACTTATATTCTAGTCTTATTCCTCCTTGCCTCATATTCTTCTCCACTTATATGCTTGCTTAAACACAATTTTTGTACCTTAAAAGTTGTTCTGGATTGAACTCGCACTATTGTACTTGTTAAAGCTAAATCGAGAATCATCAGTTGGTGTTGTATATGGGAACGAGGATTCTTCTTCTTCTTCCTCTTTATTTTCAGGTTGTTCCTCATCGAAACTTCGGTGGTGACCTAGTTCCACACTTGGTTGGATCTGTATCACCATTTAAAGAGCTCAATTTGAATTTTTCAAGATTTTTTCCAGCTCATTTAGCTCATCCAGGTCATCCTTTGTGCTTCTCATTTGTCGGAGTTGATGGTCTCTGATTTACCTAATGGTGTTGGCCCTATCTCCATTCAAGAGCCTCCTCAATCAAAAATAATTGAGGTTGAGGCAGAATTTCACTCGCTGGCATCCATCCAGAAGAAAATACAGGAATAATTTGTTGCTTTTAGCTAAAATATATTAACTAGACCCACCAGCACGGGAGAGGATATGATAAATCCGACCGCCAGGGAGGGTGTGAATCCGACGATAGGGGGACCACCCTTGGCCCTACATAATAAAGTGCCACAGTTGCAAAGACACTGGAATGTGGCTGACCCAAGGCGTTTATGCCAGGGAAGAGAAGGCCAGGAATTCTAAGATGATGAGCGTGATGATAAGGCCGAGTATTGGGAACCTTATCAAATCTCTAGAGATATTGGGTGCCCAGTCCATTTTAGTAGAGAAAATCGTGGCAGGATGAGCTAAAAAGGCCAACCACAGGCTTCAGAACTTGACAGATTAAGTAAAAGGTCGGCCTTTGACAAAATTAGACGAGTTAGAGACCTACGAGACCGACTCTCTAGGTCACGTAGTATTGCAGGCTCTAGGGGAAATGGAGGATGTGCTAACCATCATCCTCCATATGATCGAGACGATGAGAAAAGAGAAGTTAACAGTCACCAGAGGACAGTTGCCAGAGAATTTTTGCATCATCCAGCCAATAGGGAAGGGGCTGGAGACAATGCGCCCTCAGTTGAGGGATATAATGCAACAACAGAAGACAATCCATGGAACATCTCTATACAAAGGCTTGAGGAAAAAATCGGTGATATCTTGAAGAGCTGAGATTCCATACAGAGGGGTTACATGGAGGGGTCTCCATTTGTTGCTAGAATAGTGAGCTACTTAACTTTATCCAAGTTCAAGCCGCTAGTTGTCATGCCAAAGTATGATGGGATCACAAACCTATAACACCCCGCACAATCTATAATGCCAAAGTATCAGCAGGAGTTACGCAAAAAAACCAAATATTTTTGTAAGTAATGGCAGAGGTTAGAAGAACCAATAGGGCATGGGGTTAGCAATAAGAAAAACACGATATTTTTGAATTTCCATGTTGAGAAGTTATTTCTACAATAAGTTGCGACTTCTGTACAAATAATGGAAATTTTGTTAGAGACTAGTTGTATTGGTACAAATATTCAGTGCTCACTGTAAAGCCATGCGCCAAAGCAAAAGACGCAGACGCTGGGGAAAGTGTTATTTTTTATGAGGTTCTGGCTATAGGAGCAGGAGACTTGCCGGGAAACAAGCGATGTCTAACCTCCATTAGCAGGAACCATATTCTGCTTAGGGACAACTCGCTGAGTTTGGGGACAGTGGGAGTGTCTAGAAGTACGTTGGAAGGCAAGTCAGCGATTCTAGAGTGGGCAGAGATCTTGTGTCATAGAAGGGCGTAGGGACTGTAGAGGTTAACGAGGAGTTTTTAAATGAAGAAAGGTGTTTTCTTGTGGTGGGTGACAGTTTGTTTATTAAAGGTTCAAAAGACACACATGCTCAAAAGGAGGGTGATTTTGAGGTGCATGTCAGACAAGTTGTGGTGACCCGCGTTAAGGGGCATGAGATGTTTGTAGAAAATAATGAATGTATTGAATATAACAAGTTAATTGGTAGATAGATTAAAAAGGTGGGTACGAAAAATTTGACTTTCAAGAGTAATGAGGTGGGACCGAGTTTATGCAAAAAAGATAAGAATAAGGCAGTTCACTCTAGCCTTGTGAAGAATAGTGTTCATGTCAATGTTGATGAATCCCCTCTTGCGAGTGTTAGTAAAAGCGTGCGGATAGAATTTTATTACAGCAATTCCTTAATTGGTCTTAAAAACGTTAAATCCATCTCTATTTCGGGAAAAGTCACTTATAAGAAAGGGTTGGCTAGGGGAAAGTCTAATAACAGTCATAATATTTTGAATGTGAGAGACTATATAGAAGAGAATAAAAGTGGAGATGGTGGAGAGGATGTGGTTTTAAATAATTTGGCAATTGTTTTTGCTAGTGAGAGAGCGAATAACTGTTTTGTGCGGGACTTTTCCAAGCATTACGTAGAGGAAACTAGTGAGGCGGGTGGAAAGGGAGTGGGTAGATCTTTTACATAATTAAACAACTCTGAGTTGTTAGTGGATCTTGAAATTCCTAGGGAGGGGGTGGATTTTCATGAAAGGGAGGAAGAGGACACGATGGGGCTGTAATACCCCGTATTTTTGGCTATATTTATTTTTGGGATTAATGAATTAAATGAGAATTAATTGGAAATTAATCCGGATAAAATACTAGCGAGATGTGAGTTGGTATTTGACTATATTGAGTATATACGATGTTATATGAATATTGAATTATGAAATTTGTCGTGAGATTGATATACGACAATCTGGTCATTTTATTGGGACGCGCGTAACAGTTGCGTCGGGATATAATTATTTTAATTATAAAAGTGATTTTAAATTCTATTAACCGTATGGTCGTTTTGAGTGCGCCAACGCGTCCGGAAGGGTCGAGATAGTCAGAAAACACTAGCCGGGGGTGTAGTTTGGGTCTCAGGGTATTTTTAGGCCATACCAGCAATATAAAGGGTATTTTGGTAATTTCGTATTTTTAGGAATTAAAAATGACGAAAATTAGAGAAGTAAATCTGATGTGGGTTTGACCCACTAAGCCACTAACCAACCCATGTTAACCCAATAGGTTACGTAGGTTATTAGAATAAGGTTCTATTACTTTCCATAAGAAAACCCTAGCCACCATAGCCATTGGAGAAAAAGCTTAGAGAGGGAGAGAAGGAGAAGGGAATTCTGCAGAAAACCTTTACAAAATCAACACCAAATTCAGAGACAATCGAGGCAAGTGATTTAATTTCTTTTAATTCAGAGAATGTTTCCTCCATGTTAGATAATTTGAAGATTTACAATTGTTCTTGGAAGATAAATGAAAACCCATGTTGTTTGGACTTAGAACTTGAATATTGAGGACAAATTGCATGTAGAATCATATAGAGATGATTATTCTGGTATTAAAATATGTTGGATGTAAGAAAAATGGATTTAGAATGGACTAATTGAGGACTTAAAAGTTTAGGGTTCATGTTCTTGAAAAATTGGGGGAAAAGTGTAGAGATTTGTAAATTGATTGATGTTAGGATGAATTAATCCTTTAAAACGTGTTTGGATGTGACTATAATAGGTTTAGGAGTGATTAGAGACCTTAAAACAATCGTTGGGACTAATTTTAGAGGAGATTTGAGGAGTAGAAATGGTGAAAAACGAGATTGGGAAAAATCTGGGCCGAAACTGGTCCCTCGTTAGAAGACCTTCCCAGGTCGTTCGAACGAGCTCGTTCGAACGAGCTTCTAACGAGTTGACCAGTCACTTCTAACGAAAGGGAACTTCGTTCGATAACTTCGTTCGAACGAGATCTCGTTAGAAGGTACAGTTCGTTCGAACGAACTGGAATCTCGTTCGAACAGCCTCGTTCGAATGAGACTTCTAACGAGTTGACAGTTTAGGCCTTTTTGGCCTGTTTTGATTTTGGGAGTCCCGTAAACTTGTCCGAGGATAGAGATAACATCCCTTGATGATATATTGATAGATTTGGGACGTTTGGGTTATTATGAGGAGTAAATTATATACGAGTGATCTAAATAATGGTTGATATGGGATTGAGACGTGAGTGTTTACCACGACGTGAGAATAAATTATGGCGCGTGTAATTATGGACCGGGATTATATAAGTTATATATATATTAATATTGGTACGAGAATGCGATAAGTACTACAATTAAATTACGGGATTACTAAGATGTGTGCTTACTTAGTATTGGTATATGAATTGTGTGTATGACATACCTACCATACTTTCTATCACGGGAGGTTTGCGTTCGCTTAGGGCCCTCTAATCCTTGTGTTGCCCGGATTTAGACTGGTTACCTCGATGAACATAGGTCAGAGAAGGACTTATTGGGATGTTAATAAGTCTGCTGATCGTGGGAGCGCAGGTATGTGCGTGACCCATGTGATGTGACTGTGTTCGCCTCCACTATTTGTGACTTGTGTTATCTGAACTATTCCTGAGAGATTCGGAATATGTGATCCTTATGTACGTGATGTACCGGGATGGATAACAGAGTATGTGTGCACCGCAGCTTAGCCTCGGGGTGCTTATATTGTATATTTATGTTGTGGAAAATATACACTTTATAATGGGAATTTTCATATGGCAATGGGTGTATAAATATGGAAAAATATAAATGGGATAATCTATACTGAGTTGTATTACTTTTGTGAGAACCTGAATGTACGTTAAGCCCCTATTTAATTGAGATCGTTTTAATGTTAATTGGGAATCGAGTAATAAGGGAAAAACCGATGACAGTCTAGCAAGATATGATGTCACTTAGATAGCGGTTTGAGTCGTTTTAGATGGGTACTTACGTTAGGAGTGCACAGTTAGACGAGAGGTGAGAATATCATGTGAGTGCACGTCCTAACATGTATTTTACATTTAATGTTTTAAATGTTTTAAAGCACTTGCAGATTTTTTTTTAAATATCTCCACATTCGGGCTCTGACCCGTTTGCTTTCAAATCTATTTTTCTTGTAAAACCATTTTAGATGCCTAGCCACAAGGACACCGTGCATAGGATACTCATTCAGGTGACGAGCTGTAGCTGTTTGTGGAAGCTACAGGGATTTGCTTGTAGACGCTTCTATCATTTGGATTCCAGATTCATTATCTATCAGTTGTAGGGCATGTTGCCCATTGCTATTAGAGACATCTTTCCTTTTTAGTTTTTCAGACTTTGGCATGTATTGATTTAGTATTCAGTATTTCGTTACTTAATTCAGTTGTGGGATTTGTAGTGAGGAGTTTTCCTCCAGACTTTATCTACATTATGTGATGGTTATTCTATTTACTTTAGTATGGTGAATGGTGTTATTATTCTTTACACTTGTTGCATGTTAATCAGACTTTAATTAAAATTTAGCAACTTACTTTTTAAATACTAGGTGGTTAGTAATAATAAAAATGTTTTCGACAGTGATGCTATTAGCTGAGCCAACTTGGCATTTTGAATTAATTTAATAAAGGAGTAGCTACCCGGTATTTAATTAGTCAGGGTGTCACAGGTGGTATCAGAGCATCAGGTTCTAGTGTCCTTTAGGATCTGTACGGCTATTATGTTTCCGCAAAGTTTCTTTGAAATAGAGCCCTATATTTTAGGACTGTTGTACTCTTTTTGTGTATGCTTCGTTATTCAGCTATTTTAAGTTTATAAACAGCGAACTTATAAACTTTGTTCTTATTTCAGATGCCTCCATGACGTGCACGACGAGTTCCCAGGGATCCAACGCCCGAACCCCAGCCCGCTCCAGTTCAGGGCATGATGAACGCCGCTGAGGTTGCAGCTATAGTAGCCCAAGCGGTAAATGCCGCAATTGCCGTAGTCCAGCAGGCACCACCTCAGGCGCCGGTTGCCGCGCCAGTACAGGCAAATGCATTCCCGTCTGCTTGGGAACGTGTACGTGACGCTTTTCAGAAAGCGCATCCGCCAGAGTTTGCAGCTAGCTCAGATGTGGTAGTCTCGAGCCAGTGGAGGAAGGATATGAAGAGGCACTTAAGGATGTATGAGTGAACGGACGTTCAGAAGCAGGTGCTAGCTACTTTCAAGCTAGTTGGATCTGCACTGCAGTGGTGGGAGTCTATTACCACCGTAGAGGAGAGGGATACTCTCACTATTCAGGACTTCTGGGTGCGGGTTGACCGCAAGTACTTTCCGTCGGCTGTTCACACGGAAATGAGGAGGAAATTGATGAGTCTGAGGCAAGAGGGTAAGACCGTGGCCGAGTATGAGGCCGAGTTCACAAATCTGTTGAATATCGTTCCGGATGAGATACCAACAGAGAAGAAGAAGATTGAGAAATTCACCGACGGGTTGACATGGAGGATCCGTCAGCATCTGTTAGGGAACCTTTCGTTGGCCACGTATTCTGATGTGGTTAACGCTGCTTTGTTACACTGCCAGGACCACCGCTTTCATATGACAAAGGGCAAGAGGTCGGGAGAGTCTAGCCATCAGGACAGGACAGAAGGGCATGGTGCCGGTGGGGCACAATCCATTCAGGGGCAGAGACAGGGTGAGCAGGGTTCTCAGCAGGGGGATCAGAAGAGGTTCCGATCAGGGAACTACAGACAGGGACATGGAGGTTTCCGTCAGGGCCATCAGGGTCCAAACGGCCATCAGGGCCAGCAGGGCCAAGGGAGGAACGGTAACGGCCACCAGGGCCGGGTACAGCAGGGGCAGAGAGGAGGGAACTTCCCAGGGAAGTGTTTTGTTTGTGCCAAGACTGGCCATAAATGACAGGATTGTCCTGATAGGGGCAGGGCTCCATAGCAGCAGCAGCAGGGTACTCGCCAGGAGCCGCAGAGGCCTATGTTTCCCGCCGCTCTCCCCGCACCGCCACAGATAGCAGTATTGCCACCCATTCCAGCAGTCCCAGTTCAGCAGGGGCAGCTACAGTATGGACGTGTTTATAACGTCCACCAGGCAGCAGTTCCACAGGCACCGCCTGCGATTGAGGGTACGTTTCCTATCCATGGCACTATGGGTCGGGTATTATTTGATACGGGTGCTACACATTATTTTATAGCTACACATTTCGCGAAAGCCTTAGGATTGTTAGCTACGGCAGAGAGCACAGTGACGTGTGTCGACTCACCATTGGGGAGTGGGTCACTTATATTCTTTATATGCCGGGGAGTGGGGGTAGAGATTGGTGGTTTGGTATTAACTGCAGACATGTTGGTATTGGATATGCATGTTCACGATGTGATTATCGGTATGGATTGGCTCGTAGCTTATAGGGCCATGATTGATTGCTTCAGCGGGAGCATTGTTTTTTCCATTCCGGGGCAAGAGATGTTCGTAGTGGCGATGCCTCGCCCAGAGGGAGGATCGACCGCTCATCTGTATTACATAGAGGAGGATACCTCTAAGGAGGTTGTGATTCCTTTAGATTCTATCCCGGTTGTCAGGGAGTATTCGGATGTGTTTCACGAGATACCAGGCCTACCCTCAGTCGAGAGATAGACTTTGTTATAGACCTATTGCCAGATACGAGGCCTATAGCACGCGCACCGTACCGTATGGCTCCGGCAGAGATGCGAGAGCTACGAGATCAGATAGAGCAGCTGTTAGGTCAGGGCTTTATTCGTAGGAGTACCTCACCTTGGGGCGCTCCAGTTTTGTTTGTGAAGAAGAGGGACGGTTCACTGAGATTGTGTGTGGACTACCGAGAGTTGAATAAGGTCACGATACGGAATAAGTATCCGTTGCCTCGAATCGATGACTTATTCGACCAGTTGAGAGGAGCTTCTTTCTTCTCAAAGATTGATTTGAGATCGGGATACCATCAGTTGCGTATCCGGGAGGAGGATGTCTCGAAGACTGCGTTCTTATCGAGATATGGTTCTTACGAGTTTCGGGTTATGCCTTTTGGTTTGACCAACGCCCCAGCTGTGTTTATGGACTTGATGAACAGAGTGTTCAAGGATTTCTTAGATCAGTTTGTCATTGTCTTCATTGATGATATTCTGGTTTACTCCCAGATAGAGGAGGAGCACACCGAGAATTTGAGGCAGGTTTTGCAGACACTTCGTCAGAACGATTTGTATGCAAAATATGAGAAATGTGGGTTTTGGCTGAAGGAGGTCCAGTTTTTGGGACACATTATTTTCGACCGGGGGATATCTGTTGATCCGGGGAAGGTATCCGCGGTGAGGGAGTGGGGACAGCCCACGACACCAACGGAGATTCGTAGTTTCTTGGGTCTAGCAGGATACTACAGGAGGTTCATTCGGGGATTTTCGAAGATAGCGGGTCCTTTGACACATCTGACTCGTAAGGGTGTGCCATTCATCTGGAGTGATACCTGTCAGTTGGCATTTGATGAGTTAAAGGATAAATTGACCTCAGCACCTGTGTTAGCATTGTCGAGACCGGGAGTTGAGTATTTGGTTTACACCGATGCGTCTTTGCAAGGGCTTGGAGGCGTATTGCAGCAGGAGAGACAGGCCATAGATTATGCTTCCCGTAAGCTTAAGCCTCACGAGAAGAATTACCCCACGCATGATTTGGAGTTGGCAGCAGTGGTATTTGCCCTACGGATTTGGAGGCACTATCTTTTGGGGAAGAAGTTCCAACTGTTCACGGACCACAAGTCCCTACAATACCTGTTCACGCAGAAAGAGTTGAATATGCGGCAGCGTAGGTGGCTTGAGTTTGTGAAAGACTACCAGTTCGATATCGAGTATCACCCAGGTAAGGCTAACGTGGTAGCAGATGCGTTGAGCCGTAGGCCAACAGATGAGGTGGTAGAGGTGTGGAAGGCAAAGTGGAAGGAGTTGGGACACCAGGATGCAGTGGCCCGATCTTTCATGTCTGTGATGACCGTTACACCGCAGATTGTCACGAAGGTAGTACGGGCACAAGCTAATGACTCGTTCTGTCAGGAGCAGATAGTTCGATTACTAGCAGAGGGAGCCGAGTCCTATACCGTCAGCTCAGACGGGGGATTACGCTTCAATGGGAGATTGGTAGTTTCGGAAGGGGAGAAATTGCGACACGAGGTGATGGCAGAGTCGTACGGCTCACGGTACATCCCGGAGGGGACAAAATGTACCAAGACATGAGATGCCAGTATTGGTGGAGCGGTATGAAGAAAGATATCGCTGAGTTTGTTTCGAGATGCGCCACTTGTCAGCTTGTAAAAGTAGATCATCAGAGACCGGCAGGACTGCTACAGCCGTTGGAGGTCCCGGTGTGGATGTGGGAGAGCATATCCATGGACTTTATCACGGGGTTGCCTACGTCGCAGAGGGGTCACGACTCCGTTTGGGTAATTGTGGACAGGTTGTCCAAAGTCGCTCACTTTTTACCCGTAAGGACTGACTACACTACGGGACAGTATGCCCAGCTCTTCATTTCAGAGGTTGTGAGACTTCACGGTGTACCCCTAAATATCGTGTCTGACAGAGACAAGATATTTTTTTCGATGTTTTGGGAGAGTTTACAGGAGGCCATGGGCACGGAATTGCGGTTGAGTACGGCTTATCATCCGCAGACCGATGGGCAGACAGAGCGCACAAATCAGATGTTGGAGGACATGCTACGCATGTGCATTATTGACTTTGGGGGTGGATGGGAGCAGTATCTTCCACTGGTAGAGTTTGCTTACAACAACTCCTATCAGTTCACTATTGGCATGGCTCCGTTCGAGGCGTTGTACGGTAGGCCTTGTCGTTCCCCAGCATGTTGGTTAGAGGTAGGGGACAACAAACTACTTGGGCTGGAAGTGATTCAGGATACTTCGGCAAGGATTGAGTTGATTCGGAGTCGCATTCGGGTAGCTCAAGACAGGCAGAAGAGTTATGCTGATGCGAAGAGATTTTTCAGGGAATTCCAAGTGGGGGACCAGGTTTTGCTCAGAGTATCTCCTATGAAGGGGATTATGCGTTTCGGGAAGAAGGGGAAGTTGGCACCGAGGTATGTGGGGCCGTTTCCTATTATCGAGTGGATCGGACCGGTTGCGTATAGACTTGGATTACCGGAGCATTTGCATCGAATTCACGATGTGTTCCATATTTCCTCGCTAAGGAAATACCTTAGAGATAATTTGGCTCATTCTCACATTGCTGTGGAGGACATTGATCTCCAGCCGGATAGCTCCTACGAGGAGGGGCCGATTGCTATTTTGGACCGAAGTGAGAGGAAGCTGCGGTCAAAGATAGTTCCGTTAGGGCGTGTTCAGTGGCGACATCACAATGTCGAGGAGTCCACATGGGAGCACGAGGATGAGATGCGCGAACGTTATCCAGAGTTGTTTTTAGTAGGTACTTTCTAGTTTCGAATTTCGGGACGAAATTCAGTTATTAGGGGGGAAGTATGTAATACCCCGTATTTTTGGCTATATTTATTTTTGGGATTAATTAATTAAATGAGAATTAATTGGAAATTAATCCGGATAAAATACTAGCGAGATGTGAGTTGGTATTTGACTATATTGAGTATATACGATGTTATATGAATATTGAATTATGAAATTTGTCGTGAGATTGATATACGGCAATCTGGTCATTTTATTGGGACGCGCATAACAGTCGTGTCGGGATATAATTATTTTAATTATAAAAGTGATTTTAAATTCTATTAACCGTATGGTCGTTTTGAGTGCGGCAACGCGTCCGGAAGGGTCGAGATAGTCAGAAAACACTAGCCGGGGGTGTAGTTTGGGTCCCGGGGTATTTTTAGGCCATACCAGCAATATAATGGGTATTTTGGTAATTTCGTATTTTTAGGAATTAAAAATGACGAAAATTAGAGAAGTAAATCTGATGTGGGTTTGACCCACTAAGCCACTAACCAACCCATGTTAACCCAGTAGGTTACGTAGGTTATTAGAATAAGGTTCTATTACTTTCCATAAGAAAACCCTAGCCACCATAGCCATTGGAGAAAAAGCTTAGAGAGGGAGAGAAGGAGAAGGAATTCTGCAGAAAACCTTTACAAAATCAACAACAAATTCAGAGACAATTGAGGCAAGTGATTTAATTTCTTTTAATTCAAAGAATGTTTCCTCCATGTTAGATAATTTGAAGATTTACAATTGTTCTTGGAAGATAAATGAAAACCCATGTTGTTTGGACTTAGAACTTGAATATTGAGGACAAATTGCATGTAGAATCATATAGAGATGATTATTCTGGTATTAAAATATGTTGGATGTAAGAAAAACGGATTTAAAATGGACTAATTGAGGACTTAAAAGTTTAGGGTTCATGTTCTTGAAAAATTGGGGGAAAAGTGTAGAGATTTGTAAATTGACTGATGTTAGGATGAATTAATCCTTTAAAACGTGTTTGGATGTGACTATAATAGGTTTAGGAGTGATTAGAGACTTTAAAACAATCGTTGGGACTAATTTTAGAGGAGATTTGAGGAGTAGAAATGGTGAAAAACGAGATTGGGAAAAATCTGGGCCGAAACTGGTCCCTCGTTAGAAGACCTTCCCAGGTCGTTCGAACGAGCTCTTTCGAACGAGCTTCTAACGAGTTGACCAGTCGCTTCTAAAGAAAGGGAACTTCATTCGATAACTTCGTTCGAACGAGATCTCGTTAGAAGGTACAGTTCGTTCGAACGAACTGGAATCTCGTTCGAACAGCCTCGTTCGAACGAGACTTCTAACGAGTTGACAGTTTAGGCCTTTTTGGCCTGTTTTGATTTTGGGAGTCCCGTAAACTTGTCCGAGGATAGAGATAACATCCCTTGATGATATATTGATAGATTTGGGACGTTTGGGTTATTATGAGGAGTAAATTATATACGAGTGATCAAATAATGGTTGATATGGGATTGAGACGTGAGTGTTTACCACGACGTGAGAATAAATTATGGCGCGTGTAATTATGGACCGGGATTATATAAGTTGTATATATATTAAGATTGGTACGAGAATGCGATAAGTACTACAATTAAATTACGGGATTACTAAGATGTGTGCTTACTTAGTATTGGTATATGAATTGTGTGTATGACATACCTACCATACTTGCTATCACGGGAGGTTTGCGTTCGCTTAGGGCCCTCTAATCCTTGTGTTTCCCGAATTTAGACTAGTTACCTCGATGAACATAGGTCAGAGAAGGACTTATTGGGATGTTAATAAGTCTGCTGATCGTGGGAGCGCAGGTATGTGCGTGACCCATGTGATGTGACTGTGTTCGCCTCCACTATTTGTGATTTGTGTTATCTGAACTATTCCTGAGAGATTCGGAATATGTGATCCTTATGTACGTGATGTACCGGGATGGATAGCAGAGTATGTGTGCACCGCAGCTTAGCCTCGGGGTGCTTATATTGTATATTTATGTTGTGGAAAATATACACTTTATAATGGGAATTTTCATATGGCAATGGGTGTATAAATATGGAAAAATATAAATGGGATAATCTATACTGAGTTGTATTACTTTTGTGAGAACCTGAATGTATGTTAAGCCCCTATTTAATTGAGATCGTTTTAATGTTAATTGGGAATCGAGTAATAAGGGAAAAACCGATGACAGTCTAGCTAGATATGATGTCACTTAGCTAGCGGTTTGAGTCGTTTTAGATGGGTACTTACGTTAGGAGTGCACAGTTAGACGAGAGGTGAGAATATCATGTGAGTGCACGTCCTAACATGTATTTTACATTTAATGTTTTAAATGTTTTAAAGCACTTGCAGATTTTTTTTTTAATATCTCCACATTCGGGCTCTGACCCGTTTGCTTTCAAATCTATTTTTCTTGTAAAACCATTTTAGGTGCCCAGCCACAAGGACACGATGCATAGGATACTCATTCAGGTGACGAGCTGTAGCTGTTTGTGGAAGCTACAGGGATTTGCTTGTAGACGCTTCTATCATTTGGATTCCAAATTCATTATCTATCAGTTGTAGGGCATGTTGCCCATTGCTATTAGAGACATCTTTCCTTTTCAGTTTTTCAGACTTTGGCATGTATTGATTTAGTATTCAGTATTTCGTTACTTAATTCAGTTGTGGGATTTGTAGTGAGGAGTTGTCCTCCAGACTTTATCTACATTATGTGATGGTTATTCTATTTACTTCAGTATGGTGAATGGTGTTATTATTCTTTACACTTGTTGCATGTTAATCAGACTTTAATTAAAATTTGGCAACTTACTTTTTAAATACTAGGTGGTTAGTAATAATAAAAATGTTTTCGACAGTGATGCTATTAGCTGAGCCAACTTGGCATTTTGAATTAATTTAATAAAGGAGTAGCTACCCAATATTTAATTAGTCGGGGTGTCACAGGGGCCTCCAGATTTGAAAAGATCCAATGCTCATCTTGATAGGATGCTTGTGGCCAATATTGTGGGGGGCTCTCTCTCATCAAGTGAGGAAAGTTCTTGTCCATTTTAAAAAATTTGGGTCCTTGTCTGAATTTGGGTAAGGTGTCGCAAAGAAGGTTATTAAAAAGAAAGATAAAGGAAAAGAGCAAAAAAAATAATAAGGGGGGAAAAGTGAGTAGAGTGAAACATCTTAAAGGTGCAGAAGAGTCCGTGGTCACATATGCTAAGCCACATTTTTCACTTGTCCCAAATAATGGTATTTTTTCAAAATCATTGTTGACGCAAAAATTCTCTAACTACGAGGACCAATCAGAAAATGACACATGTCATCCTACGTGGCAATATTCGGCACCCGAGGAGAGTTGATCGACACCCGAGGAGAGTTGGTCGGTACCAGAGGAGAGTTAGTCGACACCCGAGGAGAGTTGGTCGGCACCCGAGGAGAGATAGTCGACACCCGAGGAGAGTTGGTCGGCATACCAACCAGGAAGATCAAATGATAACTATGCATTTAATGTGCATTAATGAAGATGATAACGGATTTAATGAGCCTTAATGTACATTTATACTGTATTAATAGATGACAACACATAGAATACCAAGAAATTTAGGGAAGACCAACCATCATAGAAGGCCAACAGTTAGATTCATTGTATGTAGACATAATGTCTGAATGTATATAGACATTGTATCTCTTTATCTCCCATCACTATAAATACATGTATTCCCTTAACCAAAAGGGAGGAGGAAAAAAATAATTGAGAGACACCATTCACAAGATACGCAACCTTTCTCTCTCTACACCATATTGTGCTATTGTAAACCCCTGGGAATAAAATAACAGTGGACATAGGCTTTATTCATAGCCGAACCACTTTAAAAAACCTTTGTCTCTTATGTGTTTGATGTGATCACCATTTCATCTTCATACCTTCATTTTTATCTGTAATCATTGAAATTTATGGGGTTCCCATTAAAGGAAGTCCATGGTGAATGGCTTGAGAGTTGGGGCTCAAACGTCTTATGATTATGGAAAAACTAGTGGTGTGGGGAGAGAAGATATGGAATCCGGACAGTGGCCAATTGATTATGAGGTTGTATTGGACGTTATATAGGAAGTGGGAGGAGGAGATAAGGGATTTATTTATACTAATTTGACCAATGCTAAAATGTGGGTGGATATCCAAATCCCTAGGGAGGAAGAGGCATTTAGAGAGGGAGAGGAGGAGTGGGAAGAGGACTCGGTGGGACGGCTAGAGAATTTGATAGGAGATTTCAGTAAGATGGTAGGTGTAAACTCAGAGGCGATTTAGAGTAAGGCGCGTTCACTTTTCGAGAAAATTGGAGATTATGGGAGGGCATAGGTTCTAGTTGTCCATTTTGTGCGCTATGTTTGCTTCAAGTGGTGTTATTGCTTTGGAAAAGTCCAGGGTTGTTCAATTCATTGGTTAGTTTGAGTATGTGGTCGGTGTCTTGCATGCTCGGGTCATTTACCAGATACTAAACTTTTATGTTTTTATTTCATCTTATGAATAAGTTTCTTTGAAATTCCTATTGGCCTAACATATAAAACCTAAAACTTTGGTTTAAAATTTCAAAATATGATTTGCAAAATATTTTTTCGTAAAATCTTTTGTGTAAAAAAATTGGTGAGAAAGTAATGGTCAAATTACGTTTTACATTATTCTAATACTTATTTTCATATTTTCTTGCAATTGTGATTTGTCTGAAATGGAGTCATCTCAGATGGGTACTCAAGATATAAGTGGTGATAAAAAAAGATCACACTGTTATATCCTTGGAACATGTTGTAAGGAGTGCAACCGATATCATGTCGGTTCAAAAGGAGTGTGCTATGATGGGATTGGTTGCTTTTGTCAATACAATTATTTTAGATCACTTCCTTAATATTCGATTTAATGAAGGTCCAAACATGATAATAAAATAAATGTACTTTCAGTTTATTCAAGGTTGAGACTCAGATCTTGTGTTATGTTTAAAAATTGAAAATCCTCTATTTATTTTTGCACAATGATTTGCTAGTTTTGTTTTTACCTTTATTTTTATTAGACACACTTTTACAGATCGCCGTGACCAATAGGAATTTGTATACAAAATATCAAGTTAATATGAGCGTGGAAGAAATCCACCTACGAAGATGCTCATAATTTATTAACTGATTGTGATAAACAAAAAATGTTAACACTGTTAACGAACTCGCAAATCTAAACAAGGATTCATGAATTTCACAAATAAAAAATTATTTATACATGTAAATGAATATTTAGTAGAAATAAATATATTTCCATAAACAAATGGTTTTTATTACTAGTATGTGAACTGGACTATTAAGGGCTCCAATTGATAAAAGAACTCATAATTAGTGTAGATCTTGTCTTTAGAGTGTGAGTTGCAAATTGTTTTATGGTATTTAAAAATTCATTTCTCACATTTAATTTGGGAAAATGAATGAAAAAGTTGATTTTTAACCAACATATTTAAAATTAGGTAAGTAGTTATTGAATTGATAAAAAAATAGGCTTATTGTTTATGATATATTAGTCACCCCTTTGGTATATTAGACGAATTTTATAGATTATAGAAGAGTGAGATTCACCCATGATCTTGATCTGTCATCTCAGTTAGAATTCCAATCACATAGTTTTTAAGGAAATTTTTCGAGAAAAAATAATGTACATCCGATAAGGTAGAAAAATGCCTGGAGGCTAATTTCATTTTACATGTCTAGTATCCCAAAAGGGTTTCCAACGATTTTCTCATCCACAACATAACATAAAAATGTTGAACCTTCTTGGACTTCACTGACCTCAACAAGCAATTCCCTAAATATTTTTACACCTTTCCAATAAAAGACATCTCGGTTGATTAAGAAGAAAATCATGAATGCTTATCCTTCATGTTGAAACATTGGTTATAATTAAATAAAAATTAAACCTCAAGTTGAAGAAAAAACCCTTTTTTACTATACTCATGGTTACTGATCATTGCAATATGATGCCCTATGTTCTCAAAAATCATATGGGCCACGTATTAAAAGGTTGTATTATTTAAGGATATGATTTTATAAATGTTTGTTATCAATTTAGTATGTCGTACACCGATACACCGTCGAAGAACGTTCAAGATCAAATATGCATCGAGATGGATCCGAATATCAAGATCTTCAACAATCATGCCCAACAAGGACAAATTCGGTAAATTGTGTTTTAATTCCAATTTACATTTTACATCTTGGGATATTTTTATAAAAGATAAAATATTTTTCTATTTATAAAAAATGTTTTTTGAAATGATTTTAATCATAAAAGTTTTGGATAAAGGTTTCTAATCTCGAAAACAGTCTTAAGTTTTGAAGTGTCCAAGATTTATAAAAGACTGAAGATTTTTGGAAAACGTGTATGATGTCGTTCGAACAACGTCATATCTCGTTCAAACGAGATCATATCTCGCTCGACGACGTCGTTTCTCGTTCGAATGAACTGGTTAATTATGACACTTCACCGCCTTGATTTTTAGTATTTAAAGGGTGTCAGGCTTCTGATTTTCGTGTGGAGAAAACATTGGTTTTAACATAATACGATTTTAGTGTTTTTGATTTATTCTCCATCTTTGTTAGGGTTCAAAACTTTGTTTTACAATTCACAAATCCCAGACATTTTTGTGTGAGTTTTTTTGTGGAACCTGAAGCATATTTTGCTGGGAGTTTTGCTGCTGAATCTAGGTGCCTTAGAAAGGTACTGGGCTGACAATAGGTGCCACTTGCGGAAGGTAATGGGCCGATCGACTGCATGTTATAGGGAGTGTTGCGGTGTTCCTGGGCTGACGACTATGAACCGACACCTGCGGGTATTTCGTAAGTCAAATTGTATTTTCGTTGTAATCTGATTGTAAACTTATCCTTCACAAATTATAGTGAAAATAAAATATTTTTACCTTGCGGAGATTTTCTCCTGAAATATTTCTTTGCCATCTTATTCATCGAATGACTTAATTTGAGATTTGAATTGTCACGTAGATGCTTGTTTAGGGGTTGATTTAATTGGTATTTGATTTTAGCAAATTTAGACATCCAATTAAATAAGTTTAAATTGAAAATTACTAATCTATTTGAATCAATATCACACACGGTATTCTCAAATTGGTATCAGAGCAGGTTACGCTAATTTGTCGTGTATTCCTATTTTTCGCAAACTTGTGAGATATTAATTATTTTGAAAAATCTGATTTTTAAAAGTTTGTCGCAATATTTCCAAACGAGCACTTATATAATCTAATGTTGATTTTATATAATCTAATATTGATTTATTATGGGTCCAATTATGCCTATTGGAAAGCTCGTATGAAATGCCAGTTGAAATCCATTGACAAACGTATTTGGCTTCTTTGTGAAAGAGGACGAACTCCTCCCACTGTCACTGCTAATAATGTCACCTCTTTGAAACTTATGTCGGATTGGACCAAAGATGACTCTAAAATGTCTAATTTTAATTCCCGTAGTTTGAGTGCTATTTCTGGAGCCGTCACCCCCGACGAGTTCCGTCGAATTATGACTTGCACCACGTCTAAAGAGGCATGGGATGTCCTCCAATTGACACATGAGCGTACAAACGCGATTAAAGAATCAAAGTTACAAAATTTGGCCACCCAGTTTGAGACCATTACTGTGTCTGAGTCTGAATGTTTTGATGAGTTTATGCACGTTTGTCGGACCTCGAATTTTAATTTAGGTGAGCCTATTGACAACACGCGTGTCATTAAAAAGATTTTGAGATCTATTCGAAAACGTTTCATTCCTAAAGTCACTTTTTTGAATTCATTGGGAAATCTAAATTCACTTAAGTTAAAAGAGCTCCTAGGAGACTTACAAACTTATGAGATTGACATGTTTCTCCAAACCATTAAGGCTAAGGATAGAGGTGTTGCTTTAAAGACTCAAGTTAGGAAGAAAAAGAAAGAATGAGAAGAAAGTTTTAAGGAGGGAAAAGTGTGACTTGACCGACACGGTGTCTAGTCTTACGACACGTGTATCCCAACTCAAGAGTGATCTCGAACGTGCCCGGGAGGTCAAAGTATCTTTAGAGAACGCATCTAAGAAAGTTGAAAAGATGGTTCTTAATTCCGTTTTGGGTGGTGGTGATAACTTAGGAAAAGGTCATGACGATGTATCCACTTCTATTATTGCACCCGAGTCGGCTCCCACGTTAGTGACTCGACCCAACCCACCTAGGCTTCCAATACTTATTGCACGTCCTAGAGTTGTTAAGAGAGGTGTACCTGGGCCCGTTTATGTTTGCTCCCATTGCAAAAAGAGAGGACACCTTAGGGAATTTTGTTTTAAATTGGGCTATGTGTCACGCTTTGCTCCTACACATGTTCGCACAGATGCACCCACCCATGATACTTTGCTTGCACAAAATGATAGAGAGTTTGCAGATATTCGAGAGCAAGTAAAGTTTTTGTTCAAGACTTCTCATGATTTGATGGATTTATTTCAAAAGATGTCACTGTTTTTGGAAAACTCCACCACACTTACTGGATGAGGTCTAGACATGTTTGCTAGCATAGGGTGATTTACATTATGACACTTTTGCCTATTGCTAGTATGTATCATTTTGTAGTATACATTGTTTTCTTATTTTTACTACTATTATAACACTGTTTTCCCATTTCAGGAACTGTTTTTTATGAAATTTTCCACTGGACTAAACTGTATGCCATTCTGTGTAATCTGAAAAATTTGATTTTTCTCGTTCTAATGGTCTATCGTTCGAACGACAAGGCATCTCGTTGGAACGACCCATGGAATTTTATTTGCAGTCCTCTGTTTTATATTGATATATGTTATTGGTACTAATGGGTTGTTTCTGAACAGTGTTCGAAAAGTATAAAAACATTTTCTTTTTAGAAAAATTTGAAAAATCCAAAAAGAGTTATGTATTTTGTTTGCACCTTATATGACTACACACTTAGGATGACCAATTCACAACTTCATGCCATATCCATGTGACTGTTTGATAGTCTTTTGAGACAATATATTGTGTCATTCATGTGCTTTATAAAGTTTGGAGTCTTTGAGATGATATAGTGTTACTACCTTCATGATTGACTCTATTTGTCCTTTATTGCGCACATGCATGGATTTGTTTGACTTTTGTGCTTGTCCATCACATATTGGTTGAGTGTTTCCATTTCAATTATGTCTATACAACGAACCACATGCAATAAAACTTGACAAAAAGTAGTGCATGCTATAAACCGTTTGTGAGATTTGTGTGTTTTATTTTGAAAAACGGTGAAAGGCTACAAAAGGTACTCATTTATTCTTTACGATTAAGACACCATTTAAATGCACCTAAAAAAGTGAGGAATTGAAAATTATCCGAGGTCCGATGAGGTTTAAAAGTCCCCTAAAAAATTGAAAGGCAATAAAAAGAAAATTATGCCAAAAATTGGCCAAATTTTGTCTCATCACCTCATACGAAAAAAAAAATCCATTATATTTTAATGAGGGAGTCTTGATGGAATTTTCAACGTTTTGAACGTCCTTGAAAGTCATGAAAAAGCATTATATAATTTTGGACGTTATTGGTGTGGAAATCATTTATACTTTGATTTATTGATATGATTAAGACGATGTCATCTAAATTCAATAATTTTACACCCAAAAACTGTTTTTTATGTTCATTCGTTAGGAGTACACTTAAGCATCGTGCAGATATGATATGATTGAGTTGATTTTCCTATCGAATCTATTCACCCATTCATTTCGTATCCATGATTTGGTTGTCTGAGTATACATTCATGGTATGATTTTTTTGTAACATCATATTTTTGCAGTTATTTGTATAAAAAATTAAAAAACTTAAAAATAGTTTGTTTGCTTGTTTACCGTGACACCCTGATTTGCTTTATGTGATTTATTCTTTTCTTTGTTTATTTTGGACAAATAAAAATGGGGAGAACGAATTATGATTTTATGGTAGAGTTTAAGTATGGGGGAGATTTGATTATGCTTACATGCTTTATGTTTATATCATTTCAAACTCGATACGTCGCGAGATTTTTTTCTTTTTCTTATGTGTGTAGGTACGATTGAAAATGTTTGGATTGCACACCCTGATGAGAAAATCTTGAAGTTCAAAAAGTTGATTGTTGAAGCGTCATTTGAAAGTTTGAAGACTTGTTCAGTTTATCTTTCCACTTTTGAGTTTATGGGAGGGTAGATTTGTATAAGTCATTTTTGATTTTGATAATTCAGATATTTTTATGTTGTACCGGCATAGACATAGGGGGAGATTTGTAAGGACATGATTTTATAAATTTCCGTTATCAATTTAGTATGTCGTATACCGATACACCGTCGAAGAACGTTCAAGATCAAATATGCATTGAGATGGATTCGAATATCAAGTTCTTCAACAATCATGCCCAACAAGGACGAATTCGGTAAATTGTGTTTTAGTTCGAATTTACATTTTACATAAAAAGTCTTGGGATATTTTTATAAAAGATAAAATATTTTTCTATTTATGAAAAATGTTTTTTGAAATGTTTTAAAATGATTTTAATTATAAAGTTTTGGATAAAGGTTTCTGATCTCGAAAACAGTCTTAAGTTTTAAAGTGTCCAAGATTTATAAAAGACTGATGTTTTTTGGGAAATATGTATGATGTCGTTCAAACGACATCATATCTCGTTCAAACGAGATCAGATCTCGCTCGAACGACGCCGTTTCTCGTTCGAATGAGCTGGTTAATTATGACACGTCACCGCCTTGATTTTTAGTATTTAAAGGGTGTCAGGCTTCTGATTTTCATCCGGAGAAAACACTGATTTTAACAGAATATGATTTTAGTGTTTTTGATTTATTCTCCATCTTTTTTAGGGTTCAAAACTTTGTTTTTACAATTCACAAATCCCAAGCATTTTTGTGTGAGTTGTTTTGTGGAACCTGAAGCATATTTTGTTGGGAGTTTTACTACTGAATCTAGGTGCCTTGGAAAGGTACTGGGCTGACCATAGGTGCCACTTGCGGGAGGTACTGGGCTGATCGACTGACTGCAGTGTTCCTTGGCTGATCGACTGATGAACCGACACCTGCGGACATTTCGTAAGTCAAATTGTATTTTCGCTGTAATCCGATTGTAAACAGTTCCTTTACAAATTATAGTGGAAATTAAAGGGTTTTACCCTGCGGGAATTTTTTCCTGAAATCTATCTTTGTCAGCTTATTCATCGCATGATTTAATTTGAGATTTGAATTGTCACGTAGATACATGTTTAGGGGTTGATTTAATTGGTATTTGATTTTAGTAAATTTAGACATCCAAGTAAATAAGTTTAAATTGAAAATTGCGAATCTATTTAAATCAATATCGCACACGGCATTCTCAATGTAAGACCATGGAGGTTTAGCATAGAGTTATCTGAATTGATCTTATATTTCTTTTATATATGAAGTGTTTTTTCAGTGGTATTATAAGGAATTATCTAAAACGTAGTATAAAAATTGTTGTTTAATGATTAGTTTCAAAATAAAATATTTTATTCAAACGGATATCATATAATATATTATGATTTAACTGTCTATCTATTTTTAGATTTCAATTTTAGTTTTTTGAATGCAAATTATAAAGCATTAATGCATGAAAAATAAAAAATAAAAAATAAAACTAATATAATCTTTGTAATATATTTAAAAAAAAAAGAGAGAGACGCAGACTTAGATTTAACATAATATAACTCTCGCTTTATTAAATATTTTTCTTATTTACTTGTGACTTTGGGTTCTTGTAATTGTAAAAGGTAAACATTTTTTCTTCAAAAAAAAAAAAGAAACATGCTTTAGGTATTCCAAAATAGAACTTTTTTTATATTTCAGTTTTTTTTCTTAATACAGAACCTTTTGAAACGTAACATATTCACTTTAAGTTTTCCATTATGGTTTTAGATGAAGGTGATAGTAAATTTTTGAAGATTTAGGTAATCCATAATGTCTAGATTTACAATAGACATAATTTGTGTTGGATTTATATAATCCCAAACATAGAAATTTATTTCAGTATTATTTTTACTTTATGTAATATTTAAAGTTATATTGTTTTTTCCTGAAACGATACCTTTCATTTCGTAATGTTATAACTTTATGTAATCCTAGATGTAATGGACTAAGGTAATTTGAAACATATAAATTCAATCGTATAGGTTTTATATAATATTTTGTTTTCATTTTATATAAATATACACACTTTTTCTATGAAATTTATTAAGTTTGAAAATTTGTTATGGCTTCAAGTTTTTTTAATCTTGCTATTTAAAGGAGTATATTTTTTTCGTTTATAATAAACACAAATTTTTTTGGATGATATCATTAGGTGAACACCTTTAATATACAAACATAAAAAAATATTATTTTTTATCGCCTGGATTTATTAACAATTTCAAAACTTTTTTCTATTCATATATTTCATAAAATGTTTTTTAGAATGTGTATGTTTTAATTCTGGACATAATGCTATTTGTACATAATTTAGGTAAACATAAACAAAGGTTGTTTGTCTAAAGGAATTTGACAGCTTAAATAAGTTGAATAAACTATAAATATGACTTAAATGAATGATCTATTTATGATTGCCTAAATCTCAGATTACTTAGAATTACAAACATGTTATATATTACGGATTGCCAAAATCTTCAACAACTTATCATTACCTAAAGCATATTGTTTTGAAGTACCTAATCTTAGTATATTATGTAATAAATGTTTCAACAATGAGAAAAAAAATATATTATGTATAATGGAATTGAAAATTAAATATTAATACTCTATTAAATCCCATTATATTATTGATCATCCATGAGAATATGATATTAGAATTTTTTAAAAACTAAAAATCCCCCTGTAGTTTTTCAATTTTTTAGTCCATAATAAAAAATAAAACACATGGTCATTTTTGGTAATTTACCAATTTTTCTCTCTCTCTGCAACACGATTTACAAGTACCCTTTATCTTTGATCTAGTGTGAGCAAGCATAGTGTTGAGCAAATTTAAAATATTGATTAAGTAGTTTCAGTCATGGTGAAATTTCATCAGTTCAATTTCTTTATCCTTGTTCTAATTCTCTCGAGTATGTGCATTATATATCCTATTTCATACGCTCATCTTTTAATCTAGATATGTTTTTCTTATATCTATGATTGTCTTGTTGTTTAATAGCTTTAAGTTTATTGTGAGGGTTAAAATATTAAGTAGTCAATATTCTAAAGTTCTTATTTTTAGTCGAAATATTTTTCAATTATGCAGTTAGATGTAATATGTATATATTCATATATGAATTATATATTATTTAATTCAATCCACACACCATTGTTAAAATTATACATCTGTCATTTACTTGATACTAAAATTTTATGTTTTTATGTCATCTCGTGAATAAGTTCCTTTGAAATTACTATTGACCAATGATCTAAAAGGCGCGTTTAGGTTTGAGGCTTGGAAGAAATGCCCTCTCTTAAGCCTTTTATGTCTTATTCTTGGTAAAAGGCTTAAGATACAGTTTTTTTAAAAAAACAAAAACGCTTTAGTGAAACGGTATCGCCTTTTAAGACTTTTTTTAAAAAATCGGACCAATATCTCATTCAAAACAATCAAACGACAAATGGTGTCCCAAACCTCTCTGCCTCTCGCTCAAAAAAACGCTTGTTTTTTTCCCCTTACTATTTGAAAAAAATAGTATTTTAGTTGCATATATTCAGATATAGTTTAAGGTATGTACCGTTTTAGATTTTTAATAACATTGTTATAGTTAAAATTGTTAAAATATATTAAAAAAATATCTAAAACTCTTTTCACATTGTTGATACCAAAATTAATATGCTGATATGGCCGAATAATACGAATACACGTGTCAATCTACGTGGCACAATAGCAACGAGGAAGTTCATTTCCCCGACCAACTCATGTTCTCTCCGGGAAACGAGGATACACCGAGGTACTCCAGCGCTCCGAGGAACTCCTGAGCAACGAGCAACTAAGGCGGTCCGAGCTGCATCTCGGACGTAGCATTAATTGCCAGATAATCAACAGTTCAACTATTCATTGAATGTTTATCATCTTGACGCACACGCTGCATTAAATGTATTACCCTTTCATATGTATATCATTTAATGTATCAACCCTTTCATGTACAGCCTAAGGGCTATAAATACCTTGTATCACCCTCATTCAAAGGGACCGGAATTTCTTGGTAGAACTTGTAATCAAGAATTCCCAAACACTCAGCAATAACATAACAGTGGACGTAGGCCATTCTTATAAGGCTAAACCACTTTAAAAATCTTTGTCTCATTTTATTTATCTGTGATTGAATAATTAGAGTGATCTAATTTTTTACATCCACAGATTGGCGCCGTCTGTGGGAACGATTGTTACTATCGTTTTTCACCAAAAATCATTCATCATCAATGGCGGATAATCCAGAATCTAGCAATCGAAACACTGGAAATACTAGAAATCCTCTGAATCCCTCTGCACCTCCAGATCTGGCCGGAATTATGACGAATCTGGCTCAAGGACAAACTGCCATGCAAGACACAATAAGGCAACTCATACAAACCCTTCATGGCAATGCACCTGCACATTCAGGACAGCAAAGCGGTCAGAGGCAAACTTATTTACTTTCTTCACGATCCAGGCGTACTGAGTCATATCGTAATGAGGAGTCTGATGATTTCTCTTATCAACCTGGGCGAACTTTGTCAATAAGGGCTACAGACACTGATCAACATATCACCCTCTCTCCAGAAAGACCCAGTGCTTTAGAAAGACTGAGTAGGGTGTCTCCTTTCAGTCGATTAGGCCCTAGGAGGCATAGGAGTCCACCTAAGACCATGTCGAAGAGTTTTCGACAACCATCAGATCTAAGAGAAGGATCAGCACAATCACGACCAGTTGCTCGTCAAGATAAATCTCAGGAAGCTACTTCAGAACGATCTATTGCTCGAACTAACAAGCTCGATGAAGGAAATGATGCGTGGAAAGGTTCCATTCAGCGGTTGGAAGATAGATTGGGAGAAATGGCTAAAGCAAAGAACCCCCTACAACGAACTTTTGTTCGAGGAACACCTTTTGTGCAGGCTATTGTGGATTTTCCTACACCATCGAAATTTAAAGCACCCGTGGTAACTCCCAAATATGATGGAAAGACAGATCCTGCTCTTCACATAGAACAGTATCAAGCTGCTGCTGACATCTATGTTGTTCCCGACGAGATGAGATGCAGAGCATTCTCAGGAACTCTTACTGGATCTACCCAGATATGGTACAACAATCTTCCTCGGGGTAAGATTTCAACCTTCTTTCAGTTGGCCGAGTTATTTATTGGCAATTTCTGTTTTGGAGCAAAGCCAGTAAAACAAGTAGCACACTTGTTAAGTGTTAGACAAAAATCTGGTGAGAGTACTAGAGATTACATAACTCGTTTCAATAACGAGAAGCTGGAAGTCATAGATTACGAAGAGAAGACAGCAATCACCACCTTGATGAGTGGGTTATTGCCTAATAAATTGTATTACACCTTGGCGAAAGATCCACCTAGAACTATGTCAGAATTGATGGCAAAAGCGACCAAAATCATGAATGCCGAGGAGGCTATGGCTGCAAAGAAGAATATGGATAAAGAAACCAAGGTGGAAGTCGACAAATCTAAGAAGAAAGAGCATAAAAGAAATGGTGGAGATAAACATTCCAAGAATAAATGGGAAGTCATGAAGAAGTACGATAATTATACTCCTTTGAAAATGGGTATTAATCATGTCTTGGAAGAAATCAAGAACAACGAGGAGGTAAAATGGCCAAAGAAACTGAGATCAGACCCTGATTCGAGGAGTAGGGATAAATATTGCGAGTTTCATAAAGATCATGGTCACATGACCAAAAACTGCATAGCTCTTTAGAACGAGATTGAAACACTCATCTGAAGAGGAAAACTAACAAAATATGTTGATCGGGGAAATGAAAGAAAAAATAATGATTGAACTAGAGAAAGGTCTAGATCTCCTCGTCGTGCAGAGGAGAAAAAGAAGAGGGACCTCGAAGATGATCCAGATGATGACCCCGATCTTCCCAAGAAGCCAAGGCAGCCAGAACAAGAGGTATTTTCCATACGTTTTGGATCATTTGATTGTAATGTTATTACAGGAGGAGATGCAGGAGGAGGATACCTTACTGAAGAAAGAAAGGCTTACCTTGGAGAGGCTCAAGCTTGTTCATATACTCAGCGAATAAATCTGGCCGAGGACGATCGTCCAAGGAAGGTAAACAAAGAGAAGCTGGTCATTGGCTTTTCAAAAAACGACCTGGCAGGTGTTCTTTATCCTCACGATGATCCTCTGGTGATCAAAATGAGGATGAAGGAAGTAGTGATTTCAAGGGTGTTGGTAGACAATGGAAGTTCGGCAGACATCATGTACTATTCATGCTTTGACAGCTTGAATCTGAAATTATCTCAATTGGAACCGTATCACAGACCCCTCCTGGGTTTTGCTGGCGAGAAAGTTTTTCCACTTGGGACGATCAAGTTGGATATATTCATTGGAACTTGGCCTGCTTGTCGAACAGAAAGAATACGCTTCTTTGTGATGGATAAGAATGTGCAGTCAACCTACAACATCATCATGGGAAGAGTTGGTTTGAAGAAGTTTGAAGCAGTTCCACCTACAGTGCATCAATGCTTAAAATTTCCAACAAACTTCGGAGTAGGAGCTGTGAAAGGTGATCAAAAAGTAGCTCGGGAATGCTATTATTCATCTACCGAGCAAGAGGAGCTTGAGGAATCAAGGAAAAAGACTACTACCTACCAGGTGGAAGAAGATACAGAGATTGAAACTCTGGATCCCAGAGATGAATCCCAACTTGTAAAAGGACAGGTGGTGGAATATACAGAAAATGTTATTCTGGATGACGAGCACCCTGAACGAGTAACCCAGATAGGTTCATCGTTGGATGCTTCAATAAAACAGGAGTTGATAACTTTCTTGAGAAATAGGAAGAAAACTTTTGCATGAAGCCATGAAGACATTCCAGGAATAGATCCAAACTTCCTATGTCATGAGCTCAATGCGAATAAGGAGATCAAGCCTGTAAAGCAGAGAAGAAGGGTATTTAGTCCCGAGAAGAATCAAGCTATTCAAGAGGAGGTCGACAAGCTCCAGAAGGCTCAATTCATTGAAGATGTGAAGTATCCGGACTGGTTGGCAAATGTGGTGATGGTAAAGAAGAAAAACAATAAATGGAGAATGTGTGTTGATTTCACTGATCTCAACAAGGCCTGCCCAAAAGATCATTTCCCATTGCCCAGAATTGACCAGCTAGTTGATGCTACATCGGGGCACGAGCTGCTCAGCTTCATGGACGCTTACTCTGGCTACAACCAGATCAAGATGAAACCCGAAGACAGGGAAAGTACTTCTTTTATTACCCCTAGGGGTACTTATTGTTATAATGTTATGCCTTTTGGTTTGAAAAATGCAGGAGCGACATACCAGCAGCTGATGAACAAGGTTTTTGCCGAACAAATCAGTTGCAATATGGAAGTCTATGTCGATGATATGCTGACAAAAAACAAGAAAGCTGCTGATCATCTAGTTGATTTAAGTCAGACTTTTGATCAACTGGATAAATACCAAATGAAGCTCAACCCGACGAAGTGTATATTTGGAGTACGAGAAGGAATGTTTCTCGGGTACATTGTCAACCAGCGAGGCATTGAGGAAAATCCAGAAAAGATCAAAGCTCTTTTAGGGTTGCGATCTCCAACAACAAAGAAAGAAGTGCAGAGTCTTACAGGACGAGTTGCAGCGCTCAACAGATTTGTATCTCGAGCAACAGATAGATGCTTACCATTCTTCAAAACACTTCGAAAAACTTTCGAGTGGAATGATGAATGTGAAAAAGCCTTTCAAGACTTGAAGAAATATCTGGGAACACCTCCACAGTTGTCTAGGCCAATAACGGGAGAAAAATTTTACTTATACCTGGCAGTATCAGAGCATGCAGTCAGCTCGGCATTGATCAGATTGGAGAATGGAGTCCAGAAGCCAATTTATTACACAAGTAAGGCTTTCCGAGGTGCAGAGATCAGGTACCCAAAGCTGGAAAAATTGGCATTGGCATTAATTGAAGCAAGTAGAAGAATGAGGCCATATTTCCAGGCCCATACCATCATCGTGTATACCGACATGCCATTAAGACAAGCCCTTCATAAGCCAGAAAAGTCAGGGAGACTGATGTACTGGTCAATAGAGCTCGGTGAATATGATATTGTGTATGAATCTAGATCATCATTGAAAGGGCAAGCTGTAGCAGATTTTATAGCAGAGTTTACATATCCTGATACCCCCGAGGAAAAAAAGTTGCTCACTGACCAACCTGTGGATGTTACAGGATCAACAGACATAAGTCCAGACCAACTCCGGTTGGTAAAAGGGCTTGTGGATGTAGAAAGATCATCAAATTCAAACCCAGACCAACTCCGGTTGGTAAAAGGGCGAGAAGAGATGGTCGACGAGGAGCGAAAATTACCAGGGGAGGATGAAAGAAAACAACAGATATTTCACCGAGGAACTCTATTGGATAAGAAATTTGAAAACGAGTTACCTACATGGAGATTGTATGTAGATGGGTCATCTTGCACAGCAGGCTGTGGAGCAGGGATTGTTTTGAAAACCCCAGACGAGATTGACATAGAATATGCCTTGCGATTTCAATTCAAAACCTCCAATAATGAGGCTGAGTATGAGGCCATGATAGCAGGTCTTAATTTAGCAAAGATTATGGAAGCACAACAAGTGATAGTATTCAGTGATTCTCAATTAATTGTGAATCAAATGATGGGAACATATGCGGTTAAAGGAGAATTAATGGTCAAGTATCATGCAAAGGTGATGGAGTTGCTGGCAGAATTTGACGCCATTCAGTTGATCAGAATACCCAGAATAGAAAATGCACAAGCAGACGCACTGGCCCAACTAGCAGCAGCTACTCGTACCGAGCTGCGAAGAACGATACCAATTGAAATACTGGAAAGTCGGAGCATAGATGAAGACCTGACGATGAATGTTATTACCCTTGATTTAGGACCATCTTGGATGGATCCCATCAGGGTATACATTGAAGAGGGAGAATTGCTGGAGGATAAACTCGCTGCAAAGAAATTGAAGTTTAAAGCTGCTCGGTATGTACTAACTAATGGCGTTTTGTATAGATGAGAAATTATGGTAGGTTTGCAGAGATGTGTACATCCCTCCGAGGTAAAAGAATTGATTGAAGAGATCCATAAAGGGTCATGTGGAGCCCATGTAGCAGGACGGACACTTTTGCAGAGGGTGATGACTCAAGGATACTGCTGGCCGACGATGAGGGCTGATTGTATAGCCTATGCTAAGAAATGTGACAAGTGCCAACGTTTTTCCTCCATCCGACGAACTCCACAAGCATTGTTGACACCCATAACTTCCCCTTGGCCATTTTCCATGTGGGGAATTGATTTGGTTGGACCATTGCCGACCATCCGAGGAAGATTCAAGTACCTCGTCGTCGCAGTAGATTATTTTACTAAGTGGGTAGAAGCTGAACCCCTTATCGATATGACGTACGAGAAGGTATACCAGTTTGTTTGGAAGAATATCATATGTAGATATGGTCTCCCTCATTCCTTCATCACAGACCATGGAACACAATTCGATAACGAGGAGTTTGCTGCCTATTGTCAACAATCAAACATCCTGAAGACCCATTCAGCACCAGGTCATCCTCAAAGCAATGGGCAGACTGAGGTGACAAACAGAACACTACTAAATGGTTTGAAGAAGAGGCTAAGTGAAGCTAAAGCTAATTGGATTAACGAGTTACAGTCAGTCTTGTGGGCTTACCGAACAACTCCCCGAGCAGCAACGGGAGAATCCCCATATATGCTAGCGTTTGGAAGTGAGGCAGTAATACCTGCCGAGTTGGGTCTTCCGAAACACAGAGTACTGAATTTCAATTCCCCAGTCAGTGACTTGATGAGAAGATTAGATTTGGACATGCTCGAGGAGGTTAGAGAAGAGGCAGCCATTAGGAATGCTGCTTACCAACAACGCACAGCTCTGTTCTACAACAAGAGGGTGAAGAAATGCGACTTAAAAGAAGGGGATTATGTGCTAAAGAAGGTCATTCAGAAGCACAATAAGCTTGAAGCCAACTGTCATGGACCTTACCGAGTTACAGAAGTTGTTCGACCAGGAACTTACAGAATAACAACTCTAGAAGGAGAGGAATTTAAGAATGCTTGGAATGCTGAACACCTACGCAAGTATTATCAGTAATGTAAAATGTAAAGCAATTCCTTCATTATGAATAAAACGATGATGTTTCACCATCCTCTTCCTTTTATTACAAGTTTTTTGGGGAATACTAGTGTGATACACTACACTGATAGTTCGAGCGTGATCAACTTCGGTTGGTAAAATAGCGAGAACAAATTATACTCCTTTGGTTAGGAGGCGTACACTTGCGTGATCAACTTCGGTTGGTAAAGAGCTTATGGACAAGATAGTTCGAAAGAACCTGATAGTTCGAGCGTGATCAACTTCGGTTGGTAAAATAGCGAGAATAAATTATACTCCTTTGGTTAGGAGGCGTACACTTGCGTGATCAACTTCGGTTGGTAAAAGAGCTTGTGGACATGATAGTTCGAAAGAACCTGATAGTTCGAGCGTGATCAACTTCGGTTGGTAAAATAGCGAGAATAAATTATACTCCTTTGGTTAGGAGGTGTACACTTGCGTGATCAACTTCGGTTGGTAAAAGAGCTTGTGGATAAGATAGTTCGAAAGAACCTAATAGTTCAAACCCACAACCAACTTTGGATGGTAAAAGGGCAAGAACAACATTCTTAAAAATGCCAATTTTGGCTGGTTAAGAAACAAAATATGCCAACAAGTTGGTCGGAAGGTAAAACCATTCCAGAAAATACAAAATATTCCAAACTGAGCCAAGTATAGTTGGTCGGGGATAAAAACCCACTAACTATAGTTGGTCAACGAGGAGAACTTTTCGACGAGGAGGGTCCATCAACCTGGTTGGTCGGACACATTTTATGAAAACTCTCACTAATTATACTTAGTCGACGAGTACAATTTAACAACCCTAGTTGGTTGGAAAAATTTTAAACATTTTTATACTCATTACTTTATTATTAAGTGATCGAGCAACATTATACTCATTACTTTATTATTAAGTGATCGAGCAACATTTTTGATACTTGTAACTGTTTATTACTAAGTTGGTTGATGAACAGCACAAAGTTGTTATCTTTTTAACAGATACATACGTAGTATTTTAAAAGCACAGAACAATAGCAATACAAATTTTCAAACAAAAATGAAATTCTTTCATTAAGGTCAAAATGTATTACATATTACATGTGTACTAACTATTACATTAAGATCCCTACTCTACTGGTTTCTTTCCCTTAGCTTTTGAAACAGGCTCCTAGCCAGCAGGAGGATCTTCCAGGCAAAGAGGAGAATTAATGAAGTTAATATCTCTGAGCATTCTGACATTCATCACAGAAGGTGTGTCCAGTAGATGCTCGGGATGAGATACCTCAATTTGGGAGTGAAGATTGTAGTCACCAAGGTATTTTGAAATTAAGCTCCGAGGAATGGAACGAGCAGGGATCCATTCCATGTCCAATTTATAAGGTGGCACGGGCAAGTCTAGTAGCCCAAGAGCATGATAATCCCACAAATAATGGCCCTGCTCTAGCTATAACACACCCAGGGCGTTCAACCATCCCTGCTAATAACCTTCATTATTGGCATTTTCAAGGCGAGCATCCAAGTGACAAAGGGCTTCATTGTAGCCTGCCATCCAAAACTCACGAGGTTGTTTGTGGAATTGGAAAGTTATTCTCTCTAGTTGATCGTGAAGGCTCCTGGCAAAAACATCTTTATTATTCAAAGCAGACTTCGTCGCAGTAAGTTGATCTTCCAAAGATAGGTTTTTCTTGGACATTTCAGACAAAGCACGATCTTTTGCATTCAATTGGAACGCTTGAGTTTCCAAAGTTGACGGAGTGAGAGCTTCTTCGACATTACGGCTGAAAACTCTTGATCGACTCCGAGCAGGTGGAGAACTTTGCTCCTCGACAACATTTTGAACAACTCTTCCTCGCCCACGAGAACCTCTTCCTCGCCCCCGAGCAGTAGTAGAGATACCAGACCTTTTTAAAGTATCCAGCTCTTGTCTTAATTTGGCATTTTCAACCTCCAGGAAGGAATATCCCTCATCAGTCACTGGGATCACAGATGTTGAAGAGGAAGCTGCAGACTTATACTGTACTAGCTCCTTCTGCAAATTATTGTTTTCTTGTTCCATTAGTTCGGCAATCTATCTACACGCTTCAAGTTCACCCTTTAGGGTTCTCTCCCTGACATCGTATCCAGCAATGATCTTTTTGTGGCCTGTCTCGGAAGAAAGCTGTTGATACCTATTCTCATATTCCTTGTGCAACAAGGCAGTTGATTCATTTTGCTGATTCTAAAGATCTTATAAAGTATAATGAAGCTCCTCGATCAAGTCATAGTAGGACACGTTGTTAACCACAGCTCAATCAAGTAAATCCTTCAGGTACCGATAAGCCTCAATTGCTTGTTCTGAAGCATCATGGCCAAGGATGTCAGCAATTTCTGATACACTCAAATTTGTATGACCAGCCTTATAATATTCATGGCATTGCTGCATCAGCTTTGTATCATGTGCAGATATCAGTTCCATTCTAGCCACAAACTAATAAAGAAGAGAAGGCAAGAGTTAATAAATAAAAACAGACAGAGCATCAACAATGAAGAGGAATAAAAAGATGTGATTTTATTACATCATCAACAAGATTACATCGTTTGGAATACAGAGGATAAGTAAAAGAAGAAACAGAAAAAGAGTACCGAACAACTTCACACCTTTTCCTTGTCTCCCAAGACTTTCTCGGGAGGCTGGGACGAGGAGCTTGGTTGCTCGGTAGGAACAATGGTCTGATTAGTAGAAGCTGAGACTTGTTCTGGAGGAGCAGGCAATGACGAAATCTCCTCGGTGGATGTCTGGTTGGGTGGTGGAACAGGGACTTGATCACCCACTGTCATGGAAGATTCTTCAGATGCAGCTTCGTTTGAAGACTCATCTTCAATAACTGGAGGAGGACCAGGGAGATGTTGTTGAAATAACTCGGAGTCCTCGCTCACCTTCAACTCCTGCAGTGCTGCAACCCAACCATCATGAAAATATTTCAAACTTCCATATTTCACATGGGTCATCATATCTGCCACCCCCCTATCCCATCCTTTGTCCCAACCAGTCTTAAAGGACGTCTTCACAGCTGTTTTTCTCTTCATTTTCTCCTAGGATAGCTTCTCGGACATAAAATTCTCGGTGGCCTTCAATTTGGTCTCCACCTCCTCCTTCTGGCGATTTATTTCTTGCAGAAGGGTCAGCTCTTCTTCAGCCGATTTCAATTTATTCTCAAGCTCCCCAAAGCCTGAAAGTTTCTCGGCATAATCTTTATTTTCTCTCTCCAAGTCCTTCACTTTATTACCCAGTTGTACCTTCTCTGCATCAAACGCAGCCAGTTTCTTCTCCCATTCAGTTTTATCCTCGTCATACTTCTGACGAGACTCACTCACAGATTTAATAGCTTTCTCCAGTGCTCCCTCCACAGTGGATGAGGAGCAGGAAGCTTTGATTGCTTCATCCTTTTTAAGGATTAAATTGAAACAGCTCGTCAACTGCAATCAAAAGAGGAAAATGAAATCAGAAACAAATATGGGAAACAACAAAGGAAAATATAAAAAGCTCGGAGTAGAGATACTTACTAAAGCCAAATGACGAACAGCCAGAGCAGTAACCACATCCCGAGTAAGGTCTTCTTCAGTACCTTGCACCTCGGGAATGGGTGAAAATGTTGCCAAACTCATCGTAGAGCTCGGAGGAACAATAATTGGAACACCATCTCCACCAGCAGGGAGTGGGGGAATGGCTCCAGAAATACTGACCGAGGAGGATTTCCTCAATCTCCTCAGTGCCTTTTCAGCAACCTCAACCAAAGAGGAACTTTTGGTTGGTGAGATAGTGATTACCTCAACAGGTGCATCCTTCTGCACAGGAGCCACTGGGGGCTTCTCGATAACCTTCTGAACAGCAACAGAAGGAGCATCATCAATTTTCTTTGTCCCCTTTGGGACATTAACTTTGGTCTTCTTCCCATCGCCAGCAGAGGAATTTTCCTCGAAGAGAGTAGGAACTCTTCTCTTGCCCATTTTCTGGCTCAAAGGAATATGAGATTCCGGATCAGAATCTTCAGGAATTTGCACTGGATCACTGGAGCTGACCACAGGGCGAGCAGTAAAAGATGACGTATAGCTCCTGTACTGCAATAGGTATGAGGCAGACCTGATGTGCTCGTCTGCAATATTCTGATGCAAGCTCCAGATATGTTTCAATTGCCTTATATTAACTTCTGATTCTTTAGGAGTTTTTCTCTTGCTATTAACTGCAAACAAAAACAATTTGAAATGTCAATCAAGCATTTATTCAAACATGATGAAGTCATAATTTCGAGAATAAAATAAAATGAGAATAACCTATCCCATTGCCATATGGGGGGCATTTGGGACCTTCATACACTTCGTCTCCGACTAAAGGAGCATGTTGCCAATTTTTGAAAACTAACCCATGTTCAAAATAATCCCTATTGGCATCAGGTAGGTTGACTACTAAAGCTCTATTCAAAAACCTGGTTTTTAAATAATAAACGTTATCTAAAACAGCCCATCTATAGCAATACATAATCTCAGGGATTCCTATGCGAGTCCCATGAGTTTGATTTAATTTATGCACCCCATTAACTATTCTCCATGTATTGGGGGATACTTTTGCAGGAACAACATCGAAATGTTGGCAGAATTCTAAGCATAAAGAGTTGCGTGGAAAAGAAAATCCACACTCAGCAATAAAGAGACTGGGGAACCAATGTCCCTCAGCCAAACGAAAATAATCAAAGGGTTCAGGAAGATTCTCCAGAGCTACCCAAGACGGAATGGAATAATCAGAACGGAATTTTTCAATAGATTCAATAATATAAACCACGATGAATAAAAGAAGAAGGAAGAAGAGCTTACAGGGAAAAAGGAGATCAGTTGAAAAACGAACGAAGAAAAAGATAGACGCACAGGAGAGAGAAAAGCTATGGAAAACTCGAAAGCAGAAATTCAAAAGGTAGGAGACGATGGGATTGTCTCTGAAGCTTAAATACCTTGCCTTGGGAAATGGCGAAAGAAATGATTACAGAAAAGAAATTGTTACGCTACCGGCGGCTAAAAGGACAAAAAGGGCACGAAGACCGAAGTGCCTATAAAAAATGCAAAATGGCGGATTCTGCGAATTTGGAAGGAAATTCAAATATGAAGAAAAGGCTCCTAAAACCCAGGAAAGTCATTTAATATCGCCATATACCGAGAAAGAATGTTCCATACTCCTCAAAGTTCGAAATATGAAACATTGGGGGCTTCTGTTGATACCAAAATTAATATGCTGATATGGACGAATAATACGAATACACGTGTCAATCTACGTGGCACAATAGCAACGAGGAAGTTCATTTCCCCGACCAACTCATGTTCTCTCCGGGCAACGAGGATACACCGAGGTACTCCAGCGCTCCGAGGAACTCCTGAGCAACGAGCAACTAAGGCGGTCCGAGCTGCATCTCGGACGTAGCATTAATTGCCAGATAATCAACAGTTCAACTATTCATTGAATGTTTATCATCTTGACGCACACGCTGCATTAAATGTATTACCCTTTCATATGTATATCATTTAATGTATCAACCCTTTCATGTACAGCCTAAGGGCTATAAATACCTTGTATCACCCTCATTCAAAGGGACCGGAATTTCTTGGTAGAACTTGTAATCAAGAATTCCCAAACACTCAGCAATAACATAACAGTGGACGTAGGCCATTCTTATAAGGCTGAACCACTTTAAAAATCTTTGTCTCATTTTATTTATCTGTGATTGAATAATTAGAGTGATCTAATTTTTTACATCAACACACATTTTTTTAGACCTAAGGTCAGCCTAGACTTTTAGACTTAAGGCTTAGCCTCCACGCCTCGGTTATGTCTCGCATTTTTTAGAATCTTGCTATTGACCTAGCATATAAAACCTAAAATTTTTGTTTAAAAAATAAATTTCAAAATATAATTTGAAAAATACTTTTTTGTAAAATCTTGTGTACAAAACTTGGAGACAAAGTTCTGGTCAAATTACGTTTTATATTATTCTATTACTTATTTTCATATTTTCTTGTAGTTGTGATGCTGTCTCAAATGGAGTCATCTCAAATAGGTATTCAAGATGTATGTGGTGATCAAATAAGTTCCCCCCCTTGCATCCTTGGAAAATGTCGTAAGGAGTGCAACCGATATCATGTCGGTTCAAAAGGAGTGTGATATGATGGGATTCGTTGCTTTTGTGAATACAAATGTTTTACATCTCTTCCTTAATATTAGATTTAATGAAGTTCGTAACATGATAATAAAATAAGAAAAATGTTTTGTGTTTCAAATAATTTTCTTAAATTCTCTTACAAATAGTATTAAGTGTTATATCTTGTGGTATGGATCCCGTTAAAGTACAACTCATTAATACTATTTAAAAAAAATAAAAAATTTGTTTGATGTCCATAACATCACTCATAAAATAATTGTACCTTCAGTTTATTCAAGGTTGAGACTCAGATCTTATGTCATGTTTAAAAATTGAAAAGATTCAATTTATTGTTGCACAATGATTTGTTGGTGTTTCATTTTATCTTTTTTTTTTATCATACACACTTTTATAGCTCGTCATGATCAATAGAAATTTGTATACAAAAAATCATGTTAATATGTGCGTGGAAGAAATCCACCTACAAAGATGCCCATTATTTATTAACTAATTATGAGAACCAAAAAATGCAAACAGTGTTAACGAACTCGCAAATCTAAACAAGGATTCATGAATTTCACAAATAAAAAATTATTTATACATGTAAAGGAATGTTTGGAAGAAGTAAATATATTTTCATAAAGTAATGGCTTTATGATTGGTTTGTGAAATGGACTATTAAGGGCTCCAATTGACAAAATCACTCATAATTAGTGTAAATCTTGTCTTTAGACTGTGAGTTGCAAATTTGTTTATGGTATTTAAAAATTCATTTCTCACGTTTAATTTGGGAAATGAATCAAAATTTTGATTTTTAACCAACATATTTAAAATTAGGTAAGTAGTTATTGAATTGATAAAAAAATAGGTTTATTGTTTATGATATATTGGTCACCCCTTTGGTATATTAGATGGATTTTATAGATTATAGAAGAGTGAGATTCACCCATGATCTTGATCTGTCATCTCAGTTAGGATTCCAATCATATAGTTTTTAAGGAAATTTCTTTTCTCTTCGAGAAAAACAATATACATCCCATAAGGTAGAAAAATGCCTAAAGGCCAATTTCATTTTACATGTCTAGTATCCCAAAAGGTTTTCCAACGTTTTTCTCATCCACAACATAACCTCCTTGGACCTCACTGACCTCAACAAGCAATTCCCTAAACATTTTTACACCTTACCAATAATAAACACCTCGATTGATTAAGCAGGAGATCATGAATGCATATCCCTCACGTTAAAACATTTGTTATAATTAAATAAAAATCAAACCTCAAGTTAAAGAAAAACCTTTTTTTTACTATACTCATGGTTACTGATTATTGCAATATGATGCCCTATGTTCTCAAAAATCATATGGGCCATGTATTGGAAGGTTGTATAATTAATGCAAGACCATGGAGGTTTAGCATAGAGTTAATTGATCTTATATTTCTTTTATATATCAAGTGTTTTTCAGCGGTATTAAGGATTTATCTAAGAAGTAGTATAAAAATTATTGTTTAACGATTAGTTTCAAAATAAAGTATTTATTCAATTGGATAATATATAATAGATTATGATTTAAGTATCTATCTATTTTTAGATTTCAATTTTATATTTTTGCATGCAATTTATAAGACATAAATGCATGGAAATAAAATAAAACCAATACAATCTTTGTAATATATTTAAAAAAAAAACAAATTCAGACTTAGATTAAACATAATATAACTCTCGCTTTATTAAATATTTTCTTATTTACTTGTGACTTTGGGTTTTTGTAATCGTAAAAGGTAAATATTTTTTCTTCAAAAAAAAAAGAAACATGCTTTAGGAATCCAAAAATAGAACTTTGTTTTATATTTCCCTTTTTTTCTTAATATAGATCCTTTCTACAACGTAACATATTCACTTTAAGTTGTCCATTATGGTTTAAGATGAAGGTGGTGGTAAATTTTTGAAGATTTAGGTAATCCATAATGTCTAGATTTTCAATAGACATAATTTGTGTAGGATTTATATAATCCAAAACATTGATATTTATTTAAGTATTATTTTTACTTTATGTAAAATTTAAAGTTATATTGTTTTTCCTGATACGATAACTTTCATTATGTAATATTATAACTATATGTAATCCTAGATGTAATGGATTAAGGTAATTTGAAAGATAAAAATTCAGTCGTATAGGTTTTATGTAATATTTTGTTTTCATTTTATATAAACATACACATTCTATGAAATTTATTAAGGTTGAAAAATTATTTGCGTCTTCAAGTTTTTTAATCTTGGTATTTAAAGTAGGATATTCTTTTGGTTTCTAATAGACACAAAGTTGTTTGGATGATATCACTACGTGAACACCTTTGATATACACACATAATTTTTTATTTATTTTATATTGCCTGTTTTTGTTAACAATTTAAAAACTTTTTTCTATTCATACATTTCTTAAAATGTTTTTTAGAATGTGTATGTTTTAATTCTGGACATAATGCTATTTGTCCATAATTTAAGTAAACATAAACAAAGGTTTGTCTAGAGGAATTTTAAAGCTTAAATAAGTTACATAAAGCATAAATATGACTTAAAAGAATGGTCTATTCCTGATTGCTTAAATCTTAGACTACTTAGTATTACAGAAATATTATACATTAAGGATTGCCAAAATGTTCAACAACTTATCATTGCCTAAAGCATATTGTTTTGAAGTACCTAATCTTAGTATATTATGTGATAAATGTTTCAAGAATGAGGAAAAAAAATATTATATATAATGAAATTGAAAATTTAATATTAATGGTCCATTAAATCCCATTATATTATTGATCATCCGTGAGAACATGATATTATAATTTTTTAAAAAAACTAGGACCCGTTGGGTTCGCTACTCAGAAAACTTAATTAAATGATGTTTTTAAATACCGTTTTAAAATTCAGTTTTTTGTGTTTATAATTATTGGTGTACGTTTGGTAAACTTGTTTTTAAATACAATTTTTTGAAAATTTGATAAAATTGGCTATCATATATATATATATATATATATATATATATATATATATATATATATATATATATATATATATATATATATATATACACACACACACACACACACACACACACACACACACACATGTATAATTCACTATAAAATTATACACATACATGAATTGATAATATTTTTTTATTACATATGTACTATATGTATATTTTATATTATTCCATACATTAACAATACATGTATAAAACTATATATAAGTATCATCTATCTATTGATAATATTATTTAACTTTATATTATTCGATACGTAATTTTATGTACATGTACATATATATTTTTTATTTATAAGAATTACACACATATTAATGTATTATGTATGTATATTATATATTAAGGTATAACTGCATTAAAATATTAAGAATGAATAAATATGAGTTGACAAATTAAAAAAAGAAGTTATAAAACACCATAAATCTGTTTTCTGAAAAACTTGATTATAACACATAAATATTATAATTATGTGTTTAAAAATAGGTTGTCAAATACAAATTTTTATCAGAATTGTGTTTAAACACAGAAAACAGAATTATAGTTGCAAACCAAACATAGTAACATAATTATGTTTCGACAGTGATGCTAAGAATGAAATCATTAATGATTCTTGTTTAATTTAATAATGGATTGATCACTTAGGATTAGAATAGGCGGGGAGTCATAATTTGTTTGACTCTCGTCACTGATATTGAATATAATAATTATAATTATAATTTTAAATAAAATAAGAATAATTTTGACATATTTTGTTTTGTCTTTGATGAATTATGTATTTGAACCGTCTATACCAATGACTAAGGCATACATAATCCTTTTGTTCATTTAAATGATGAGATAGACCATCGTTCTCGGAGGGAGAAAATAGTAGCATTTTGTGAGAGAGAAAGGACCGTGCTCATGTGTGTTTTATGGGCTACCTACCTACCTCTTTGGGTTTCAAAGTTCTTGAGACTTTTCTTTTTCTAAAAGGGGAGTTATAAGAGGATCAGGTCCCACATAGTTTAGCGTAGGAGGGAGATAAGATTTTTTTAAGAATAGAAGGGGATGAGAAGCGTCTTGGCGTGACGAGAGTTTGGACAAAGAGTAAAACTTTTTGGTACGGTCCAAGTTGATTAGATGTGCCATTTCTTCTCCGTCAAGTTCTGTTAGCATAGCAGCACCAAGATTTTCTTCACAATGTAGGGGACACCCTAATTAGGTTTGAAATTTCCTGTCGGATCCTAAACAAGTTTTACAAATTTTTTTAGGGCAAGATCTCCTTCTTAAACAACTCAGTCCTTGAATTTTCTATTGAACGATCTCCCAATCCGATGATGGTATCCTTGTATGTGGTATAGATCTTTTAATCTCTTTTTGTTCAGGAGCGAGAGTTTGTCATAATGGCTCTAATGCCAGTCTTCCTCGCTGATCTTATTTTCGAGCATAACCCATAAAGAAGGAGCTTTTAATTCAACAAGGAGAATTGTCTCATGTCGTAAACAAGATAATAGGGGGTAGCCCCCATGGGTGTCGTAATAGAATTACGGTATCCGCAAAGGGCGTATGTGATTCAGTCAGCCCAACCTCTAAAACTTTTATTCATCTTGCTAATGATGGTCTTGAGGCTCTTGTTGGTGTCTTCGACAGCGTCGTTAGTTTATAGTCGATAAGGAGAATACTTTTATCTTTGAATTCAATATTCGCTAACTAACTCTGTGATCTCAACCACGAAGTGGAGTCCATTGTTTGACACCAACTCATTGGGAAATTCGTATCTCATTCTGACGAACTTTAATATATTCCTCACATTCAATACTGTGTATGACTCGGATTTGACCCATTTCATGAAATAGTCAATGGCAACCAAGACGAATTTGTGCCTCCTTGAAGCTCTTGGAGTGACCTTCCCTGTGATGACTATGCCTCAGGTAGAGAAGGGCCATGGATAGGTCATGTTGTAGAACTCTTTGGGAGGCAAGTGCTGAAGGTTTATAAACTGTTGACATTTAAGGCATCTCTGAACATTAGCTGTGCAATCTTCAACCATGGTGGTCCAGTAGTACCCTTGACGGATGATTTTTTTAGCAAGAATATGACCGTTCATATAGTGTTTTCATTCACCACTATTGATTTTTTGCATCATATCTCCAATCCCAATGACTGTTGTGCAACGCAAGTGGGTTCCATTGAATTTTCTCTTGAAAATCATTTTATCACAAATGATGTATTAGGCAACCATCTTGAAAAGGGTTGCATGGTCTTTATTGTCCGTGTGTTTAGGATACCTATCATGTTTGAGAAGGCACCAAATATCATAGTATTATAATCCTTCCATGTTTGCATCTTTCTCTATTATGAGTTCGATGTGGTAGCAGTGGGTGGGTGCAACTTATTTTTGAACTAGAAAGGGGGCCATTGTTATTCCCTCATGCATATAAACCATGGAGGCTAAGGTTGCTAGTGCATTGACTAGATAATTTTTTGAGCGAGAAATGTAATGGAATGTGACATTTTTTGAATTGGGAAGCTAGATCTTCTAGATGGGCATGGAAGTGTAGGAGTTTCTCGTCTTTGGCTTTCCATTTCCTGTGAATTTGCCTAATAATAAGGGTTGAGTCTCCATAGAAGTCCATGTGTTTGATTCCTTTCTCGAAAGCAATACTTAGCCCTATGGTGAATGCTTCATATTCTATCATATTGTTAGTGTGAAGGAAATCCAACTTAATGGAGATAGGGGTGTGAGAGTTATCAGGAGCAATCAGTATTATCCCAATATCATACCCTTTCTTGTTCGCAGCTCCATTGAAGAACATCTGCCACCTGAGATCCTCTTGAGAGGTGTAGAGGATGTCTTCTTCTAGGAAATCAAAAATCTAAAATTCAGTCCCTTTTATGGGATAGTCATCAAGATAATCGAAAATAACTCTCCCTTTCATAGCCTTTTGTGTGACGTAGAGAATATCGAACTCGACTAGTATCATTAGCCAGTGGGTCATGCAGCTAGACAGAGTGGGTATTCTCTAACATGTATTTAATGGGATCCTTTCAGGATACTAGTCTGATGGGGGAATGCAAGCATATAGTACATTAATTTCTACTTGACCCAGACCGAGGCGACATACGCCTTCTCCAAGGCGATGTAGTTGATTTTGTACCCAGATAACTTTCGGTCAGAGTAGTAGATTGGTCTCTCCTCACGAGATTCCTTAATGTATTGGACTAATAAATCCCTTACCACACTTCGGTGACAGTCAAGTATAAGAGGGGGAGATGTTGCTGCAGAGGCATGAGCGCCAGAGGTCGGATGAGGTATCATTTTATCTGATCAAAGGCTTATTGGCACGCCTCAATCCAAACTTTGGTTACATCCTTCAGTATAAGTTTGAAAATGGGTTCACAGATGGAGGTTAGTTGGCTGATGAATCGAATGCTGTATTGTAGCTTGCCTAGGAATCCTTGTATTTTTTTTCCATTCGGGGTGGTAGCTTTTCGAGTATGGCCTTTAGTTTGACAGAGTCTGCCACAATCCCATTTTCACTGATCACGAACCCGAGGATCTTTCCTTTAGTTATGCCAAAGGCACATTTACGTGGATTGAGTCATATTTGGTACTATCAGATCCACTCAAAGAATTTCATCATGGTGGGAATGTGACCTTCCCGTGTCTTGGACCTGATAATCATGTCATCGACATAGACTTTGACTTCTTTGTGGATGAGGTCATTCAAGATGGTTATAAAGGCCTTTTAATAGATAGACTAGACATTCTTGAGCGCAAATGGCATGACTGTGTAGCAAAAGGTTCGCTATAGAGTGATGAAGGTGATCTTATCCCGGTGGTCAGGATGCATTTTAATCTGATTGTAACTGGTAAAACCATGGTGAAATGACTTGAGAGTGTGGCCATCTATGTTGTCTACAATCACATCGATATTGGGCAGAGGATAATCATCTTTCGGGAATGCCTTGCTCAGATCTCGATAATTGATGCACATGCATACTTTCCCTCATAATTTCGGCACGGGGATGATGTTTTCTAGCCATGAAGGGTAATTGACTAGGCGAATAAGCCTACGTTTAATTATTTCATCGCTCCTTTTTTTACCTTGGGGGAGCATTCTATTCGGAGCTTCCTTAGTTTCTGCTTGATGGTCTTGCTCTCTGGGAATTTTGGGGTCTTATGCAGAACTATTTTTATATTAATATCGAGCATGTCGTTATACACTACACCAAAAATGCTAAATTGTCACCTTTGGGCCAGCCATCCTTGTCACGGTCATTAACCGTGACAAAAAAACAGGCATTTTTTTGTACCGTGATAAGAAAAACACGCGTTTTCTTATCACGATCAATGACCGTGACAATTTTGGTCAAATACCTTGACAGGTCCGTGACAACTTTCTCAGTAAAAAAACCCTACTGCCTCTTTTTTCCCACCATTTTCATTCTCCCCCTCTCTCTCTCTCTTTCCTTTGTATGTGTGTGTGTGTGTTTATATATATATATGTGTGTGTGTGTGTGTGTGTGTGTGTATGCGTGCAAGTGGGTGGGTGTGCATGGGTGTCTGTGTGTGGGGTGGGGGGGCAATGGTGGGTGGAATTTATGGGAAAGAGGGGGAGTGATGAGAGTGGGGCAGTAGGGGTAGGGGTGTGTGTGTGTGTGTGTATAGGTGTGTGGGGGTGGGGGTGGAAGTGGAAGTGGTTGAACAGGGGGTGAGTGTGTGTGTGTTGGGGGGGGGGGGGGGGGAGTGATGGGGGGGAGGTGAGAGAATCAATTTGGGGAGGTGAGGGAATCAATTTGGGGAGAGAATCAATTTGTGTTTGGTTTTGGTGTAAGAGATTTTAGTGTGTTGTTTTCAATTTGTGGATCAATAAATGGAATGTCACATGTGCATGTATGATTTCGAAAATAGTATCAATGTTATTTGTGGACTTTATACTTTGCCCAAATAGTGTTACCATTCCCTTAGTTCCTTATGAAATGGACTGAAACATATGAAATGCTCTAAATATTAATAACCTTTTTAATCTTTATACATTGTAATTCTATAGGGCCCGTTTTTCTAAATTGAAATTGAATTCTAATTTGGTATTGATATTGGTATAAATTGGTCTAAATTGAAATTGAATTTGAATTGGTATTGATATTGTTATAAATTGGTATAAGTTTTAGTTCTTATGCATACTTTAAATTAAATGAAACATACTTTAAATTACATAATTAAATGAAATCTCTCTAATTGTGATAAGGCATAATTAAATGAAACATACTTTAAATTACATATAGTTCACATAGATACTAGGATTCTAGTTCTTATGCTTACGCATTCAATATCCCTTAGACCCGTTCGAGAAACATTACCATTGTAATGAGATCTCTTGAATTGTCCCGTTTGGACAGTTTGGGACTGCATAGTTTCTGTATAATAATATTATTAGTGGCTTAAACTTGTTACTATTTGGGGAAGTTATGGAGTCATATCTTAATGTTCTCTGGGTACATACTAGATGATGCGATGTTAAGTGTTATTTCAATTGATAAATTGAAATAGCACTCACACTTGCGAATCTATATCATGTACTTGGAGAACTATGGGAATATGCTACCTAATTTTCATCAAACTGGAACAATGTGCATGAGCTCTTAAGTATATTACAAAAATATGCAGTCTCGAATGGGATATGACCACTCACCCTTTTGAGGAGATGGAGGAAATATGAATTAATATTATAAATTCAATTTTAAATTCAATTAATTAAAATTAAATTTAAATTTGAATTTGAATGCACAAATAAATTTACGCATATAAACTAGCCTTCTAGTTCTTATGCGTACGCATTTAATAGGTGATTTTTTTATACTAATGAGAACTAAATATTCACACTTTTGTTTATTCTAATCAACGAATATACACTTCGTACCTATAATAGGTGATTGTTTGTAGTAGCTGTGATGGGATATCCTAAATTCAAAGAGTGGATGAGTGAGACAAATAGGTTAGGGGATGTGTTTCACAGAGGTGCTAATAAATTTATGAAATACTCAAAGATATGTCATAATGATGAAAAGGTTTCGTGTTCGTGTGCTAGGTGTAATAATGGTAAGGTGTTTGAGTGGAAAATAGTTGAACTACATTTGTTAAGATGGGGAATGCAAGATAGTTATCGAATTTTGGTTTTTCACGGGGAACCAAAAGTTCCTTTTGTACCCAAGAAACGTTCACAACAACCTTCAACAAGTAGGATAGATGTACAGGGGGAGGATGATAATGCAGATCATAATATGTTAGAGAATTCAGTTGATGACGCACATGGAGTTCATGAAGTAGAAGAGAATGGGGTCACTGACGATGTACAAGCTTTAGGTGCTCATGAAGATATTCGGATAAACCTCGACGATGACTACCAAAGTTTAAAATTTAAGGGGACCTAGTCGTTATACTCTGGCTGTGAGAAGGACGAAAAAACTTTATATGCCATGGTTGGTTTGCATAGTTTGAAGACCCAATATGGTTTGTCTGGCAATAGGGTGACAAGAATTTTGAATTGGGTAAAGGTCTTGCTACCCAAGCAGAATACGCTTCCAAACAGTTATCCCACAATGAAAAATAGTTTGAAAGGTTTGGGAATGAAGTATTAATCAATTAATTCTTGTGTGTATGACTGCATACTATACCGAAAGGAGTATGAAAATCTTGATCAGTGTCCAGTATGTGACGAACCTAGATTTGTCCAATCTATTGAAAAGGAAGGCCCAGGCTCAAAAGTGCCTAAAAATGACAAAATATTTTCCCGTTGGTCCTAGATTAAAGAGGTTTTTCACAGTACCATGGATAGCGGAGGGAATGACTTGACATGCAAGGGAAAAAGTAGGGAAAAATCTTATGCGCCATCCTATTAATTCTACAGCTTGGAAGAGGATAAATTTTGAGTATCACGATTTTTCTCGAGAACAATGTAACATTCGTTTGGCAATATCAACATACGGTTTCAATCCATATTTAAATCTAAGTGCCAATCAGAGTTTATGGCTAGTGAACCTAGCCCCACTCAACCTCCCTCCTTCATAGTGTATGAGACCTGAATTTTTGATGTTGTATTTATTGATCCCTGGGCTAAAGGCGCCAAGTTTGGACATCGATGTCTACCTGGATCCTTTGATAGTAGAATTAAATGAGTTGTGGGAAGAAGGTATCCAAGCATTTGACTCTTTTATAAGAGAAAAGTTCACGCTAAAAGCTATGTTCATGTGAGTAAATCATGATTTTTCAGCTTATAGGACATTATGTGTAGTACATGGTTACTTGGGTTATCCTATTTGTGGAGAGGAGACTGAATCTCTTCGTCTTCCCACTAGATCAAAAAATATATACCATTGCCATATGAGGTTTTTATCCCCTCTCATAGTTTTATATTTGAGAAAGGTTCCAATTTTTTTACAGGACGGTGTTGAACATAGGCTACGACCGAGAATACTTTCAGGCTCAAAAATTAAAAGTAAATCTTCTGATTGTGGCCCTAATATGTCAGGAAAGAATCCTAAATTTAAGAATGTTTAGCATAAGAAGACCCCAATTGGGAATGAAATTGAGACAAGAAAGGCATGGTCTAAGAGGTCAATTTTATTTAACTTGCCTTATTAGAAGAATAACCCGGTGCGCCATGTATTAGATGTGATGCACGTAGAGGAGAATATCGCTGGATATATTATGGGCACATGCCTTGGGGGAGTCATTCGAAGGATGGAGAAAATTAACAAAAATACTTTAAAGCATTGAAACTTAAGCCACGACTATAGTTGAAAGAGGATAATATGGGAGGGTCAATAATTCCCCCTGGTGCATTTACTTTGATGAGTCAGGAAAGGAAGGCGCTTTTAGACACAATATATAATTTTAAAGTTCCATCTAATTTTTCGTCCAACTTGCAAAGGATTGTGTATTATTCTACCCATGATTTACATAAGTGTAACTCCCACGATTGGCATGTGATCATGAAATTGGTTCATCTATTGTTTAAGAACTGTTTCTCCAAGCATAAGGATTTGCAGAGGGCTATTATGCAAATTAATATCTGCTTCTCACTTTTATGTGAGAAGGAAGTTAATCGAGATCACGTAGTGGAAGCAAAATTAGTGGTGAATGAAGCGATTTGTGTCTTGGAGAAGTACTTTCCCCCATCTTTCTTTGACTAAGTGTTCACTTGTTGGTACACCTATGCGATGTGGAAATTATTTACAACCCAGTTAGATATTGGTGGATGTATCCGTTTGAAAGATTGATGAAATTTTTCAAAGATTACATCAAGAATACACAATACATTGAAGGATAAATTGCACAGGAATCCATCACCGTGGAGTCATCAATATACACTCGGGAATTTATGCCTGACTCGACCAGCATGGATGACAATGATGAGTTCGTCGATGAGGGTGGTCACATGATGGGTAAATGTGTGAAATTAACGAGTTTGCAACATGAACAAGTAGCTCGTTATCTATTTGACACACATGAAGATGTCGAATAATGGAAAAAGGAAGTTTAAATTATTTTAACTTTTACATTATTTTAATTTTTACATGATTAATTTTGAAATACGTTCATCACGGTCTATGCAAAAAATATGAAGCCTGTGAGAACAATAAAAGACAAATAATAATGGCGCAGTCAGACAGCGAATCTAGGTTGTGGTTGTCACAAGAGGTAATCATAATAAAAATGGTTGTTATTAAATGTCACATTACAATAAATATTTCCAACTAACCTAATTAATTAATCTATATTCTCAGCGCTTAAAGACGGGTGATGCGACCTCAAGGCTTACCCGTCTAGCCACTGGACCATTGTTCATGGCATAAGAGTGCAAAAATTATCGATTGAACGGTTATGTATTCGATGGAAGGGTGTACGAGAAAAATAAAAATGTACAAAACTCAGGAATTTCATACAAGACTCTTATTTTCTTTCAAGCGAGTGAAAAAGATAAAAACCTAGTTGAAGCTGGAATGACTTATTATGGTGTAATTCGAAATATATTTGAATTGGACTATGTAAACTTCAAAGAGGTTGTAATTTACTGTGATTGTGATTGGGTAAGAGTTGAGGATAAAAAGCTTGTAAAGTTGTCCAAGTTGAAGAGCAATGAACACGTGAGCGATGAGCCTTTTGTTTGTGCTTTTCAAAAGGTCAAGCAAGTGTTTTACTCGGAGTATATCAACAACGAGTCGTGGTCAATCGTCCTACATGTGCTAAAGCGTCTAAACATTAGTGTGGATGACTTGGTGTACCTGCCGAATATCAATCCATTTTTTATGATAACCCAAATTTGAAATAATTTTTTTATTTGTAATAAGTATTCAAATTATTTGTAATGACTAGTGGCTGTATTATTCTAGTGCTTTATTATTATCGGACGAAAATTTAATGATTTTTATGCATTTTTACTTTATCATTTTAATGTTTGTAATAACCAAGTGAATATCTTAATTAGAATTTTAATCAATTTAAGCATTAATTGAAAGTCCATGACCTGGGAGTGTGTGTACGTGGTGGGGGGGGGGGGGGGGAGTGTGCATGTGTGTAAATTGAAATTGGTATTGGTATTGGTGTTGGTATTGGTATTGGTATAAATTGAAATTGATATAAATTTATATTGGTACTGGTATGTGTTGTTATTATCGAATTTGAGCATTAATTCAATGTCCATGACTCGAGAGTGTGTGCGCGAAGGGAGGTGGGGGCAGTGTGTGTGTGTGTGAATTGAAATTATATTTGGTATAAATTGGTATTGGTATTGGTATACAATTAAATTGATATAAATTGATATTAGTATTGGTATGTATTGTTATTATCGGATTTGAGCATTAATACAAAGTCCATATACATGTTTGTACTACTAATAATAATTTTTACAAAAAATGACTTCATCCGGGTGCAGTAACAGAGGCGATGAGGGTTCCTCGGCAAGTAGGACCCCAAAATAGGGAAAATTGGGGTCCATCATCAAGTTTAAGACGACATTATTGGCTAGATCTTTAGAGTTGCTGAAGGCGATCGCTGGCTCGGGTACACTAATTGGAGGACCGTGCCTATTGACCTCAAGTTGAACATCCGGGGGGCACTATAGGTAATGTGTTTATATTTATATTTATAAGAAACTAAAACTTACTTTATTTTTGGTTTGTATTTGTTTGACAGGAAAAATTCCGCCTGCTCGCATGTCTTCGCGACTCCACGTTGGAGTAATTAAGTTATCAATATAAGACATGGAAGAAGAATTTGCAGGCATGGTACTTTGGGAAGACCCGAAAGTCCATTCTGAGACTACGTGACGCCCCGATCTCATTGGCACAGTGGCAAAAGTTTATTGAAAATGAGACCAATGAGTGGAAATTGGCATCTCTCCAATTGGGGAGGGACAACTGGGCAAAAAAGTAGGAACTGCATTACTCCAACGGACGTCTAACCTCGAGGTGGAGCACAAAATGGTAAGTTGTTATTTTTCTTTAATTTATGGTTATTCTAATTTAGCATTACTTTGCGTTACTTACTAATTCTGTATTATTTTATTTCAAGACATGGGGAGTGTCCCTGGGGTAGGCCACATAGGCTCGATTCTTATGTACAATTCGGACGAAAAAGGGTAAGGATAAGTAGGTGGTCTCGAGCATCGCAGCCACCATTATAAGTTATAAATGTATGATTTTTTTAATTATGTTAGAATTTTTTTATTTACTTAATTAACTAATCGTGTACTTTTTGTCTTTTCTGGAAAATCCTAAGAAAGAGCATAAGTCGTAGTCTGATGCCGAAAAAGCATGTTTGGCTACGGACGCACTCAATCAAGTGCTCGGGCCGGATCGCAAGGGGAGGACTAGGGGGTGAGATCGTGGGTGGGGAAGTCTAGTATTGCCAAAATGAAGATGAATAATAGTGGGTTGGAACATAAGGTGGACATCCATGATGATAAGCTATCAAAGTTGGGGGCGACGATCCTAGATATGTACACCTTCATGAAGTGTCAGTTGGGAAAGGGAAAGGAGAAGGAGGTAAAGGAAGATGAGGATGAGGACGAGGACGAGGACGAGGATGCCACAGTTTCATCGCCAATATGCACATACTCGATGTCATATGATGATCCATTTCTCATCGTGACCTCCACCGAGAGGCCAATGTTAACAATCGGTTGGTCGAGCGTGTTTCTACTCGACATATATTATGGCGAACCGATAGCGAGGGGGTTAAAGGATTTGACCTTCCTCCCGGGTATGATGGTTCATGGACGTCTCCTCCAACATATTGAGGCAAGAGTGCGCGCCCCACATGTGGTGGAGGGAAAGGATAACTCACCTTTGTGGTTGCACAAATAATGCGGCGTTCAACATATTGAGGGGTGTCTCAATTCATATATTGTGTGGCATTCCTTCCTCCTCCGACCTTCTCCTTTTTCATGACATTATTTCTATCTTTTTATTTGGATATTGGATTTTATTTGTATTTTTTTTTATTTTGGTACATGTTGGTTTGGATATGAATATTTTCATTTCTATTTTATTTGGATATGAATTATATATGCCATGATTTCGTATATTATTTCTATTTTATTTGGATACATGCTGTTTGGACAGGTACAATTTTGCTATAACAGGTACAAATATATTTCATATATTGCAGGGCAGTGGAAGTGGCCATACTGCCCATCAGTTTTTTATATAATTCTGCCAAGAATTGTCATGGTAAAAAACTGTGAAAAGTTCGTGATAAAGAAACTTGTCACGGACTTGTCATGATTTTTTACCGTGATAATTTTTTTTGCTTGTCACGGCCTTTGATCATGGCAAAAACTTGTCAAGGTCAAAGACCGTGATTGGACCGTGACAAGTCTAATGAACTTGTCACGGACTTTGACCGTGACAAGTCTGTGACAAAGAAGTTGTCACCCCCAGACTTGTCACGGTCAAAGACCGTGATAAGTCAGTTGTTTTGGCGTAGTGATAGGACCATACAAAGATCTCCATGAACTCTTTTAGGATCTCTTTGAATTTCACCCTCTCAGGCTCATCGAGGGTGAACCTTATCCTAATTATGCGCAGATGGATACTAGAACTAAGATTAATAACAACACTCTCATCATTATTAGTTAGAATGCGGTTATGTAGTTTATTTTTTTTCCTTATTGAAATGAGTTAAGAATTGTTCATTTACTATCATCATCAAAAGTTTGATTAGAATCAAGGCAATTAATGTAAGGCACAACAACATACTCAAAATCCTCATTTATTTTATTATAAGAGTTTTTAAGAAATATAACAGTGAGGACTGAGGCCTCGTTCAGATTGATATTAGAGACTAAAGAAAAAGTAATGGTCTTAGGTATCTCTTGTAGATAGTGAATAACAGGGTTTAGATTGACTTGAGTATGCTGGACTAGAATGACATTCCAGTTGAGGAGGGGTGTTTCGATAGCGACGATCTTCTTATATGGGTCAGACAACGTGGATCATGCAGAGGTTCAGCCCTAGAGTGTGGAGGTCAAACAACTCCTCAGTGTCACTATGCCGAGAGATTCTAGTAATTTTCGTGGCCTTATCAATCAGAGGCTCCACCTCATATTCCCGCTACTCATCCCAAATGATGTTATCATGGAAGAAAATTTCCAATCCGGATTTTATCTTCTTGTCAACAGGGGCATACCATGATTTAGGGAACCCAAAGAAGGGGAAATCTTTGACTTCTATAAAAAAAACCTCCATTGAATGAGTCTCCTGAGATTATCTTCCTACATTCTTGGCTTCTTTTTTTATGTAGCTGACGGAGTCCTTTGATTTTGGCTAGTGATGGTTACTAGCCTGGGTCGCATGGGAGAAAGGCTTTGTTTAGGACTATTAGTTCAAGGATCCCTTGTTGGCTTCATCCTAGCCCCATTTTGGAGATTAAGTGCATGTTCTTAAATGTCTGAATCACATTGAAATTTCAATGATGATTGTGTTTTGGACATACCAAGTCTTTGAAATTATCCCCAGGTGTGACAAAAAATGGATTGATTTTGAAATTAAACAGGAACATGTCACTGGTCCCATGATAAATTACCAGTACCGGGGTACTAGAGCTGGCACCATCTGAATTGTCGCCCTTCATAAAAATTGTGATGACCAGACCACTACGAAGAATTTTAATTTATGATAAAGAGAGGAAGATACCCATCGGATGTTGTGAAGCCATGGGCGTCCAGGGAGTAGGTTGAAGCAAGATGATATATCACTGGACTGAAATTTTGTCAAATGGTGGATAGGGTCAACCCCTAGAGTAAGTTTTATGGGACCCATAACTTCTTGGATGGAGTTGTGATAGGCACGGGTGATGGTGGATGTAGGGGCGAGTTAACTGACTTTTATTCCTAGACAATTGAGAGTTCTGAGTGGACAGACATTGAGAGAAAGCCCATTGTCTACTAGTGCAAATAAAACTATCTTCTCCATGAATTTGAATGAGATATTGAGGTCATAGTTGTGATCAGGACCAATTTTGAGAATTTCTTCTTTAGAGAAGGAGAGGAGTATAGCAAAGGTCATATATCCAACCATATTCACTACTTCTTCAGGAGTGGTAGAGGGAGGAATTGTGGGTCCTGTGAGTAATTTTATCAAAGAATTTTAATGTAGCTGGGAGGATATGAAGAGCCCTCGTAAAGTGATGTTGGCCTGGGTCTTCTTGAGTTGGCCGAGATCCCATATTTCTTCAATTGTCATTTCTATCAATGGGAGATCCTCGGTAACTCCCTTACCTTTATCTATTCTGACTGACTAAGAAATTAGATATTAGTAATATCTCCTGGATCGGGTCAGGTGGTTAATGGAGATAGAAAAGAATAAGAATCTTGTGACTTCATCTACTTCGGGTTAAATAGATACTTTGTTAACTCCCCTTAGAAATTCTTTAAAATATATCACTCCACACAAAGAGGTGATGGAACTAGCTTCTCCATAGTTTGATTCATCATCTGAGCTATTAAAGTTGTCCCCCCATCTGGTGGAAACAGTATAATCTTTCTATATGAAATCGAGGCACTCAACAACTTTTATAATTTCATCACACAAGTCATGTCATTCAGTCGGGAAGTGAAAGAATGAATGGACTAGACGTCTCTGGAGCTTTGGAACTATGATCAACTCGAAGACACTACATATCTCCTTTTTTTAATGAACATATCTGACATGATCTATACGATGTCATATAAGTTGAATTCTTCTACACGCATAATCCATTAATCTGACTTTCAGGATCACTTTTGGTGTTTTGTAAACAACTCGTTGAATCTCTCACAGTCAATAGTCATCTCCATGGACATTTTCATCCCAAACCTCCCGAGCTGGTATAGAACTGCAGGTAATTCCATGTCTCCAACTTTTGAGAGAATATAGAAGATAATGTAGGCTTGAGTGAAGAGTGATAGAACTTGATCGACGAAGCTCGTGGGATGCAAAGGAAAGGATTGGCAGTCCTTCAGGGGTTTTGGTGAGATTGTAGGTATGTTAGGTGTTTTGACAGGCATGATTTGGATAGAGGGATCAAATTCTGGGTTTTCTTTTAGGAAATTATCAATCTTGGTACTGAGCTAGGCTAGGATGATCATCAGATCTGGTTGAGCATTCGTAGCCTGCATAACATTCTCCATGAATAACTTGTAGAGGGAGATATCAAAATCAAGCAACAAAGGAATCAGTATAGCTTCGAGGTGGATTAACGAAAAATCATGGTACGCAATCACACCTGAGAGGAAAAATAATTTTGCTTTTGTTTTTTAAGGAAAGAGGATTTTTTTTTTGTATTTTGTTTTCCTTTTAAAAAGGGGGGAAATGTTTTATTTTTTTAAAAAAATAGGGAAAAGGGAAATCCTCGGCATGATTATTATTATTAGGTTCCACTTATATTATGTATGCCTAAAATGCCAGGAAAATGTCGGACATGACCTGAGTCTGGAAAAAATGGGGTACATGATGTAAGACACAGTTTGACTTATTTCTAGACTCACGAGCAGGGTCCTGTATTAAAAATGGACAAAATAGCGCAAAAATTTGGGCGATATGGTGACCCAAAATTTCGAGAGAGTTTTGCATTATAACCGATAAACTCAATATGAGTGTCCTAGGGTAGATGCCTATATGAGGTTGATGCATTTGATGGGCTAGTATAAGGGTTCCCCCCCTTTGACATGACTTCCACGATATACCTCTTGTCTATATGAACAATCAGTCATCAGTACGTGTGAACAAGCCATTTGATATACCCAAGTGTATGTGAATTGCCTCACGATATACGACATGGGGACGGTACGTTTGAGAGCAAATTTGATATACTCGACGTACGTGAACGAGTTCCGTCATATATTACTCCCATAATGAGTTCGGTTAAGTAATACGAAATGGGTGAATCATTCGATATACATCGAAAGTACTAGGCCAATGGAAGGTAGGAATCATATCTCTTAAATTAAACGCACACCACAAGATCGACACCCATCACGAAATAACCCTCGGTACAAGATAATTTTTTTGTCAATATTGCCATACTCAAGTGATGTAGCATGGAAAAATGCACGAGTCTTATTTAGTGTCTTGTGGAGTGTTTTATGTATGCAAATTAAGAGGAAAACTACCACTATAAGTGATAATATACATGAAGCATGAGGACTATACAAGGATGCAACGTATGAGGCATGTGCATTTATAAGTGAGTGAGGAATATGTGTAAGGTGAGAGAGTGATATGAAAATGGTGTGAGTGAAAAAAGAATGTGAATATATATAAGTGAGAGAAATGTGGAAGTGTGTACTAGTGAGACTAAGAAGGATAATCTACAAGTGGTGCGTGGAACAGGTGTAAGTGGGCACAAAGATATACACAAGCGAGGAAAGAAGCGAGGTTGTGTGCCAGTGAATCTAAGCATGGATAATATATAAGTGGTGTGTGAAATATGTTGGTAAAAGTGAGACTATATACGAGTATGAGTGTGTGACGCCAGCATTGTGGATATATACAAGTGAGCATAGGGTGAAACATGGTGAATATATACAAGTGAGTAAAAAGTGAATCATGTGCTAAGGAGGTGATATATACACGTGGTGAGAGAAGACCACGGCAGAGATAATCATCATGATAAGAATGATATATACATACATTATGTAAGCATAGGAGTAAGGAGAACATACAATTGGAGTCGCATGTACACATATTGAAAAGTAGGAGAGCAAATAAATAACACCCATACGAAAATAGAGGATAGGCTTTTAAAAAAGTCCCTAGTGGAATCGCCACTATTGCCATCTGGGTCAGATTCATCCGACACGGGCTGCCCCAAAATTAAGATAAGAGGAAAAATTGAAGAAGTCCTTCTCTCCCCTGCCCATGTAGGTGATTCGAGGATGCGAGTCCTCTTTTCGCCACTCATGATGATATCTTCGTGGGCTGCCTCAGATATAAATCGGTCGTCGTGAAAAGGGGATAAACATGAAAAAATGGAGTAGCCAACCTATTTAGCTAAAAAAGGTAAAATAAATGTAGTTGTCTCATGAGAACAACATCAAGGTCATACCGATGCATACGAAACCAAATGAGTCCAGGGTCCAAGGACTAAGTTTGGATTGGGAAGGTATTAGGCACTCATCCCGCCCTTTCGATCTCTCATGGGCTACAATAATATTCTCTTTATCTACAGAGTGTGATATGTGTGTACATGTGTGTAGTGTGAATAACGTGAGAAATAAATCATCCAACTCACATTATTGGAAAGATGAAGCGGAATCATCATAAGGAGTGTACCGATGAAATGACATAAAAATAAATATAATGTGAGTGTCCGTCAAATCACAAGTCATTTACAAGTAAACCTTATTTTTAGTCTTTTGGGTTTTATAAAAATATGTTATGTGAATACTATTAATGAAATAGATATTGGTTGATGTGAGATAATAAAGTAAGGCCAAAAGATATAAAAAATGGAAATAAATTTAATAAATAATACAAAACAAATAGCTATAAAGGAGTAGGAATGGACCTCCTATGAGACTTTGCTACTGATTTTTGAAGGATGGTAGGATGATTTTATAGTTATGTAATGGTGGTGAGGTAAGGCGAGGTAACTGGACAAAGGTGGTATGAAAGTGAGGTAAGAGAAATGGAAGGAATGTTGGAAAAATTGATTTTTTAGAAATAGCGGTGGTCTAATTTTGAGAGAATGTTTCTAATTGCTGAAAAACGGGTCTTGGGAATGAGGTCATGGCCTCTTTACATAGTGTAAAATTAGGGTTTAGTGGGATGCAGATTGGTATGGACCATGGCCTACCTATCATCATAGCCTCTGCCTTGTTGGCCAAGGAAAGTACATCTTGGTGATAGGCGAGGGGTTTGGGGTGCCTGTAGACAGTCCATAACAAACATTTTTAGAATAACGGGAATAAAATGCAAAATATAAGTTTAAATCGCGCACGATGAGGACCTTAAAAAGGGGATTCATATACCTACAAGAATACATTGAGAAATTCTTGGGTTCAGGATTTGACCTAAGTCCAATGGGGCTCAGAAGCACCCGTTAGTATCTGTACCGTGGGTTTCGAAGTAAAAAAGGTCTTTTATAAGAATCGTGAGGCCAATAGCGCATGGTACATGCCATTGGAAAGGAGATTTATGGCACTGTGATATTTTATTGAGCTTTTCTCCATTTAGATAGCTGACTAAGGTCAAAAAGGGCTCCGAAACATCCGATGGCCTTTCGGAGTAAAAAAGGGTCATTCATGCAAATTATGAGGTCGATTCGAGCATGGTATGGACCGTTGGAAAAGGAATTATGAGACTTATGAGATTTCATTGATCTTAGATCTGGTTAGAGAGTTTACTGGGGTCAAACGGAGTCCAAAAACACCAGGTGGGCTCCAGATCAGTTCTTGGAGTAGGACCTAGGATCTGCGGAGGGAGGAGAAGTGTTAGGGACCTAAGAAGGTACTTGGAGGGTACTAGGATAGGATGTCTAAACCATGAGCCGAATAACCTCCCATGATGGTGAGAGTGTGTGACAAATCTCAAGATCCCACGACTCCCCACCTTCACTTGCATAACCCCTACCCCTATGAGCTCCTCTAGGACCCACCTTATACTCCGCAGGTGTGTTTTCGCTCCGATTTTGACCTTGAGTTGGTTTAGTTTTTGACGCATTGTTATTGCTAAATGCATTTTAATTGATTGTAAATTGCGGAAATGTATCTCACTTGGGAGACATTTGGATTTGAAGTTTTTGTTCCAAATAATTTTCATGTTGTTTATGTGTGTATGTAAGTAATTAGTTTGTAAATTAAAATTTTCAACCGTGATTCAAGATCGGCGTTGAAAAACCTATGTGCGATAAAGATTCGAATAGATGCGCAAATTCCAATCACAAACTTATGTAATTAGTGTCAATTTATCAATCAAATTAATTCAGCCCTCAAAATCAACTAGATACGTGCGTGCATGTGACAAACCAACATAAATAAAATATACGACACAAAGTTCAAGAAAAATCCCCTTAGGTAAAAACCTTTTATTTCACTTTAATTTGTGAATCGCTACTTACACGGATTACAATGAAATATAGTTTAACATGTAATTACCCGCAGGCGTCGGTCGGTGTCATCATCATTGAATTACACGCAACAATCCACAAGAACTACAGTCCTATCTTCAGCAAAGATCCACACGCAGCCATATGATGCATTGATCTTCTCCACAAAAGTATGAGCACCAGCAAAGTGTGTTCTCAAACTCCAAAATAATTCACAAATAAATTGGGACTTTTTTGAATTGAAAACAATAGGATTTAATCCCTGAAAGAAGAAGCAAAAAGTGTTATACCGATATAGCACTATTTTGTAGAATGAAAAATGTATAGACTTCTTGAGGAAAACGGAGTTGAAGAGACCCTTTTATGATAAACTTAAGACGGTGGGCCGTTCGAGCGAGACACGCTGTCATTTGAAGTATCGTGCGACACATGATGTCATTCGAATAAGGCCAATAAAATAATATTTTTCTTTTATCTTTTGTTGAGTAATTGCATCACCTCAAACACTCCAAAAATATATTTTTGACGAAAAACATTTAAAGCTTCTCTCCAACCCTTAGAAAATATTTTGTGAAAAATATCCCAATATCCTAAGTGAATTATTAAGGAATTTAAAAACACAACTTTACTAAATTCATTTCGCGGAGGCTTGATTGTTGATGAAGCTTGATATTCGAACCGTCTTGTTGCGTATTTGATCTTGAACATCTTCGATGGTTGGAGCGGTATACGACATACTTAATTGTGATGGACTATGTCCTTACAAATCTCCCCTATGTCTATGCCGATACAAAATAAAAACATTAGCAATCTCAGAAATGACCTATACAAATCTACCCTCCCATAAACTCAAAAGGGGAAAGATAAACTGTTAAGTCTTCAAACTTTGCTTCAATTAATCAACTCTTCAAAACTCCAAGATTTTCTCATCAGGGTGTGCAACATAATGATCTTCAATTGTACCTACACACATGAGAAAAATCAAATACCTCGTGATGTATTGAGTTTGAAATGATATAATCAATTCTCTCCATACTTAAACTCCCCCATAAAGTCATAATTCATTCTCCCCCTTTTTATTTGTCCGAAATAGACAAGGAAAAGAATAAACAAACAAAACATGGAGTGTCACGACAAAAAAAATAAGTAGGGATCAAACTACGCGCATGTAGAGTAAATACTCAAAAGTCCCATAAACTATTTTTCATTTTTTTTACACAAAATGCAAAAATGTTTTACAAAAATCACACACCGTAAATAACATTAAGACAACCAAATCATGGAAATGGAATGAATGGGTGTGAAAAAATTCGATAAGAAAATTGACTCAATCATGACATGTGTGCACGATGCATAAGTGTACTCCTAACGAATGAACATCAATATAGTCCTTAGGTGTAAAATTATTGAATTTAGATGACATCGACTTAATCATATCAACAAATGAAAGTATAAATGATTTCTACACCAATAACGTCCAAAACTATGTAATGCTTTTCATGACTTTCAAGGACATGCAAACCGTTTTAAATTTCATCCAAAGTACCTTATTAAAAGATAATGCTTTTTATTTTTCTTATGAGGTGATGAAACTAAAACCTATTAGCCCCTTTTAGCATATTTTTCTTTTTATTTCCTTTCAATTTTTTTGGACTATTTTAAACCTCATTGGACCCCAGATAATTTTCAAATCCTCAATTTTTTAGGTCCATTTAAGCGGTGGCTTTATTGCAAGGAAAAAAAATACCTTTCATAGCCCTTTTCCATTTTTTCAAAATAAATCACACAAACTCACAAACGGTTTATAACATGCACCACTTTCTTGTCAAGATTTATCGCATTTGGTTCGTTGTATAGATAGAATTGAGATGGAAAAACTCAACCAACATGTGATAGACAAGCATAAAAGTCAAACAAATCTGTGCATGTGTAAAATAAAGGACAAATGAGTCAAACATATAGGTATCAACACTATATCATCTCAAAGACTCCAAACTTTGTAAAGCACATGAATGACACAATATATTGTCTTAAAACACTATCAAATAGTCACATGGATAAATGGAATGAAATTCTGACTTAGTCATCCTAAATGTTCACTCATATACGGTGTAAATAAATTACAAAACTCTTTTTGGGTTTTTCAAATTTTTTTATCAAAATAAAATCTTTTTATCTTTTTCAAAATCTTCTAAAAAAATGAAAATCTTTTTGTATTTTTCAACCACTGTTTAGAAACAACCCAATAGTACAAAATAATATAACAATATGAACCAGAGGACTGCAAATAGATAAATGCAGTAAACCAAACAGGTCGTTCATATGAAAATTAATATCACTAGAACGAAAGCGATTATCATTATAATGACAGCTTCCTGCGACAGTAGATCTCACTCGAACGAGAAAATATAAATCCCTCACTCTACCTAGAATTTTAAACAGTATTGCTCGATGGAAAAATTTCCAAAACAAATACCTAGAAGGTGCTGACAGATCCAAAACAGTGCTAAAATAATACCAAAATTAAGAAAAAAAACTTTAAAGAGTTATATGCTAAAAAGTACAAAACAAATGGTACATACTAGTACTAGGCATAAGATAACATCATGCAAATCAACCTATGCTAACAAATCAGTCTAAACCTCAACTAGTAGGTGCGGGGGAGTTTTCCAAATATGGCGACATCCTATGAAAAACTTCCATTAAATCATATGAGTTCCTGACTAAAAACTTTACTTGCTCCCCAATATGTGCAAAATCTCTCATGTAATCATCCAGAGCGTCAGGTGTGGGTGCGTGTGAGTGAACATGTGTAGTAGCAAAACATGACACATTAGCCAACTTAAAATAAAACTCCCTAAGGTGTACTCTCTTCATGCAATGGGAGAAAACATAAACAAGCCTAGGTATGCCTATCTTAAAATGTTTCCTATGTGCTTTCCTAACAAGTATAGGATGCCTAGGTGGGTTGTATCGAGAGCCATGTGAATCTCTCACTAAAGTAGGAACCGATTTGGGCGTAACAAATGAAGTGGATGCACCGTCATGAATTTTTCCTATACTCTTACCACTACCCAAAATAGGATTGAGAACCATCTTTTCAACCTTCTTAGATGCATTCTCTAAAGGGACTTTGACCTCCTGGGAACATTCGAGATCACTCTCGAGTTGGGATACACGTGTCATCAGACTAGACACCGTGTCGGCCAAGTCACACTTTTCCCTCATTAAACCTTCTTTATCTATCTCTAAATGTAAAACCCAATGACCTTAATCCCTATTATACTTATTTGTTTTTTAGGTCTCAGTGTACAAATCCCTAAAAGATTTTTGGAGATCACTTTCATCTCCACTCCCAAACTCGCTCTCACCCCCACTCAAAACACTCGACTCATCATCGTCGCTCTCGTGTATACAATCGTCGTGGTACAAAGTGGGTGTTCTCACATGACTCGAAAAAGATATACACATCCTATGTAATAAATCTTTGCCGGACTCATCTCCCTCACTGTCGCTAAGAGAGGTAGGCATGCCTATTTTCTTGCCCTCTTTCCTAAGCCTAGTGAGACACTCAAATGACCTCTGACCTCTGCCCCCGCACTCAAAACATTTCACATTTTCTAAATATTCCTCACTATCTTTATCTTTCTCATCGCTTTCTTTGGCCTTATCTTTCTTTTTTTTTCTCCGAAAACTTTTTATTTGAAGAAATTTGTTTCGAAATCTGGAGAAACTTTTTAAAATTCTTTGCAAGCGGGGCCATGTCAAAATCAGACTCGGGCTCACAAAAACTCACTTTCTTTTTCCTATCACTGGTGGACACTTCCTTTCCCTTCTAGTTTGGGCTTTAAGCGCTATCCCTCTATCCTTAGGTTTGACAGTGTCGAGGAACATGTCAATTTCATACGTCTGGAGGTCTCCTACCAACTCTTCTAATTTCATACGACTCAAATTTCCTAAGGTATTTAAAACAATCACTTTGGGGATAAAACATTTAGGCAATGATCTTAAAATCTTTTTAACCAGTTGTACATCAGGTAGAGGATCACCAATATTAAAACTAGTGTTGACAAGATCAGACAAACGTGCATAAAACTCATCAAAACACTCAGTCTCTAACATAGTGATCGTCTCAAATTGAGTGGTTAAATTTTGAATTTTAAACTCTTTGACCGCGTTAGTGACCTCTTGGGTGAGTTTCAAAATATCTCACGCTTCTTTAGACATGGTGCACGCCATAATACGTCAGAATTCGTCAGGATGACGTGTCCAAAAATTGCATTAAGCCCTTGTGATTATAAGTGCTCCACCTAAACTCTTCCTCAGTCCAGTCTAACACAGGTTTTAAATTAGTGACATTATTTGTGGTGACAGTGGGAGGATTCCAACCACTTTCACAAATGACCCAAACTCTTTCATCGATTGCTTTTAAATGGGGTATTTCATTCGGGACTTCCAGTAAGCATAATTAAACCCGTCAAAAATTGGCAATCGGTTATATAAGTTTTCACTTGGAAACATTGCGACAATTTTAGAATATGATTTTTCAAAAAAAATCAATATCACACAATTTCGTGGAAAAATAGGAATACACAATAAAATAGTGTAACCTGCTCTAATAAAAATTTGAAAAATCTATGTGTGATAAAGATTCGAATAGATGCACAAATTCCAATCATAAAGTTATTTAATTAGTGTCAATTTATGAATCAAATTAATTCAACCCTCAAAATCAACTAGCTACGTGCGTGCATGCGACAAACCAACATAAATAAAATATACGACACAAACTTCAGGAAAATTTCCCTAAGGTAAAAACCTTTTATTTCGCTCTAATTTGTAAATTGCAACTTACACATATTATAATGAAATACAGTTTGACACACTATTACCCGTAGGCATCGGTCGGCATCTTCATTAATGAATTATGCGTAACAATCCATCATAACTGTAGTCCTATCTTCAGTAAATATCCACACGCAGTGAACCTCAATGACACGCAACCATATGATGCATAAATCTTTTCCACAAAAGTATGAACACAAGCAAAGTGTGTTCTCAAACTCCAAAATAATTCACTAACAAGTTGGGACTTTTGTGAATTGAAAATAAAAGGATTTATTCCCTTAAAGAAGAAGCCAAAAGTGTTATGCCAATATAGCACTATTTTGCATAATGAAAAACATACAGACTTCTTTAGGAAAACAGAATTGAAGAGACCTTTTTATAAAAAACTTAAGGCAGTGGATCGTTCAAGCGAGACACGCTGTCGTTTGAAGTATCGCGCAACACACGATGTCATTTGAACGATATACGGTGTCGTTCGAACGAGACCAATGAAATAATATTTTTCTTTTATCTTTTGCTCAGTAATTGCACAGCCTCAAACACTCCGAAAAATATATTTTTAACGAAAAACATTTAAAGCTCCGCTCCAACACTTAGAAAATATTTTGTGAAAAATATCCCAATATCCTAAGTGAATTATTATGTAATTTAAAAATACAACTTTAACAAATTCATTTCATGGAGGCTTGATTATTGATGAAGCTTGATATTTGGGTCGTCTCTTTGCATATTTGATCTTGAACATCTTCGACGGTTGTAGTGGTATACGACATACTTAATTGTAACGGACTACGTCCTTACAGACATAGAATTTATGCGCATTTTGTATAATACAATGACACGTCGTGCTTTCTATGGTTGATGTGTAAAATGATAATGAGTAGATATGGACATCGACTTATGCAGACATGACATGTCGATGCATCAGAAAAATTGTGTTGAAATTACGTTTCGGGCTAGAAATACTCTTTAATTTTTGTTTTTTTAGTTTTTGTTATTTTTCGAGTTGTTATACAAGATGAATTTTGTGGCCATCCCATATCCCATGTCGGAGCTCACACATGCAGGGGCTTCGTGCCCTTCTTCGGGGCGTTTCGATCGTCGTCGATTGTGGTGATGTGTGGATAATGTATAGACAAAGAGTCGACAACCTATTTTTCACAAAGCAGGAAAAATAAATGTTGTCGCCTCAAGAGAACAACATCTAAGACATAGTGATTCTTGAAAACCAATTAGTTCATGGATTCGGGGACTAAGTTACGAAATGGGAAGGTGTTAGGCACCCATCCCGCCCTTTCGATATCTCATGCGTATGCGTTATTCTTCTCCTAAATAACTCCATGAAGTATGTGTGTGTGTATATAAATAAAGAGTGGAATTACTCGACTCGTGTCATGGACAAAGGCCGAGTGGGGTCATCCATGGAGTGTTCCCAAAATATCAATTAAAAATATAATGTGCGCGTTAGTCGGGTGACCGATCGTTATAGAATAATGATTGTATACGTTGGACAAAACGCAAGCATGAATAAAAAAATTTATGATATGAATATAATATATGAACAAAAATAGGAGAAGAGGACTCGATTCTCGGATTTTACCCGAGATGCTTACGTAGCCTAAAAAGGCATCAAAGTTCACATAGTTCGCATATAACACGGGGTGGGGTTTATCCCATAAATCCAACCGGGGACTTTTCTTATATGTGTGTGTGTAAAAATGATGTTTTAGTCTCTAAAAATGTAGTGAGAAATCCCCGTCTTGAATTTACAAGCAAATCCTATTTTTCTTGTTTGGGGGCTTTTTTTTAATAGAAAATATAGTATTTGCAATACTACTAATAAATAGTTGGATATTAACATGTGTGATCTAATAAAGATGAAATGCTAAGATATGAATTAATTAACTAATGCGAAAATAAGAGAATTTAAAGAGATGGTGATAGGATTAGACCTTCTTTGGAAGCTTTAAGGTTGATCTTGAATGTTAGGGCTACTCTTGTAAGTGGAAAAAGGTGGTACAAGGAGAGAGAATAGAATTTACCAAATTGGGTAAGGAAAGGATGGAAATTTCATGAATAGACCATTGAATTCTTGATAGTCACTAGTCATCTCGATGGGTAGTTTTAACCCCAAATTCCAGAAGTTGGTTCAATATTGCTAGTAACTCCACATCTTTCCCTTCGGATTGGGTGCGGTGGGTAATGCAATCCCTTGTGACAAGTAACAGAGCTTGATCGACAAAGTAATTAGGGTGTAGGAGAAAATATGGGCAAACTTTGAGAAGTTTGGGTGACATTATAGGTATGATGGGTGATTTACTGGTCACAATCTAAGCAGATGGATCGAATTTTGTGTAACTTTCTAGAAAGATGGCATTTGTGTGAATTGGAAGTGGTTTATGAGTTATTTTGGGTTTGGGATCTTTTAGTGGAGCAATGAGGTCCCGATAAATCAAACCTTGAATCACGTTCCAGTGATGGAAACATAGGTCGATAGTGTGGCCCGCGGATTAGTGAAAGTCATAGTGGGCATCGATTTTGAAGTTCTTGTGAAGTGGGTTTGGTAACGGATGGGGTTCTAAGGGTTTGATGAGGTTTTGGATTAACAAGGCCTACTAGACTTTGGATAAGGGAGCATGGATCTCGATGTATTCCTTTTTGGCAGGATTAGGGTGGCTTTCTAGTGCCCAAGAGGTAGAAGGTTGGGAGATATTATTGATGGTTGAGACTGTAGGATGGGAAGGATTCTCATACTTTTTAGGAATGAATTGCCCAGTCACTTTCTTCGGTTCGGCTTCTACCTTAGTAATACTTTCTTTAATTTCTACACTTGCTTATAAGATAGCTTGAAAGTGTGGATATTATTGACCTCCCATAGTCTCTCAGATACGGGGTAAGAAATTATTCTTTACAATACTAACTTGTTCTTCTTCGGAGGGTCGATTAGTCATGGTAGCATCTTTATCTCTCCACCTACCTATAAAGATACTGATTGTTGCCTACTTAAGAAAATCTAGACCACAACGTGTAACCTTTAGCTGATAATTGTACTTGTACTGAGATATGAATTCCCAAGCAACATCCTCATAACTATGGATTCTGAATTCTTCAAGGGATAGGAACATTGGAGGGCATTTTCTTTTAATTTTTTTTAAACATCGGTCCATTATCTCTTCAGAGGAGCCTAGAAGGGTCGTGGCTTGGTGATAAATGAGAAGGTGCACAATTGGGGTCCCACTGCCCCTAAACTTCTCGATGGCTGGCATCTTAAACTTTTCTAGGAATCTTGCTTTGGGATAGAGAAACATATGGGTGTAGTCCATCTAGTTCTCGGATATCCTGAATTGATTGAATTTCTAGGACAGAAGCTTTAGGTCTTCCATGACCTTGTTCAGTTCTTCTTCCTTGGGATTAATAGGCACTGGTAAGTTAGCCCCCAGCTGGGTAAGGTTTGGTATAGTGGTTGAGCTGGCATCGACCCATTGGAAAGAGGGGCTCGCAGAGAATGTTGACAATCTTTTGGGACCCGAACAGGCATGGGTGCGGGTGGATCCATGGCACAAGGAAAGAGAAAATTGGTTTCTTTGAGTTTCTGGACCCGATTTCACTACATCTCATAGACCTCGATTTGAAGGTTGTAAATTTTAGCACTGAGTTGGACTAGAACTGCCATCAGATCGGGTTGCACGTCTGGTGGTTGATTGATGTTTTCCATAAATAGTCGGCGAAGGTAGATTCCTAACTCAAATGAAGTAGCAGAGGAACTAGTGGAGCTTCGGGGTGATTTGATGGAAGGCCATGGAAGACCGAAGCCAATAGGGATCCAGGCCAAGAATAGGGTATGCGATCGACCTGAGAAGGAAAAATGGTTCGAATTTATTTTTGAAAGAGGGAAGAAAGAATTATTATTTTTTGGTATTTTTGAAAAGGAGGAAAAGTATTTTTGGCATTTTTTATAAAAGGAGAAAAATGTTTTTGGTATTTTTGATTTTCGAGAAAAAATGAGGGTGAAAATGATAGAAGAATCTCATCATGTTTACTATTATTATTATTATTATTATTATTATTATTATTATTATTATTATTATTATTATTATTATTATTATTATTATTATTATTATTATTATTATGTTTCACTTGTATTGGGTTTGCCTAAATGCAGAAAAATTCCGAACAGGACCCGAGCTTGGGATAATTGGGTTTGAAAAATATGCAAGACATGGTTTAACTTGGTTTTAGGCTCATGAATAGGGTTCCATTTTAAAAATAATGAAATAACGCGAAAATTTAATCAGCATGCCGACCCGACATTTTGATAGAGTTTCGTGTAGCAACCAGAAAACTAAATATGAGTGTCCTAGGTTTGACGCCTATACGAGGTTTATGAATTTTGTTGGGTAGTGGTAGAGTTCCCCCTTAGCATGAATTCCACGATATACTTGTTTCTTTTGAGGCCAATCGGCTCTTATGGACAAGCCATTTGATATACCTGAGTGTACGTGAATTGCCTCTCACTATATATCTCTTGGGGACAATACGTGTGACTGCACATTTAATATACTCGACGTACGTGAAGGAGTTTTTTACAATATACCTCCCATCATGAGTTTGGTCAAGAGGTACGATGTGGGGGGAACTGTTTGATATACGTTGAAGGTACTAGGTTAATGGAAGGTGGGAGTCATATTGCTTAAGCTAACTACGAACTGCTGGACCAACGCTCATCACAAAGTTATTCCCCAATATGGGACAAAATTTTGGTCAATAAAGCAAAGCTCTTGGTGATGTAACGTGAAAAATTAATGATTGTTAATTATTATATTATGAAGAGATTCTTTTATAATGAGTGAAAGAAGCACTATACTAATGGGGAAGAATGTACAAGTATCATGAAAAATATATCTAGCATGGAGAATGAAGACTACATTAAGCATGGATATATGGGAGTGATTTGTGAATATCTACAAGTGAGTGTTTGCTAGTCAGCCTAAGCATGGATTAACTACAATTGACGTGTGATATATGTAAGTGAGCATGAATATATACAAGTGTGACCAGTGGAGGTGTGTGCTAGTGAAGCCTAAGAATGGATATTCTAGGGGTGTGTGAAGCATTTGAGTGTAAGTGATCATATATGTGTAGGTAGTGTTAAGTTCACAAGGAGGATGTTTATAAGTATGTGAAGTGAAAAGTGAGTGAGAAGTGATATATACATGAGGTAGATATCTATAAGAAGTAATAGAGGGAAAATGGGATATACAGGTAGGCGAACACATGTAGAGAATAATAAAACCCATGTAAAAATACACTCTATTCCTCTTATGGACAAACCCCAGCAGAGTCGCCACTGTGCCCATCCCATCTCCCGGGTCGGTGCTCATGCGCGCAAGGCTATTTGGGCCCTTCCTCAGGGAGCTTCGACCATCGTCAATTGTGGTGATGTGTGGATAATCTATAGAGTTAGAGTCACCAACTTATTTTTCACAAAACAGGCAAAAAAATGTTGTCTCCTCGAGATAACAACATCAAAGATATACTGATGCTTGCGAAACCAATTAGTTCAAAGATTCGGGGACTAAGTTACGCAATGGGAAGGTGTTAGAAACTCATACCTCCCTTTCGATCTCACATGGGCACGTGTTATTCTTCTCCGTAGTAACTTCTTGAATTATGTGCGTGTATATTTAAATGGAGAGTGGAATTACTCGACTTGCATCATGGATTAAGGCAGAGTGAGGTCATCCATAGGAGTGGTTCCAAAATATTAATTAAAAATATAATATGTGCATTAGTCGAGTCACCAATTATTACAGAAGAATGATGGTATACATTGGACAAAACACAAGAATGAATAAAAAATATATGATATGAAAATAATATATAAAACAAAAGAGGAAAAAAGGACTCAAATCTTAAATTTTACCCGAGATGCCTACGTAGCCTAAAAGGCATCAAAGTCCACGTAGTTCGCACATAACACGAGGTGAGTTTTATCTCATTAATCCAATCGGAGACTATTCTTATTTATGTGTGTAAAAAGGATGTTTTAGTGTGAGAAGATATAGTTACAAATTCCCATTTGGAATTTGTAAGAAAACCCTATTTTTCTTCTTTTTGTTTTTTTATAGAAAATATGTTATGTGCAATACTACTAATAAAAGGTTGGATATTAATATGTGTGATCTAATAAAGAAGAAATGCTAAGATAAGAATTAATTAACTAATGCAAAAATAAGAGAATTTAAAGAGACAGTGAAAGGGTTCGACCTTCTTTGGAAGCTTTAAGGTTTATCTTGAATGTTGAAGGGATGCTCTTGCAAGTGGATGAAGCTGGTAGGAGGAGATAGAAGATAATTTGCCAAATTGGGGAAGGAAATGATGGAATGGGGAGATATTTTAATATGGAAACCACGTTGACTTCGAAAGAATGTTGCGGAGATCAGTGAGAGGGATGTTTCTGAGGTGTCTTTCGAAGTGATCTCATGCTATCCTTATATAAGGTGTACGGGGTGGTGATCGGCGTTGTCCTTGACATGCCTATCAACAATCAACCCCAGAAACATTACCGATAAGCAGGGAAATGGGTTTGCCATTCGACAGTCTCATACATATTTTCCCAAAAAATTTCCATAAAATCCCATCCGTTTGTTCGAATTGTTTACGAGATGAATCATTGAAAAGGGTATCTAGGGCCCTTTAATAATCTGTAGGCCTCTCTCGGGTTTGAGAATTGACTATGGTCAAATGGGGATCGGAAGCACTCGACGATCTTTTGGATAAGAGGAAAATGGATCGTTCGTCCGAACCATTAGGACGATTCGTGCACGGGGCAGACCATTATAAATGTTATACATGGCCCTTCGATGTTCCAAATAGCTTTGCTCAGTTCAGAGAGTTTACCTTAGCCAAACGGGGCCCAAAAATGCCCGTTGACCTTTTGGAGTCAAATGGGTCGTTCGTCCATACAGTGAGGCTGATTCATGCATGGGACGGATCGTTGGAAAGGGTATTAAGAGCCCTTCGAAGATACAAAGAACTTTGATCAAGTTGGAGAGTTGAATGGAGTCAAATGGGGTTCGCGAGGGCCCAATGGCCTCCAAATCAATTCTCGAGGGAAAATGGTCCAATCGTCCTAACCATAAGGCCGATTCGGGCACGAGGCGGATCGTTGTAAAGAGGATTCAAAGCCCTTTGAAGGTCCAATGGGCTGTCGCCCAAGAGAGAGAGTTGACCATTAGTCAAATAGCGCCCGCGAGCGCCTGGTAGCTTCCAAATCAGTACACAGAGTATGGCTTAGGTTTATGATGAAGGAGGAAGTACTAGTAACTTAAGGAGATGCTTAGAGGGTACCAAAAATGTGGTGTCTACACATTTGAGGTGTTTTTGGTTAGTGATAAGGTAGGATTTGTTTATCTGAATATGATTTAGTTAGTTGTTGGAGTTCATTTACATTAAGATTTTTAGGTTTTAGATCGGTGTTTTGGATCCGATTTTGACCTTGATTTTGTTTGGCTTTTTGTGTGTGGATTAACTTTAGTGAGTTTTTATGGGTTGTGAATAGTTGGAAAATGATGGTGGGTTGGAAAAAAATTGGATTTGAATTTTAAGTTTTTTCTTTTGTTTATTTTTATGTTTTTTAACTCTGTATATCATTATCACCACCAAAACATGGTTATATGTTAGTCTGTACATAGTTGGTATGGTAAAAATCATTATAAATGAGGGTATGTTGTGTTTGTCAGGTTATATATCTACTATAGCACTATATTATATTCTAAAGTATGCTCATTTTTTTGTTAGTTGTCTTTACCAGTTTATTTTATATATTACATAATACAAGTATACAAAATTTAGATGTTAGTGTTGCTTAATTACTAAAAGACTTTATACTTTTGTAGGTTGAAGATTGGCAAGGTTTTTGTGTCACACCCCCGAATCCCACCTTCACTCACACAACCCTTACCCCCATGGGCTCGCTCAAGAGCCCACTATCTATGCCATAGATGTGCTTTGGGTCCGATTTTGACCTTGATTTGGTTTAGTTTTTGACATATGGTTATATCTAACCAAGTTTTGATTGATCATAAATAGTGGAAATGAGTTAGTTTGGGAGATATTTGGATATGAAGTTTATGTTTTTGTTTATTTTCACATAGTTTGTGTGTATATATAAGTATTTAGTTTGTAAATTTAAAAAAATTTATACTGTAATTCTAGATTGACATGGAATCCCGATGAATTTTGTGTGACATAGGGACGCATCGTGCTTGCAATGGTTAGTGTGTTAAATGATAATGGGTGGATTATGAACATCACCTAATGCAGACGCAATGCGTCGGTGTGTCACAAAAAATATGTCAAAATTATGTGCCTTGCTATAATTACTCCCTAATTTTTTCTTTGTTTTTTTGTTTTTTTTATATAAGATGTATTTTATGTGTCTTTCTTGCAATGGTTAGTATGTTAAATGATAATGAGTCGATCATGTACATTGACTAACACAGATAGGACAAGTCGGTGTGTCACATAAATTTGTTGGAATTATGTGTAATCTTAAAAATACTCTCTAAATTATGTTTTTAGGTTTTTGTTTATTTTTGGTTTGTTATACGAGATGCATTTGGTGCGCTTTAGGTTAGTGATAAGGTAGGGTTTGTTGATTTGATATGATTTAAGTTCAATTACATTCAGATTTCTTAGGTTTTAGATCAGTGTGTTTTGTTTTCCATTTTGACCTTGATTTGGCTTGGTTTTTTTATGTGTGAATTAAGTTAAGTGAGTTTTAGTTGATTATGAATGGTTGGAAACTGATGGTGGGTTGGGAAATATTTGGATTTGAGATTTGAAGTTTTTGTTTTTGTTTATTTTCATGTCGTTTGACTATTTATACCTGTTGATGTAAAAAACTAGATGCAATCTAATTTATTAATCACAGATAAAAAATGAATAAATAAATAAGACAGTGGATTTTTAAAGTGGTTCGACTATCAAAATAACCTACGTCCACTGTTGTTGTATTGCTGACTATTTGCCTTGAACCTCGATAATGAGTTTACCCAGAGATCCAAAGTCCTCCTTTTATGGCTAGGTTACAATGTATTTATAGCCTTGAGTCTATACATTCGAAAAGGTAATGCGCTGTTATCTAGTAGACATATAAATCTGTACAATAATAATTCGCAATTAATGCATAGTCGCCTTTTGGTTTTCTTGATTGGATGCTCTGCACGCTAAGTAGCTCGGACCGCCTAAGTTACTCGGTACGCTTGAGTATCTCGATGAAAGTATGTCTTTGCTACGTAGGTTGACATGTGTCTTTATCTAATTGTTCCATGTTAGCTTACTAATTTTTGTATCAACAGAAGCCCCCAATGTTTCACGTTGAATTTAAATAAGAAAGTGTGGAACATTTTTCCCAAATTACTGATCTCCAACAATTGGGACATTTTTATTGTATTTCTTTCCATTTGAGCGCGTAATGACAAACTTGTAAATATTTTGAATTTTTAAAAGCCGCTTCGATCTATGTGCCTTTTTTATGATTTAATCGTCGGAAACGCAATCGTCTTTCTTGGTAATCATTTCTTTTCTCTTTTCCCGATATTTGGGCCTTTCTCATGATTTAATCGTCGGAAACGCAACCGTATTTCTCCATAATCATTTCTTTTCTCTTTTCCCGATGCAAGGTATTTAAGAGCGATAGAAATCCCCATCGTTTTCCACTTTTCACATCCATATTTTCTAAACTCTTTACTTTCTCTCTCTCTATTTCGTACTTTCGTTCTTGCGTCGTCCGTCATTAGCAGACTTCTCCGTTCTCTGTAAGATTTTCTTCCTTCATCTTTCTTTGATTTAGTCATCATGGTTTACCTTGTTGAATCTTTAGATAAATTCCGGATTAATTTTTCAGTTCCCTCTTGGGTTATTTTAGAGGAGATTTCTTGTCCTTCTGACTTGTTTTCTCTGGCGGAAGGACATTGGCTTCCCTCCCTTTTTATAGTGGAGTGTGGCTTTTATTTCTCTCCAAATCCCTTGTGTTTGGAGTTTTGCCAATATTTCGATATTGTACCTGCAAGGGTAGCTCCAAATACATGGAGCGTAGTTAATGGCGTATATAGGTTGAATCAAATTCATGGAAATCATTTAGGAAGTCCTGAAATTATGTTTTGTTATAGATGAGTTACCAATGACACTACTTTTTATTTGAAAACTAGGGTTTCGAATAGAGCTTTAGTGGTCAATCTTCCCGATGCCAATAGGGACTACTTTGATCATAAGGTTGTGATTAAAAATTGGCAGCACCCCCCATTAAATGGAAATGATGTGTACCAAGGTCCCAAATGTCCGCTTTATGGCAATGGGATAGGATGTTTTTAGTTTTTGAATTTAGTTTTCTTCATGTTTGATAAAATGCGTCACTGACATTAATTTTGTTTGTTACAGTTGACAGTAAAAGGAAGCCCCCCAAAGAGATTAACGTTAACATAAAAGATTTAAAACTTATCTGGAGCTTGTATCAATCAGTTGCTGGGGAGCATATTAGAGCTGCTTCTTATTTGTTGAGGTACAAAAACACCACCTCGTCTTTCATCGTGCGTCCTATTGCATCTCCTATAATAATTGACCTTGATCAGCCACTAACGTCTCGAACAAGTGTGGGAGAATCTTTATTTGATTAGGATACTTCCATTGTCGACTTGATGATGAAGAAAAGGAGGATACCTGAGTTCTTTGTCAAAGGTGCCCCTGGTGTTGATGGGGCAAAGAAAAGTAAAGTGGATATCCCAACTGAGGGGACGAAGAAAATGGACATTGCTCAATCTAAGGTATCCACTTCAACTGTGAAAAAGGTGGTTGAGAAGCCCCCAGTTGTTCCAAAAGAGGCAGCACCTTTGATTGAAGGTGTTGCTATTACACAAGAAGAGGCAGCACCTTTGATTGAGAGTGCTCCTCAAAAGAGACTAAGAAGAGGTCTTGCTGAAAGACCTACAGAAACTGTTATTTAGCCTTCTGATATTAAAGGTCCTTTGAGAGCTAAGGCTCCCGTTCTCGTCGCTCCAAGTTAGGCCAAGGACTTGATCAAATCTTGGGTCCTTCCCGAACATCGAGCTACTGAGGATTCCCTTTCTCGGGAGAAGCTCACTGATTTAGCCGCCCAACATATTGCGTCAGTAAGTGTCTTCATCCTTATTACTTCTTCGTCTCTACATATTTTATTCATACTCAGAGTTGAATTCTTTCCTTTTTCAGTTTATGTCCCGCTTTAATGGTATCTTGAAGAAATATGAAGCTATCAGGGCTTCCACTTCCTCGGGTGGAGTGGAAGAGGCTTTTACTGGTCTATCCTTCTCTTTGAATGAATTCCGTCAGAAGTACAAGGAAGAAAAAGCTGCTTGGGAGAATGAACTTCAATCTGTCAAGACCACCCGAGATCAAGTTATAAGTGATTCTAAATAGTTGGGGAATAAATTGAAGGCCATTGCTGGAAACCTTGAAGAGGTTGAACGACATAAGAAAGAGCTTGAGGATAAACTGACATCTGCCGAGGAGGTTGAGGCCAAGCTTAAAGAGGCTGAACGGCGTAAGAAAGAGCTGGAGTAAAAAGTGAAGCTTGTCGAGGAACATGCTTCATCGGAGAAAATGAAGAGGAAAACTTCTATAAAGAATTCTTTTAGCTCTGGCTGGGATAAAGGATGGAACAAAGCCTTAACTGCCATTACTTGTCAGATGGAATATGCCAGCTTAAAGTATTTCAGAGATGGATGGGTTACAGCTTTGAAAGAATTAAAGGTTGCAGATGATTCTGAACTGTTTCAGAAACATACTCATGGCCCTCCTCCTGTTATTGGTAAAGAAGAAGAATATGAAGCCCCCTCTGATGAGTCTTCTATGATGGTAGCAGAGCAAGTACCCGTTAGTGTCATTTCTCAACCTCCCGAGCAAGTTCATCATGTAAGCACTTCTTCTGAGCAACCTGCACTGCCTCCCGAGCAACCTGCTCTTCCTTCCGAGCAGCCTGCTCTTCCCTCCAAACCAACTGATGATATTGTAGTGAATAAGGAGAAGGTGTAAATTTGTTCGTTTTCTCATATTATTTTCTTTTTTCCTCAGTTGTAACTTGGAATGTATTTTTCCTTTTGTATGATGAATAAGATAAACCTTTGTTATTTATCTCGCGACTTTTTATGACCAGTCTTGTATCATTGTTAATGCAATTTATTTTCTCCTTACTAGTTTATGGCTAGGATGGAACTCTTGTCAGCTAATGATACAGAGTTGATGAAGAAATGCAACGATTATTTCAAAGCTGATCATGCAGATTTTACTGAGGCCCAAATAATAGACATTCTTGGATCTGATGCCTCTGAACGAGCAATTGATGCTTACCAATACTTGAAGTGTCTACTTGATCGTGCTGTAGCCAATAATGTGGCTTATTACGAAATGATTGAAGATCTTCAAGGAACGATCGAGGAACTTCAACAGATGTACAAAGAGACCCCTACCCTTTTACATCAAGGTTATGAGAAAAAGTACCCACAATTGAGCGCTGACAGGGGTTATGACAAGTACATTTCAGCCCATGATAAAAAGGAAAGTGTGTTAAAGCTTGAGATTGAAGAGCATAGAAACATTGCCAAGCTGCTAGAGCAAGAGAATATCGCGTTGCAAGAGGAAGTGAAACAGCTTAAATCTGCTGGTTGCTCTTCTTCGGGAGCCCTGGTCCCAATCACTGATGGTGGTTTTTCTTTTTTAGAATTCGAAAATGCTACTTTAAGAGAATAATTAGAGGCTTTGAAGCAAGCCCGACCTTCTACACCTGCTCGTGGTAGAGCAAAACCTTCTTCTACTGGACAACCAAGGGATGGTCGGGTTGATATTGATGAGACAAGAACTCAATTGGCCTTAGAAAATCAAGTTGTTCAATTGACGGCCAAGAATCAGGCTTTGGCAGAGATGTCTAAGACACTTCAGAGTTTTACCGACCAACTCTCCAACTAGAGTTCTTCGCTGAAAAGTAAAGAAATTCTGGTGAAGAAACTCCACGAGCAGCTTGAAAGATTGACTTATCAATTTCACAAACAGCCTAGAGAGGTTTGGATGGCAGGATACAACGAAGCTCTGTATCATATTGATGATCGGTTGCAACAGTCGAATAATGAGGGGTACAAGCAGGGATGGTTGAATGTTATGTGTGTGCTGAAATTGGAGCAAGGACACTTCTTATGGGATTATTATGAGCCTGGAGTACTTGATTTTCCCGTGCCTCCTTTTAAGCTTGATCTTAGTTGGATTCTTGTCGTGTTATTCCTCGATGCTTGATATCCAAGTATCTTGGTGATTATAGTCTTCATTCTGATTTTTAAATTTCTCGTCCTGAGAATCTGCTTGATTAATGTCAGAATGTTGCGAGATATGAATTTTATAAACTCACCTTATGCATTAGATGATCCTCCAGCGGGGATGGAACCTGTATCAAAGGCAGAAGGAAAGAAACCCATATAATAGGACATTTGTAGATCATTTCGTATGTAATTTTCTTGGTTTTAATAAAGAAATATATATTTTTTGTGCAATTTCATTTTCTTGAAAATACTTTGTACAAGATCTTTGTTATTTTCTAGTGAATATGTATATATATATATATATATATATATATATATATATATATATATATATATATATATATATATATGAAGAAGGACAAAATGTCCTGTTTTGTTTTAGATAATGGAACTTGTCCCATTTTATTGTCTGATTATAGTGACTTGTCAATCTTTGTGCCTAAGCAATGGAATGATTTTCATCCCATGTTCTTCCTTAGTTGTAGTAATCGTGCCAGGATTACCTTGTTGCCTAGATAGTGGATGCCCCGGGAGGTCACCCATCTTCTTGCCTAGTTTGGGGTGTCCCTTGAGATCACCCGTGATACCAACATTGTTAGTTAAATTTATTATTTCTGACCAATCGAAGTTGGTGGTTATTACCGACCAACCGGAGTTAGTGGTTGCTGAATTACCAACCAACCGGAGTTGGTGGTTGCTGAATTGCCGAATAATCGGAGTTGGTGGTTGTTGAATGTCGACCAACCGGAGTTGGTGGTTGTTACATTTGTGTTTGTGTAGTGTGTAGCACTGACACTCCGAAAAAAAATCAACAAAAGAAGAAATATGGGTGAAACATCACTTTTATTCATATTGAAAGAAATGTGTTACATATGAATTTCTTATTACTGATAATACTTGCACAGATGCTCTGCGTTCCACACGTTCTTAAATTCTTCTCCCTCCAAAGTTTCAATTATGTATGTCCCAGGACGAACAACTTTAGTTACTCTGTAAGGTCCATGCCAGTTGGCCTCTAATTTATTGTGCTTCTAGATCACCTTCTTCAGCACATAGTCCCCCTCTTTGAAGTCGCACTTCTTCACTCTTTTGTTGTAGAATAAGGTTGTTCATTATTGGTAGGTTGCATTCCTGATTGCTGCCTCTTCCCTAACTTCTTCGAGCATATTCAGGTCTAAATGTCTCATCAAGTCGCTTACAGGGGAATATAAATTAAGCACCCTATGTGTGGGCAGACCCAACTCAGCAGGTATGACAGTTTCACTTCCGAAGGCTAACATGTATGGATATTCCCGAGTTGATGTTCGTGGTGTAGTGCGATAAGCCCACAACACAGAATGTAGCTCGTTAATCCAATTTCCCTTTGCATTATCTAGGTGTTTTTTCAAACCATTTAGTAAGGTTTTGTTCGTCACCTCAGTTTGGCCATTGCTTTGGGGAAGGCCTGGTGCAGAATGGATCTTCTGTACATTGGATTGGTGATAATATGCAGCAAACTCCTCGTTGTCAAATTGGTTCCATGGTCAGTAATGAATGCATGTGGGAGACCATATCTGCAAATAATGTTCTTCCAAATAAACTGATAGACCCTATCATATGACATGTCAATGAGAGGTTCAGCTTCCACCCATTTGGTAAAATAGTACACAACAACTACTAGATACTTGAATCTTCCTTTGGTCGTTGGAAGTGGCCCGACCAAGTCTATACCCCACATGGAAAATGGCCAAGGGGACGTAATGGGCGTTAACATTGCTTGGGGAGTTCTTCGTATGGAAGAGAAATGCTGGCATTTATTTCACTTCTTAGCGTAAGATATGCAATCAGTTCTCATCGTTGGCCAGTAATATCCCTGTGTCATTATCCTCTGCAAAAGCGTCTGACTTGCTATATGAGATCCACAAGAGCCTTCATGAACCTCTTCAATCGAATCTTTAACTTCGGAGGGATGCACACATCTCTGTAGTCCCACTATCACGCCTCTTCTATACAAAATACCATTGGTCAGTACATAACGAGCAGCTTTAAATTTCAGTTTCTTGGCTACGAGTTTGTCAGTTGACACAATTCCCTCTTTAATATAGGACCTGATGGGGTCCATCCAAGATGGTCCCAAGTCAAGGGCAATGAAGTTCACCATTAAACCTTCATCTATACTCCGATCTGCCAGGATTTCTATCACTACACCAAAAACAGGAAATTGGCACGGTTTAAAACAGTGCCAGACACAATCTGGCACGGTTAAAAACCGTGCTAGAATCAGGGGTGCCAGATTTTCTGGTGCGGTTTAAAACCATACCAGATTTTCCAAACTGGCACACTTTTAACCTGTGCCAGTTTTTTATCTAGCACGCTTTTGTCACGCTTTTAAAGTGTGCCAGATGCTAAATCTGGCACGCTTTTGACACATATTAAAATCGTACCAAATTATTTTTTTTTGGTACGCTTTTGACACGGTTATAAAGCGCGCCAGATTGTTTTATAAGCATGCTGATTTTTATAAATTGGCACGCTTTTGGCACGCTTTTAAACCCTTCCAGATTTTTCAATTAATAAAAAATAATAATAATAATAATTATAATAATAATAATAATAATAATAATAATAATAATAATAATAATAATAATAATAATAATAATAATAATAATAATAATAATAATAATAATAATAATAATAATAATAATAATAGTAGGAAACAAATCTGGAAAATCTGCAAATTCCAAATCTGGTAGGAAAAATATTTATTATTTGCAAAAAAAAAATCAAGAAAATTCACAAATTATGAATATCGAAGGTTGTTGATAAACTAATGTTCATACAAACTTCAAAAAATTACAAGAGTTAATACCAATATAAAGTCCACATGGCCATAAAAGTCGACAATAACTTCAAAAAATTACTAGAGTTAATAGTTCCCGTATCAAAAAAAAATCGGGCAGAGTTTCCTCTATTTTTTGAGCATTCCAAAACCTGCTAACATAAAATCTGCCAATATAAAGCCCACACGGCCGTAAAAGTCGACAATAAAACTACTATAGCCAGCACGACCATAAAAGTAAACAATAAAACTACTAAAGCCTTCTCGGCCATAACACAAAAAATAGAATCAGGAATATTAACGACACTAAATAAATAATCCCCATGTTGTAAAGCATTGACTTCTTCGTGTATTCCAAGTGGATAAAAGCTACCGATTGAATGTCATCCTACAAAAAAATAGGGCACAAAAAAGATACGATATTAGTAACCAAGTCATTTAAAAAAAATCGTATTCAAGCAGAAAAATTGCATATACGAGTCACAATTATTTTTATATTCTCAAACTGAAAGTCTCGTGAGTATGTGGGTAGTTCATACGAGTTACATTAATCTCATACGATGTGTTAATACCTCTTACGGGTCCAATTGGCGGCTGGTTTTGATTTTCACCCTTTAATGGCTTGTTTTTAAGCCTAATTTAGAAATTTTCAAATTATCATCATATGATCAAACTAGGAGACCCGTGAGTACGTGGTCAGTTCCTACGATTTACATTGGTCCCGTGCGAGGTGTTAGTGCCTCTTACAGGGACGTTTGGGGGCTGGTTTGGGTTTTCACCCTTAAACGACTTGTTTTCAAGCCTAATATAGATATTTTCAAAATATCGTCGTATTCATAAAGCGATAGAACCGTGACTACGTGGCCAGTTCCTACGAGTTACATATGTACCGTGCAAGGTGTCCAGGCCTCTAATGGGGTCGTTTGGGAACTGGTTTAGGTTTTCACCCTTTAACGGCCTGTTTTAGCCTAATATAAATATTTTCAAATTATCGTCATATTCTCAATTCGGGAGACCCGTGACTATGCGATCAGTTCCTATGAGTTACGTTGGTCTCGTACGAGGTGTTCATGCCTCTTATGGGACCATTTGGGGCCTAGTTTGGGGTTTCACCCTTTAACAACTTGTTTTTAAGCCTAAGCTAGATAATTTCAAATTATTGTCATATTCTCAAACCGGGAGAACCGTGACTACGCGATCAGTTCCTACGAGTTACGTTAGTCTCATACGAGATGTTAGTGCCTCTTATGGGGCCGTTTGGGGGTTGGTTTGGATTTTCACCCTTTAACAGCTTGTTTTCAAGCCTAAGTCTAAATATTTGCAAATTCTCGTTATATTCTCAAACGGGGAGTCCCGTGACTATGCGGTCAGTTCGTACGAGTTACATTGGTCCCGTATGAGATGTTAATGACTCTTACGGGGCCATTTGGGTGTCATCCTTTAACGACTTATTTTTAAGCATAAGCTAGATATTTTCAAATTATCATCATATTCTCAAACAGGGAGAACCGTGACTACACGATCAGTTCTTACGAGTTATGTTAGTTTCATACGAGGTGTTAGTGCCTCTTACGGGGCCGTTTAGGGGTTGGTTTGGGTTTTCCCCCTTTAACAACTTGTTTAAAGCCTAAGTCTTCAGATTTGTAAATTCTCGTTATATTATCAAACGGGGAGTTCCGTGACTACGCGGTCAGTTCCTATGAGTTATATTGGTCCCGTGTGAGGTGTTCATGCCTCTTACGGGGCCGTTTAGAGGCTGATTTGGGTTTTCATCTATTAACGGCTTATTTTTGTGCCTAAACAAGATACTTTCAAATTATCATTATATTCTCAATCCGGGAAACCCGTGACTATGCGGTGAGTTCCTACGAGTTACATTGGTCCCATACGAGGTGTTAGTGCCTCCTACAGGGCCATTTGGAGGCTGATTTAGGTTTTCACTCTTTAACGGCTTGTTTTTAAGCCTAAACTAAATACTTTCAAATTATCATCATATTCTCAAACCAGGAGACCCGTGACTTTGCGATCAGTTCCTACGAGTTACGTTGGTCTCGTATGAGGTGTTCATGCCTCTTACGGGGCCGTTAGCGGCCTGGTTTTGGGTTTCACCCTTTAACAACTTATTTTTAAGCCTAAGCTAAATATTTTCAAATTATCGTCATATTCTCAAATCGAGAGAACCGTGAATACGCGATCTGTTCCTAAGAGTTACATTAGTCTCATACGAGGTGTTAGTGCCTCTTAAGGGGACATTTATGGGTTGGTTTGGGTTTTCACCCTTTAACAGCTTGTTTTCAAGCCTAAGTCTACATATTTGTAAATTCTCGTTATATTCTCAAACAGGGAGTCCCGTGACTATGCGGTCAGTTCGTACGAGTTACATTGGTCCCGTGGGAGGTGTTCATGACTCTTACGGGGCCGGGTTTGGGGTTTCACCCTTTAACGACTTATTTTTAAGCCTAAATTAAATATTTTTAAATTATCATCATATTCCCAAACCGGGAAACCGTCACTATGCGGTCAATTTTTACGAGTTACATTAGTCTCATACGAGGCGTTAGTACCTCTTACGGGGCTGTTTAGGGGTTGGTTTGGATTTTCACCCTTTAATAGCTTGTTTTAAAGCCTACGTCTATAGATTTGCAAATTCTCATTTTATTCTCAAATAGGGAGTCCCGTGACTACGCGATCAGTTCCTACAAGTTACATGGGTTCCGTGTGAGGTGTTCATGCCTCTTACGGAGCCGTTTAGAGGCTGATTTGGGTTTTCAACCTTTAATTGATTAATTTTGTGCCTAGACTAGATACTTTCAAATTATCACCATATTCTCAATTAGGGAGACCCGTGACGACGCGATCAGTCCCCACGAGTTACATTGGTCCCATACGAGGTGTTAGTGCCTCTTACAGGGCCGTTTGGAGTCTGATTATGGTTTTCACTCCTTAACGGCTTATTTTTAAGCCTAAGCTAAATACTTTCAAATTATCATCATATTCTCAAACTCGGAGACCCGTAACTACACGGTCCATTTCTACGAGTTACGTTGGTCTCGTACGAGGTTTTCATGCCTTTTACTGGGCCGTTTGGGACCTGGTTTGGGGTTTCACCCTTTAACAACTTGTTTTTAAGCATAAGCTAAATATTTTCAAATTATCATCATATTCTCAAACCAGTAAAACTGTGACTGCGCGATCAGTTCTTACGAGTTACGGTAGTCTCATACGAGATGTTAGTGCCTATTTCGGGGCCGTTTGGGAATTAGTTTGGGTTTTCAGCCTTTAACAGCTTGTTTTCAAGCCTAAGTCTATAGATTTGCAAATTCTCATTATATTCGCAAATAGGGAGTCCCGTAACTACGCGATCAGTTCCTATGAGTTACATTGGTCCCGTGTGAGGCGTTCATGCCTCTTCCGGGGCCGTTTGGAGGTTGATTTGAGTTTTCACACTTTAACGGCTTATTTTTGTTCCTAGACTAGATACTTTTAAATTATCATCATATTCTAGATTCGGGAGACCCGTGACTACGCAGTCAGTTTCTACGAGTTACATTGGTCCGATACGAGGTGTTAGTGCCTCTTATAGGGCCATTTGGAGGCTGATTTAGGTTTTCAGTCTTTAACGGCTTATTTTTAAGCATAAGCTAAATACTTTCAAATTATCATCATATTCTCAAATCGGGAGACCCGTGACTACGCGGTCAGTTCATACGAGTTACATTGGTCCCATACGAGGTGTTAGTGCCTCTTACAGGGCCGTTTGGAGGCTGATTTAAGTTTTCACTCTTTAACGACTTGTTTTTAAGCCTAATCCAAATACTTTCAAATTATTGTCATATTCTCAAACTGGGAGACTCGTGACTACGCAGTCAGTTCCTACGAGTTATGTTGGTCTCGTACGAGGTGTTCATGCCTCTTACGGGGCCGTTTGGGTCCTGGTTTGGGGTTTCACCCTTTAACAGCTTGTTTTTAAGCCTAAGTTAGATATTTTCAAATTATTGTCATATTCTCAAATCGAAAGAGCCGTGACTACGCGATCAGTTCCTACAAGTTACTTTAGTCTCATACGAGGTGTTAATGCCTCTTACGGGGCCGTTTGGGGGTTGGTTTGGGTTTTCACCCTTTAACAGCTTATTTTCAAGCCTAAGTCTACATATTTGCAAATTCTCGTTATATTCTCAAACAAGGAGTCCCGTGACCACACGTCAGTTCGTACGAGTTACATTGGTCCCGTGTGAGCTGTTCATGACTCTTACGGGGCCATTTGGGGCCTGGTTTGGGGTGTCACCCTTTAACGACTTATATTTAAGCGTAAGCTAAATATTTTCAAATTATCATCATATTCTCAAACAGGGAGAACCGTGACTACACGATTAGTTCCTACAAGTTACGTTAGTCTCATACGAGGTGTTAGTGCCTCTAACGGGACCGTTTAGGGGTTGGTTTGGGTTTTCATCCTTTAACAACTTATTTTAAAGCCTAAGTCTACAGATTTGCAAATTATCGTTATATTCTCAAACGATGAGTCCCGTGACTACGCGGTCAGTTTCTACGAGTTACATTGGTCCCGTGTGAGGTGTTCATGCCTCTTACGGGGCCGCTTAGAGGCTGATTTGGGTTTTCATCTTTTAACGGCTTATTTTTGTGCTTAGACTAGATACTTTCAAATTATCATTATATTCTCAATCCAGGAAAACCGTGACTACGCAGTGAGTTCCTACGAGTTACGTTGGTCCCATACGAGGTGTTAGTGCCTCTTATAGGGCCATTTGGAGCCTGATTTAGGTTTTCACTCTTCAACGACTTGTTTTTAAGCCTAAACTAAATACTTTCAAATTATTGTCATATTCTCAAACCGGGAGACCCGTGACTTCGCGATCAGTTCCTACGAGTTACGTTGGTCTCGTACAAGGTGTTCATGCCTCTTACGGGGCCGTTTGCGACCTGGTTTGAGGTTTCACCCTTTAACAGCTTGTTTTTAAGCCTAAGCTAAATATTTTCAAATTATCGTCATATTCTCAATCCGGGAGAATCGTGACTACTCGATCAGATTCTACGAGTTACGTCAGTCTCATACGAGGTGTTAGTGCCTCTTACGGGGCTGTTTGGGGGTTGGTTTGGGTTTTCGCCCTTTAACAGCTTATTTTCAAGCCTAAGTATACATATTTGCAAATTCTCATTATATTCTCAAACAAGGAGTCCCGTGATTATACGGTCAATTGGTACGAGTTATATTGGTCCCGTGTGAGGTTATCATGACTCTTACGGGACCTAGTTTGGGGTTTCACCCTTTAACGACTTGTTTTTAAGCCTAAGCTAAGTATTTTAAAATTATCATCATATTCTCAAATCGGGAGAACCGTCACTACTCGATCAGTTCCTATAAGTTACATTAGTCTCATACGAGGTGTTAGTGCCTCTTACGGGGCCGTTTAGGGGTTGGTTTGGGTTTTCACCCTTTAACAGCTTGTTTTAAAGCCTAAATCTATAGATTTACAAATTCTTGTTATATTCTCAAATGGGGAGTCCCGTGACTACGCGGTCAGTTTCAAAAAGTTACATTGGTCCCGTGTGAGGTGTTCATGCCTCTTACAGGGCCGTTTGGAGGTTGATTTGGGTTTTCAACCTTTAACTGCTTATTTTTGTGCCTAGACTAGATACTTTCAAATTATTGGCATATTCTCAATTCGGGAAACCCGTGACTACGTGATTAGTTCCCAAGAGTTACATTGATCTCATACGAGGTGTTAGTGCCTCTTACAGGGCCGTTTGGAGTCTAATTATGGTTTTCACTCCTTACCGGCTTGTTTTTTAGCCTAAGCTAAATACTTTCAAATTATCATCATATTCTCAAACTCAGAGACCCATAACTACGTGGTCAGTTCCTACGAGTTACATTGGTCTCGTACGAGGTGTTCATGCCTCTTATGGGGCCTGGTTTGGGGTTTCAGCCTTTAACATCTTATTTTTAAGCATAAGCTAAATATTTTCAAATTATCATTATATTCTCAAACTGAGAGAATCGTGACTGTGCGATCTGTTCCTACGTGTTACGGTAGTCTCATACGAGGTGTTAGTGCCTATTTCGGGCCGTTTGGGGATTAGTTTGGGTTTTCACCCTTTAATAGCTTGTTTTCAAGCCTAAGTCTACAAATTCGCAAATTCTCGTTATATTCGCAAATAGGGAGTCCTGTAACTATGCGGTCAGTTCCTATGAGTTACAATGGTCCCGTGTGAGGTGTTCATGCATCTTACGGGGCCGTTTGGAGGTTGATTTGAGTTTTCACACTTTAACAACTTATTTTTGTTACTAGACTAGATACTTTTAAATTATCGTCATATTCTCGATCTGGGAGACCCGTGACTATTATCCCTCAACTTTCAGAAAATGTCAGGGCAAGGAGCAGTGAAGGTCCTCCCCCTCAGCTTCTCGAAAATGTTGGGTTGAGGAGCACTCAAGGTACTTCCCCTCAACTTCCAGAAAATGGTGGGTCGAGGAGTAGTCAAGTTCCTCCCCCTCAGCCTCCAGAAAATATCAGGGAGAGGAGCATTGAAGGTCCTCCCCCTCAACTTCAAGAAAATGTTGGGGCGAGGAGAAGTCAAGGTCCTCCGCCTCAACTTCTAGAAAAATAGCTCAGGATGAAGGAGTGGCTACCATGAGCAACCCCTCATCATGAAAAGTTATTCTTTAAAAGAACAAAAGTACTAACACTTACTTTCTAGTAGAGGTATCCTAGTTGAGCAGGCGTGGATCAAATAGGCCAGTTGGGATCTCTTGGGAGTTTTGACTTGGTGGCTGATGAATAAGGTTTATTGAGCAATCTCAACCACTTAGCACTTTAGGATTGAGAGAATACTAGTTGAAAGACCCTAGGGTCACCCAGTCCTCACACATCTTACAGCCAGACACAACCAAGTGAGTAGCCAAAGGGTTAGTCACAAGAAAAGATTTGTTTATAAAATGATTTTAAAGGAGAGGTTCCGCTAGGCTCCTCTCAAGAAAAATGATTTTAAAAGGGAGTCCTTAAGACCCCCTCATGCTTATAAAGATTTTAGAGGAGGTTGTCCTTGAGACCCCCCTCAAGTTTACAAAGTTTGTACCAAAAGTTATCGTTTCAAAAGATATTCACCAAAGCAGATATTTTGTCTCCATTAGAAGACATATTTGATTTTTGACTTTGGTTTGCACCTGGTGGCACCTGTCAAAGGGGACAGGCTGCTGCACACAGGTAGGGATAAATGGTACACTCTAGACCTTGTCCCTTACCAACCCTCTAAGGTTTTGGAGCCAAAAGTGCCAACTTAGCCCTAGTGCCCAAGTTTAAATAGGACCCCTAGGCAAGGTCAAGAAATGGACGAGAAAAACTCAATGGCACTGTTACGTTGTCAAAATCACACCAGCACTTCCTAGTATCCTCTCCCTGCTCTCTCTCTAGTGCTAAGTTCCTTGTTATTTCATTTCTCACTAACAACCATCATTCTCAAGAGATCTTCTTGACAAAAATTAGTATTATTATTCGGGAAGTTCATCTTTTTGCAGGGAGGGAGTTCTAGCTTGAGCTCCATTTTTATCAAAAGGAGAAGGTTTCATCAGAAGCTTCTCCAGAAGTTCTTGAGAACCTTGCAGATAGTGTCCATTAGAGCTAGTCACTTCTCACCGTTTCCAGTTATTCATAGACCCAAGTCTTACTACCATCCTACATATATTATTCACACAAATATATATATAAATCATACATGTACTACAGATGGACATATATATAGAAATCTAGGCTGTTGGAGTATTATGCCCATACCCAAGCCTTAAAAATTTAAGACCATGGTCCGACATCATTTTTAATTAATTACACATGAGTTAATTCCCATTATTTTGGCTAACCCTTCAAAGTATAACTGAACTCTCTATCTCTCGGTCCGAAATTCAATATTATCAATCCACCCCTAAATTTTATGCAATCTAGTCTAATCACTTAAACAACATGATTACAATAGGCTAAATCATGAACTTATATCTCCAATTTCATGCAATTTAGTCAAATAAATTTCAAGGTTCAGTATTCTCAAATTAACCCTAATTCAATACTCAATTTCATAATTCAGTTAAGGAGGGACTGTAATTCCCAACATAGCAGGTCTGAATCAGGGGAATTGGAGAAATCTGGCAAACATTAGAGATGGTTCGAACGAAGATCCCTGTCTTTCGAACGACAGTGGATCTTGTTCGAACGAAATACCAGGTCGTTCGATCAACCCTAGTATTTGTCCTTCTCTCTCTTATACTAAAAATCCAGTCCGCCATTAACAAGTTTAAAACCTCTGTTCTGAATACGATTCTGCATTAAATCATCCCCAGATTCATCATAATCCAATTATTTTGTTACAATAAATCTTGCCCTAATAATTTCAGTAGTTCAATCCTCAATTTCATCAATTAACAAATCCTCTACATATTTATAACTCCCAATAAAAGTAAATCCCTAATTTACTTAAGAATAAACCCTAGAATTTAATAGAATCCCACCTATTTTAATATGAAAAGATAGATGCAATTTAATAAGCACAATTTAAACCACTTGACTCAACAATGAAGATCTACGTCTTTGAATGAAGGTGTTGAATTGCAATTGAAACAATCTCTCCAAGATTCCCAAATTCCTTTTCTCTTTGGCTCTCCCTTTAGATTTTTCTCCTGTTTAATCTTCTAATGTGATTTAATGATGCCTAACCCTTACACATTTGGGGTTAAAAGCCCGATTCACGTTTTTGGGCCTTACAAAAGGGGTCCATACTCTCTATATGGAGATCACATATGTTTAATTATGCCCCATTACCCAATATATGCATATAACCACTCATTATGGACTACTTTGACCCTACCGGACTCAACCGCGCGCTTAAAATCGTCATTCGGAATAAATTTCTAAAATTAACTCTCACCCGTTAACTTATTTAAATATATTAACTTTTAAATATTACCATTTATTAATTCTCATTAATTTATTACTTACTAATTACCGAATTAATTAATTAAAATAATAACCCAAAAATTACGAGGTGTTACATACTTCCCCCCTTACAAGGGAATTTCGTCCCCAAAATACGGACGTACCTGCAGTAAATAGCTCTGGATACTGTTCTCGCATGTCCTCCTCACGCTCCCAAGTGGATGCGTCAGCACGATGGTGACCCCACTGAACCCGGACAAGCGATATTACTTTTGATCGTAACTTGCGCTCACTGCGATCTAAGATTGCTACTGGCCTCTCCTCGTAAGAAATATCGGGCTGCAAATCTATCTCCTCACGTGAGACATGCCAAAACACCCTTGGACAACTCTTATATTTCTTCAACGACACAACAAGAAATACATCGTTGATACGGTGAATATGATTGGGTAAACGCAAATGGTATGCTACTGGTCCAACTCTCTCAATGATGGGGAAAGGGTCCACATACCTTGGCGCTAACTTCCCATTTTTACCAAATCTCTTCACTCATTTCATAGGGGATACCCTCACTAATACCTGATCATTGATCTCTAACTCTACATTCTTTCAATTCACATCCGCATTGCTCTTTTGTCTATCTTGGGCTATACGGATATGCCCCCGAATTAACTCAATATTAGCGGAGGTATCCCGAATTATTTTCGGCCCCAAAAGTTTGTTGTCTCCCACCTCCAACCAACAAGCTGGTGAGAGATAAGGCCGACCGTACAATGCCTTAAATGGGGCCATGTCTATGGTAAATTGGTACGAGTTGTTATACACGAACTCAACCAAATGAAGGTACTGCTCCCAATCTCCCCCAAAATCAAGAATGCACATCCGCAGCATATCTTCGAGCATCTGATTCACCACCTCTATTTTCCCACCCTTTTGGGGGTGATAGGCAGTACTCAACCTTAACTCGGTGCCTATAGCCTCCTGGAGGCTCTGCCAGAAATGTGATACAAAAATCTTGTCCCTATTGGACACGATATTGATCGGGACCCCATGTAATCTTACTATCTATGGGATGAACAGTCTTGCATGATGTAAAGTCTTCAAATCTGTACGGACGGGCAGAAAGTGGGCCACCTTGGTCAAACAGTCCACTATAATCTATATGGAATCGTTCCCTCTCTGTGAATCTGGTAACCCCGTAATGAAGTCCATAAGGATGCTTTCTCACTTCCACACCGGGATCTAAATTGGCTGCAACATCCCCGATGGTTTTTGGTGATCTACCTTCATAAGCTGACATGTGGCACACTTCGAGATAAACTCCACGATGTCTCATTTCATCTTTTTCCACCAGTATTCCCTTTTCATGTCTTGGTACACTTTTTCCCCACCGGGATGTGTCGTAAACTTGGATCCATGAGCCTCCATCAATACGGCGTGTCTCAAATTCTCATCCTCTGGCATGACTAACCGCTCATTAAAGCGTAACCCACCTTTGGAGATAATGGAGTAGGAATCTGCACCCTCTCCTAGCAACTATTTCACCATGTCCTAGCATAAAGGATCATCCGCCTGAGCCCGTAGAACCCACATAACAATCTCAAGTGTGCCCGCTAAAATCGCCATACATGCCCTGATGATCTCATCGTCATGCCTAAATTCACTCCATTTCGCCTTCCAAACTACCGCCAAATCTTCCTTGGGTCGTCGGCTCAATGCATCCGCAACTACATTGGCCTTACCAGGACGATATTGAATATCAAACTAATAATCCTTCACAAACTCTAGCCACATTCTAGCCTCATGTTCAAGTCCCTTTGAGTAAACAAATACTGGAGTGATTTATGGTCTGTGAATAAGGTGAACCTCTCCCCTAAAAGATAATGCCTCGAAATCCACAAGGAAAAGACGACCGCGGTCAACTCTAAATCATGGGTGGGGTAATTCCTCTCGTGGGGATTTAGCTTTTGGGACGCATAAGCTATAGCCCGCTCTTTTTATTGAAACACACCCACAAGTCCCTGTAAGGACGCATCAGTATAAACCTAATAATCCACTCTTACTTTTGGTAATGCCAGAATGGGGGCCAACGTTAGCTTGTCTTTCAACTCGCCGAACACTAACTGACACTGATTGCTCCATATAAAGGGTACCCCTTTTCGCGTCAAATTGGTCAACGGACCTGCTATCTTAGAGAACCCTCTGATGAAATGATGGTAATACCCAGCTAACCCCAAAAATCTTCTGATCTCCATCGGTGTCGTGGCTTACCCCATTCCCTCACCGCTGACACCTTGCTTGGGTCCACAGAAATCCCCTGCTCCGACACAATATGGCCTAAGAACTGCACTTCTCGAAGCCAAAACCCATATTTCTCATACTTGGCGTATAGCTGGTGATCCCGCAACGTCTGCAAGACCATACAGAGGTTCTAGGCATGCTCCTCCTCCATGCGAGAATAAACCAAAATATTGTCTATGAACACTATGACAAACTGATCAATAAAATCTCAAAAAACTCGATTCATAAGGTCCATGAATACCGTTGATGCATTGGTGAACCCAAATGGCATCACCCGAAACTCATAAGAACCATACTGCAATAAAAAAATGGTTTTTGGTACGTCTTCCTCTCGAATCCTCAACTGACGGTATCCCGATCGTAAATCAATTTCGGAGAAATATGCTGCCCCTTGCAACTGGTCAAAAATATCATCAATCTTAGGTAGTTGATTCTTGTTTTGAATCGTAACCTTATTCAATTCTCGATAATCAACACACAACCGAAGTGATCCATCTCTCTTCTTCACAAACAAGATGGGAGCACCCCCATGGCGATGTGCTCCAACGAATAAATCCCTGACCCACGAGTTGCTGAATCTATTCCCTCAATTTATGCATCTCTGAAGGGGCCATGTGGTACGGCGCTCGGGCTATCAGCCTAGTACCCTGTGCTAGGTCAATGACAAACTCAACCTCCCCACTAGGTGGCAACCTCGGTATGTCCTAAAATACATCCTCAAAGTCCCTCACCACAGGAATCGAGCATATCTAGATCACCACCTCTTGTGAGGTCTCCTCCTCAAGGTAATATAAATGAGTGCGCGATCCTCCTTCAGGAAGTGGCATCGCCACTAAAAATATTTTCTTCCCCAGGATACCGAACACTATGGCTCTCTCCTAACAATCAACCATCGCTCCATAATTGGCTAGCCAATCTCTACCCAAGATAACACCATAGCCCTCCAAGTCCAAAACCAAGAGATTCGCCGCAAAACTCAAACCCCCAATCACAACGCCTACCCCCTATAAATAGAGTGAATAAGCGATCCACCCCCTGTCGGTGACTCCATGCACATGAGTAGACTACCGGTTGTGTTTAGTAACCCAACCACTTTAGAAAAATGGGTCCTAATAAATGGATGTGATCCATCAGTATAAAAAAGGATTATACCAACATGACCATGGATAGGGAACGTACCCTCAATTGGTGGCAGCGCGGGAGGGATCGAAACATCTCGAACGTTGTATACACCTCCTAACTGTAACTGTACTAACTGCTACTGAATCAAGGGAGCTGGTACTGTCGAAGGTCCCTGTGCTTAATATCCCCGTGGATCACCCTGCTATTGGCCCTTATCTCTCCACGAATAATCTCTCCTGAGGTGGTCTGCCGGACCACGGATGAAATAACATTTCTGACCATTTCCCTGATACCGACTCTACTGGACCTAATGTTGTTGTCCCTGAGGTTGGCCCTGATGGCCCTAGCGAGGCTTCCCCGACTGTTGGCCCTGATGGCCACCCTTATTGTTCCCTTGGCCTTAGCGGCCCTGATGAACCTGCTGTTGATTTGGGCCCTGCTGGCCCTGCCTAAAACCTGGGCCTCCAAATCGAAATCTCTTAGAGGGATTATCCTGATGGGTATCCTGTTCCTCCTATGCACCACTCAAAGAACCTCCATTGGCCTTGCCCTGCTGGCTCGTCTCCCCACCCCCCTTGTTTCCCTTAAGATGGAAGTGATAATCCTGACAATGAAGGAGGGATGCATTAACCACATCCGTATAAGTCACAAGAGACGGATTCCCTATCAAGTGTTGCCTGATCATCTAGTTTAACACATCAATAAACAGCGTCTTCTTTCTTTCCTCGTTGCTCACCTCATCTGGCACAAGCATGGCCAGACGAGTGAAATCATGCTCGTATTTGACAACTGATCTATCCCCCTGAGTTAGCTCCTTCAACCTCCTCCTCATCTCAGTCTCGACGACCGGAGGAAAGTATTTGCGGTCAAACCGCACCTAAAAATCTACCACAGTCATAGAATCTCTCTCTGCAAGGGTAATAGTGGACTCCCACCACTACAAGGCGACACTCGTCAGTCTAAATGTTGCGAGCATCTATCACTGAATCTCATTATAGTCTACCATCCATAAATGCCTCTTCATGTTACATCTACACTGATAGGTTGCCATTATGTACGTAGTTCCCTGAAACTCTGGGGGATGGACTTTCTGGAAGGCCTCCCTAATCCTCTGCCACTCGGTCGTCCCCGAACGGACCTAGCCTATTGGATCCACATGCTACGGTAGATGCTGCTGGGGAAAATGGGCTGCCATAGCGGTTATGGCGACAGTAACCGCCTGAGATACGATGCTAGCTACCTTTTCAGTAGAAAAAAACCCCTGTGGCGTCTAGCACCTAGGGAGCCTCACCCAGTCCTCCCTAGGAATATATGCCCTCCTAGGTTTCCCTCTCTCTCTCCTAGGAGGCATCTTAAACGTAGAACGAGTTGTAATAGTTCACAATTAACATAAATCTTGAAATAGCAGAAGAGCGATAACCAATAAATATAGTATGAGTCAACAGTCCTGACAATAGGGCTCTATGTCAAAGAACGCAACGCTGAAACTAAAGTAAGCCGCACAGATCCTAGGGACACTAGAACATGATGCTCTGATACCATCTGTGACATCCCACCCAATAAAATACCGGGAAATCAGTCCTATATCAAATTAAACAGGAATCTCATATGGTTCATTCTTACCATCACTGTCGTTAAGTCATTAGTTACTAACCACCTATTCTTTCATTAACTTGATGCCAAAATTTATCTTATATTAAACTAACCCAACCAAAAAACTAGAAAATCAAATTAACTACTACAAGAAAGAAACTAAACATGCCACAAAGTAAGTATAACAGTTTGTCGAACAACATCGACTACAAGCCATCCACAAAGTGAAAGTATAAAACATTACTGATACATGCCAAGACTGAATATAGAGGTACAAACCCAACAGTACAACATAAAAAGTCCCTATATAAAGATAGAATGAAATAAGCGTCTACACAAAGAACCCGTAGCAATCCACATAAGCTGCAGCCGCGTAATCTACAGGAAGAATCAGGCCTGGTGCCCCTATGGTAGGACACCTAAAAGGTTTTTGGAAAATATTTTATAGTAAGGATTAGAAACCAAAACATTTGAAAATATTTATCAAGTGTATTTAAATGCAAGAAATGAAAATGCAAATGCTCTCCATATTTGAATTAGTGTCGCTCACTCCCTTGAGTTAACCTCACCCCTCAACTAATGTGCACGCCTAACGAATTATACATAATACACCTAGCCACTCTCCCCATAACTAGCCTTGTCCCAAAATATTGTACTATTCACCCCACTATAATACACCAAGTGAATATAGTACAATTTTATGCGTTATTATCCACATTTAACTTCCATGAAGCATCATTTCTCACTTTAATTCATATAACATTACCACAAGTTATATTATCTATACATTTCATAACATGTATATACATAAATTCCCGTCTATAATTCTGCACTATATATACGTATCATATCTCAACATTCGTACACATGTCGGATATAAATGCTATCACCAAACGTTTAGGAGGTGACCATAGTCCCCCCTCCCGAAAGTGTCTGCTCCATACCATAACGATCCCACCCCTAAATACGGATGCTATGTCCTGGGGAATATACTCACCATACATTCGCTAGTCAGGGGACTCACCCACATCGCGCAATCTCCTGTGATAGCAATAATATTGGTATGACTTTACTATATATATTATTCACACACACACACACACACACACATATATATATATACATATATATATATATATATGTGTGTGTGTGTGTGTGTGTGTGTGTACTACACGTGGATATATTTATTGAAATCCAGGTTGTCGGAGTATTATGCCCATGCCCAAGCCTAAAACATTTAAGTATATGGTCCGACTTCATTTTAAATTAATTACACACGAATTAATTCCCATTATTTATGCGTAACCCTTCCAAGTATACCCGGAATATCTATCTCTCGGCCCGAAATTCAATATTATCAATCCACCCCTCAATTTCATGCTATCAAGTCTAATCACTTAAATAACAAGATTACAATATGCTAAATCATGAACTTACATCTCCAATTTTATGCAATTTAGTCAAATAAATTTCAAGGTTAGGTATTCCCAAATTAACCCTAATTCAATGCTCAGTTTCTTAATTCAATTAGCGTAGGGAGTGTAATTCCAAACACAGAAGGTCAGAATCAGGGGAATTGCAGAAATCTGGCAAACATCAGAGATGGTTTGAACGAAGAGCCCTGTCATTCGAATGATACTGGATCTTGTTTGAATGAAATACTAGGTGGTTCGAGCGACCTTGGTATTTCTCCTTCTCTCTCTTCCACTAATAACCATGTCCGCCATTAACATGTTTTAAACCTCTTCTCTGAACATTTTTATACATTAAATCGTTCCCAGATTCATCCTAATCCAATTCTTTTGTTACAACAAATCTATCCCTAACAATTTCGCCAATTCAATGCTCAATTTCATCAATTATCAAATCCTCTACAGATTTATAACTCCCACTAAAAGTAAATCCCCAATTTACTCAAGAACAAACCCTAGAATTTAATAGAATTCCACCTCTTTTAATATGAAAAGATAGATGCACTTTTATAATCACAATTTAAACCACTTACCTCAACAATGAAGATCTAGGGCTTTGAATTAAGGTGTTGAATTTGAATTTTAATAATAGAATTTGAATTAAGGTGTTGAATTGCAATTGAAACAATCTCTCCAAGATACCCAAGTTCCTTTTCTCTTTGGCTCTCCCTTCAGCTCTTTCCCCTTTTTAGTCTTCTAATCTGATTTAATGATGCCTAACCCTTACACATTTGGGGTTAAAACCCCTATTCACGTTTTTGGGCCAATGGGCCTTATAAAAAGGGTACATACTCTCTATATGGAGCTCATGTATGTTTAATTAGGCCCAATACCCAATATATGCATGTAACCACTCATGTTGGACTACTTCAACCCTACCAGACTCAACTGTGAGCTGAAAATCGCCATCCGAAATAAAATTTTAAAATTAACTCTCACCCGTTAACTTATTTAAATATATTCACTTTTAAACATTCCCATTTATTAATTCTCATTAATTTAGGACTTACTAATTACTGAATTAATTAATTAAAATAATAACCTAGAAATTACGAGGTGTTACATTAACCTATATGATCATCTCCTTAGTCAAGGCACATAAACCCTGTAATTTCTTGGCCCCAAAGAGTGGTAGATGCTGCCAATTCCTGCAGATAAACCCTGATCCCAATATCCTTTGTTGGAAACGGGGAGGTTTACAACTAACACCTTGTTGTACTTCCTTGCCTTCAAGTAAATGAGGCCATTAGTTGTATGAGACCAGGAGTATCAATACCAGATCTCTGGGATGCCCTGGTTGGTACCATATAGCTCATTTATGCGATTAACCCCATTGATGCTTTGCCATGTTTTAGGGACAGACTAAGTAGGGACCACCCTAAAGAATTCAAAGAACTCTAAGAATATAGGGTTTAGGGGAAAAGTTAACCCCCCTTAGACTACATCTAGGATACGAATTCAGTGTCCCCCATCAATATCTCTGACATCTTCGAGCATGGGGCAAACTTGATTGTGACCCGGGAAGGAATGGAGTATGTATTCCTAAACTCATCAATATTTTTATCATAGATGGTGTTTGACATTTTTAAATGAATTAATAAATACTACCAAAGACGAATTTAAGAAAGGAAAAGAAGAAAGATGCTAAAAAAAGATGAAGATATAAATTTACAAAGATGAAGAGTGTGAAAGAAGAAGCTCTGGAGTGTTGATAAGAAGATATTGGAAGCGAAAGTGACAGTTTGATGTGGAAGAAATCCAATTTCAAAGTTCATGCACAATCATATGGTGCAGTGCCTTGGGGAATTTTGGCACTTTATTATTTTTAGTTGGACAAGCATACCCTTGAGTCTTCAATATAATTGCAAGACTAACCTGATGATTCAAATTCGTGAGAATGGATCAACATCATTGGGATAAAGACAGTGGTAAAACCCACTGTCCTAATAGCTTTAGCCCATGGATTTTAGGGGTAATTATGAGGACCTAAATATAACTTAGGCCCGATTTAAGACTGGCCAACTAGACCCGCAACATGTGGGTCGTGCCCAACCTATCCTAATGGCAATAAGGGTTATTAATATCATTTGGTAGATGGATAAATACGACATATCTGAGGTTATCATGATCTCATGTTAGTTATGTAAAATCTCGGACGAAATATTAAGGGAGTCACCATGCACTCTTATCTCAAGCCAAAGGAGTTCCCTTTTACTAATTCAACTTCTACGATTTTGCAAAACTATAAATGAAACTCATACCCCATGGCCAAGGGGGATGTAATTTCAAAACTTTGATAGAACTTAATAAAATACAGTAACCTCTCCGTGGACATAGGCAATTTATCGAACCACATATATTCTTATATTGTGTGATTGGTATCTTATATTCATTTTTTAATTGCTTTTTAGAATTTTTTTAATTGTGATTAATTTTCACTCAGAGTTGTCAAAATCGTATGATTTGCGATTTGATTCTATTTACATTCTAATCGATATGAATCGAGAACTAAATCAGAGGTTTCCAAAAATTCGGTGAAGTTGGTCGATTCGGGGGTTGAATCATGAATTGCATCGATTCACGGTTCAAGTTTGATTCATATTTATCGTAGGATGTTGGGAATTTTCACTCGACTTTAAAAAACACATGCTCATTTTTTTCCCTTTTAAAATAACCCTAAAAGAAAATGTTTTATTATTAAAACAATAAATAAGAAATTATAAATAAGTGTTACCCTTTGTAAAAGAGATAGTGACTAAAACACTTACTAGAAAAAAACCTAAACTACGATCACTTTTCTTCTAACTTTAATAAGATGAAACATTCCCCGATAAAGATGATAGTACCAGGTCCTCAGCTCAGTAGTCCGTGAAGCATCCCGACCTCCTTTAATTGCGCAGTTCGACCTTATCTCTATGTGTGGAGGAGGTATCGGTGTAATGGAAACTGACGCATACCATTCAACATATTCCTCACGATAGATCAAATGACTCTCTAAGAAGTCTCCTCCATCATTGAAGTGCCTAATATAATCTCTGAAAGTCTCCAGTAAGCTATATCCAGAAACTTCACCCATCCATAATGCATGGAAGGATTGGGGTGGAAGATCAGGAACCATCTCATCAATCCCAAACTTCCATAACCCTCTTTCACTGAGGTACGACTCGATATGGTCCAGGTATATCAACTCCACTCAAGCAAAAAAGTACGGATCAGATATAGCTACAGCTAGCCTAGCAGCGTAAGGCCCATCATTCCATTTTAGAATCGAGCCCACAAAATAAGTAAGGCCCCGTGATTCCCTAAACCATCTCTTGGACCTACTCAATCGGATCTCGCACAGTAAGAGCAGATGAAGTCAGGATTTGTCTATGAGAGGTGCTCTCGTATGCCTTTCAAGGCTTCCCCATTGTAATTATTCTCAGGTAAGAAAGTAATAGATTCTCACATCTTTCTGTTGCTGAACGCAAACCTACTTTAGATCTAGTAGAACATGCATATTATAATACCCCGTATTTTCATGGCTTTTAAATTTAAGGATTTATTAAATTTAATTGAGATAAATTAATTTAATTTTAATCCGGAATGTTGTTTTAAATATTTACTAGCGTGACGAGAGTTAGTAATTATTGGAAATTTGTTATTTGTGGCATATTACTGGATGAGTATAGTAATATATGAGATTTATTTTTTTATAATATTGTCACGTGTGAATAAAATGACAATTGTGGAAATTTAAGTCAGGACGCGCCTGTGTCGTGTCGGGACTAAATGTGGATTAATAAAAGTGAATATTTTATAAGTTGTTCGTATGGTCGTTTTGAGTGCGCCAACGCGTCCGAAAGGGTTGAGATAGTCAGAAAAGTATACCCGGGGGTTTAGTTTGGGTCTCGGGGCGTTTTTAGGCCTAATTAGTACCCCGGGAGGGAATTTTGGACATTTCACATTTTTGGGTAATTAAACCCACGAATTTTATAGGGTTATATCAGATGGAAAGTTTCATCTTCTAGGGTTAACATAATGAAATACTAATGATGGCCATTGGAGAGGAAGAGGAGAAGCTCTCCAAGGAGTTCTAGGCCAAGAACACCTCCGATTGCACCGCCGTCACCACCAACGCGTAGATCGTGCGACTGGAAACACAACCACATCAAAATCCTCTGCAAATCAGAACACCAAAAATCCCAAGCAAGTGTTTATCTTGCTTATTTTTTTGATGCATCTTTCATATTAGTGTAGGAATGATTATGATGAGTTTTACGGAAGAAAACCTAAGATATGAGATAGGAAATCGCATGTAGTGATGGATTAATTGTTATGCTGGGAACTCCTTAACATGTAGAGGATTAAACCACGAATTTATGAGGTGTAGATGAAGAAAATTCTGGAAAAGATGGATTAGAACCATGTTAATGAAATTTTAGGGTTCTTGAAGTTTTATATGAATTTGGAGCTAGTTAATCCATGTTTAATAGTAGAAATCTACATGCTTTACGTTGGAATTTCATAATATGATGATATAATGTCAGTAGTATAAATTTTGGGTCGATTGGGTATGAAAAACATGGATTTGGTGAAGGTTAGAAGATGAAACCCGTAACTGCAATTCTGCAGAAATCGCAATACCTGCTTGATCGATCGATCGAGCCCAGAGCTTCGATCGATCGAGCCCCAGACCTCGATCGATCGACCCCTCCTGGCAGACTCCTATTTCCTTTTTAAATGAGTTAAACCCAATTTATTGTGAGAAAATTCTAGGGCATCCTTAATAAAATGTTTTGGGAGATAGGGAAGACCAGTAGGACATGTGAATAGATTTTGGGACCCTTGATGTCGGGCGAAGATTGTATTTTGGGGGAATTACATAAGGGTCGGTAAATTTACGACTTAAAGAGAGAGACACGTAAGAGAGTTACTTTGGGACAAATGTGTATACCTACTGAATCCTATAAGTTGGAGAATAAAGCCATGAGAGTTGTGTGGTACGTTGGAATAATACCGAATCAAAGGTTAGAAACGAACCGTTATAAGTGTTTACTAAAATATGATAATATGGAAAATGTCGTAATTATGGGAATTGAGAATATACCCAATATTTATATGGTAATATTAGTATAGTTATATGATTGTGTATGCATATACTGTCTATGTGTGAAAATCATGCCCACGCTACTGGCTATCCCGGAGGTTTCCGCGCTGGGACAGTCTTATCTTGATGGGACCTTTATGGGGGATATTGACTTGTACCCTAGAAGATAGATATCCTTGGTATAGGCTATCGAAGTGATAGTTCGGACGAACCTAAGAGACGCAGGCATGTGCCATCCTCTCAGAGACTTGGAATCTATTCTTCACCTCATCTTGTTTGTGTATAGATATCCTTGGTACAGGCTATCGCAGTGATAGTTCAGACGGTCCTAAGGGACTTGGAATCTATACTTCGCCTCAATATTGTTTGAGTATGTGTTAATACAATTCGAAAGTGATTCCGAATTTGTATTCCCCTTAATGTGAGTGATATGGGGTTTGGATAGTAGAGTATGCCCGCACCATAGTTATTATTTGGGGTGCTGTTATAATATATATATATTCAAGTAGTTAATATATATATATATATATATATATATATATATATATATATATATATATATGAAAATTATGAAATCTGGGACTACCTACTGTGATTTGATATGTAGGACATGGTTGATGACTCAAATTGTAAATACTTGTTTTGAGAAAGTATAATATGAAATTAGAAAGCTTTATTGATTAATAAAGTCAAAATGAGAACTTTGGTTACTAATTGAAATATTCTTTTTAAACAATTGAATCGTGAAATTTGAATCTTACGAGTAATATAAGATAAGTTAAATCATTGGGAAGATTAGTGCGATAAATTATAAGACAACCCGTTGGGAAGGTTAGTGCGATAGGTGTGCACATTAGAAGAGAGGTGAGAATTTCTCAAGAGAGTGTCGCACTAATATGTTGTTGCATTGGCCTGTATCAATTTAAATACTTGCTAAACAATTTTTAAAATCATATACACTATCGGGCTCTGACCCGTTTTTCTCTCTCTCTCTCTCTTGTATATATATATGTATGTATTACAGGTGCCCAGCCACAGGGGCGTCTTACTTAGGATCCTTTGGGAGGAACGTGCTGCAGCTTAGGTGGGAGTTGCAGGCATGTTGTTTAGACGACTTCATCCATTCGATTCTACTCCTAGTTCAGTTTTATCTAGCAGGGGCATGTGTCGCCCTCTTTCTATTATTTAGTTGGTATTGTCAGAGATTGTAATTTTTACTTTCAGTACCTTTATTTCGGGATTTATTACTGTCAGGATGTTTTCCCTTTAGTGTTGTAAATGTTGGGACTTTGAATGTTGAATGTTTATAGTAATTGAATTATGTTCCAGGTTAATTATTGTATGATTCTTATTTATTGAAAATTTTGTTACTAATTAAATAAAATAATTTTCCTAAAAAAATAAAATTGGTCAGAAATGCTGAAAAATTGTTTTGACACCTAGCTTAATTAATTAGGGTGTTAATTTGGAAAAGTTTATTTTTACGACAGTGATGCTAAGAATGAACCAACTGTTCACCTTGATTTTAATTTAATAAAGGAGTGATCGCCCAGTATTTAATTAGGCGGGGTGTCACAGGTGATATCAGAGCATCAGGTTCTAGTGTCCATAGGATCTGTACGGCTTATTATGCTTTCAGCGTTGCTTTGTTTGTTATAGAGACCTATGTTTAGGATTGTCGATTCCTTTGACGAGATTTCGTTCTCCTGCTGTAATGTGTATACACTAGTGAATTCTAATTTCGTTGGGATGTGTGCGTGTGCCGAGCGATGACGGATGTCAGAAGAGGACCGTTAAGCGTACATCAGGAGGCAGGGCTCAGTTGAGATTATGAAATATATCCGAGGATGATGACCGTAGTCGAGGTCACCTCCATTATGGCACGAGAAGCCACGACTACAAAGGAGACTAAGGTGCAGCAATGATTTTTAAATGCTTTTATAGTCAAATGAGGTGCGAGGGTAAACTTACCCAACGTATTACAAAAACGTGTAGAGACTGTCAGTGGGAAATTTTAGAAACACGAAAATTGTATGTGTTTACTAAAGGAGGTAAAGTATCCAAAGGCTTAAATATAGGACGGAGTGTGGCAAACTGAAAGTGAAAATTTAGAGAAAATTTTCTTGGCTTTCGGGACGAAATTATAATGGTTGGAGTCAACCACCAATTTTAGAAATGGAATGCTATGCCTATAGGAGAACCTTAGGTACAGTGATGACTGTATGTTCCTTCCTTAACTGTTCAGGATTAGAAGCAAACGTGGTTCTGAACTCATCGCAGGAGGGCATGACAGAAGTCCAATTGTGGATATGAATCCTAATCGTTAGCAAATTTTGTATCGAAAGAGGTAGATACTAGTGGAGGAAACGACTCCAAGTGGGAGACCAACTTGTAATAATAGTTGATAATACTCGAGGAGGAAATTCTGATGGACGACCGATTCAGAGGTTGACAATGTCATATTTTGTCAATATAGATGATAACACTTCTTTGTGGGGGAAGTTAAAGGAAATCGAAGAATTTTGTCGAGAATAAGACTGAATACAACGGTGGTGGTATAGCACCACAAAAGAGTGTGGATACACATCAGGAAAACCATTTAAATGCTTTAGATAGTTAAATTCTTACCAAGTGATGGTAAATTCAGTAAGTACTATTATAGATAGTAACATGATCTTTATGGCCTAAAAAGCTAAGGGAACAACCGGGATGGCTAACAGGAATCGAGTCTACTAAGTCCGAGAGAAGGACAATCCTAACCTGGTTAGTAGGATAGGTGATAAGTGGATTATGTATTGAGGTATTTTGGTGCGGAGTGAAATTTCTTGCAATAATATGTTCCAAAGTGAGAAAAAAGGGACAAGAATACGGTGCCTAGTAAAGGACGACGATTAAAAATAATTTTGTTTTGGTTTGGGCAGACGTGTTACGTCCGAAAACCATTTGTGTAGTCAAGACGGTTGCCAGGATGGAAGTATAAGTTGTATCCTTAGAGGATGCGGCGTGTTTATGTGACACAAGCGAGTCACCATATTTTGTTCATTGCTAGATTAGCATGTGAGACGAGTTTAATGCATATCATTATAAATGTTACCATTATGTGAATTTTTTTTCCTTAGTATAGCGGGATTTTTCTTTGGTTCTATCCGCGGGGGATGAATGAGTATATTAACAGTGTTTTATACTTTATTGAGGTTACTTGTTGTAGTGATGCGATACACGAGTATGATATTATCTTTGTTAAAATGTTATAAAAATGGGTAGTATGATAGTGGGCATTTATTGCAAGGCTATCGGAGTAGTTGCATTGGTGCAACATGTTTTATGTTTGCTTTGGCGAGGCTTTACCTGTAAGAAGGTTGTACTTGCACTTATATTATCTATCCAAGAGACTTCGGAGGAGATAGTGGGCTCGAGATATTCGATGCCAATGTATGTATAGACTTTGTCAGTATGATTCGGTATGTATCGGGACTTACCGTTGAGCGAAAATACTTGACGCAGTATTATGTTTGGCACTCCGGACTTAGTGATAGGAAGAGTTCATTGTTATATTTATCCTTTAGAGATATGGGAGTTAATAGTTATACCCCTATTATTAGGGAAGGGAATTTCGAGAATTCCAATCATATGTATCAGAGGTTTATTAAATGCTATTACCATCAACCAATACGGGACGATAGTGAAATTGGTGAAACGTTCTTTGTTAAGCATAATTACGGGAGAAATTGTAACTTTTCTGTCAAGGGACGGAATAAAGGGGTATATACTATGGACGGAGGACCTAACGGATTTCGATAACCGACAATGCTGGGTAGTAGTGTATCGGGGGGTTCCTTGTTTGGATTTCTCTTTGCGAGACATCCCACGCATGAAACTTAGCGTAAGGTTGGAAATAGGGAGAAGTTTGGTCACTATTCCATGAGTTCGGTACCCTGGTCGAAATGGGATCAAGTAATTATGTATGTAAGTTGGAAGTTGAATTTTGTTTTAAGGTCATTGGAGCCGGATTTTTGTGGTAGGAAAGCATTGAAAGTTATCCCCACGAGTTGAGGGGTGGAACGATGATAAAGAGTTGGAATGATTTTTAGCATGGATTATCTGGAAAGAACTTTATATTATACAAAAGAGATAACCTGTAATTATTTTGATGAAGAGAGCGTTAGTGATTTATTTTGGTTGTTGTACCTATTTGGGAAAATTGTTGTACTTATCTGAGGAAGGTTGAGAATTATTATTCCTCTTTTATTGTCATGGAATTTGAATGCCCTATTCCTTCTATTCCGTTGAATTTAGTTAGTCCTACAGATGAGTAGCACGTCGTTCGCTCTCCCAGGGCGGTCGGAGTGTTGCAAAAATGTGGACATCTTGGTTAACTACAGTTAAAATAGTCCGAGTCGAAGGGACGTGGTAATAGACGTCTGAAATAAATGTTTGTGGGACTAGTATAACGAAGTGGAAGTGATAGAGTGTATTAAATGTCACATGAGGGGCGCTAATCCATACATAAGTGTGCAATTAGAATATCACGCCCTAACTTGATTGGAAGGCTGTGGGAAGCCATTCAAGAATTGGTATTCCTTGAATAGAGTAGAATTTAATTGTTATGAAGCACACCCGGAGTGGAGTTGTTATTAGTCAAGAGTGAGAGCGACTTGCACATACAAAGAGTAATGATGTTAGTATAGTATAAGAGATCCAGAAGTGCGCTTCGTGGAGAGAAGAGCACGGGTCGGAACTTTCGGCATACTCCAAGGAAGGAAGGGGAGTATTACGTGTCACTTAATGTGAGACATTTCAAGGGAAGAATCGATGTTTAGCGAGACGTAGTGAGTAGTCTCTACATGAACTGCCCATAGGTAAGGTTTAGTTGAAAGAGGAGAATCAACCAAAGAATTTTGTGTTTATCGAAAATTCCTGAAATTGGAAGAGGTTGGTAAAGTCGGTAAAGTTCTTGGATGGGTTTCCATCCTCAAAACAAGATCAAGGGTTTATCCCGAACATGTGAATTAAGTCACCGAGAAGGAAGTGGTTGATATTCCTTTGGGCTGGCTTACAATATTAACTAGTATGCCCCAGACTTCCTTTGAAAGGAAGGATCGCACCAGTGCATGGTCCGGCGCAGTATAAATTTCTGAATCAGGATGAGATTGGTGAATCCCACCTTTGAAATGGGATTTCAGGAACCATCGGAGATAAGATTTCGTTTCGAGTAGGATGTATCACCCTTAGCCAGGGAATAAGCGCATGGTGATTAAAGATTAATGGAGCCATGTGAAGGAAATTTTGGAATCTTGGTACGATGATTTCAAGCATGCTCTGTAGAAGCACTCGTACTTGTTTGTCGCGTACGAGGTGCTTATTAAGGTTTTGTTATGGAAGAACCTCGACTATTCTCCTTCCACATGTTTAGAGGAGAGTAGATAACCAGAATTTTTGATCGGTCGAGAAAATATCCGATATCTTTGGTGGAATTCCACGACTGTTTTACGCAGTCAGGAGTGGTCGAATGTTCGTATGATCTTCTCAGATTAAGATTTTTGTGTATGAATAAATACGAGTAGTTTGTCATATAGTGAGGTGCGGCCTCCTAATGATAGTGAGATAAGGAAATTATAACGTATAGGCGTGACCTATGCGAATGTTTTCGGGTGGGAGCACAATGTGAAGTGTCTCCAATGAGAATGTAAAACAATGTTGCTGTGAGGAAAAAGCTATAGTGATTGAGCGCCGTACTATGTAGATAGTTTGCGTACTGACAAGGATATCCATAATTGTGCTACCTGGTAGGCCTTATTTTCCGAATTTTGGGACGAAATTTCGTTATTAGGGGGGAAGTATGTAATACCCCGTATATTCATGGCTTTTAAATTCAAGGATTTATTAAATTTAATTGAGATAAATTAATTTAATTTTAATCCGGAATGTTGTTTTAAATATTTACTAGCGTGACGAGAGTTAGTAATTCTTGGAAATTTGTTATTTGTGGCATATTACTGGATGAGTATAGTAATATATGATATTTATTTTTTTATAATATTGTCACGTGTGAATAAAATGACAATTGTGGAAATTTAAGTCAGGACGTGCCTGTGTCGTGTCGGGACTAAATATGGATTAATAAAAGTGAATATTTTATAAGTTGTTCGTATGGTCGTTTTGAGTGCGCCAACGCGTCCGGAAGGGTCGAGATAGTCAGAAAGTGTACCCGGGGGTTTAGTTTAGGTCTCGGGGCATTTTTAGGCCTAATTAGTACCCCGGGAGGGCATTTTGGACATTTCACATTTTTGGGTAATTAAACCCACGAATTTTGTAGGGTTATATCAGATGAAAAGTTTCATCTTCTAGGGTTAACAAAATGAAATACCAATGAAGACCATTGGAGAGGAAGAGGAGAAGCTCTCCAAGGAGTTCTAGGCCAAGAACACCTCCTATTGCACCGCCGTCACCACCAAGGCGTAGATTGCGCGATAGGGAACACAACCACATCAAAATCGTCTGCAAATCAGAACACCAAAAATCCCAGGCAAGTGTTTATCTTGTTTATTTCGTTGATGCATCTTTCATATTAGTGTAGGAATGATTATGATGAGTTTGATGGAAAAAAACCTAAGATATGAGATAGAAAATCGCATGTAGTGATGGATTAATTGTTATACTGGAAACTCCTTAACATGTAGAGGATTAAACCACGAATTTATGAGGTGTAGATGAAGAAAACTCTGGAAAAGATGGATTAGAACCAGGTTAATGAAATTTTAGGGTTCTTAAAGTTTTATATGAATTTGGGGCTTGTTAATCCATGTTTAAAAGTAGAAATCTACATGCTTTACGTTGGAATTTCATAATATGATGATATAATGTCAGTAGTATAAATTTTGGGTCGATTGGGTATGAAAAATATGGATTTGGTGAAGGTTAGAAGATGAAACCCGTAACTGCAATTCTGCAGAAATCGCAATACCTGCTTAATCGATCGATCGAGCCCAGAGCTTCGATCGATCGAAGGTTCAATCGATCGAGCCCCAGACCTCGATCGATCGACACCTCCTGGCAGACTCCTATTTCCTTTTTAAATGAGTTAAATCCAATTTATTGTGAGAAAATTCTTGGGCATCCTTAATAAAATGTTTTGGGAGATAGGGAAGACCAGTAGGATATGTGAATAGATTTTGGGACCCTTGATGTCGGGCGAAGATTGTATTTTGGGGGAATTACATAAGGGTCGATAAATTTATGACTTAAAGAGAGAGACACGTAAGAGAGTTACTTTGGGACAAATGTGTATACCTACTGAATCCTATAAGTTGGAGAATAAAGCCATGAGAGTTGTGTGGTACGTTGGAATAATACCGAATCAAAGGTTAGAAACGAACCGTTATAAGTGTTTACTAAAATATAATAATATGGAAAATGTCGTAATTATGGGAATTGAGAATATACCCAATATTGATATGGTAATATTAGTATAGTTATATGATTGTGTATGCATATACTATCTATGTGTGAAAATCATGCCCATGCTACTTGCTATCCCTGAGGTTTCCGCGCTGGGACAGTCTTATCTCGATGGGACCTTTATGGGGGATATTGACTTGTACCCTAGAAGATATATATCCTTGGTACAGGCTATCGATGTGATTGTTCGGACGGTCCTAAGAGACGCGGGCATGTGCCATCCTCTTAGAGACTTGGAATCTATTCTTCGCCTCATCTTGTTTGTGTATAGATATCCTTGGTACAGGCTATCGCAGTGATAGTTTAGACGGTCCTAAGGGACTTGGAATCTATACTTCGCCTCAATATTGTTTGAGTATGTGTTAATACAATTAGAGAGTGATTCCGAATTTGTATTCCCCTTAATGTGAGTGATATGGGGTTTGGATAGTAGAGTATGCCCGCACCATAGTTATTATTTGGGGTGCTGTTATGATATATATATTTTCGAGTAGTTAATATATATATATGAAAATTATGAAATCTGGGACTACCTACTGTGATTTGATATGTAGGACATGGTTGATGACTCAAATTGTAAATACTTGTTTTGAGAAAGTATAATATGAAATTGGAAAGCTTTATTGATTAATAAAGTCAAAATGAGAACTTTGGTTACTAATTGAAATATTCTTTTCAAACAATTGAATCGTGAAATTTGAATCTTACGAGTAATATAAGATAAGTTAAATGATTGGGAAGATTAGTGCGATAAATGATAAGACAACCCGTTGGGAAGGTTAGTGCGATAGGTGTGCACATTAGAAGAGAGGTGAGAATTTCTCAAGAGAGTGTCGCACTAATATGTTGTTGCATTGGCCTGTATCAATTTAAATACTTGCTAAACAATTTTTAAAACCATATACACTATTGGGCTCTGACCCGTTTTTCTCTCTCTCTCTCTCTTGTATATATATATATGTATGTATTACAGGTGCCCAGCCACAGGGGCGTCTTACTTAGGATCCTTTGGGAGGAACGTGCTACAGCTTAGGTGGGAGTTGCAGGCATGTTGTTTAGACGACTTCATCCATTCGATTCTACTCCTAGTTCAGTTTTATCTAGCAGGGGCATGTGTCGCCCTCTTTCTATTATTTAGTTGGTATTGTCAGAGATTGTAATTTTTACTTTCAGTACCTTTATTTCGGGATTTATTACTGTCAGGATGTTTTCCCTTTAGTGTTGTAAATGTTGGGACTTTGAATGTTAAATGTTTATAGTAATTGAATTATGTTCCAGGTTAATTATTGTATGATTCTTATTTATTGAAAATTTTGTTACTAATTAAATAAAATAATTTTCCTAAAAAAATAAAATTGCTCAGAAATGCTGAAAAATTGTTTTGACACCTAGCTTAATTAATTAGGGTGTTAATTTGGAAAAGTTTATTTTTACGACAGTGATGCTAAGAATGAACCAACTGTTCACCTTGATTTTAATTTAATAAAGGAGTGATCGCCCAGTATTTAATTAGGCGGGGTGTCACAGGTGGTATCAGAGCATCAGGTTCTAGTGTCCATAGGATCTATACGGCTTATTATGCTTTCAGCGTTGCTTTGTTTGTTATAGAGACCTATGTTTAGGATTGTCGATTCCTTTGACGAGATTTCGTTCTCCTGCTATAATGTGTATACACTAGTGAATTCTAATTTCGTTGGGATGTATGCGTGTGCCGAGCGATGACGGATGTCAGAAGAGGACCGTTAAGCGTACATCAGGAGGCAGGGCTCAGTTGAGATTATGAAATATATCCGAGGATGATGACCGTAGTCGAGGTCACCTCCATTATGGCACGAGAAGCCACGACTAGAAAGGAGACTAAGGTGCAGCAATGATTTTTAAATGCTTTTATAGTCAAATGAGGTGCGAGGGTAAACTTACCCAACGTATTACAAAAACGTGTAGAGACTGTCAGTGGGAAATTTTAGAAACGCGAAAATTGTATGTGTTTACTAAAGGAGGTAAAGTATCCAAAGGCTTAAATATAGGACGGAGTGTGGCAAACTGAAAGTGAAAATTTAGAGAAAATTTTCTTGGCTTTCGGGACGAAATTATAATGGTTGGAGTCAACCACCAATTTTAGAAATGGAATGCTATGCCTATAGGAGAACCTTAGGTACAGTGATGACTGTATGTTCCTTCCTTAACTGTTCAGGATTAGAAGCAAACGTGGTTCTGAACTCATCGCAGGAGGGCATGACAGAAGTCCAATTGTGGATATGAATCCTAATCGTTAGCAAATTTTGTATCGAAAGAGGTAGATACTAGTGGAGGAAACGACTCCAAGTGGGAGACCAACTTGTAATAATAGTTGATAATACTCGAGGAGGAAATTCTGATGGACGACCGATTCAGAGGTTGACAATGTCATATTTTGTCAATATAGATGATAACACTTCTTTGTGGGGGAAGTTAAAGGAAATCGAAGAATTTTGTCGAGAATAAGACTGAATACAACGGTGGTGGTATAGCACCACAAAAGAGTGTGGATACACATCAGGAAAACCATTTAAATGCTTTAGATAGTTAAATTCTTACCAAGTGATGGTAAATTCAGTAAGTACTATTATAGATAGTAACATGATCTTTATGGCCTAAAAAGCTAAGGGAACAACCGGGATGGCTAACAGGAATCGAGTCTACTAAGTCCGAGAGAAGGACAATCCTAACATGGTTAGTAGGACAGGTGATAAGTGGATTATGTATTGAGGTATTTTGGTGCGGAGTGAAATTGCTTGCAATAATATGTTCCAAAGTGAGAAAAAAGGGACAAGAATACGGTGCCTAGTAAAGGACGACGATTAAAAATAATTTTGGTTTGGTTTGGGCAGACGTGTTACGTCCGAAAACCATTTGTGTAGTCAAGACGATTGCCAGGATGGAAGTATAAGTTGTATCCTTAGAGGATGCGGCGTGTTTATGTGACACGAGCGAGTCACCATATTTTGTTCATTACTAGATTAGCATGTGAGACGAGTTTAATGCATATCATTATAAATGTTACCATTATGTGAATTTTTTTCCTTAGTATAGCGGGATTTTTCTTTGGTGCTATCCGCGGGGGATGAATGAGTATATTAACAGTGTTTTATACTTTATTGAGGCTACTTGTTGTAGTGATGCGATACACGAGTATGATATTATCTTTGTTAAAATGTTATAAAAATGGGTAGTATGATGGTGGGCATTTATTGCAAGGCTATCGGAGTAGTTGCATTGGTGCAACATGTTTTATGTTTGCTTTGGCGAGGCTTTACCTGTAAGAAGGTTGGACTTGAACTTATATTATCTATCCAAGAGACTTCGGAGGAGATAGTGGGCTCGAGATATTCGATGCCAATGTATGTATAGACTTTGTCAGTATGATTCGGTATGTATCGGGACTTACCGTTGAGCGAAAATATTTGACGCAGTATTATGTTTGGCACTCCGGACTTAGTGATAGGAAGAGTGCATTGTTATATTTATCCTTTAGAGATATGGGAGTTAATAGTTATACCCCTATTATTAGGGAAGGGAATTTCGAGAATTCCAATCATATGTATCAGAGGTTTATAAAATGCTATTACCATCAACCAATACGGGATGATAGTGAAATTGGTGAAACGTTCTTTGTTAAGCATAATTACGGGAGAAATTGTAACTTTTCTGTCAAGGGACGGAATAAAGGGGTATATACTATGGACGGAGGACCTAACAGATTTCGATAACCGACAATGCTGGGTAGTAGTGTATCGGGGGGTTCCTTGTTTGGATTTCGCTTTGCGAGACATCCCACGCATGAAACTTAGCGTAAGGTTGGAAATAGGGAGAAGTTTGGTCACTACTCCATGAGTTCGGTACCCTGGTCGAAATGGGATCAAGTAATTATGTATGTAAGTTGGAAGTTAAATTTTGTTTTAAGGTCATTGGAGCCGGACTTTTGTGGTAGGAAAGCATTGAAAGTTATCCCCACGAGTTGAGGGGTGGAACGATGATAAAGAGTTGGAATGATTTTTAGCATGGATTATCTGGAAAGAACTTTATATTATACAAAAGAGATAACCTGTAATTATTTTGATGAAGAGAGCGTTAGTGATTTATTTTGGTTGTTGTACCTATTTGGGAAAATTGTTGTACTTATCTGAGGAAGGTTGAGAATTATTATTCCTCTTTTATTGTCATGGAATTTGAATGCCCTATTCCTTCTATTCCGTTGAATTTAGTTAGTCCTACAGATGAGTAGCACGCCGTTCGCTCTCCCAGGACGGTCGGAGTGTTGCAAAAATGTGGACATCTTGATTAACTACACTTAAAATAGTCCGAGTCGAAGGGACGTGGTAATAGACGTCTGAAATAAATGTTTGTGGGACTAGTATAACGAAGTGGAATTGATAGAGTGGATTAAACGTCACATGAGGGGCGCTAATCCATACATAAGTGTGCAATTAGAATAGCACGCCCTAACTTGATTGGAAGGCTGTGGGAAGCCATTCAAGAATTGGTATTCCTTGAATAGAGTAGAATTTAATTGTTATGAAGCACACCCGGAGCGGAGTTGTTATTAGTCAAGAGTGAGAGCGACTTGCGCATACAAAGAGTAATGATGTTAGTATAGTATAAGAGATCCAGAAGTGCGCTTCGTGGAGAGAAGAGCACGGGTCGGAACTTTCGGCATACTCGAAGGAAGGAAGGGGAGTATTACGTGTCACTTAATGTGAGACATTTCAAGGGAAGAATCGATGTTTAGCGAGACGTAGTGAGTAGTCTCTACATGAACTGCCCATAGGTAAGGTTTAGTTGAAAGAGGAGAATCAACCAAAGAATTTTTTGTTTATCGAAAATTCCTGAAATTGGAAGAGGTTGGTAAAGTCGGTAAAGTTCTTGGATGGGTTGCCATCCTCAAAACAAGATCAAGGGTTTATCCCGAACATGTGAATTAAGTCACCGAGAAGGAAGTGGTTGATATTCCTTTGGGCTGGCTTACAATATTAACTAGTATGCCCCAGACTTCTTTTGAAAGGAAGGATCGCACCAGTGCATGGTCCGGCGCAGTATAAATTTCTGAATCACGAAGAGATTGGTGAATCCCACCTTTGAAATGGGATTTCAGGAACCATCGGAGATAAGATTTCGTTTCGAGTAGGATGTATCACCCTTAGCCAGGGAATAAGCGCATGGTGATTAAAGATTAATGGAGCCATGTGAAGGAAATATTGGAATCTTGGTACGATGATTTCAAGCATGCTCTGTAGAAGCACTCGTACTTGTTTGTTTCGTACGAGGTGCTTATTAAGGTTTTGTTATTGAAGAACCTCGACTATTCTCCTTCCACATGTTTAGAGGAGAGTAGATAACCAGAATTTTTGATCGGTCGAGAAAATATCCGATATCTTTGGTGGAATTCCACGACTGTTTTACGCAGTTAGGAGTGGTCGAATGTTCGTATGATCTTCTCAGATTAAGATTTTTGTGTATGAATAAATACGAGTAGTTTGTCATATAGTGAGGTGCGGCCTCCTAATGATAGTGAGATAAGGAAATTATAACATATAGGCATGACCTATGCGAATGTTTTCGGGTGGGAGCACAATGTGAAGTGTCTCCAATGAGAATGTAAAAAAATGTTGCTGTGAGGAAAAAGCTATAGTGATTGAGCGTCGTACTATGTAGATAGTTTGCGTACTGACATGGATATCCAGAATTGTGCTACCTGGTAGGCCTTATTTTCCGAATTTTGGGACGAAATTCCGTTATTAGGGGGGAAGTATGTAATACCCCGTATATTCATGGCTTTTAAATTTAAGGATTTATTTAATTTAATTGAGATAAATTAATTTAATTTTAATTCGGAATGTTGTTTTAAATATTTACTAGCGTGACGAGAGTTAGTAATTCTTGGAAATTTGTTATTTGTGGCATATTACTGGATGAGTATAGTAATATATGAGATTTATTTTTTTATAATATTGTCACGTGTGAATAAAATGACAATTGTGGAAATTTAAGTCAGGACGTGCCTGTGTCGTGTCGGGACTAAATATGGATTAATAAAAGTGAATATTTTATAAGTTGTTCGTATGGTCGTTTTGAGTGCGCCAACCCGTCCGAAAGGGTCGAGATAGTCAGAAAAGTATACCCGGGGGTTTAGTTTAGGTCTCGGGGCATTTTTAGGCCTAATTAGTACCCCGGGAGGGCATTTTGGACATTTCACATTTTTGGGTAATTAAACCCACGAATTTTGTAGGGTTATATCAGATGGAAAGTTTCATCTTCTAGGGTTAACATAATGAAATACTAATGAAGACCATTGGAGAGGAAGAGGAGAAGCTCTGCAAGGAGTTCTAGGCCAAGAACACCTCCTATTGCACCGCCGTCACCACCAAGGCGTAGATTGCGCGACGGGGAACACAACCACATCAAAATCGTCTGCAAATCAGAACACCAAAAATCCCAGGCAAGTGTTTATCTTGCTTATTTCGTTGATGCATCTTTCATATTAGTGTAGGAATGATTATGATGAGTTTTATGGAAGAAAACCTAAGATATGAGATAGAAAATCGCATGTAGTGATGGATTAATATGATGATATAATGTCAGTAGTATAAATTTTGGGTCGATTGGGTATGAAAAATATGGATTTGGTGAAGGTTAGAAGATGAAACCCGTAACTGCAATTCTGCAGAAATCGCAATACCTGCTTGATCGATCGATCGAGCCCAGAGCTTCGATCGATCGAAGGTTCAATCGATCGAGCCCCAGACCTCGATCGATCGACCCCTCCTGGCAGACTCCTATTTCCTTTTTAAATGAGTTAAATCCAATTTATTGTGAGAAAATTCTTGGGCATCCTTAATAAAATGTTTTGGGAGATAGGGAAGACCAGTAGGACATGTGAATAGATTTTGGGACCCTTGATGTCGGGCGAAGATTGTATTTTGGGGGAATTACATAAGGGTCGATAAATTTATGACTTAAAGAGAGAGACACGTAAGAGAGTTACTTTGGGACAAATGTGTATACCTACTGAATCCTATAAGTTGGAGAATAAAGCCATGAGAGTTGTGTGGTACGTTGGAATAATACCGAATCAAAGGTTAGAAACGAACCGTTATAAGTGTTTACTAAAATATAATAATATGGAAAATGTCGTAATTATGGGAATTGAGAATATACCCAATATTGATATGGTAATATTAGTATAGTTATATGATTCTGTATGCATATACTATCTATGTGTGAAAATCATGCCCACGCTACTTGCTATCCCTGAGGTTTCTGCGATGGGACAGTCTTATCTCGATGGGACCTTTATGGGGGATATTGACTTGTACCCTAGAAGATAGATATCCTTGGTACAGGCTATCGATGTGATAGTTCGGACGGTCCTAAGAGACGCAGGCATGTGCCATCCTCTTAGAGACTTGGAATCTATTCTTCGCCTCATCTTGTTTGTGTATAGATATCCTTGGTACAGGCTATCGCAGTGATAGTTCAGACGGTCCTAAGGGACTTGGAATCTATACTTCGCCTCAATATTGTTTGAGTATGTGTTAATACAATTCGAGAGTGATTCCGAATTTGTATTCCCCTTAATTTGAGTGATATGGGGTTTGGATAGTAGAGTATGCCCGCACCATAGTTATTATTTGGGGTGCTGTTATGATATATATATTTTCGAGTAGTTAATATATATATATGAAAATTATGAAATCTGGGACTACCTACTGTGATTTGATATGTAGGACATGGTTGATGACTCAAATTGTAAATACTTGTTTTGAGAAAGTATAATATGAAATTGGAAAGCTTTATTGATTAATAAAGTCAAAATGAGAACTTTGGTTACTAATTGAAATATTCTTTTCAAACAATTGAATCGTGAAATTTGAATCTTACGAGTAATATAAGATAAGTTAAATCATTGGTAAGATTAGTGCGATAAATGATAAGACAACCCGTTGGGAAGGTTAGTGCAATAGGTGTGTACATTAGAAGAGAGGTGAGAATTTCTCAAGAGAGTGTCGCACTAATATGTTGTTGCATTGGCCTGTATCAATTTAAATACTTGCTAAACAATTTTTAAAATCATATACACTATCGGGCTCTGACCCGTTTTTCTCTCTCTCTCTCTCTCTCTCTCTCTTGTATATATATATATATGTATGTATTACAGGTGCCCAACCACAGGGGCGTCTTACTTAGGATCCTTTGGAAGGAACGTGCTGCAGCTTAGGTGGGAGTTGCAGGCCTGTTGTTTAGACGACTTCATCCATTCGATTCTACTCCTAGTTCAGTTTTATCCAGCAGGGGCATGTGTCGCCCTCTTTCTATTATTTAGTTAGTATTGTCAGAGATTGTAATTTTTACTTTCAGTACCTTTATTTCGGGGTTTATTACTGTCAGGATGTTTTTCCTTTAGTGTTGTAAATGTTGGGACTTTGAATGTTGAATGTTTATAGTAATTGAATTATGTTCCAGGTTAATTTTTGTATGATTCTTACTTATTGAAAATTTTGTTACTAATTAAATAAAATAATTTTCCTAAAAAAATAAAATTGGTCAGAAATGCTGAAAAATGGTTTTGACACCTAGCTTAATTAATTAGGGTGTTAATTTGGAAAAGTTTATTTTTACGACAGTGATGCTAAGAATGAACCAACTGTTCACCTTGATTTTAATTTAATAAAGGAGTGATCGCCCGGTATTTAATTAGGCGGGGTGTCACACAGATCTACTAGACTAAAAATAAAGAAGTTGGTAGCAATAAGATTACCTCTAAACAACTAGGGAAAGTCACATACAATAATCAGTCTACCTACACTACCGTGTAGAAAGATGTTTGACTCCATGTGTTCGCTGAAAAATTCCAAAGTTGCAAGATGAGTGAATGAAGATGATGTAAATGTTAGTGAATACTCATTCAAGATGAGTGAATGAATGTAATGTTTTCTCCTTTGTTTATAATCTGTAAAAACTATTTTTCGAAAATAAAAATTTTATTCTAAAATTTTCTTAATATGTTTTGTACAGATTTTTTTTAATTATATTAAAAATAGTTTGACATAGATTTAAACTTTAATTAGACTAGTAAAATATAGTGTTTACTATTTTACTATAATTATGTGTTATATAATTCAGAATATTATTTAGAATTATTGTTAATATTTATTTAGTTTTAATTATATTTGAAAGAAATTGTTGTACAAAATTTTGTATTCTGTTTTGATAAATTCATTACAAATGAGTAATATCATTGATAAAAATTCTGCTTTTGTAACATAAATGGAATCACAAAGTACGAACATAGTCCCACCAATCATGAATGTGACACATGTGACTATTGTTGCCCCCGTGAACATGCCACATGGGGAGAAACCGAAAAAAAAAAATCGGGGCTGATTTTAATCGATGGCAAGGGCAGATGTACTTTTATCTCATAACCTTCCAATTGGCAAGGTTCGTTTACGAGGATTGCCCCTATTTGTAAGAAGGAGATGAAATTAAAAAAGTTATTGCCGTGAAAGCATGGAAACATTCTGACAATCTATGTCGAAACTACATCTTGACATGCTTGGACAAGACATTGTACTATCTGTACACCACCATGACAACCGCTAAGGAATATTGGAATTCTTTGGAGAATAAGTACAAAACTAAAGATGCGGGTATGATGAAATTCATCGTAGGCCGTTTTCTAGACTTCAAAATTGTTGACTCCAAGCCGATATTGCACAAGTTCAAGAACCCCAGGTTATTCTTCATGACATTCATGCTGAAGGAATGCCAGTCAGTGATACTTTTCAAGTGGCGGCGATAATTGAAAAATTGCCTCCATCAGGGAATTTGTTCAAAAATTATCTCAAGCACAAATGCAAGGAGATGAATGTTGAAGAATTGGTAGTGCGACTGCGGATTGAAGAAGACAATCATGAATCTAAAAAAAAGTGGGAAGAACATCATGGAGTCCAAGGCTCATGTGGTTTGTAAAGGCGATAGGCCCCCAATTTTAAAATACTCTACTACAAAAAGTAATTTACTTTTATATAGATGCGGAAACGAGATGGTTCAATTAAACACACACAAACACCAAATTTTAATTTATTTCAAATTAAAATTAAATCAAAGTGAAATTAAATTAAACGACACATGGATATTTCACTTAAACCAATTTAACCCAAGTCCTAGAAATTTGCCTAAGTCATGTTTTCAATATCATCAAGTTAGGCCAAACCAATTTTATCAAATTAAGTGAAGACTTGAATCAAATTAACTTTTACTCAAATTATTATGTAGCAGCAAATTAAACAAGAGTAGTGATTTAAACCAATTTTATCTTTTTACCTAAGCATGTGTTCTAGGTGAGTTATGCAAAAGATAACATAAACAATGAAACACTACGCCGCGATGTACGATGCAAAACCCACAAACGGGAAACAACCTCGGACGACCCTATCCATAAGTCCACTAAGTATGGTATTTTACAAGTACAAGACACGAAAGACTTACAACACTCGACTAGACTCCTTTTAAGCCCCGATGCTCCTTCTTGTACCGACCTTCGCTTAGTTGACAATCTCGGACTCCACCGTAACCTTGGAAGCCACCAATGAGGAACTAGGAAGCAACCGTCAACCACACATAGTGCCTTTCACCATGTGAGACTGCCGCAGCCAAAACAAACTTCTTCTTCTTTGAGGGATTTAGAAGTAAAGACAAACACTCTTCCAATGGTAGATATAGAAACCGGTGCCAAAATTTCAAGTAATGTATATATATATATATTAAAACTTGGATTAAAACAACAATTGGGTGTAACACAAGTGTTTAAGGATTTTTCTCACTTTAGTTTGCATTAAATGAAAAATACAAAAAGATTTTTGTTTATCATTTGTTTATCATTTTTTTAATTTAGGCTTAATGAAAAAATACAAATGATTTTTGTGTGTCTTTTGAGTAAAAATTTTTTTTGGTTAAAAATGACAAAAAATCAAAAAGATTTTTGTATGACTTAAACGTTTGGTTAAAAGATTTTTGTCATTTTTTAACAAAAAAAAAATTTACTCAAAAGACACACAAAAATCATTTGTATTTTTTCATTAAGCCTAAATTAAAAAATGAAACACAGATGATAAACAAAAATCTTTTTGTATTTTTCATTTAATGCAAACTAAAATGAAAAAAATCCTTAAACACTTGTGTTACGCCCAATTGTTGTTTTAATCCATGTTTCAATATATATATGTACATTACTTGAAATTTTGGCACCGATTTCTATCTCTACCATTGGAAGAGTGTTTGGGTTTACTTTTAAATCCCTCAAAGAAGAAGAAGTTTGTTTTGTCTGCGGCATTCTCACATGGTGAAAGGCACTATGTGTGGTTAACGGTTGCTTCCTAGTTCCTCATTGGTAGATTCCAAGGTTCCGGTGGAGTCCGAGATTGTCAACTAGGCGGAGGTCGGTACAAGAAGGAGCATCGGGGCTTGAAAGGAGTCGAGTCGAGTGTTGTAAGTCTTTCGTGTCTTGTACTTGTAAAATACCATACTTAGTGGACTTATGGCTAGGGTCGTCCGAGGTTGTTTCTCGTTTGTGGGTTTTGCATCGTACATCGCGGTGTAGTGGTTCATTGTTTATGTTATCTTTTGCATAACTCACCTAGAACACATACTTAGGTAAAAAGATAAAATTGGTTTAAATCACTACTCTTGTTTAATTTGGTGCTACATAATAATTTGGGTAAAAGTTAATTTGATTCAATTCTTCACTTAATTTGATAAAATTGGGTTGGCCTAATTTGGTAATATTAAAAACATGACTTAGGCAAATTTCTAGGACTTGGGTTAAATTGGTTAAAGTGAAATATCCATGTGTCGTTTAATTTAATTTCTTTTTGGTTTAATTTTAATTTGAAAGAAATTAAAATTTGGTGTTTGTGTGTGTGTGTGTGTGTTTAATTGAACCATCTCGCTTCCGCATCTATATAAAAGGAAATTACTTTTTGTAGTAAAGTATTTTAAAATTGGGGGCCTATCGCCTTTACAAATTAAAGGTCCTAAATTCAAACGTAAGCGTGATGGGGGAGGAACATCTAAGCTAAGAAAGACGTTCAAAGGTAAATGCTACAATTGCAGCAAGCCAGGACACCGCTCAAGCGAGTGTTATAAACCAAAGAATGCTAAAAAGAATAATGCTAAACCAAATGTGACGGAGGGTGAGAACATTTTCGATGGTATCGAAGACATAAATCTTTTTGTTGTTGTCTCTGAATGCAATTTGGTAGGAAATACCAAGAAATGGTGGGTGGACACTGGGGCTACACGCTATAGTTGTGCAAAAAAATGGATGTTCACTACTTAAGAGGCTTTGGAAAATGAGGAGACCCTTTTTATGGGGAACTCTTCGAGTTCTAAATTTGTGGGGCAAGGAAAGGTTATTTTGAAAATAACTTCGAGAAAGGAACTCACTCTTAACAATGTGTTGCACGTGCCTAACATCCGTAAAAATATGATTTTCGAATCGTTTCTAAGCAAGAATAGGTTTAAATGTGTTTGTTTCTGATAAGTTTGTGTTGTCCAAAAATGATGTGTATGTCGAAAAGGGCTACCTGTCTGAGGGGCTCTTTAAAATGAATGTAATGGCATTGATGCCTAAGGCATACCCTCTGAATGAAATTTGTAGTTCTACTTATATGATTGAGTCATTTAATATTCGACATGCTAGATTATGACATGTTAATTTTGATACCTTTCATAGATTAATTAACTTAGAATTTTTGCCAAAATTTAATATTGATAAAAGTCATAAATGTGATATTTGTGTGGAATCTAAATTAGCTAGGTTAGCTTTTCATTCTATTGAAAGGATCACCGAACCATTAGATTTAATTTACACAGATATTTGTTATTTAAAATTTGTACAAACTAGAGGTGAAAAAAAGTATTTTATCACTTTTATTGATGATTGCATAAAATATTGCTATGTATATTTATTACATAGTAAAGATGGGGCTATTAATGCATTTAAACAATATAAGAATGAAGTTGAGAATCAATTAAGCAAAAAGATAAAGGCTATTATTAGTGATAGAGGATGTGAATATGAATATCCATTTGAAGAATTTTGTTTTGAAAATGGAATTATTCATCAAACCACTACTCCTTATTCTCCTCAATCGAATGGCAATGCTGAACACAAAAACAGTACATGGAAGGAAATGATTAACTCTGTGTTAATAAGTTCAGGAGCTCCATAGAATTTGGGGGGGGGGGGGGGGAGCCTTATTAACTTCTAATTATATTCTTAACAAAGTACCACGCAAGAAAACTCATAAGACACCTTATGAGTTATGGAAAGGTCGAAAACCTTCCTATTAATATTTACGAGTGTGGGGGTGCTTAGGCAAGGTAATGGTTCCTAAACCTAAAAAGGTAAAAGTAGGATAAAAAATCGTTGACTGTATATTCACCGATTATGCTATTAATAGCAGTGCATATCATTTCTTTGTTTGTAAATCTGAGATTTCGAACATTCATGTAAATACGGTTATTTAATCGAGGGACGCTTCATTTCTTGAAAATGAATTTCCATATAACATGACTCGAGAATTTGGTCCTTCTAAAAGGACAAGTCAATCTACTACAAGTGGTACTCATCAACCTATTAAACCAATAGAGGATGAACCAAGATGTAGAAAAATAGCAAAGACCTCGACTTCTTTCGGTCTGGATTTTCTAACATATTTGCTAGAAAATGAACCTCAATCGTACAAAGAAGCGACATCCTTACCCGATGCTTCTAATTGGAAAGAAGAAATTAATAGCGAAATTGAATCCATATTACAAAATCACACATGGGAACTAGTGGATCTTCCACCAGCTTCAAAATCGTCAGGTTATAAATGGATCTTCAAAAAGAAGTTGAAGGCCGATGGATCAATTGATAAATATAAAGCTAAACTTGTAGCGAAAGGCTATAGGCAAAAGTAAGGGTTGGATTACTTTGACACATATTCACTCGTAACAATTATTATATCCATTCGAATGTTAATAGCAATATCTGCTATTAATGGAGTTGAAATACATCAAATGGATGTAAAAACCGCATTCTTAAATGGTGAACTGGACGAGAAAATTTATATGGAGCAACCTGAAGGATTCAAGGATCCCGAACAAGAAGGAAAAGTATGTAAGCTTGTTAAATTAATTTACGGATTAAAACAAGCACCTAAGCAATGGCATGAAAAATTTGATAATGCAATGTTATCAAATGGTTTCAAAATTAACGAATGCGATAAATGTGTTTAATTTAAATACATTCAAAATGGATATGTCATTCTATGCCTCGATGTTGATGATATGCTTATCATGGGTAGTATCCTGGAAATTGTCAAAACTACAAAATAAATGTTGAGTAGTCGATTTGACATGAAAGATTGGGGTATCAACGATGTTATATTAGGAATTAAGATTTCTAAAAACATTAGATGTACTTATATTATCTCAGTCTCATTACATAGAGAAAGTACTTGAAAAATTCAAGAAGTATGATATCAGTCCCACCACGACACCTTTAGATGTAAATTTACATCTAGCAAGAAATAATGGTGAAAGCATATCTCAACTAGAATACTCCTATATTATCGATAATTTAATGTATATCGTGAACTGTACACGACCAGACATAACATACTCGATAAGTAAGAAAAGTCAATTTACAAGTAATCTAGGAAGAGATCACTGGAAGAAAATATTAAGAGTTTTGTGTTATTTAAAATACACTCAAAACTATGGACTGCACTACTCAAAATATCCATCTATTGTTGAAGGACATTGCGATGAAAATTAGATATCCAATAAAAAAGACTCTAAGTATACGAGTGGGTATGTGTTTTCCCTTGGAGGTGCAGCCGTATCTTGGAAATCCTCAAAACAAACTTGCATTGATAGATTGACAATGGAATCTAAATTCATTGCACTAGACAAGGCTAGAGAAGAAGATAAATGGCTTTGAAACTTCTTAGAGGATATTCCAAATTGGTGAAAACATGTGCCCGCAATATGTATACATTATGATAGTCAATCGGCGATTGGAAGGGCACAGAATTACATTTATAACGGAAAGTCCGGACATATTCATCGTAGACATAATATCGTTAGACAACTTATCTCAAATGGGATTATCTCAATTGACTATGTAAAGTCAAAGGATAATATATCGGATCCAATAACGAAAGGTTTAAACCAAGAGCAAGTTGAAATATCATTGAGAGGAATGGTTCTAAAGCCTATAAATAAATAAGAATCAGTATAGTGGCAACCTAACTTAGGTGAATGGAGATCCCAAGATCTAGGTTCAATGGACAAAACCGAACTACATCGTATTCAGTAAGCACGGGAGGATATTTAATCCTATCCATTCCAAAGATGATATAGTGCACATCTGCCACGAAATTAGGATAAGTTATGCTTTTAATGACATCCATATCTTAGTATGTCTAAGTGGGGTATTGCAGGATACTCTTTATGGAAGTCACCTACTTGAGTAAGAAGGAGACCATTTCTATGAGAATAATGAAAGGCAAATTCTCTAAAAGACTCACGAAACCAAGTGGTGTTCATGTCCAAAATGAACACAAATGTGAGAACTAACTGTGTTGAAGAATTATTGTTTGAATACTATTATCTATGTTTACAAAAATGGTTGACGATTCAAAAATGTGAAGTCTACTGATTAACCAAGTAAATTCGATGGTATATCACTAAGGAAAGTTTATGGCCACTAGGCTACTTCTCCCGATGCAATAAATCTTCTGCTTTTACTCAACCTACGTTTGCATCTGCATTTGCTTCTGCATCTTCTTTGTTTCTATTTATAGTGATATATCATTCATGTGGCGGATTGTTAAAAAAATTGGACATAATGCTGTCTAGAATTTTCTGGACAGAATTTTGAGCAATTTTGAGCTCAAATTTAGATAGGACCCACACCTCGATAATTATGGGACCATATACGAACGCGTTCTCCTTTATAAGGAGATTAACATAGTATATCCACATGTACAATTTGATTACATTATGTAGGGGTGTGCAAAAAAACCATTAACCCGAAGAACCGAACCAAACCGACCTTCGTGGGTTGGGTTGGTTCGAGTTTTTTTCTCCACGGGCTGGTTCTGGTTCCAAAAAAATGAGAACCGAAGTGTTCGGTTCGGTTCTCAGTTTTATACCTGAACCGAACCGAACCGAACCGAGAACCAAACCCATGGAACCGAACCAAAAAGCCGAACCAAAGAACCTACTCGAGAACCGACCCATGAACCAGAACCATTAACTAACCCACGAACCAGAACCATTAATGAAAACCGCGAACCAGAACCGCGAACTAGAACCGCAAACCAGAACCACGAACCAAACCATGAACCAGAACCGCAAACCAAAACCAAGAACCAGAACCATGAACCAACCCGAACCAAACCGAGAACCGATGGTTCGGTTCCGAACCGAACCGACCAATTTTGGTTCTGGTTCTGGTTCTGGTTCTGGTTCCAAAACCATGGAACCGATCAATTTCGGTTCTGGTTCTGGTTCCGTAGTGGAACCGAACCGAACCGAACCATGTCCACCCCTAACATTATGAATGATAAATATGTCCCCAAAGTGACTCACAAGGCAATTAAAATTAATGAATTGGGTATGTTTTAACTCTTGTCCCACATTGGAAGAGTAGTGGAAAAGTGATGAGTTAATAAAACCCAAAGTATGGACTAAGGCTTGGATGCTTTGGAGTATCGTAACTCTTTGAAGGGGAAATGGCCTACACTATTCAAGTGTTGGGCTTGGGCCAAAAGCCCACATGTGCGCGTGCGCCGTCCGTCCGTCTGATTGGCTCGGTGCACAGAAGCTGATCGGGGGTGTCCGCCTCCTACTCTCTGCTTAAGGCCCCATAAAACTTGAGTTCTTTCAGATTGATATCCCCTTTTTTGGGGCATCTTTTCTTACTTTTCTCTACATTAAAAATACCAGCAATGTGAGTTAGTGGAAATCAGAAATAAAAAAGAGGAAAAATAAGTAATGAAATAGTAACCTATCCCATGCCCTGAAAGGGGACATATGTGACCATCATAAGCCACTTAAGAGGGAAGCGAAGCATATTTCCAGTTCTTGACCACTAAGGCATTATCCCAGTAATCCTTACTGGAATCCGACAAGTTCACTACTAAAGCCTTATTGGCTTGTCTTGTTTTTAAATAAAAAGATCTCTCGCCAATAGTAACCCACTTATAGCAATACATTAACTCTGGAATCCCGATATGGGTCCCATAGAGTTCGTTCAACCTACTCAAGCCATTCATAACCCTCTAGGTATTGGGGGTAACTTTTGTAGGAACTACATCGAAATATTGACAGAAGTGAAGGAAAAGAGAGTTTGGGGGAAATGTAATACCACACTCAGCTATGAATAAAGTTGGGATCCAATGACCCTCAACTAGAGAGTAAACATCAAGAGGAGCACGAGGTATCTCTAAGTCTACCCAAGATGGGATTTTATTTTTCTCTCTAAACTCCTCTAAAAAATCCTTATCCACGATGTGAACTATGATTAAAAAAGAGGAAAAGAAGGTAAAATAGAAAAAAAGAAAGGGGTCTTACAGAGATTTAAGGATTCAGCAAGAACCAAAGAAAATGGAGGCAAATGATTGCGTAAGAAGGAGCTTGAAGACAAAGAGATTGCAACAATTCGGAAAGTTTGAGGTAAAGTGGGAACAGGGGAAAGCTCTGTGCCTTTTATAGCTTACTTAGAAAATGGTAAAAGCAATGATTATATGTCCTAATGATTGACATTCTTACGGCGACATGACTTCAGATGGGAAAATATCGATATGCCCTTTGGCAGTTCATTAATTTTTCAATTATTACAAAAATGCCACTCTCAAACAACACCAGTAGAAATTTTTACAAGTATGAGAGGTCGGATGCCAACTAAACACCCTAATAGTTTGTCGAGTAACTTCCTGAATTAAATACTCCATACTTTCATGCAAGCATCAAGCATCAAGCATTGGGGGTGGGGTGGGGGGGATTTGTTGTATTAAAAAATTATACTCCCACATGGACCAATAATGAGCATACACCTGTTATCCATCATGACTGACTGGCCTCTTTATTGGCTATAGTGACACTTATTCGGCCAGACTATCGACCAATGCCAGAAGACCAACCAACTGGAATACCAATCGTTACTCGGACGAGAATGCCAGCCAATTGTGAATAGTTAATCTTTCATTCATTGTATACAAATGTAAATGCCTGGTAATATAAAGGCGTTCCATCTATAGGGTTTGAGACCCATATAAAATGCATGTTCCCCCACAACTAGAGGGGACAAGTCCAAGACGACTCAAATCACTCACTTCTGAGCTATTGTAAACCTTTGAATAAAATAACAGTGGATGTAGGCTTTCTTTCGTAGTTGAACCACTTTAAAAATCCTTATCTTTTGTGTATGTGCTTTGTGTTACTTTCCTTTTATTTATTTGTGATTATAAAAGTGGAATCGGTGAATTTTTAGACATCAACACTTAGTTTTGTAGTTTCTTATCTACTTCTATGTAATTTGACGATTTGGTTCCTTCTAATATAAATTGCCTATATGAAATGTTTCGTACAAACAAATCATCCAACACCTATCGAGCTCATTTTGATTAGTTATAAGCCCATAAAGCGATGTATAATTTAAAGTGACTATCATTGATGATCCCAATGATTATATGATGAGTTATTTTTTGAATACCTTTTGTTAAGATTGAAAGTTGGTAATTACCTCTAGTATCAGAGTAAAATTTACCCATTTACCTTATGCAGGATACTTTCATGCAAGTATTGTAACTTATGCTTTGAATAATGAAGGTAAGATAATTGTATAGTAATGTTATTTGTTATAATAGTAATAAATGATGTTGACATATGAAATTTTTAACTTTGAGGATTATTTTCTAGTATAGTAATCAAGGGGCACCAATGGGGAAAATAGTAAAAATTTGACGGGGGAAAATAATAATGGACTGCACAAAAAAATTTCTTCAATGTGTGATTAATATTTTTTTTAAAATATTATTTGCCCCAACTATAATGGTGTGTAAATGGGTATCCGTAAATATGTAGTCAAGATACAATGAAGCGACATTGTCTGCATTCTTGCACTAACGCAGACAATCATTTTCTAGTATTTTGTTAGAGGCCCACAAATATTAGATTAACGAGAACGAACGAAAGTACATGTTTTGGTTCATAAACAAAAGAAGATAAAGATGATCTCGGTTTTATTATTTATTCTTTTTGGTATGAGAAATACCCATAATGGTTGCGACTGTCAACGTTAAAAGTCATGCCTTTTATCAGTAGACATTTCATTTCAAAAGATATGATTTTGGCAAAGGTAAAACCTATCACCAAACGACACAAACAAAGCCTATAAGTAGACGAGTATTTGGAAAAGGACTAAAAATTACTGAAGAAAAGATCCAAAAACTGGAATTCACCGACATCTTCTTCAAAATAGGAAATAAATACATATATATCTTATGTGTACGAGCATGCGCGCAAATCCCTTCGAAAAAGTCATGTGGGAGCCATATGTATTTATTGCCCAAAAAACAAATGATGTTAGCGTTATTAAGATACCTAAAGTCAATGCGAAAATTCATATGGTTAAGTCCATAAAATAAAATACGAGTAACAAATATGGGGATAATGTTCGATGAAAAAATGTAATTAATTCAAATAATTTATAAAAAAATATATTTAAAAACTATCACTAAATTGATAAAAAGAAAACATGTCTTATATAAATATAAAGTGCTGCTAGACTTCCCGAATCAAACTTACCGATCCCATACCCAATGGACATCTCCCTTTATCTTCTTATTTTTTCCCAAACATTTCTCTCACTTATTTATCTCCAATCACAACAAACTTTGTAATATTAAATTACAATTTAGTTAGTAACTTTTTTGTTAAAATTTGTTTTATGTCTTTTTTTATGTAGTAATTTTTTTTTGTTAAAATCAGTTTTATGTCTTTTTTTAGGTAATAATTTTTTTCTTTAAAAAGAAACATTACATACTTTTTTCTTGAGAAATTCTACAGCAACGCACAAATCCGACTCATTTTGTATGATGCACTGACGTGTCGCGTCTGTATGGGTTCATTTTTTAGCCCTGGCGGGTTCCGCACCATAGGATCCTCAAAACGAACCAATGTATACACAATACATCAAAGAGTTGCATAAAATGAGTCTGTCTATAGAATTATCATTTTATGTCTTTTTCTTATATTATAACTAACATATCTTTTTTAGGTAGTTTTTTTGTTAAAATTAGTTTTATGTCATATCTAATGCCAATTGTGTTACGTAAGGCACGGTATGATTTTTTTTATCACACACGACATAATTAAGATGCGACACCACATAAGAAAGTGTTGGGAGGCGGGGGGAGTGCCGCTGGCGCGGCGCTTTAAAAATAAGGAAATATTTGTCGACCGCGATACGCTGACATGGTGTGTCGCAATTGGTTAGTGTCACTGGCGCGGACCCATATCCATAGGACACTAACCAATCGCGACACGCCACGTTAATGTGTCATCTTTTTTATAGACGAAAAAATAGGACTACAAAGGAAAGAAAGTTTTTTTAATAGAGAATAATTGGGACAAAAAAATAACCTAAAAAATATTTTTATATATACGAAAAATTGGAACAAAAAAAGTAAAATATCCTGGAGGAAAAACAGGAATAGATAGCCAAAAACTAGGTGTAATTTTTTTTAAAAAAACGATCTAATTTTTTTTAAAATAATTGTCCAATTTAAAAAAAAAAGATCTAATTTCTTATATTTATAAAAATGAGATATTTTATAAAAAAATTTTGTACAATTATGTATGTATAAAGATTTAATGCATTGTTTTGGAAAAGAGATCTAATGCATTGTTTTGAAAAAAAAATCAAGGGTCAAGATTACGCTGGGTATTGAATCGGTAGAGTTGATTCGGGGAGTATATCGTTATTCATAAATATAATATAATAATGATTCAATTCTTAACACCTTTAATGAAGTAACTAAACAAAAGTGCTATATTTGGGATAGACTTGGGGTTGACTGAGTTTGCTCCCTAGTTCGACTCCCAACACTATCAAAATAATGCCTGGCCAGTGAAAATCACGAACTGAGAACGAAAATTAATCGATGTGCGCATAAAGCTGCCCGGACAACTCGTGGTATGAACTTTGTGATGTACAGATCACTGGGATTTCAAATGACATAAATAAGATTAAAGATTGGGTTCAATACGAAGGGCAGTAGATCTCACCATGTCTCGTGTCATTTTGTATCATGTACATCTGGGTTTGGATAACCATACTTTACTAATTCTTGGTATGGTTTCTAATGCAGGTAAATTCATCATCCACACCGACGGCGGCTTTGACCATGGGAGTGGTACTGGCTCATTTGGAGGGGTTATCATAAATGAAGATAGAGATTGAATCGTGGACTTTGTTGGGAAACTCCAAGGCACCGCCAGCCCCTACGTGCAGCGCTGGAAGGGATATTTCATAGCCTGAATATAGCCCTCAAAAAGAAATGAAAAAGTATCTATTTGAAGAATGATTGTCTTGAAACCATCAATCTCATTAAACAGGGGATTACCCAGAACCACCCCTTGCCCAATATCATCGAGGACTGCAAGGTCCTTGTCAAATTCCCAGGGGCGAGCAACTTTATGCGGGTTGTATGGTGAAAGTTACGAGAGAGATGAAAAGCTTGTACAAGGCAGAACTGCTTAGGATGGTGGATAGGGAGATGGAGGGAAAAGGTTTCTTCTTTGTATAGTGCTTTTGCTTTGCTTGTTGTTTTTCTGTGTTCCCATCCTCACAAAAAAATATATATATATTTTTTAAAATATTTCTAAAAGAATGTATATGGTGCATATTGTGTTTCACACCAATAAATATAACAATTGTGATGATATTGAGTAATTATGGACTATTAACCTATGTTAGTAACCTCTTTTTTTATGTCTTGCACTCATTGATATGGTACAGTTAACATGCCACGTATAGTGACAGATCCAAAATTATTATTTAAGGTCAACAAAATCTAATACTAATCAATTCTCCAAAAATTGAGGTGACCAAGCTTTTATATTACTTAAAATTTACCTAGCTGTTCTTTAAAAATCTACCTTACCATACATGTAGATGGCCCCTCGCCACACATATCCATTTTCTCGTTCAAATTTCTATAAGGGTCCATTTGATAGCATTATTTATCATGGCAAATGATAAATAAGTTGGCAAATATGACATTTGCTTATAATTTGGTGCGTTTGATAGCAAAATTTGCCTACAAGCTATTTGCCGAACGAAAATTACAAAAAAATATATTTTTTATTATTATATATGATAATATAGACGAAAATGTTTTATTAAAACGTTTTACCTAAAAAAATTGTTTTACCTCATTTGGTGTTTGATAGCGTATTGTGAGGGGGAAAATATTTGTCTAAACAAAATTTGTCCTGATAAATTTTATCATGTCAACACTTTTATCCAATATGTATAAACTACCCTTAAAAATTTAACGTGTAACATTGCAGAAATGTGTGAAATGGTTGGAATTAAAAAGAAAAAGTAAAAACGAAACTATTTACTAGAAATTATGCACCTTATGAGGTCATATATGCACGGTACACCTGTGAATCTATGGAGAATTCGACAAAGGGTAGCCAGACTAATGGAGTGGCCCAGTGGGAGTGGAGTGTGAGACTGCCATTTAAAAAAGTATGCTTCAGTTTAAAAATACCCTGTCCATCTACTTTCTCTTTCTTATTGATAGCCGGGAGATGAAAAAGGAGTGATGGGACTAAGCATACTTTTAAACGTAGTAATAATGGAGTTAGAAGACAACTGATGTCATATTACCACCCCATGACATTTTTGACAGTTTCAATTTACAAAGAATAGCAGAAAATTTGTAGCTTTAAAAAAGGCTCCATAAACGTTACTGGGAACCGGAAAAAGCTCTAAAGACGTTAATCATTATTTATTAGTTACACGCTACAGTCACCCCTTCTCTGTTAAAGACTTGATCATAGAAAATGAAGAGCAAACCAAATAGCGTCACTTTTTCAAGTATGGCCACAAAAATCTGTCCAACTACACCACACTTTTTCAAGCCTCTTCTACCAGATTTCCTTCATGGAATTGTAAGTGTCCCAAACACATTTATATTTCAAGCTGTCCAATTGTGCGAGTTTTTAACTATATATACATGCATGCATGATTGTTTTTGCAGTTGATTCCTCTCTCTTTCTTGAAGTACTTGGATGGGCAACAGTGTGAGGGTCATGCACTTCTTAAAACTAGGCGTGGAAAATGGCGGGTGAAGATCAATGGACGACGTATTATGGCGGAGGGTTGGGAAATATTTGCAAAAGAAAACGGTTTACAAGTGGGAGATTTCTTGGTGTTTAGACATGAAGGGGACATGTTGTTTCATGTTAAGGTGTTTGATACAAGTGCATGTGAGAGAGAATATACTTCTCATCTTGTAGAGCCAATTCCAATCCCAATCCCAAAGGAGGAACAGCCATCTTCAGACTGTGACTATGAAAGGGATTTAACCCGTAAGTTTATCCACCTTCAAAGTGTTTTACTTTTATTTTCCCAATATTTTTTTTCATCAATCCTTATTGGGTGTGTTTGATTGGAGTGAGAGGAAATTTTTTCTTAACCTCTCAAGAAAAGTTTGCCATGTCAATTGTACAAAATATGCGTGTTTAATTTTACATGATAAGTCAATAAAATATGCATTAATAGGTTGTACTTTAATTTCAACTCAAAGATTCGAGTAGTCAAAACACACCGTAATTTAGAAAATAAGAAATATTTCAAATTTGTTATGTCAAAAATTTCTTATTAAATAGGCCCTTGGATTTTTTTTACTATTTTAGTCTTTAACGACAGGGTTAATTGCAAATTTAACCATAATGTTTGGGGTGATTTTGAAATTTGCACCGATTCCTTGAATTTTTGCAATGTTAAACCCAACGTTTAAAATTTACGCGATTTTAACCCATTGTCAAGCCTTCATTAGGAGACTTGAAAATTGCGGAAATTTTAAACGCTTGGGTTAACATTAGAACAATTGAAATATTTGGTCCAAATTTCAAAATCGCTTCAGACATCAGAGTTAAATTTGCAATTTACCCTTAACGATATAAGCATTGGTGGGGGTGAGACCGATCAATGTCGAAAAATATTTCGTCTTGAGTGCTTTGATAATAGTGTGAATGCTATGAAAGTGTCACTCAATATAGAAGGACTAGCACACTAAGACGAAATCAAGTCAAGTGTAGTTGGGAGCGTTAGAGATGGCCCTAGGAGAAGGTGGGAGCCTCAGGCCTTGAATTTTTTACTGCTTTAACGACACGGAAAAAAAGAAGAAAATTCTATATGATGGTTGTTACAAAACCGACTTTAAAATTGTTCAAATTCTTCATAATAAGGGTCTAAGACCAGTATAAAAATATTACCTACAACTTTTTTTTTAATCGAAAAACAATTTAAATATGGCCTGTTTAACAAAACCAACATAAAGCATTTTAGTAATGTCTCTTTTCTAATAGGTGATATAATTTTGACTTTACGCTTTTCAGAAGAAAATAAATTAATACGGGGCCCGATTTTAAATGTTCCCCTTGGGGCCAAAAATTCTCGTAAGCTGACCCGGGGAGTGTAACAGTGCAAGAGCACACTCAGTGTAGAAGGATTATGCCATTAAGGATACGGAATCAAGTTACAATATAATGAGGTTGAGAGCGTGTGTGAGTGCGATGTGAGTACATCACTCAATATGAAAAAAGTAAGGCATTAATGATACATTATCGTGGGTGGAACTTCGTTATGCTTTTCAGTAAAGAGTACAAAAAAAACTCAGATACTAGTCCACAACTGCTTAACTTTTAAATGTGTGGTTTCAGGAGATCTGACTGATTACTTAAAGAATCACTCGACATAATTGCGCAATATCTCTGCCGCTTGCATCAACTCAAGTTTTGAGAAATAATTTTAAATTGTGGTAATCTTTAGAATCAAATTCAATAATGTGGTTTAATTTCAGTCTATTGTTTTTTCAATGGACAATTGAGATTTACAAAACTCTTTGTGCAAAGTGAACCTATGGGCACAACTTTTTCCCGGGATCAGTCTGTAAGAGAAAAGGGCTCAAGAGTTCATATTCATATACTAACCCAAATTATTCAATTTTGAAATTTTGGGTCATAACAATTAACATTCAAAAAATACAATATTTTATGTCATGCTTTCATCTTGAGTCTCCTTTCAGTTTCACGATGTTTTAGCATATTGAAATAAAATGGCACGTTTTCAAAGATCATAGGGAGAAATAAAACAAAATTTTGTGCGAGGCACGAATAGGAGTGGCGGGCCTTGGATCATAATGTGATAGAGTGGGTAAATTAGTTGCATATCGCTTTTTGTTTACTTCACTGACTCTAGATTGTTTGTAAGGACAGTAGTTTTGTGCCAGTTGAATAACAGCCTTAAGTTGTCACCCTCAACCTTCAAGGTTGTTTTCTAGATAGCATTTGTCCAATGTAGCTAGATCCACTATATGGAATCTTGTCTAATTGTATCCCAACTAGAGGAAGGAAAAGAATTCCATAATTGGTGATTGCGATTCTTCTTTCTCTCACACCATGTCTCATTTGGGGCGTAAACGCATCCGTAAGGAATTTCAGGGTGCAGGTCTCATGATTTTTATATCATTTCAAAATTTGCATTCTGTAGTGGCAGATGTTATAACTCAAGAGATAATAGTCGTGGCATTAAGATTTTAAAGGTCCTTATTTGCTGTGATCTCCAATCAATGTCTTCAATGACAACGGATTTGGAGGTATATGTGGGAGTTTATTAAGAATATATGCATTAAGTGTCATGAACATAGATATAATTATTATTGTTTTCTCTATGTTGCCAACTATACTGTTATTATCATGTGCTTTTGTCAATGATAGTACTGTGAGGGATAAAGCTTTGCCTAATTTTTTCCATTCCAAAATGGTCACATATAATGAATGGAAAAAATGCACTGGATGATGATAATTTCTCTGTTGAGAAATCCAAAGCCAGCAATTAAAGGAGAAAAAGAGACAGAAAAATAGCAAAAAGAAAGAAGTGATATCACAACTAAACTCCATATTCCTCCAAAAACTCGACCATTAGAATTACGATGGTTCCTATCTCTAAAAATGGACCATTGTAGTTACTTCCAAGCTTTCCCACAATCATTCTGATTTTTGAAAAAACATCTTCTATAGATAATTTTAAACTGAAATATAAAGAACAACACGAATGAAACCGAGGTCGGCAGCCAACAAAAACTACAAGGCTAGAAATCTTATTTTTGTGGCACTAAACAACCTGCCATTTTTATTATTTATAGCATAAAACAACCAGAGTGGGCATTCCCAAATTCAAAACGTGCTAACAGAAAATAATAAACTGGTTCCTACATTATAGTGAACACCTTATGACCAAGTCATCAAATACTCCACAACCAACATAGAAGCAGTAACCTATGTCTCAAACCTACAAACCCAAACTAACGGTCATATTTGCATCATTAAAATTCATCATCTGAGACCAATGGCTTGATTTTCCCTAGTGCACGTGACTGTTGTGAACAGGGACGAAGCTACCATATGGCAAGGGGGGACCATGGCCCCCTCCAACATTTATAAAATTGTGTGTATATATGCATGAAAACTGTGTAAACTAGTTTAGTTAATGGTTCTTAGACTCTAATAAATAAATTTACACTTACCAAAGATCTTTCACCCCCATCAACTTATAAAATTATCAAAATTTGAGCCCAACTCTGGATAATTGTTCTGTCTGAAACTCTTTGAAACAGTACTGGGCAATATGGTTCACCTCAGGAACAGGAAGCAGCCTCCTAATTACCTAAAATGTAAAAATCAACTCCTAAACAATATAAAATAAATGTACAGAAATGAAAAAATGATTTGAAAGTCTTGTACATTTAAAAGTTTATGTATATGAGTAATCGAATAACCATCACCTTTTTTGCACGCCAGATTAAACTATTTAGGTACATTTCATTGACTAATCACATTTCTAAGTTCAAACATGATTTCCAAATAACAATCATATTGGGTTTTGATGCAATAAAGTTTGTTTGCTTTATACAAGACTTTTTAACAATATGGATTGAATACATATGATCCAGAGTAAGAAAATTAAGATGCCGATTGATGACCAATTTCATAGAGTAAATAATTGAAGAAAATTGATTTATACCGATATCTTCTTCGTTTAAATTAATGTGATTACGTTGAGATTTTTCTTTTTAGGGTCAAAGAAGATCTCCAAGAGTCGATCCACAGCTCGCGTGAAAGAAAAATCTTCTTGTTTCAAACTTCGCCATCCGTATTTTGTATCTATATTGCAGCCATATAGCCTTAATGGGCCCATATTAGTAAGTTTTTGAATTAATTTTTCAAGTTTTGATTCCCCCCTCCTTTATCAAAAAACTGAAAAAGAGAAAAGAGAAAAAAAATACATGGTGTTACTTATAGAGATTCTACTGCAGAACATTCCCACAAGCTTTGTGAGGTCAAATGGCTTAAACAACAGGAAATGTAAGATGATTATCAAAGACGAGCAAAGACCATGGCTAGTAGTATTGAGTCACAAATGCAGTGGTCAAGCTTATATTGGAAAAGGATGGAGCTCTTTCCGCAATGCAAAAGACCTAAAGCAAGGAGACACTTTCGCACTTGAGCTTGTGAGAAATGGGAAAATTCCTATTATGCACTTCCATGGTAAGTTTTTTGAGATCTTTGAATATGGGAAAAGGCCTACTAAGCACTTCCATCATAAGTTTATTTCTTTTTCTACTGATTTGAGAATACTCGCACAAGAACAAACATACACACAGACATTAGCGGATATTATGACATAGTTGTAATATTGATTTACTTGCATGCGCCTAGGGGTGTCAATTCGTGTTTTCGGGTCATGCTTGGGTTCGACATGACACGACAAGACACAAAATTGTAATATTTTACTTAACATGAACACGACCCATTGAAAATACAACACGACAACACGATCACTATGTTTTGCACCCGATTGAACCTGTAATGCACTAAAGCATGAGTAAAAACATTAACAACAAGACAAGGCATGATAACGTGACTAAAACGACTTAAAATTTTGATACGAGCACGAAACGACATAACTCGTGTAAGAAAATTTCAACATGAACCACAACATATAGTGTCAGCTCGTGTTATTGTACTGTGTTTAAAATAAAATGTTGGTGGGTTATGCCTTCGCCGCTTGTATTGATGTAAAGACTATAATTTTTCTCAGGTGCATTTGTATTTGTATTTGTGTTTGTGTTATATCAATACGATGGTCACCCTGTGCTTGTGATCCTACAATTCATGTTTGATATACTAACGACATAAACCAAGTCTATGCATATAGAATTTTATGTGTACCTAGTAACCCATGTTTATTATATAGATTATATATCTATGACTCTGCTTGATGTACAAAATGTGTCTACTATGAATTTCTCATGCAAACCTAAGTTTAAATTTAAAATAAAATACTCATTTGTACAGAAGTACTTAACGTTGTATCCAAAATTACTCATGCTCATGACAAATTGTTTGCACCCATCTCATTAGAAAAATAAAAAAAGTTAATGTTAAGTATTTTTATACCAAATTATTATTATTTTTATAAATACAAGGATTGAATAAGAACACCCACCAAGAGAGCGAAATCCATATACGCGATGTATATAAACGAAAACAAAAATGAGAAATCAAATCAAATAAAGAACGGGTCAAAATCAAAGATCTCCCCGAGGGCACAGGCACCCACCAAAAAATGAGAAAAGAAAAAAATCATCACTTGGCCCTTAAGTCATCTAAAAACTCTACATGAGACAAAAAAAACTCGCAGAACTATCTATGCACCAAAAATGCAACATTGAAAGCATCGTCTTGTGGACAACCTATGTCAAAGTCTTTATACCTTCAACACACCTGCTATTTCTCTCTATCCATACCGACCAAAAAGCCAGCAATGAACTTATCTCAAGAAACTTGCTCGATGACATCGGCAGATGCACGAAGGTTGGAAAAATGTATCCTAAACTTGAGATCGACCTTCTCATGATTTGATTTCCATTAGAATTTCTTGTCATCGCACTCATCGACCTCAAATGTCACTTCCCATATTGGGTCGATGTGATGATTCCAAACCGGCACTCCATTTCCCTGTTGTACCAATAAGAACACTCAAATTTCGATTGTTCAATTTTTTCCATAATATCCTGTAGATCCTTATGATAGTATTCCTCTAAATACATATACTCATCCTTGACTTTCTCAACGTATCCCATATCATTATATCTGGCCTCTAAATCGGAAGCGCGGTAAATGGTGGGCTGCTGAAAGAGGCGAGTGTAATGATTAGGTAGTTTTGGGGAATTTAAAAAATTTGCGGTCTTAAACGTTGTTTTAGAAAGTTGAGTGGAGGTCTGGGCAATTTTGCATAAACCATAGGGGGTGGGAGTGAAATTTTCACAAGGGTATTATGGGTCAAAAATGTAAAAGGGTTGGCTTTTATAAATGATTGAAAATCATAAATAGGTATTGTATTCAAAATGAGAAGGGGTAAATTTAGAATTACCATGAAGAGTTAGGGAAACAAACTAGGGTTAGTTTGAGGCTGCTGGTGGTGCCCACAACTCTAGTGGGGCCTACTGGAGCACCAGTATGGTCTGAACTCTTTGGCGATAATCGCACAAGGAAGACTGTTGTGGTGAGAGGACTGATCAAACAACTAGTTTTCAGGGATCTTCAATTTTCTTAAAGTTTTGCCTATTGTTGCTGAAGGAAATGACACCATCAACACTATGATGATTCGTTGGGGTTTTGGCGGAGGTCCAATCGACATCGCAGGACGTTGACAACCTTTGCCAAAGGTCGGAGGGGCCCCAAGAAAAGCACGATGACATCATCAAACCCCCAAATATAGGTCTTTCAATATATCATTGTTATCGAAATTCGACGGGAGATGGACCCCGAACATTGTGAATAATGAACAAAAATGACAATGATGGATTGCATACCTCTATATAATCTTTAGAAACTACTAGGAGTTGAGGTCACAATTTTCAAATAAATGTGAAGTTTAACTTCACAAGTTATGTGAATATATCCACCGGTTCATACCAATACAAATTTAATTGTGCACTGTTATATTTTTTAATTTCACAAATACACTTTTACTTTCGCCGAATTAATATGTGTAAATGACGTTCTTTGGGTTTCAAAAATGTTCCACACTTATTTTATATCCTTACGTTGATTTTCAAAATAAATAAACCTCGTAGGGAAATTAATAACTGTTTGGTTTAAAATAAGATATTCCACCTTAGAGGCTGGGGGCTTGACATAATCTCTACCTGTTTATTAGAAATATCACTAAAGAGGGAAAACAACCAAATAATTACATTACTATGTGGATCAACAATCTCACATTCTTTTGAAAATAATAAATAAGCGATTTGTTCGCTGAAGGAAGTGATTGTACTTTAAAATGTTGAGTTGCATGACATTGACTAAAGACATTTCAACGAAACGTTTCCAAACATTAATCATATTGGTTTCTGATAAAATATAATAGAAAATTTTATCAATATTAACTTCATGTGAAAGTTCTTGGGGAGGGTGGGGGGACTTTGTGTTCTCATTTATATACCCATTATAACTGAGTAATTTTAAGATTACTATTGATGACTATAGAGAAGATAATTGAAAAGGAGCAATTTTGGTATCGTTATTTGGGTTTAATTTGATTTTGAAAGTGATGAGGTTGTATTTTTAGGGTAAAAATATCTAAAAAGCCCATATAGCCTAATAGGGACCTATATGGTAAGTCTCCAAATTACCTTTTAGTGTTTAACACCCCCACCCACCCCACCCCATCCCCCAACTGCCGCTCTTTGAAAAATATTGAGTATAATGATATGGAAAGTATGATAGAATGAGTTGGGGAAGAGATGGAGATTGAGTTTATTTGAGTTTGTGATGTACCATGTCATCAAAATAATGATTACACTCAATATTTTCTCCTCTCCTAATTACCCCCAATAACCAAACAAAAAAAATGAAAGACGGTGGTGTTTCTGATATGGATTCTATTGCGGTACATTCCCATGCACTTTGCGCGATCATATGGCCTATGCAATAGAAAGTGTGAGATGATTATCAAGGACAAGCAAAGGTCATGGCAAGTAGGGTTGAATCACAGATACAATAGTCAAGTGTATATTGGAAATGGATGGAGCTTTTTTCGTGATGCAAAAGACCTAAAAGAAGGAGACACTTTCGCTCTTGAGATCATGAAAAATGGGAAAAAGCCTACTATGCACTTTCATTGTAAGTTTTTTATTTTAATGCGAGAAGCTCACACCTTAAGCCTATTATGGAAAACATAATTGTCGGCATATATATATATATATATATATATATAATATATAATCAGATCCAAGTGATGTACCGATATTGACACTTCTTAGTTTGGGGGAAAAATAAATAAAAACTTATACATGGTACAATGAAATTTTTTTGGAGTGTAGAGATAAACTCCCTATAAAATTTCAAAGTTAGCAGAGTAATATTATTCTTACCGATAACTTTCCCTGAAAGCAGACCGGCCGACTGCTTAGATGGACACAATATGAAAGCATCAGATTGAAAGTATAGAAAAATAGAGAAAATGCAATGGGTAATAATCATTTACATCAATCCAGTCATGAACGCTGTGACTCGGTTATAAATTAACACTGTAATGCAGTATCTCAATGAACAATATCCAGCTGCTTCTTTAAATTGCGATTCCACCCCAAAAATGGACATATTGTCCGCCTAAAAAAATGACATTTCAACACCCCAAAAATGCACATTTCACCCAGTGTGATAATTTTTGTCCAACTAACACTATAATTTAAATGGAGCAATACTTATTGGCCTATATACTAAGTCTCTCTCTCTCTCTCTCTCTCTCTCTCCCCTATAATCCTCATTCAATGTCCATTTGTATGCAACGAATGGCATGTGGGTTGGAGATAAAGGAAGAAGAGATTATTTAGGAGAAATTTTAGGAGTTTGTTAGGTAGTAAACTATTATTAGAACTATTATATATCTTTGTCTTTAGTAGCTTCTTGTTAGGTTTGTATTTTCCTATTCTTAGTTTTAATGTCAACCAGCGAGTAGGTTAGTTTATATATAAATAAGAGCCAAAGCTCCTTTTGTAATCCCTTTAATTTTGATGTTAAACACGATTTCACTCTTGTTCGATTCTTATGTTAGGTTAGAACAAGAGTATGATTCAATGATTCTTGGGAAAGCAAGGTAAGAATGGGAGTAAGGGACAATAGCAATGAAATTTTCCTTAACTCGTGTCATATGAATTTATGATCTCAACTTGTGATTAACATTCTATTTTAGTAAATCAACGGTGAATAGCATTAAATTGACACATCCAAATGGATGAGACGATATAGAAAGGTATTACTACCTATCTAGGTAAGTGAATTGTTAACATTTAACACAAATTGGGCCAAAGCATTAGCTACCCTATTTCAATATCCCTGCACAAATGAAACCTTCCTTCTGTTGCACTTAGATGAGGCATATATATGTTATCAATACTGATCGCATTCGGCGAGCGTACATCTTCCTTGGCCTATGCCGCTTAAGTAACGGACAATGCATACCCTTCAAAAGGAACCTCTAAAACCCCCGAATCTATCGCAAATTTGATAGGTGCCACTGCGCTACCACCGCTGCGATTAAAACACATTCGAAGTTGTCCATTATCTATATTAGAAAAACCCACCATATAAATTCCCATCCCATTATGGATAACGGCTTCAGCTCCAAAATTTGACCCACCATATAACATTTTTTCATGAATAGTATAATGCCAAATTAGAGAGTCCTTTATGTCTTCTTTGCTAATAGAGATTTCAATAATTATCTCTGCGCCCACAGGAGTGTAATATTATTGATCACCCCCCAATTCCATTCGCACGAATTTTTGTCAGTCATCCAGCAAAACGTTGGCATTTGCTTCAAACTATTTGGCGAGTGAAATGCATTTTAATGCGGTGGTGGGTCCATGCAACAATCTCCCATGCCAAATTTGCGTCCTTGCGCCATTACTTATTTTTTACCTTAGACCTCCAATACCCATCCTAGACATCAACCTAAATTCCAAAACCCAACGCGCTTTCCAAATGCAATGCCACATGAATGATAGGTTACCACGCGAGGATTCTGAAAAGGAACAATTGGAAAAATATTTATCATACAGCATTCTGCCCAGGTGAATTAGGTTAGGAAGTTAATTATTTCTATGCTTCCCACTAATGGGATGTGATGCGGATATTTAAGATTCCGAAGAGCCTTTGGCTGCGCTTCCATTAATGCCTTTTCTACGCTTTCCTCTATTTATCTCTCAATTAAGCAAAAACAAGGAACCGCTCCCAGGCTTCTGCATTTTTGCTCAAACCGTCGAATCACATCACACATATAATAAATTAACAAAACAAACCCTTTTTGGATCCCCTATATAGAAAGAAAATCACGTTGCTCTCCTTTATTCGTAACAGAATATGACATATGTGAGGCATTACACAATGATATCAACCAATTTCAAATTATAATCCAATTTTAATAGAAATCTTCATCGATCATACGCCTTGCTCGTACAATTTTAAGGGCATTGTGGCCTTTAGTACCCCACATTTTCCTTTTCAAATAATGATTTAACTCATATGCCACTTTTAAATTATCGGTAAAAGATATTTGGTTCTCCTAAATAATCTGTGGAAGCACCATATTTAGCGCATTCGCTAGTTTTTTGGCTGTAATTTTACTAATCGCATAACACAAACTAATACGCCTCAAGTGTTTCATGTTCTCGTTCTTTTTACTTTTAGGTCTGATTATATACGAGTATTTTTGGACAAATAATGTTGGCATACCATCGGGCTTGGGACTTGACATGATACATTTAAGAGATGGCTAAATAAACCTCTGAAGCTGTAAACACCCGTGAAAGAGTTTCATCTTACTAGTTACTGAAAACGAAATCTCCTTTTTATATAAATGCGGAAGCGTTAGGAAGATGATGGTTCAATAAAATTACTCAATTAATATATTCACTTAAACTGATTCATTAATCCAAGTCCTAGAGTTTGCCTAAGTCATAATTATTAATTATCCAAAGTTAGGCGAAACCAATTTTAGCAAATGACTTGAATAAACCAAATTTAATATAAGTCTCAATTAAATTGAGTGTGATACATTAAACCGAATTTTATCTTGAATCATTCTAAGCATGCGTTCTAAATTATGAAGCAAGATAAAATAAACAATATCACACTATGCCGAGATGTACGAGGAAAAACCCAAGACGGGAAACAACCTCGGACGGCCCTAGCCGCAAGTCCACTAGATACGAAATTACATTTACAAGACAGATAGACTTACAACGACTGACTCAATCCCTCTCAAGCCTCGACGCTTCTTCTCGTAGTCACCTCTTCCTAGCGAACAACCTCGGAACTCCACCGCGGTCTCGGAATCCACCGATGGGACTTTATATGGTCACCGTCACCCTAGCATGGAGCCTTTCTCCGTGTGGGTAGAATCGCAACACAAAGTCTTCTTCTTTGACGGATGTAGAAGCAAACCGAAACTTCTCTTCTTAAATTCGGTAGAGATAAACCGGTGCCAAAAACTCCACGCAATTGATAAGTATATAGAACTTGGAATAAACTCAATTGGGTGTAAACATTAGAGTGATGAAAATATTTCTCTAAAAATCTCACTCAAAACATGAACATTTTCCTAAAACAAATTTGCTCTCAAACTCTCTCTAAGAGATAGAAATGGTATGGAAAAGTTAATTTGGAAAATGTCATTCCCGCACATTATTAAGTCTGAAAAAGTTGGTTAAAAACCAAGTGGGGAAGTGGATGAAAAACTGCCAAAAACTGTTCCCGCCTGACAGCTCGTTCGAAAGACATTTCGTTCGAACGAAGTCTCATTCGAACGAGACTTCTAACGACGCTCCAGTCTGGACTCGTTAGAAGCTCGTTGGAAATCTCGTTAGAACGACAATCTCGTTCGAACGACATTTCTAACGACAGTGGGAACTCGTTGACAGGTTCGTTCGAACGACATCTGGTTCGAACGAAAAAACTCGTTCGAACGACATATCTAACGAACGACCAGAAAGATTGTAAAATTCGATTTTGGCCCAGAAAACTTTATGAACTTATTTTTAAAGTTTTATATAATTTCTTTCTTAAAACAAAACGCAGTTTATTTTAATCCTAACACCCAACAAACTTTGTTCCAAGCTACTATATATACATAATTGCATTCATACCTTGGGAGCATGGAACCATTAGTTGATGATGTAGAAACGAGGCACGTAAACCGTCATTTTGATGAAGCTTTATATTCTTTGCCGTTACGTCTTCAACAAACACTTCATAGGCTTGAGAGTATTACAATTAAATACTATCCTATGAATAAATGTTTTTGTCCGGAATTGAGCCAAAACTATATATGGATTCAATTGGAAATTTGTGTCCTTACAAATCTCCCCCTTTGGCTATTCCGGGACAAAAATCAAACAAAAATCCTAAAGGGCCGTCAAGCTCACTAGACTCAAAACATAACCCGCCCAAACTTGACTCAACCCAAGGATCAAACGCTTTGCCTTTTAAACAATGCCGCTTTAGAAGAAATCCTGCACACTTAAGCAAACTCATCAAATGCATAGGGAATATCAAAGCATTAACTGCAATTAAATAATTACTCCCCCTAACTTAATTCTCCCCTTTATCAAACACATGACCTTCTTAGAAAGACGTCTCCCCCTAAGATAAATCTCCCCAAACTAAGATACGATAATAATAGGATTAGATACCATTTCTCCCCCTATCATCATTCTCCCCCTTTTTGTTCAGGAATAGGCAAAGGATAAAGAACTAATAAACAGCATGTTGAAGCTTAAAGTGATAAGTCATGAAAGCATATGGGCAATAAAAGCAAGGCAAAGACAAACAAATATCATATATATATAAACTAGAAATATACAAATGAAGCACTTGCATATATATAGATATAAACACACATATAACACAAAATACAATAAGTTTGCACACTCGTATGGCAAAAATGTGTCATATGGAAACGGAAGTGTAGGGGTGTGAACTAGCAACAATTAAATTTAGACCCAAACACTTAATAAACGTTCACGGAGTTCTCATTTGATTGCAAACTTCATCACATTGACTTATAACCTCATGTGACAATATAGATTGAACTCAATGAACAAACATACACAATGCATACAAGCCTAGCATGATGATGATTCTACAAACCAAATAGAGTCATGACATTAAAGACAACTAGGATAAACGGACATTGTGCAAACCGTTGATATACCATCCAATTCTCCCTCAATAAGCATATATATTCTTTTACTTTTGAATAAATATATCAAACAAACATAGGCCTTGGCAATTGTTTTCTTTTTAATGCCAAATATGTTGTTTTTAGGCCTTTGGATCACGTATTTCTTTTAGATCCAATAAACGGTGGCTTACAATCGCAAAGGATTTAATTCATCCTTTCGGAGCCCTTCCCCGTGCACATTTTTATTTATCATGTTTTTCATTTTCACACAAATCTCACATGCAACGGATTTTGACATGCACTAGTCCTCCTAGGTCAAAGATATGTAGATGACTAGATTGGTAGGAGAACACATCAAAAAGCTCAAATATAACATGTGACATTAAGATTTCAAAAGAGCTCGTGCATGTGTGAATAGAGGCATATAGAAATAGAATCCATTTAAACAATACAAAATCCAACTACTCCATATAAAACATGGTAAAGAACATTTTAAGGATTGAAAATCTAAACCAAAAGTTCTAGCCACATGGGAGCGTAAACGATGGGATTCAAACACAAATATATGCCACTTAAAGTGTGTCAAACTAAAAGACACACAAAATAAAATCTTTTTGAGTTTTTAACATATTTAATCAAAAGTAAATATTTACTCAAAAGGACAAACAAAAATCATTTGTATTTTTTCATTAAGCTTAAATGAGATAAATAAAACACAAATGATTAACAAAAATCTTTTTATATTTTTCAATTAGTTCAAACATAAAATATAATACAAAAAGATAAACAAGTCATAAATTCTAGCATGTGATATCAAATAAAGCAATGACTAGAAAATTGACTAAACAAGCATACATTTAGCATGTGAATATAGCATAAAGTATAAACGCTAAAGTATGCAAACACTAACACATTCATCCTTTAGATTTAGCAAGGGAGGAAGCATGTGAAAGTAAATGAGAATCAACAACCCTATTTTGTAAGGCAACGAAGTCGGATTTCCTAACCCAAATTAATGAGGAATGACTATCTTGGGGTGTAGGAACTTTAACTACCGTGGTTACTTTACTATGGGGTTTTCTAGGAATTCGTTTAAGATCTAAACAAAATTTCCTAAGATGACCTTTTCGACCACAATGTGTACAAAGTGAGAATATGTCGAAAAGATTTACTTAAGGAGTGATCTTTAAATGTATTCCTAGTTTATTCTCCTAAAACATTGGTTTGGGCATTATGAGTAAATTCATTACAAGGATTGAAGCCTAAACCACAAGTGTCATTTTTAATTTGGACCGTTCCTAACATTTTATCTAGTTTTTCTGAACGACATTCCAAATCAAATTTGACATTACTAGAATCTTTTAATTTATTTTCCAATTCGACAATGTTAGATTCTAGTAAAACATTTCGCTCTTCAAAAGCAAGAAGCTCCTTTTTCAAGGATTCCATGAAACCCCTAAGGCTATCTCTTTCGCCTTCTACATAATCAAGCTTCTTTTGAAGAGTCCTCACATGTGTCCTAAGGTCGTCTATTAAAACATTTTCATCAATGACCTTCACACTTTCTCTTAAACTAGCTTCTAACTTCAAATTAGCTCTTTTCAATTTAATAGATTCTTTATAAAGTTCTTGAAAAGCATTTTGAAGTTCACACACATTAACCTCTTCTTCATTTTCACTCTCACTTTCTTCTTCACTCTCACTATCATCAAAAACAAGAGAATCATGTACAATGACCTTGGAAGTGGCATGTGCTATCGTTTCATCAATCGATGAGTTTTCACTATCACTCACATGACTAGCCATAAAAGCCACAAATTTTTTCTTAGTGGGGGAATCGGACTTTTCTTCCTTATCACTATCACTAAGGGTTGCATTATATGAAATGGGTCGCTTACCATCTTTCCTTAGTTTAGTGGGGCACTCATAAGCCCTATGGCCATAACCTTCACAACCAAAACATTTATCAGACTCGTCCCTATCTAAATTGTCATTGCTAGATTTAGGGATCTTCTCGGCTTTAGAAATCTTCTCGCTTTTATCATGTTTAGAAGTATCAAATTTCTTAAAATCATTTTTAAATTTATCTTTGTTAAATTTAAGAAATTTTCTAAATTTACGAGCAAATAAAGCCATGTCTTCCGAGTCACTATCACTATCGCTCTCTACTACTTGTTTGACCTCTTTTCGGGCTTTTAAAGCAACGCCCTTTTCAATTTTCTTTTCAGTTTTAGAGGGAAACATATCTAGTTCATAGGTTTGTAAATCACCTACAAGCTCTTCTAATTTCGTAGAGGCTAAAGTGGGTAAAGAATTTAAAACGGTCACCTTTGGAATAAATCTATCGGGTAGGGACCTTAAAATTTTCTTTACAACACGGTCGTCAGGTATTTTCTCTCACAAGTTAAAAGATGAATTAACAATATCAGAAAGTCTAGCATAGAATTCATCAAAAGTTTCTTTTTCGTTCATTTTGATAGTTTCAAATTGAGTGGTGAGGTTTTGGAGTTTTGAAGCTTTAACGACACTAGTTCCTTCATGAGTTAATTGTAAAATATCCCAAGCTTCTTTAGCGGTTTCACACGTCATAATACGGCGGAATTCATCCGGTGTGACAGCGCTAAACAAAGCATTTAAACCACGGGAATTGAAATTAGCTAGTTTAAACTCATTTTCAGTCCATCTATCGGCGGGTTTGATAACACGTTCATTTTCAACTAAATAAGTTGGTGGGGACCACCCGGTAACAACAGACATCCAAACTCTCTCGTCGATAGATTTTAGTGCCGATCTCATTCGCGCTTTCCAATACGCGTAGTTTGAACTATCGAAAATAGGAAATTTTGAAAATGGGGAAAAATCCATTTTAGCCAAAAATTATTTAAAAGATCGTTAACGAAATAATTTATCGCTTTGGCTCTGATACCAATTTGAAAACGAAATCTCCTTTTTATATAAATGCGGAAGCGTTAGGAAGATGATGGTTCAATAAAATTACTCAATTAATATATTCACTTAAACTGATTCATTAATCCAAGTCCTAGAGTTTGCCTAAGTCATAATTATTAATTATCCAAAGTTAGGCGAAACCAATTTTAGCAAATGACTTGAATAAACCAAATTTAATATAAGTCTCAATTAAATTGAGTGTGATACATTAAACCGAATTTTATCTTGAATCATTCTAAGCATGCGTTCTAAATTATGAAGCAAGATAAAATAAACAATATCACACTACGCCGAGATGTACGAGGAAAAACCCAAGACGGGAAACAACCTCGGACGGCCCTAGCCGCAAGTCCACTAGATACGGAATTACATTTACAAGACAGATAGACTTACAACGACTGACTCAATCCCTCTCAAGCCTCGACGCTTCTTCTCGTAGTCACCTCTTCCTAGCGAACAACCTCGGAACTCCACCGCGGTCTCGGAATCCACCGATGGGACTTTATATGGTCACCGTCACCCTAGCATGGAGCCTTTCTCCGTGTGGGTAGAATCGCAACACAAAGTCTTCTTCTTTGACGGATGTAGAAGCAAACCGAAACTTCTCTTCTTAAATTCGGTAGAGATAAACCGGTGCCAAAAACTCCACGCAATTGATAAGTATATAGAACTTGGAATAAACTCAATTGGGTGTATTCATTAGAGTGATGAAAATATTTCTCTAAAAATCTCACTCAAAACATGAACATTTTCCTAAAACAAATTTGCTCTCAAACTCTAAGAGATGGAAATGGTATGGAAAAGTTAATTTGGAAAATGTCATTCCCGCACATTATTAAGTCTGAAAAAGTTGGTTAAAAACCAAGTGGGGAAGTGGATGAAAAACTGCCAAAAACTGTTCCTGCCTGACAGCTCGTTCGAACGACATTTCGTTCGAACGAAGTCTCGTTCGAACGAGACTTCTAACGACGCTCCAGTCTGGACTCGTTGGAAATCTCGTTAGAACGAAAATCTCGTTCGAACGACATTTCTAACGACAGTGGGAACTCGTTGGCAGGTTCGTTCGAACGACATCTGGTTTGAACGAAAAAACTCGTTCGAACGACATATCTAACGAACGACCAGAAAGATTGTAAAATTCGATTTTGGCCCAGAAAACTTTATGAACTTATTTTTAAAGTTTTATATAATTTCTTTCTTAAAACAAAACGCAGTTTATTTTAATCCTAACACCCAACAAACTTTGTTCCAAGCTCCTATATAAACATAATTGCATTCATACCTTGGGAGCATGGAACCATTAGTTGATGACGTAGAAACGAGGCACGTAAACCGGCATTTTGATAAAGCTTTATATTCTTTGCCGTTACGTCTTCAACAAACACTTCATAGGCTTGAGAGTATTACAATTAAATACTATCCTATGAATAAATGTTTTTGTCCGGAATTGAGCCAAAACTATATATGGACTCAATTGGAAATTTGTGTCCTTACAGTTACAGGCATGTCCACTTTGCTAAGGATTTTCTTTTAAATGGAGTAATGGGGATCACTAGTTTTGAACTAATCTAGATGTATATGTTGGCATTTTGGCACAACCTACTATTTGTATGCAAGGTATCATAATTTTCCTTCAGAGATTACATTCTTTTCTTTGGGTTATCTTTGCATTGAAATAATCCACGTTTCTATCTTGCTCTCTCATCCAACTAATCTTGTACCACTGTCAATTTGACTTTCTATTCTCCGTCTTCAACCTGAAACTCAGTTATGTCACCTCGTTTAGCCTCTTAAATTGTTCTCTCTTCTCACAAAGTCTTTTTTGAAGGAACCACTATTCTATTTCATTGAAGCAGCCCCAACCTGCTCTTCTTTGTACGATCTTTGTAGAATTAGTCCCCCACTATCCACACACATAATTTAATTTTAATAACGTTTTCATATTCCGTTTACTTCACCTACCAAGCTTCAAATCTATATTTAGAGGCTAGCTTCAACTGCTATCTGGGCTAGACACCATAGCATCAATGTGATTTTTTTTTGCACAGGAAAATAATACACATTCAATAAATTAAATTATACGCGAGCAACTAAAAATCACCGAATCACTCGTCTATAATTTGTGTTACATCTTGCAACCACTAAGAAAACCAAGATAATTTTTCCCGTATAACTTTCTGTGAACACTGGAATTGACTTGCAATAAAATTAGGCAATCCAACACGATTTTGGGGATAATTTGGAATTTTTAACTGAGCAGACACTCAGTTTCAAAGATAGATCACTGCAAATATTTTCGGGTAGAACATCAGGATTTCCATAAACTCATTGAGTGAAAGAAACTATAGTTTTGACCTGAAGCTAGAGGACGGCCACATCCCATAGTAAATCCTCTGGTTCCATGTCGGGAGGAGGTTTCGAGCTTCCACTGACATAAATAAATGAAGCAGTTCCATGACCCTGTCCATTGAGCCATGGTATTTCTGTCTCCTTACTCGTCCTCGATTTTGATCCTTGTGCACAATTTTCTCCTATGGTAAATGCTCCTCATTCTCCCCATCAGGCATGTCACCATGTTGCTCATTTGAAAAGTTGGTCTGCTCGTCCCCTGCTGCAGCAGATGCTTGGACACTGCTATTCTTCTCAGAATCCAATACCTTCCAACCTTTTTTCCGTTGTCCATGCTTAGCCATTTGCTTGAGAAGATTACCCGCATGCCATATCTCCAGTATTGTTCATCATTTAAAGTAGCTACAGCTTTCTCAGCAGCCTCCACAGTCTCGTACTCCACAAGAGCATGTAACTTACCACTTAGCAGCTTCTCTGTAATTATGCATTTTCTCTGCTCTTTTGCAGCACTTGGGTCACGGATGGATACATTCTTGATATTTCCAGCCTCCCAAATATTTTCGGATGTGTTCTGCTGAATGATCCTCTGGTAAAGTCTCTATCAAAACAGTGCATAACTCAGGATCCTTCACCGTCTTGAGTAAGAAAGGATGAAGTCGCTTAACATTCTTTTCATTTGAACTTACCACAAGAAGGGCAGATTCCCTGAGTGCTGCCACTATTAATGACCTATCGTGTGTGAGCTTCTTCATTTCCTAAAAGAAGCGATAACTTCAACATGAACAAACCCTTCCTTGTCCTTAGACAGATATTTCATCATAAACTTGTCAGTCTTCAGATTTTCATCACTCAGGTAATACTCCACCTGGTTGATGATCTTAGTGCGAAGATCATTAGTGAGAGTAAGAGAGGATTGAAGCGATGGGTGAGGGGTGTCGATTTCTGGCGATCCGACGGGTGAGAAATCAGGATCATGTGACGGGGACGAAGGGATAGGGGATCCTTCGCCTTCCATCTGAGCTTAGGAGAGTGGACTAGGAAAATGTGTAGAATCCTCCTGCTCTTTTTCCTTCACCTGTAGCGTCAAAGTGACTAATAGCATAAGACACTACTGAAACATCCACCTCCCTACACTTGGTTTTCTGTGGGGTCTTTCTCTCCCTACAATATTTAGAAGGTAGCTTCAATCGAAAGCCTCCAACCTTAAGTGGGGTCTTACCCATTAATAGACTTTTATTTTTTTTAAATGGAACTAGAATTTCATTCATATAAAGAACATCATGTGTCAACAACAGAATTACAATGTGTAAAGCATAATTTGCAACAATATCCTATAACAAACTGCCTCTTCAAGAAATGTGGCTGAACTTGATGCTATGTGAGGAGGGTCTAAATGGAAAAGAAAACGGGCTTTCTCACTACTCTTACGGTGTACCTCAAGATAGGCATCTAACATATATTCTGCCTTAAAAAATATAGCTGGGAATGCTGACATTTTTCCCCGTGAATGACCACATTCCTTCACTACTATCCATTAATCGATTGAATTGTACTTTGTTAGATATTTATGAGCTAGGAATACATAATTAGTCTTATATATATCCCTAGGACTTTATGTACTTACTCAAAAATTTGTATGTATTAAACTTTAATTGCCTCCCGTATTTTTAAAACTTCAGTGTTTAAAATATTTTTAGTGGTCAATAAAATCTCTTGCAAACTGAAGTGTCAACATTTTTTTTGTTACTTTGTTAACTCACTAGTTCGCATTTTTGTTTAATTTCATTTTAGATTTTGGCACTTTTCATTGTTGAATTTTATCTTTTGTGGTGCAACTTTAAACCATTTAGAGTCGAAAAAGGTGCCAATGTCGGGAAAAAATTAAAAATGCACAAAAGTTTAGAATGCAAATTAGTGAGGTATTAAAGTAGGAAAAAAATCTGTTCAAAATATCTTTGTGGTTTATAAAATGGCAACGAGGGGCCAAACACTAAAGTGAAAAAACGCAAGTTTTGATTAAATTATCTTCAAATCACATTGGACACGTAAGAATTAAAACGTCCCAAACTTATATTGATGATTATATGTCAACGTTTGAACAATGGGCATATATTTATTTTTATATGGTCAACCCTCTAATACTATTGCATATTGTGTATTTATGCCCAACCTTTTATATATTTATGTATTCTCAGGGGTTCATGACAAGGATAAAGGCAAGGAAAAGACTAGAGCAAGCCCATATTAGGGACACTTCGAAGAAATATGTCATGTATTTTTTGTACCATTTTTGAAGGATGCATATGTCCCGTAAGTGTTATGTTTTTTGTACTTGTGAGATTCGGTACGAAATCTCAAGGGAAGTTGTGGATGTTAATGGTTATGAAAAGGGTTTAATTCCCTTGTATTTTGGAATTGGGTTATACTTATTAGGAGTGTTGAAGTGACTCCCGTTAATATGTTCCTTGCTTGAATTTACCAAAATGCTACATTCTTGTTTTACAACGGAGGTTTGGGGATGCATTTGATTATAAAGTTAACAATGATTGAAAAATCATGTAATTTTCATTTAAAATTGAAAATTGGTCGTGAAATAGTATCAGACTGCATATTATATGGTTAATTTTGGACTGGTTATTAAGCGTTTTAATTAGGTTTAAACATTATAGGCGTGATATTGGATTGTGCATGCATTTATTCCAAATGGTTGGAAAAAGAAACTAACATACTCTTACACGCTTTGGAACACTCAGAGAGAGCATTGAATAAATTTCATACTTGTCTTACGGGCAACACTAAGAATTCCATATATTGTATCCTTAGGGCCCGTTTGGCAATCCAATTTCAAGCTTTGGAATTGGATTGCCAAACGGACCCTATTGAAATGTGAATTTTTGACATGTCAGTTACAATTCATGCCTTTGTATTGATCTTTATTATTGACCCCAGATTTTGGATGATGTCATCATTTGATTCGTTTTAACCTTATAATTTGTCGTAAGTTTCCAAATATAATCTTAATAAAGTTTAATGAGTTAAAAAATTACACTTTTTACAGTTTTTAAAAAATTAAATCTCTCTAGAGTTGTAAATTTTTTAGTTGTTTCTAAATACTATATATTTATCAAGGGTGTATTTATTAACACCACACTATTTCATTAACAACCACCGATTTTAATTAACCTCCTTCTTTCGGTTCATAACCTTTTAACCTCCCCACAATCGTGGTTTGTCAAATAAAAAAGCAAAAAGGGCATGTTCGTGTTTAGACAAAAGAAGATTTTTGAATAATACCCAAAAAATACCACAACAAAGCCTCTTTTCCATCCACAACCATCTCCATTTCTAGGGCAGGAAGAAGATGAAGACGCAAGATCCAATTACGATGGAGTTCGGAAACAACATGAAAACTCCTTACTATTCTCAATTTTTCAAACATGATTTGTAAAATCCATTTCAAATTAATTTTTCGACAACTGAAACCAGCTTTAGGATGTTGAAGTGTATCTGTTAGAACAATGCTACTACTTTTATTTTTGGCAACACTTTTGTTATAAAACTGTAAAAAAAATATCTTCAGATTTTGGGCCGCAGAATTTGCTACAGATTTTGGGCAACAATTTTTTTTGTTGTTGTATTAAATTTTGAGAGAGGAATGTTTTGATTTGTTGGTTATTCAAAGTGTACTATTCGGACATTTTTTTTGTTGGGATTTGTAATTGAGAAGCATGGGATTCCTTTTTGTTGTTGTTGGGACCTATAATGAATTGGAATAGAGTGAGATTGTTGTTTTGTAGTTGAACATGAATTGTTGCTTAGTTTTCGGGTTGTTTTTATTGCAGAGATAAGGAATTAGAGGAAGAAGCTTAAGTTTCATTGGTGTGTTTTTGTCGGTGGGTTAAAAAAGGGATAGTATTGTCATTGAATATTTATATGCTTTTAATCTCTAAATGAGTAAATCGGGTGTTGGTAATTGAATATGTCGGTTCATTTAAAAACACCCTTTATCAAATATTGCAATTGTAAATTTCTCATCTGTGAGTTACAATTTTATACATGACTTCACGCTTGGCAGATGCGATTAACAAATGTCCTATTTGAACTCACACTTTTCAGATGCGATTAAGGTGCGAATTTAATAAACTTAGAAATTCGCACTTCAAAGATGCGACTTTAGAATTAGTTTGTGAATTTGCCTATGTGAGAACGAATTAAGCCTCATAATTCGTCATTTTCCAAAACATTGAAATCTTGAATCTAAACCCTTTGCCATCCTCTGTCGACGTTGTCATCTCCATCAACATTCGTCACCACTGTCTGTGTGTCTATCGCCTCTGTCAACCGTAAGTCCCTGTCCTCCCCCCCACCCCCCCACCCCCCCTCTTTAAAAGTATAATTATGTGTATGTGTTTGTGTATTGGATATTTTTATTAAAAACTCAGATAGAACGTAATTAGCCTTTGAAATTATATCAGGTCTAGTATATAGTACACCATTAGTTTAGGCTTAAGAAAAAAATCAATTTAGGGCACATTAATTACATTTCTCCCTCTTCTCTTTCTTTCTGTTTTAAATTTTCCCGGACTAAATGAATGAATTTTTATTTATTTGGGGGATTTATCGAAAAGTCCAGATTTTCCCCAAAAGATATTATTTTCCCCATATATTAAAAATAAATTTCTAATATATTACAGCTTGGTAAAAATCATTACAGAACAAGGGGAAATTTGTATGTTGTGTTGTGTGTATCTTGTTTAATAGTGGGTGGCTGTCATTTGTTATATCCGTTTTTTCGAATGAGTGATTTTCAATTTATTTATTTTTTCTAATTTAGTTTAATATTGTGAGGCAAGCTAGTTTAGTGGGTTGCCTAGGATCACCAATGGGTAAAATTACTAACTTAAAGCTTATACATATAATATATTCAAATCTCATGTGTGTCCCAAACGCTATTAAAAATGGTGTGCTAAGAACCAAGAGCAGTTTCCTCACAAACTCTTCAATTGGATTCAAGAGCAAGGGGAAATTTGTATGTGAAGGTATTCTATGTTGCCTGTCTGAAGAAGATATTTTTTTACCACCCATTTTTTTCGACAGAAACTTTTGACATTCATCTTTATTTGTTTTGAAGCACCAATTTAGCTTTCATATGGTTGTCCATATAGGACCATGATCGTAACTATCACTAATTCTCAACAAAGCCCAACAGTTCACTTTACACAAACCACAAGAAAAGAAAATATTAAATATAAATAATAATGATTATTTTAAAAAAATGTTAACATGATGGTTAAAGCATGGGCAACCTCCAGGATGAGTTTGACTATTTTAATGACATAATTGTTGAATTATAAGTTATAATTACACAAATCGAATTCGCATTTTCAATCATGGGAAAAATTAAGACATTTCTGCTGCGGAAGATTCCTTAGAAACGAATCATGTGTTGACGTGATTTTCGGTTCAAAAGTGACCAAGAGCTGCTTAGCAAACTATTTTTTTCTGCTTTGTTAATGTGATATATGTACTTCAACATACAATAGTTTTTTGGCTGGTTTTATCATTTGATCTCTTTACTTCTGAAATGTCCTTATTTCATCAATTATGTCTGTCACCTTGCTCCTCAGACTATGAAATCTTTTGTTTGATGATGAGCCTTCATCACTAACTTCTAAAGTTGATACGCACCTATAAAGGTAGCATGTCCTTGAATAAGAAATTTTATGTTATAGGGCAAGATAAGCTTTCATCGTAAACATGAATATATCAATTAAATTAAGATAATAGTAAAGGTGCAATAGTGGACCAACAGATTACAGGTGCAATAGTGGACCAACAGTTTACAGAAAAAATGTAGAATGTATAATAAAGGAAAAGTAGTTCACATGTGAAAACATGAAAGCTTCTTCTGCCCCCATCTGGTGCAAACAAGAATTGTTTATTTTAGACCACTCCAATTTCTGTCTCGAATTGGACCAAATTTATCATTCATTATTCTACCCAATATCCATCATATCTTAATCCGTAATCAAACACTTAAATCTCTTATACTCATCATCATCTTTTGTATTCAATTATCCGATGCGAAATGAACCACAACAAATGCACCAAAGGTAGTATCTATCCCCACCCAACATATATATGCCACTGAGTTCATCACAATATCGTTTTCTTCATTAATATTTACGACGACCATCAAGTACCACCCTAAAAATCCTAAATAAGGGAAAACATAATAACCCGGTGGAGATTGATGGAATACATTTTTTTAGGCAAGTTAAGTAACTGAATGCCCAAACAAACTTGGGAGAGCATGATTCAAAGGATTGAAATGAGTTGATCATGATTGATAAGATTTGATTTGGAGCTTAATTTTGAATTTAGCCCTCGTTTTGATTATAGGGATGCAAAATGTGTCACAAAAAGTGTCGCTAAAAGTCAAAATGTTGGCTAAATTCTTAAGGAAAACAAAATGATGGTTAAAATCAAAGTATTGGAACTGAATGGTGTTGAAAGTCAATTTTTTTGGCAAGGTTCTAGATCGATTAGATTTGGGTGGAAAGCGACCCCACTCATAAAAAAAATATGGTTTTGGCCAAATTTAAGACACGTATAGGGATGTACAAATGGCCATGTGGACCAATCATAAGCTGACATGTAATTAAACTCTTTGCCCACATCAATCAGTCGCCTTATTGCCATAGCAAATAGCGCACCTAAATTTTATTGCGTAAAAGAAAGTATTCCACATTTTTTGCACAGTTTTTTAGTCGTGCAAAACTATTTTTTATTTTAAACTTTTTTTACTCATTCCTTTTAAAAAGTGGATGAAGAATTATTGCACATGGAATACAAATTGAACTTCATCACCTTAGTGCTTAAAAAATAAAACCTACATAAACAGTTAAAAAAAATCAAACATCCCTTTATTTCGTCATAATTGGGATATCCATTATATTATTCACAAATAGATTAAAACAAATGGTTGCGTTACCAAATGCATAATCACACTCAAAATATGGTAATTCTTACATGTTCTTGACGAATCTATGCAGCGCACAGATGCAGAACAATTTTATCCAAAAGTTAAATCTTTGAAGTTTTCATCTGCAAAACACTTGCGCTCATCTGCTCGAAGTTGTTAAATTCGTAAAACAGTAAAAATTAAAACATTTGCAAACACGAGGAAAAAAATCAAAATTGTTTCACAAGATAAAATTAGGTAGGAGGATAACACATAATGAGTAGAAAGTGTAAGAGGACATACGTTCCTTGAGACTTAAAGACCGTATAGAATATTTAAATCAATTAGTTAACATATGACATAAACATAGAAGAACACTTATAAACAACAAGAGATCTGATCAAATCAACCCTACTATGTAAGTTCTACAGTCTTATTTTGAGTGAACTATACTCTAAACTTGCTATTGGGTACCTACGTTCATAAAATTGGATTGACATGCCGTGGTGAAATATGTCCTACTATTGGTTCTCTATTATGAATGGAAAGATCTGAAGTTTTCTCGAGTCTGGTAGAAGATTAAAACAATAGCATTTTCCCAAGTTCCTCTATGTTTTCTAGTTGTGGGCTTAAATTTCTATTTAAAAGTAAACAATAATTTCATCCATATTACATCGTACACCAGTGATTTCCCACATGTTCTATGTTGATGATGTCCTTTTTTTTTAAAATGCTAGTAATAGATATGTCAAGAACCTTCTAAATGGTTGGGAAAATGTTTGTGGGATAATGATTGGTGTTAAAGATATATTGAAGATGTTATTCAACAATGTAGTCAACTAAATTGTTGCTGATTTCATCCACAAACTTTCGTTCATCCTCAATTCCCATCCATCTTTGTGAGCCCTTGATCTAAAATCTTGTAGTTTCAACCCCAAAGCTCTCATAAATTATTCATACATCGTACAATCAATTAAAATAGAGTTTTTTTTACTTTAATAGGTTAATAATTACCCCTTTTTGAGATTAGTACTTTTTTTCAATTGACTTTTGACTTTGGTACCTTTTCCGTTAAACTTCCATTATGCTTAAAAGCCATGTGCCTTGCACATTACCTATAAAATAAAAATAATTAAAAAAGTTGAAAACCAACAAATAAACAAGAAAAAGTAGAAAAAAACTGAAAATGCTCATAGTTAACAAACCAACAACCACAAAGTGTCATCCCCCAATCACTGCTAGCCCTCCTCCAAAACCACCACCCATTCCCCACCCCCCACACCTTTATGCTTCAACCTCTCACTTTCCCATTGTCTTACACACAAACCACCCCATGTTCTTCCCTCCACTATCACCTCCCAATGAAATCCTTCTTGAGAAGCCCTACCTCCCTGCACCAAATCAATTTAGTAATTGAACGACTGATTACATTGCACAACCCAAACAAACTGACAAACCCATTTTACTAAGTGAAATTCATCAAACTTACCAACCATTATTGAATCATTCAAGTAGTTAGAAATTTTATGGACATGAAATTCACACACACACACACACACACATATATATATATATATATATATATATTGTACAGCTCTTGTGTGGATCAGTCCCCGTTTTAAGAGTGGACCGAACATGTGTTACCTGGCGGTGAACTTCGAAATTATCGACTAAATTATAGACACACTCTCTCTCTTCTCTGCGCTCAATTGAAAAAAAATTATGACTCCCCCCCCCCCCCCCCCCCCCTCTCACACCATCTGACGTCAAACTGCAAACTATCAGCTTTCATGCTACCTGCTACAACAAGTAGCACACCATGGCTTGATCGCCAACTCCTTAGACCCGACCACCAACTTACCATTTTACGGACCTCCACCAGCCTCACCTCTCACCCGACCAGCCTGCCCATTTCCCCAACCCGATTTCAGCAGCAATCTCCATTTGCTTCTGGCGACAGCCATAGCTCCGGCCATGAAAACCCCACATAACAAAAGCAGTCCCAACACCTCAAAACCCATTACGGTTCTACCATAATATGACCTCCAAACCTGAACACACCCAACCCAAATCCAAAAATCCAGCGACCCCATCAAAAAAAAATAACTCCATGACCTCCAAACCTGTCCCACGAACTCAGTGTAGCCACTCAAACCCCTGCCTTTATCCGAGGTAGGGGTAGGGGGTGTATATATTGAAAAATACGTTGTAGCCCGGGACCTATTACAACATAGAATTTAAAATTAATGGATTGTTAAGTATTTTTTTTGTTAATATTCATTAAAATGTTTAGTTTTTATGTTTACTTTTGAGCCTCTTATATAGAAGGAGAGAAGTATAGAACATGGAGAAAAAGATAGGGGTCTCTTGGGATGGGGTTTGAGGTGACAACAGCGGGGGAGGGTGGCGAGTGGGTGGTGGTTGTCAGGGGAGGGTGGAGGGGTGGGGACGTCGGTGGGGTATGGGATTTTTTTTTTTTTTTTTTTTTGGGGGGGGAGACACGATTCGTTTGTTGCCTTTAATTCTTTTTCTTCCCAATTTTTTCAATTTTTTGTTTTGTTTTATAATTACTTTTTTCACAACTATAAGTGTAACATAACTGTAACGAAAAATGTACCAAAGTCGAAGGTAATTAAAAAAAAGGTGTTAAGCTCAAAACGACATAATTATAAATGTATTAAAATTTTAAAAAAACTTTAAGATATTTCCACTATTATTATAGATTATATTACCAACATGTCTCGAATTTTTTTAAAAGAAAAAAAAAACTAAAATATACCTATTTTTATTGTCCAAGAGATAACAAGCCCAAACTACATTCAACTGAACCTATTTATATATTTTCAAGTCCTTCGCCAAAATGAAAACAACATTTCAAGATATACGTTTTTTTCCTTCAATTTCCTCTTGCAAGAACTAAGTTGGTATCAATATCAAAGTTGATCATTGGAGCATAGTTGTCAAAATCATACGATTCGCGATTCGAATCGTACGATTCGATTCGATTCACAGATAAAATGATTAGAATCGAGTTGAGAATCGCAATTGTCTAAAGAATCGGACCGAATCGGCGATTCACGATTCGAATCTTTCGATTCGGATCCAATTCACCTTCTTTTTTTTTCGCGATTTTTTTTACCTTATAGCCATACGTGTGTTTTAGTAAAATAAATAAATAAATAAGCAAACAACAAAGGATACCGTTAAGATACTGAATTTTAGAGAAAAATATGTTCTCTTGGCTCGGTTATTATCAGCTCACTTTTCTTGTCTATTCTCTTGGCTGAGTGTCTTCTATCTTTTGCTTTTTTTTTGTTATAAATTTTTTGTATTTGTTATAAAATCTTTGAAGGTATATTTTTTTGTTGCTTTAAATTAATATGAAGACTATTTTAAATTATTATTGCTTTATAGTCAATCTTAGTATTTATTTTATTGTTTTAAATTAATATGGTTTACTGTTTTAAATTAATTTTGTTGTAATTTTGTAGGTTGTTTTAAATTAATATTGTTAATCTTAGTGAGTAGGTTGTTTAAAATTTTTGAAAGTATTTGTTTTACAATTTTTCTATTTTAAATTAACCTTAGTATTTATTTTATTGTTCTAAATTAATATGTAGGATGTTTTAAATTAATATGTAGGTTGTTTTATTATATATTTTTTATTTTTTTACATTTTTAAGCTTAAAATGAATGAGAACATGTGATACGATTAATTTTTGTGATATATTTTGGTATATTATCATGTGCTACGATTAATTTTTTATCATATTATGCTTAATTACCAATTCTATAGTGTTAAATCTCATTTACGTATATTTTACTACGTTTTGATCATTTGGTTCCGATTCGATTCACGATTCGATTCATGATTCGCGATTTGGGGGGTAAACGATTCACGATACGATTCGCGATTTGACAACTATGCAATGGAGCATTATTGAGAAGATATAACACATGAGCCTATAATAAGTAATGGGAAAAGAAAAAAAATTCTATAATGATTTATGCAATCATGTAAGATTCGTGAATTTAAAATTATGGATCCAAATATAAATATCTAAGAGCAAGCTTAAAATAAAGATTTACACGTGGAAGTTCTTCTAATGCATTCATTTCATTATAGTTAGGTTATAAATATTCGTAGATATAGAGGGATAGATATTCGTACATATATCAGGTTCATACTATTGTCCCATGTGATGTAGGCACATTAAAGATATAATTCAATTACCGACTTGTACGGTACAAGTAAATTGGTAAAAATCATATGTGAACCAACATAGGCAGTACATAAAAAGTGATAAAAATTGAGGAAGAAATAACTTGATACATTCCCAATGAGTTGTAGGCGGTATCTTCTCTCTATTGTGAATTTGGATTGTGCATTATTTGAGTTGGTTCAATTTCACTATAGAACCAGAAACGGAACCGAAATGGTTCGGTTCTCTGGATTTGGAACCAGAACCGAACCGATAGTTCTCAGATTGGTTTGGGGGCCGGTTTACGGTTCCAATTTATATGTTTTTTTGATCAATTATTGAACTTTGTAGAGTAAAATAAAATACATGAACTTAAAAACATTACTAAGTAATCCATGATTCCATGCATGTCATAAAATATTCAATATACATATTATCTAAGGTTTCATGTGAACAAACATCCAAAGACAACCAAAATTCAACAACTAAAAGTTCTATAATCTTCAAAAAAAAAATTAAAAAGACATCAACAGTTAAGCTCTATCCACTCCATAAGAGCAAGTTCCTTCCAAGTTCCAACTGCAAAAAAAATGGGAAAAAAAAAGTTAGGACAGATTTAAATTACTTTACACGAAACGTTATAACACATAAAAAGAATAACTCATGAGAACATATTTAATTTAATACTTTTTTAGGGCAGATTTATAATGTGTAACACATTCAATATTTAGGACAGTTTAACACACTAAACACTTAGGACAGATTAATACACTCTTATTATGACAAACTAGCTTGGAGCCCGCGCAAGCAGGCGAAAATTTAGAAAATATTGAATTATGATAATAAATATAATAACTCCTGAAATCAAAGAACTAGCATAGAAGTATTTTAAATTTTTAGAGACTATAAATAATATTAAAGTGTCAACATAAATAATATGAAGCTCAAGTAAAATCAGATTTAATAGAAAATGCACCAACTTGATGTTCCAGTATACTTCAATAACTATACTGAATGTTTGATCAAATCATAACACAATCCATAGCCAATGTACAAAAAATAATATACAGTTGGAAACAATGGATGAGCCACAGTGTCACTGACGTAGGCAAGTGCCCAAGCCAGAACAGGTAAATCCCATTTTTATTTTATTTATATATATATATATATATATATATATATATATATATGTGTGTGTGTGTGTGTGTGTGTGTGTGTGTGTGTGTGTGTGTGTACACAAATATTAGTAAGGGCGTTAAAGGAAAAAGAAATTCAAATAAAAAGCTCTCCTATTCACGGTAAAAAACAGAACCCCCAAAATTTATACACATTTTCACTCTTTCCTCTTCCTATTCTCTCTTCTTCTCTTCCAATTTTGTTGAAAAAACGTCTACACCAAATCAAGGTATGTTCTTCAATCTCTCTCCATTTTATCTAGGATTTATATATTTATCCTTCCTCTTACTTTTTCCCCTTTTTTTTAGTAAATGCCCATTGTTAGGGTTTGTTGAAATTTTGCGTAGCAAATATTCATTGTTAGAATTTGTTGAAATTCTGAAAATATGCTTATTTTTTCTTTTACCCCTAGTAATTCATCTATTTATATGTGTTTTTCCATTCATTTAAAAGATTATTATAAGTACCCTAAAAAAATCCACGGAATTTTCGTTTCGTGCCCGGGCCAACTATAATTCCTGGCTCCGGCACTAGTTGGAAACTTGTAGCAACTTTTTTCAAAATAAACAAACTTATAAAATTGAAAATGACGCTATGTTGTATACTTGGGTATTCAAAGAATGAAACTTGTAATTTAGATATGCAAAACAAAAAAGAGTAGTAAGACACAACAACACTTAAAATCCAATAGAACCCAAAATCCGAACTAAAAGAATGCTAGCCTTCAACCTAGTCAAACACAAAATCCCTATTTCGAAACATAACACTCCCATTTTGATAGTCCAACATTAACACCGTACAATCATACTTTCACCCCCACCCCCACGCACCCCAAAAAAATATCCTACATTTGACCAGTAGAAAAAAAAAATAATCGACAAATATACCCAGTCACAGATTGCAAGTGAATAACCTTGATCAGTGAAAAAAAAACTTTCACATTCAGAGAGAGAGAGAGTTACATTTTTTTAATCTAAGAAAGTGAATCAATTTGGGTTTGTGAGAAGAAATGATATACCAAAGAGTTTTTATAGCAAGGAGATGAACTCGTAGGTATGGAGAAGAACATGAATCATTTTTCATATTAAGAGCAGAAATAAAAAAATGAACAGTTTTTTGAGTATGCTAAAGTAGTTGCTTCCGTGTAGAGTTCACATTAAATTGTCTTTAAATCGTCTTACTACCGTAATTGAGGTATTATAAGGATTTAGAACATCAATATTTTAGACAGTTTGGGACAGATTAATACACTCTTTTTAGGACAGATTTAGGATAATTTTAACATAAATATTTAGAACAGTTTATGACTAATTTATGACAGATTTTTACATTAAATAAGAGATATTTACATATTGGTAAGTAAACAAAAAAAGGAATTTTGCATAATAAAAATTACCCGATTCAAGATCAGACATCTCATCTAATCGTATCTCAACTTCTAGTGGTAATAGTGATGCACGAAGCCAATCTTGTCCACAAATCAAGTCCATGTAACTCATATCTTGCATTGAAGTCCATACATCGGTAGTGAGACAAATTCGTTGAGTTTGATGTCTCAAGCTATTTTTTAACTCTTTTTTTAACTTAGCATACAAGTCGACAACATCTCTAGCAATTTGTAGTGCAAGACACATGATGAAATCTAGGTTGATAAACACTCATAAAAAACCTAAAGTCCGTTGAAATATAAACTTGTTTAATATTTAATCAACAAATTTCTAAGAAGCATCCTAAGTTAGGTAAGGTGTTAGGTAAGGTGTGTTTATTTATTCTTAGTGCTTCATAGTGGCTAAATAAGTGGAAGCAAATTGTGTGGCTTATGAATATGTGTATTAATTTAGTTTGAACCACATTGAGTGCAATTGATTTTCTCACTACAAAAAAAAAGTTGCTTTTAAGACCCTATTTTTTGAGACAGACAAAATATAGTCTTTAAAACATACTTTTTTATACGGATATAATGAGCCGTCTCAAAAACTATTATTTTTTGGGACTGCTAATTATATCCGTATAAAAAAGGTCATTTTTTGATATGGTTAATTATACCCGTCTCAAAAAAGGTCCCTTTTTTATACGATTAATTATATCCGTCTTATAAAGTAAAGCAAATGAGACGATAAATACTTACTGTATCAAAAGATAAACCAAATAAGACGGCTAAAAAAATTGATTCCCACCACTAATTATTTTCATCTCCCGCTCTAACACTTTAACCTAACTTCCCACCTAAAAAAAAACAAAAAATGAAAAACAAAAAACATAAACAAACCAAAGACCGAAATCTCGTCTCCAACAAATCCAAACCGCCCCCCGTCGCCCCCCCCCCCACCCACCCACCCACCCGCGGCCGCTCCGTCCCCCCCCCCAGCTGCGCGCTCCGCCCCCCCCCCCCCCTCCCCAGCTGCGTTCTCTCCCTCCCCCAGCTGCGTTATCTCTCCCGTTATTTTCTTTTCATGGTAAGTTTTCATCTTTACTTTTTTTTTGAGGAAAACAACATAGAAATTATTGTTATTAATTTATTTATTATTTTTCTTCTTCAAAATATGCTACTGTAAATAGTCTGTTGCACAATGGTAACAATGGGTGATCAAAAATTATTCTTTAGACATAATTAATGATGCCATATACATAAAACTGTAAATAAATAACCATATGTGTAATACTTATATAAAATGTAAATAAAAAGTGGATGCTTATTTGTTGATTTTAATTTTTTTTGTAGCTTTCAATGTGACCTAATAAGAAGATCTATAATAGGCTATTTATTTTGTTTGATGTTATATAGCATTATGGTTCATGTTGGCTCAATGATTCTATAATAATTTTTTATTTAATTTTTAAAGAAATTCTTAAATGCATGAACCAATTATTCAAAGATCCTAAAATTATTCTTCTCCCAAACCATTAATGTGTTTTTTTTTTATGTATTTGAGGTTTGTAGAACGATTGATTAGGTTTTTGATGTAAAGTTATGATTGGTAGATCTTTTTTTTATGTATTTCTAAGAATGAAGTTAAATGATATTGGGTTTTATTACTACAAAGCTAAAGGCAAGGATAAAAATGATTTAGGGATCGTTTGGTTCGAGGTTTAGAAAAGGGATGGGAATTCTTGATTCCAGGAATTCTAAGTTCCTGGAATCTTGAATTCCTTTCCATTGTTTGGTTCGAACGGGAATTCTTTTTTTTTCGGCATCTAAATTATTTTCTCATATTAGGAATAAATATAATTTAATTAAAATACCCTTCTACTTGATTTGAGTGTGTGCGCGCGAGTGTGTGGTGAGTGTGTGTGTGTGTGAGTGTGTGTGAGAGAGTATATGTGTGTGTGTGTGTGTGTGTGAGAGAGAGAGAGAGAGAGAGAGCGTGTGTATATGTGAGAGAGCGTGTGTGTGTGATAGAGAAAGAGATTATGTGTGTGTGTTGTGAGAGAGAGAGAGAGTGTGTGTATGTGTATGAGAGAGAAAGAGAGAGAGAGAGAGAGTGTGTGTGTATGTGTGTGTGTGAGAGAGAGAGAGAGAGAGAGAGCGTATATGTGTGTGTGTGTGAAAGAGAGAGAGAGAGAGTGTGTGTGTGTGTAAGAGAGAGATAATGTATGTGTGAGTTTAAGTGAGGTGGTATTTTTGTCTCACCACAAAAGTAAACTAGAATGCCCAGGAATATAGGATTCCCCCATTTTAGAGGAGAAATGAGAATTCCAATTTTGTTGGAATTATAAATTCCAGTAATTCTAAGTTCCTCCCAAATTTCCAACCAAACATTGTAATTCTAGATGAGGGGAATTCTAAATTCCTTTTCCAAACCTCGAAACCAAATGAGTCATTAAAGTTCTACAACTACTTTGGGAGCAAGTATAGAAATGAAATTAACATGTTAAAGAAGTAGTATGAGTCTCATTCCTTCTTTAATTACATATCTTTTCTCAGAAAAAGTTTGTGACAATGAAGGAGTACGAGAAAGAAAAGAGGAAAAGAATAGAAGAGAATAGAGCAAAATTGAAGGAATTGGGAATACATGAATTGTATTCGGCACTTCAAAACAAAGATAAAAATAAAAAAAGTGGTTCAAAGAGTAAAAAAAAATCATTGGTGATGATGACGAGTTTGTGCCACGTGAAGAAGAAAATGAGCATACGGATTCAAACGAGGATGAAAATGGGTATGTGCCTTGTGAGTTTTTTAATGTGTAAATGTTTAGTGACGTAGATGTTAATTAGTTTATTGTTTGAATTTTTGTTTGATACTTTCCATTATCATGCGTGCATTAATACTTCAATATTTCAAATTTGAATTGCTCGGTTTAGTTAGCCATAATAATACTTAAATTGATGTGATGAATTATGTTCTTATTTTATAGTTTGTTCTCCTTTTATGTGCTAATCTTTTTAGGAATTCATGTTTGCCATTATTAATCTTTTTAGCTTTTCATCATCTTACGAAAACATTATTAATCTCTTTATCTTTATATTATGAAATATAAATTTACTGACATTTTTTTTTAGATTCATAGATGGGAACCATGGATAAGAGTTGGATTGATTTTCGCAATCGGTGTTCAAAGGAATACATTAATGGGATTGAAGGGTTTCTTAACTATGCATATGCTAATAAAAACATTGAGACAACGAAAATCTATTGCCCCTGTAATAGATGTGCAAATCGAGTGTACCACGCCCGACAAACTGTGAGAGATCACCTTGAGATGCATGGTTTCGACAAGACATATAAGGTTTGGATTTTTCACGGAGAAACTTTTGGTGGTGTAAGCAGCAATATAAATACTCCGGGGGATGATATGTTAGTTGATGATATACATATACCTGTTGAACTGAGTGCTCGAGATAACATGGTTACAATGGTTCAAGAGGGAATAGGTATTTCCCACGTGCATGACAATATGCGTGAGGAGGAATATAACACCGAAGATGTCTTTGAATCCGACGGAGATGTTCCAGAGTACTATAGTCTTATGAAAAAGGCTCAATGCGACTTTTATGAAAATTGTCCACCTGGGATTACCGAATTATCATTTGTTGTTGAACTCTTGCAAATGAAGCAACTTCATGGTTGGACAAATTGTTCTCTCACGACTTTATTGAAATTTTTGGGGAGGATGTTTCCGCATGCTAGAATTCCCAAGTCTTTCTACCAAGCCAACAAGCTAAAAAAAGACTTGGGATTCAAGTACGAGACATGGGATGCATGCCCAAATAACTGTATGTTGTTTCGTAATGAAACCGAGGGTCTTGAAAAGTGTGGCATATGCGGATCTTCTTGATATAAAGATGAGGACTCAAGTATTGATGGTGTCCATGGTCCGAAGGTAGCCGTAAAGAAAATGAGATACTTCCCTTTGAAACCGAGATTGCAGAAATTATTTTGGTCATCCTATTCAGCTCCTTTAATGAAATGGCATGCTGAAGAAAGGATCGACGATTGTGTAATGAGACATCCCGCTGACTCTCCTGCTTGGAAAACTTTTAATGAGAAAAACCCTTTTTTTGCGAGGGAGATTCGCAATGTTAGACTTGGGTTAGCTGCTGATGGATTTAATCCGTTTGGTAATATGAGCATTAAGCACAGCACATGGCCAGTTATCCTCATTATTTACAACTTACCTCCATGGTTGTGCATGAAGCAACCTAACTTGATTTTGTCTATTCTTATAGATGGACCAAAAGGACCCGGAGATAAGATTGATGTATTTTTACAGCCATTGATTGATGAGTTGATTGAGCTATGGGTTGATGGTGTACTCACTTACGATGCGTCAAGTAAGGAGTTCTTTCAGTTGCATGCATCGTTGTTGTGGACCATTAACGATTTCCCCGCTTATGCGATGTTATCGGGATGGAGCACAAAAGGTACATTTGCTTGCCCTTGCTGTAACGAAGACCACCAGTCAATGCGATTAGATAAGGGTAAGAAGTTCTGTTATTGGGGTCATCGTCGATTCTTAGACTCGCGCCATAGGCTTCGTAGGCAGAAGGCACCATTTAATGGGAGGGTAGAATTACGTCCAGCCCCACTTAAACTTTCGGGCTTACAAGTATTGCAACAGTTGAATGATCTTGACGTTGAATGTGAATATAAGATGGAAGATGTCTTTAGAAGGAGGGAAAGAGAGGCGTTATAAAAAAGTAAACAGGTAGTTCGAAAATGTAGATTTGGTTGGAAAAAATAGAGCATATTTTTTGAATTGCCATATTGGAAGGATAATCTTATTCGCCATAATCTTGATGTCATGCATATTGAGAAAAACGTTTGCGATAATGTCCTGTTTACATTGTTGGGTACTAAAGGGAAGACAAAAGACAATTTACAGGCTCGAAAAGATCTAAAAAAATTGGGTATTAGATCAGAGCTACATCCTCAACCACGAGGGTTAAATCTAGAGTACCTCCCCCAGCAGAGTACACGATGAGTAACAAAGAGAAGGAATTTTTTTTAAAAGTGTTGCAGAATGTTAAAGTTCTTGATGGCTACTCTTCGAACATTTCACGGTGCGTGAACATGCAAGAAAGAAATATTTCGGGATTAAAGAGCCATGATAATCATATTTTAATGCAACAATTACTTCCAATAGCCGCGAGAAGGGTATTGCCCACTCATATTGTCAAAGTCTTGATTGAATTGAGCAATTGCTTTGTTATACTGTGCTCAAAAGCAGTTACCGCAGCTGATTTGGAAAGGTTTGAAGATCGGATGGCCCTTAGACTTTGTAGCCTTGAGAAGATATTCCCTCCGAGTTTCTTTGATGTGATGGAACATTTGCCTATACATTTGCCGGACGAACTCTTAATTGCTGGTTGTGTCCTTTACCGTTGGATGTATCCGATTGAAAGGTACCTCCACACTTTAAAAGGCTACGTTGGTAATCGGGCTCATCCCGAGGCCTCGATTGCCAACTCTGTTATTCTTCAAGAATGCATGACTTTTTGTTCCCAGTATGTGGATGTGGAAACTAAGTCTAACCGAACGGCTAGAAATGATGACTGGGGGCATATAAATGGTCGTGCAATTGGGAAAAAAGTTCAATTTGAACTTGATTCTGTAATGTATATGCAAGCTCATCGGCACGTTCTTACCAACACTGAGGCAGTGGCGCCATTTGTTGAGTAAGTTTGATTATAAGTAATTGGTGTTTTTGAAAACCATTTTTATATTTTTTGTGGAATTGACATATGGATATTTGTTTACTTGTAGAAAGCATCTTGCGGAACTTTTATCAAAGTATCCTCAAGATTCACAAAAGCATCGTGTTAATCGTCTTCACAACGATGAGTTCCACAAATGGTTTAAGGATTATGTAAGCAAAAATATCATAACTAATAGTTGAATTATGAATAAATACTATACTTTTGTATTGACATTTACTTTAATATACTGTAGGTTATTAAATTGGGACGTGACGGTGTGCAAATATCCGAAGAAATCAAATGCTTGTCTTTAGGTCCTCTTAAGGATGCGGTCAGATTCAACACTTATATTGTTAGCGGTTTTAGATTTCGAACAAAGAGACTTGATAAGGGAAAGAAAACTCAAAATAGAGGAGTTTTTATAAAAGCCGAACAAATGAGTTATTCTAGCCGGAAGGATAAAAACCCCATTGTGGGTGATATTACATACTATGGGGAACTAACGGATATTATTGAAGTTCAGTATCTTAATGGCATGAAGTTTGTGTTATTCAAGTGTGATTGGGTTGAAAATCGCATGGGTACAAAAGTTTACGAGTTTAACTATACGCTGGTGAATTTCAAGCATTTGAAATATAAAGATGATCGAGAGAGTAACGAACCTTTCATACTAGCATCCCAAGCAGAACAAGTATTTTACGTGCAGGACCCTATCGATACAGATTGGCATGTTGTTGTTCCCATGACACCAAGAGACCAATTTGATAGGTACACGACAGTTCAAGAAACTGGAGAAGAATTGTTGCTTAATGGAGATGAGCCGTTTGTCATGCAAAATTTGAATGAAGATCACAACTTACGGTGGGTGAGGGATGGAGATGGATTAATAGTTGACACAAGTGTTGTTCAAGCTAATGATCACGAAGATGCAGATGCAGATGCAGACGAAGATGGAGATGAAATTTAGAGGGGCAATGCTTGAGGGAGATATAGTTATAAACTAGTTATTTTTGTTTTTGAACTGGAGCATTTGTAGTTAGGTTTTGTACTGATGCATAACTGAGTAGTGTTTCTTATAACAAATGCATAACTGAACAGATAGTGTGCTGCATATCTGAACATATATTTTGTTAGTTTTCTGAATTAGCTAGTTTGCTGAATTTGCTTTGTGATTACTGAATTCGCTATATCATATGCTTTATAATTAATAGTTGTTGAACGTTCACTACAAATTGATCATACTTCTCCTTAATCTCAGTTCTGGCCTTTTCATAATTAGCTTGCGCAGTCTTATGGTGATATTCAACTCAATGAAGGAGAAAATTTATACTATATTTATGTTTCATGAGTTGCACTCAGATGTATGCCCATGCACATAATGATGCTCGTATATTCGAGCTTTATCAGGAGAGCCTCTTAGGAGTCCCTGCATTTCTTCATCCTCGATGATTTTGGTTACCTTCCGTATCATTGAGAAGAATTGGCATAATATGAGCCTACCAGTGATTTTCCACCTGAAACTGTGTCCTTACACCTGGTACGTTTAGATGCCAGCATAAATATCAATTTTTATGGGATTAAGATCTGGGTTTGATTCGTTAAAAACTCAGATCTTTAATACCTCACATATGCCAACTATGCGAGGTATTAGATGAGTCATGGTTATCTTTAATACCTCACTTACACTTATATAAATGAGTCATGGTTATCGCGACCTTGATTCACATGCCTAAGTAGTTGGCATATGTGAGGTATTAAAGATCACATGCCTTTTCCTATGGTGATATTGTGTAATAGTTTTTTAATGGAACTCAACTGCGTGCAATTCAAATTATTAAAAATGTAAAAGACATGATTTTTGCTGAAGCTTAGTCTATTTATTTTACGCATCCATTTGCTCATAGTCATGTTTATCTAGGCTTCCAATTTCGTATCAAAGTGAAAGTGACTAAAAGTATCATCTCTCGATGGTCCTATCCAATATCATCTTAGAAGAAGCTCTATAGAAAGAATGACCATTAACTCACCAAAGTAACAAGGCCATAATTCACAAAATTATGGAGATGAGAAACCCAAGCCCTGGCCCTGGTGAATAATCCCCTGAGACTGCATCGGATGGGGTTGAAGACCTGGAACATATACCGGCTGCTGCACTTGTTCTGGATTTCCCATTGGTATAGGCATAGGCATCGGCATTGAAGTGTTCGTCAAGCCCTGAGACTGCATTTGTGGGTTAGGGCCAGGGAATTGAACCGGTGGTGCCTGTGGCTGGTGAAATGGCCTTTGCCCAAAAATCCCAGAGCTTGAGTGAACGTGGACAGAAGGCTTCTGAGTTTGGGTTGCTGAGGGTGCAACCATTTTCATAGAGTTATGTGGACTCCAGCATTATGTTTGGGAGTTATGGGTATAGCGAAAAGGAATAATGGATGAATGATTTACTTCCCCTTATCTGAGAGTTTAGGAGAAAAGAAGGAAATTTTCTTTCGTCTTGTTTGAGGAAACAAAAAAGAAAGAAAAATCAAAAAACTTTTGCAGGTTAATATTACTATATTTAATTACAAACAAGGGACTCCTACACATATATTGGCAGGTCGCTCATAAAGAAATTTTCATCATTAATATGTGAGGGCACTAATGGCCATAATTCACAAAATCTCGATGATCTATCACTTCCCCTTGGCCATTTGTTTCGAAGAATTAAAGACTAAAACTATTACATAATTCACTACTTAGGTCACTTACACTTATCTACCATGACTCATCTTTTGCCTAAGTAGTGACTAGAGAGAAATATAAATTTGAATAGGAATGAAGACTTACTTTGGTGAGTTTTAGGGTGGAGAATCGTCTAATCTTTCATATTATTTTAAAAAATATGTAAAATCAACTTATTAATTGGTTTATTCTTGTATAGGGGGGGTTATCCAACAAAATTTAACGAGGTGTGGATCTTGGAACCTAGGCGGACAAGGCGCGCGCCTTATTGAAGGAGCCTTGCCTGAGTGAGGCAAGGTGCTGATATTGTACCTAGGTGAATCTGGAGCCTAAGCACACGCATAGGCGCCTTTTACAACAATGCACTAGGCGCCTTTGTTTTGCTCAAGAAAAACTTGTCAATCTGACCGAGTATGCCTTAGTTCCTCTTTAAGGTTTTCCCGGGATGGACCCATAATACGCATTTTTTTTTTGCTTTTTTTGCCTCATTACACCGCTCAATCGATAGGTAATATTATCTTGATTCTTTACTTTCATAGGCGTTGCATACACAAATTAGCATTCATTACGATTTTAGTATACAAGAGGAAAATGTATGCACATCATTAGCACCAGCACACGCGCTCGCGAGCGCACACACATCTTTTAATAACTATAGTGGTTATCGCGAAGGTGAGATTACCATTTGGGGACTAGTTAGAGGAAGAGAACTCTGAGCTGGAAAAAATAGGGGATTGGGATTGTAAGAATTAGAATAGTAGTTAATCCCATGACCAGGTTGATACGATGGCATAGGTTGGGACTGAGATGACACATTAGGATGTGACCTCGGGCCCGTTGACCCACCATCCATATGTGTGTCAGCCCTCTTGTCGAGTCTTAACTTTTCATGAGTCTTTGGATCAGTAATCTTAACAGTTATGCTGCGGGGACCGACAAATTTCCCTGCCTGCTGTTGCTGAAACTGTGGAGTGATGCCAATTCCCATTTTGCCCATCTGAGGGCCCATTTGAGATGAGAAACCCAAGCCCTGGCCCTGGTGAATAATCCCCTGAGACTGCATCGGATGGGGTTGAAGACCTGGAACATATACCGGCTGCTGCACTTGTGCTGGATTTCCCATTGGTATAGGCATAGGCATCGGCATTGAAGTGTTCGTCAAGCCCTGAGACTGCATTTGTGGGTTAGGGCCAGGGAATTGAACCGGTGGTGCCTGTGGCTGGTGAAATGGCCTTTGCCCAGAAATCCCAGAGCTTGAGTGAACGTGGACAGAAGGCTTCTGAGTTTGGGTTGCTGAGGGTGAAACCATTTTCATAGAGTTATGTGGACTCCAGCATTATGTTTGGGAGTTATGGGTATAGCGAAAAGGAATAATGGATGAATGATTTACTTCCCCTTATCTGAGAGTTTAGGAGAAAAGAAGGAAATTTTCTTTCGTCTTGTTTGAGGAAACAAAAAAGAAAGGAAAATCAAAAAACTTTTGCAGGTTAATATTACTATATTTAATTATAAACAAGGGACTCCTACACATATATTGGCAGGACGCTCATAAAGAAATTTTCATCAAATGAACTTCCTAATACCCAAACGAGAGAGTGATATCCATTCTCTCCATTTTACTAACTCATGAAACATAAATATAGTATAAATTTGCTCCTTCTTGTGCAACCATTTTCATAGAGTCAGCCACATCAAGTGGGATTATAGGCTACGACTCGTCTTTCGTGGAAGTTGGTCTTATAACAACTGGATCATTATATGGGGATTTTATTGGCTCTGTCCTTGCTTTTAATGTTGCCGACTTCCTAAGAAGAAGAAGGGAGTTGATTGTGTTGGCTATAGCGTATCTTGTTGGAGCAGTGGTAACAGCACTGGCACCTGTCTTGCTGTTATGGTGATTGGTTATTTTGTATAGGAATTGGCCTAGCAATGCATACCGCTCCAATGTACACTGTCAAGACAGCTCCAAGTTGGATACGAGGTTAACTAATTTCATTTAAAGAGTTCTTTATAGTTTTCAGAATGGTTGTAGGTTAAACAATTGGTAGCATTTTGGTTGGTGCGATTGCTGGTTGGCGTTATATGTATGGAGCTAGTGTCCCTATAGCAGTGATTATGGTAATCGTGATGTGGTGGTTACTCGCTTTACCTAGATGGATTCTTCTACATTCTGTTCAAGGAAAAGGAAATATTCAGGTGTAAAGGAGATTGCCATATCTTGCTTATGCCGAGGCAAAGCTATGAGTGAGTCAGCTCCTGAAAAAGTAGATGAAATTTTGGCCGCGCTCTCTTCTATTACTCGAGAAAATGAAACTACACTAGGGGATATGTTCCAGGGGAAATGCTTGAAAGCCCTTATTATTGGGGCAGGATTAGTCTAATTTCAGCAAATTACAGGGCAACCTAGTGTATTGTATTATGCTGCAATAATTTTTTAGACTGCAGGATTCTCTGTAGCATCCGATGCTACAAGGGTCTCCATTCTTCTTGGGGTGTTAAAGTTGATTATGTTAAATTTTATTATGACTTCCTCTATCTCACCTTTCACATTATTTATTTCCATAACTGGTCGTTTATAAAAATCAGAAACCAATCCGGCTATCTTTTTTATCACGGCAACTGGGTTTGAATTCAATCCTTTCACCAAGGTCAGAGTCAGCTGCTTAAGCATGAAAAGCTTCTTATCTTTATGAGTATCAACAAGAATTGCATCAAGTCGAGGATCTTCCGAATCAAACGTGTATAGCTCATTTAAGGAAGGAACAACATCAAAAAGCTCCTTGAGTCTTATTTCTGGAACAACGGAATATAATCCATTGGGAATCGGTTCAGAAAGCGTTCCAGTTGACCACAGAGTCTGAGATGCTCTCTGTGCTGTCAAACCCTCTTCCTTGTGCTCACTATTTGAACCCTTATGATTTAAGGTTTGTACTGAAGAACCCAGAGATATTGACTGTAATTTTTCCAAAAAGTCTGAATGCCACCATGTAACATTAGAATCCACTGGTTCCTCTGTTCCGATATCATCTCGTGTCTCCTCCATTTCCTCAACGATTCAAAATATATGATCATTTTCCCCCGCTTCTTAGGCCATGAATGTCAACTGAAACCCACTTGATCTCCTCAGCAGAAGGTTCACAGTGAACTACGTTTACAAATTCGCTAGCTGGGGTATCATATGTCCATAGATTGTACAAATCCTTCGCTAACATGGGTATCCGATTTAGCACCATAAATCCAGAGTGAAAATCCGCCAATTAAGTAATCAGGAACATAATTAATGTAGGGCAGTGACCACATGAACATCCAACAGATCTAAGGATTTAAATCTCGTAATGATTCCTCATAGGTTCCAACATCTATATCCGACTGCACCGGATCCTCTTGTTGGGGTTATGCGTATATTTGTATACGTATGGGTGTATGTATTAACTGTAGTGGTTATTCTTCTAATACTTGAAAAATAATGTATCATATTAGATTTGAAGTGGAACCTCACATTAGCTGGTTGATTGATAGAGGACATGTTAATTTCTGGAGAGACCAATGTTTTCCAATTCGTTGTTTACCTGATGCTATAGATCCTCTGCCTCACTGGCCACAAATGGTTCATTCATTCATCTATGATAATTAATTTAATCTAACTCTTTCTGGTTAATTCATTCTTTCTAGTGTCATATCAGAGATTACTAAGATATATCCCAATATTCAAAGGTACGAGACTACTATTTTGGAGCTTAATTCTAATGGTCTTTTCTCTGTTAAATCTGCATGGGAGTGTATTAAAGAAGAGATGTTCATCTTTTTCATATTCCCATGTTTGACACCAGAAATTACCATTTAAAATCTATGTTTTTGTGTGGAGGCTTCTGCAGAGACTCATCCCAATGGATAATTAACTTATTAAGGATAATGTTAGATCGTATTCAAAGTGTAAATGTTGTGCAAAGTTTCTAACATGGAAACTGTCCAGCATACGTTTTCTATAGGTGATTTTGTAGCGTCTATTTAGTCACATTTTAAAAGTGACTTGGGATTCCTGTGCAGTCATTTCTTATTAAACTTAGACCGAGTAATTGGTGAATTCACGCAAATTCTTACTCAGTTTAAGGTATTATTAACTAGATCCTTCCTTCTATTACAAGTTGGGAGCTGTGGAAAGATAAAATAGGTTTTTATGGGACTTGTCCTTATGACCCTCTGGTATTAACAATGTGATATTTTTCAATGGTAGATGTGCTCAAGTGTAAAAACTTACACAAGATTATTCCATATAATGATTCCTGCTTCAAAACTTCATTTCCACCAATTCAAAGAAAGATGCTTATTGTTAGATGGATTCCTCGAAAGCATATGTGTTATAAGATTAATTGTGATAGTAGTTCTAAAGGAAAGGGTTTTGTTTCAGCTTATTTGTTCCACGCTTTAGTCTCTAGTGGGCTGTGATTGAGATATTTTCTTGGGGTTCAACATATTTGGGTTAATCTAAAACCTTAAGTGGTTGCCGACTTAGTTTTTGGACCCAAAAATGAGAGGTTTATTGTGTCTTAGATAAAAAATCCAAAATCCTCAAAAATATTTGTTTTGGTTGTATGGCCCATCCAGTTTTCCACGAAAGCTTGAGTCGAGATCTTTTTATGGAGTAATATTTTAAAGGAGGGAAGAATGATGTATATGATAATGATGCTAATGGATGAAATCAAGATCTATATGACTCAAATTAATAAGTATTTATCAGTAATGGGTTTAAGTTGCTCCTCTTATTCTTGGAAATGATTTTGAAATGAACATGATCATTTTAATGTAATGATCGATCATTTTATATTTTGTTTCATGTTTGATTAGTTTTATAACCGATGTTGAAATGTGATATATAACTGAAATGTAACTTCTTGCTATGATAAATGCAAATATACAGATCCATGACATTGAGGCGTCGTCGTCGTCGTCGGTTGACTATGTCCGACCTCATAGGCGAGGAAAGACTACTCGAGAAGCAACCACTCACAACTCCAGTGAGAAATGATTTAGAGAGGACATCTCAAATTACTCCCGTGCAACACAACATAAGGGACCATGGAAATAGAGAGATGCAACCACAACTTTCACCAAATATTGAATTAACATACCATAATACACACCTCAACTCAAGAGCTCAAGTTTCTTTATTTCAAACACCTACACGTCAACTTTCCCCAAATATTGAGCAGATTGATAATTCAATTGGGAATGCCAATCCTCCATCCGCTTTAGATGGTGAGGATCTCACAGGTATGCTGTGTTACACAGTGTTTGTATATCTCCATTTGTATTACTATTATGTTTATATTCATATTGAATAAGATGTATAAACATTATTTATCAACTTTTTTTCTAGGTACAATGGCTACCCTTACTAGTAAAAAAAGGGTTAGAAAGGGGGCAAGGCCTTGGCTCGAATGGAATGATAACAAAAAGAAGATATTGGAATGGAATGAACTTTGTCAGCCAGTTTGTAAACTTGAAAGTAAATTGATGTCACATTTAGGTTATTACGCAAGGTGTGGAAATTTATTTACATTGACAATGTTGGATTGGAGAGAGGCGGACGAGGAAGCACTTGCTAATATTTGGAAGGAAGTGAAGGGAACTTATTAGTTTGATTTATTTATTTGTTCTGTTGTACATTAGCTGTCAAGTTTTAACTAATTTATTCTTTTTGTTCTTAGAATAACACAAATGCACCGGAAGGTTTTAAACAAATCTGCTTTGCAAGGATGGGACTTGCGTGGAAGCAATGGAAGCATCGAGTGAAGGCGAATCACTATAAAAAGTTTCAAACAGATGAAGAGCGGTTGAGTTATACGCCTGAATGAGTTGAAAAAGATCAGTGGCCTGAATTCGTGATATACTGGGGTCTAAAGAAGATTAAGGTATAAATATCACATTTATTAAGAATTTTATACATACATTCTTCTTCACTAGTATCATAATTTTTATTTTTATTTATTCAAATATTTAGGATATTGCCGATCAAAACACTAAGAACCGTGAAGTTGAATGTGCTTACTCAAGGACAGGACGAAAGCCACATGCTAAAATAGCCAAGGAGGTTGGAATTTTTATTATTATAAATATTTCTGATTTTAATATAAGAGTATTAATATACATACATTTTTTTTTTCAGAGGATAGAACTGGGGGAGCCCATCGACAATATTAGCATGTGGAAAGCCACTCGAGCTCCAAATAATAAAACTTTTAGTGTTGAAGATGGATCATTTGATAGAGCGGTATGTATAAATATTAATTCGTAAGAGATGATTGAAAGATTTATTTAATATTTGTTATAAATTGTGTTCTTGAAAATTATTTTATGTTCATTAATAATAATATTAATTCAATTGGTAGAAAATGCTTGAAAGACGACTAAATGAGCTACCAGAAGAGCAACAAAATGACCCAGAAGTGCGGAACAAGATTTTTACTGATGTAGTAGGATATGGAGGGCATGGGTATGCTTTATTAAAGGGAGCAGGTATTAGGCCAACGTCGACAAAAGCATGCTCATCTCAGTTATTATTGGAAGAAATTAACCAGTTAAAGAAAGAAGCTGAAGATCGAGAGACTCGACATCTACAGGAGCTTGAAGAGTTAGAGATTCGCAACCAACAAGATTTATTACAGATGAAGAATGATATGCGAAGTGAAATGCGAAGTGAAATGCAAAGTTTGTTCCAAAGTTTTACCCTTCAGCAAGCTTCCACTACCTCGACGATTCAGTCCGACTAGGTAATACAATATAATTCATACATATAATTACTTATATATATATAATGAAAAATTCTCTTATTTAAAGTTAAATTTTCAATGGCGGTGGGGAAAATTTGTTATGGTGGTGAGAATTTATTATGGTGGTGGTTAAAATTTTCTGTTGTTGGTGTATATCATTCTTAGAATCAATAATTTTGATGTTTAAAACAGGTTGGCTACCTGTGGTTTTCATGAATAAACAAAGGAGACTCTGCCGAATTTTTAAAAAAATAATAATAGTTGGATATTTATAATGTTAATGATGAAAATATACTATATTGATTCATTTTGCACATTGTATTGTTGACGAGGGGTATTAATTCTGACATAATCGAAACTATATTTTTTTGTGCAGGTGACAATTTTTGTACAACATGCAAATGTTAATTAGTGGTTTTGGAGGTCGTACACTTCAGTGTTGCGGAATTAGTTTGATAAAAGCATTTCATGTTTGGAGTATTAATAAATTAATGTATTTTTGTTGTCAAGTCAAATATTTGAACTTAGTGTTATAATTCTTGTTTTGATGAATATTTGGAGATGGTTGTAAGAACTCTATTTATTGTTGAATGAAAATGATTCGTTCTGTTGGTTGAAAATCACCTTATGTATTACATTTTATGATTATTCGTTGTTTGTGTTGTTTCAAATGTAATTAAATTCTATATTAAACTTTAGCGGTAGATTTTATTCTCCACAAAATATTGGTGCAAAAATTTTAAGATCCCTTCACCTGTTTTGGGATGGATAAAACTGTCCCAAAAATATATTAAAGTTGGCTATGTTGCCGTCTCAAAAAGGTTTTTTAAAATAGTAATCTTTTGAGACAGATTAATTTTCGTTTCAAAAACAATCTTTTGTGACAGCTCTTGTGCCGTCTCAAAAGGGTCATATAAAATGAGGACATTTTGAGACGGAGTTGTTCCTGTTTCAAAAAACTCTTTTGAGACGGTTATGGCGTCACAAAAAGTATTTATAACCCCCTATCAAAAAGACCCCCCCTAGCCGTCCCAAATAGCGTCCCAAAAAGTATTTGAGAGGGATAAATGATCTTTTAGGACTGTTAGGCCACCGTCTCAAAAGCTATTTTTTTTGTAGTGTCTTCTAGTATAAATAGCCATCATCCTTGAGTTCTTAGAATCATCAAATAACAAGGAAGATAATAAGCAAAGTTTATTAGTTTTAATAGAGAGAAGTTAAGTTGTAAGAGTGTTTTCTTCTTTGTAATAATATTTGACTGCTAAATACAAGATAGTTGTGTGAGTGTCTTTGAAAGCTTATTTCCAACAAAGTGGTACCAGAGCGATTGGAAATTTGTTTCAAAGTATACGCTATACCAGATTTTCATTTTTTGGTCCACGTTGTTCCTAAGGTTTTTGGGCGTTCCGGATCCATTCGCGCAATCAAAATTTCAAAATTCTCACTAGAATTATGGCAAATGGTGGTATGAAATCCTTTCAAGTCCCGATACTCAACAATAACTATGATAATTGGAGTATTAAGATAATGGCACTTTTGGGTGCACACGATGTTTTGGAAGTCGTGGAGAGAGGTTACAGTGAGCCAGAAAATGAAGTTGTCTTAAACCAAACTCAAAAAGAGAGTTTGAAAGAAAAAGAGAGATAAGAAAGCTCTTTATTTCATCTATCAAGCATTAGATGATGATGGTTTCGAGAAGATTTCGAGTGAAATCTCCTCTAAGCAAGCGTGGGAGAAACTGCAAACCTCTTACAAAGGAGCCGAACAAGTGAAGAAAGTTCATCTTCAAACATTAAGAGGTGACTTCGAATCTCTGCATATGAAAGTGTCCGAGTCTATCTACGACTACTTTTCAAGAGTCTTAGCTGTTTCAAATCAATTAAAAAGAAATTGGCGAGAAGTTAGAAGATGTGACGATCATGGAGAAGATACTCCGCTCGTTAGATCCAAAATTCGAGTATATCGTTACGACGATTGAAGAAACTAAAGACTTGAATGAGTTGACAATCGAACAACTAATGGGGTCACAACAAGAATATCGATACTCGTTTCTATTACATTAGAGAATGTATTACAAGAAAAGATGTGAAACTGAGGTACGTAAAAGCTCGAGACCAAATTGCCGATATCTTTACCAAGCCACTGAAGTATGAGGACTTTGTCAGATTAAGAAATTCTCTTGGCATAACAAAACAAGTTTAAGAGGGGGTGTTGAAATATAAACTTGTTTTATATTTAATCAACCAATTTCTAAGAAGCATCCTAAGTTAGGTAAGGTGTGTTTATTTATTCTTAGTGCTTCATAGTGGCTAAATAAGTGGAAGCAAATTGTGTGGCTTATGAATATGTGTATTAATTTAGTTTGAACCACATTGAGTGCAATTGATTTTCTTCTAGTATAAATAGCCATCATCCTTGAGTTCTTAGAATCATCAAATAACAAGGAAGATAATAAGCAAAGCTTATTAGTTGTAATAGAGAGAAGTTAAGTTGTAAGAGTGTTTTCTTCTTTGTAATAATATTTGAGTGTTAAATACAAGATAGTTGTGTGAGTGTCTTTGAAAGTTTATTTCCAACAAAGCCTTCACGCTCAGCAAACCTAAATGGTAATTCATCAATCATAATTATTTTGGCAAGTGCCTCTCTACAATTCCCCTGATCAAATTTCCATGGGACTAGTTTACTCTCCTCTTCATCATCCTTTTGGAAAGCTAAAGTTGTTTGCTTTGTATCTCTATTAGGGATAAAGTTTACATTTCCAAAGGTGCTTCCTTAAGGTACAAGTTCCATAACAACTTGCACAAGCATATATCTTTGAACAATAGTTACTCATACATTGATCGGGCGTACTCCCATCTTCCTTATCTATATAGTGAAATGATCCCACACATCAGATTTGAACTTCTTTTTAGATACCTTAATCTGTGTGTCGGTTGTTGCTTGTGATGCTTGTGTAGTGGCAGGATTACTTGGATGATAAGTAGGTGACCAGCAGCAGAGTCTGTAGTGCTTGACATTTAAAAAATATAGAAGAAATTGTTAGTAACAATATGTTATTATGCACAATGTACAACCAACCTAAAAATGAGGCAACTTATAACAGCAACCTAAAACAGCATATATACAACAATATAAAAAAAATAAACAACATATATACAGAAGAATTAACTGTTTCTCATCAGGGAAAACTGAAACAGTATGACAAAAAACATACTTATTACAAAATGTATAGGGAGGATTGTCAATCAAACTGAGCTACTGCAACTAAAATTAGCTTACTTGAGTGAATAAACATAGAAACATAAAAGAATATGTTAATCTTTGCTTTTCCTCTATTTTTCTGAGCAACCAAACAGGGAGTTTTATGGGGGGGGGGGGGGGGGGGAGATTGGAAACACACAAGATCCAACCCAGTGATAAAATGATACTTTTGCTTAAAGAACCGTACAACATCCAAATAATGCTTCAATCAATTGATATACACAGGCGCAATCATATATACAAAGTTTGTATTACAAACATATATATACAGGTTTTAATCGATTAAAGCCTAAAATCAACAATCTAAATCTAAAAAAAAACTAAACTGTCTACAGAACCAAAAATCTATCCCCAAATCTAAAATCCATGTACAATACAACGAAGAGAAAAAGAGTACCTTTGAGTTTGGGGGAGAAGAGACCAAAAACATGGGTACTGGGTTCGGTTTGTGCTATGAGAGAGGAAGCTTTGAGGAGGAGAGATTTTGGTGGTCTTTGGTTTGTGCCACTTTTGGTCTTTGGTTAGGTTTTGGAAAAAATAAATGACATAAAACTTAAAAGACTCATTTCGGTTCCACTCTCAGGTCTACCTACCGGTTCTAGGTTTGGTTTTCGATTTGGTCCTATGGTTCGGGTTTTTAGTTAAGTTCGGTTTAGCTTATATATCAAACCAAGAACTTAACCGACTACTTCAGTTTTTTTTTAGAATCAGAACCAACCCATTAAAAAAAATAATCCAACCAGAACCAAAAAGGTCGATTTGGTTCGATTCTCCGGGTTGACGATTTCAATACACAGTCCTATTGTGAATGGTAATCCTTGAGCAATCAATCTTGGCAATGGACAGGAAAACTAAGTCAACCAAATTCTTATCGAAAATAAGTGACACAAAAATGTTCATAAACATTAGCATCCTTCTACAAACATTGTTTAAGAAATAACTCAATTTCCATTTTGTTCAAAAACTTCAATATCATTTATACTTCCAATTATATTTCACGTATGGCTATATTTTTTTTAAGTCGGAATCTACACCAGGGAATGCAACCATGATAACATGTTGAACCAGAGTTACCTCTGTGTAAACATATGTAACTTATCAAATCAAATATATCTTTAAGGAGTTTCAGATAATAGAGTTTTTGCGTAACAAAGCTGGATGGATGTTTATGAACATAGTATATTAAATTGTTCTGGTGTTTGACAATGGATTTAAAATTTTAAAGACCAACTGTGTGCTTATAATCATACAAAATAAAATCACCAAATGCTTTAAAACATGTGTGGTGTAATTGTTGTGAAACCCATTAAAAAAACTTGTAAAAATAAAGACTTGCTCTTGGTTCTCCAATTAGCAGATTCCAAGTGTGAAAACAAGTTATATCCATTAGAACGTTGTTACTTATCGTTAACGCATTCCACCATAACTTTGTACTCTAGATTTTTTAACTTTGTACTCTTTAACTAAGTTGGTGTTGTCCATGATAATAATTTCACTTGAAGAGTTCTGCTCAATAATTATATTAAGGGTAAATTAAAGTAAACTTCTGCATACTATTTCGGGTTTTCAAATCACTACCCTATGGTTTTTACCCGACAACCTACCCCCTTAAACTTTTGACAAGTTTCACTTCAGTCCAAAATATCTAGAGGAGCTGACTGTCGTCACACAGAGACAGGAATAGCCTTAAAGAAAGTAAAATTCAAGTAAGAATTTACCTTTTTCCAAAAGTGTATAACCTATTCCACTTATGAAAATTCTCTTTTTATCAAACACAAAAAAGACCCCCAAAGTAGAAGCCTAAATCCCCAAAACAAGAAATCCATTGCTCTACCGTCTCATGCCCCACCCCCGTAACTCATCACCTAAACCTTCACCGCCCCCTTCACATCCCTTGCTTATCTCCACCACCACACAAATCTGAGGAATAAATTCAAATGATGAAGTATCAATTTGGGTTTGGATAGTTCACGGGTTTTGACTTCAAAATCGAACCGATTCTTCTTTTTTATTCTATTTCAAGGTTCTGTTTGGATCAATTCAAAGGGTTAAATGAACCTAAAGGTGAGAAATTGGCTACTATCTCAGAATGAGATTTTGATTAAGGTGCGAGTTGCGGTTCTCCCAAATCGATTCATTTTTATTTTTGGTGTTGAGATCAGCTCTTGGGTTTTCATAGATCTTTCTATTATAATTGATTTTTTGCGTGTATCAGTTGAAACTTGAAAGGTCTCTGCAAATTCTAGTTTTTAAATCCTTTTTTTAAGTTTGTTTTAATCCATTGTGTTAATTTATTGTGTTTTCAGTTTGTTTTTCATCGTTTTTTTCAATTTTGTGGGTGGTGATTGATCAAGGGTGAAAAGTAGCGTCGCGTCAAAACGCTAATCGTTGTTTTCTGTTCATCGCCTTAATACAAAAATCTAAACTATTGACTACACTCTTTTAAGGGAGTATAGCGGAAAAGTCCGGGTATCGAAAATCCACAGAGACGAGTTGCTAGAATTTAAGTGATTTAATATTCCGAAATAAAAGTGTAAAAGATGATTACAAACTAAAAGGAAAAAGATGCATAAAAAGAAATGTTAATCTAGGCAATGTATTGAAACTAGATTATGAAAGCGAGTAAAAACTATAGGTTGCGTCGAATATCCCTCACTCGAGTTAATTAGTATAAAATGGTTACATGGGTCGATGAGTTATTACAAATGCATCTCGTTTCAACAGTTAATTAAATTAGGGGTTGTTACCCCCTAAATCATCATAAAAGCCTTATAAGATTTTGGCGTCAACAAATATCCCAGAAATTACGCGCAAAAGATCGTAAGCACGGGACATACATGATATGCCCCGTCAAATCTCCTAGGCATAATAACTAGGACAACGCACCCGAAATAGACCCGTAAACACCATCACCAAAGCAAAGCAACACGTCAACCCGAGTGAGTTCCATTCAAACACAACCTAATTTAAATTACCTAGAAAGCATGTTAAAAACGCGGTAAATGGAAAGCGGTAAATAAACGCGGTAAATCTATACTAGAAAGCATGTAAATCAAAGCATGTAAACTAACTAGGAAAGCATGGAAATTACACTAGAAAGCAAGAATTAATGGAAATACAACTTATATTAAATGGTAGGGACGATGAATAGTGTAACCTACAACCCAATCGGGTGTCAAACCGAGAAACATTAAAGCCAAACTCTTCAAAAAACCCAAACCCTAACTACCACTCTCTACAATCTATTCTAACTAAGTATATCTGATATTTATAACAAAAAAGGGGTATTTATAGTAAGTGGGAAAAAGTAAAAGAAAAAGGAAAGAAGAAGGAAAGAGCCCAAAATATCTGGCACTACCGGTCGACCGGTCGCAGGGGCGCGGTCGATCGGCCCCTTAAGCCAAAGTGCACTATATCCTTCCCACGACAAAATTACAAACCGCGGTCGACCGGTACTTTGTTTTCAAGCTGCATTTGGTCATCACAAGGAAGAAAAGTTTAATTACGGAATCAGGCATATCTTCTTCGTCCGAACTCCAAACGACGCACCGTTTATGGCCACGCGATGCTAACTCAATGAACTACGGATCCGTGGAATTTCCATTAGCGGAATAAGAAATGTGAATTGACTAAAATGCCCTTGAAGTAGCATCCAGCGACGAAACTTCTTCGAAATTCTACCGAACCTCACTTTTAGCGTTCCAATACCTACAAAAGCACAATTAACCCCTGCAAAATATGTATATATCCAAATCCAAGGTTGTCTGGTTAATTAGTATAAATATAGGCATTTAGGACCGTAAAAGCGCTAGAATGCATAAAGATAACGGGAGAAAATATGCAATATTCGATACGAATCACACCCCCTAACTTACACATTGCTAGTCCCTAGTAATGAAACAAACAAAACCAGTCCACAGAAGGTGGTACAAGACGTATATATGCATCGATATATAAATGCCACTTTCACAGGGAGCACGATTGCATTTAGCATATGCAATAAGCCGTTAAACCCCTAGGTCACCCTAGTGGACGAGTGTCGTCTCGTGAGGGTTTTCAGGGATGATACCCACAAACATCAAATGGTTTCCTCAAAATATGCCCAACCCAACATGCGACAAGCCCAACAATGGTGAAAAAGATTTCATACGCATTATTAGCAAATTGAATGAATTCAATCAAAAATTCAAATCATTAATCATTATAGAATGCACCTCATAGTATTGAAACTTTAAAATGTGGGAGGGGAGCGAGCACATGCAAAGTGTGATTTGGCGAAAAACTTATATAAATCGGATAAACGTTAAAGCAAGCATACATTAAATCCTCGCGGGTATTACGCTCATCAAATGAAATTCACCTGAAACAGGGAGCTAACATACGGGACATGCGGGCATAAGGAGTAAATGTAAATGGAAACTAGGCCGCACACATGTCACAGATGAAGAACGCTATATATAAAATGAAAAATGTAATCTCAATGAAAGGATACCGCTCATTAAAGGGGGCAAAATGTATTTTCACAGATTATCAAAACTATTTAAACCTTTGAATTACATCTACTTAAGATCACATAGGACTTTAATAGGGTTATAATGTAGGTATGGATAGGGTATGAAATGAAAGGAATGTATGTACGGATTCAAAGTGTCCGGGATGAAAACTCAGGATAATGGGAAAATACGGGCAATATCAAAATTGGAAAACGAGTTCCAAAACGGCATTAGATATATCATCGGGGAGATTAATCAAATATTATTGAACTATATACAACATTTACAACTTTCTCTTTCTTTTTCTTTTCTTCTTTTTCTCATTTATCTCTTTTGTTTTCTTTTGCTTTTTTTCTTTCTCTTTTTCTTTACTTTTTCACATCATTCTTTACTTTACTTGTCAAACTCTCGTAGGCCTAAATTGCAACCGACATCATAACAACATCATTCAATCCCAAGTAACATTCCAAACAAAGGTATGGAAAGTGTATGTATGGTTTATAACTCCAATTTAGAGTTGGTTATGGGATTGGGGTTATGAAACGAAAGGCTATATTTAGGCTCAAAGGGGTTAACGAGGGTAAACATATAAGGGTGAGGTCAAGGCTAATATGGGTGATATAACAAAGAGGGCATGTGATCATTTCAAAAAGTTTACGCAATTCTCGAATCAAAATAATATATGAAAATCATAATCAAGTAACACATTTCAAGTATGAACTCAATTAATGAACGATCAAATGAAAGAATAGTGAGATTACCAACAAATTCAACGTTTTCAATGAGAAAAGAATAGTGTATACACTCACAAATGACGAAAGGTACAAAGCTTACTCGGTGTAAGTATATACAATGCAACAAAAGATTACCGAGTTATAAAAATCTTAAACCAAATCAATATAACCATAAAAGTGCATGTGCTCATGGGATTAAAGTTTAATTCATGAAGTTATTCATAATATCAATAAGTGAGACTAAAGTCTAATAACTTCTAAAATCGAGAACATGCATCATTGGGTTGCCAATTGGATCGGGCAATTATTGAAATTTATCATCCGAAACAAAGGCAAAATGCCCAAAAAAGGAGAAAAAAGAAAGAAAATCTTTTTGAAATTTTTAATTTTTCTAAGAAAAGCATACAAAGTATGTGAGCAAAAACATGGACTAAAATATGAAATGGATAGAATATCACACACCCCCTAACTTAAAACTTGACATGTCCTCAATGTAAATTAAGAACCAAGTTAAGAGAGGAAAAGAGCAATATTACCCAAAATTGGAGCGATCCTCATAAGAACAAGTCCAAAGAATCTACAAAACAAGTTAGTACCGAGCATAGAAAAAATAAATAACAAAGAGTTAACTAATTACACTAAAATAAATTAAAAAGAAAGAAAGAAAGAATAAAAAGCTAACTATATACAACCTACTATTTAGACTTCACACTAACTATACACTAGAAGTCTAAAAAGCTGAGGGTCCACCATAAGAACGATTTGACTTTGGAGGATAACCGGTGTACCCTCACATACAAGCATGCCCTCCCAAAAATATGAATTCCGTTTGAACAACGGAAGGCATGTGTAAGGCGTAAGAAAGGAACCATCGCCAATTAAAAGTTTTGGTGGGACGATGGGGGGTTTGGATTGCACGGGTGACAAAAACAAGTGGGGACCGAGAAAAGTCGAATATTCTCCCAATGATTTTGAAGTTGGAATGGGAGGCGGCGCACACAAAGGCAAAGATGCGATCGTGAATGGCGACTCGAGCAAGTACTCCTCATCGGTGATAGGGTTTAAAACATTAAAGTTCTAAACCGAATCATCGGGTACTTGTGGCGGTGTGGTAGTAGAGAATGAAAATGGGGATGAAAGAAATTCAAACTCATGAGATGAATCATCATCGCATGAAGTTTGAGTTTCAAATGAAATAATATCATTTTCAATGAAATGTTCTTCTTTGGGGGACAAAGAAGAAATCATTTCATTGCAAATAGATATTACGTCATTTTCATCCTCACTTTCAATATCTATTACGAGATGGGCAAAGTCTAGAATGGCTTGTTCCAAAGTAGGTACAAGTACCTCATTTGGTTCAAAACATTCCTCGACCTCGAAAGTCTCGAAAGCAAAATCATCGTCGGACTCAAATAATAAATCCAACTCATATTCCCACGAACGATTTTCTTTCCGATAACGATTTTCAATTTTCTCATTCTCATACGTACGCAAGCCCTCGCCGAATGTCATAGGTTGAGGTGCGGATGCATTAGAATGGGAACTTTGAAAATTACCATCGGACTTAAACGATGGTAATTATAGGAATTTTAAACTATTGCAATTCGATTCAAAATTCCTATTATAAGGAGGTAAAGGCCCAAAATCATTATCATCATCATCAAAATTCCAATAACCTAAGTTTTGACTTTCGTTATACTCGCCCAAAGTAATATTTGAATTTACAAATTTTTGGGATTCTAAGTATTCACCGAAAGTTATAGGCCTAGAATTTTGAGAATTATAACAAGGATTACCGAAAGAATTGGAATAAGACATGCTTACCCCAAAAATGGCTCGAATGGCGGATTCCACAAAGTAAGTGCGCGCGGAAAGAATTCGAGCGTTTCTAAGTGCTCAAATGTGGAAGTCCTGCAAAATATTAGCAAATAATACAAATAGAAAGAAAATACTATGAAATACTAAATCAAACAAAGTCTAAAACAAACTCATCCCCGGCAACGACGCCATTTTGATCAAGGGTGAAAAGTAGCGTCGCGTCAAAACGCTAATCGTTGTTTTCTGTTCACCGCCTTAATACAAAAACCTAAACTATTGACTACACTCTTTTAAGGGAGTATAGCGGAAAAGTCCGGGTATCGAAAATCCACAGAGACGAGTTGCTAGAATTTAAGTGATTTAATATTCCGAAATAAAAGTGTAAAAGATGATTACAAACTAAAAGGAAAAAGATGCATAAAAGGAAATGTTAATCTAGGCAATGTATTGAAACTAGATTATGAAAGCGAGTAAAAACTATAGGTTGCGTCGAATATCCCTCACTCGAGTTAATTAGTATAAAATGGTTAAATGGGTCGACGAGTTATTACAAATGCGTCTCGTTTCGACAGTTAATTAAATCAAAGGTTGTTACGCCCTAAATCATCATAAAAGTCTTATAAGATTTTGGCGTCAACAAATATCCCAGAAATTACGCGCGAAAGGTCGTAAGCACGGGACATACATGATATGCCCCGTCAAATCTCCTAGGCGTAATAACTAGGACAACGCACCCGAAATTGACCCGTAAACACCATCACCAAAGCAAAGTAACGCGTCAACCTGAGTGAGTTCCATTCAAACACAACCTAATTTAAATTACCTAGAAAGCATGTTAAAAATGCGGTAAATGGAAAGCGATAAAGAAATGCGGTAAATCTATACTAGAAAGCGTGTAAATCAAAGCATGTAAACTAACTAGGAAAGCATGGAAATTACACTAGAAAGAAAGAATTAATGGAAATACAACTTATATTAAATGGTAGGGATGATGAATAGTGTAACTTACAACCCAATCGGGTGTCAAACCGAGAAGAATCAAAGCCAAACTCTTCAAAACCCCCAAACCCTAACTACCACTCTCTACAATCTATTCTAACTAAGTATATCTGATATTTACAACAAAAAGGGGTATTTATAGTAAGTAGGAAAAAGTAAAAGAAAAAGGAAAGAAGAAGGAAAGAGCCCAAAATATCTGGCACTACCGGTCGACCGGGCGCAGGGGCGCGGTCGATCGGTCCCTTAAGCCAAAGTGCACTGTCTCCTTCCCACGACAAAATTCCAAACCGCGGTCGACCGATCCCATGGACACGATCGACCGGTACTCTGTTTTCAGGCTGCATTTGGTCATCACAAGGAAGCAAAGTTTCATTACGGAATCAGGCATATCTTCTTCGCCCGAACACCAAACGACGCACCGTTTAAGGCCACGCGATGCTAACTCAATGAACTACGCATCCGTGGAATTTCCATGAGCCGAATAAGAAATGTGAATTGACTAAAATGCCCTTGAAGTAGCGTCCAACGACGAAACTTCTCCGAAATTCTACCGTACCTCACTTTTAGCGTTCCAATACCTACAAAAGCACAATTAACCCCTGCAAAACATGTATATATCCAAATCCAAGGTTGTCTGGTTAATTAGCATAAATATAGGCATTTAGGACCGTACAAGCGCTAGAATGCATAAAGATAACGGGCGGAAATATGCAATATTCGATACGAATCAGTGGTGGTTTTGGAAAAAAAATAAATCGATCCTATGGGATAGATATATCAATTTGAGCACATGTAATTATTGTACATATGTTGTTGAAACTAACTTACCTATCGCTTTACTGTAGAGCTGGCAATGTAGAGTTGGCAATGACAGACCATTTTAAGTAACAACCGACTTTTGCACATTACGGGCTAGTGTTTGGACCAAAGTTTTGAATTCAAGCAGAATATGGGTTGAGCAACGGGTTAAATATTGGCTGAAAATGGGTTGTATATAAATAGAACTCTTAAATGTTAAAAACTAATACCTGTCACTTTATAGATATATATACCAAATAAATGAGATCTGATATGTATTTATATAGATTTGCTTTTTTTAGATCTGAGATTTCATTTTTTTTCATTTTATATATGCTTTCTAGGATTGAATAATTATGTTTGAGGAGGACTACTGCTGTTTATTTGTTGTTTTATGCAGCTATGGAGTTTAATTCCGATGAAGTTAGTACAATTTTAGTAGGCAACAGTTTCCCAATTTCGAACCCAACCCAGTCATCTACCCCTGCCCATATTCGATACGCCCGTATTTAGCGCAACCAATGTTTAAAAAGGTGCCCAAGGCACGCCTCGAGGCGAGGCGGAGGAAAAAAGCCTTGAGGCTTAAGCCTCATAGGTGAGAGGTGAGGCTACCGCCTTTGTTGATTGAGGCGTTACGCCTTGAGGTTATGAGGCGTACTGCTCTGTTTGTGGGGTTAAAAAAAAGAAGTTACATACGGTAAAATCGAGCCTTTAACTTAAAAGAAAAAAGAAAAAAACTTTTATCATATCATCGTAATCCCTAAGTCAAAAAAAGTTTTTAGTCGACCATCGTTTCTTCCTTACGACCCTCGATTTGATCATTCCGACGCTCGATTTGTTCATTCCGGCATTGATTTCTTCCTTACGGCCTTTGGATCACATTTTTTGGCCCTCGTATGCACTTTGTAAGAACATCTGGACAGTGTTTGATGCTTATTTTAACCTTCATTCTTATTTATTTGAGATAACTGTTTAAACCTATATTTTTATTATGAATTTAATTTTGAATAACAGTTATTGATTTTTTTCAATGTTTTAAGTTAAATAACACTTGTTTAAAAATCGGGGCAGTCTTTTTAACTTAAATAACATTTATTTGTTTGAGATAACTGTTTAAAACTACACTTGAGTTTTAATTAGTGTTTGTTTAAAAAAAATTAACTTAAAAATTTTACTAATTTGTTGAAATAACTTTTTGAAACTATATTTTTATTATAAATATAGTTTCAAATAATTGTAAATTGTTTTTTTAACTGTTGTTTCACTATATTTGAGTTTTAATAACTGTTTGTGCAAAAAAATTATTTTTGTAATTGTAATTCTGTTTGTGTAAAAATTTGAAAATATTTTCTGTTTTTTTAATTGTTCTCAATAAAGTTGTTGTTTTTTTGTATAAAAATTATGTTTTGTTCACTATTTTCTCAATAAAGGGTTAAAATAATTATATTTTGTCTTATAGGCAGGGGCGTAACCAGGAATTTATATCCGAGTGGGCTGACTTAACACTGATTCCGGGGGTTTGGGGGCGGGAGCCCCCAAGCCGATTTTTTTTAGGTTTTTTTTTAGTATTTACTTAAAAATAATGAAAAATAATGTTAATTAATAAATATAGGCGCAAAATAATGCCCAAAATAATGGTTCGTATAGTTTTTTTTGCTGTTGAAGTAGATCATTGAGGTTTGATTAGTTGGGCAGGCTAACTTTTTGGTTTGTTGGGTGGGCTGTGATGTATTGAGCCTTAAAATTTAGACTATTTTTTTTTAAAGTGACCCGGGCTTGAGCCCGGTCAAGCCCTCCATTTGGCTACGCCCTTGCTTATAGGTAAAGGAAAAGGGATCTTGGTAGATGACGATGATGAGTTTGTTAACGTTGGCTCGGGTGATGATGATGAGATGACCATTAGATATGATGATGATTCCATTGACGATCCTATTAGCGATGGCGATGATAGAGGGGATGAGGATGGAATAAATCCACTTTTTAAGCCTTGTGGATGCGGATGATCCATTATTGTTTTAGTAGTAAGCTTGAGAATGCTTTGTTTTTTTATGTTTTTGTGATGAACAATATGGTAATGATGCAAGGGAGATGATTTCTAAGTTTGATTGGTTAATGGATTGAATGATTATGGACCCTTTTGCATCATTTAATGTGTTGGATTATTTTTTTGTCAATTTATATTTTGTTCTCTTTTTTTTTTTTGCGTCAGGCTTAAGCCTCATGGAGACTAAAATGCCTCATGCCTTTTTAAACATTGAGCCCAACCCAAACTTCTCCAAGTCCAACCACATGACAGTACTACTTTACAAATTATTATGCATGCTCGTTGTAAAGGTCACACAAACACAAAGAAAAACATGTTGAATTGTTGAGTATTTTTTATGATTGCAATAGGTGACTATGTATTACATTGGTCGAGCAACAAAACTCGTATAATGAAAAACAATATGCAAATTTTTACCTGTTGGGCAAAGGCATGAACCAATAATTTTGTCATAATCTAGTATTTCCGCTGCATGAATGAAAGTGACGCATTGTTACTTTCTTAGTTATATAATAAAAACATACTTGCACAAGTTCCTCAAAAAAATAACATGATGATTGAAGATATCTGAAAAAAGGGGCCTTAAATATAAACATTAAATGCGGCAAAGATTGTATAGTGACCATACATGATGGTTGGACTCCTGAACTCATCTCTCTCACCCCTCTATTTGGTAGTTACAAACTGTCAACAACAACAAAATGTGTACGATGAAAAAACATATGCCTAAGATCTATAATACCATTACCTGATACCTAAACAAAAAAAAAAAAATAGATACAAGATTGGAGTCAAATCAAATGCCGATTGGAGCGGATCCAAATTAAATCAAATCCAAAATTATAACATGGAAAAAAAATTTCAAATTTTTTCATATATGCATAACAAGAGATCTTACATTAGTGCGATGGCAAGTGCCCTCACCCAAGCTACGGTTGGTCTCGGGTTTGGGACATGAGAACAACCTCTATATATATGGGGTAACGCTGGGCGACATCTGCCTCTCCCAGACCCTGCTGTTAAGCGGTAGGAGTGTCAATTCGGGCACGAACACGATAACACGACACGACCCAATACGAAATTGGCACGAAATTAAAATGGCTTGTCGTGTTCGGGCCCGATTTTTTTGGCCCGGTAGCGGGTCGTGTCGTGTTCGTGTCATGAAAATGACACGAAATTGACTCGACAATGACCCGTTATGGCCCAATTGGAACACGACAAAGAACCCAATTGTAACACAATTGTAACCCGATTGGTACCACTTTCATTTAAAAAAAAAAATCTAACATTTCAATTATTTACTAAAAAAATATATATATAAATCAAAAAAATAACGTAGTATAAAATGAAACTTAAAAAAAAAACTATCTCACAAACACAACTTCGCACATCATTTAACCGCTCTCTCTCTTTCTCGGTCGGTGGCGCTCCTCTTCTCTCCCGCTCGTCCTCTCTTTCTCGGACTCTCCCTCTCCCCCTCTCGGCGGCACACTCTAGACTCCTCTCTCGGCTCCACCATGGATAAACTAAAGTTAACAAATCTTGAATCCCAACTTGGCCTGGCTATTAGATCTTGTGAATCCGACATAATGGAGCTGTGGATTTATCCAGAAGGTTAGGTTGTTTGGGCTTAGATTGATATTGATTATTAGTGCTTTGATTACAAGGTCGTTGTGGGTTTGTCTCACACTTGCTGGGAGGAATATTTTGTTGATTTATGTCAAATTAGTTTTAGAGTTTTTTTTATGCTTCACTTTAAATATATGTGAGAAATTATGTATGTGCTCTGTTTTTCTAATGATTACAAGGTGGTTGTGGGTAAAATTGATGGTAGTTTTGAAGTAATTGTGAGAAATTATGTATGTGCTCTGTTTTTCTTCAAACATATGTGTTTCTTCATAGTGTGTTCAACATATTACCCATTACGTAATGATGTTTTAATTCTTTTCTGTGTTCAATCAAATTATTTTCAAGCTATTGTGTAGATGAGATTTTTGTTAGAACTATACTCTGTAAATGGAAAACTGGTTTTGTATGGATGGGTAAGTTATGACTAACGGGTTATCATGTCGGGTTGTGTCAATCGTGCTAAATTGGCACGATTTTTTTATCGTGCTACTCGTGTCGGATCGTGTTACTAACTGGTCGTGTTCGTGTTAGCAAAAAAAACACACGATATTGTGTCGTGTTCGTGCCAGATAAAATTGTGTCGGGTCGTGTCGTTCCAAGCCCAAACACGACCCATTAACCCGAATTGCCACCCCTATTAAGCGGGAACCTTGTTCACTGGGTAAGACCTTTTTTATGTATGAGACAAATAGTCATATTCTCTCAAATAAAAAAATTGTGGATTCATTCTGAGGTAAACTACACGTCAAAGGCCCAAAACAAAACAAATACAAATTCTGGAGAGAGAAACTAAGGATGTCTTATATTAAAAAATGAAGTAATGTCCTCAAATGAGGAGTACATGGGTATTTATATGTGGAGAATTACTTGCTAACCAAGTAATTACCTAAATGACTAAAAATGACAAGTATTAACAAAAATATACCTAATTGGTCCCAAACATGCTTAGAAATAAAAGGAAATAAAAAAACTAAAATAAAAGGAAAACTAATGACAAATATTAAAATGACTAATATTCCCTAATATGAACCCATTCCCATCGCTCTCCCCGACTTCAAAAAAGTTCATCCTCGAGCTTAAAATGATAAATTGGAGCAGCCCGAGTTGCACCAACAATGCTTGCCAAAATTATGTCCAACTATACCACACGAACAAATATTTTGAAAATATTTTGTTGTGATTTATTAAGGGTAAAAAGATAGGTTTTTTGAAAATTTTGGGACCCAAATAAAATATTTTTCATCACATTAAAAATTGAAGGCTGCCCACATTTTTCTATCCCAATAAGACTTGTCTTTTAAAATTGGCCAAGGCTAAACAAAGCCCACTTGGAGAGCCACTCTCCTCAAAACACTTAAAAGCCCAAGCTCTCACTTAAAAACTCAATCTCATCTAATAAACCCTAGTTGCTTTCTTATCTTCAAACACCCCACTTGCTCCACCACTTTCCCAAACAGCAAAGTCAACGCCGGAGCTCGGACGATCGCTGAATGTGGACGGATCCTTTCACCGAAGGCCTGAGTTACTTCCGACATCACGAAGTGGGGCTGTTCTGGTTCTGGAAGTCACGATTTGTTACAGCTGGCCACCTGACCTTCTTCTAGCCTCCCCGGACCTTCGTCCGGCCCTATTTTCCTTCGGCGAAGGTCGGATTTGACCGAAGAGGGTCCCTACTCCTCAGAGGGTTCAGATCTGATCAGAAAGTCCCTGGGAGTTGATGGAACTTCATCCTCGCACCGGATCTGCTTGTGGGAGATTGAGGGGAGGCCGATCGGGACGGAAATGGCTGATGTCGACACCAGATGAGAGGAGTTGATGGCTGGGGGTTTTTCAAGGCTCCGGCATGGGGTTCTGGCCTCTGATTTGGCCGAAAAATGAATTTGTCGGGGTCAGGGGAATGCAAAAATTATCGGAGAAGCCTCGAAGGGCGGCAGCTTGATCGGGGGACATCGGGACAGCCCCAGATTGGTTGGACAGGGATTGTTTTTGCTGTTTGGGGGGATTTGGGGTGGTCTCCTCATATCTGAAATTTTCAGATCTAGGGTTTTGATAGTAAGCTGGAGGAGTTGGTTTTGGCAAAAAATGAGGGGACAAGTTGTGACATGAGGTGGCGCTCTCTTATAGCCGTGCTTCCTCGCTCTCGGGTCGAGGTTCGTACAACGTAACAATTCTTCGTCGAAAATTTGTTCATTCACGATGGTGGGTGGTTGAATTTTGGAGGGGAGGAGGTGAAAGAGGGTATCAAATTTTTGGTTGAATTCTAGTGTTCATTGATCAATCTTGAATCTTTGGGGCATTGAAAATGTAGTCTACGATTTGTTGATAATCTACACATCAATACACCAATGTTGGAGCGACATCCGTTCTGATATCAATTTGACGTAAATTACACATCAAAAGTCCCATAACAAAACAAATACGAACACTAGAGAGAGAAACTAAGACTGTCTTTATGTTCAAAAATAGAGAAGTGTCCTAAAATAAGTACATGAATATTTATAGAATAATGTTAGGCTACCCGGGTATTAATCTTGCGCTAGCACAAGGATGTTTTTTTTTTCTTTTTTTTTTAATTTCTCATGTAAAATGAGTTAAAAACAATTATAAAAAATAATTTTTTATTAAAATAGTTTATTTGTTTTATTCGAATAGTTTATTTATTTTTTTCAATTATTTTTTTTAAACTCTTTTAATCCCTCAAATATCTATTTACTCAATATTTTTTTATTTTTAAAGGGCTGCGCTAGCGGTACTCGTTATTTTTAAACTTTTTTTTTATTTTACAACATTTGAAATAATTTTTGTATTTCTGCATTAAAAAATTAATCTAATAATTTTTTTAAACTCATTTAGTTTTTCAAACACCTATTTATCTAATATTCTTTTATTTTTAAAGGGATGCGTCAGCGGTACTCGTTATTTTTAAACTTTTTTTTTTAATTTTACAACATTTAAAATATTTTTTGTATTTTTGCATTAAATAATTATGTTTTTAATTATTTTCAACTCATTTAGTTCTTCAAACACCTATCTACCCAATATTTTCTTGTTTTAAAAGGTCCGTGCTAACGTCACTCGTTATTTTTAAACATTTTTTTTTTAATTTTACAACATTTAAAATAATTTTTCTATTTTTGCATTAAAAAACTAATCTAATAAAAAATTATGTTTTTAATTATTTTCAACTTATTTAGTCCCTCAAACATCCATTTACTCAATATTCTCTTGTTTTTGAAGGACCGCGCCTGCGGCACTCGTTATTTTAAACTTTTTTTTTAAATTTTACAACATTTAAAATATTTTTTGTATTTTTGCATTAAAAAATTAATCTAATAAAAAATTATGTTTTTAATTATTTTCAACTTATTTAGTCCCTCAAACACCCATTTATCCAATATTCTCTTTTTTTTAAAGGTCCGCACCAGCGACACCCCTTATTTTTAAACTTAAATTTTAAAATTTAAAACAGTTTAAAATTGTAAAGAGAGTTTTTTTTTATATTAAACTAACTTTTATTTTTTTTAAACAGTTTTTTTCAAAAAAAAATTTATATTAAAATAGTGGTTTTTAACAATACAATTTTTCTAATTTATAAAAAAAAATCTTTTTTTTTCTAAATAAAAAAAAATCTTTTTTTTTCTAAATAAAAAAAAGTTAAGTAACCTTATTAAAAACTATAGCATATTTTTTCAAAAAAAAAAAAATGCAGCCAATGAAAAGCTGCCAACAAAGCACCTGGTACTAGCTTGGTGCTAGTACCCGGTAAGCATATCAGTGCTCATATTTATATGTGGGGAATTACTTTGCTAACCAAGTAATTACCCCAATGACTAAAAATGATAAGTATTAACAAAAATATACCTAATTAGTCTTAAACACGCTTGGAGACCAATTAAAAAAAATAAAATAAAAGACTAATATGGCCGACCCTATATGATGGGAGAGATCTTAAGAAATTAAACTTGAATAATAATAATAATACATATAAGATTAGAATGAAAAAGGAGAATTCTATATGACCGACCTCATATGGTGGGATTAAGGCAAGGAGGATGGTGATGATGATGATGAAAAGGAAATAAAAGAACTAAAATAAAAGGAAAACTAATAACAAATATTAAAATGACTAATATGCCCTAATATGAACCCATTCCCAACACATTCAAAATCCTTAATCCATGTGGAAGTAATGAGATCTGATGACATTGAACTTGCACAAATCTCTCCTACTAAAAAAGTTTTGTTATTTAAAAGAATGGTTAAACAAAAAACATAGATTTAATTGATCTAATCGATCTTTAATTCCATCCTCAAATCTTCGTTCATGTAATAAGTGCACTTAAAAAGCATTAAGTAGACAATGGTCCGAGAGTGATATGATACAATTCTACTGAGGTGATTTCTTTATATGCAACAATAAATATTATAGCTTTTTATAAAATTTTATTAAAGAGATTTCATTTTGACAACACTAATAAATTAACTTATACTTTATTCAATTTGATGAAGCCAGTTTTCTTTTTCAATATAAGGAAACCTAATAAAATAGCACCACCAAATGAATTCATCCCTTCATCTTATTTATTCATTATAAAAGCGAAAAACAAGACAAGTTTATAAATTCTTTTTTTAGGGCGGGGGGTTGGGGAGATAAGATAATAAAGTTAAAAGGGTTTTTCATCATAGCTTATGCTATTTAAATAGTTAGTTACTCATTATATGTTTTCCTTTTTTGAAAGAATAAAAGTAATAAGGAGTCGGGGGGGGGGGGGGGGGGGGGGGACAAAGGAAAGGTAAGGGATGGACTGTGATGTTTAGAAGTATTCATTTAATTTTCTTTGAATGATGGAGATGCATAAGGAGGAAAAACAAAATTCACTGGAACTTTAAGGAATGAATGAACAAAAAAATTACTTAAAGGCTTAACACAAAATGATGGAAATAGTCCCTTTTTAGGTCTATGATATTTTATTATATTTTTGTTATTTTCTTTTATTTTCTTTTGTCATTGTAATTTTTTTTCTTTATTATTTAGAGTTAAGGAGTATTAATGACATTTTTGTAATTAGGGTGTTAGCTTGGTGCCTAAGCTACTTCACTCCTTTAAATACCCCCATTTAAGTCTTATTTGAGGTAAACTTGAATTTTAAATATAAAAGAGTGTCTTCTCTCTATAATGTGTGTGTTTAGGTACTTTTAGGATCCTTTTGACAAGTAGTTTACATCACAAAACAAGGAATTTGAGAATAAGAAATTGAAGAAAGAGTACAACAAGTTGGAGGATAAGATATCATGGGACACTATAAAGTAATCACAACAAAATGATTCTCTCACTACATTATTAAAATATATTGCACCAGAGACCCTTTCATGGTGTAATCAGAGCATAATTTCTCTTTATTGTTTCAACGTCTAGAAATAAAGTATAAGTGATTGTCGATAGTCTAATGAAAACAAGTAATTTGACTATGTACCATGGATCTCTTTGTAAAGTCAAATGCCATGAACAACAATCTAGTTATATTTATCATGAGAGTTCCTATTAGTTCTGCACACCAATCTTGTCATCTCTATCAATATGATTCAAATCGTTACACATTGTATATCAGACTATAAGGAGGCAGTGGGTAAGAAATTAGTGACAATCACACGACATTGTTTTGGACAATGTGTAATACCTCATACTTGAAATATGTCTTGATAATTAATTGAGTGATTTATTCCAAGAAGTATTTGGAGAAAATTAATGCACAAGTGAATAAGTTGCTATTTCACATAAAATGATGCATTTCGCATGACATCTCGGTATGTTTGCCAGTCATGGGCGTGCATAGGGATGCGTGACTCCCATTTTAGGTTAATATAATTAAATTGTTAATACATCGATATCAAGTTACATATGTGTGAATGTAAATTGGGAATCTAGCCGTCGCGCGACGCGTCAAATTGCAACTTTGTGCGATTTTTAGAAAATTCAACGAGAATGGTAAAAATAGTCCAACCTAATATTTGGGGTTCTAAAATAGGGTTCTTGAGGACCATGGGGTCAAAATTAAAAATTAGGAAAGTTTTGAAAAAAGTGTCAATCGATAGACACATTTTACCCTTGGGACTCGATTAATCAAGCCATCGATCGATCGAGCAAGAGAAGCAGGTCTACGAAAAATCGTTGCTTCTTTTTGTGATGTCCAATTCTTAGCCCTTGATCCAATTGAGTTTTCGATCATTGAAGGGCCTTCGACTAAGATTTTATCCGAATTTCCACTTTAGGAAGGGCTAGGGTGTTCCATTTTGGGTATGGGTGGATATGGTTAATTTAAAGATGGTTAAGAGGGGCGGGTTTAACCCACCTCTTCCATTAGATTTGTAACCTCTCTCTCTCTCTCTAACTTAGGTCTCCCATGGGGAATACCCTTCTGCCCTATACCATTACCACACATCCCCACAACTTTCACTCCTTATAACCATAATTTCTAGGGGTGTTCCACCCCATACACTAGCATAGAAACCCTAGGAGAAGTGTTGTGGATAGTGTTCTTAATTTTTTTTAATGGGTATTTTGAGACGGCTCCTTGAAGATAGAAGAAGAATTTCATGGAGTCCAAGGAGAGTTGCAATGGAGTTTCTATGGAGAAAGCTTGGGATGAGCTTTTGCTAACCCCTTGAGGCCACCTTTGGAGGTGAATGTTTCTCCTCCTACATCCCAATTTCCACCACTATTTGGAGACTTTAGAGGTGGAAATACTAACCTTGCTCAAGGGGAATTATTAGAGATCATAGAGGCTACGTTGTTCAAGATTTTTCATCTTTTGAAGGTATAAACTCTAATAATAGAGATGAATGCCTAACTATCTTAAGATGGATTATTATGTGTGCCTCTCTTCACATCAATAACATAATTGTGGAATCAAAATCCAAATTTGTTATTGATATTCTCTCAGGCAACAATATTAAACCTCCTTGTACTCTTATTGATATTATTAAAGAGATCCAAATCTCTATTATTAAAGTTTCATATTACCATTCGTTTAGAGAAACAAACACCGTAGAAGATAGTCTTAACTATGGGATTAATTCTCAAACTCTATCCTTTTTTATTCAAGTCAAGGATCTTCTACGCACTTCTAAGGGATGTTTCAACATGGACAAACAAGATATTCCCTCCCTTAGATTAATTAAATAATTTAGGCCTTTTATTTTTATGTATCTTTTCTTTAATTGTTTATATGGTGTCCTATAAAACCATCAATAGCTTTGTAAAGGCCACCTTGGCAGGCCTTTTCAACCAAATGTTATGAAATAATAAGGGATCTCCCCATTTATTTAAAAAAAAAAGCAAGAAACATATCGACAATGTGTCCAAATGGGTTTAGTGACCCATATGTAAAATAACATCAGGAGAAGCTAAAGTTGTGATAAAGAGTTTGAACCCATCATGGTGTGAAGAGTTCACTTATAAAGTGGAGGAGTTGAAATAAGAGAGAGCTATTAATGTTTTGGATGGACATATATACTAAATGGTGATTTTTTGGTCCGATTAGAGTGCTCACTTTTAGGGTTTTTGATGCTAATGATTGTTCTCTTGGTAGTGATTGGTACTCTTTGATGCCCAAGAATAAGAAGGCCGGGAGTAAGGATTGTGGTAAGTCATCTACATCTATGGCGTTTGACTAGTTGTTCAATTGATTTCTGATGGTATGTATGGCTTATACCGATTTGTGCAAATGAAGATTTATTGGTCTTATATTGTTAGTATCAAATTATGTTTATTTCCACAAATGCGGGAATTAGCTTGAATTCACTGGTTAAGACTATCTCCAAGTCATTGGCCTTGAAAGATGAGGATGTCATATTGGAGCTCTAAGTCATTGGGCCAGATTTGGTTATTTTGCTCAGAATTTTGTCAGTGGATGATCTATTATTTCGAAGGCATGCCCCCGCATTTTCCCTTATTTTATTTTGAACTTTTTATTTGGGCAGTTATACAAGTGTCTCTTGGTCAACAAGAAAACCAACAACACTCGGAATGGAGTTCAAGGCATTTTTATTTTGACAAAACTCAAATTTCTGGTTATTTTGACCCAATTGTACATGATTACACTGCCGGAATTGAACTTTTATTATTCTCTCCAATTTCAGAGTTTCCCAAATCTTTATCAGATGTGCTGGAACTATAGAATTACAATTGGGTCCTTGGAAATTTGAGAACAGTGAAAGCCATAAAAGGGTTCTTATTTTTCTAAAGTTACTACAAAATTAAACAATTGGGTCCTTGTAAATTTGAGAACAGTGAAAGCCTTAGAAGGGTTCTTATTTTTTCTAAAGTTACCACAAAATTAAAAAATGCATTAAAAATTACGGAGGAGCCAACGTAACTAAAACCCTCTTTTTAGTGACTATAAGACAAAGCAGTTGCCTTGAAAGTATAATGTTGTTCAACCAAAAGCTACACATGGATTTAATTTAGTACATGTTTTAGATTCCACAGCTGCAGCTTAACTATTTACAGAGAGTTTTATCTGTCTTCACACTTACGTCAGTATGCATGCATTGTTAATGTTATCATTTACGTGTCACTTCCATTCATTTCTTTCATATTATTCATTTTAGGCAATAATCATGGAGTTATTTCACAAAGGAATAGGCGGTTTCTATATTTTATATGTCTCTTGATTTATTTCCTTTATTGAATAAAGTAATTTCACAACGATTGATTCAAGCGGGTTCCCTAATTTATATGCGGTTTCTACTTGCAATGGGAAACCTAGAGCCAACTCAATCAAGTTTCAGAAATCTGATCCATAGTGGAATGCTAATCTGTATTTAGTTTTTTTTACTTTAATTATGAGATAATTGCATAACTAAATTTACCATACTAGAAGAGCTAATTTTTTTGAGGTTATTTTTTATTATTTGACAAAAATAATAGAATTTATTTAATCTAATGGAAAGAGAAATAAATATTTAAATCAAGATTTTAGTCCCAAATTTAAACAAATAATATCCCTAGTTATCCCCTTAAATTATCCCTAAAATAAAAACCAAGAATAATTTAATCCTACAAATTTAGGATTATTAACCAGACAATATTATATTATTGAGGGTGCACCATCAAACCCCATATTGACTAATTCAAATTTAAACTATCATTTCATTTTTACAAACCTCAAATTTAAACCCCAAACCCCAAATCAAACAAAACAAGGACAAAGCTATACAATATTTATTTCTAGATTTATAAGGACGGAGCTATACAATAGATTTACTTTTACAAACAAACAAACAAAAAACTAAATCAACTAGATTTATACAATATTCTTTTCTATCTACAATAATAAACTAGATTTACTTATATAAGCAAAAAATAAAAATAAAAATGAGAAGTGTTACTTGGAAGGAGGAAAGCAACACTTAGTGTTGAAGCAGCAATTTAAATAATTAAATGCAGAATTAAAAATTAGGAACGAAATTACCCAATTTTTGGAGAAAATAAATCTGGGACAGAAAAATATAAGAAATCCCGAACTGGACAGTCTAGAACACGACCGAGTCGTGGACAATGTCGCTCTTTTTAAGGTGTTTCGCGGCTCTGCCCAAAGTGTGCTGACAGTCCCGAAGCCCTGCCACCCACAGGATAAAACAACCTCCAAAATTAGAAAATACGGATTGATTAAGCACAAAAATCAACCCGGTCTGTGTACACCCATTCTGTATAATTGCTCGGTTCTAACAATATAATTAATCTGTGAAACGAGATTCATTATTCTGGGAAAAGAAATTCGGAACTGTATGTGGGTTTTTCTTTTGTTGGAACTGTCTTGAAAAACGGAGGTCTCAACCTCCTTTTATGCAAAAAGAAATTACCGTTAGTGGGCAAAATCGTGAAGAGAAAACTGGAAACGTGGGTGGAAAAAATCAACAGTCAAAGGCCCACGTTTTTTTCGGAATTAATTACCGTTAAAAATTAATTTTTAAAGCCCAAAACCGTTAATTTATTTGTCCAAAAAATTATTTCTTAATGAGCCCAAGCCCAAGACCCGGACACGGGCACTGGCCGGGGCGGACGACGATGGCGCCCAACAAAATTGGAATTCTAAGATGTAACCAACAATCCCCCACTTGCAAAATTTGAAAATATTTTATCGAGCAATAATCTATAGAATTGTGCATAAGCAAAGGTGTCTTTCGACTTGAACCTTTACGTAGTAAAGATGATTCAGAATATACTAGAGTAACCGTAGTTTTGAACTCTATCTCTGACAACATCCCACACACAACCCTACTTGGGTGTATTCTAATAGCTAGCACGTTACGGCCATGTGCTTCTATCCCAATATAGTGAACGCTCTAGAAATTTGCCCAAAATATCCATAGGAAGCGGCCACACTTCCACATTCACATAGGTGAGTCTATCAAGAATACTCCTGTAGCTAAGTACCCCACTCAAAATAGAGCTATAGATCTCATTAAGAGTTATAATAACTCATCCTTAACTCGCTTCAGGATATCATGCTCCATAGGGATGGACTCGGAGTAAAACCCCGTTCTATATTAATTCATTATAGTATGATTCAACCCATATCACTTGTGATTTGTTATTACCTTTTGAACATATTTCTTGAGATCTCCAGTCTATATGTTGGGTTACCATCACAAATGACTCATTTATCCAAGGGCTTTAGTCCCATCCCTTTCGAGGTGTTCCACACCTTCTCCCTCGCTAGTCCTTTCGTAAAAGGATCAGCTAAGTTCTGTTCAGACCGTATATGATCCACCCTCACAGCACCCGTAGAGATAAATTCTCTAACAGTACTATGCTTACGACGTATTTGTCGTTTCTTACCACTATAATAACGGTTCTCAACTTTTGCAATAGCCGCGGTACTATCATAATGAATCAAAACGGTCGGTATCGATCTTTCCCATAATGGGATATCTGACAGGAGGTTTCTTAACCAACCTGCCTCTTCACTAGCAGTAGCTAATGCTATCATCTCAGACTCCATAGTGGATTGAGCCAAAATAGTTTGTTTTTTAGATTTCCAAGAAACTGCACCACCAACAATGCTGAATATATATCCACTAGTAGCCTTAGAATCATCATATAGGGTGTTCCAATCAGCATCACTAAATTTTTCAAGGACAGCGGGATGCTTATTATAGTTTAATCCGAGGTTCATCATCCTTTTAAGGTACCGCATGACCCTCTCAATAGCATGTCAATGCTCCATACTAGGTCTACTGGTAAATCTACATAGTACTCCCACAACATAAGCTATGTCAGGTCTAGTGCAATCTGTAGCATAACGTAAGCTACCTATAATGCTTGCATAAGCATTTTGATTTACACTGTCGCCAGTGTTCTTAAATAACTTTACACTAGGGTCAAATGGAGTACTAGAAGGTTTACAGTCAAAGTAATTATATTTCTTTAGAACTTTCTCAATGTAATGAGATTGATCCAAAGAAAGTCCATTTTCTGACCTAGTAATATTAATTCCTAATATTACACTAGCTTCACCCAAATCCTTCATATCAAAGTTGACACACAATAATGATTTAACATTTTCTACGACATGAATATTAGAACCAAATATAAGCAAGTCATCAACATAAAGACATATGATAGTGCAAATTTTCTCTACATATTTATAATAAATGCATTTGTCACTTTCATTAATTTTAAATCCATTAGAGATGACTAGGCTATCAAATTTATCATGCCATCGTTTAGGTGCCTGTTTGAGTCCATAAAGAGATTTATCTAATTTACATACTTTATTTTCTTGACCGTGTACAATAAAACCTTCAGGTTGATCCATATAAATCTCTTCTTCTAATTCTCCATTTAAAAATACAGTTTTAACATCCATTTGGTGTACAATTAAATCATTTAAGGCAGCTATAGCAAATAGTACACGTATAGACGTTATTCTAGTCACGGGTGAAAATGTATCAAAAAAGTCTACATTTTCTCTTTGTCTAAAACCTTTAGCAACAAGGCGTGCCTTATATTTTTCAACAGTGCCATCAGGTTTTAATTTCTTTTTAAGAATCCATTTACACCCAATTGTTTTACATCCAGGAGGAAGGTCCACTAAATGCCAATTTTTATTTGTTTCCAAAAAATCCATTTCATCATTAATAGCCTCTTGCCATAAATCGGCATCTAAAGAAGATAAAGCTTCTTGAATAGTGTTAGGATCCTCCTCTAAAGTGTAAGCATAAAAGTCGGGACCAAAATCTTTTTCCACACGAGCCCTTTTACTTTTTCGAATTTCTAAAATGGATTCATTATTTTCTTTATTTTTATTTAAAGAAATATTAGTGGATGACTCGCCCCCACTATTCCTCAATTTAAAAGGAAATTTATCTTCATAAAAATCGGCTTCATTTGATTCAATAATTACTTGATTTTTTAAGTCATAAAATCGGTATGCTTTGCTATTAATAGCATAGCCTATAAAAATGCACTCATATGCTCTACTTGCCAATTTAGACCTTCTAGGGTCGGGTATACGTACATAGGCTGAGCACCCCCACGTTCTAATGTATAACACGTTGGGCTTAATATTTTTCCAAATTTCATAAGGATATATTTTCATTTTAGTCTTAGGAATTCTATTAAGCACGTGACACACAGTCAAAATAATTTCACCCCACCAATGTGAGGCAGCCCCTGAATTTAATAAAATAGCCACCACTAATTCAGTTAATGTCCTATTTTTTCTTTTGGCTTTACCGTTCATTTCGAGCGAATAAGGGGCAGTTTTTTCGTGAATAATACCGTGGGTTTTATAAAATTCAATAAATGGTCCAGAATCATATTCGGTGCCTCTATCACTAGGTAACCTTTTTATTTTCCGATTAAATTGATTTTCAATTTCATTAAGGAAAATTTTAAACATGTCAAACGCTTCACTTTTATTTTTCATTAAATACACAAATGAATAATCAGAATAGTTATCAATAAAAGTTATAAAATAACGTTTGCCATTTCTAGTTGTGACACCATGTAATTCACAAATATCCGAATGAATTAAATCAAGTGGTTCAGATTCTCTAAAAATAGATTTATGTGGTGTCTTAGTGATTTTTGCTTGACTACACCATTCACATTTTTCAAAATCATTTAATGATAATTCGGGAATTAATCCTAAAGTTCTCATATTTTTAACTAGTCATTTATTAACATGACAAAGCCTAGCATGCCAAATATTAAATGAACAAGCAATATAAGCAGAAGGAGAAATTTTATTCATTGCATCAACATTCAATTTAAACATCCCATCAGTGGCATAACCCTTGCCTACAAAAATTCTATTTTTGGTCAAAGTAAATAAATCAGCACCAATAATTTGAGTAAAACCAGCTTTGTTGAGAAGATAGCCCAAAACCAAATTTTTTCTTATCTCGGGAGTGTGAAGAACTTCTTTGAGGATAATAGTCTTTCCCGAAATGAACTTCAATTCCACATTTCCAGTACCAGCAACCTCAGTGGAGTGAGAATCACCCAACAACACCTCTTATCTGCAGTCTCAGAATAAGTCTTAAACAGACTACGGTCATAACAGATATGGCGGCAAGCCCCAGTATCCAACCACCACCCTTCGGCACCGCTAACCATGTTGATTTCTGAAATCATAGCACATAGGTCCTCTTCGGTCAAATTCGCTTGTGCTTGTGGTACATTGTGACATTTGCGAGCCATATGGCCAGGCTTGCCACACTTGAAATAGAGAAACTGTCTCGAGTTGCTAGACTGTCCATTTCCAGGGTTCTTATACTTATTCCGAGTCTGATTTTTAAAATTTTAGTTGTGGATCTTTTTCTGATTTTTCATATTTTTTCCGTTTGCTTTTAAAACAACTGGAGTGTGGTTCTTTTTCTGATTTTTGTTGTTAGAGACAACAAGAATTTCATCTTTATAGTCCTCTTTTCGGGATTCCTCCTCAATTCTCAATTTAGTAATAAGTGACTCTAGTGAAAATTCTTTAGACTTATGCCTCAAAATATTTTTAAACTCTTTGAACAGTGGAGGCAATTTATCAATAATTACAGCCACCTGAAATTTCTCATCTAAAGCCATGCCCTCGGAAATAATTTCATGGGCAATCATTTGCAAATCATGGGTTTGAGCAACAACAAATTTGTCATCCTTCATTTGAAATTTCAAATAACGGCTGACGGCATATTTTTTAGCACCCGCCTCCTCCATGTCATATTTTTTAAGGAGTGCAACCCAAACATCTTTCGCAGTTTTATATTTGGCATAATAGTCATAAAGTTCGTCACTTACTGCATTCAGAATATAGTTCTTTCACAAAAAATCATTTTCCTCCCAAGTTCTAATTGTTTTGCTTTCCTCAAGAGTAGGTGGATTATTTACTACGGGTTTGTCAAACTGAACACATGATGCGACTTTTTTCGTAGTTAAATAAAATAGCAATTTTTTGCTCCAACGTTTAAAATGGGTGCCTTCATATTTGAAAGGCTTATTAAGGTTGCTTGAGTTAATTTTGTCCATGGCAGAATTTCAGTCACCTTAAAATTGTTGAAGCAGCAATTTAAATAATTAAATGAAGAATTAAAAATTTGGAACGAAATTACCCAATTTTTGGAGCAAATAAATCTGGGACAGAAAAATATAAGAAATCCCGAACTGGACAGTCTAGAACACGGCTGAGTCGCGGACAATGTCGCTCTCTTTAAGGTGTTTCGCGGCTCTGCCCAAAGTGTGCTGACAGTCCCGAAGCCCCGCCACCCCCAGGATAAAACAACCTCCAAAATCAGAAAATACGGATTGATTAAGCACAAAAATCAACCCGGTCTGTGTACACCCATTCTGTATAATTGCTCGGTTCTAACAATATAATTAATCTGTGAAACGAGATTCATTATTCTGGGAAAAGAAATTCGGAACTGTATGTGGGTTTTTCTTTTGTTGGAACTGTCTTGAAAAACGGAGGTCTCAACCTCCTTTTATGCAAAAAGAAATTACCGTTAGTGGGCAAAAACCTGGAGAGAAAACTGAAAACGTGGGTGGAAAAAAACAACAGTAAAAGGCCCACGTTTTTTTCGGAATTAATTACCGTTAAAAATTAATTTTTAAAGCCCAAAACCATTAATTTATTTGTCCAAAAAATTATTTCTTAATGAGCCCAAGCCCAAGACCCGGGCACGGGCACGGGCCGGGACGGACGACGGCGGCGGAGCGCGCGCGCATGTGTGACTTGGCCCATTGGGTCTGCTCCACATACCCACAAAACATTGAATGCCCAAAGGGCTGAACCTTAAGTCCCAAAAAAGAGTATATTAACTCTATCCAAATGTTGGAACCCACCGATGTGGGACTTGTGCCAAAGGCACTTTCAAAGTTTTGCATCTTTAACAGCTCTAAGCTGTTTGACAGCTTATGAGCTGTAACCAACACTCAACAGCAAGGACGAAGCTATAGCAGATAAGATAAGGTCGGAACCGGAGGGAGGAAGGAGCAACCGTCGCCGGTCGGAGCAATAATCGTCGGTCGGTCGGTGGAAGTTGGAAGTTGGAACTTGGAAGGAACAGTTGTAGCTCTAGTAGATGAGATGAGATTGAGAGAGAGATGTGTTGTGCGCTGTGTTGTTGCCAATTAGGTTAGAATAGTTAAAAGTGATTAAAATAACACATATGCCTAGAATTTATTAAAATTTGCAAGTTACCCCCAAATATTTGTATAAGTATTAAATTTATTTATTTATTTAAAATTAGTGAGGGTTGTAGCCCCCACTCGACCCTCAATAGCTCCGTCCATGCTCCCACCCAAACACCCCTCCAAACCTTCACGGGTAGGGGCAGAGGCAAAATTTTAGGTTAAGGTTGTCAGGATACAATACTAATATTTTTTTTAAAATTTATGGTGGGTAGATGTTATAATTTTCAAAAATATGCTCTATTTTTTAATGTAATTTTACATTTTATTATGCCCGCCATACCATCCACATGGATCCGCATATGTGTTCGCGGTGCTGGGGTGCAAGTATAATTTTTGAATTTCTAATAGGTAAGTCAAATGATGTAATTATCTCAAGGGGCAATGTTAAATGAATCCTTTTTATTTATTTATTTTTGGCTTTTCTTAAGTATCCATTTTTTATTTGCATATTCATGTTTGCATGAAATTGTTACACAGATGTACATAAATCTATCTATTTTGAATTCCACACATTTTCTTGACTTTATTCTTTGAAATAATTTAGTATTTAGACTTACCCCTTACAAACTCATTAAATAGACCCCCTGGGCGCGCACATGCAACAATAGTGTGCAAGGTACAAGTGGGTTGATGCACATGTGTGGCATTAATGGACGTTTAGGCGGGTACATTTAAATATTGAATTATTTCAAGGGAAAAGAATTAAAAAAACTTCTTTGAAAAATGAAAACTAATTAAATTTTTCGGTGTAACCTTAGTAATCTACATAAATATTTGAATTTGATCAGATGGATGAGCCTCCATCTAGGCATGATCCGGATGTTTTTGATTTCGATGAACCTTTTGACGAAGCTACATCTCTTGAATGTTTTTGATTTCGATGGCATGATCCGAATGTTTTTTTTTATCAAAGAGTACTTAAAATAGATGGAGAAAGAAGGTGAATCACATTTATTGCTTTAAATTTATTTACCAATATATTACATTTTTATGGTGCTGATTTTCTTTCCTATTAGGTTTGTTATATTCTAAATAAATATATTTATAGATAAGATTGCCATCTCCTCAAACAAATTGAGCATTTCAGAAACTTTTAAGCCTACCACTGGAGGATTTTCTCATAAATTATGTTACCTAAAATGTGTAATGCCAAAAGACCCCTCCGGGTACTTTTGGTAGTGTTTTTTGGCTATGTATATCCATATGAAAGGCTTGATTTCTATGCCTTTGTGAATTTTAAGTTGTTGAAATTGTAATTGCTATTGCCTTTTTAGCTTTTTAGAGCGTGATCCCTAATGTAATATGATATAAGACTTAACTCTCCTACCAATACCTCTACATTCCCACCCACCCCACTGTGACCCCCCACACAATAAAATATCGGGTGATCAGTCCTATATCAAATTAAGACATGAATCTTATGTGGTTCATTCTCAGCATCACTGTCGGAAACCAAATTAATTACTAGTAACCTATTAGGCCCGGTGCCAAATTTTAAACTTTCTAATCTTTTTAACTTAAAGAATAATTAAAACCATTCACGCGGTAATATAAACATCTACTGAAATGAATAAATAAATAACCGATAACTCTTGGTAAAATATTTATACAACCATATTGAAAAGGCGTAAAATAAAATCATTGTAAATAAAATGAATGACATCAGTAGGGCAACATGCCCGATTATAAATTCGAATACCTCTTATCTAGATCTCAAAGAAGGAAGCATCTAAAACAACCCCTGCTAACATCCACAACTGCGGTAGCTACGCCTCAGTCGAAAGAATAGTCATTCAGGCATCCCTGTGTCTAGACACCTAAAAAGTATACAAAGGGGAAGAAAAAGGAAAATAGATACAGGTCAGAGCCCGGATTTTGAAAATATTTTAGCAAGTTCTTAAGATACTTTAATATTTAAAATATGATAATCTCCATATTTAAACTGTTGTCGAACTCACATGACATACCCCTCACCTCTCATCTAACAGTGCGCGCCTATCGCATGTATTTTAAACCCCTAGTTACGCTACCCATCCTAACTAACATCTCACAAAAATCTCTAATTCACCATACACTATCTCAACAACCAGCGTAAATAATATTCCAAGTGTTCGCCCAAGCTTATACCATTATAATTTCACACTTCTCATATAACCATTTATTTTAAATAACCTTCACTAGTTATTACCTGTAATACCCCGTATTTTTGGCGATATTTATTTTGGGATTAATTAATTAAATGAGAATTAATTGGGAATTAATCCGGATAAAATACTAGCGAGATGTGAGTTGGTATTTGACTATATTGAGTATATATGATGATATATCAATATTGAATTATGAAATTTGTCGTGAGATTGATATACGGCAATTTGGACATTTTATTGGGACGCGTGAGACAGTCGCGTCAAAATATAATTATTTTAATTATAAAAGTGAATTTAAATTCTATTAACCGTATGGTTGTTTTGAGTGCACCAACGCGTCCGGAAGGGTCGAGATAGTCAGAAAACACTAGCCGGGGGTTTAGTTTGGGTCTCGGAGTATTTTTAGGCCATACCGGCAACATAAAGGGTATTTTGGTAATTTTGTATTTTTGGGAATTAAAAGTGACGAAATTTAGTAAATTATATCTGATTTAGGAAACCAACCACTAAACCCACTACCAACCATATTGACCCATAAGACTACAGGGAGTTTTAGAATTAGGTTTTCTAAGTTCCCAAAACAAACCCTAGCCACCATAGCCATTGGAGAAGAAAGCTTGGAGAGAGAGAGATAGAAGGGAATTCTGCAGGAAGAGAGAGGGAACTTCTTCAAATCGTCATCAAAATCTGAGATTGAATCAAGGCAAGTGGTTTAATTTCACTTATTATAGAGAATGCTTCTTCCATGCGTAGGAATTTACATAAATCAAATTGTTCTTGGGAGTTTAATAAAAACCCATTTTAATTGGACTTAAAACTTAAATTTTGAGAAGAAATTACATGTAGAATCGTATAGAGATGATTACCCAGATGTTAATATATGTTGGATGTAACAAAAACGGATCTAATTTGAGTAAATTGATGATTATAAATTCTAGGGTTTATGTTCTTGAAAATTTGGGGAAAAGTGAAGAGACTTGATGATTTAATGATGTTTAGGATGAATTGATTCCTTAAAACACGTTAGTATGTGACCTTAGTATGTTTAGGATTGATTAGAGACCTTAAAACATTGTTGGGACGAATCTTAGAGGAGATTTGAGGAGTAGAAATTGGTGAAAAATGAAAATAGGAATTCTGGGCACGAAACTGGTCGTTCGTTAGAAGGCCTCCCCAGGTCGTTCGAACGAGCTCGTTCGAACGAGCTTCTAACGAGTTGACCAGTTGCTTCTAACGAGGGTAAATTTCGTTCGATACCTTCGTTCGAACGAGATGTCGTTAGAAGGCACAGTTCGTTCGAACGAACTGTCTCGTTCGAACAGCCTCGTTCGAACGAGACTTCTAACGAGCTGGCAGTTTAGGCCTTTTTGGCCTGTTTTGATTTTGAGAGTCCTGTAAACTTGTTCGATGATAGAGATAACATTCCTTTGATGATGTATTGGTATACTTGGGACATTTGGGATATAATAAGGAGTACATTATATAATTGTGGAACGAATCAAATAGACATTTTGAGTCGAGACGTGAGTGCCTACTACGACGTGAGAATAAATTATGGCGTGTATGATTATGATCCGGGATTATATAAATTGTATAAATTATAAGTTGGTACGAGAATGCGATAAGTACTACAATTAAACTACGGTGATTTCTAAGATGCGTGTTTACTTAGTATTGATATATGATTTGTGCGTATGACATACCTACCATACTTGCTATCACGGGAGGTTTGCGTTCGCTTAGGGCCCTCTAATCCTTGTGTTGCCCGGATTTAGACTGGTTACCTCGATGAACATAGGCCAGAGAAGGAATTATTGGGATGTTAATAAGTCTGCTGATCGTGGGAGCGCAGGTATGTGCGTGACCCATGTGATGTGACTGTGTTCGCCTCCATTATTTGTGATGTTGTTATCTGTGAACTATTCCTGAGAGATTCGGAATATGTGATCCTTATGTACGTGATGTACCTGGATGGATAGCAGAGTATGTGTGCACCACAACTTAGTCTTGGGGTGCTTATATTGTATATTTATGTTGTGGAAAATATACACTTTATTATGGGAACTTTCATATGGTATTGTGTGTATAAATTTGGAAAATATAAGAGGGGATAATCTAAAATGAGTTGTGTTGCTTTTATGGGAGAAACTGAATTTACGTTAAGCCCCTATTTAAATGAGATCGTTATAATGTAAATGGGAACCGAGTAATAAGAGTAGAACCTATGACAGTCTAGCTAGATATGATGTCACTTAGCTAGGGATTAGTGTCATTTTAGATGGGTACTTATGTTAGGAGTGCACATTTAGTCGAGAGGTGAGAATTTCATGTGAGTGCACGTCCTAACATGTACCTTGCCTTTAATGTTTTAAATGTTTTTAAAGCACTTGCAGGTTTTTAAAATATCTCCACATTCGGGCTCTGACCCGTTTGCTTTCAAATCTATTTTTCTTGTAAAACCATTTTAGGTGCCCAGCCATAAACACACCACGCATAGGATTCTCATTCCGATGATGAGCTGTAACTGTTTGTGGAAGTTACAGGGAATTTCTTTTAGACGCTTCTATCATTTGGATTCCATGTTCAGTATTCCTCAGTTGTAGGGCATGTTGCCCAAATTCTATTAGAGACATTTCCATTTCAGTTTTTCAGACTTTGGCATGTATTAATTCAGTATTCAGTATTTCGTTACTTATTTCAGTTGTGGGATTTATTGTGAGGAGTTTTTCCTCCGGGTTTATTTATATCATGTGATGGTTATTCTATTATTTCGTTATGGTGAATGGTGATATTATTCTTGCTTTAAATCTTTTACTGCATGTTAATCAGACTTTAATTAAAATTTGACGACTTACTTTTTAAATACTAGGTGGTTAGTAATAATAAAATGTTTTCGACAGTGATGCTATTAACTGAGACAACTTGGAATTTTGATTTAATTTAATAAAGGAGTAGCTACCCGGTATTTAATTAGTCGGGGTGTCACATGTGGTATCAGAGCGTCAGGTTCTAGTGTCCTTTAGGATCTGTACGGCTATTATGTTTTCGCTAAGTTTTCTTTGATATAGAGCCCTATATTTTAGGATTGTTGTACTCTTTTTGTGTATGCTTCGTTCTTCAGCTATTTTAAGTTTATAAACAGTGAACTTATAAACTTTATTCTTATTTCAGATGCCTCCACGACGTGCACGACGAGTTCCCAGGGATGCAACGCCAGAACCCCAGCCCGCTCCAGTTCAGGGCATGATGAACGCCGCTGAGGTTGCAGCCATTGTAGCCCAAGCGGTAAATGCCGCAATTGCCGTAGTTCAGCAGGCACCACCTCAGGAACCGGTTGCCGCGCCAGTACAGGCAAATGAATTCCCGTCTTCTTGGGAACGTGTACGTGATGCTTTTCAGAAAGCGCATCCGCCAGAGTTTGCAGGTAGCTCAGATGTGGTAGTCTCGAGCCAGTGGAGGAAGGATATACAGAGGAACTTGAGGATGTATGAGTGCACGGACGTTCAGAAGCAGGTGCTAGCTACTTTCAAGCTAGTTGGATCTGCGCTGCAGTGGTGGGAGTCTATTACCACCGTGGGGGAGAGGGATACTCTCACTATTCAGGACTTTTGGGTGAGGTTCGACCGCAAGTACTTTCCGTCAGCTGTTCACACGGAAATGAGGAGGAAACTGATGAATCTGAAGCAAGAGGGTAAGACCGTGGCCGAGTATGAGGCCGAGTTCACGAATCTGTTGAATATCGTTTCGGATGAGATACTGACAGAAAAGAAGAAGATTGAGAAATTCACCGACGGGTTGACATGGAGGATCCGTCAGCATCTGTTAGGGAACCTTTCGTTGGACACTTATTCTGATATGGTTAACGCTGCTTTGTTACACTGCCAGGATCACCGCTTTCATATGGCTGAGGGCAAGAGATCAGGAGAGTCTAGCCATCAGGGCAGGACTGGAGGACATGGTGCCGGTGGGGCACAATCTGTTCAGGGGCAGAGACAGGGTGAGCAGGGTTCCCAGCAGGGGGATCAGAAGAGGTTCAGATCAGGAAATTACAGGCACGGACAGGGAGGTTTCCGTCAGGGCCATCAGGGCCCAAACGGCCATCAGGGCCAACAGGGGCAGAATGGGTAGCAGTTTCAGCAGGGCCAAGGGGGGATAGCAGGGGCAGAGAGGAGGGAACTTCCTGGGGAAGTGTTATGTTTGTGGTAAGACTGTCCATAAACGACAGGATTGTCCTGATAGGGGCAGCGCCCCACAGCAGCAGCAGCAGGGTGCTCGCCAGGAGCCGCAGAGGCCTATGTTTCTCGCCCCTCTCCCCTCACCACCCCATATGGCAGCATTGCCACCCATTCCAGCAGTCCCAGCTCAGCAGGGGCAGCTACAGTATGGACGTGTCTATAACGTCCACCAGGCAGCAGTTCCACAGGCACCGCCCGCGATTGAGGGTACGTTTTCTATCCATGGCACTATGGGTCGGGTATTGTTTGATACAGGGGCTACACATTGTTTTATAGCTACACATTTCGCGAAGGCTTTAGGGTTGTTAGCCACAGCGGAGAGCACAGTGACGTGTGTCAACTCACCATTGGGGAATGGGTCACTTATTTTCTTTATATGCCGGGGAGTGGGGGTAGAGATTGGTAGTCTGGTATTACCTGCAGATATGTTGGTATTAGATATGCATGTTCACGATGTGATTATCGGTATGGATTGGCTCGCTGATTATAGAGCCATGATTGATTGCTTCGGTGGGAGCATTGTTTTTGCCATTCCGGGGCAAGAGATGTTTGTAGTGGCGATGCCTCGCCCAGAGGGAGGCTCGACCGCTCATTTGTATTACCTAGAGGAGGATACCTCTAAGGAGGTTGTGATTCCTTTAGATTCGATCCCCGTTGTCAGGGAGTATTCAGATGTGTTTCAGGAGATACCAGGCCTACCCCCCGGTCGAGAGATAGACTTTGTTATAGACCTATTGCCAGATACGAGACCTATAGCACGCGCACCGTACCGTATGGCTCCGGCAGAGATGCGAGAGCTACGAGATCAGATAGAGCAGCTGTTAGGTCAGGGCTTTATTCGCAGGAGTACCTCACCTTGGGGCGCTCCAGTTTTGTTTGTGAAGAAGAGAGACGGTTCACTAAGATTGTGTGTGGACTACCGAGAGTTGAATAAGGTCACGATACGGAATAAGTATCCGTTGCCTCGAATCGATGACTTATTCGACCAGTTGAGAGGAGCTTCTTTCTTCTCGAAGATTGATTTGAGATCGGGATACCATCAGTTGCGTATCAGAGAGGAGGATGTCTCGAAGACTGCGTTCTTGTCGAGATATGGTTCTTACGAGTTTTGGGTTATGCCTTTTGGTTTGACCAACGCTCCAGCAGTGTTTATGGACTTGATGAACAGAGTGTTCAGGGATTTCCTAGATCAGTTTGTCATTGTCTTCATCGATGATATTCTGGTTTACTCCCAGACAGAGGAGGAGCACACCGAACATTTGAAGCAAGTTTTGCAGACACTACGTCAGAACGAGTTGTTTGCAAAGTATGAGAAATGCGTGTTTTGGCTGAAGGAGGTCCAGTTTTTGGGACATATTATTTCCGATCGGGGAATATCTGTTGATCCGGGGAAGGTATCCGCGGTGAGGGAGTGGGGACAACCCACGACACCGACTGAGATTCGTAGTTTCTTGGGTCTAGCAGGATACTACAGGAGGTTTATTCGGGGTTTCTCGAAGATAGAAATTCCTTTGACACATCTGACTCGTAAGGGTGTGCCATTCATCTGGAGTGATGCCTGTCAGTTGGCATTCGATGAATTGAAGGATAAGTTGACCTCAGCACCTGTGTTAGCATTACCGAGACCGGGAGTTGAGTATTTGGTTTACACCGATGCGTCTTTGCAAGGACTTGGAGGTGTATTGCAGCAGGAGAGACATACCATAGCTTATGCTTCCCGTAAGCTTAAGCCTCATGAGAAGAATTACCCCACTCATGATTTGGATTTGGCAGCAGTGGTATTTGCCCTACGGATTTGGAGACACTATCTTTTGGGGGAGAAGTTCCAACTGTTCACGGACCACAAGTCCCTACAGTACCTGTTCACGCAGAAGGAGTTGAATATGCGGCAGCGTAGGTGGATTGAGTTTGTGAAAGACTACCAGTTTGACATCCAGTATCACCTGGGAAAGGCTAACGTGGTAGCAGACGCGTTGAGCCGTAGGCCAGCAGATGAGGTGGCAGGGGTGTGGAAGGCAAAGTGGAAGGAGTTGGGACACCATGATGCAGTGGCCCGATCTTTCATGTCTGTGATGACCATTACACCGCAGATTGTCACGAAGGTAGTATGGGCATAGGCTAATGACTCGTTCTGTCAGGAGCAAATAGTTCGATTACTAACAGAGGGAGCCGAGTCCTATACCGTTAGCTCAGACGGGGGATTACGCTTCAATGGGAGATTGGTGGTTCCGGAAGGGGAGGAATTGCGACACGAGGTGATGGCAGAGTCGCACGGCTCACGGTTCGCGGTACATCCCGGAGGGGACAAAATGTACCAAGACATGAGACGGCAGTATTGGTGGAGCGGTATGAAGAGAGATATTGCTGAGTTTGTTTCGAAATGCGCCACTTGCCAGCTAGTAAAAGTGGATCATCAGAGACCGACAGGACTTCTACAGCCGTTGGAGGTCCCGGTGTGGATGTGGGAGAGCATATCCATGGACTTTATCACGGGGTTGCCTACGTCGCAGAGGGGTCACGACTCCGTTTGGGTAATTGTGGACAGGTTGTCCAAAGTCGCTCACTTTTTACCCGTAAGGACTGACTACACTACGGGACAATATGCCCAGCTCTTCATTTCGGAGATAGTGAGACTTCACGGTGTGCCCCTAAATATCGTGTATGACAGAGACAAGATATTTGTTTCGCGGTTTTGGGAGAGTTTCCAGGAGGCCATGGGGACGGAATTGCGGTTGAGTACGACTTATCATCCGCAGACCGATGGGCAGACCGAGCGCACAAACCATATGTTGGAAGACATGCTACGCATGTGCATCATTGACTTTGGAGGTGGATGGGAGCAATACCTTCCACTGGTAGAGTTTGCTTATAATAACTCCTACCAGTTCACTATTGGCATGGCTCCGTTTGAGGTGTTGTACGGTAGGCCTTGTCGTTCCCCAGCATGTTGGTTAGAGGTGGGGGACAACAAACTACTTGGGTCGAAAGTGATTCAGGATACTTTGGCAAGGATTGAGTTGATTCGGAGTCGCATTCGGGTAGCTCAAGACCGGCAGAAGAGTTATGCTAATGCGAAGAGATCTTTCAGGGAGTTCCAAGTGGGGGACCAGGTTTTGCTCAGAGTATCTCCTATGAAGGGGATTATGCGTTTCGGGAAGAAGGGGAAGTTGGCACCGAGGTATGTGGGGCCGTTTCCTATTATTGAGCAGATTGGACCAGTTGCGTACAGACTCGGGTTACCGGAGCATTTACACCGGATTCACGATGTGTTTCATATTTCCTCGCTAAGGAAATATCTCAGGGACGATTTGGCTCATTCTCACATCGCTTTGGAGGATATTGATCTTCAGCCTGATAGCTCCTACGAGGAGGGGCCGATTGCTATTTTGGACCGAAGTGAGAGGAAGCTGTGGTCAAAGATAGTTCCGTTAGTGCGTGTTCAGTGGCGACATCATAATGTCGAGGAGTCCACATGGGAACGCGAGGATGAGATGCGCGAACGTTATCCAGAGTTGTTTTTATCTGGTACTTTCTAGTTCCGAATTTCGGGACGAAATTCTGTTATTAGGGGGGGAAATATGTAATACCCCGTATTTTTGGCGATATTTATTTTGGATTAATTAATTAAATGAGAATTAATCCGGATAAAATACTAGCGAGATGTGAGTTGGTATTTGACTATATTGAGTATATATGATGATATATGAATATTGAATTATGAAATTTGTCGTGAGATTGATATACGTCAATTTGGACATTTTATTGGGACGCGTGAGACAGTCGCGTCAGGATATAATTATTTTAATTATAAAAGTGAATTTAAATTCTATTAACCGTATGGTTGTTTTGAGCGCGCCAACGCGTCTGGAAGGGTCGAGATAGTCAGAAAACATTTGCCGGGGGTTTAGTTTGGGTCCCGGAGTATTTTTAGGCCATACCGGCAACATAAAGGGTATTTTGGTAATTTTGTATTTTTGGGAATTAAAAGTGACGAAAATTAGTAAATTATATCTGATTTAGGAAACCAACCACTAAACCCACTACCAACCATATTGACCCATAAGACTACGGGGAGTTTTAGAATTAGGTTTTCTAAGTTCCCAAAACAAACCCTAGCCACCATAGCCATTGGAGAAGAAAGCTTGGAGAGAGAGAGATAGAAGGAAATTCTGCAGGAAGAGAGACGGAACTTCTTCAAATCGTCATCAAAATCTGAGATTGAATCAAGGCAAGTGGTTTAATTTCACTTATTATAGAGAATGCTTCTTCCATGCGTAGGAATTTACATAAATCAAATTGTTCTTGGGAGATTAATAAAAACCCATTTTAATTGGACTTAGAACTTAAATTTTGAGAAGAAATTGCATGTAGAATCGTATAGAGATGATTACCCTGATGTTAATATATGTTGGATGTAACAAAAATGGATCTAATTTGAGTAAATTGATGATTATAAATTCTAGGGTTTATGTTCTTGAAAATTTGGGGAAAAGTGAAGAGACTTGATGATTTAATGATGTTTAGGATGAATTGATTCATTAAAACACGTTAGTATGTGACCTTAGTATGTTTAGGATTGATTAGAGACCTTAAAAAATTGTTGGGACGAATCTTAGAGGAGATTTGAGGAGTAGAAATTGGTGAAAAACGAAAATAGGAATTCTGGGCACGAAACTGGTCGTTCGTTAGAAGGCCTCCCTAGGTCGTTCGAACGAGCTCGTTCGAACGAGCTTCTAACGAGTTGACCAGTTGCTTCTAACGAGGGGAAATTTCGTTCGATACCTTCGTTCGAACGAGATGTTGTTAGAAGGCACAGTTCGTTCGAACGAACTGTCTCGTTCGAACAGCCTCGTTTGAACGAGACTTCTAACGAGCTGGCAGTTTAGGCCTTTTTGGCCTGTTTTGATTTTGAGAGTCCCGTAAACTTGTTCGATGATAGAGATAACATTCCTTTGATGATGTATTGGTATACTTGGGACATTTGGGATATAATAAGGAGTAAATTATATAATTGTGGAACGAATCAAATAGACATTTTGAGTCGAGACGTGAGTGCCTACTACGACGTGAGAATAAATTATGGCGTGTATGATTATGATCCGGGATTATATAAATTGTATAAATTATAAGTTGGTACGAGAATGCGATAAGTACTACAATTAAACTACGGTGATTACTAAGATGCGTGTTTACTTAGTATTGATATATGATTTGTGTGTATGACATACCTACCATACTTGCTATCACGGGAGGTTTGCGTTCGCTTAGGGCCCTCTAATCCTTGTGTTGCCCGGATTTATACTGGTTACCTCGATGAAGATAGGTCAGAGAAGGACTTATTGGGATGTTAATAAGTCTGCTGATCGTGGGAGCGCAGGTATGTACGTGACCCATGTGATGTGACTGTGTTCGCCTCCATTATTTGTGATGTTGTTATCTGTGAACTATTCCTGAGAGATTCGGAATATGTGATCCTTATGTACGTGATGTACCGGGATGGATAGCAGAGTATGTGTGCACCGCAACTTAGTCTCGGGGTGCTTATATTTTATATTTATGTTGTGGAAAATATACACTTTATTATGGGAACTTTCATATGGTATTGTGTGTATAAATTTGGAAAATATAAAAGGGGATAATCTAAAATGAGTTGTGTTGCTTTTATGGGAGAAACGGAATTTACGTTAAGCCCCTATTTAAATGAGATCGTTATAATGTAAATGGGAACCGAGTAATAAGAGTAGAACCTATGACAGTCTAGCTAGATATGATGTCACTTAGCTAGGGATTAGTGTCATTTTAGATGGGTACTTACGTTAGGAGTGCATATTTAGTCGAGAGGTGAGAATTTCATGTGAGTGCACGTCCTAACATGTACCTTGCATTTAATGTTTTAAATGTTTTTAAAGCACTTGCAGGTTTTTAAAATATCTCCACATTCGGGCTCTGACCCGTTTGCTTTCAAATCTATTTTTCTTGTAAAACCATTTTAGGTGCCCAGCCACAAGGATACCACGCATAGGATTCTCATTCCGATGACGAGCTGTAACTGTTTGTGGAAGTTACAGGGAATTTCTTTTAGGCGCTTCTATCATTTGGATTCCATGTTCAGTATTCCTCAGTTGTAGGGCATGTTGCCCAAATTCTATTAGAGACATTTCCATTTCAGTTTTTCAGACTTTGGCATGTATTAATTCAGTATTCAGTATTTCGTTACTTATTTCAGTTGTGGGATTTGTTGTGAGGAGTTTTTCCTCCGGGTTTATTTATATCATGTGATGGTTATTCTATTATTTCGTTATGGTGAATAGTGATATTATTCTTGCTTTAAATCTTTTACTGCATGTTAATCAGACTTTAATTAAAATTTGACGACTTACTTTTTAAATACTAGGTGGTTAGTAATAATAAAATGTTTTCGACAGTGATGCTATTAAATGAGCCAACTTGGCATTTTGATTTAATTTAATAAAGGAGTAGCTACCCGGTATTTAATTAGTCGGGGAGTCACATTACCCTATTCACATTTTATAGTTATTATCTCGTATAAAATATTCTCATATTTATATACGTATCACATATTTTTAAACTAGAAAATAACTCACATTTCTTTCCTTGCTTTAGTCCATATATATATACCATGGATAGGAAACATACCCTCAATCACGGGTGGTGCCTATGGAGCTGCTTCCTGGTGGACGTTATAGATACGTCCATACTGTAATTGCCCCTGCTGCACTGGAGCTGCTGGAACGGCTGGCACCTGGGCTGGAGCTGGGAGGGCAGGTGGAAAAAGTGGTCTCTGTGGCTCATTACGGGCTCCCTGCTGCTGTGGGGCCCTATCTCCCTCCGGATAATCCTGGCGCCTATGGCCGTGTATACCACACCCAAAACATCGGCCTTTGAAGTTGCCTCCCCTCTGACCCTGTTGACCATGGCCCTGCTGGCCGTTACCATTTCGCCACTGGCCCTGTTGGCCCTGATGAACACGCTGTTGGCCCTGCTGCTGACCGTGCTGTCGGTGTTGGCCTTGCTGGCCCTGCCTATAGCCCCCATATCCCTGCCTAGAATCACCTGAATGGAATCGCTTAGCAGGGTCCCCCTGATGGGAACTCTGCTCGTGCTGACGAGTCTGTCCATGAGATGGTGACCCACTGGCACTATTACCCCCGGCCCTGCCCTGCTGGCTGGACTCTCCTGCTCTCTTGCTTCCCTGAAGATGGAACCGGTGATCCTGGCAATGTAGCAATGCGGCATTGAGTACATGAGTGAAAGTACTCAGGGATAAATTCCCAATAAGGTGCTGACGGATCCTCCAAGCTAACTCGTCGACAAACAACATAATCTTCTTGCTCTCAGTAGGTGCCTCATCTGGCACAATGGTGAGAAGTCTCGTGAACACCTCCTCATACTCCACTACGGTAAGACTCTCCTGCTTCAGATTCAGTAATCTCCGCCTCATCTCAGTCTGCACGGCGGGTGGAAAATACTTGCGGTCAAACCGCTCCCAAAATGACTGAATAGGGATCGTGTCCCTCTCCTCCAAAGTGGTAGTGGACTCCCACCACTGCAAAGCGGCTCCCACCAGCTTAAAGGAAGCCAATAACTTCTTCTGCACGTCGGTGCACTCATACATACGGAGATGCCGCTGAATGTCTTTCTTCCATTGGCTAACTGTGACAATATCGGAGCTACCAGAGAACTCAGGGGGATGCACTTTCTGAAAAGCATCCCGAACCCTCTCCCATGCAGATGGAAGCTGTGCTGGTACTGGCGCCACTGCCTGAACCTGGGGTGGAGCCTGCTGAACCACCGCTAGTGCGGCATTCATCGCCTGAGCAACAATGGCAGCTACTTCATTTGCATTCATTGTGCCTGGTGCCGGAGCTGCTAGATGCTCGGCCTGGGCACGCCTATCCCTCGGAGCACGTCTTGGAGGCATCTGAAACGTGAAAAAGTTTATTAGTCTACAGTTCTTATCAAATATCAAATAGCCGAAGACTTAAACGTAAAAGTAAGGGTACAACAATCCTAAAAATAGGGCTCTATAACAAAAACGTTAAGCTGAAAGCGAAATAAGCCGTACAGATCCTATGGACACTAGAACCTGATGCTCTGATACCACCTGTGACACCCCGCCTAATTAAATACCGGGCGATCACTCCTTCATTAAATTAAATCAAGGTGAATAGTTGGTCCATTCTTAGCATCACTGTCGAAAAATAAAATTTTCCAATTTAACACCCTAATTAATTAAGCTAAGTGTCAAAACCATTTTCATACATACTTTCCAAATTTTATGTAAAGAAAAATCATTTATTTTATTAACAACATTCAATAAGTAAGAATCACACCACATTAAATTCTGCAAAATCCAATTAATTTAATACATTCGTCAACCGAATGTCAACATACGAAATCTAAAGTCACACATCCAAACTGAATAAATCCCATAGTAACAGTACTGGAAATAAGTGAAATACAAATGTTCAATAACAACAGAATAATGGAAAGAGCTACACATGCCCAACTAAATGAAAGTACTAAGAGTGGATCCGAATGAACGAAGTCGTCTAATCAAGAGACCTGCAACTCCCACCTAAGCTGCAGCGCGTTCCTTCCAAGGGATCCTAAGCAAGACGCCCCTGTGGCTGGGCACCTGTGATACATACATATATATACAAGAGAGAGAGAGAAAAAGAAACGGGTCAGAGCCCGATAGTGTGTATGATTTAAAAATTCGTTTAGCAAGTATTTAAATTGATACAGGCCAATGCAATAACATATTAGTGCGACACTCTCTTGAGAAATTCTCACCCCTCTTCTAATGTGCACACCTATTGCACTAACCTTCCCAACGGTTTGTCTTATCATTTATCGCACTAATCTTCCCAATGATTTAACTTATCTTAGATTACTCGTAAGAATAAAAATTTAACGATTCAATTGTTTGAAAAGAATATTTCAATTAGTAACCAAAGTTCTCATTTTTCACTTTATTAATCAATAAAGTTTTCCAGTGTCATATTATACTTTCTCAAAACAAGTATTTATAATTGAGTCATCAACCATGTCCTACATATCACATCACAGTAGGCAGTTCCAGATCCCAGAATTTCATATATATATATTAACTACTCATAAAATATATATATCATAACAGTACCCCAAATAAAACTATGGCGCGGGGATACTCTACTATCCAATCCCCGTATCACTCGTACTAAGGGAATACAAATTCGGAATCACTCTCGAACTGTATTAACACATTCTCAAACAATATTGAGGCGAAGTATAGATTCCAAGTCTCTAAGAGGATGGCATATGTCTGCTCCTCTTAGGACCGTCTGAACTATCACTGCGATAGCCTGTACCAAGGATACCTATACACAAACAATATGAGGCGAAGCATAGATTCCAAGTCTCTAAGAGGAAAGCTCATACCCGCATCTCTTAGGACCGTCTGTACTATCATTCCGATAGCCTGTACCAAGGATATCTATCTTCTAGGGTACAAGTCAATATCCCCCATAAAGGTCCCATCGAGATAAGACTGTCCCAGGGCGGAAACCTTAGGGATAGCAAGTAGCGTGGGCATGATTTTCACACATAGATAGTATATGCATACACAATCATATAACTATACTAATATTACCATATCAATAATGGGTAAATTCTCAATTCCCATAATTACGTCATTTGCATTTATTTCTTATTATATAGTTATCACGTATAACCATTCACATCTTACTTTAATTTGAGGAACATTTCCACTTACTATATAACGCTTCATGGATTCTATTCTTCCAATTATAAAATTCAGTAGGTATACACATTTGTCCCAAAGTAGCTCTCTTACGTGTCTCTCTCTTTAAATCGTAAATTCACCGACCCTTATGTAATTATCCCAAAATACAATCCTTGCCCGACATCAAGGGTCCCAAAATCTATTCACATATCCTACTGGTCTTCCCTATCTCCCAAAACATTTTATTAAGGATGCCCAAAAATTATCTCACAATAAATTGAATTTAACTCATTTAAAAAGGAAATAGGAGTCTGCCAGGAGGGGTCGATCGATCGAGGTCTGGGGCTCGATCGATCGAACCTTCGATCGATCGAGGCTCTAGGCTCGATCGATTGATCAAGCAGGTATTGCGATTTCTGCAGAATTGCAGTTACGGGTTCTAACACCTATTCTCATCCAATTTCAAGTTTTACATTCCCAAACGTCCAAAATCTTGTCCTACTATCATCTTAACATGATATGATACACATCCTACGTAAAGCATGTCAATTTACGTCACTAAACATGGATTAATCATGCCGAAATTCATTTAAAACTCAAGAACCCTAAAAATCTCTAAATCATGGTTCTAATCTGTTTTACCCCAGAATTTCTTTCTTAATTACCTAGAAATTTAGTGGATTATTCTTTTACATAACAAAAGATTTCCAGAATAAGGTTTAAGTCTTTACTACATGCAAATTCCTATCATAATTTGGGTTTTCTTCCATCTATTTCGTCCCTAATCATTCCTAAACTAATATGGAAATTGCACCAACGAAATAAGCAAGATAAACACTTGCCTGGGATTTTCAGAAGTCTGGATTACGGCTGATTTTGGTGTGGTTGCGTTCCCTGTCTCACGATCTACGCGTTGGTGGTGGCGGCGGTGCAAACCGTTGAGTTTTGAGCCTTGGAATTGCTTGAGAGCTCTCTCCTCTCTTCTCCAATGGTCGTTCTAGGTTTTGGGAATTCTAACCCTAGGTGACAACCTCAATATCAGATATAGCCCCTCTAATTTTCTTGGGTTTAATTACCCAAAAATGTAAAATGACCAAAATGCCCTCCCGGGTTACTAATTAGGCCTAAAAACACCCCGAGACTCAAACTACACCCACGGGTACACTTTTCTGACTATCTCGACCCTTCCGGATGCGTTGGCGCACTCAAAACGACCATACAGTCAACTTATAAAATATGCACTTTTTATTTATCACAATTTAGTCCCGACGCGACACGAACACGTACCGACTTAAATTTCCGAAATTGTCATTTAATTCACTCATGACATTCAATATAACCAATATCATATATATTAATTTGCTCATTAGTAATATTCAACAAATTTCATATAATTACTAACTCTCGTCGCGTTAATAATTATAACATAATTAATTTCCGGATTTTTATTAAATAATTAACTCACATTAAATTTAATAAATCCCCAAATTAATATAGCATAAAAATACGGGGTATTACATACTTCCCCCCTAATAACGGAATTTCGTCCCGAAATTCAAAAAATAAGGCATACCTGGTAAAAACAACTCTGGATATCTCTCGCGCATATCTGCCTCGCGCTCCCAAGTGGATTCCTCCACATTATGATGCTCCCACTGGACCCGCACAAGTGGAACTATCTTCAAACTTAATCTCCTCTCACTATAGTCTAGGATAGCCACCGGTCTCTCCTCGTAAGAGCTATCAGGCTATAAGTCGATCTCATCTATCGCAATGTGAGTATGGGCCATATCATCCCGAAGATACCGTCTCAACGACGAGATGTGGAATACATCGTGAATACGATGCAAATGTTCTGGCAGTCCCAATCTGTATGCTACCGGCCCAATCCTCTCGATGATGGGAAATGGTTCCACGTACCTCGGGGCCAATTTCCCCTTCTTCCTAAACCTCATCACTCCTTTCATAGGAGATACACGCAGTAACACTTGGTCCCCCACATTAAACTCTCGGAAGAACCGTTTCGCATCGGCGTAGCTCTTCTGCCTGTCCTGGGCTACTCGAATGCGACTCCTGATCATCTCAATCCTCGCGGAGGTTTCCTGAATCACCTCCGGTCCTAGAAACTTGTTATCCCCCACCTCGAGCCAACAAGTTGGAGAACGACAAGGCCTGCCATACAAAGCCTCAAATGGAGCCATACCAATCGTAAACTGATAAGAGTTATTATAAGAAAACTCTACCAGTGGAAGATGTGGCTCCCAACCTCCTCCAAAATCAAGAACACACATGCGTAGCATATCCTCCAACATCTGATTAGTACGCTCTGTCTGTCCATGTGTCTGTGGGTGATAAGCTGAACTCAACCTCAACTCACTACCCATAGCCTCCTGAAAGCTTTCCCAAAAGCGTGACACGAAGATCTTGTCTCTATCTGACACAATATTCAGGGGCACCCCGTGTAATCTGACGATCTCGGCAATAAATAGTTGAGCATACTGACCCGTGGTATAATCTGTCCGCACCGGTAGAAAATGAGCCACCTTGGTCAAACGGTTTACAATCACCCAGATAGAGTCATGGCCCCGCTGTGATGTAGGCAACCCTGTAATAAAATCCATAGAAATTCTCTCCCACTTCCACGCGGGTACTTCCAATGGCTGAAGAAACCCTAACGGTTTCTGATGGTCTACTTTCACCAGCTGGCAGGTAGAACACTTGGACACGAACTCAGCGATGTCCTTATTCATCCCACTCCACCAGTATTGTCTCCTCATATCCTGGTACATCTTATCCCCTCCAAGATGCACTGCAAACCGGTACCCGTGAGATTGGGTCATCACTGCATGACATAATTCATCCCCTTCAGGAACTACCAACCTCCCATTAAACCGCAAACCTCCATCGGAACTAACAGAATAAGACTCAGCACCCTCGGCTAGAAGTCGTACAATCTGCTCCTGGAAAAACAGGTCTGTGGTCTGTGCCTGTATCACCCTCATAATAATCTCGGGTGTGACTGACATAACGGATATGAAAGAATGGGCTACTGCGTCCTGGTGACCCAACTCCTTCCACTTTGCCTTCCAGACGTCCGCTACCTCGTCTACCGGTCTACGACTCAACGCATCAGCAACTACGTTGGCCTTTCCCGAATGATACTGTATATCGAACTGGTAGCCCTTCACAAACTCTAGCCATCTGCGCTGACGCATATTCAGCTCTCGCTGAGTGAACAGGTACTGCAATGACTTGTGGTTTGTGAACAAACGGAATTTCTCTCCCAACAAATAGTGCCTCCATATCCTCAATGAAAAGACAATCGTTGCTAACTCCAGGTCCTGGGTGGGGTAATTCTTCTCATGCGGCTTAAGCTTGCGGGAGGCAAAAGCTATAGCCTTCTCTTCCTGCTGAAGTACTCCCCCAAGTCCCCGTAAGGACGCATCGGTGTAAACCAGGTACTCCACACCCGGATTCGGTAACGCAAGGACTGGTGCTGAAGTAAGCTTGTCTTTCAGCTCGTCGAAAGCCAACTGACAAGCATCATCCCAAACATATGGTACCCCCTTGCGAGTCAGGTTCGTCAGCGGACCCGCTATTTTGGAGAATCCCCGAATGAATCTCCTGTAGTAACCAGCTAACCCTAAGAAACTACGCACTTCCGTCAGTGTCGTGGGCTGTCCCCACTCCCTCACCGCTGACACTTTGCTCGGGTCAACTGCAATCCCCTACTCAGAAACAACATGCCCCAAGAACTGTACCTCTCGTAACCAGAATTCGCACTTCTCGTACTTAGCGTACAGCTGATGCTCTCGTAGAGTCAGAAGAACCTGCCTCAAGTGCTTGGCATGCTCCTCCTCGGAGTGTGAATATATCAAAATGTCATCTATGAAAACGATGACAAACTGATCCAATAACTCTCTGAATACTCGGTTCATCAAGTCCATGAAAACGGCTGGAGCATTTGTGAGTCCGAACGGCATCACCCGAAACTCATAAGACCCATATTTCGTCAAGAAAGCAGTCTTCGAAACATCCTACTCCCTAATACGTAGCTGATGGTACCCCGACCTCAGATCTATTTTCGAAAAGAAAGTTGCTACCCTCAGCTGGTCGAACAGATCATCGATTCGAGGCAACGAATACTTATTCTGTATCGTGACCTTGTTCAGCTCCCGGTAGTCCACACACAATCTCAGTGAACCATATCTCTTCTTCACAAACAAAACTGGAGCGCCCCATGGTGAGGTACTCCTACGAATGAAGCCCTGACCTAACAACTGCTCTATCTGATCTCGTAACTCACGCATCTCCTCCGGAGCCATACGGTATGGAGCGCGTGCTATAGGTCTAGTATCTGGCAATAAATCTATAACAAAGTCTATCTCTCGACTGGGGGGTAGGCCTGGTATCTCCTGAAACACATCGTAATACTCCCTGACAACTGGGATCGAATCTAAGGGAATCACAACCTCCTTAGAGGTATCCTCCTCTATGTAATACAAATGAGCGGTCAAACCTCCCTCTGGGCGAGGCATCGCCACTACAAACATCTCTTGCCCCGGAATGGCAAAAATAATGCTCCCACCGAAGCAATCAATCATGGCTCTATAAGCTGCGAGCCAATCCATACCAATAATCACATCATGCTCGTGCATGTCTAAAACTAACATGTCTACAGGTAATACCAAGCTACCAATCTCTACCCCCACTCCCCGGCATATAAAGAAAATAAGTGACCCACTCCCCAATGGTGAGTCTACACACGTCACTGTACTCTCTGTTGTGGCTAACAACCCTAAGGCCTTAGCAAAATGCGTAGCTATAAAATAATGCGTTGCCCCCGTATCAAACAAAACTCGACCCATAGTACCATGGATAGGAAACATACCCTCAATCACGGGTGGTGCCTGTGGAGATGCTTCCTGATGGACGTTATAGATACATCCATGCTGAATTGCCCCTGCTGCACTGGAGCTGCTGGAACGGCTGGCACCTGGGCTGGAGTTGGGAGGGCAGGTGGAAAAAGTGGTCTCTGTGGCTCATTAGGGGCTCCCTGCTGCTGTGGGGCCCTATCTCCCTCCGAATAATCCTGGCGCCTATGGCCGTGTATACCACACCCAAAACATCGGCCTTTGAAGTTGCCTCCCCTCTGACCCTGTTGACCACGGCCCTACTGGCCGTTACCATTTCGCCACTGGCCCTGTTGGCCCTGATGAACATGCTGTTGGCCCTGTTGGCCCTGCTGCTGACCCTACTGTCGGTGTTGGCCTTGCTGGCCCTGCCTATAGCCCCCATATCCCTGCCTAGAATCACCTGAATGGAATCGCTTAGCAGGGTCCCCCTGATGGGAACTCTGCTCGTGCTGACGAGTCTATCCATGAGATGGTGACCCACTGGCACTATTACCCCCGGCCCTGCCCTGCTGGCTGGACTCTCCTGCTCTCTTGCTTCCCAGAAGATGGAACCGGTGATCCTGGCAATGTAGCAATGCGGCATTAAGTACATGAGTGAAAGTACTCAGGGATAAATTCCCAATAAGGTGCTGACGGATCCTCCAAGCTAACTCGTCGACAAACAACATAATCTTTTTGCTCCCAGTAGGTGCCTCATCTGTCACAATGGTGAGAAGTCTCGTGAACACCTCCTCATACTCCACTACGGTAAGACTCTCCTGCTTCAGATTCAGTAATCTCCGCCTCATCTCAGTCTGCACGGCGGGTGGAAAATACTTGCGGTCAAACCGCTCCCAAAATGACTGAATAGGGATCGTGTCCCTCTCCTCCAAAGTGGTAGTGGACTCCCACCACTGCAAAGCGACTCCCACCAGCTTAAAGGAAGCCAATAACTGCTTCTGCACGTCGGTGCACTCATACATACGGAGATGCCGCTGAATGTCTTTCTTCCATTGGCTAACTGTGACAATATCGGAGCTACCAGAGAACTCATGGGGATGCACTTTCTGAAAAGCATCCCGAACCCTCTCCCATGAAGATGGAAGCTGTGCTGGTACTGGTGCCACTGCCTGAACCTGGGGTGGAGCCTGCTGAACCACCGCTAGTGCGGCATTCATCGCCTGAGCAACAATGGCAGCTACTTCATTTGCATTCATTGTGCCTGGTGCCGGAGCTGCTGGCTGCTCGGCATGGGCACGCCTATCCCTCGGAGCACGTCTTGGAGGCATCTGAAATGTGAAAAAGTTTATTAGTCTACAGTTCTTATCAAATATCAAATAACCGAAGACTTAAACGTAAAAGTAAGGGTACAACAATCCTAAAAATAGGGCTCTATAACAAAAACGTTAAGCTGAAAGCGAAATAAGCCGTACAGATCCTATGGAAACTAGAACCTGATGCTCTGATACCACCTGTGACACCCCGCCTAATTAAATACCGGGCGATCACTCCTTTATTAAATTAAATCAAGGTGAATAGTTGGTCCATTCTTAGCATCACTGTCGAAAAATAAATTTTTCCAATTTAACACCCTAATTAATTAAGCTAAGTGTCAAAACCATTTTCATACATACTTTCCAAATTTTATTTAAAGAAAAATCATTTATTTTATTAACAACATTCAATAAGTAAGAATCACACCACATTAAATTCTGCAACATAATCCAATTAATTTAATACATTCGTCAACCGAATGTCAACATACAAAATCTAAAGTCACACATCCAAACTGAATAAATCCCATAGTAGCAGTACTGGAAATAACTGAAATACAAATGTTCAATAACAACGGAATAATGGAAAGAGCTACACATGCCCAACTAAATGAAAGTACTAAGAGTGGATCCGAATGAACGAAGTCGTCTAATCAAGAGACCTGCAACTCCCACCTAAGCTGCAGCGCGTTCCTTCCAAGGGATCCTAAGCAAGACGCCCCTGTGGCTGGGCACCTGTGATACATACATATATATACAAGAGAGAGAGAGAAAAAGAAACGGGTCAGAGCCCGATAGTGTGTATGATTTAAAAATTCGTTTAGCAAGTATTTAAATTGATACAGGCCAATGCAACAACATATTGGTGCGACACTCTCTTGAGAAATTCTCACCCCTCTTCTAATGTGCACACCTATCGCACTAACCTTCCCAACGGTTTGTCTTATCATTTATCGCACTAATCTTCCCAATGATTTAACTTATCTTAGATTACTCGTAAGAATCAAAATTTAATGATTCAATTGTTTGAAAAGAATATTTCAATTAGTAACCAAAGTTCTCATTTTTCACTTTATTAATCAATAAAGTTTTCCAGTGTCATATTATACTTTCTCAAAACAAGTATTTATAATTGAGTCATCAACCATGTCCTACATATCACATCACAGTAGGCAATTCCAGATCCCAGAATTTCATATATATATATATATATATATATTAACTACTCATAAAATATATATATCATAACAACACCCCATATAAAACTATGGCGCGGGCATACTCTACTATCCAATCCCCGTATCTCTCGTACTAAGGGAATACAAATTCGGAATCACTCTCGAACTGTATTAACACATTCTCAAACAATATTGAGGCGAAGTATAGATTCCAAGTCTCTAGGAGGATGGCATATGTCTGCGCCTCTTAGGACCGTCTGAACTATCACTGCGATAGCCTGTACCAAGGATACCTATACACAAACAATATTAGGCGAAGCATAGATTCCAAGTCTCTAAGAGGAAAGCACATACCCGCATCTCTTAGGACCGTCTGAACTATCATTCTGATAGCCTGTACCAAGGATATCTATCTTCTAGGGTACAAGTCAATATCCCCCATAAAGGTCCCATCGAGATAAGACTGTCCCATCGCGAAAACCTTAGGGATAGCAAGTAGCGTGGGCATGATTTTTACACATAGATAGTATATGCATACACAATCATATAACAATACTAATATTACCATATCAATAATGGGTAAATTCTCAATTCCCATAATTACGTCATTTGCAATTATTTCTTATTATATAGTTATCACGTATAACCATTCACATCTTACTTTAATTTGAGGAACATTTCCACTTACTATATAACGCTTCATGGATTCTATTCTTCCAATTATAAAATTCAGTAGGTATACACATTTGTCCCAAAGTAGCTCTCTTACGTGTCTCTCTCTTTAAATCGTAAATTCACCGATCCTTATGTAATTATCCCAAAATACAATCCTTGCCCGACATCAAGGGTCCCAAAATCTATTCACATGTCCTACTGGTCTTCCCTATCTCCCAAAACATTTTATTAAGGATGCCCAAAAATTATCTCACAATAAATTGAATTTAACTCATTTAAAAAGGAAATAGGAGTCTTCCAGGAGGGTTCGATCGATCAAGGCTGGGGCTCGATCGATCGAACCATCGATCGATCGAGGCTCTAGGCTCGATCGATTGATCAAGCAGGTATTGCGATTTCTGCAGAATTGCAGTTACGGGTTCTAACACCTATTCTCATCCAATTTCAAGTTTTACATTCCCAAACGTCCAAAATCTTGTCCTACTAACATCCTAACATGATATGATACACATCCTACGTAAAGCATGTCAATTTACGTCACTAAACATGGATTAATCCTGCCGAAATTCATTTAAAACTCAAGAACCCTAAAAATCTCTAAATCATGGTTCTAATCTGTTTTACCCCAGAATTTATTTCTTAATTACACCAAAATTTCGTGGATTATTCTTTTACATCACAAAAGATTTCCAGAATAAGGTTTAAGTCTTTACTACATGCAAATTCCTATCATAATTTGGGTTTTCTTCCATCTATTTCATCCCTAATCAATCCTAAACTAATATGGAAATTGCACCAATGAAATAAGCAAGATAAACACTTGCCTGGGATTTTCAGAAGTCTGGATTGTGGCTGATTTTGGTGTGGTTGCGTTCCCCGTCTCGCGATCTACGCATTGGTGGTGGCGGCGGTGCAAACCGTTGAGTTTTGAGCCTTGGAATTGCTTGAGAGCTCTCTCCTCTCTTCTCCAATGTCCGTTCTAGGTTTTGGGAATTCTAACCCTAGGTGACAACCTCAATATCAGATATAGCCCCTCTAATTTTCGTGGGTTTAATTACCCAAAAATGTAAAATGACCAAAATGCCCTCCCGGGTTACTAGTTAGGCCTAAAAACGCTCCGAGACTCAAACTAATCCCCCGGGTACAATTTTATGACTATCTTGACCCTTCCGGACGCGTTGGCGCGCTCAAAACGACCATATGGGCAACTTATAAAATATGCACTTTTTATTTATCACAATTTAGTCCCGACACGACACGAGCACGTCCCGACTTAAATTTCCGAAATTATCATTTAATTCACTCATGACATTCAATATAACCAATATCATATATATTACTTTGCTCATTAGTAATATTCAACAAATTTCATATAATTACTAACTCTCGTCGCGTTAATAATTATAACATAATTAATTTCCGTATTTTTATTAAATAATTAACTCACATTAAATTTAATAAATACCCAAATTAATATAGCATAAAAATACGGGGTATTACCTAGAAGTACAAACATTCCCATATATAATTCAAATCAAGATCTTGCTGGGAAAAATTCAAATCAAGGAGGAATCATTGACATAAGATATGAACCTATTGTTGAGGAACCAACAACACCAGAGCCAAAAATAGCATAAGTATTAGGAAGTGACATTGAGGATGCATTATATGAGGATAATGATGAAATCCCCTTGATCAAACTCAACATGGAAGAATTCATATTGAATCTACACAACTATGAGAAAGATAACATGGAATTGCAAGAAGCTGATATGTCCAAAGCTCTAGTCACATTGAATCTAGAAGCAACTTCAATCCAATTACATGTACTTTCTTACAAAGTAGGCGCCATCACCAATAACCTACTGATTATTTGCACCAATTTAGCATCATTATACCAAGTGAAACTGCAAGTTCGGTTCAACCTCCTAATATCCTCAATTGAAGGTAGCATCATATAAGAGTTGAATATAGAATCTGTCACAGTAAATCTCAAAGTTTAGAGGAGTTACATCACTTTCCATATAAAGACAAACATGTTATGAGGGATATTTGAATTCCAAATAATCTTGTAAGCCAAGGGTGAAAGTTTATGGGGTCTTACTCGATCATAAGCTGAGGTAAAAGTAAAACATTTAAAGAACTCATCTTTAAACAAAGTTTAGATAAAAAAAACAAAATTTAACAATTTTACTCCCATCACACGCCTCCTTAACACGGAACTGTTGCTGACCCTTCTTTCTACCCAAAAAAACCCAAACCTTATGGTGGGTGCCAGTAGTTATTGGAATGTAGAAGGAAAAATGAGAAAATACCTTTAAAATCTAACATTGAACAGCCGAACATGTAACTGTAGACAACAACGGATATAAAAAAATTTCACACATACAGAGATTGAAGATAGCAAAACAATGAATAAAACAACAAATACTCACCCAAAGAAAGAGAGAGCAGTAAAAATTCACTCTCGTATAAGAACTAATTTTCAAGCTAATGATTTGAAGTTTGATCAAACTGAAATAAAGTTAAAAGAAAACAAACCTTAGCTTGCGGATAACAGTTTCCAGGGTTAATAAGCTACGATTTATGTGCGATCCATCTTTTAACCCTATGCCAGCTGATACGTGCTGGGATGCATGCTCACTTTAAGTAAGATCAATGAAATTCTATATTATAATGCAAAAGTTAAATTATCTGTCCTTACTATGCACCATCATCATCATCATAATCTAATTCACCATCAATATTATTGGTGTAACAGAAACTCAGCATAACACAATTGCCACAACAAACAGCTGGATTTGGAAACAAAGAATATGAATCAGAAACCTGATATTACAATAAAAAAACCAAATAAATAATGGTAGGGCGAACAACAAAAAGTAGGAAAAAGCATACATATCAAAGTAATAAAAAAAAGAAGACACGATAAAGAGACCCAAATCTCATGATCCAAATGTCTCGCCACAGAATAAAAACCCAAATACCTCTACAAAATTCCCTAAAGCCAACTAAAACCATCAAACATGCAAATAGAAATTTCTTGATAGTAAAAATTTTGTATCTCCAATCAATTGATGCCGAAGCGTGGAGTTACCTGAGATCGTGTACCTCTGTCAAGCGATCAGGAGCATGGTGTTACCTGAGATTACTGATGCCAGACGAAGATCATTGATGCCAGAGGGAAAAAAATAGTAAGATATTTTCAAGGGAGAGAGGGACATAGATCGTTTTTCCCCAAAGTCGAAGATCGTTTGCAAGGGACAGAGAGTGTAAAGTGAGAGGAAGAAATATCATAAGACGGGACATTTGGATAATGAGGTTAAGGGAGTGAGTTGGTGGAAATAAATTACTATTCTAACCTTATGTTTGAATTTTGAAAAGTAGGGGGAAACAAATTAGAGTGTGTCAAAAGAGGGGAAACCCAAAATTTGCAAGGGTAAAATGGGTATTGCAGGAAAAAATTCATCCCATGACATCATTTGCCAAACTTGTGACATACATACGTTTCCTAATATATATATATATATATATCGGAGAGGGGTCTTTGAATAGTAAAACGATTTAACGGTTGGGATCAAATTTTTTGGGGTGATCTAAGGGTGTGAGGTTTTGCCATGTCACCGCTCAGCATTATGACATGGAAAATGAAGAAACATTCCTCAAAAATACGTCCCATTTTCTCCCTTTCTCCCATTCATCATCAGCACCCCAAACAAAACTTTCACACAAAACCTTCTCCCGTTCTTTCTCCCCCGCCTCATCCCCCAGTCGTCGCACCTCTCCCTTCGCTGCCGCACCTCTCTCCACTCCGCCTCTTCTCTTAGGTAAGTGTTGAATGTTTTCGATTTTAGGGTTTCATGGTTTCGATTTTAGGTTTGCAATTTTAGGAATCTACTTTTCGATTTCAAATGGTTTGGGTTTCACGTGATTTCAAATGATTTTAGGTTTCAAATTGTTTAGGTTTATGGTATTTCCAACGATTTCAACTGGATATCCACTTTAAAGTTTGTGTTTTAACACGTATTATTGTGTGGTACCATATCACGGATCTTCACCGAAATTTTGATCTATACCCCTTCTTGGTTTTCAAATTAGAAATTTAGGGATTTTTGCAATTTTAGGGATTTTGGTTATAGTTTTTGTATATGTTTGAGCTTCTGATTATATAGTTTTTTCTTGAGATTATATGGATTTTGGTTTGATAATGGTTATGAATATAGTTCTCCAGCATTCACATTGTCAAGTTGATATTTTGCCCACTGCTACAATATTGAATTTGAAACTTTTGATGACATTTTCATATGTTTTTACATTAGGTCATTAACAATGGGAATAACACTCATCGAAAAATGTCACGTCTACTACCAGATGCGCAAAGTGATGCATGCAACATTCATGCCCTCAATGTGGTAATGAAATGCTTATCCATGCCCTCAATGTGGTAACATGAAAGCTGAGTTTGGAGGCACAATTTTTTTTGTCAACACACTGATTTTTTTCTTCATTTCAAGTTATAATCATGGTATGAAAAATATGTGGCAAGTCTAATCAACATTTGGATTTGTTTTACATCCTATAAAAATCTGTTCCTTTTAAGTTCTCATTGGGATATGTTAATTTTGAGTTCATATGTTTGCAGTGTCTAGAGTGCCCAGTGGAAATATAGACTATTTGTTTGTGTGGGTGCATCGATACAATAGGTGTTCGAGGTGCTCAATCGACACTCTCCTGGAGGTGTTACACGAAATGATACTTTATGAAATTATTTATGTGCCTTCAGTTTAACTGCTCTTTTTTCTTGATGGATTCATTTTGTGGTTTAATGTCCTTGGTTTATCGTGACTTGGTTGAATTGGTTTATTCTCGATTATCATGTGCAAACATATAGGCATAAATCATCTTTAAGTGTTCTTTCATATTTATTCGTCTTTTTCATGTGATTTTTGCACTCGCTAGCTCTGGCTCCATAATTGTTTTCATTCATAATTGCATCTGCTTTGATTTTATCGCAGGGAACAACTATGGACGAGATACACTGACCTATATGTGGATTCGCTGATTTATGGCTGATGAAAGAAAGTGAAATACCAACACAAAATTTAAAGAATTTGCAACACTTGAAAAAGTAAGCTTTATAAAGAAATTCATCCCATTTCCCCCACATACATGATACTAATACTGGATTTGTTTTGTTTATTTTTGCCCAAAAAAAGGATTTATGATGATGGGTTCAAATTTGAGTTCATTTTTTGGTTTCGAACACGCATTTTGGAATTCTATTCTTTTGTGAACATGGGTTGCTGGATTTCTGCTCTAATTTCACTTTTTAGCTATTGTTGTTAAACACAATTAACTGTTCTTTTGCGAACATGTTTCAAACACTTTTTAGCTATTGTTCTCAGAGTTTCACATTCTTAAATCTGGGACTTTCATACTATTCATTTTTCTAACCTTATTTTTCATTTTTTAAACTATGTTGAGCTTTGATTTTTATTAGACTATATTAAAACTTAATGATTGTCTTTTCCCCCCTTATTTGCAGGTTATTATTTGTCTATCTCCATGAGGACAAAGCCAAAAATTGAATGTAGTTATCAATTACTGACGGAACAAATTGCATACTCCTTCATTTTGTCCTTCTCATTTGTCATTGCTGACGGTAAAACACCCCGATGTCTCCGAGAACTACTGACAGTAAAGGTATTACTCTCTTTACCTCTCTTTTTTCAGCTCCTTTTTTGAATCGCACACACTCAAAGACTCTTTTTTTGATTTTTTACAGATCTGAGTTATGGATTAGATATATAATATGAGAGTTTTTTTTTTCAGATCTGAGTTATGGATCAGATCTGAGTTTCAGATCGCACACATGAAACAAACGTTTTTTCTCTTCTCTTCTTTTTTCTTTTTGATGTTTTTTCCTTTTGCTTTTTGGCACATCTATTACTATACCCAGTGTTGAACAAAAGTGTGTTACATGTAACTATCTATATCTATGTTTTATTGCATTTCTGTAAAATCGAAACTATCCTTAGTGCCCTTACTTTTAAATCCAGTAATAAGGGTTATTATGATAAGTATCGTCAGAGTGTGCTAATTTATAGAGTAAATTTTGCACCCACTTCTTTTAATTGTGCTAATTTTACATTCTTTAATGTTTCAGGTTATTGGAATTATAATACTCTCAAAATTTTAGGTAATTTCTGAATTTTTCTATCCGATCAATTCAGGGTTTCTGAATTTCTGAATTTTTATTTCCGATCAATTGTTCTAGATGAGGACTTCAACGACCACTTATAAGCGATGGAAGAAACATTTCTCGCCCTAATGAAGTAACAAGAGATTCTTTAAGGTGCTTGAAAACATCAATGAATGTGGCTTGGTGGACATTGCGTGCTATGGGACTAGAATTACTTGATGGACATTGCGTGCTCACTGTTTAAAAGTTCAACTCAGTTATGCAGTTTTGGCATATGATGTTGTTGACCTTGTTACTGCAGCTTCAACAACACAACAACCGTTACTGCAATAATAACGAAACGACTTAGGTCAGGGATTCAAACTTATTTATATAATATTATTTTCCCAAGGATGATTTTACAAAACATGGTACATATTGATTGTTGGGGACTAATGGTCCAAAATTGATTTAATCTTTATAGGTTATGCAGAGTCTATTTATAGTTCCAGGGAACCAAAATCAACCTCAAGATGCAATACCTGCTGGTGAATATGATATTGGACCAGGGCAACATGCTATAATGACAAGGGATCATGAATTTTATGCCTTGCAAAATTATGGGGGGGTAAGTCTTACACCACACCCTCTCTCTCTCCCTTTAACTAATTATCATTTAGGTCCACTATTTTACTTCTTTCGATTTTGTCCCTCCCCCCTCCCACTTCTTCTATTTTTAAATCAGGTTAAAGGACTGCCAGTTAAGTTAAAGACACATACATAAAAGGGCCTCTCTGAAGACGAGGGTGATCTATTAAAGATAAAGAATGTATATGGGTCCAATATATCCTCGAAAGAACGGACAAAGTTTTGGGGCAGATACTGCAAACATCTCAAATTTGCGGAATTTTCTTACTGATTTTATTTTTCTTCTAAATTTGTATGCATATTTCAGAGGAGTTAAATATTTTTATTGAATAAATTGTTCTACTATTTTAATTTTGTGTGCTTATATCTTATAGTGGTTTCTCCTCTATGCTTATGACTTATAGAGGTTTCTCCTTGATGTATGTTGAGATATTACCTTGATCATCTCGATGGTAGCTGCAGCTGCTTCTTTAGCACTGGGTCTAAAGCCCGGGGTGATCTTGAACAATGATGTAAACTGATATCCAGTACGTTAACTTTGTATGTGCTATACTAACTTGAGTTATATCTTTTCAATGAACTTGGAACTTGGAAACCATTTTGATTTCGTAACTGAAGTTGCTTTCTTAAATCATGCTAAGTAGGTAATTAACTCCGAATCATGATATCTTAAATTGTCTCTCTCTCCCTCTCCGTGCACCCCCTTACTCTCTCCCTCTCTCACACCAGTTGTCTCCCCCTCCTCCACTCCTTTTGTATTTCATTTAAGATTTGTTGTTTTTTGGTTTGAGATTTATATATTGCTGCTTATATATTCACGGACGGTAAACTCCACTTTTCCATGTTTTATTGTCCTTTCTTTCATCCACATCGAGTAGGACTTTAACCAAAAGAAATAATCAAAGTTTTCTATCGTTTGGTTTCTTCTTATTTGCCAGTGGGTAATTTGTATGTTCTTGTGACACCCCGACTAATTAAATACCGGGTAGCTACTCCTTTATTAAAATTAATACAAAATGCCAAGTTGGTTCAGTTCATAGCATCACTGTCAAAAATATTTTATTAATTACTAGCCACCTAATATTTAAAAAGTGAGTTATCAATTTTAATTAAATCCGATTAACATGCAATAAGTAAATTATGAAATGCTAACACAAGAACCACAACACAAAGACAATAGAGTAACCATAAAATAGTAATGAGTCTGGAGGAATACTCCTCACACAATCCAAATGCTGAAATAAACAAGTACCAAGTCTGTATCACTAAATTAATTACAACCCAAATTCTTGAAATAACTGAATTAAATAAAGTGTCTCTAAAAGGAAGTAGGGCGACATGCCCAACAGAGGAGAAAAGCTGATAATATGGAGTCAAGATCAAAAGTGGAGGCGTCTACTGTCAAAGTCCTGTAACTTCCACAGCAGCTACAGTTCGTCACCTGAATGGAACTCCTATGCATGGTGTCCTTGTGGCTGGGCACCTAAAAGGTTTTTACAAAAATATATTTGAAAGCAAACAGGTCAGAGCCCGATCGTGGAAAATAGTTTAAAATATAGCAAGTGTTTTAATGACATTAAAACAATGAATGCAAAATACATGTTAGGACGTGCTCTCACATGAAATACTCACCTCTCGACTATTTGTGCACTCCTAACATTCCCGTACCCATTCTAGTGATTCTCATATCTAACTAGTCCAAAATAAATTCTAGCATTTCTATACGATTCACGCTTTGATTCCAACATCATTAATAAACTAGAGAGCTTTGCATTAATTCTCGATTTCCCAAATTATTAGCAATACTAATTTACTAGAGATCTTCCATTTTATCTTTACAGAACGTTGCTATAATTATACTCACAATTAAACATGACAGTTCATTTCAATTAACAGTATATTATCCTCATCATAAATATACATTACTAGCACCCCGAGACTAAGCTGCGGTGCACACATACTCTGCTATCCAATCCCGGTACATCACGTACATAAGGACCACGCATTCTTAATCTCTCAGGAATCATTTTCAAATAACAACATTCACACAAAATGGAGGCGAACATAGTTCACATCACATGGGTCACGCACATACCTACGCTCCTATGATCAGTAGACTTATTAACTTCTCAATAAGTCCTTCTCTGACCTATGCCCTCGAGGTACCAATCTAAATCCCCCCGTAGGCACACAAAGATTAGATGACCCTAATCGAACGCAAACCTCCCATGATAGCAAGTACGGTAGGTATGTTATACACATAAAACCACATATACTAAGCATTCTCACATCTTAGATATCTCGTATTATTAATATAGTTATACTTCTCGTTCTTATACCGTCATTTAATGTTAAACGATTACAAGTCCCCGATTTTGCATATTAACGTTATCAACCCTTCTCACGTCGTAATTAGGTACTAGTTTCCTACTCCATAATTGACATCCGATTTTATTACAAGGTTCTAAGTTCTACTCCTCAACGTACCCCAATTCTTACAATTATACCCACTAATCAATGAGGGAAGGTTAATACTCCAATTAAATAAGTCTACGGGATATTGAAATGAAATCAGGCCAAAAAGGCCATTCTGTCAACTCGTTAGAAGTCTCGTTCGAACGAAAGGCTTCGAACGAACTATCAACTCATTAGAAGGGATACTGTCATCTCGTTAGAAGCTCGTTCGAACGACCTGGGCAGGTCTTCTAATGAGATGGCAGTTTTAGCCCAGAAATTCTCTACTTCATTTTTCTCAATTTTTCTCTTCTCTAAACCCATCCTAAGATCATACCAATAGTATTTTAACGTTATTAAACTACTCTAAGTCCTCCTAGATCACTCTTTAACGTATATATGGGGTCAATGCTTCCTAAATTAACATATAATCATCAAAATTCCCAAACCTTGTCCCAAACCCTATAATCATGAACTTAGAATTTAATGACTACAATTTCTCCTTATAAATCCGTTTTCACATCATCAAAAGATATATTTTGTATATAACATTCATCCAATAACATTCTACATGCAATCCCTATATCATATTATGAATCCTACCTCCAATTTCATGGGTTTTCATCAAACTTTCAATATAAGACAATTATTCAATTCTAAGCATGGAAGAAACATTCGCTTGAAATTAATGTAATTAAACCACTTGCCTTAGATGTTCTGATTTGATGTGAAGGATTGAAGGTTGATTCTCCTCCCTCTCTCTACAAATTTCTTCCAAAGATGGTGATGGTGGCTAGGGCTTCCTTTTGGAACTTCTTAAGGCTTTCCCTATAACTCCCGTAGCCCTCTAACTTCCCAAATGCAGATAATGGCTTAGTGGGTTCTTTTCTAATATAAAAATAACTTCTAAAATTCGTGGGTTTTAATTCCCCTATTTTTAAAATTACCAAACTACCCTTTTGGGTTGCCGGTGTGGCCTAAAAATACCCCGGGACCCAAACTAAACCCCCGGTTAGTGTTTTCTGACTATTTCGACCCTTCCGGACATGTTGGTGCACTCAAAATGACCATTGGGTTGATAAAAATAAAATTCACTTTTTAATTCAATTAATTACGTTCCTGACGCGACTGACACGCGCGTTCCAATTAAATTTTCCAAATTGCTGTATATCTACCTCGTGACAATTTAGATATCATCAATACTCGTGTATTACCATACATACTCGGAAATAATAAATTTTTTTAACATCATAATCGAATACCAACTCATATCTCGTTAGTATTTATACCCGAATTAATTTCCAATTAATTCTCATTTAATTTAATTAATCCCTTAAATAAAAATTAATAAAATTACGGGGTATTACAGTTCTTAACATGGGTGCAAGGTGAAGTGTTTGATGAAATAGCCGACAGAAAGGTGGAGTACGTATTTTTCAAATTTTTTGACATTTTATTAAATCAAACCGCAAATCTTATGAATTGGTTGATTATCAATCAATACCATAGTTTTTGACATATTAGTAGGTTGTTTTATGCTCTATTTATGCTGACATAAACTAAAGATCTAAATACTTCTAATTTGATTTTTTTTTATTTATAGCATCTTTTTATTAAGGTGTTGGCCTACCTTTCATCTCATTATTTTTCTGTTTAATTTGTGTTGCAGATTATCACGAACATTGTTTTTTTTTTCTATTTATTTGGCAGATTTTCCATATTTAGTAGTACACTACAAATCGTATCCCTTTTTTCCATTGCGAACGAAGGTATAAACTTCATCAACCCAATTATGTATTTTATTGTATTGTATTCTTTATGAATAGCCGATGTTGCAATATGAATTGTTTTTTTTCATTTGCACGTGATGAAACATTTCACTTTCACCTGTTTCACTTTGAACCACATTGGGCCATAGTTTCTTTCCCCTGATGACAAATACTCAAAATCAATTTTATTTGTTTCCTTAGTTTCTGAAACACGCATGGTTTGCCAATGACATGATTCTTTCTACTACTTTCACATATATCTATGTTTTTTGTTGTTTTTATGCTTCGTCTAGATGAAAGACACCTCTGGTTTCAGCTCACCGCCACGCAGCATTTCAGCTCACCGCCACGCACCCCTCGCCTCAGCCCTTGCGAGCTCACTGCTGCACTACTTACATTGCTACTGTGTGCAACTGCACTTCTTGCACTGCACTATGTCATAAATATGTAAGCATGATGCACTACTCACACTTCTACGGTACACATTTTTTTTGGATAAGTTTTTGGGCAGCTAACTCACCAAGTTTTCGGACAGGTTTTTGGACACTTCTACGGTACACATTCAACTTTCTTTATTCAATATCCTTTCAGTTAAAGATCCATTCTTTTTTGGACAAGTTTCAATTTGTTTTATTACCATGGTAACAGTTTACACGTACATACATGAAAGTGTCATTTGACAGTTTTTTGGTTACGTTCCCATTGGAATGAAATTATCATTTAATGTATGTAAAGTACTCGGGTGGTTGATAAAATGGACTTTTGGTGATCCATTTTGTTATGTAGTATTGTCCATATTAGTATTGTCCATATCCGGGACGAATTACTAGTATTATTGTTATCGGTGTATTTTTTATTTCTTAAACATGGTGAATTGTCCTATAAACAAAGGAAGTTCTGCCCAAAATATTTAAATTGTTTAAAATGATTTGTAATATAAAATACCTTTTGAATAAAATTATACATGACTTAATACATAGGGATTTTTTTTCGTGCTATGGAGTATGGATCAACGAATGTAATTTTCATGTGTGAATATATTATTTTATTTTATTTCTTTTACATTTGCTTTAATTATGTTGATCCAGATTTATTATTGCAATTTTATTATTTTGATACTTAAAGTTTTACATCCACTACACCAAAATGACAAAATTGTCACCTTTCAGCCGGCCACCCTTGTCAAGGTCATTGACCGTGATAAAAAATACGCATTTTGTGTCACGATCATTGACCTTGACAAGTCCGTGACAAATGTAGTTGTCACGGACTTGTCACGGTCATTGACCGTGACAATTCTTTAAATAATTGTCACGGTCAAGGACCTTGACACGACCGTGACAACTTCTGCAGCAAAAATCCTTACCCGTTCTCCCCCCCCCGGCGTTCCCTCCTTTTTCCAACTCTCTCTCTCTCTCTCTCTATTCCATTTATATATATGTTTGTGTGTATATATATGTATGTGTGTGTGTATATATGTGCATGTGTGGGGGGTGGGGCAGGGTGGGGGTAGGGGTGGGGCAGGGGGTTGTTGTGTGTGTGTGTGTATATGTGTGGTGGGTGTGGGTGTAGAGGTGGTGGGGCAGGGTGGGGGGCTGTTGTGTGTGTGTGTGTGTGTATGTGGTGGGTGGGGGAGGGGCAGGGGGTAGGGGGGGGGCAGGGGCTGTTGTGTGTGTGTGTGTATATGTGTGGTTGGTGGGGCAGGGTGGGGGGGTGGGGAGGGAGGTAAGGCAAGGTACCATTATAATTCTCTTAATATCGTGTTTTGATGATTCTATGAGATAATATATATTGTTTCAAGGTTAACTCATTGTAGATAAGAACATTCACATAGTAAGATTAAATTGAATCCATCCATAGATTCTACAATTACATCCACTAAAATACAATTAATAAATGAAACAGTTTTAGATGAAAGTAAATTAATAATTAGTCCCCATTTCATATGAAAGTAGGATTGCCCCTCAGTGTAAATTAGTAAACTACTAATTGTATATGTTAATTGTTATTTTAATTGATGAAATGAATTAATTGAGTAGATGAATTAGAAGGAGTACGGGATACACATTTGTTGTTGACATTGCTGTTGGATTATTTTGTTTAGTAAGAAATAATTAAATGAAACATAGTATATATAATTATTAATCATTATTGGATTATTACGTGTGTGGTGGGGGGCAGGGGGTGGTGTGTGTACGTGTACGTGTGCGTGTGTGTCGTGGGGGTGGGGTGAGGGGGTGGTGGTCGTGGAAGGGATGGGTGGTGGGTGGTGGGGTAGGGGTGGGGCTGCGTGTGTGTCTATGTGTGTGCGCGCGTAGTGTCCCTTGTAAAAAATTGATTGATTATTAATTTTTTTAGTAAATTAATAAATGATTGCCCCTTATTGTAAATTAGTAAATTAATATATACTATATATAATTATTAATAATTGAATTTGAATATAAATAAAACATAATTAAATAAGACATACTACATATAATTATTAATAATTGAATTTGGATATACACATTCGCTGTAGACATTGTTGTTGGATTATTTTGTTTAGTAAATATTGGGTTGATTAGTTTTAAAAGTGGCATGACCACTGGATTATTGTCCATATGGGGGTGGAATTTTTCAACTTTTGAATAATTGAATTTGAATATAAATAAGGCATAATTAAATGAAACATACTATATATAATTATTAATAATTGAATTTGAATATAAATCAGACATAATTAAATGAAACATAGTATATATAATTATTAATCATTATTGGATTATTGTGTGTGTGGTGGGGGGCAAGGGGTGGTGTGTGTACGTGTACGTGTGCGTGTGTGGTGGGGGTGGGGTAAGGGGGGAGGGGGTGGGGGTGGGGGCAGGGATTGGGGGTGGGTGGTGGGGTAGGGGTGGGGGGCTGCGTGTGTGTCTATGTGTACTAATAACATTTTTTTTATCTGTACTAATAACATTTTTTTTACAGCAAATGTCTCCTTCAGGTATTAAGGCGAAGATGATGATGCTGGTTATGATGATGTCATCTGGGCTCGGTGGTAGCGGAGGCGACGAGGGCTCCTCGGCCCCTAGGCTCCCCAAAATATGGCAAATTTGGTATTACCATTGAGAACAAGTCGGAGCTATTAGCGAGATCCTTCGAGCTGCTAAAGACGGTCATCGGCCCGGGGTTTATGAGTTGGAAGGAGGTGCCATATGAGCTCAAGTTAGCTGTTTGGGCGGCACTACAGGTAATATATTTATATTTATATGAATATTTCAATTTCAATTTCAATTTCGATTTCAATTTCATTTTATATTTATATTTATATTTATATTTATATTTATATTTATATTTATATTTATTCGCAACTAACATTGTATTTGTTGGACATGAACAATTCAACTTGGATCCAAATCTACGCGATTCCGTCTTGGAGCAGTTGAGGGAGCAACACAAGACGTGGAGGAAAAATATGCGGACACGGTACTTTGGGAAAGCACGAGAGTCCATTATCCAATGGCGTTGATCCGTCCTGCCCAAGGAGCCGATCTCATTGGCACAATGGCAAAAGTTCATTGACAATGAGATCGAGGATCGACAATTGTCATCTCGCCAATCGGGGAGGGAAAGTCGGGCAAAAAAGACGGACGTGCACTACTCCGACCGGATGTCTTACGCCGAGGTGGAGCATAGGATGAAGGTAAAATTTAATTTTTCTATAACTATAGAAATATATTATTCTTCATTATTTTACTTTGCGGGGTCGATACTAATTTTCCTTTATTTTATTTCAGGGGGTAGGGAGTGGCCCAAGGGGTAAGCCACATAGGCTCGATACTTATGTGGCTCTTCGGACGAAGAAGGGGAAGGAAAAGGAGGTGTCCCCGAGCGTCGCAACCATGATTGTAAGTAATCCGACAGTTTAATTTTTGTTAATTACGTTATAATTTTTTAGTTTACCTATTTTACTAATTATGTGCTTTTTGTCGTTTCAGGCAAATCTTAAGGAAGTGCATGAGTCGCAATCTAATGCCGACAAGGCGTCTTTGTCCCCAGACGCACTCAGCCAAGTGCTTGGCTCTGATCGCAAGGGGAGGACAAGGGGGTGAGCTCGCGGGTGGCCAAATCTAGGATCATCGGATTGGAGACGAGCGACATCGGGTTGGCTCGAACGGTGGATTCACATGACGCGAAGCTGTCCCGTTTGGAGGCGACGGTCCAAGATATGTACTCATTCATGAAGCGTACTTTGGGTGGAGATCGTAAGGGGAAAGGGAAGGAAAAGTCTGTGGAGGAGGAGGAGGAGGTGCGGGAGAACGAGGCGCAGGATGATGAGGATATGGACCTCGCTGCTTCATTACCGACACGTGCGTACTTCGATGATCCACTTCCTTATTTGGATCCCTTCCCCAGACCGGTGCCGACAATTTGTTGGTCGAGCGTGTTCATATTGGATGTATTTTATGGCCAGTGGATAGGGCGGGGGTTGAGGGACCCGAATATCGTCCAGGGTGGAATAGTTCATGGACGTGCGTTTCAAGAGATCGAGTCCAAAGTGCTCGTCACGTATGTGATACCCGGGAAGGAGAACTCCCTATTGTGGTTGCACGAACAATGCGACACGATGTATATTAGTGGGTGTGTCAATTCGTATATCGTGTGGCCTACTCACCTCCTCACATTTACCCCAGACATGTAGTGACATTATTTTTAAATTGGTACATTTGAATTATATTTGGATTATATCGTCATGTATATTGTTTCTATTTTGAATATATATTTGCATTATCTTTAGTTTGTTTGGATATATGATGTTTGAATAGGTACAATATTGCTGTAACATGTATAAATATACTGCTGGGCAGTGGAAGTGACCATACTGCCTAGCAGATTTTTTTTAAATTCTGTCCAGAATTGTCACGGTCATTGACCGTGACAAGTCCTTGACAAATAAGGTTATCATGGACTTGTCACGGTAAATGACTGTGACAATGTTTTTAAAAAGGGTCAAGGCTTTTCCACGGTTATTAATCGTGACTAAACTTGTCACGGTCATTGCCCGTGACACGATCGTGACAATTCTAACGAACTTGTCACGGTCAATGACCATGACACGTTCGTGACAAAAAAATTTGTCTCTCCCCGAATTGTCACGGTCATTGACCTTGACAAGTCCAACTTGTCACGGTTAATGACCGTGACAATTAGGCAGATTTGGTGTAGTGATCGTGGACTATTATCGGGATGAAACTATCTAAATTTTATAAATTGTTTACACTTATAATATATAAAACATTTATTAATTACATTATACACGATGCTATAAGTGTTGTAGGTATGCGAGTTGGAGTCATGACACGCACAACTTTGGGAATTATGACCAATTTTTTTAAAATTACACTTTATTTTATTGGGGAACGAATTTTTTTTCGTTTTGCAATTACGTACTTTGAGATTTTTTGCCATTTTACGATTACGTACTTTGGAAATTTTCATTGTGCCTTCAGGCACGGAGATAGACTAGTATATATCACATCAAATCTGGCCATTTATGGCTATATCTCACGGCATTTTCCTGTAATCCCGAATATACCAATTCATATTAATCAATAAGTATACACACAACTTATTTTAATCCCACAAGTATTCACTCACTTATGATACAATTCTCACATGCATTATTTTCGAATAGTAGCTTATCACTCTAGCTAGTATTTTTATATCATCCTACTCGCACCTTAGGATTTACTCATATATTTCTATTCGGCATATGTATATTCTACTCATATATACAATTAACATATATATATATATATATATATATATATATATATATTCTACACGCATAAATATATATGAACGAACCCGCCGAATAATTCCTCAAATGTCGTTCATCCCAAACATTCCCAAATTTAAACCCCGAATCTTTTCCACTAACCTGAGACTTATATATCACCCATTTACTCTTTTAGAGGTCCTCGCACTCTATTTAGGATCCCCTAATATCCCTATCGCAAAAGGAAATTCTTCCCAATCCTTTTAGTCCAAGAAAACTTCTCCAGTCTTCCTGTCACAATCGGACCAAACCGATGGCCAGAAAACGAACCAATCCGTCCACAAAAAACGATCTGGTCCGGTGCTCAAATAAACGAACCGATCCGGTACTCCAAAAATGAACCGGTTCGACGCAAACCGTTTCGGGAGTTCATTCATCTTCTCCAACTCCAAAAATTCATTCTAAAACTCATCCAACTCAATTTCTAGGGTTTCTAACATCACCCAACATCAATATATATATGTACACACTATTATTTACCCAAAACACAAATTAATTTATGGGATTCCTCAATTTATTCAAGAATTAAACTCTAATTCTTATTTATACCACACCTTTCATTTCTTCTAATTTTCTCACCAAAGATTATACCATTAACATCGATTTTAGCTTAGATTTCATGTAGGATTATTATCTCATCAATTTCTTATGAAATCATCTTCCCAAACCCTATTTTTTTTACAAGAACCCCAAACCCAAAAATTACATAGTTTCTACACCAACTATAATATGGATTTTAAACATACTTAAAGAATTAAAGCAAGTTAAACACTTGCCTGGTTAGATAAATCCGACGATTTCGTGATGGAATTCGCCGAAGCTTGGCCCGAGTCTCCTCCTTTTCTCCTTTTTCTTCTTTCTTTCTTTCTTTCTTTCTTTCTGTTCTCTTTATCTCTTTCTCTCGTGGCTTATAAGAGAGAAATGAGGGTTTATCCCTTAATAAATCCAAAATTGACTCGTATATACAAACGTGAGTCCCTAATGATCCAAAAATCCCCTGAAACCCAAACACTACCCCTGTGTACTCTACTCTGACTATCTTGGCCCTATCGAGACCAACCGTGCACTCGAAATTCCCATTTCAATCACTTAACAAAAAATCACGTCTTAAACTGCATACATCTCCACACGTGTTTTACGTATAAAACAACATCACCTATCGCTTTTATTCACCCACGACATGAAATATAATTAGTCCATATCATTTACTTTAAATTATCAAATTATTAAATTACACCCACTCATGTAATTTAATTATCCATAAAAGTACGAGGTATTACACCCACCCCCACAATTTGTTTTATAAATTAAGGATATCCATATATGTTGTTTTCGAAAAAAATCAACACTTATATTTTTAATAATGCCATTTTTACCTCACATTCTTCATTTACACCCCCAAAAAATATACCTTGCTCCGATGAGGAACATAAAACTATCTAGAAATCAAAAAGAACAAAATAAATAGAAGAGGTTAGTTATGTATTAGTTATCAAATAGGAAATAGTTGTCCCACTCCAATATCACTGTTCTTTATATCACAAATCTTTTTATGATTCCCCTTCCCACTGTCACTTGTTATCACTGCGTATGAAGCTATGTCGTTAACCCAAAGCCTTCAATATTTTACCTACTCGATAATATATTTTGACATATGTTCGTATATATATATATGATTTACGAAACTATGTCCACAACATACTAGTCGTTTGTATATGTACACATATATCCATATTTTGCTACAAGAACCTCCAAAATACTAACACACATAAAAATTGGATTGTCCCGACATCAGTTTACAACCCAGATTGGAAGGTTTAGGATTCCCAATTTCGGATTTTCTTATCAAGAAGCCAAAATATTGTATTTTGATTCGGATTGCGTACAATTGTCCAGCACAAATAACTTGGATTTAACAAACCATTCGAATTTTACAACTTGGAATATGAACTCTAGAATATAGGTGGTGTTATTTATTAGAGTTTTATTTAGCATTGAGGGTATTTTAGTATTTTCCCTTCTCCTATTATTATTAGGTGGTTGTAGTAGGTTGTATATATTCTCTCTTCTTCCTTTTATTGTAAGACATTCTAGTGTATGGAAATATGAAACACTAGCCCCTCTTTTTCTCTCTTTCCATTTGATTGTAGATCTTTGATATATTATCATGGTATCAGAGCGGGATCAAAGCTTAATCTCATCAACACAGTCCGCTCGACTGTTTTGAAGGTAATTATGGTCATTTTCCTCCTGTTTGTTCGATTAATTGTTTAGTTCGTTCGATTTGGTTCCGTTTGGGTACTGTTTGATTGTTTATTTTCGCAATGGCTGGTGAAAGAGATGATTCGCTGCAATCAGTTAGTGTCAGATTAGATGGAAAAAATTATACGTATTGGAGTTATGTTATGAAGAATTTTTTGAAAGGGAAGAAGCTTTGGGGTTACATTAATGGCGATTTGAGTAAGCCTAACGATAAGACGAACGTTGAAAAATATGCAGAGTTGTTGGATGTTTGGGAGGCAAACAACTCGAAAATCATCACTTAGATCAACAACTCCGTTGCACCTTCTATAGGTATGCAGTTGGCTAAGTATGATTATGCAAAGGATGTTTGGGATCATTTGGGCAGATTGTATACCCAATCTAATTTCACAAAAAAGTACCATTTGGAGTGCGATATTCGGGCTATTGAGAAAAAAAATTTGAGTATTCAGGAGTTCTATTATGCTATGACGGATCTATGGGATCAATTGTCTCTCACAGAGTCGGCTGAATTACGGGCCTTTGCACCATATGTTGCCAATAGGGAGGAACAACGTCTAGTTCAGTTTCTGATGGCATTGCGTAATGATTTTGAGGGTCTTCCTGGGTCGATTCTTCATCGTAGCCCACTTCCAACTGTTGATTCTGTTGTTCACATGTTGTTAGCCGAGGAGATTCGTCTCAAGACTCAGTCAGGGAAGGTAATTTCTTCGGACCCTAATCCATCTGTTTTCGCAGCCTCCTCTAGGCCTCTTTCCAGTAATCAGAACAATCAAATAGTCGACCACCTCAGCAGCAGTTTTCTAGTTGGAAATCCAATAACCAATCTCAGCAGCGTTCATATAGGCCTTCACAGCCTAATACTGCAGCAGTTGTACCGCCATCAGACTCATTTGCATCAGGTTCTTCATCATTAACTCCATCCATGTCTTCTCTTGCTGAGTAGTTTCAAAAGTTTCTTGCCACACAGCCTCACGCCATGTCCATCTATTCACCAGGTAAGTCCTCAGGTATTTGGATTCTAGACTCCGGCGCTTCTAATCACATGTCACCAAATTTGTCCTCTTTTGGTTCTTTTTGTCCCACTTCTTCGTTGCCCGTTATGACTGCTGATGGTACTCCCATGCCCTCAACGGGTGTTGGGACAATTGACTCACCCAACTTATCTCTCTCTAATGTTTACCACATTCCTAAGCTTACAATGAATCTTATCTCTGTTGGTCAACTATGTGATGCCGGTTACTCAGTTTCCTTCTCTTCTACCTTTTTTCATGTGCCGGATCCACAGTCTCAGAAGGTGATTGGGACAGGCCGTAGGCAGGGGGGATTGTACATCATGGAGAAACTTAATGTACCAATGGTTGCAGCTTCCAGTGTTGACTTGTCATCCTTTCGTTTGAGTTCAGATTCGTCTAGCTTTTATTTATGACACTCTCGTCTTGGTCATGTCTCAGGTTCACGATTAAAATATTTGGCTTCTACAGGAAAATTAGGAAATTTTCATTGCAATGATATCTCTGATTGTAGCGGTTGTAAACTTGCAAAATTTTCAGCTTTACCGTTTAATAGAAGTATTTCCTCTACTTTTGCACCCTTTGATCTTATTCATTCTGATATGTGGGGACCGTCTCCTATTATTACAAGAGGAGCGTCTCGATATTATGTCTCCTTTATTGATGATTATACGCGTTACTGTTGGGTTTTTCTCATGAAAAGACGTTTGGATTTTTTTGATATTTATAATAAATTTCGTGCCTTTGTCAAAACTCAACATTCTACTATTATAAAATGCTTTAGATGCGATTTGGGTGGGGAATATACTTCTCAAAATTTCGGTGAGTTGCTTGATTTAGATGGAACTATTCACCAATCATCTTGTACTGACACTCCTGAGCAAAATGGTGTTGCTGAAAGGAAGCATCGGCACATTGTTGAAACTGCTCGCTCTCTTTTATTATCCGCATATGTTTCTAGTGAGTTTTGGGGAGAGCCTGTCCTTACTGCTGTTAATCTGATTAATAAGATTCCGACCTCTCATTGCTCAGGTTTGTCACCTTTTGAAAAGTTGTATGGGTGTGCCCCTGATTATTCTTCCTTAATGGTGTTTGGTTGTACTTGTTTTGTTCTTCGATCTCGTGTGGAACGTACCCAATTATCTCCAAAGTCAGTTATTTGTGTCTTTCTTGGTTATGGTGAGGGTCAAAAGGGATATCGTTGTTATGATCCAGTTACAAAAAAATTATATGTCTCTCGCCATGTTGTGTTTCTTGAGCATATTCCTTTCTTTTCTATTCTTGATAGCCTTCATGAACTCACTAAATCTGATCTCTTCAATATTGATCCGTTCTCTGATAATGATGAGAGTATGCCATCTGAAGTACCTTGCACCACCGATAGTGTGCCACCCCATGTTGCTCCCGTTCCTATTATTTCTACTGATGCAGGTACTTTTCCATCCGATGTTCCTGATGCTCCCCCTTCTCGTGTGGCCACCCAAGCACCTGCTGAAACGGTGGAATCTCCTTTTCGCTATCCAAAACGTCCACGTAAGTCCACTCAGTCACCAGATTTTGTTTATTCTTGTTATTCTGATTCTTTTGCTTCATTTTTATCCTCTGTTCACTGCCTCTCTGAGCCTTCGTCTTATAAAGAGGCAGTTCTTGATCCTCTTTGGCAATAGGCTATGGCTGAGGAACTCTCTGCTTTGCATCAGACAGACACTTGGAGTTTGGTCCCCTTACCTGCTTGTAATCGGGAAATTGGATCTCGTTGGGTATATAAAATAAAAACCAGGTCAGATGGGTCAATTGAGCGGTACAAAGCAAGATTGGTTGCTCAGGGTTTTTCTCAGCAATATGGTATGGATTATGACGAAACCTTTGCTCCTGTTACGAAATTGACTACTATTCGTACTCTTATTGCTGTTGATTCTGTTCGTCAGTGGCATATATCGCAAATGGATGTTAAAAATGCGTTCTTGAATGGTGATCTTCATGAGGAGGTTTATATGACTCCTCCTCCGGGTGTTCCACATGGTCCTGGTGAAGTTTGTAGGCTTAAGAAAGCCTTATATAGTCTCAAACAGGCACCACGGGCTTGGTTTGAGAAGTTTACTGCTGTGATTACCTCTCTTGGGTTCATTCCAAGTGAGAATGATTCAGCTCTCTTTATCAGGTGCACCTCCGGTGGTCGTATTCTGGTCTCTTTGTATGTTGATGATATGATTATTACTGGGGATGATGTTGGTGGAATTACAACATTGAAGTCTGAATTATCTCGTTGTTTTGAGATGAAGGATTTGGGGCCCCTACGTTACTTTTTGGGTATTGAGGTAGATCATTCTCCAAAGGTTTATCTTCTCTCACAATCTAAGTACATCGGGGACATTCTTGAGCGTGCTCGCCTCACTGGTACTAAGATTGTTGATACCCCTTTGGAGCTTAATGTTCATCTTTCCCCGTATGATGGTGTTCTTTTGCCTGATCCCACCTTATATCGCACTATTGTGGGCAACTTGGTTTATCTCACTATTACTCGTCCAGATATAGCTCATGCTGTCCATGTTGTTAGTCAGTTTGTTACTGCTCCTACTACAGTTCATTGGGCAGCTGTTCATCGTATATTGCGATACTTGAGAGACACTCGATTTTAAAGTCTTTTACTTCCTTCATCTTCTTCTTTGGAGCTGCGTGCATACTCTGATGCTGATTGGGCCGGTGATCCTGCAGATCGCAAATCAGTTACTGGATTTTGTGTGTTTCTGGGTGATTCTCTTGTTTCTTGGAAGAGCAAAAAGCAAGTTGTTATTTCTGTGTCTTCCACGGAAGCCGAGTACCGTGCTATGGCTTCTACCACTCGCGAAGTTGTTTGGCTACGTCGGTTACTTGCAGATATGGGTGTCTCTCTTTCTCAGCCCACTCCTATGTACTGTGATAATAAGAGTACTATTCAGATTGCTCACAATTCAGTTTTTCATGAGAGGACTAAGCACATTGAGATTGATTGTTATATTACTCGTCATCATCTTACGCATGGCGCCATCACTTTGCCTTTTGTTTCTTCTTCCGCACAGATAGCTGATTTGTTTACGAAGTCTCATCTAGTTCAGCGTTTTCATTTTTTGGTTGGCAAACTCTCAATGCTTCTCGCTGCAGCATCGTGAGTTTGAGGGGGGGGGGGGGGTATTAGAGTTTTATTTAACATTGAGGGTATTTTAGTATTTTCCCTTCTCTTATTATTATTAGGTGGTTGTAGTAGGTTGTACATATTCTCTCTTCTTCCTTTTATTGTAAGACATTCTAGTGTATGGCAATATGAAACCCTAGCCCCTATTTTTCTCTCTTTCCATTTGATTGTAGATCTTTGGTATATTATCATTATTATGATTGTTGAGATGGTAGTGGTAGGATTTAGGATTGAGTATTGTTGGATTTGAGTTTTTAGTTTGGGGCGATAAATGAGGAAGTTTCTGTTGCCAAAATTGTCATTTTCATTTGGCAGTGATAGAGTGAAGTGATCCTCTTCCTTGTGCAGGTTGCATCGAATGAAGATGGAGAGAGTAGGTAAAGACATTTTACGAAGAAAATAGAATTGTCTAGTTATTTTGGATAATTAATTGCTAAAATATTTATATTTCCTTGGTTTTAAGGAGTTTCCTTTTCTATTAACATATAATGAGATGGGTAAATCTCTCGTAGTTGTAACTAAAGTTACCAATATATATATATATATATATATATATATTTCTAAATTTTGTGTTTTGCATTTTTTTATGTTTCCGCTTTCTATAAAAGTGGTACCATAATGGGGATATCTCTTGGTTTATTTGATTTGGATCATTATTAATGTCTAGCACATGTCAAATAACAAAAACAAAGGAGTGAATTGAACTCATGTCATGGATAATAGACCACCGGCTGACCACACTTCGCTCCGTGCAGGGGATGCAAAGGCAGATGGAGGGAGAAGGTGTGAATCAAATGTTGCCACAAGCGGAGAGATACACAGATGCACCCAATTTTGTTCAGGTTCATATTATGAAAATTAAGTTTGTTACCACTGCAGAGAATCCAGACAAATGGCGTCTGTATGCTCGAATTAATGAATTAAGAGAACAGAAGAGCCCCTTACACAACCACAACCAACCACCTAGGTTTCTAGTATGCCCCCAAGGCAAGGAAAACTGCACCTGAGTGGGCCTATGGGTTGGCTTCATGAGTCTTTTGACAACGATGAGGGGACCCTTTTTTGGATGAGGATAGGGAACCAAGTGAAATGCCACGACTTTTGAGGATCTTGGGAAAAATTTGCATGGGGGTATTGAAATCAACTTGTAGAATTTTGAGGTAACAATGCACCCTGGCCCATTTGGTGATTGATAGTATTCTAATAAAAAGGTGTTTGAGTACAAAGGAATTATGGACATTAAAAGTAATTATGGGCATTAAATGTTTTTGCCATATGTCCACAAGGTTAACCAATCATGCGAAGGTATGATGAATTGGATTATGACGACAATGTGTCAATAACGGGAAAAGGCCCATAGTTACACTAATAAAGATGAAATATCTTTGGTCATCTTTTTGGTTGAAATTTTAGAACGGGACTTATTTATTCAGGTTCGATCTCTTCACTAAAATTTATCCTCCACTTCTGACTACACGAGAAAGTCCATATTCTTTACGCTTAAGCCTGAGGAATAAAAGATTTGTAAAGTGAAGTGAGTAAACTCTAAATAATCCATTAACTTTCTCTTTTGTTTTGATTGACAACTTCAGCATAACATGCATGAAATAGAGTTTTTGTTACTTCACCCATCTAGTTTCATTGATTGGACATACCTCTCTTCCCAACATCTGCATCAACCTATTTGCACTTTATGCACTATTTATTGGATGACTGGGGATGGGGATGGGGATGGGGAAGGGGCCAAGTCTAATTAATGAATCTGTAAGGGTCAAGTCCAAAACCAAATTATTTTAGGGGTAAAGTCAAAAAATTAAAATAAATATAAGAACTTGTCAATTTAATTAGATAAGCGATGCACTTGTTTCTTTTGGTCAGTTTTAAGTTACTATCTTATGTATTGGAATGTGGAACAGAGTTGTTTATTTTTGTTCAGCATGAATTATTAAGTTCCATGCAAATGTGTTGGGGCACAAGACAAGGTTCTTTTTTCTTTATATGCACATAAAAGAAGCTCAAGTGGTTCCTCCAACTTTGTCATCAATGGAAAATCCAATCTTGATTAATATACCTTATCTTAAATTATTATACAATTTTTTTAATTCATCTTTTAGCAACTTGTGCCCTGCCTTTTCAATTGTGTCCCTAAATATTTATCATTATCGTTATTTTTGTTATCATTATTAATATCATCCTTTTCTTTTTATTTTTATTTCATGTGTTAACTTTGTTTTATTAAAAGCATGTCAAGTTTGGATCAATTGGTCCTTTGGTTCTCTCACTTTCTCCTTGGCCTAACTTGTTTTCAAATTAATTTCATGCATTATGTTTATTGGGTTTATTACCTTGATATATGTTTAATTTTTAGTTAGGATAAAGGTTTCGAATGATGTTGTGTTAGACGTTTTTGGGAAGAAAAAAATCTTATTCGTAAAATATAGTAAACCCCCTTACTTTCTCTTGTTACTGAATTGCTCCCTCATATTTTTTAGGGGGTGGGTAAAAAAATAAGAGGCACAATTGGGTAAACCAACCTTCTTCTTTATCATTCACAAATGCTTATCGTATGCGGCATAACTGGGATGTCTAGATTTTAGATGTAAAATATTGGGATAAGTATTGTTTTGTACTTGAAATTAGATGTAAAATGTGTAATAATTATGATAATCATATCACTATGGAAAGCAAGAGACTTAAATTATGATCAGAATGTCGGAATAGTTGAAAAAGAATATGAAGCGGAATAGTTGAAAAAGAATATGAAGCTAAAACCCTTGCAACAGATGAAAAAGAATATTTTGAAGTCTAACGTCGTCAATCCGAAGAAAGTGGATCCATCTTGGGCCTTTAGATGTCAGCATGTATATTCCTCTCTTCTTTACTCTCTCTCTCTCTCTCTCTCTCGCTCTCGCTCTCCATATATATATATATATATATATATATATATATATATATATATATATAGTTAGTTAGTTAGTTAGTTAGTACTGCACTTGTGCGGGCTATCTCATATTTTAACAGTGCAGACTAAATATGTGTCACCTGGCGGTGAGCTCAGAAATTATCGGCTAAATTATAGGCACTCTTTCTTTTCTGGGCTCATCGCCAGGTGACACATGTCCAACATGTCCAGTCCGCAATATTAAAATGTAGGACAATCTGCACAAGAGCAATATTGTGAAAATTTAGGATTCGGACTTTGGAGGCTTTTGAAAGACACAACTATATATATATATATATATAGTTGTGGCTTTCAAAAGCCTCCAAAATCCAAATCCTTAATTTTCACAATCTTCAATTTTTTTACTTAAACAAATACATGTGGCAGCTTAACAACCCAACAAATCTGTAACTTCCAAAAACCAACTGATCCACTTCTCTTTTTAAACTTCCATATCCCTCCCTATTACCCGCGTCATCTCTTCAAGCCTCTACAAAAGAAAGAAACATTCCACTCTAACCGCTCTCATATACATAACCTCTCATCTCTCTCACCATGTTCGTGTTATTTGTGTCAATTAGCGGCATCTTACCAGCACATGTTGCATCCCTCATATTCTTTGATAAGTTATCTTATCACTCTTACGGTTTCATTTCTCTTCATTATTGTATGATGGTAGCTTTGAGTAGAAATGTATTCCATTCCGGTGTGCTAGTCTCCATACTACTCTCTCTATATATATAGCTCTATTTTTTTGTGATGGCTTATTTTGTATTTGTGTTTGCTTCATAGTAGTACAAATATATTCTAATTTTATTTCACCTTAATAAAAATTAACTGTTAACTAGATATATCAAGTAACACGCAAAAAAGATGTTCTCACTTCTCAATCGAACCGAGTTATTATTTTGCATTGATGTTCATTGATATACCGTTGTGTTTCTCCATGCTTTAACCCTATGCACTTGTCTACTTTTTTCATTATCTTTACTCTGCTTTTATCATCATCTTTACTCTCGATTTTGTGTTTAATAAGTTCTATTCTTAACCTTACATTCCTCTGTAAGTTTCTCTGTTATTCCTGATGGTGTGCATTTATTCTAATATATTTACTGTTTTTGTGTAGTTTATGCTTGTGGTTTATATTTGTGAGTTTTCTTTTGTATATTAAAACGATTATTTGGGTGATTAAAACACAAGACATACCAACAACTAACCCACGTATCTTCTCTCTTGAACCTCAAAACCCATAAAACACCACCCACTGTGTATACCAAAACAGACATTCACAGTAAAAATAATGAATATACCTATCCATGGGAGAGAGTTTCAAGATCAAACACACTCTAGAATAATAGTTTTCACAAAAATGCAACCCACCGTGTATACCAAAACACATTTGTTCATGTGTTACATGTTTTGCTCTAAAATGTCTTCTTATCCCTTTTTCTTCTTTCTGTTGTGTCCGTGTATTATGACTTGCTCAGTGAGAAGGAAAAAAGAGACACAAGAGTACTTTGTTTCAAAATAAGTTAAAAGTAACATTGAAAAAGAAAAATCAAATAAATATGTAGAAAGAGTCTACTAACTACCATGTTATTTCTTTGCTATGTCATGTACTGTCATATAAGATATCAATAATCTCATATTGTAGGTTAGACAATAGTTGTTGTTTAGATGTATATACAGAGGACGGAGTTGGTTCTTGATTTACTGAGTTTTTATGTTGATCAATCTAATGTGTAAATGTAAAGGTAATGTAATTATAAGTTGAGGTGATGAAGAGAAGTTGGTCCAAAATAAAATAAAGAGAAAGGTTAACTCTTTATCTTTGGACAAAAAAAAAAGAGTTCCAATATAATCATATTACCCATTATTGGAAACTTTTTTCTCACATTTGTAATTTATAATTAATCCTTGTTGATTATATTTCTCTAGCCAATTGCACATTACACCTCTGATGATAAATCCAAAGGTTGAATGTGTTAGCTTTACACTAGCTTTTGTGCTTAATGTTAAATTGATGCTAGTTGTATATTTGTTTGTCATATTCTAGTCTATGCTTCATCATATATCACATGCTAAAATTATATCTCGTGTATCTTTTGTATATAATTTTATTTATTTGGACTTATTTAAAAATATAAATACAAAAAGATTTTTGAATATCTTTTGAGTTATTTTATTTTGTTGGTTAAAATTTTTGAAAAACTCCAAAAGAATTTTTTTGTGAATATATTTGAGTTTTACCCACTTTTTGTGGCATATCCTTATGTTGAATCCAACATTCCCCCACTTCCATGTGGCTAGAACTTTTGGTTATGATTTTCAATTCTTAAAATGTTCTTTATCATGTTTTCATATAGAAATTTGATTTTGAGTTGCTTAATGGATGCTATTTTTATATGCCTCTTTTACCCACATGTACAAGCTCTTTTGAACTTTAACTTCACATGTACATTTGAGATATGTGAGTGTTCTCCTACAAATTTAGTGTTCTACATGTTTTGTGACTATAGAGAATTTGTGCATGTAAGAACCGTTGCACGAAAGATGTGTTTAAATTTTGTAATACCCCGTATTTTTATAGCTTTTAAATTATGGGATTTATTAAATTCAATTGAGATAAATTAATTTAATTTTAATCCGAAATGTTGTTTTAAATATTTACTAGCGTGACGAGAGTTAGTAATTATTGGAAATTTGTTATTTGTTGAATGTTACTGGATGAGTATAGTAATATATGAGATTTATTTTTATAAAATTGTCATGTGTGAATAAAATGACAATTATGGAAATTTAAGTCGGGACGCGCCCGTGTCGTGTCGGGACTAAATATTGATTAATAAAATTAAATAAATTATAAGTTGCTCGTATGGTCATTTTGAGTGCGCCAAAGTGTCCGGAAGGGTCGAGATAGTCAGAAAAGTGTACCCGGGGGTTTAGTTTGGGTCTCGGGGCATTTTTAGGCCTAATTAGTACCCCGGGAGGGCGTTTTGGACATTTCGTAATTATGGGTAATTAAACCCACGAATTTTATAGAGTTATATCAGATGGAAAATGTCATCTTTTAGGGTTAACACAACCTAAAACTAATGACGACCATTGGAGAGGAAGAGGAGAAACTCTCTAAGGAGTTCTAGGCCAAGAACACCTCCGATTGCACCGCCGTCACCACCAACGCGTAGATCGCGTGACGGGGAACACAACCACACCAAAATCATCCGCAAATAAGAACTGAAATTTTTTAAGCAAGTATCTATCTTGCTTTTATCAAGTTAATGCATCCTTTTATATTAGTCCTAGGTTGATTAGATTAGTATTCTTGAAGAAAAACATAAATTGGAGACACAAATTGCATGTTATAATGTTAGAGATCATATTTCTGAAAACCCATTTCACATATAGAGGATAAGCCACAAAATTCCATGATATTAGAGATAGAAAATCTGGAAAAAGAATGAAAGAGATTAAGTTAAAGTAAAGATTAGGGTTCATAAGAATTATGTAGAATTTGCCCCTTTTTAACCCATGATTCTTGAGGAAAATTCGTATGTGTTACGTAGGAAATTGTTTAAATGAGTATACAACACTTATAGTATAATTTATTGGGAGTTTGGGATTGTAACATGATGATTTGGAGGAGTTTGGGGTGAGAATCCCGTAACTGGGTTGGCTGCAGAATCTGCATAACTGCTTGATCGATCGATCGAGCCCAGAGCATCGATCGATCGAAGGTTCGATCGATCGACCCTCCCGGAAAAACTGCACGTGTTAGCTTAATCCGATTTTATGCGTAGTAAACCTTGGTTAGGGTTGCTAGAATATAATGGAACATAAAGAGGACCAGTAGGGTCAAGAGAAATCCCATAAAGTGGAACTTTAATGTGAATGGAAATAAATGATAAACGAGGAGACTTTCAGACTTAAGAAATCATACGTGTGGTGATTAAATAATCGGAACATCTATTAAGTTGGATTAGAAGGCAAGAGAGGGCCTAGTGAAATTGCACTTAGATAAAGGAAATACTTCGAGAGACGAGAAGTGAGTTAAAAATGACTTAATTACGAGAATAAAGAAGAATGAGGCCGTTATACGATATAATTGAGTAAAACGTATAATAACGGATAATGATAATTTTGGGTCGTGAGAGTACCTAATTTAATAATGTGGATGTGAATACATATTTATATATGACGGTGTGATTGTGCATATATATTATTTCTGTGTAAAAATCGTACCCGCGCTACTTGTTATCCCTGAGGTTACCGCGCTGGGACAGTCTTATCTCGATGTGACCTTTATGGGGGATATTGACTCGTACCCTAGAAGATAGACATCCTTGGTACAGGCTATCGAATCGATAGTTCAGATGATCCTAAGAGGCGTGAGGGTATGTACTGACCTCTTAGAGACTTGGAATCTATGCTTCGCCTCAATGTTGTTTGTGTTTGTGTTAATACAGTTCGAGAGTGATTCCGAACTAGTATTTCCCTTAGTTTGTGTGATACGGGGACTTGATAGCAGAGTATGCCAGCACCATAGATTTTATGTGGGGTGCCGTTAGTATATATATAATTTATGAGTGAATGGTATATATATACTTATATATGGAAGTCTAGCACCATAGATTTTATGTGGGGTGCTGCTGGTATATATATATATATATATATATATATTATTCGAGAAACAAATATATATATATATATATATATACGTGTAACTATATGAGAACTTTCTACTGAGTAAAATAGTAGTTAAGTAAAGTATGAAATTCATCAACTTCACTGTAATTATTCGGAAACGTTATTACAATACGAAATTTTTCTAAATAACGTAAGAAATCTTGAAGAGTTAGATTTTCTAAATGTGAATATCATCACCTTAATTCCACGTGTTAAAACTTATGGAGAATAAGTTAGAGAGAGAGATGGGGTTCATTAGTACGTTAGATGTGCACACTAGATGAGAGGTGAGAATTCTCAAGAGAGTGTCGCATACTAATATGACTGTTGCATTAGCCGGTAGCATTTTAAATACTTGCTAAACTATTTTCAAACTGCTTTACATTCGGGCTCTGACCCGTTTGTTGTCACCTCTTCTCTCTTGTGTATATATATATATGTATTATAGGTGCCCATCCACAGGGGCGTCTTACTTGGAATTCTTGGGATGGAACGCGCTGTAGCTTTTGTGGGAGTTCCAGGCCATTGATTAGACGGCCTCATTATTGACTCTACTCCTAGTTCAGTTTTATCCAGCAGTGGCATGTGTCGCCCTCTTTCTATTATTTAGTTGGTATTGTCAGAGATTGTAAATTTTTACTTTCAGTATCCTTATTTCGGGATTTATTACTGTCAGGATGTTTTCCTTTAGTGTTGTAAATGTTGGGATTTATTATTGATGATTAAATTATGGAATGTTCATTTCTATTCTCATTCTTAATGTGTGACTCTTAAAAATGTAAATGGTTAAAGGTTTTATAATTGGATTTAATAGAATGGAAATAAGGCTTTAAATGGTTTGACACTTAGCTTAATTATTTAGGGTGTTTAATTGGAAAAGATTTTCATTAATGACAGTGATGCTGAGAATGAACCAACTGTTCGCCTTGATTTTAATTTAATAAAGGAGTGATCGCCCGGTATTTAATTAGGTGGGGTGTCACAGGTGGTATCAGAGCATCAGGTTCTAGAGTCCTTAGGATCTGTAAGGCTTATTATGCTTTCAGCGTTGCTTTGTTTGATATTGAGCCCTATGTTTAGGACTGTCGATTTCTTTGACGAGATTTCGTTCTCCTGCTATAATGTGTATACATTAGTAAATTCTAATTTCGTTCGGATGTGTGCGTGTACCGAGCGATGACGGATGTGATGAGGACCGTTAAGCATACATCAGGAGGTAGGGCTCAGTTGAGATTATAAAATATATCCGAGGATGATGACCGTAGTCGAGGTCACCTCCATTATGGCCCGAGAAGACACGACTAGAAAGGCGACTAAGGTGCAACAATGATTTTCAAATGCTGTTATAGTCAAATGAGGTGCGAGGGTAAACTTACCCAACGCATTACAAAAACGTGTAGAGACTGTCATTGGGAAATTTTAGAAACGCGAAAATTTGTATGTGTTTACTAAAGGAGGTAAAGTATACAAAGGCTTAGATATAGGACGGAGTGTGGCAAACTGAAAGTGAAAATTTAGAGAAAATTTTCTTGGCTTTTGGGACGAAGTTATAATGGTTGGAGTCAACCACTAATTTTAGAAATGGAATGCTATGCCTATAGGAGAACCTTAGGTACAGTGTTGACCGTATATTCCTTCCTTAACTGTTCAGGATTAGAAACAAATGTGGTTCTGAACTCATCAAGGGAGGGCATGTCAGGGGTCCATTCATGAATATGAATCTTAACCGTTAGCGAATTTTGTATTGGAAGATGTAGATACAAGTGGGGGAAACGACTCCAAGTGGGAGACCAACTTGTAATAATAGTTGATAATACTCGAGGAGGAAATTCTGATGGACGACCGATTCAGAGGTTGACAATGTCATATTTTGTCAATATAGATGATAACGCTTCTTTGTGGGGGAAGTTAAAGGAATCGAAGAATTTAGTCGAGAATAAGACTGAATACAACGGTGGTGGTATAGCACCACAAAAGGATGTGGATACACATCAGGAAAACCATTTAAATGCTTCAGATAGTTAAATTCTTACCAAGTGATGGTAAATTCAGTAAGTACTATTATCGATAGTAACATGATCTTTATAGCCTAAAAAGCTAAGGGAACAACTGGGATGGCTAACAGGAATCGAGTCTACTAAAGTCCGAGAGAAGGACAATCCTAACCTGGTTAGTAGGACATGTGGTAAGTGGATTATGTGTTGAGGTATTTTGTGCGGAGTGATATCGCTCACGATAATATGTTCCAAAGTGAGTAAAAGGACAAGAATACGGTGCCTAGTAAAAGACAACGATCAAAGTAATTTTGGTTTGAGTAGACGTGTTACGTCCAGAAACCACTTGCCCAGTCAAGACGATTGGCAAGGTGGAAGTATAAGTTGTATCCTCAAAGGATGCGACGTGTTTATATGAAACGAGCGAGTCACCATATTTTGTTCCTTGCTAGATTAGCATGTGAGACGAGCTTAATGTATATCATTATAAACGTTATTAAAATGTGAATACTTTTCCCCTAGTGTAGCGGGATTTTTATTTTCTCTTTAGTGCTATCCGCGGAGGATGAATGTGTCTATTAATAGTGTTACGTATTTTATTGAGGTTACTCGTCGTAGTGATGCGATATACGAGTATGGTATTATCTTTGTTAAAATTTTATAGAAATGGTTAGTACGATAGTGGGAATTTATTGCAAGGCTATCAGAGTGGTTGCATTAGAGCAACATGTTTTACGTTTTGTTTTGGCGAGGCTTTACCTGTGAGAAGGTTGGAATCGAACTTATATTATCTATCCTAGAGACTTTGGAGGAGATAGTGGGCTCGAGATATTCGATGCCAATGTATGTATAGACTTTGCCAATGTGATTCGGTATGAATTGAAATTTACCGTTGGGAGAAAAGATTTGACTCAGTATTTTGGTTAGCACTCCAGACTTAGTGATAAGAAGAGTGTATTATTATATTTATCCTTTCGAGATGTGGGAATTAAGAATTATTCCCCTATTATTAGGGAAGGGAATTTTGAGAATTCCGATCGTATGTATCCGAGGTTTATAGAATGTAATTACATCAACCAATACGGGACGATAGTGAAATTGGTGAAACGTTTTTTGTTAAGCATAATTACGGGAGAAATTGTAACTTTTCTGTTAAGAGACGGAATAAAGGGGTACATGCCACGGACGGAGGACCTAACAGATTTCGATAACCGACAATGCTAGGTAGTAGTGTATCGGGGGGGTTCCTTGTTTGGATTTCGCTTTGCGAGACATCCCACGCATGAAACTTAGCGTAAGGTTGGAAATAGGGAGACGTTTGGTCACTATTCCATGAGTTTGGTACCCTGGTCGAAATTGTATCAAGTAATTATGTATGTAAGTTCGAAGTTGAATTTTGTTTTAAGGTCATTGGAGCCGTATTTTTGTGGTAGGAAAGCATTGAAAGTTAACCCACGAGTTGAGGGGTGAAACGATGATAAGGAGAATTTAAGGATTTTGATTACTAGGGTGATTGAGAGTACCCAAATGTTGTAACCGCGTTCAGAAAATGAGTAGAATAACAGTTGGAATGATTTTTAGCTTGGATTATCTGGAAAGAACTTTATTATACAAAAGAGATGACCTGTAATTATTTTGATGAATAGAGCGTTAGTGATTTATTTTGGTTGTTGTACCTATTTGGGAAAATTGTTGTACTTATCTGAGGAAGGTTGAGAATTATTATTCCGCTTTTATCGTCATGGAATTTGAATGCCGTATTCCTTCTATTTCGTTGAATTTAGTTAGTCCTACAGATGAGTAGCACGCCGTTCGCTCTTCTAGGACGGTCGGGGTGTTGTAAGAATGTGGACATCTCGGTTAATTGCAATTAAAATCGTCCGAGTCGAAGGGACGTGGTCATGGACGTGTGTCATATATGTTTGTGGGACTAGTTAAACGAAGTGGAAGTGATAGAGTGGATTAAACGTCACACGAGTGTCGATAATCCATACATAGGTATGTAATTAGAATAGCACACCCAAATTTGAATTGGAAGACTGTGGGAAGTCATTTAAGAAGAGTATTCCTTGAATGGAAGAATTTAATGATTATGAAGAACACTAGGAACGGAGTTGTTAGTAGGCAAGTATGAGAGCGACTTACACATACAAAGGGTGATGATGTTGGTATGGTATAAGAGTTCCAGAAGTGCGCTTCGTGGAGAGAAGAGCACGAGTCGGAACTTTTGGCATACTCCAAGGAAGGAAGGGGAGTATTACGTGTCACTTAATGTGAGACATTTCAAGAAAAAAATCGATGTTTAGCGGGACGTAGGGATAGTCTCTACATGCACTTCCCATAGGTAAGGTTTGGTTGAAAGAGGAGAATCAACCAAAGAATTTTGTGTTTATCGACAATTCCTGAAATTGAAAGAGGTTGGTAAAGTCGGTAAAGCTCTTGGATGGGTTGCCATCCTCAAAACAAGATCAAGGGTTTATCCCAAACATGTGAATTAAGTCGTCGAGAAGGAAGTGATTGATATTACTTTGGACTGGCTTACAATATTAACTAGTATGCCCCAGACTTACTTTGAAAGGAAGGATAGCGCCAGTGCATGGTTCGACGCAGTATGAATTTCTGAATCAGGATGAGATTGGTGCATCCCACCTTTGATATGGGATTTCAGGAACCAACGAAGATAAGGTTTCGTTTCGAGTAGGATGTATCACCCTTAGCCAGGGAATAGGCGCATGGTGATTAAAGATTTGTGGAGCCACGTGAAGGAGATTTTGGAATCTTGGTACGATGATTTCAGGAATGCTCCGTAGAAGCACTCGTACCTAAATGTCGCATACGAGGTGCTTATTAAGGTTTTATTATGGAAGAACCTCGACTATTCTCCTTCCGTATGTTTAGAGGTGAGTAGATAATCAGAATTTTTGGATCGGTTAAGAAAATATCCAATAAATATGGTGGAATTCCACGACTGTTTTAGGCGAACAAGAGTGATCAAATGTTCGTATGATCTTCTCAGAATGGGAATTTTGTGTATGAATAAATTCGAGTAGTTGTCATGAAGTGAGGTGCGACCTCCTAATGATAGTGAGATAATGGAATTTATAACGTATAAGCGTGACCTATGCAAATGTTGTCGATTGAGAACACAATGTGAAGTGTCTCCAATGAGAATGTAAAACAATGTTGCTGTGAGGAAAAAGCTATAATGATTGAGCGCCGTACTATGTAGATAGTTTGCGTACTGCAAGGATATCCAGAATTGTGCTACCTGGTAGGCCTTATTTTCCGAATTTCGGGACGAAATTCCGTTATTAGGGGGGAAGTATGTAATACCCCGTATTTTTATAGCTTTTAAATTATGGGATTTATTAAATTCAATTGAGATAAATTAATTTAATTTTAATCCGAAATGTTGTTTTAAATATTTACTAGCGTGACGAGAGTTAGTAATTATTGGAAATTTGTTATTTGTTGAATGTTACTGGATGAGTATAGTAATATATGAGATTTATTTTTATAAAATTGTCATGTGTGAATAAAATAGCAATTATGAAAATTTAAGTCGGGACGCGCCCGTGTCGTGTCGGGACTAAATGTTGATTAATAAAATTAAATAAATTATAAGTTGCTCGTATGGTCATTTTAAGTGCGCCAAAGTGTCCGGAAGGGTCGTGATAGTTAGAAACGTGTACCCGGGGGTTTAGTTTGGGTCTCGGGGCATTTTTAGGCCTAATTAGTACCCCGGGAAGGCGTTTTAGACATTTCGTAATTATGTGTAATTAAACCCACGAATTTTATAGAGTTATATCAGATGGAAAATGTCATCTTTTAGGGTTAACACAACCTAAAACTAATGACGACCATTGGAGAGGAAGAGGAGAAGCTCTCTAAGGAGTTCTAGGCCAAGAACACCTCTGATTGCACCGCCGTCACCACCAACGCGTAGATCGCGTGATGGGGAACACAACCACACCAAAATCGTCCGCAAATCAGAACTGAAATTTTCCAGGCAAGTATCTATCTTGATTTTATCAAGTTAATGCATCCTTTTATATTAGTCTTAGTTTGATTAGATTAGTATTCTTGAAGAAAAACATAAATTGGAGACACAAATTGCACGTTATAATGTTAGAGATTATATTTCTTAAAACCCATTTCACATATAGAGGATAAGCCACGAAATTCCATGATATTAGAGATAGAAAATCTGGAAAAAGAATGAAAGAGATTAAGTTAAAGTAAAGATTAGGGTTCATAAGAATTATGTAGAATTTGCCCATTTTTAACCCATGATTCTTGAGGAAAATTCGCATGTGTTACGTAGGAAATTGTTTAAATGGGTATACAACACTTATAGTATAATTTATTGGGAGTTTGGGACTGTAACATGATGATTTGGAGGAGTTTGGGGTGAGAATCCCGTAACTGGGTTGGCTGCAGAATCTGCATAACTGCTTGATCGATCGATCGAGCCCAGAGCATCGATCGATTGAAGGTTCGATCGATCGACCCCTTTCATCGATCGATCGACCCTCCCGGGAAAACTGCATTTTCGCTCGTGTTAACTTAATCCGATTTTATGCGTAGTAAACCTTGGTTAGGGTTGCTAGAATATAATGGAACATAAAGAGGACCAGTAGGGTCAAGAGAAATCCCATAAAGTGGAACTTTAATGTGAATGGAAATAAATGATAAACGAGGAGACTTTCAGACTTAAAGAAATCATACGTGTGGTGATTAAATAATCGGAACATCTATTAAGTTGGATTAGAAGGCAGGAGAGGGCCTAGTGAAATTGCACTTAGATAAAGGAAATACTTCGAGAGACGAGAAGTGAGTTAAAAATGACTTAATTACGAGAATAAAGAAGAATGAGGCCGTTATACGATATAATTGAGTAAAACGTATAATAACGGATAATGATAATTTTGGGTCGTGAGAGTACTTAATTTAATAATGTGGATGTGAATACATATTTATATATGACGGTGTGATTGTGCATATATATTATTTCTGTGTAAAAATCGTACCCGCGCTACTTGCTATCCCTGAGGTTATCGCGCTGGGACAGTCTTATCTCGATGTGACCTTTATGGGGGATATTGACTCGTACCCTAGAAGATAGACATCCTTGGTACAGGCTATCGAATCGATAGTTTAGACGGTCCTAAGAGGCGTGAGGGTATGTACTGACCTCTTAGAGACTTGGAATCTATGCTTCGCCTCAATGTTGTTTGTGTTTGTGTTAATACAGTTCGAGAGTGATTCCGAACTAGTATTTCCCTTAGTTTGTGTGATACGGGGACTTGATAGCAGAGTATGCCAGCACCATAGATTTTATGTGGGGTGCCGTTAGTATATATATAATTTATGAGTGAATGGTATATATATACTTATATATGGAAGTCTAGCACCATAGATTTTATGTGGGGTGCTGTTGGTATATATATCTATATATTATTCGAGAAACAAATATATATATATATACGTGTAACTATATGAGAACTTTCTACTGAGTAAAATAGTAGTTAAGTAAAGTATGAAATTCATCAACTTCACTGTAATTATTCGGAAACGTTATTACAATACGGAATTTTTCTAAATAACGTAAGAAATCTTGAAGAGTTAGATTTTCTAAATGTGAATATCATCACCTTAATTCCACGTGTTAAAACTTATGGAGAATAAGTTAGAGAGAGAGATGGGGTTCATTAGTACGTTAGATGTGCACACTAGATGAGAGGTGAGAATTCTCAAGAGAGTGTCACATACTAATATGACTGTTGCATTAGCCGGTAGCATTTTAAATACTTGCTAAACTATTTTCAAACTGCTTTACATTCGGGCTCTGACCCGTTTGTTGTCACCTCTTCTCTCTTGTGTATATATATATATGTATTATAGGTGCCCATCCACAGGGGCGTCTTACATGGAATTCTTCGGATGGAACGCGCTGTAGCTTTTGTGGGAGTTCCAGGCCATTGATTAGACGACCTCATTATTGACTCTACTCCTAGTTCAATTTTATCCAGCAGTGGCATGTGTCGCCCTCTTTCTATTATTTAGTTGGTATTGTCAGAGATTGTAAATTTTTACTTTCAGTATCCTTATTTCGGGATTTATTACTGTCAGAATGTTTTCCTTTAGTGTTGTAAATGTTGGGATTTATTATTGATGATTAAATTCTGGAATGTTCATTTCTATTCTCATTCTTAATGTGTGACTCTTAAAAATGTAAATGGTTAAAGGTTTTATAATTGGATTTAATAGAATGGAAATAAGGCTTTAAATGGTTTGACACTTAGCTTAATTATTTAGGGTGTTTAATTGGAAAAGATTTTCATTAACGACAGTGATGCTGAGAATGAACCAACTGTTCGCCTTGATTTTAATTTAATAAAGGAGTGATCGCCCGGTATTTAATTAGGTGGGGTGTCACAAATTTCATATACATATTTATGGGACAATGCACGGAATAGGGCTACGGAAGGAGAAAATCTCTTTTATGTGAAAGCCATCGTTTGCAAAGGCCTAAAAAATTCATAATTGGAAAAAGTAGCCAAGTCCTATGTAATTTAGTTTGATATTTTTCATTCGAAAGAAAAGAAAAGAATATTTATTTTTGAGGGAGTTTGGATGGATATATCAATGGGTTTGCACAATGACAATGTATCCTGGTTGTGCTATTTTGTTATGACTCTATTGGTTTGTAGAATTATCAAAATTCTAGGCTTGTATGCATTGTGCTTGGTTTCTATTTGAGTTCACCTTATTTTGTCACATGAGGCTAAATCTATGTTTGATAAAATGTTTAGTAATCAAAAGGAACTCCTTAAAAGTTTTTTAAGTGTTGGGTCAAAATTCTATTAGTCTTTAGCTCACACCCCTTCACTATGTTTATCACATGACACATTTATGCCATAAGAGTGTGGAAAGATCATTTTATTTTGAGTTTTTGTGTCTTTTCTGGTGTTTATATATATATATATGTGTGTGTGTGATTCATTGATATATTTTATGTACATATATATATGGTATTCTTTGTTTTAAGTATTTGCCTTGCTATCTAATCCATGCATTCTCTTATTGTTATAGGTATCTATCTTGTTGCAACTTTTTTTTTTATATCCCATGCTTATCTTAGTATCTTATAGATGGTAAACTAATATTTATGTGGATTAGTTGAATTTCTTTGGCCAATATGCCTTATTGTACTTGTCATTCTTTACACCATTGCATGATAATCTTGTTTTTCCATTATACTTATCCCTTGTTTAATTTAGGGGGAGAATTTTCTTTAATTAGGGAGAAATGAGTTAATATATACATTTTAATCTTTGTTTATTCCTGAACCGGGTGGGGGTGGGGGTGGGATGGTATGTAAACATTTTGATTTGGGAGATCTAACTTAGGGGGAGATGCCGCCTTCTTAAGGAAGGTCATGTTAGACAAAGGGGGGGGGGGTATTTAATTATGTTATTTATCTTGTTATATTCCCTATGCATTTAATTGTGTGTTTAAGTGTGCAGGATTTCATTATTAGTCGCACCTTTTTTTTAGCGCGGCAAAGCATTTCATCCCATGTGTCGAGTCAAGCGTTTGTATTTTTTTATTTTGGGAGGGTTTGTGTCTTTTAAAAGAGCTTGACGACCGATAGGATTTTTATTTTGGGTTTTGTCTCGGAATAGCCAAAGGGGGAGATTTGTAAGGGAAAATTTTCAATTGAGTCTATTTGTAGTGTTGGCTTAATTCCAGACAAAACTAATTGAGTCATAGTATTCTAGTTTGTCATATCGTTTCAAGCCTATGATGTTGTGTTGAAGCGGCCAGGAGTTTGAAGATTACATCATTGTCGGTTTGTATGCCAAGATTTTACGTCATCAACATTTCACTATTTCCAAGGTGTCTAAAGGTATGGATGCATTTAATATATATAGAGAGTCTTGGATAATTTTAATGGGTGTCTTTTTATAAATCTTTTGTCATAATGACTTTTTTATTTTTTTTCTCAGAAAATCATTTTCAATCTTTACACAAAAGTTTTGGGCTTCAAAAGAAATTTTTGGATTTTCTGAAATGTCGTTCGAATGACATTTTTCTCATTTGAACGAACATTGAATGAGGTATTGAACGAAAATCGTCTACCTTTTTCTGTTTTCTTATTAGATATGTCATTCGCACGACATCGTTCGAATGAGACATCTAACGAGATTTTGCGTTTTAACTCTGTCTTCTTGTTTGTATCTTGTTCGAACCAAGTCATTTGAACAACATTCAAAAGTCATTCAAACGACCTGGGCAGTTTTGCACAGTTTTTCCAGTTTTCTTTTTTAACCGCCAACTTCCCCACTATCCTTTTACCACCTTTAATATGTGCGGGAACAAACCTTTTTAGTAAAATCTTTCATACTTTCTAAGTTCTCTTGATAGCAAAAACCTTTAACCAAAAGTCTCCTTGGTGTTTTTTAAAAATGATTTATTCTTTATAACAAAACCAAGTTTTTACACCCAATAGTTTACTTTGATCCAAGTTCAAATATACGTTATTTGTCTTTAGATCATTTTGTTGGCACCGGGTTTCATTCTCTACCCCAAAAGGAGATAGTTTCCTACGGAGGAGTCCATGTTTTGAGTTTCGTGGTGTGCATATATTGGAAAGGCCTCTGTATGTCATGACGATAGTTGTGCCCTATCGGTGGATTTCGAGACTGCGGTGGATTTTAGAGTTATCAACTAGGCGGAGGTAGATGCAAGAAGAAGTGTAAAGGATTGAAAGTGACTCGAGTCGAGGAAGTAAGACTTTTGTCTTGTACTTGTAAAATCATACCTAGTAGATTTGTTGGATGGGTCGTCCGAGGTTTTTCCCGTTGTGGGTTTTTCTCGTACAACGCGCCTTGTGTATGTGATTATTTTTATCTTGCAAAATCTCACTTAGATGCATGTTAGGTTAATCAAGATAAAAATTGGTTTAATTTCAACTTTAGAGTAATTTTGGTGCTAATTTAGTTTGGGTAATTTTAATTTAATTCAAGTTAAGAAATTTAATTGAAAAATATTCATGCTTGTTTGTTTGGCCTATATTAAAACTTGAATTAATTATTGTTGGATTTATTTAAATATTGAATTAAGTTGAATTAATTTTGTTTAAAAGAAAATTTTAAATATTTGTTTAACTTCAATTTCATTTTGAATTAAGTTTGGTATATTGTGTGAACCATCTCGTATTTTGGAATCTTAAAACTGGTCTTACAAGTGGCATCAGAGCATTTTTACCTTACAAAACTCCTCCAAAAGGATTCAACCAAGGTTTGGAACGAATCTTGCCAACAAGCCTTTGACCAAATTAAGCAATACCTAACCTGACCTTCGGTACTCATGCGGCCGTAACCTGGTCTTCCCCTACTCCTATACCTAACTGTAACTAACATTACAGCTAGGGTTTTGCTAGCCCAATACCTTGAAGAATCCCGCAAAGAGAGAGCCATCTACTACACCAGTTGCAAGTTGACTGGATACGAAGTTAACTACACTACCTCGGAAAAAATATGTATCGCCCTTGCCTGGGTTACCCAAAAGTTACGGGACTGCATGCTCGCCTTTTCCATCAAACTTGTATCTCGAATTGATCCCATTAAGTACTTACTCGAAAATCCTACCCTGCAGAGCCAAATAGGCCGTTGGTTGATGTTTCTAGCCGAATTCGATATTGTGTATCACATAAAACGTTATGAAAGGAAGAGCCATCTATGACTACCTTGTTGACTACCCTATGGAAGAAACCAATGTCTGAACTTCCGAGTTCCCGAATGATAAAATACTTTGTACCTCCCAAGAAAACCTTTGATGGGAAATATTTTTTGGCAGTGCTGCCTACAAGAAAGGGCATGTCATTGGGATCCTCTGAATTGCCCCTGATGACTCTCACACTCCCATTGCCATCAAGATGTATTTTCCCTGCACCAATAACATGACTGAATACGAGGCGTGAACGTTAGACCTCAAAGTTTTTCTCAAGATAGGAATTCGATACCTAGATGTATATAGGGATTCATCATTCATCATTGGTCAAGTATTCAGAAGATGGAAAGTCAAGGACGAGAAAATCTTACCCTTTCAAGCCCATCTAGAAGAGCTGGCCTCCCAATTCCAATATATCACCTTCCACTACCTTCCCCAAGTAAAGAACAACCTACCCGAGGCCCTTGCTACCTTAGACTCCATGATTGACATGCCCCAAGGAATAACAATGACCCCCTTTCTAATCCAAAGGAAAGATAAACCAACCCATTGCTATCATATTGAACTCATCACAGAAGAAGATCATGTATGGCGGTGCTGATGTTCTCACTGACCTTGATGGGGAAAAGATGGCCCGTCCAATCAACCTAGACCGTCTCAAGAAATTCTACCCTTAGTCTAAAATCTCGGTGCGTTATGACTCTTCTCATCTCCCTTCTATTCTAAAAAAATCTTCATTTCCCTCTACTCAGAACTACGTGAGGCCTGATCCTGTAAAAATATTTTCTCTTTTAAAAATGCAAAATTTCAAACCCCTAGAGGTACGTAGGCAGCTCATACACTTCACATGAGCACGACCTGCTTCTTTTTCAAAAAATGATATTCTTTTCTTATCCTCGAGAACGACGATTCATTTTTAACATATACATGGACAAAAGGAGTATGTATGCTTTAGCGATTGGTATTAATAATTCAAATGAAAAAACTCATCAAGAGGTATAACAATATAATTAAAATTTTCTTATTTTCCAGTTTCGATTACATCAGTATAGGGAGTCAAACGACTTCATTTGCCTACCGAACCCTACTTTCCAAACAATCCAAACTACCCCTATGTAAGGACATATACCAATTTATTATGTCATATACCGCTACACCGTCGAAGAGCATTCAAGATCAATCTTCATTAAGACGGATCCGAATTCATCAAGTTCTTCATCAAAAAGACTCCGCAAAGTTTACTTTGGTAAGATTTTGTTTTAAATACCTTAACTTTCCACTTAAAACTTTTGGGATATTTTTACAAAATATTTTTTAAGTGTTGGAGATGACTTTTTCGTCAAAATTTGTGTATGAGTATTTTTTCTAAGTCCTGAAGCGTACCTCGATTTAGACGCCCAGGTCGTTCAAGTGAGATAGCTATCTCGTTCGAGCAACATAGGGATGTCACGAGATGTCGTTTGAATGATATCTATACATCATTCACGCCAGATCCTTATCTCGTTCGAATGAGCTCATATTCCGAGGCGGCACATTTTTGTATAAATACTCATTAAATGCTTTCGTTTTCATTAAGAAGTCCCAGTGTTTTGAAATACAGAAACCCGCGAAATAACAGAATCCTTTTGACTTCTTTTAGGGTTTAATCCCTTTTTGTTTTCAATTAACAAAAATTCCATATACTTTGGTGAACTGTTTTGGTGTTCAAGAACACAACTTTTGTTGCTGTTTATTCTTTGTGGATAGAACTCTACAACCGGATACTTGCGTGCTATTGTGGAGGGAGTCTCTACGGAGTGTTTTGGGTTGCGGTCCTTGTGGTATAGCTGTGAGTGAACTACTGCATATATCTATTCGTTGCTTTGAAGGTTTGACGAAGACACCGTGCATTACACTTGTGAGAAATTATCAAGTTGTATGTACGTCAATGGTCTTGTGAATTATTCAAAGTTCTAGATATAAGAGGTTTTGCCCTGCAGGGATTTTTCCTTAATTTTGTGTCACATGCTTTATTTATTTATGGTTTGACACTCAAACACATTTAGATGCATGTTTAGGGGCTGAATTAATTTGGTTTAGAAATAGACTCCAATTAAATAAGGTTTACTTGGAAACTTGCGAATTAATTCAAATCGATATCACAAACCGCATTTACACGTTTTACAAATTGGTATCAGAGCGGGTTACGCTAATTTATCGCATGATCCTGATTTTTTCAAGATTTTTTTTATACAATCTGACTTCTCACGTCGTCAAATTGGTATTAGAGAAAGTTGCGCTAATTTATCGCGTATTCTTATTTTTCGCAAAATCGTGTGATATTGATTTTTTTTTGAAAAATCAGTTTTGTGAAAAGTCGCAATTTTTCCAGTGGAACATTCATTTAATATGATGCCTATTTTTGACGGGTCGAATTATGCCTACTGGAAAGCTCGTATGGAATCTTATTTAAAATCCACTGACGAGCGTGTTTGGGTTCTTTGTGAAAATGGGTGGACTCCTCCCACGGTCACCGTTGATAATATCACCTCTTTAAAACCCGTATTGGCCTGGACTGAAGATGATTATAAAATGTCTAATTTTAATTCCCGTGGTTTAAGTGCTATTTCTGGAGCTGTCACTCTTGATGAGTTTCGCCGAATTATGACGTGTACCATGTCTAAAGAGGCTTGAGATGTTTTGAAATTGACACATGAGGGTATGAACGCGGTTAAAGAATCAAAATTATAAAATCTGGCCACCCAATTTGAGACTATCACCATGTCTGAGTCTGAATGCTTTGATGATTTTTATGCACATTTGTCGGACATTGTTAACACCAGTTTTAATTTGGGTGAGGTGATTGATAACACCCGTGTCATTAAAAAGATTTTGAGATCTCTCCCAAAATGCTTTATTCCTAAAGTCATTGTTTTGAACTCTTTGGAAAATTTGAAATCACTTAAGTTGGAAGAACTTGTAGGATATCTTCAAACCTATGAGATTGACATATTTCCCCAAACTATTAAGGCTAAGGATAAAGGCGTTGCTTTAAAGCCTCATTTTAAGAAAAAGAAAGAAAACGTTTGTGAGTCCAATTCTGAGGGAGATTTTGATTTTAATGATATGGCATTATTTGCAAAAAATTTTAAAAAATTTCTCAACATGAACAAAAATAATTCTTCCAATAAAAAGAGATTTTTTGAGAAAAATAAAAAGAAAGGAAAGGCCAGAGAAAGCGGTGAGAGGGAAAAAGAGAATGACTCAGACGAGGAGTGTGAGGAAGATTTTGAGAACGTGACTTGTTTTGAATGTGGGGGTACGGGGCATAAGTTGTTTGAGTGTCCTACGTGGCTTAGAAAGAAAGGAAAGAAAGTATCCATGCCCGTCACACTTAGTGATAGTAGTGAAGGTGAGGGTGATGAGACTAGTGGTGAGAAGTTTGTAGATTTTTTTAGTCGTGTGAGGACACCCACTTTGTCCCACAATAGTGCACACGAATGCGGTAGTGATGATTTGAGTGCTTCAAGTGAGGGAGAAAGCGAGAGTGAAAGTGGTGATGAAAGTGAGATCGAAAAAGCGTTTAGAGATTTGTACACCGAGACCTTGAAAACAAAAAAGTATAATAGAGATTTAGGACGTCAGGTTTAAGATTTGGAGAGATATAAGGAGGTTTTAAGAAAAGAAAAGTGTGATTTGACCAACACGTTGTCTAGTTTGACGACACGTGTATCCCAACTCGAGAGTGATCTCGAATGTGCTAGGAAGGTCAAAGGCAATTTTGATAACGCACCTAATAAGGTTGAAAAGGTGGTTCTTAAGGGTAAAGGTGAGAAATTTGGAATAAGTCATGAAGGTTCTTCTACTTCCCAATTAGCACCCGAGCTGGTTCCCACTTTAGGGTTAAATTCACGTGAGTCTCACCTTAACCCACCTAGGCATCCCATTTCTATTAGGAGAGTGCGTCCTAGAGTTTTTTAGAAAGGTTATCCTAGTCCTATATAGGTTTGCTCCCATTACAAAAGGAGAGGACACCATAAAGAATTTTGTTTTAAGTTGGGCTATGTGTCATGTTTTGCTACTACACATGTTTCTTCTACACATGCATCCACACATGATACTTTACATGCTCTTGGAGACTACATGAGAGAGTTTTCACATCTAGGTGACCAAGTTAAGTTTTTAGTCAAAACTTCACAAAATTTGATGGAGGTTTTTCATAAGTTGGCACCACCTTTGGAAAACCCTCCGCACCTAACGATTGAGGGTTGACTTGTTTACTAGCATAGGATGTTTTTCATGATGACATTATTTGCCTATTGCTAGTATGTATCATTTTTGTATGTTTTATTTTTTTTGGAAATTTTTTGAAAAATACAAAAAGATTTTATTTTTGATAAAATTTGTGAGAAAATCCAAAAAGATTTTTGTATTTTGTTTGCACCTTTTATGGATACACACTTAGGATGACCAAGACACAAATTCCTTCCATTTTTTTTCATGTGACTATTTGATAGTGTTTTGAGACAATAGGTCAATTCATCCACGTGCTTTATAATGTTTGGAGTCATTGAGATGTAATTAAGTGTTACTTCCTACACGTTTGACTCATGGTTTCCTTTATTGTACACATGCACGGTTTTGTTTGATTATTGTGCTTGTCTTATCACATGTTGGTAGGGTATTTTCACTTCAATCATGTCCTTAAAACGAACCGAGTGCGATAAATTTGATAAGAAAGTTGTGCATGTAAGAGTCGTTTGTGAGTTTGTGTGCTTTGTTTGAAAATGGTGAAGGGCTACGAAATATTTTCATTTATCCTTTGCGATTAAGCCGCCGTTTAATTGAACCTAAAAAATTGAGGAATTTTAATTATTCGGGGTCCAAAGAGGTTTAAAAGAGCCCGAAAAATTTAAAGGCAATAAAAAGAAATTCATGCCAATTATGGGCTAATTAGGTTTTTGCACCAATTATCCAAAGTTTGAGAATTTAGTTTATACACCTCTAAAAGAAAATATACATGAGGGAGTTTGGATGGAGAATTAAAACGGGTTTGCACGTCCTTGAAAGTCTTGAAAAAACGCTAAATAGTTTTGGACGTTATTGGTGTGGAAATCACTTTGACTTTGATTTGTTGATTTGTATAAGACGATGTCATCTAAATTAAATAATTTTTACACCTAAGGATACTTTTGATGTTTATTCATTAGGAGGACATGTATTCATCGTGCATATATGATTGATTGAGTTGATTTTCCTATCGAATGTGTTCACACCCATACATTCCATTTCCATGACTTGGTTGTTTTAGTTTAAATCCATGGTGTGATTTTTAGTATCTTATTTTTGTATAAAAAATTGAAAAATCCAAAAATAGTTTGTGAAATTTTTGAGATACTCATTTGCATGCACGTAGTTTGATCCATGTTAGTTATGCATTTTATCGTGACACTCCATGTTTTGATTTTTTCTTCTTATCTGTCTATTTGGGGACATCATAAAAAGGGGGAGAAATAATTACCATGTTATAGGGGAGTTTTTGCATTATGGAGGAGATTCGATTTATTAATGATTTATTCTTATATCATTTCAAGCTCGATGCGTCACGAAGGTTTTTGCTTGATCTCTTGTGAGTAGGTACAAAGATTGAAGATCATTATGTTGCACACCCTGATGAGAAAAGCTTTGAGATTTGATGAAGATGTTTGAAGAAAAGTTTGAGAACTTGCAAATTTATTCATGGGACGATAGATTTGTATAGGCATTTTGGTTTTTGATAATTCAGATTTTTCATGTATATACCGGCATAGACATATGGGGTGATTTGTAAGGACATATTTTTATAAGTCCATTATCAATTTATTATATCATATACCGCTACACCATTGAAGAGCATTCAAGAGCAATCTTCATCAAGACGGACCCGAATTCATCAAGTTCTTCATCAAAAAGACTTCGCAAAGTTTACTTTGGTAAGGTTTTGTTTTAAATGCCTTAACTTTCCACTTAGAGCTTTTAAGATATTTTTACAAAATATTTTCTAAGTGTCGGAGCAGACTTTTTCGTCAAAATTTGTGTATGAGTATTTTTTCTAAGTCCTGAAGCGTACCTCAATTTTGATGCCCAGGTCGTTCAAGAGGGATAGCTATCTCGTTCGAGTGGCATAGGGATGTCGCGAGATGTCGTTTGAACGACATATGTACGTCGTTCGCGCGAGATCCTTATCTCGTTCGAATGAGCTCGTATTCCGAGGCGACACATTTTTGTATAAATACTCATTAAATGGTTTCATTTTTATTATGAAGTCCCAGCATTTTGAAAGACAAAAACCTGCAAAATAGCAGAATCCTTTTGACTTATTCTTTTAGGGTTTAATCCCTTTTTGTTTTCAATTCATAAAAATCCCATATGCTTTGGTGAATTGTTTTGGTGTTCAAGAACACAACTTTTTCTATTGTTTATTCTTTGTGGAGAGGACTCTACAACTGGAGAGCTGCGTGCTATTATGGAGGGAGTCTCTATGGAGTGTTTTGGGTTGCAGTCCTTATGGTATAGCTACGCGTGAACCACTGCATATTTATAGCAGTTGCTTTGAAGGTTTGGTGAAGACACCGTGCGTTACACTTTTGGGCGATTATCAGGTTGTATGTAAGTCAATGGTCTTGTGAAATTTTCAAAGTTCTAAAAATAAAAGGTTTTGACCTGCGGGGATTTTTCCTTAATTTTGTGTCACATTCTTTATTTATTTATGGTTTGACACCAAACACATTTAGATGCATGTTTAGGGGCTGAATTAATTTAGTTTAGAAATAGACTCCAATTAAATAAGGTTTACTTGGAAACTTGCGAATTAATTCAAATCGATATCACACACCGCATTTACACGTTTTACACCTTACATAACTTTATTCCCAGATACATAACTAAACAACCAGACAAAAGTTTCATAAATAAAACTCCCTAGGGATCCGACCAACAACTGCCATAGGTACCGACCCCATCATCATTTACATCCTGGGGTCAGCAAACTTCCCCTACCTGAATAGAATGCCGCTGATGTACCATCAAACGGTAAGCCCAGACCAGCTTAGGGAAAAAACAACGCCTCCCTCCATGGTGTCAGATATGGCGAACCACCTTTGCCCGGTGTCCACAACTAGCATCTTGGCAACTACTCTTCTCCATAACCACTTCATATAGTCCCCGAAAATATGCCAGACTTTACCAACAAACTAGGATGGACAGTTAGACGGTCAACGACTCTTCCACAGAGAGCCCAACCACATACGCATGCACTGTGTCAAGTCTTGTACAGGAAAGAAGTCCAGTGTCTGAGGTGGTACAATCTGTTCCCAGCCAAATTGGCATAAGAGCCGCCAGGGAAAATAAAAAAGAGGTGTGTCTAAGGCCGACCAACCGAACATACTGTTATTCCCCCAATTCCATAATGGGTAGCATCTCCCCCCACCAAGGCACTAACTAATGCAAGCCTCTAGCCCCGTGCTCCACAAACCAGTTCTCCCAGCTCTCGATGTCTAGGCCTACACTAATAAAGTAACGTGAAAAGAAGTTTGGCACAGAGGCAAAGGATATTCAGGTGGGACCGCCATAGCGAATCTCTCCGATAACCACATGAACAACATTACGGGGCTACCCCTCAGAAAGTCGGAATGGCCTTCCCGCCAGGCATCCAGACTATTCAAAGTCTCCGCCAGTATCACCGCTGTAGGATTACGACGGTACGACATCCAAGAAGAAATGCTTGCGAGTTGTGGGTCCACCATCATTTTCCCAGTCACCAAAATAGTTTTGAAACTAGGCCCAGTATGAGTGCTCCAGCATAGCCAGCATCACCAACATCCTGCAAATGCACAGAATGCAGAACAACAGGAAGAGAGATCATTCCTCCCATAACCAGCTACTTGGCTACTAAAGGCGAGATATGAAGAACACCAGCTAACAGCTCCCAAGGGAAAATTCAGGCATAACTGTCACAACACTGGGATTTATCTCCAACATGGTAGAAAACTCTTCATAGGTTGGACAGACCTAGTTCAGCCCAAAATGAAAAACATGGTCTTTAGGATACAAGAATTACACAGCTGCCATCAACATATTCCACTCTATGGGTCGGTTGCGTCATAATGAAACTCGATGCATGTTGAAAGCATCATAATCAACATTGTATGAGCACATCGCCTCCAAGGTTTTGAGGTAGGTAGAAAATTCGACACTCTTGGGGAGATCCATATCGCAAAATGAGAAGATAGTAAGCAAAAGAATGTAAAAGAGAAGGGATGTGGAGGTGTGAGAAAATGCTCCACTCACACCCCTTATTTGTACTTGGAAAATATCTACCAAAGACAAAAACCCAACAGAAATTGGAGGAAAACTTACTCCACCAAGTACCAAGCAATTGAAGAAAGTGCAATCAAAGCGTTGGGTCGATTAAACTGGACTGACATGCCTATTGGAACCCCCTATTTTGGGAAAATTCCCTTTTTTCCTTTTTCGTCAAAATAAAAAACCTCAATAAAAATAACTTTTATACTAAGGAAATTCTGAATTTCCTTCTTCCTATGTTTTTTACCTATCCCATTTTACAAATAAATTCTCTCTCAAATCATTTTTTTCTTTTTATGGTCTCAGTAGCAAAGTAAAAAAGCATGTGCATTAAGTCACTAAAAGAAAAAAATCAATAAAAACTTAATTTTATTTTCATAGATGTTGTTGTGTTACACTGATTTTGTAAGAAGAAAAGAAAATACAACGGGACTTAACCCGAACCCACCTACATTTCTCTCTCTCTCTCTCTCTCTCACCAACCTTTACCTACAAACTCTCTCTCCCTCTCACTTTATCTTTCTCTCTCTCCATACAAACCTCCTTACCTGTGGCACGCTTGCTTTCCCCATCTATGAGATGACGTACCTCCACTTCCTAAACTAGATACCTCCTCAGACGAGGTAGACAACACTAGAAGAGAAGGAACTCGGATCTCATCTCGAATGTGGGAAGTCGCCGAAGTTATCCAATCCCGAACAACCTTCAGCCAGGTGGTTGACACCCGAATGTGCTACAAGAAAAATAGAAAAGGGAAAATCAGTCAGTCTGAGGTAAAGAAAGAAATCAGAAAATCAAAAGACATAGAGACGAAAAGTATACCGGGGGGCTGGAGAACCTCTTCCATCAACCCTAGCTCCTCCGGATCCATTGTATTGGGACAGTGCATCATACACATCGACCTTACGTTAGCCTATTGGATGTTCTAAGAAGGAGGAGCCAATCGCACAAAGGGAACCTCTGAGGTCATCGTCGTTGTCGATGTCGACGCAAATGACAAAAGGTCAATAATTATGAAATCAGAGAATAAAATGCATAAAGGAAAATACGAATGCATAAAGGAAAATGCGCAAAATAAAGAATACCTCCAGAAGATACGTGGCATCAGTAAAGGTTTATCGACACCACCGACTGAATGCATCAAGAAAAGAATAACGGGTTGTCAATGTCAGGCTCCCCCAGTCATAAAGAGGGACGTTCGAAAACACCCTCAAAAATGGCAAAAATCACAAGTGTACGACGTCGCCACTCGTCGCCACTAAAAAACCTCCCAACACAAGAAAAATAAATAAACATGCCATACTTCTCACCTATCGCCCCTCCTCCTCACCAGTCCTCCGACTCAACAATAACTCCCTCAAAAGGGATAAACGAATGATGTCCCCAAAAACTATCCTCCCCACATCACCTAACACCTCTTTCACTGTCATCGGTGTCACACTCAAGGTCCTATCCACCTCTATCTGGGCCCTCTCGCAGTTTAGCCCAGTAGCTGTTGCACATCAATGGGAGTCACCGTCATTTCCCCTGAAGCCAAAATGCATGGTGTGGGTGGTGTCCCACCACCTCTCCCCCAGAGCACAAAGAACAGTCGTAGAACGAGGAATCTCATCCAGTACAGACGCTAGTCTCCCAAAATCGATCGATGACACCACCCAATGAACCATAGGCAGAAGGTGCTCCCATATGTCCTTAAGCCCCGTCGTCCCTCGAGAACACATGCTTGACACGGAGATATCAGTCTATTAAGATAAAAAGGAAAAATACTAGTCAAAATTCAAGAAATAAGGAAATATTCACCATGAATGAAGAAAATAATACCAAAGATTATCAAAACTTACATAGTCACCAAGGTTCGCCAACCTGTAGGAACGATGATGCGCTAGCTCATGCAAAAGGGTCCGCTCATCTGCAACAGGCTCGAATAAGTTGAAAGTGTTCTTATTGCCCAATGCAAGGGGCACCCTAGCCCGCCATTCCATGTTCGCCCAGTCGTCGACATTTAGTCATGCAGTGTGGGTTGCACTGCTAGTGAAATTAGTCATTTCTTAGTTTTGGAAAGATAAAATGACTTACAGAAGGTAATTGCAGAAGAGAGCAAGTCTGAAAGCTATGAAACATTAGGAGAACCCGCCCCCTTTTTATAGGAGGCTAAGTGGCATGTTGATTGGCAGTTCCAATAACATATCAATCGGTACTATCCCTTCCCCTGCTCGTGGCACCCTAAAAAAACTTGCCACTGCCATTGGCACCTCCCACACCTTTTCGATCGGCACCCTCTCTGAAATTTCATACAAAAATTTCAGAAAATCCCGAAAATCCCCCGAAAATTCTCGAAATTACCAAATCAATTTTAGAACCTTTGAGAAACTTCGTATTCAACTGTGTGATACCGATTAAAAAATAACTCGAAAGTTTCCAAGTAACCCTTATTTAACTAGCGTCTACTTTTAAACCAAATAAATTCAACCCTTAAACATGCATCTAAATCAACCCATCAAATATAAAGCATGCGACACAAAGTTAAGAAAAAATCCCCGAAGGGCAAAACCTTTTATTTCTAGAACTTTAAAGAATTTACAAGACCATTGACTTACATCCAACCTGATAATCGCCCACAAGTGTAACGCACGGTGTCTTCGGTAAACCTTCAAAGCAACGGCTAGAAACAGTGTGACACAGAAATACCCGCAGGTGTCGGTTCCTATGTCGACGACTGGAATTTTCCCTTGCCAGGAGGGCAGCAATGAAGAAGAGAACGGCTTCTCCACAAGGGTTGAACAAACTCAAAGTTGTGTTCTTGGGTTACCAAAAAGATTCACAAAGGATTGGCAATTGTGTGAATCAAAACATGAGGCTTGGGACTCAAAAATATGAAGACTAGAGTAATTTGGACTCTCAAAAACATCTTCTAAAGTCTTGCAAAACAACTCCCCCGAAGTTGGTATTTATAGGAAAAAATATGAAGAGTCCCACGTTCTTAAAACTCTAAAATTCTATCCAGCGTACAAAAAAAAAATAGCATTCTTTAAGGAATTTTCTCTATCTTCAAAAGGTCATAACTCCTTCACCGTAGCTCGGATTGAGGTGCCGTTTTTTCCAGTATCTTCGTTACGGCGAGCTCTTCAACTTTCCAGTTGACCAGACCTCCGAACTATGAATGTAAAATTACGAAAATGCCCTTGAACTCTCCTATCGTGCCTTTTTTCACTGTTTTGACTTCGCTTGCGTACCACTTGCATTAAGTCCCTAAAATCTTGGACCGTGAAGTCGTTGAGGCAGATGTGGGACATATTAATGAAGATGTTGAATGATTGATTCCCGGAATTCGGATTGAGGCCGTCGAGTGACATCTTGAGGTGACGTGCCAAATGTAGCGACGTACGACATACACAAATGAAACATGTTGGACATGAAAAAAATGTCCTTACAACCTTTTTCACCAAGAATTTTTTTTCCCCACGGTACACTTACTTCTCTAGCGGAATTCCCAAAATCAATTGGATACCCTCCCATTAATGTCTCCAAAGGACACCGCAAAAATCAAAAAAATTCCCCAGATAGGAAACATCCAAGCCTTGGATTAATTCCTCTTCTCAAGCGAAACCAAAAAATCAAAATAAAATCTTCTGCAAAATCCCTTGTAGAACGAAAAGATAAATTCCCCAGTAGAGTCTCCAAAGAAAAATACAACTTAAGCCCTCAGAATTGGCTTTGACCCGCAGAATTGGTCGCCTCAACCTTAAGCCCTTAGAATTGGCTTCGACTCGCAGAATTGGTCGCCTCACCCTTAAGCCCTTAGAATTGGCTTTAACTCGCAGAATTGGTCACCCATATTTAAGCCCTCAGAATTACCTTTGACCCACATAATTGGTCCCTACAACTTAGGTCCTCAGAATTGACATCGGCCCGTAGAATTGGTCACTACAACTTAAGACCTTATATTTGGCTTCAACCCACATAATTGGTCGCCACAACCTTAAGCCCTCAGAATTGGCATTGACCCGCAGAATTGGTCACCCCTACTTAAGCCCTCAGAATTGGCCTCAACCCATAAAATTGGTTGCTACAACTTAGGTCCTCAGAATTGGCGTCGACTCACAGAATTAGTCACTACAACTTAAGCCCTTTGAATTGTTTACCTCAACTTAAGCCCACAAAATTGGCTTCAGCCCACAGAATTGGTCATCTTTAATCAAGCCCTCGAAATTAGCTTCTACCCTCAGAATTGGCTTCGAAACTCATAATTGGTCATCCCTACTTAGGATCTCAGAATCGGCTTCAACCCTCAGAATTGGTCATCTCTCCTTAAGACCTCAAAATCATCTTCGACCCTCAAAATTGGTCATCTCTACTTAATCCCTCAGAATTGGTTTCGACCCGTAGACACTGTCATCTCTACTTAAGCCCTCAGAATTGGTGATCTCTACTTAAGCCTTTAGAATTGACTTTGACCCTCAGAATTGGTCATCTGTACTTAGGACCTCAGAATCGACTTCGACCCTCTGAATTGGTCACTCCCACCTCAAGCCCTCAGAATTGGCTTTGACCCGCATAATTGGTCACCTCTACTCAGGTCACCAGAATCAACCTCGACCCACAGAATCAGCCATCCCCAGTATTCCCTTTAGGTCCTCAGAATCGACTTCGACATGCTAAAACGGTCACCCTTGTTCCTTAGGTCCGCAGAATCGACCTCTTTCCTAAACATCACGTGGTGTATATTCGATGGCTTTCACTTTTTCCATACTTACCCATCGAGGGGCTCTGTAGACACCATATTCTAGAACCCCCTAAGTCTCTCCTTAGGTCCCTGGCACCTCCCCATTTCATTATAAATCCTAGGTCATACTCCTAGTACCGATTTAGAGGCCACCAGACGCTCCCGAGCCCCGATTTGACCTCATTCAACATCATCATCAAAGAAAAATATCTTTGAATCTTCTAAGGGCACTGAAACCCCATTGCAACGGTCCACCCCATGCGTGAAACGGCATCGCCGTTTGGAGAAACGATTCATTTTTCCCTAAAAACTGATCCGGAGGCCACCGGGTGTTATCGGGATCCGTTTGACCAAGGTTAGCTCTTCAGCTCGAATGATACTAAATGAATCTTAGAAGGGAACTTAATACCCTTTCCAACAGTCTACCCTATGCTTAATTCTGGCTTACAGTAGTGACGAACGACACATTTTACTCCGAAAGCTCACTGGGTGCTTCCGAGCCATGGTAGACCAAGGTAAACTTTCCAAACTAAGAGAAGCTCTTTTTAATTTCTAAGTACATTGCCTAAAATTTCCAACATTCCACCCCGTGCGTGATTCTGATTTACCATTGGAATGAACGATCCGTTTCCATCCGACGATCTCCTGTCCAAAGGACTAACGTGACATTCTGAGCCACATTTAACCCTAAGTCAACTCCCGATCCCGGGAGAAGTCCAAAGGACTCTTGAAGATATCAGAATTACCTTTCTAATGGTATACCCCATGCATGATTCGAATCAACGGATTATCTTCTACGATCATTTTATCAGGAAAAGATATACGAGATTGTCGATTGGCAGATCCATTTCCCTGCCTATTGGCAGTGTGCTTAGGGTTACCTATCGATTGGAAAGACTAGGGCTATGCCTATCGGCTCCCCCTTTACCCTATAAATAGAGGGCATAACCTCACTCCCAAGGCACACCTCATATCCATCAGCATCACTGATCTCAACAACATTCCCTCGAAATTAGCAAAGTTTCTTCTTATGAAATTCCATTTAGGCTTAAATTCCAATCCTTTCATACCCAATTTGGAAACATATCATTCTCTCTCTTCAAACATTCATCTCACATTCAAGGGAGTTCATCCAAGATCAAGCTCAAGCTCCAATTCTTCAAAGAATGTCCAAATTCTTCCCTTATCTCTTTAAATTTCTTATTTTTGCAATAAATACATTAAATTCATAATCTAGTTCTTGCTTTAGTTCATACACAGTAACATCATACATTTTTATTAGTTATATTGCACATACTTTACTTTCTATAAAAAAAGGGGGGGTTACGCCCATATATTCGAAACAGGATTATCCATCACACTTTTTCAAAACTAAAACACAATTTTCTACACACGCACATATAATAAAATCACATTCAAATCTATGGGATATACCCCACCCTTATGTCACATGAAGACTATGTGGACTTTGATGCCTTTATAGGATACGTAGGCATTTCGGATTAAAACTCAAGACTCGAGTCCAATTTTCCAATTTTTCAATTTTTCAATTTTCTAATTTTTTAATTTTTTAATTTTTCCGAATCCCCCATTTCCGCATTAATCATATTGTTGCATTATTATACATATTATCTTTGTAATATTCGTTAGTATTTTATCCAACATATATTATCATTTCACAATAAGGATCAATATCACGATAAATGCCTAAATCATATGTTATATAGAATATTTTGGTAACATTCCTATGTATGACCTCACTCTATCTCTTATATGGTATGAGTTGGGTGATTTCAATCTCCATTATATATACACGCACACACACTTCACAGAGAAATAAAGAAAAACAATAACACAAGCCCTTGAGAGACCAAGAGGGCGGGATGGGTTCCTAACACCTTCCCATTCCATAACTTAGCCCCTGAACCTTCGAGCTATTAGTTTCGTAATCATGATGTCACTCTCTCTAGGAGGAGACATGTTCTTTTGCCTATTTTGTGAAAAATAGACTGGAAACTCCATCTCTTTATATTAACCCCACACTGAAGACGGTCGAAGCGTTCCTAAGTTAGAAAGGGCTGGAGACCTTTAATCCCCTTTAATTACCATCCCCCTTTTGGGGAAGAAGGAGAGATGATGGGCATGCACACGATCAGGATGGCCACAGAGGCAAACATAGTTCTAAGCCTTTGGGCTACGCACATACTTAATGCACCCAAATGACCTTCCAATCCATTAATACACGACACATAGTGAGCCTCCCTAAGCTATATGTTCTGGTGCACACATGCAGATCTCGCTGGAATCGACAACGTGGGATCGCCCTCTGTGCGTAACCTCCCGTGATAGCCGACAACATAGGTATGTTCACACACATAACCAATCACATAATAGGTATTCACAAAACCTATATATACATATATTCAGTATAGGTATATACATAACCCATCATATGAATCCGTACGTAGTATTTATCTCTCTCTTGAATACTCAACGTACTAACAATTCTCACACAATGTTTTATTTGCATCTTTCTAGTATCACTCACTACCCGAAGGGTCACAACTATCGATTCGGGTTCCCCACTAATCGATTCGGCTACCCAGATTTTGCAAATTTCTTTTATTTATACCCTAAATTTGCAAATAAATAATCGGGAGACTTTTCTAATACTTTAAACTACAGGGAAGGACTTAGTGAGTTCTAGTAGACCTATGGTAAGGATTAAGGTTTAGCCAAATGAGAGAATTAAGGCAAGGACCTATTCAAGAATAATATGAAACTTATGGATTCACGAGAATTGAAATGGGTTATGGAGAGCACGAGTGGACACATCATCAAATAAGAGTATATTGGCAATTTCTAACGCAACTTACACATTAAATCCATACGAATCCTACTCGAGAATGGACACAACCCAATTTTTTACCAAAACCCCAGTTCATGTGTTCTTCATTCATACACATTCATTTTTCCAGATTTCTTTCATGGTAATCATCATACATACTCTGATTTCGTGCTATTTAAATATATGGATTCACTCTATATGCAATCCTATCCCAAATCATGAGTTCTATTCATTTAAATTCCAAGAATATCATTTAAATCATAGACTTTAAAACCCTTCACTACAAGGGTATTATAACATACTTAAAACAATACAAGATAAATACTTTCCTTGATATAGTAGGTATTATTTTTTTAATATGATGATGATGTTCTTACCTTGCTCCGATCTCAATTTCGGTAGCATCGGTGATAACAATTGGTGTGGAATAGCCTATGTTCTTCTCATGGCCTCCCCTCTCTCAAGATTGTTGTAACCCTATCCTATCTATCAAAGGGGCTGATATAATCCTTTAATTTTTGGGTTTCTCTTTACCTAAGTCTACCAAATGACCAAAACACCCTCTTATGGTGTCGGGTTGGTCTGAAATTGAACTGGAACCCAATCTATACACCCAAGTATACTATTTTTACTATTTCGACCCATTCGGAATCAACCGTGACCTCGAAATCACTATTCAAGTCACTCTAAAATAATTTCTTATCTCGGCCTCATATAATCTACATACGATGCCTGGTTAAGATGTAACACCATCACGCCACTATCACTCGTTATGACGTAAAATAATTATTTATTATTTAAATCAGCGTATAATATTTAATTATATCATGCGTGCAATTTAAAATAATCGAATGAATCAAATTTTAAATACTCATAAATACGGGGTGTTATAGTGTCAACATTCTACCCCATTCCACCTGCAAGAAGCTTCATTTTGTTGATCTTAAGCCCACCAAAAGTACTCTCTAACTTGCGGATCATTCTGTGAGGATAACTCGTGGGGTTGAGGACGGGATCGTCCAAGTTGACACTTTCTACTTCCCCATAGATTTTGTCATTTGGGACACGGATCCCTCCTCCTCAGTTAGTCATCATGTTCCCATTATTTTTGGCTACCCATTTTTAGCTACGTCTAACTCGTTGATTAACACACGTAATGGGCAAATAAAACTCATGTTCGAGAACTTGCCACTCAAAAAGAATATCTTCATCATCACTAAGAAAGTGGGTGATGAAGGCAATTTACACGAATCGGATATTATCGAGGAGGTAGTACACGAATGACTTGAGGGTAATCATTTAGAGGATCCATGTGAGAAGTGCTTAGTGACGACTATCGAGAGCGAGAGAGAGCGTAGATGAGAGCGAGAGCGAGCGAGAGAGAGAGAAAGATAGAGAGAGTGTGTAAACGAGATCAAGAGAAAGCACGCTAATGAGATTGAGAATGAGTAACGCAAATAAGATTGAGAATGAGTATTCGGATATTGAGCGTGAGAGAGAGTAGGAGATATGAGCTTAGAAAATTTTGAGAGAGAATTACGGTCGGTGGATGAGAACCTCAATGTTGAAGTCCAATCACTATTGGATTCTTTTTGTCACTTAGAAGAGAGAGACTGGAAAGATAGGATAAATCAATTCCTTCTTTGTGACCATCCACCCATGCCACTTGAGTTCTCGGATGCAATCGAGGACATGACTAGAGTTTCGTCCGATTAAGAGCCCAATCCATGCACTCTGAAGTTTAGGGGAAATCTAGGTCATTCAAAATTTCACTATAATAGACCCTCCAATTCGGCCTATTTATTCTACAAGGTGGTTGGTAACCAAGATGATTTCACCCACGTCATTCATCATATGCCTACGGGTATCCAATTTTTCTATTGGGTCAATTCCCAATTGTTCTAGTTTTTTATCAATGATTTGAGGGAGATGGATATGGGTTTATCGAACCTCGTACATGGGGTTGGGTAAGTTTTAGGAGATAGAGAGGTCATCTCACCCCTGACGCATATGGGGTGATTTTTTGTTGTATTTTTAAGTCATGTATTGGTGTTATATAGTGTCTTATTGCATTTAAAATTTTGCTTTTTTCTATTTCACACTCTTTCTTTTCTTATTTAAATTTTAGTCCTTTTGATTGGGGATAATGCAAAAGTCTAGTTACGGGGTACACGTGTGTTTTTAAACTTCACAAATTTTAAAATGCCAAAAATAATTGAAAAATGTCAAAAACTTCAAAAAAAATTGAAAATTTCCAAAAAATTAAAATTTTTAAAAAAACTCAAAAATATTTTTCTTCAAAAAAAAAATTTGGAATTTAAAATCTTCAAAAATATCACTAAATTTTTGTTTGAAATATCAATTTGTAAAAATCTAATGCACTAAGTCGAAATTGACTAAAAATGAAAATTGAGCGAAAATTGACGACTTAATGAATAAGTATGGAGATTTTTAACCCGATGAGATTTTGAGCCTATCAATTTTTTTGAGTAATTAAATCAATCCGAGTTAAAATTAACTCAAACGTTCTTTTCAGTGTTAAAAAGTTGATGATGATTTCTAAATCGTTAATTGATCGGTTATGAAAAATGTGTGAAATATTGTTTGAAAACGCGCTAAAAATGTCTCATAATTAAAATTCATCTCGAGACGAATATAGTAATATAATTAGTAATTCAGATAAATGAAGTTAGTCCATCATTTATTTACCCAAAAATATTAGCCATAAAAAATTGTAAAAATATTCTTTTACAAGCCAATTAGAGCCCAAAAATTGATATCACCTATCATTTGTTAACCCGAAAAACCTTATTTTCCCGGAGCTGTGAAAATTGGAAAATTCATCAATTAAGTCCATATGGAACATAGAAGGGCGCAAGAAAAATAGAAAAAAAATGCTCAAATAAAAATAGAAAGAAAAAAATAGAAAAATATGAAAAATATAAGGAAAAGAAGAAGAAATTGAGTAAAAGCCCAAAAAAGTGCCAACAGACATCGTAAGAAAATTTTCCAACTCTGAATTTTCCAATATTTCTATTATTATCCAAAACACCTAATCAGAAAAAGTCCTAACCGAGTCCGAATAGCAAAATTAATTACCGCGTGAAAAGCTAAAATAAGAAAAGATAATAAATAGACAAAGCGGCGCGAATAAAGATGATGTTTTTCGTTTTCCAATGACCGTAAGTTGTTCATGAGATTTTTTCACCCAAATATGACCATATTTCAATTTGTGTGCATGAACTCATTTCCATTACATTTACTTTTAATATCACGCACACCGAGAGAAAATAGTCCTAATTCGAGTGATTCGTTTGTGATTGTATTAAGTGAGAAATTGAATCAAAGCGAATTTTGAAAAAGTAACATAATGATCGATCAGTGGAAGTTACCGGTTTAATTTTCGGCTTCGCACATACACATTATGAATTGAGATTATCAGATAAAAATTTGAAGTGATAATTTTTTGGAATGTAAATTACACAGTTTTTTTTAATTATTTTGATATTTTCTTTGAGTCGTCCTAAAACAAATTTTGAAGAAAAATTCACTTCAAACCCTCACAAGACACCACTCGTCCTACCAGGGTAACCTAGGGGTTTAATGGCTTATTGCATACGCTAAATGCAATCGCTTGCCCACAAAAGAGGTATTCTATCCCATTAGTTGTTTAGAAGTCCATTTATATTAATACTCTTAGTCTTTTACATTTTTTGGACCGAGCAACGTTTTAAGTTAGGGGGATTTGATTAGGCATAAATATTCATATTTATCCCCTTAATTTCGATATTTTTAAGGTCCCATGCAGTGCACTTAGCTCGAATTTATATTATATTTATGACATTAACCCTTTTGGTGAGTATGTAGTGTTTTGTTTATTTCACTATTGTTTTACAGGTAATTAGTCCAAGTGGATGCGAGAGAAAGCCAAAACAGTGAGAAATTCAAAAGAAAAGGAAGTCAAGGGCATTATTATAATTTTTTTAATCATAACCCTGGATGGAGATAAATAAAAAGTTGAATATCTTGAAATCATAAGAATACTGGAAGAAAAGGTACCCCAATTAGAGCTATGGTGAAGTAGTTATGAGCATTTGTAGTTGAGATGAGAATCCTGGGGTAAAAAGTGCAAATAAGAGGAAAACCGACTAAAACAAGGCACTTGAGCGGAGCCTAGAACCCAATCGGTTCGGGTCCTAGGTCGAAGAGGTTTGACAAGCAAATGGGTTCGGCCATGAGGGGAAAATGGGTTTGGGTTGGCTATTAGTAATGTACTAGAATTGTGACAAATTTTGTCATGGTCCAAAACCGTGACCAATCCTAAAGCAGAATTTTTAACTTGGACTTATCATTTAGCCAAAAGAGTTTTTGAGTTTAGGGGCTCTTCTAAACGACTTCTAACCTATATATTTAGTCATTAGGTTTATTTTATCATAGTTTTAATTCAATGTAAAGCTACTAATCAAAGAATAACATCTAGGAGAACATTTTACATGTTTCGCATCATAAATTCAACAGTCATTTAAGGTTTGCCCCCATTTAATTCCTGATACTGAGTCTAGTCCCCACGAATTGACTTTCTTAAGGTTTGGCCCCCATTTCTAATAGTTCGTCTAAACTATCATTAACCCACATGGTTATTACTAATTATATCCCTACTTTAATATGTAAACCCAATCATTGTCCTTTACAGCTGTACAACATTTCTGAGTGCTCTTCTCTCTCTTTACAACGAAGGGTGATTTCTCTTCACATACAATACTGATTTCTCTCCTTACAATAATAAATCACCGTTATAAATCTAGAGTTTCACTCAATTTCATGGTATTCATCACAATAAATAAAGGTTACTCTTATATTTAAGCTTTTTTTTAAATTTATTTTACCATATTTGTGATGTAAATGTAGAAAAAATTTGTGTTTCTTGTAATTTCATATGGTATCATCACACTAAACAGGTGTTCGAACGTTTTTGTCGCATGCATATAGGTTTTGTGTGTTGGTGTGGTACTTAATTGAAATTTTATCTATTTTTTATCTTGTATAAGTGCTTAAGTTTTGTAGATGCCTTTACTTGGGAAAAAGACATTTGTGGTCCATTATGGGGGGTTTTGGGATGATGAAAGGTTCACATAACTAGGTTATCAGACTTTTAAATTAGTTGATGTGGATGGGGATGAACTTTGCTTTATTGATTTGGTAAATGGCATGGAAGACTTGTCTGGGCTCAAGGATTTCAACATAGATTGTATGAATGAGGGGACATAAAACCTATTTTGAGAGACAACGACTTGATGATAATGTGGGACCTTATTTCACCTATGAATGGAAGTTTTCACCTTTACCTTACTTCCAAACCCCAACAACCCACTCAAAAAAACCCTACCATAACCATCCACTTAGCCCCAAACCCACAACAAGCCACTCAAAAAAACCTTACCAAAAAAACCAGTCAGTTCGAAACCCAAAACAACCTAGAAGGTACCCTAGGTTTACTAAGTAAAAGCCATTTAAAGCCACTTATACAGAGACTGGTGTCATTTCTAGTAGTGGTGAAGCTATTCGGGGTTTCCTAAATTTACTTGAGAATCCTATAGAACCACCAGTGCTTGAGACCTCATTTGAGACCACAAATTTTATACCAATGGTCGATGATCCATTTGAGACCACACATGAGGCAGCAGTAGTTGATGATCCATTTGAGAATACACAGGAAGCAACAGTGGTTGATGATCCAAATGAAGCACCATGCAACATGGGTCAATTTGATGATTTGGCTGCAGAAGAAGTATATAACAGTCTTACTAAAGATAGTGAAGATAGTTTGTACATTAAGAGTCATACTAAGGAATCTAGTGGTGATGATAGTGTGGAATTGGCTTCAAAGGATGTTAAGGGTATGGAATCAGAGCATTCAACTAAGCAGTGTATAGAGAGAGGCATTGGGTTAATGCATTCTAAATTCAATGAATTCATTTATCATACTCAAAATGTGTATGATAGCGAAGATGTTGGTTCTAATATGGATGAATTTATAGATTTGCATGCAAAGATGTTATGGCCATCTTGTACAAAAGAAGGATAGAAGCAGAAGCTATGCAACACACTAAACTAATACCTAGGGTGGAGAAAATTTTGAAAAAACATAAGAAATACTATAACAAAAATAAAACCCAAGGTTCCAATGACTTTCTGTATGTTGTTCTCAATAGGCAAGAGAAAACATAGACCTTATATCTTCAAAATAAGGCTTGCGTGTGTAGGGAATGGTAAATGTCGGACATCCCATGTGTGCATGCCACAATAGTTATACTACCAAAGAGGGATCCATGGGATATGTAGGTTCATATTTAATTGCATATGATTTCATGGGAAAGTTAAATTTATTGATTACATATTTTGTCTTTCATTGTAGGTATTACAACCAACTGTTTACTGTGCAAGCTTACAAGGCTACATATGTAGGTTACGTTCACCCAACAGATGATCCAAGATCTTGGCCACAGCTTGAGCATAAAGTGGAACCACGCCCACTGACAAGGCCTCCTGGAACACCAAGGACTCACAGGAGAAGGGGAAAAGATGAGGGACCAGTTACACCAAGAAGGAAGTCTAAGAAATGTGTAAAATGTGAGGAATATGGGCAAAATAAAAAGACTTGCAAGGGAAATCCTTCAACTGATGCAAGAGTAAGGAAAGTGAAACCAAGATTTGAAAAAGAGGTACCAAGTAACCAACCACAAGATCATGGATCCCAAGTTACAATTCAAGGATCTCAGGTTACAAAGCCTCAATTGGTCATCCCTCCAATTCCAAAGCCTAAGAAGACTAGACTTGGTCTTAGAGGAGGCACAAAAAATAACAAAACAATTCCACCACATGACAACTAAGTTGTTATCAACTTATTTTGGCTTTTAACTTGTTTTGGACGGTGTTATCTACTTTTGGATGCTAATTGGATGTATTTAAGTTGTTATATAATGTGGAGGTTAACTGGATGTACTTTTGGATGCAAAGTTGTTAATGAATGTTATTGGATGTTGACTTGTTTTTGTTGTCTACAATGTGTTGGATATACAATTAAATACAAAAGTTAAAATGAAACATCTAAATATCATTAAAACCATATCCTTACATAAATTATGAAATCAACCATTAAAATTGACACTAGTTTTAAAACCGTTACATAAATCATCTAAAGTCACTTCCAACTTAACTTTAAAATTCATATGTGGATGTTTCTCTTTAGCGGTGTCAAGCCACTCAAAACTACCACAATTAGCACATTTGATATTGTTTTTCGTAACTCCATTCTTTCCTAGATGTCCATAAATTTCTTGGTGTCTTGCAACCATTTGGACACTTCATATTCTTCCACGGATAATGTTTCACCCAATGCCCTTCTTCTCCACATTGAAAACATACGTCTTTCTTCACATCATGTTGAGTTTGAATTTTTGGCAATGACGGACAAAATTTGGCTACATGACCACTTTCATCACAAATTTGGCATACTACTTGGAAAAATTAAAATAAATTACGCATAAATAATTGAAATCAATAAATTATAAAAATTAGGAAAAAAAATATTAAGGAATATTAAGGAAATTACATTGGAGGATGAAGTTGATCCTCCCCCCATTTTGGTGACAAAATGAATAGCAGCGTGGGGCTTAAATAGAAGGGATGGATAACTGCCTGTAATGCGCAGTAGTAATTAGGGGCAATTTGGGGATAAAAGTAAAAAAAATCATGTTGGTTAACGACAGTTTCGACGAACTGTTAGATATGGGGACCGAACTTTAAGAAAGTCAATTTGTGGGGGTTAGAGTTAGTATCGGGAATTAAATGGGGGCCAAATCTTAAATGACCATAAATTCACTACAAGATCATATCTTATTTTCGATTTTTCTTCTTCTTGCATGATTATGTTCTTCAACCTTGGTAACCTTAATTTCTAGCACCTTCACTATTATTTCATTACATTTTCATGCTTGCTAATGGATTCTTGCGTAGTTAATACAATCATGTCTGGGTAGATTCAGAGAGTTGGGAACATGAACCTAACCTAGGTTTTTGACGTTAGATACAAATTTCGATGTGATTGTCTATTTAATTGTTAAGGTTTGATTTTTTGTTGAAACTAATATTTTAAATCTCTTAACTCAGTTTGTTGTAGGCAACCGTAGTATTTTATAATGTGATATACGTGTCACTAGTTTTGTCATTCACTTTAATTAATTTGTTGAATAGATGTTGTGCGAATTTACACCCACATATATTTAGTACTTTCGGTTAATTAACGTTCTTTGTTTCATTAAATATATAATTGTCAAGAATTTTATACTTGGCAGAGTTACCTACAGTTCGGGGGATTGGATCCTGATTTTAACTTTCCCAATAGTTCTTATAAAATCAAAATTTCAGTTTATTTCTCTCTCAAATATAATTGAACTTACTAGTTTAAGCTTCGTAGTTAATTAGTAACCTTTCCAAAACAAAATCATTTTTATTTTTTCATTTCGAGAGTCGATAACTAGATTTTGGAAGTCGACCCTATTGTTGTCGTCAAAACGTTTTTAACCCTATTCCCTGAGGATTGGACCCCGACTTATCGAGTATATTAATTGAGCGATCGACTTGCACTTGAGCTGTAGGTACACACGTATCATACACATTTTGCGTCGCCTCACAAGCACTGGACGACTTCCTCACGTAGTCCGATACTAATGCCATCCAATCCTGAATATCCCTCTACTAGGTTATCAGCATGCAGATAAACTGCAAAAAGAACCAAATCACCAAAATCAGAGCAAGTCAGTAAAGAAAAAAAGAAAACAGGAAAAAGAAAAGATGGTTAGACTTCTCCCCGAAGAGCCTCCTCCAGAAGACTCGCAAACCCATCTATAATCGTATGAGGCACCGATATCACATCCCTACTGTGCATCTGAATGCGATAGAAAGGAGTGGAAATATAAGGAAACATAACATCCTCCCCTCGGTACTATAGGTCGATGTCGCCGGTACGCTAGTACCTCTACTTGATCCCACTGCATGTGGAGGCATGTTCTCCACATCATATATGCACGATAGCATCATCCTACAATTTACTAAGTCCATGTAGTCCTAACTCGTCGTCATATCAGTATAATGCGTGTATGTTTCACCCTCCATCATCGCCTCCCTAACATCGATAGTCATCTCCTTTACTCACGTCATATACTCAGGGGGAATCGATGGTGGGACCTATACCTCACCCTCAATAATCTTTTGCACCACTCTCTCTATAAGGTCCCAAACGTACCCAAACTCGTGTGCCAGCAGTCTCCTCATCTACGCATGCATACCCGTAACTCCAGCAGCCTCCAAAGATAGGTGTCAGGGGTAGAAGGTGATCTATTGTAGCAGAAAATAGTCAGTAGTATACCCAGAAGCAAAGTTCTAAATACTCAGAAAAGATAAGGATAAAAAGGCTAACATGGTTGGTCATCAGGGCATTCAGCAGCACCCGCACATCCTTAAGAGAAAGGATTAGTTCGAATGATTATTCGACTTCCCCCATATGTACATCCTGTAGAAGTCTCCTAGCTCACTTGCCTTCAAGGAAACCAATCTAACATTATGCCCTATCACCTCATAAAACCATGTCTTCAAAAGGCAACATTAAAAATTCAAATGAAAGAAAGCGAGAAGATAACAAGAAAGTAAGAGGAGATTAAAATTAATGATTACCTCTAAAAGATTCGTGGGTCCTGTAAAAGTTTATCGATATCATCGACTAAAAAAATCCAAAGAAGCATAAAGGGAAGCAAGTGTGAAGCTCCCCCAATCATATAAATGGATCTCTAAAATGACCGTAAAAAATGACAGAAACTGCAGATGGATAACATCATCGCTCATCGCCACTACAAATCTCACCAACAAAAGCAAAATGAATATTCGGGCTGCCAACCTCATCTGTTTTTCGTCAGTCTCGTCAATCAACCTGGATAACAAAGTCTCCTTCTGAATGGATATTCATATAGAATCCCTTGATACCATTCTCCCTATATCCCCCAAAGTAGCCCGCACAACCACTTTTGTACATACTCCAAACCTATCAACTGCTGAATAACTAGTGTAGTGACAGTCATCTGACCCACTCCTAAGTGAAATATGTTGGTCGTGTCCCACTATCTCTCATGCAGTGCACATAATACCTCCGTAGAGCATGACGTCTCATACAAAGCCCCCGCTAATAGGCAAAACCTAGTAGACCGCACCATCCATCGAACCGTAGCAAGAAGACTGTCCTAAACCTCCTTTATCTCGATTGACCCCCGAGATCAAATGCTTAAAGAGGCTATGTCAACCTGTATAGAAATAAAGAAAAACCCTTCACTATCCTAGGGATAAAAAGAAAAAGAGGAAGGAAGGAGACCAAAAAGACAAGCACTTACATAGCCATTAGTATTCTTCACCCTCAGAGAATGGTGAAGTTCCAGCTCACACAGCAGAACCCTCTCATTCAGCACCGGCTCGAAGTTATCATACACATTCTCGTTACCCAATGCCAGTGATATAGAAGCCCACCATTCCAAACTCTGCGAGTCATCAACGCTCATCCAGTTGGTATTGTTATTAGAAGTACCCTCCATGAGTTCTTGTGAATAAAATAGGATCAAAATTGACTTTTAGAGAGATAAAGCAAGGGATTCAGTCACTTGAAAGTGTGAAAAAATGAATAGGGTTACCCCCTTTTTATAGGAGGCTAAGGGGGATGTCGATCCGTAGTCCCATGACCTTGCCGATCGGTAGTGACATTTACCCTTCTCGATAAATCCAGGTGTTCATTCCCTCTACTGATAGGAACCTCCCCTTCCTTACCTATTGGTAGCCCTTTCAAAATTCTGTTATAAAAATGCCAAAAAAATCCAATAATTGCTAAAAAAAATCACAAAAATTTCCAAAAAATCCCCATAAAGTCAAGAGTGTCATTACTCCGAAAAAACCCATTTTTGAGCACCAAACCAGTTACAAACTCCTCGTTAATCCCTAGCAGGATCATAAGCAGATGCATCGACACTCACTCTCATCACCATCATACTCCCCCGCGGAACCAAAATCCAAAAATATGCCTACATCCACGATAATCTACACCTTCCCTGGCGAATCCCCCATTTAAAAAAATGCTCCTCGTAAACAAAGCCTTAGGTATGCAAAATCGACCTCGATTTACTGAATCGATCTGAATCATCCTTGATTCATGAATCAAGCATGCCAAATATGAGCTCTGCAGAATAAACCTCAACCCGCTGAATCGGTCATTTCAAACCTTAGGTCTGCAGAATCGACCTTGACCTACTAAATCGGTCAGTTTAATCCTTAGATCCTCAGAATCAACCTCAACCCGCTGAATTGGTCATTTCAAACCTTAGGTCCACAGAATCGACCTCCACTCACTGAATCGGTTATTTTAATCCTTAGGTCTGTAGAATCGACCTTGACCTACTGACTCAGTTATTTTAAACCTTAGGTCCATAAAATCGACCTCGACTCGCTGAATCGGTCATTTCAAATCTTAGGATCGCAAAATTGACCTTGACCCTCGAAATTGGTCATCTTAACTCTTTAAGTCTACAAAATCGACCTCGACCATCTGAATCGATCGTCTCAACTCCTTAGGTCCGTATAATTTACCCTGACCCTCTAAATTGATCATCTCAAACCTTAGGTCCACAGAATTGACCCGTCCCTCTGAATCGGTCATCTCAACACCTTAGGTCCGTAGAATCGATCTAGACCTCCTGAATCGATCATCTTTATTCTTTAGGTTTGCAGAGTCATTCTTGATCCTCTGAATCAATCATCTCAACTCTTTAGGTTCGCAGAATCGAGCTCGACCCTCTTAATTGGTCATCTCCATCCCTTAGGTCTCCATAATTGACTTCAACCCTTTAACCAATCATCTTTTATAAGGTGTTTATTTTTCGATGACCTTCGCTTATTCCGATCTCACCCGTCAAGGGGCTCTGTAGACACCCCATCATAGTACCCACTAAGTACCTCCTTAGGTCCCTAGCACTTCTCCTTCCTTCGTAAACCCTAGCTAATACTTTGAGACCTGATCTAAAGGCCACCGAGCACTTCCAGGCCCTGTTTGACCTCGATCAACGATTCGACCAGAGAGAAGCTCAATGGTTTTCATTTTATGCCTCCAGTTTTGAAAAAATCCATTGCCTATCGACAAACTGTACTTTCCTTGCCCAGTAAGGAAGAGGCTATGCCAATAGGCAAACCAGGGGCCATGCCGATTGGCAACACATGAACCTTAATTTGTTATTATTTAAGGAGGCCATGGCCTCATTCCCAAGGACCCCTTTCTCAGCAATAAAAAACATTCTCTCAAAATCAGTTCGCCGTTATTCCCAAAAAATCCAATTTTTCAAAATTCCTTTCGTTTCCCCTACCTCACTTTCATACCACCTTTGATCACTCACCTCATCCTTAGTTCACCATCATTCCGCACCATAATAAAACCAACCTATTCTCCTCCAAAAGTCAATAGCAAAGTCTTCTAGGAGGTCCATTCATACTCCTTTCTAATTTATCTATTTAGCATTGTTTACCCACTTTATTTACATTTTTGATATCTTTTAGTCTTGCACCATTATCTCACATTAAGTAATATATATTTTTAGTGTTAGTATTCACATAACATATTTTCATAACTCTAAAAAAAAGAGGGTTTACTTGTAAACTCCAAAAGTAAGATTTCCTCATTTTTTGCACTTCTACACTTGTGCATGCCTTCTTAAAAAACAATTAAAGAGGAGTTTTAAATTTGGGTTTATGGGTTAAAGCCCACCCTTATGACATAATGAACTATCTGGACATTGATGCCCTTTGGTTCACGTAGGCATCTCGATCCAATTTCGGGATTCGAGTCCTATTTCCTATTTTCTCCTTTTACACTTTCTTATATTTATTATTATTTATGAGTAATGAACTCCTAGATATTTGTCTTCCTTTCGACATACACATTCACTTATCCATAATGACTTGTGATTCGGCAGACACTCACATTATATTTATTTTTATGTCATTTCTTCGGTACACTCCTTTGGATGATTTCGCTCCGTCTTTCCCATGACGTGAGTTGGATGGTTTCCTCCTCCCTCTATTCACACCGCACACGTGTGCATATCACATTTTAAAGAGAAGGGAAAATATCATCATAGCCCATGAGAGACCGAAAGGGTGGTATGGGTGCCTATCACCTTTTTAATTCATAACATAGTCCCAGGACCCTCGATTCATTTGTTTTCATATACATCAGTATGTCCTTGATGTCGTTCTCTCAAGATGGCTACATTTCTTTTTCCTATTTTGAGTAAAATAGGATGGCGACTCAATTTCTTCGTGTTTATACCCTTTTGATGACGGTCAATTTATATCTGAGGCACTCCATGAAGATATCAGCGCGAGTGGCAAAAAGAGGACTCCTATATCCTCGAATCAACTGCACTCATTGGGAGAGAGGGACTTCTCCGGTTTTCCCTCCCGACCCAATTTTGGAGTCGGCCCGCCCCAGAGGAATTCGAAGTGGATAGCCACTTGAATCACACCAACCTGAGGGAAGTAGCCTTATAGATGTAGAGAATCCATGGCCTTGAATGCTCCAAATGAAGTTAGGACAAGAGGTTGTGACCTTACTCCCATTAGCCATAGTAATCCCCATATTGCTTTCGGGCCGAATTACACCCCATGTTCTTCTTGTCGCCTCTAGATCCAAGTAATTATGGGTACTTACAATATCCACTAAAATGTGAATGTCTTTATTGTTAATTTTCCCTTTGAATCTTAGTGTTTTGGGGGTATAACTTCCAAAAATTTCATGAAGAGAAATTGACATTTCAACTTTTTCTTGGGACTTTTTAGGTTCAATGTTCTCTTTTGGGATATCGTAAAAATATTCATTTCCTTGTCTTTCTTCCTCATTAGTCATCAAGAGGTATAATTTCTTCCTAGCACATATGTTCCCTAGATGGTAGACTTCATCATAGTTGTAGCATAAATTTTGTTCTCTTCTCACTTGCATTTTTTTGGGTGTCAACTTCTTAATGTTGAATGTGGTATTATTTTTGTAGCCTTGTTTTTTTTTTCCTCCATGGTGAGGGAGATAATTGTTTCAGTTCTTATTGTTGCTAGTTTTGGGGTAAGTTGTTTTTGAGGTTAGAAAATTTTATGGGGGGTTAGAGGTTTTAGTGGGATAAGGGGCAGTATATGAACCGAAATTACAGTACTTTCTCATAACTCTATTCTTCTTGACAATGACATCCAATGAAGATTCTTGCAATCTTACAAGACTAGTGCCCTTAGCAAGAGTTCTTGGTTGAAGCATTTGAACATTGAAATTTATTTCTTCTTTTAATGCTCTTATAAAACTTTCCACAAATTACACCTTCATTAATCCTCTATGTTTAGACAAAACTGTAGGCCGCAACTACTCGAATTTATCATGATTTGCAGCCACAGTGGTGGTCTATTGAAGTTTTTTGAATTCTCCTATAATATTCTCATACCCTTGGGTTGAGAACCTTTCACTGACTGCTTCTGCAAATTATCTCCAATATACACCATCTATGTTTTCTTGAAGATTAGTCATGGTGACCTTTAGAGCTTCAACATCTATTTTAACAAATTATGTATCATTTCTTGAATTTGTAGCATTATTTTGCCTGCTCATATTAACGAAACATCGGGTGTTACTCTGATACCAAATTTGTCATGCTCAGACGTGGATCATATGTTATTTCAAACAATTCGTCAAACTGGAGGATTAAGAGAGAATAAATAATAAAAGAGATAAGAGAGAAAAAAAAGTCATATATAAAAAGAGATGAAAGACATAATTTGTATTTGTATTCCTCTTCATATAAATTCTTTCTATTACTATTTATACAATAGTCTGAACAATTACACAAATTATCCTTCTAACTAAATAATCTCAGTTATGAGGCAACCAATAATAGTGCATATGCTAACTAAAATCACTCGTCCGTTTATAACATGAAATAATTGTTGATTGTTGCTAACTAACTTCTGTTGATTGTTTCTTCTTTACAAGCTCGGGACAGTTGGGCATAACATTTCCCAACAACCATGAAAGATTTTTAAGTAAGCTTCCCCAAATCTAAAGATTTTCTGTTGAAACTTTAGAAAAATATTGAAAATTCAAATAAATTATAAGAATATTACAAAAAATGGGTTAACATGGTCTCCAAAAATGGGTTACAACCTACAAACAATTTTAGGGAATTTATAAAAAAAAATATGGGTTAATACTAACACATTTGAGTGAAAGTACCATACATTCTAAATACGATTTACATCTAAAACTTGATAAAGATAGATTATAGGCTCGCTAACTTAAGGGGAAAAACTACAATGATTAAGAGAGAAAAAATGTCGTAAACCAAAACAACAAGAACACAATAGAAAATACACAAACCCGCCGCAAAAAATTCTATAAAACAAAACACACGCACATAGAGATAGATACTTGGAAACAAAATGCGCCAAAATGTACCCTAGAGTTAACCCCATAAAAAACATAAATGAAAATTTTGTTTTCTACTATGTCTAAAAAAAGTGACATCTAAATTCGAGACGTCCGAATAAATAGTGACTCTTAATTTAGGATGAATAATTTAAGTAATATCCAGAGGTGATACCAAGAACAAAAAGAAAACCTGCTTAGTACACGTCCATATTTTTTATGTATATAATTTACCCCGGTGGAGCTGGGATTTTATAACAAAAAAGATAAATAGTGGATGCGTTTATTAATAACACCTCTTTATGCGTATACTGAGTAGTTATTTCCTAAAAGTTTATAGCCAATTTCTTGTTATATATGCCCGATGGCGCTATTTTTATTTATTTCTTATTATATAGCCACATCCCGTTCCTAAAACACTAATCTTACTTTGGAAGTGCAGTCTCATGTTGTCTGTGTCCTATAAAATACCAAGTTAGTCTTAATTATATTTGGAGGAAATTAGGGTACAAAATTTTGTATTTTGTTTTGATAATTTCATTACAAATGAACACTATCATTGATAAAAAATATGTTTTTGTAACAAAAATGGAATCAGAAAATGCAATCACAGTTCCACCACCTACCGTGAAAATTCCACCTACCGTGAATGTGACACATGCACCTGTTGTTGCCCCCGTAACCATGCCACATGGGGAGAAATTGAAAAAATTATCGGGGCTGATTTCAAACGTTGGTAAGGATAGATATACTTTTACCTCATTGGCAAGGTTCGTGTATGATGATTGTTCACCTTTGAAAGAAGGAGATGAGACTGAAAAAGTTGTTGTTGTTGAAGCATGGAAACATTCTGATTATCTGTGCCGTAACTACATCCTGACGTACTTGGACAAAACATTGTACAACGTGTACAACACTATGAAAACCGCAAAATAATTATGGAATTCTTTGGAGAAGAAATGCAAAAGTGAAGATGGTGGTATTAAGAAATTCATCGTGGGCCATTTTCTAGACTTCAAAATGGTTGAATCCAAGTTGGTTATTGCACAAGTTCAAGAACTTCAGGTTATTCTTTATGACATGCTGAAGGAATGTGAGTTAGTGACACTTTTCAAGGGGTGGAGATAATTGAAAAATTGTCTCCATCTTGGAATTTGTTCAAAAACTATCTCAAGCACAAAAGCAAGGAGATGAATGTTGAAGAATTGGTAGTTCGACTACGGATTGAAAAAGACAACCGTGAATCTCAAAAGAAAAGTGGGAAGAACATCATGGAGTCCAAGGCTCATGTGGTTGAAGGTCCTAAATCCAAACGTAAGCGTGATGGGGAAGGAACATCTAAGCAAAGAAAGAAGTTGAAAGGCAAATACTGCAATTGCGGCAAGCCATGACATCGCTCAAGTGAGTGTCACAAACCAAAGAACGCAAAAAAGAACAATGCTCAAGCAAATGTGACGGAGGGTGAGAACATTTCTGATGGAATCGCATATATGAATCTTTCTGCTATTGTCTCTGAATGCAATTTGGTAGGAAATACCAAGGAATGATGGGTGGATACTAGGGCTACACGCCAAATTTTTGCAAACAAATGGATGTTCACTAATTATAGTGCTTTGGAAAATGAGGAGACTCTCTTTATGGGAAACTCTTCGAGTTCTAAGGTCATGGGAGAAGGAAAGATTATTTTAAATATGACTTTGAGAAAGGAGTTGACTCTTAATAATGTGTTTCACATGCCTGACATTCGTAAGAATCTGATATCTTGATCGCTTCTAAGCAAAAATGGGTTTAAACTAGTGTTTGTTTATGATAAGTTTGTATTGTCTAAAAATGATGTGTATGTGGGAAAGGGCTACCTATTTGAGGGGCTCTTTAAAATGAATGTAATGACTGTGATGACTAAGGCATCCCGTATGAATGAAATTTCTAGTTCTACTTATATGATTGAGTCATCTAATATTTAGCATGCTAGATTAGGACATGTTAATTTTGATACCTTGCGTAGATTAATTAACTCGGAATTTTTGCCAAAATTTAATATTGATAAAAATCATAAATGTGACATTTGTGTGGAATCAAAATTAGCTAGATTACCTTTTCATTCTATTGAAAGGATAACCGAACCACTAGATTTAATTCACACGAATATTTGTGATTTAAAATTTGTACAAACTAGAGGTGGAAAAAAGTATTTTATTACTTTTATTGAAGTTTGCACAAAATATTGCTATGTATATTTATTACATAGTAAATATGGGACTATTAATGCATTTAAACATTATAAGAATGAAGTTGAGAATCAATTAAGCAAAAAGATAAAGGATATTAGGAGTGATAAAGGAGGTGAATACGAATATCTGTTTGAGGATTTTTTTTTTTGAAAATTGTAATTATTCATCAAACCACCGCTCCTTATTCTCCTCAATCGAATGGCATTGCTGAGCGCAAAAATCGTACATTGAAGGAAATGATGAACTCTATGTTAATAAGTTCAGGAGCTCCACCAAACTTGTAGGGGGAAGCCTTATTATCTGCTAATTATATTCATAACAATGTACCATACAATAAAACTCATAAGACACCTTATAAGTTATGGAAAGGTTGAAAACCTTGCTATAAATATTTACGAATGTGGGGGTGCTTAGCCAAAGTGATGGTTCCTAAACCTAAAAAGGTAAAAATAGGAACAAAAACCATTGACTATGTATTCATTGGTTATGCTACTAATAGCAGTGCATCTCGTTTCTTAGTTTAAAATCTGAGATTTCGGATATTCATGTAAATATGGTTATTGATCGAGGGACGCTTCATTTTTTGAAAATGAATTCCCGTATAACATGACTCGAGAATCTGGTCCTTTTAAAAGGACAAATCAAGCTAATACAAGTGGTACTCATCAACCTATTACACCAATAGAGGATGAACCAAGATGTAGTAAAAGAGCAAGAACCTCGACTTCTTTAAGGCTGGATTTTCTAATATATCTGCTAGAAAATGAACCTCAATCGTACAAAGAAGCAATATCCTTACCTGATGCTTCTAATTGGAAAGAAGCAATTAATAGTGAAATTGAATCCATATTACAAAATCACACATAGGAACTAGTGGATCTTCCACCAAGTTCAAAACGGTTAGGTTATAAATAGATCTTCAAAAAGAAATTGAAGGATGATGGATCAATTGATAAATATAAAGCTAGACTTGTAGCTAAAGGCTATAGGCAAAAGGAAGGGTTGGATTACTTCGACACACACTTACTGTTAACAAGAATTACGTCCATACGGATGTTAATAGAAATATCTACTATTAATGGACTTGAAATACATCAAATGGATGTAAAAATCGCATTCTTAAATGGTGAACTTGATGAGATAATTTATATGGAGCAACCTGAAGGGTTCAAGGCTCCTGGACAAGAAGAAAAAATATATAAGCTTGTTAAATCACTCGACGAATTGAAACAAGCACCTAAGCAATGGCATAAAAAATTTGATAATGCAATGTTATCAAATGGCTTCAAAATTAATGAATGCGATAAATGTGTTTACTTTAAATACATTCAAAATGGATATGTCATTGTATGCCTCTATGTTGATGATATGCTTATCATGGGTAGTAACCTTGAAATTGTCAAAACTACAAAACAAATGTTGAGTAGTCTATTTGACATGAAAGATATGGGTATCGCCGATGTTATATTAAGAATTAAAATTTCTAAAACATCGAATGGATTTATATTATCTCAATCTCATTACGTAGAGAAAGTACTTGAAAAATTCAAGAAGTATGATATCAGTCCTACCAAGACATATGTAGATGTATATTTACATCTAGCAAGAAATAATGGTGAAGGCATATCTCAACTAGAGTACTCTCATATTATCGACAGTTTAATGCATATCATGAACTGTACACGACTGGACATAGCATACTCAATAAGTAAGCTAAGTCGATTTACGAGTAATCCAGGTAGAGATCATTGAAAGGTAATATTGAGAGTTTTGGGTTATTTGAAATATACTCAAAACTATGGACTGCACTACTCAATATATCTAGCTATTCTTGAAGGACATTGCGATGAAAATTGGATATCCGATACAAAATACTCCAAGTCTACGAGTGGGTATGTATTTACCCTTGGAGGTGTAGCCGTATCTTGGAAATCCTCAAAATAAATGTGCATTGCTAGATCGACAATGGAATCCGAATTCATTGCACTAGACAAAGATGGAGAAGAAGTTGAATGGCTTCAACATTTCTTATAGGATGTTCCAAATTAGTCGAAACCTGTGCCCGCAATATGTATACATTGTGATAGTCAATCGGAGATTGGAAGGTCATAAAATCACATGTATAACAGAAAGTCACGATATATTCATCGTCGACATAATACCGTTAGACAACTTCTCTCAAATGGAATTATCTCAATTGACTATATAAAGTCCAAAGATAATATAGCGGAGCCACTAACGAAAGGTTTAAATCGAGAGAAATTTGAAAGATCATCGAGCGGAAGGGGTCTAAAGCCTATACATAAATAAGAATCAATATAGTGGCAACCCAACCTAGTTGACTGGAGATCCCAAAATCTAGGTTCAATGGGAAAACCAAACTATATTGTATTCAGTAAGCACTGGAGGATATTTAATCCTATCCACTCCAAAGATAAGATAGTGCACATCTGTCGCTAAGTTAGGATAAGTTATGCTTTTAATGGCATCCATATCTTAGTATGTCTAAGTGGGGTATTGCAGGAAACTCTTTATGGAAGTCACCTACGTGAGTAAGAAGAGGACCACTTCTATGAGAATAATGAAAGGAATATTCTCTAAAATACTCATGGAACCAAGTGGTGTTCATGTCCAAAATGAACACAAACATGAGAACCAACTGTGTTGAAGAATTATTGTGTGAATACTGTTATCTAGGTTTACAAAAATGGTTGACGGTTCAAGGACGTGAAGTCTACTGATTTACCAAGTAAATCTGATAGTATATCACTATGAAAAGTTCAAGGCCACTAGTCTACTTCTACTGATGCAATAAATCTTTTATTTTACTTAACTTGTGTTTGCATCAGCATCTATTTCGTTTCTATTTATAGCATTATATCATTCATGTGGGGGATTGTTGAAAAATTGGACTAAATAGTTGAAATTAAAAGTTTTCCAAATTTTGTTAACACAATTTTGAGCATTTTTTAGATCAAATTTAGGTTGGACCCACACTACGATAATTGTGGGACCATATACAAGCACATTCTCCTTCATAAGGAGATTAACTTAGTATATTCACTTATCCAATATCAATAAGTAATGAAAGATAAATATGTCCCCAAAGTGACTCACAAAGCAATGGAAATTAATGAATTGGGTATACTTTATCTCTTGTCCCACATTGGAAGAGTACTGAAAAAATGACGAGTTAATAAAATCCAAATGACGGACCAAGGCTTGGATGCCTTAGGGTATCCCAACTCTTTAAAGGAGAGATGGCCTACACTATACAGGTGTTGGGTTTGGCCCAAAATCCCATAGGCGCGCGCACCGTCCGACCGGCCGGCTGGGCTCGGCTCGGTTCGGTTTGGGCTTGGGCTTATATAAATCTTAACTTTTTGGGCTTTAATTAATTAATTATGGAATTAATTAATTAATTAGTTGTTTTTTTATTGCCAATAGTCAACAGTTACGAAAATAACTGTTTGACAGTTTTTTCCAAAGGTCACTTACTTTTTGTATAAATAAGAACACTCCCTCCAGATTTTGGTCAATGACGAAAATTCTTTCTACATTTTATGTCCAACCCGAAATACTGCTCCAGTTTCAAAAAATAATTTCTGCATTCTGCATTCATTTCATTACCATTTATAATACTGTTTAGTTGAGTAAACACACAGAGTTGTGTTCGATGGGATTATACATTGTGGTGCTACTTGTTTAATCTGAAAATCCGTTCTATCTTAGGAGACAATTATACATCGACCTTAAGCACTTGGAGGGAATAAATTTGTTTTAAGGACACTGTGGTATAACACAGGGCTCAGATTTCTATTTTGTTTATTGATTATTTATTTCTGCAATATCAAGTAAGTGAATTCTTATTTTCTGTAATTTCAGTTTTATTTATGTATTTATTATTATTCTAATAATTCTGTACTTTTGTATTAATTAAATAGTAGACATAACAAGTATTAAAACAAAAGCAATTTATTAAGCAAAAAAATAGCTCGTGGCACCTTTCAACACACAAAATGTAATGTCCCCAAAAGTAAATAATACTGTATAAAAGAAATGTATACCATATCAAAGCCAACTACAACTCAAAAGCTAGTACATTCAACTAAATTTTGGAATAAGAAAATACTTAATACATTACTTGTAAGAATTAAAATGTTTAGATTCCAAAATAACCCGTTCCTTTTTAATAGTTTTCACTGCTACAATGTAGTGAAGGGTAATTATAAAAAATAAAAAGCTAGGAGTTATGCAAGATTAACAGCTAAAGCACAAATTTACGCAACTAATTATATAATTAGGAATAAACTTAATGAGAATAGCATAAATGAGAATAAAATCAAATAATAAAAGATAGGAAAACTATTCATTTAAAGAAATTCAATATTAGATGTGTAAAATTGGGTGAAAACTTTAGTACATATGTGTTAGGAAGAATGGTTTTATATTTATTTATAAAGGATATAAATAGAAGTTAAAACATACATTTTAATTTATTATTTCCATAAAATTCATAGGGATAAGAAATGCAAAAGTTTTTATTGAGGCAAGTGTTAGACTCTGACATTAAGACGATTTTTGCCCCGCACTTGTGCTCTACGGAGGACTCAATGGAAAATGTCTCTTATGACATAATAATCAGACTTCCAAAGGCAACACTTCAATTTTCAAGGTACCGGTGAACCAATAATGCAAAACTCTCTTTTGGTATGGACAAAATGACACAAACCTTTAATATTTATTTGTTTTCTAATAATATAAATGACAGGACAGACCACTTATTTATACTAAATTAGTGACAGTTAAATTTAGTTAAGGCCAATCCCAACAATTATTAACTATTGGAAGTTAAAAAATCGAATTTAACTTAATAGTTGACTTTTTGAAGGAAAAAAATGGAATTATTTAATGGGCTACAAAAATGAAAAAATAAAGCAACAAAAATGAACCTAGAAATAAATAAAAGACCCAAAATTTTTATACTTAGTCAAACCCAAAGCCCACGACCCACAAGTTGGATCGGACTCGAGCGGCGGCGGCGACACTCGCACGTGGGCACTCGCACGGCGGCGACGGCACTCGCACGACCCATCACTCCTGAGATCGTGATGCGAGTAGTGAGGACTCAGGCAGAGGACCAATTCTGTCAGGACAGGGTGAGATAATTATTAGCCAAGGGCGCGGAGTCTTACTTAGTTAGTTCAGAGGGAGGTCTACGATTTAATGGGAGGTTAGTAGTACCTGAAGACGAGGAGTTGAGGCAGGCAGTGATGACTGAGTCTCACAATTCCAGATTTATGATACATCTCGATGGCGGCAAGATGTATCAAGATATGCGACGAAAGTATTGGTGGTTGGGTATGAAGCGAGACATAGCAGAGTTTGTCTCGAAGTGCGTTACATGTCAGCTGGTGAAAGTTGACCATCAAATACCTTCAGAAATGCTACAGCCACTAGAGATTCCCGTGTGGAAGTGGGAGAGTATTTCGATGGACTTTATTGATGGACTACCGACATCGCAGAGAGGTCACGATTCCATTTGGGAGATAGTGGATCGGCTAACCAAGGTATCCTATTTCTTGTTGGTCCATACTAATTTTGATACGATGCAGTACACGTAGCTATTCATTACAGAAATCGTTAAGCTGTACGGGGTTCCTATTTATATTGTGTCTGGCAGAGATAAAGTATTTGTGTCACACTTCTGGCAGAGCTTTCAGGAGTCCATGGGCACAGATTTGTGATTGAGTACAGAACATCATCCGCAGACAGACGGGCAGACTGAGAGGGTAAATCAAATGCTTGAGGACATGTTGAGAATGTGTATCCTAGACTCTTGTGGAGTATGGGAGAGATATCTCCCACTGGTAGAGTTTGCGTATAACAACTCTTACCAATTCACTATCAGTATGGCACCATTCGAGGCACTTTATGGGAGACCTTGTCGTTCGCCCGCCTGGTTGTTAGAGGTGGGGGACAATAAGTTATTGGGGCCGGGGATGATATATGAGACTTCTACCAAAATAGAATTAATTCGGGGATGTATTCGGATAGCTCAAGATAGACAGAAGAGTTATGCTAACGCCGATAGGAGACACATGGAGCTTGGGGTGGGCGACCAGGTGTTGATTCGGGTTTCTCCTATGAAGGGGATTATGAGATTTGGCAAAAAGGGGAAGTTAGCGCCAAGATTTGTAGGACCGTTCCCTATTATTGAGAGGGTGGGACCGATAGCATATATATTATCACTTCCAGAGCATCTTCAACGGATACACGAAGTGTTGCATGTGGCATCACTGATGAAATACAGGAGGAGCAAGAGAGCCTTCTAGCACGCCCCACTAGAGGAGATTGATTTGTAGCCAGATGTATCGTATAAGGAGAGAACTGTAGCTATTCTGGATCATAGGGAGTGTAAACTATGATCCAACGTAGTGCCGTTAGTGCGAGTGCAATGGGGGCACCATAATATTGACGAATCGACTTGGGAGCGGGAAAAGGATATTCGAGAGCAGTATCCAGAGTTATTCACTGCAGGTACATTCTAATTTTGAGGAAAAAATTCCTTTGTAAGGGGGAAGTATGTAATACCCCGTATTTTACGTATTTAGAATTTAATTAATGGAGCGATTAAATAGAAAATACAAAACTTATATTTAAATTACGTCAAAGAATTTAAATTACGTGAGAGAGTAATTTAATGTGACCTTATATTTAAATTACGTGAGTAGAGTAATTTAATGTGACCTTATATTTTAATTACGTGAGTAGAGTAATTTAAGATGTTCTAAATGTTAAATGGGATGATTTAATATTATAAGTCGATTTACTAAAAATGACTTGTGAATAACTCAGGAATTTACCTTACGTCATAACGAGTGATATGGACGTATATGATTTAAATCTCAACCAAGAGCTAAACATGGGGTAACAAGAGGTCGAGACAAGAAATATTATATGAGAGACTCAAATGACAATTTAGAGGTCACGGTTAGCTCCGAAAGGGTCGAAATAGTCAAAATAGTATATCCAGGGGTACTAGTTGGGTCCCGGGACATTTTTGGGCTAAGTCGGGACCATTCGGGGGCACTTTGGTCTTTTAAAATATAGGAGTGGGAAGACATACGAATTTTGGAATCTTTTATCATTTGATTAAATAAGGGGTTAGGGTTAGAAACCTGATAACTCACGGAGAGGCCATTAGAGAGAAAAGAGAAGTCATTCTCAAAGCATAAAAAGAGAAGGGTGAGAGATTCAAAGGAATTCTTGAAACTCAAGCAATTGAAGAGTGAAGATTAAAGGGGACAAACAATCAAACTCTACAACAACCACAAAATCAGATCATCTCTGAAACAAGGCAAGTGGTTATTTACAACATTTAAATCTAAGTTATAATACCCATGCATAAGATGAGTAGAATCAATTATTTTGTGAATAATTCTTGAAGAAATATTTGATTTAAATACATGTTTGGGATAGGACTTTCATGTAGCTAGATTTACACCTATAGAGGATTTAATTACAGAAGAAATCTGATTTTTGTTATGAAATATAAATCTGGGTATGTAATGATTTAAGATAAAGAAACAATATATCTAGGGTTTTGAGAAGCTAAGGATAATTGTGGTTCTTGGATAATTTTCGTTGAGATTTGATGATATATTAACGTTAGGAATAGTCTCTATGTATGTATAAACTAATTGGTGATGTGGTGGTAGAGGGTTATAGAAGGTTTAATGGAGTTTTGAGTGGTTAAAACTTAAGAAAATGTAATAGGATGAAGATGCCCAGAACAGTCGATCGATCGATGTTCATCAATCGATAGATCGATGATGAAGGTCGATCGATCGACCCTGCTGTTTCTTGGAAAATCTTATTGAGTGAATTTTTTTTTATGGCCGTCACTTATGGGTAAGTTTAGAGTGATTTTATACCTATCCTAGAACTTGCCAAAGACCAGTAGATAGAGAGTTAAGAACAATCATAGTCATTGAGAAAAAGACTTAGAAAATGAATTGATAAGCATAGAACGAACGGGTCGAGTATCGAAAATGGTGAATTTAAGTTACGAAGAGAGTTAACATGAATTCAAAATAATTATCAGTAGGGTAGAGATGAATTAACTACTGAATTAATTGGAGGGGTAACTAGGGCCCTTAGAGTAGTGCATATACTCAATTAAATGCGATAGTGAAATAAATCGTAAATTAATAAGTAAAGTGAATTTAAGAGAATAAAATATTACGTACAGACATGATTGATAGGTCGGGTGTGTACCCACTGAATTGTATGAACTTTTAGGTTAAGATAATTACACCTAAATTAATTATGGTAGGGTCGATGAGATATTCCGAACTAACATAGAGTTATTATATGTTTGGGGTCGATGAGAAGTGCCGAACCAAACCTTAAAACTAGTGTCGTGATGAAAGTGTCCCGAACCAGAATATGTGTATATATAAATAGTTGGGGTCGATGTATTATTTTGAACCAACTCTTACTTAGGGTCGATGAATCATTCCTAACCAAGAGTCCTTTATGTGTTTTATAAGGACATATTAGTGATAACTAATATTTAATATATTCCGTGTGATAAATGTATACTGTATGTATAATCTACTGACATGAGATAGTAGATAATAAGATGGAATGATAATATTTTAGTAATAATTAAGTAGTGAGACTAATTATAAAAAGAAGAAAGATAAAAAGAGATGAATAAGTTATCTACGTATATAACACATGAGATATGGACTATTAAAATATTGCGTGTATGATATGGAGACTTAGAGAGTAGATAAGTCCAGTGGAGTATTCTAGTTTAGTTATATTGGGTAGCATAACTAGATGGACTAAGTACCAACGTTAGGCGTGTACCATAGGAGATGGGTGAGGTAACTCAAGAGAGTGTGCAAAGTCTTAACATGTATAATCAATAACTCATATTTGTGATAACTCTTGCAAAATATTTTTAAAATGTTTTGAGTAATAACTCTTGCTATGTAAAATCTTTTTAAAAAACTTTTAGCGCCTAGCCCCAGGGACACCCAACATGACTTCGTTCCAGGGATTTTGGAGCTGCAACACATGTGGATGTTGCAGGGCTTGCTTAGCCGATTATTTTTCAAATCTAGTGTAGGATCTCAGTTTTAGTACTCTCAGTTTGGGGACATTTCGTCCAATCTTTACATTTGTAGTTATTCTGATATATTGGATTTGGAGTTATTTTTATTTTCAGCTGTGGTTTTCGGCGAGAGTTTATTTCATTCAGTTATTTTTTATTTTTTTTAAAGAGGATGAGAGCTCCCCAGATTTATTAGATATCAATATGGAGAATCTCCCTCCACCGGTGGGTTACATTAAAGATACGCGATATGAGCACCAATAGAAGAAAAAGTCTCTAAAATATCAATGCAATATCTAGTTTTAGTGGCTAAGAAAGGAAATGTTCGAAAAGTAAGCTTAATCTCCCCAAAAATTTGATTAAAAATAGAGGACTCTGTTATTGGCGTTCCCTTATACATGTTTTTGTTCCTATCACACCATAAGTACCAATAGATGTAGGCAGGAATGATACGGAAGAGAATCCATCTAATTTTTTTGCTGTTAGAGTTTATCCACTAGGTCATCAGGTTGCCGTTAAAATTTTATGAATAGATTTTCAATCCAATGAGATTGTAAAATTGCCTCCAAATAATTTGAGCAATCGGACTACCCCAAAAAATATGATCTCTCTCCTCCTCACAAGCCACCAAACAACATCTACACTTTTGCACCATAGGAATTTTGAGTTGTTGGATGTATTCATCTATAGGAATCCCTTTAAGAAGTAATCGCTACATGAAAATGGAAATTTTTTTGGGGATCCTCTTATCCCAGAAGGATCGTTGAATGCAACCATTTTCCCTTACCAAATGCCAATCAGATTTAATTTTAAAGATACCATCTTTTGTCAAAGACCATTTCCCAAAATGATTATTAAAATTATTCGAGAAATCCTCCCAATTTATTTGAATTCTCTTCCAAACTTAGGATGAAGCTGAGATTGATCCTCTAAAGTTATGAACCTCCAATTTTTTATATTTACTATGCATAAATCGTGATCACAAAGAATTTGAATTAAAGAACTTCCACCACAAATTATGAGTATAAGCAAGGGACAAATCATGCATCGATCTTAAATTTAGCCCCCCCTTCTTCACTAGGTTTGCATATATCTTCCCATTTCACCCATTGATGTTTCAATTTCTCTTCTTTGGTACCCCATAAAAACTGAGCGAGAATGTGGTTTATATGGATAAGGACTAACCTTGGTGGATTCGTTGCTGCAAGGAGATGGAAGAATATTGATTCTGCGACTGATTTGATAAGAGTGAGTCTTCCTGCTTGAGATATATTTTGATGATTCCAAAAGTTGAGTTTGTCAACTAGCTTGTCTACGTAGGGTGCAAAGAAAGTTTTCTTCTTTCTCCCAGAAAATAGAGGAATGCCCAAGTATATAATTGGAAGTTTCCTGAACTTAAAACCTGTAACAGTTTTAAAACTAATTTTTAGAGCACGAGATGCATTATCTGGAAGATAGAAGGAAGTTTTGTCGCAATTGATCAATTGGCCCGATTCCACCTCATAAGCTTTAAGAAATCCCATTAAATTTTTAAGAGACCGTATTTCTCCATTAGAAAAAAATAGAGTATCATCTGCAAAAGAAAGAGAAGAAATAATGGGGCAGCCCCTTGTTAGAGAGAAAATTTTCATATGCCCTTCTTCCATCATGTGTTGAATCCCTCGATTAAGAACTTCCGATGCTATTACAAATAATGCCGGAGATAGAGGGTCACCTTGTCGCACTCCCCTTTTAGATTTAAAGAATCTAGAACTTTTCCCATTAATCATTATAGAATACCAACAATTCGATATCAGACGCCAAATTAAATCAATCACCGTCTCTGAAAAACAAAAACATCTACAGGTCTTAACGATAAAAAACCATGACATCCTATCATACGCATTTCACATGTCGATCTTCACAATGAGATTTGAACCCCTAACTTTCTTATTAAAAGTCGTCTGTAATACCCCGTATTTTTATAGCTTTTAAATTATGGGATTTATTAAATTTAATTGAGATAAATTAATTTAATTTTAATCCGAAATGTTGCTTTAAATATTTACCAGCGTGACGAGAGTTAGTAATTATTGGAAATTTGTTATTTGTTGCATATTACTGGATGAGTATAGTAATATATGAGATTTATTTTTATAATATTGTCACGTGTGAATAAAATGACAATTGTGGAAATTTAAGTCGGGACGCGCCTGTGTCGTGTCGGGACTAAATGTGAATTAATAAAAGTGAATATTTTATAAGTCGTTCGTATGGTCGTTTTGAGTGCGTCAATGCGTTCTGAAGGGTCGAGATAGTCAGAAAAGTGTACCAGGGAGTTTAGTTTGGGTCTCGGGGCGTTTTTAGGCCTAATTAGTAACCCGAGAGGGCATTTTGGTCATTTTACATTTTTGGGTAATTAAACCCACGAAAATTAGAGGAGTTATATCAGATACCTAGGTTACCTTCTAGGGTTAGAAACTCTAAACACAAGTGACGGCCATAGGAGAGGAAGGAGAGAACTCTCAAGGCTAATTCAAGGCCCGAAAGTCAACCGTTTGCACCGCCGCCACCGCCAACGCGTAGATCGCGAGACGGGGAACACAACCATACCGAATTCGACACCAAATCAGAACGTCGAAAATCCTAGGCACGTGTTTATCTTACTTATTTCGTTGGTGCATCTTTCATATTATTTTAGGAGTAATTAAGATGAGCTTTAATGGAGGAAAACCCGATATATGATAGGAAAATCCATGTAGTATTGGTCTAATTGATAATTCTGGAAATCCTTGCCATGTAGAGGAATTTAAACCACGAAATTATGATGTGTATAAGAAGAGAATTCTGGAAATAATTGTTAGAACCATGTTTAAGAGAATTTTAGGGTTCTTGAGATTTTGTATGAAATTGGGGCTGTTAATTCATGATTTAATCACAGAAATTCACATGCTTTACGTTGAAAATACCTAATATGATGATATAAGGTTAGTAGCATCAATTCTGGGACGATTGGGATTAGATAATATGGAAATTGTTGGTGTTTGGAGATGAAACCCGTAACTGCAGAATTTTAGTTTTCGCAGACCTGCTTGATCGATCGATCGAGCCCAGAGCTTCGATCGATCGAGCCCCAAACCTCGATCGATCGACCCCTCCTGACAGACTCCTATTTTCCCTTTTTAAATGAGTTAAATTCAATTTATCGGGAGATAATTCTTGAGCATCCTTAATAAAATGTTTTGGGAGACAGGGAAGACCAGTAGGACATGTGAATAGATTTTGGGATCCTTGATGTCGGGCAAAGATTGTATTTTGGGATAATTACATGATAGTCGGTAAATTTATGATTTAAAGAGAGAGAGACACCTAAGAGAATTACTTTGGGACAAATGTGTATACCTACTGAATTTTATACTTGGGAGGATAGAATCCATGAGCGTTATGTAGTAAGTGGAAAAGTTCCTCAAATTAAAGTAAGATGTGAATGGTTATACGTGATAACTATATAATGAGAAATAAATGCGAATGACGTAATTATTGGAATTGAGAATTTACCCATTATTGATATGGTAATATGAGTATAGTTATATGATTGTGTATGCATATACTATCTATGTGTGAAAATCATGCCCACGCTACTTGCTATCCCTGAGGTTTCCGCGCTGGGACAGTCTTATCTCGATGGGACCTTTATGGGGGATATTGACTTGTACCCTAGAAGATAGATATCCTTGGTACAGGCTATCGGAATGATAGTTCAGACGGTCCTAAGAGATGCGGGTATGTGCTTTCCTCTTAGAGACTTGGAATCTATGCTTCGCCTCATTTTGTTTGTGTATAGGTATCCTTGGTACAGGCTATCGCAGTGATAGTTCAGACGGTCCTAAGGGACTTGGAACCTATAGTTTGTATATGTGTTAATACAATTCGAGAGTGATTCCGAATTTGTATTCCCCTTAATGTGAGTGATATGGGGTTTGGATAGTAGAGTATGCCCGCACCATAGTTTTATTTGGGGTGCTGTTATGGTTTATATATATATTTTACAAGTGGTTAATATATATGAAATTCTGAAATCTGGAACTGTCTACTGTGATGTGATATGTAGGACGTGGTTGATAACTCAAATTATAAATACTTGTGTTGAGAAAGTATAATATGACACTGGAAAACTTTATTGAATTATAAGGTTAAAATGAGAACTTTGGTTACCAATTGAATAGTATATTCAAACAATTAAATCGTTAATTTTGAATCTTACGAGTAATATAAGATAAATTAATCCATTGGGAAAGGATAACATGTTATAGGATGAGATAGACTATTGGGAAGGTTAGTGCGATAGGTGTGCACATTAGAAGAGAGGTGAGAATTTCTCAAGAGAGTGTCGCACTAATATGTTGTTGCATTGGCCTGTATCAATTTAAATACTTGCTAAACGTATTTTAAATCAAATACACTATCGGGCTCTGACCCGTTTCTTTTTCTCTTTCTCTCTCTTATATATATATGTATGTATTACAGGTGCCCAGCCACAGGGGCGTCTTGCTTAGGATCTTTTGGAAGGAACGCGCTGCAGCTTATGTGGGAGTTGCAGGTCTCTTGATTAGACGACTTCGTTCATTCGGATCCACTCTTAGTATTTTCATCTAGTTGAGCATGTGTAGCTCTTTCCATTATTCCGTTGTTATTGGACATTTTTATTTCAGTTATTTCCAGTATTGTTACTATGGGATTTATTCAGTTTGGATGTGTGACTTTAGATTTCGTATGTTGACATTCGATTGACGAATGTATTAAATTAATTCGATTATGTTGTAGAATTTAATGTGGTGTGATTCTTACTTATTGAATGTTGTTATTAAAAGAAATGATTTTTTCTTTAAATAAAATTTGGAAAGTATGTATAAAAATGGTTTTGACACTTAGCTTAATTATTTTAGGGTGTTAAATTGGAAAAATTTATTTTACGACAGTGATGCTAAGAATGAACCAACTGTTCACCTTGATTTAATTTAATAAAGGAGTGATCGCCCGGTATTTAATTAGGCGGGGTGTCATAGGTGGTATCAGAGCATCAGGTTCTAGTGTCCTTAGGATCTGTACGTCTTATTATGCTTTCAGTGTTGCTTTGTTTGTTATAGAGCCCTATGTTTAGGATTGTCGATTCCTTGACGAGATTTCGTTCTCCTGCTATAATGTGTATACATTAGTGAATTCTAATTTCGTTCGGATGTGTGCGTGTGCCGATCGATGACGGATGTCAGAAGAGGGCCGTTAAGCGTACATCAGGGGGACAGGGCTCAGTTGAGATTATGAAATATATCCGAGGATGATGACCGTAGTCGAGGTCACATCCATTGTGGCACGAGAAGCCAAGACTAGAAAGGAGACTAAGGTGCAACAAGGATTTTCAAATGCTGTCATAGTCAAATGAGGTGCGTGGGTAAACTTACCCAACGTATTACAAAAACGTGGAGAGACTATCAATGGGAAATTTTAGAAACACAAAAATTGTATGTGTCTTTAATAAGGCGGTAAAGTATCCAAAGACTTAATTATAGGACGGAGTGTGGTAAACCGAAAGTGAAAATTTAGAGAAAATTTTCTTGGCTTTCGGGACGAAATTATAATGGTTGGAGTCAACCACAAATTTTAGAAGTGGAATGCTATGCATATAGGAGAACCTTAGGTACAGTGCTGATCGTATGTTCCTCCCTTAACTGTTCAGGATTAGAAGCAAATGTGGTTCTGAACTCATTGAGAGAGGGCAAGTCAGGGGTCCATTCGTGAATATGAATCTTAACCGTTAGCGAATTTTATATCGGAAGATGTAGATACAAGTGGGGGAAAACGACTCCAAGTGGAAGACCAACTCGTAATAATAGTTGATAAAACTCGAGGAGGAAATTATGATGGACGAACGATTCAGAGGTTGACATTGTCATATTTTGTCAATAGATGATAACGCTTCTTTGTGGGGGAAGTTAAAGGAATCGAAGAATTTAGTCGATAATGAGACTGAATGCAACGATGGTGGTATAGCACCACAAAAGGATGTGGATACACATCAGGAAAACCATTTAAATGATTTAGATAGTTAAATTCTTACCAAGTGATGGTAAATTCAGTAAGTACTATTATAGATAGTAACATGATCTTTATGGCCTGAAAAGTTAAGAGAAAAATCGGGATGGTTTACAGGAATCAAGTTTACTAAAGTCCGAGAGAAGGAAAAATCCTAACCTGGTTAATAGGACAGGTGGTAAGTGGTGAAAGATCCCGACCAGCTGCTCGTCGTGAAAGATCCCAAGAGGCGAATTCAACACGATCAGTTGCTCGGACCAACAGGCCCGAGGAGGCAAATGACGCATGGAAAGGCTCTATTCAGAGGTTGGAGGATAGACTATGGGAAATTGCTAAGGCCAAAAATCCTCTACAAAGAACTTTTGTCCAAGGGACACCTTTTATCCAGGCAATTGTGGATTTTCCCACACCATCAAAGTTCAAAGCCCCAGTGGTAACACCAAAATATGATGGAAAAACTGATCCTATTCTACATATAGAACAATATCAAGCAGCTACTGATATCTATGCTGTTCCAGACGAGATGCGATGTAGGGAATTTTCAGGAACTCTCACTGGATCTGCTCAAATATGGTACAATAATCTTCCTCGGGGGAAGATTGCAACTTTCTTTCAACTGGCCGAGCTCTTTATTGGAAACTTCTGTTTTGGAGCAAAACCAGTTAAGCGAGTAGCACACTTGCTAAGCATTAGATAAAAAGCAGGTGAGAGCACCAGGGATTATATTACTCATTTCAATAACGAGAAGCTCGAAGTTATTGACTACGAGGAAAGGACAACAATCACTGCTCTGATGAGTGGATTATTGCCAAATAAATTGTACTATACTTTGGACAAAGATCCACCTAGGACCATGTCAGAATTAATGGAAAAAGAAGCCAAAATTATGAATTTCGAGGAAGCTATGGCTGCAAAGAAGAGCATGGATACTAAGGAAACCAAAGTTGAGGCCGAAAAGATTGAGAAGAAGGATCAGAAGAATAATGGTGGTAACAAGCAGTCAAAAGCAAGGCAAGCGTTGGAACAGTTAAAGAAATTTGGAAACTATACTCCTTTGAAGGTAGATATAAACCATGTTCTGGAAGAGATCAAGAACAACGAGGAGTTAAACTGGCCTGAGAAAATGAAGACAGATTCTGACAAAAGGAATAAGGCCAAATATTACGAGTTCCATAAGGACCATGGTCACACGACCAAAAATTGCATAGCTCTTCAGAATGAAATTGAAGTGCTCATCAGACGAGGAAAGCTGGCCAAATATGTTGATTGTAGAAATGAAGGAAAAAATAACGACCGAGCAAGACAGAAATCTAAATATCCTCGTCGAGCAGAAGAAAACAAGAAAAGAGATCATGAAGATGATCTAGAAGATGACCCCGATCTCCCTAAAAGACCAAGACAGCCAGAACATGAGGTATTTTTTATCCGTTTTGGGTCATTTGATTGTAATGTTATTACTGGTGGAGATGCAGGAGGTGAAGACCTTACTGCAGAAAGGAAAGCTTACCTCAATGAGACTTAATCCTGTTCGTATATTCAACGGATAAATCTAGCTGAAGAAGATCGCCCGAGGAAGGTTAACAAAGATGAACTGGTCATCGATTTCCCTAAGAATGACCTCACAGGTGTGCTATACCCTCATGATGACCCATTGGTGATCAAAATGAGGATGAAGGAAGTAGTGATTTCGCGAGTCTTGGTGGATAATGCCAGCTCAGCAGATATTATGTTCTACCCATGTTTTGATAGTTTGAACCTAAACATATCCCAGTTGGAGCCATATCAATGACCACTCCTCGGTTTTACTAGCGATAAAGTTTTTCCACTTAGGACGATCAAGTTGGATATGTTCATCGGTACATGGCCTGCTTGTCGAACAGAAAGAGTGCGCTTTTTTGTGATGGACAAGAATGTTCAATCAACTTATAATATCATCATGGGAAGGGTAGGATTGAAGAAGTTCGAAGCAGTACCATCTACTGTACATCAATGCCTAAAATTTCCAACCAACTTTAGAGTAGGAATTGTGAAGGGTGACCAAAAAGTAGCTCGGGAATGCTACTATTCATCAATCGAGCAAGAAGAATTGGAAGAATCTAGTAAAAAGACTACCACCTATCAAGCGGATGAAGGTGCAAAAATTAAAACGTTGGATCCTAGAGACGAGCCGCAGCTCGTAAAAGGTCAGGTGGTGGAAGCTACTGAAAACGTCATTCTGGACAACGAACACCCAGAACGAACAACTCAAATCGGTTCATCGTTGGACACCCCACTAAAACAGGAATTGATAGCCTTCCTAAAAAGCAGAAAATAAACTTTCGCATGGAGCCACGAAGATATGCAGGAATAGACCCAAATTTCTTGTGTCATGAACTTAATGTGAACAAGGAAATCAAACCTGTGAAGCAGTGAAGAAGAGTGTTCAGCCCCGAGAAGAACCAAGCTATACAAGAGGAGGTTGAGAAGCTCTAAAAAGCTTGCTTTATTGAAGATGTCAAAATCCAGACTGGTTAGCTAATGTGGTGATGGTAAAGAAGAAGAACAACAAGTGGAGGATGTGTGTAGACTTCACCAACCTCAACAAGGCATGCCCAAAGGATCATTTTCCTTTACCCTGAATTGATCAATTAGTGGACGCTACCTCGGGACACGAGCTGTTGAGCTTCATGGATGCTTATTCTGGTTACAACCAGATTAAAATGAAACCTGAAGACAAGGAGAGTACTTCTTTTACTACCCCTAGGGGAACTTACTGTTATAATGTTATGCCTTTTGGTTTGAAAAATGCAGGTGCAACATATCAGCGACTGATGAACAAGGTGTTTGTATCAGTCACAATATGGAGGTTTATGTTGATGATATGCTAACAAAGAGCAAGAGAGCTGCTGACCATCTAATTGATCTAGGTCAAACCTTTGATCAATTAGATAAATATCAAATGAAGTTGAACCCATATTCGGAGTATAAGAAGGCATGTTCCTCGGGTATATTGTCAACCAACAAGGTATTGAAGCAAATCCAGAAAAGATCAAGGCTCTATTGGGGATACGATCTCTAACGACGAAGAAGGAAGTGCAAAGTCTCATAGGGCGAGTTGCAGCACTTAATAGATTTGTATCACGAGCAACTGATAGATGCCTCCCATTCTTTAAAACACTCTGAAAAATGTTTGAATGGAATGATGAATGCGAGAAGGCCTTTCAAGAGTTAAAGAAATACTTGGGAGCACCCCCACTGTTGTCCAGGCTAGTGTTGTGAGAAAGATTATACTTGTATCTGGCAGTTTCGGAGAACACAGTTAGCTCGGCATTGATAAGAATGGAGGATGGAGTGAAAAAACCAATTTATTACACTAGCAAGGCCTTCCGAGGAGCAGAGATCAAATATCCAAGACTAGAAAAGTTGGCACTGGCGTTGATCGAAGCAAGTAGAAGAATGAGGCCGTACTTCCAAGATCATACCATAGTAGTGTATACCGATATGCCACTAAGACAAGGTCTTCATAAACTAGAAAAATTTGGGAGATTAATGTACTGGGCAGTAGAACTTGGTGAATATGATATAATCTATGAGCCTAGGTCGTCACTTAGAGGGCAAGCAGTAGCCAATTTTATCGCAGAATTCACTTATCTTAACACCTCCGAGGGGAAAAAGCTGAATACCGACCAACCTGTGGATGTTACAGGATCATCAAATTTAAACCCCGATTAACTTAAGTCAGTTGACGATCAGGGGGAGATGGTCGACGAGCAGCAAGAAGTAATAGAGGAGGATAAAAGGAAGCAACAAATATTCCACCGAGGAACTTTATCCGATATAAAACTTAAGGATGAGGTACCTATATGGAATCTATACGTGGATGGTTCATCTTGCATTACAGGCTGTGGAGCAGGGATTGTTTTGAACAACCCGGATGAGGTCGATGTGGAGTATGCTTTGCGTTTTAAATTCAAGGCTTCTAATAATGAGGCTGAATATGAAGCTATGATTGTAGGACTTGGCTTGGCAAAAACCATGGGGGCAGAGAAGGTTATCATATTCAGTGACTCGCAATTGATCGTAAATCAAATACTGGGATTATATGCAGCCAAAGGAGAATTAATGATCGGGTATCATGCAAAAGAAATGGAAGTTTTATCAAGAATGATCGCAGTACAAATAATTAGAATACCAAGATTGGAGAATGCAAGAGCGGATGCCTTAGCTCGATTAGCTTCAGCCACACGCACCGAGCTACGAAGAACAATCCCAATAGAAGTCTTGGCTAGTCGAAGCATAGACGAAGATCTAATGATGAACTTTATTACCCTTGAGTTAGGACCATCTTGGATAGATCCCATCAGGGCATATATTGAAGAAGGGAAATTACCAACCGACAAACTCGCAGCTATGAAACTAAAGTTTAAAGCTTCTCGCTATGTATTGACTAATGGTATTCTATATAGACGAGGAATTATAGTAGTTCTACAAAGATGTGTGCACCCTTCCGAGGTGAAAGATTTTGTTGAAGAGGTCCATGAAGGATCCGGTGGAGCTCATGTAGAAGGTTGGAAGCTTTTACAAAGAATAATGATGCAGGGATATTATTGGCCGACGATGAGGGATGATTACATAGAGTATGCCAAGAAATGTGACAAATGTCAGTGCTTCTCATCCCTTTGAAGAACTCCTCAGGCATTGCTAACACCCATAACATCCCCTTAGCCATTTGCCATGTGGGGAATGGACTTGGTCGGGCCACTCCCGATGACAAGAGGAAGGTTCAAATACCTCGTCGTCGCTGTGGATTATTTTACTAAATGGGTGGAAGCTGAACCTCTTATTGATATGACTTATGAGAAGGTGTATCAATTTATATGGAAGAACATCATTTGTAGATATGGTCTTCCTCATGCATTCATTACAGACCATGAAACTCAATTTGATAACGAGGAGTTCGCTGCATATTGTAATCAGTCAAATATATTAAAAATCCACTCGGCACCAGGCCATCCCCAGAGCAATGGACAAACTGAGGTGACGAACAGAACGCTGCTGAATGGTTTGAAAAAAAGATTGGATGATGCGAAGAAAAATTGGATCAACGAGCTACATTCTGTACTATGGGCTTATCGTACTACACCACGAGCAGCAACAGGAGAATCTCTGTACATGCTGGCATTTGGAAGTGAAGCTGTTATACCTGCCGAGCTGGGCCTCCCAACACACAGAGTGCTGAATTTTAATTCTTCTGTCAGCGATTTAATGAGAAGATTAGATTTGGATATGCTCGAGGAAGTTAGAGAAGAATCAGCAATCAGGAATGTTGCTTACCAGCAACGAACAACTCTGTTCTACAACAAGAGAGTAAAGAAATGTGATTTGAAAGAAGGGGACTATGTGCTAAAAAAAGTGATTAAAAAACACAACAAATTAGAAGCTAACTGGCATGGACCGTACAGAGTAACATAAGTTGTTCACCCAGGAACTTACAGGATTGAAACCTTAGAGGGGGAAGAATTTAAGAATGTATGGAATGCAGAGAATCTACACAAGTATTATCAGTAGTAGGGATTCCTATGTAAATGAATAAATGAAGTTTTCTTCAGTATGAATAAAGTGTTGAAGTTCTTATCCAATTCTTTCATTTTGATGAAATTTTTTCGGAGTATTAGTGCTACACACTATGCATCAAGTTCAAAATAAAAATCCCACTAACTACGGTTGGTCGGTCTACCAACTACGGTTGGTCGATAAATAAAACCCTACCAACTATGGTTGGTCGGTCTACCAACTACGGTTGGTCGATAAATAAAACCCTACCAACTACGGTTGGTCGATAAATATAAAACCCTACCAACTACGGTTGGTCGGTCTACCAACTACGGTTGGTCAATAAATAAAAATCCCACCAACTACGGTTGGTCGATCTACTAATTACGGTTGATCGATAAATATAAAACCCTACCAACTACGGTTGGTCGGTTTACCAACTACGGTTGGTCGATAAATAAAAATCCCACCAACTACGGTTGGTCGGTCTACCAACTATGGTTGGTCGATAAAAATAAAACCCTACTAACTACGGTTGGTCGGTCTACCAACTACGGTTGGTCGATAAATAAAAATCCCACCAACTACGGTTGGTCGGTCTACCAACTATGGTTGACAAATAAAAATCCCCTAACTACGGTTGGTCGGGGAATAAAAGTTCACCAACTCTGGATGGTCAGAAACAAATATTTTAATAAACTCTAGTTGGTCGGTTCCATTCCGGCAGGAGGATCGTCTAAGGCATAGGGGGAGTTTTATGAAGTTTATATCTTTCAACATTCGAATATTCATCACAGAAGGACGAGCAAGCAGGTGCTCTGGCCGAGATATCTCAAAATTTGAATGAAGATTGTAGTCACCAAGATACTTTGAAATCAGGCATTGAGGAATGGCCCGAGCAGGAATCCAGCTCATATTATGTTTGAAAGGTGGCACTAGAAAATCGAGCAACCCAGGGTCATAGTAATTCCACAAATAGTGAGCCTGTTCCAACTGCAGCACACCCAAGGCATTCAGCCATCCTTGCTTGTACCCCTCGTTGTTCGACTGATGGATCCGATTATCAAGGTGATAGAGGGCTTCATTATAACCAGCCATCCAGAATTCTCTGGGTTGCTTGTGGAATTGGTAGGTCAACCTCTCTAACTTCTCGTGAAGATTCTTCACCAAATTTGTTTTGTTCTCCAAGGCAAAATTTTGGGTAGCAAGTTGCTCGTCGAAGGTCTGAATCTTCTTAGACATCTCAACTAATGCTTGATTCTTTGCCATCAACTGGAAGGCCTGATTCTCCAAAGCTGATTGAGTTCTTTGTTCCTCAATTAAAATACGAGCAGAGGTAGAAGGTCCAATACTTTTTAAGGTTTCCAGTTCATCTCTCAAGTTGGCATTTTTGACCTCCAAGAAAGGTAAACCCTCGTCGTTGATAGGGACCAAAGCGCTCAAGGTAGATCTTGTAGATTTCAGATGAGATATCTCTCCTCGCAGGTTATTATTTTCCTATTCCAGCAACTTCGCGATCTGCTTATGCTCTTCGACCTCCGTCTTCAAAGTCCTATTTTTAAAATCATAAGCAACGACCAACTTATCATATCCTTTGTCAGCATTTAGTTGCTGATACTTTTTCTCATACCCCTGATGCAAAAGGGCAGAAGATTCCTTGTATTGTTGCTGAAGTTTCTCGATGATACCCTGGAGATATTCAATCATCTCGTAATAAGCCACGTTATTGGCAACAGCTCTATCGAGTAAGCATTTCAGATATTGATAAGCTTCCACTGCTCGCTCAGAGGCATCTGAACCTAGGATATCAAAAATTTGTGATTCATCCAAATCTGTATGGCCAGCTTTGAAATATTCATTACATTTTTTCATCAGCTCAGTATTGTGAGCTGACAAGATTTCCATCCTGGCCATAAACTAGTAAAGAAAAGCCATAAACAGGGTTAATAAACAATAAAGGCAGAGCAAGACAGAGAAAGTCAACATGAACAACAAAAACTCGAATTTTTATTCATCAAAAGATAGGTACAAGGTTCAGGGTTACATTCAAAAGAAATAATAAAATTAAAGCCCGAGCAACTTTACACCTTCTCCTTGTGTTTTGCGACTTCCTCGGAAGGCTGAGATGAGGAGGCTGGTTGCTCGATAAAAGTACTGGTAGATTGAAGCTGATCGGTAGGAGAAATAGTTGGTTGGGGTTGCTCGTAGCGAAGTTCAACTGTAGGGACCTGATCCCCAACCATCATTGAATATTCTTCAGAGGCAGCTTCATCCTCTTCTTCTTCGCCAGGGGAAGGAGGAGGGCCATGAACATGACATTGAAACAGCTCAGAACTCTCTGAGACCTTTGACTCCTGTAGAGGAGCAATCCATCCATCCCTGAAGAATTTTAGGCTAGAAAAATCCAACTGAGAGGACATGGAAGCTAGACCTTTGTTCCAACCTTTGTCCCAGCCAGCACTGAAGGACTTTTTAACAGCCAGTTTCCTCTTCACCTTCTTCGAGGAAATCTTCTCAAACAAGAGTTCCTCGGCAGCTTTCAAATTCCTTTCTGCCTCTTCCTTCTGACGATCAGTTTCACGGAGTTTGCCCAGTTCTTCTTCAGCAGTTTTATGCTTGGTCTCAAGCTCTCCAGCATTTTTGAGCTTTTCCTCAAGCTCAGTATTCTTCTTCTCACATCCTTTCATTTTCCTCTCCAACTCCTGAGAGGCCTCCACAGCTTTCTCTTTCTCTTGCTCAATGGCTTTTAATTGCTTTTCCCAAGCAGTTTTATCTTCGTCATACTTCTGACGAGAATCCTTTAATGACCGTGTCAGACCTACAAGAGCTTCCTCCACACCTGACGAGGAGCTCGAAGCTTTAATAGCTTCATCCTTTTTTAAAATGGTGTTGAAACAAGTTACCAACTGGAAAAAGAAAACAATTTTAAGTCAGTGCAAGTACATAATATTGAAAAGTGAAAGTTTAGATTAGTAATATTTACTGAGGCAATATGTTGAGCTGCCAAGGTGGTAATCCTATCCCGAGAAAAAGTGTCTTTAAGACCTTGGATTTCAGGGATAATCCAAGACTTCAATGAGCTCATGGCAGAGCTCGGAGCAATAAAAGTGGGAACACCACTTCCAGCAGTTAGAGGCTGAGAGATGGATTCAGCCACTTTATCCGAGGACCTTTTCTTCAACTTCCTTGTGGGAGCAGGAACATTTTCGACCAAGGATGTGGTCTTGGTCGGTGATATAACTATAACCTCACTTGGAGGAGAGACAACAACAACCTTGCCCGGAGCCACAAGGGGCTTCTCGACAACCTTTTTAGCAGCAGCAAGAGGGGGTGTATCAACTTTTCTTGTCCCTTCCTCTGGGACATCCTGCTTATTTCTCTTTGCCTATATATTGGCAGAGTCTGATTTGTTAAAGTATGATGGAGCCCTTCTTCTCTTCATTCTGTCACTGAGAGGAATATTTGATTCAGGAGAGGAACCTTCAGAAACTGGTGCTGGTTCTATGTCACTTATTATTGGACGAGCATTAAAAGATGAAGTGTAACTCTTATACTGCAACAAATACGAGGCTGATCTGATATGTTCGTCAGCAATAGTTTGATGCAAACTCCAGATAAGTTTCAAATGCCTCAAATTGACATCAGTTTCTTTAGGGGATTTCTTTTTACTATCAACTGCAAATAAACAAAAATTAAAATGTCAATGACGCATTTTATCAAACACAAAGAAAACATAATTTCAAAAATAAAATAAAATAAAATAAAAAAAACCTATCACATTGCCATAGGGAGGGTATCTAGGACCCTGATACACATCATATCCATTTAATGGAGCATGTTGCCAATTTTTCATAACAATCCCGTGCTCGAAGTAATCCCTGTTGGCATCGGGGAGATTGACCACTAAAGCCCTATTTAAAAACCTAGTTTTTAAATAATAAGTGCTATCACTAACAACACATCTATAACAAAACATAATTTCTGGAATTCCTAAACGGGTTCCATGAATCTGATTTAACTTATGGAATCCATTAACTATTCTCCAGGTATTGGAAGCTATTTTTGCAGGTACCACGTCAAAATATTGACAGAATTCCAAACACAAGGGATTTGGAGGAAAAGAAACGCCACATTCAGCTACAAAGAGACTGGGGAACCAATGTCCCTCAGCCAAACGAAAATAGTCAGAAGGCTCAGAAAGCTCTTCCAATATAACCTAGGAAGGAATAGAAAAATCAGAGCAAAATTTGTCAAGAGATTCAACGACGTAAACCATGATGAACAAAAGAAATAAAAGAGAAGGAAGAAGATCTTACAGGAAAAAGATGAATTAGGTGACAACGAACAATGGAAGAAACGAATGCACAAGACAGAGAAGAAGTGAAGAAATTCTAAAGATGAAGATTTGAAAAAGTAAAAGACGATCGAGTTTTCTGAAGCGTTTAAATACTTTACCTCGAGAATGGAGAAAAGAAATGATTACCAAGATGGACGATTGCGTATCCGGCAGCTAAAAAGAAGAAAAGGGCACGAAACACGAAGCGGTTATTGAAATTCGAAACACTTTAAAATCCTGATACTATGTACTCAGAAAAGGAGTTATGTACAACGAACTATTGTCTAAAATTCATAAAGTTTAGGCGGCATAAATGTTCCATACTTTTCTTCAACACCAAACCACGAAACATTGGGGGCTTCTGTTGATACCAAATTTGACCCGCTGACATGGATCAATTATGTGGAGACACGTGTCAATCTACATGGCACCCGAGAACATTTTTGACAACACCTTGACTCCGAGGAACTCAAACTCCCCGACCAACTCAGGCGCTCCAAGCAGCAAGTGTTCTCCGAGAAACTTTATTGTACCGAGCTACTTAGGCGATCCAAGAAGCTTAGGCGGTTCGAGCTGCACCTCGTACAGAGCATTTATAATCGAATAATTAAGAGGATTGAAGGTGCATTAAATGCTGATTATTATCATATAGATGTACACACCGATTGGACAACTATGTAATATTCTCTCGCATGTATAGCCTCAAGGCTATAAATACATTGTAACCTCCTCATTAGCAGGGGACTCGGAATTTCTTGGTAAACCCATTATCGAGAATTCTGCAAACAGTCAGCAATAATACAAATAGTGGACGTAGGCCATTCTTTCAAGGCTGAACTACTTTAAAAATCTCTTGTCTTATTTATTTTTTATCTGTGATTTAATAATTAGAGATAATTTAAATTTTTACATCAACACTCATGAATAATTTTCACCAAATTAATGATGTCTAGGGTCTGAGTCCATCCAAGTATAATGTCTGACCTCAGACCTTGTCACCAAATCATGATGTTATAAGGTCTGAGGTCATCAACTAAGATGTTATCCTTATAAATAATTTTCACCAAACTAATGATGTTAAGGGTCTGAGGTCATCCAAGTATGATGTCTCACCTCAGACCTTGTCACCAAATCATGATGTTATAAGGTCTGAGGTCATCAACTAAGATGTTATCCTCACGAATAATTTTCACCAAATTAATGATGTCTAGGGTCTGAGGTCATCCAAGTATGATGTATGAGCTCAGACCTTATCACCAAATCATGATGTTATAAGGTCTGAGGTCATCAACTAAGATGTTATCCTCATAAATAATTTTTACCAAACTAATGATGTTAAGGGTCTGAGGTCATCCAAGTATGATGTTTGACCTCAGACCTTGTCACCAAATCATGATGTTATAAGGTGTGAGGTCATCAAATAAGATGTTATCCCTATAAAATTTTACCATTCGAGCACAATGAACTAAGTATTGACACAGGAACTAATCTTCTCATTAATAATCTCTTTATAAGATGATACATTTACATGAAAGCCCTGGTAACATCATATGTAATACTTTTTTAGATGATCAACATTCCAAGGGTTGGAGAAAGGTTCCCCTTCGAGGTTTTCTATCCTGTACGTCCCGGGTACAACCTCCTCAATCACTTTGTAAGGGCCATGCCAATTTGGGTGAAGCTTGTTTGCCTTCTGTAATGTCTTCTTCAACACTAGGTCTCCCAAAGCTATGGGTCTTGATTTTACCCTTTGATTGTAGAACTTTGCTATTCTCTGCTGGTAAGTTGCTTGCCTGATTTTTGTGTCTTCCTTTCTCTCTTCAATCAAGTCTAGGTTTAATCTTCTTTCCTCCTCATTCTTCTTAGGGTCATAGGTCTGAACCCTATGGGTAAGGAGTCCTACCTTCGTTGGTATGATGGCTTCTGAGCCATGTGACAACATAAAAGGGGTCTCCCCTGTTGCTGTCCTAACCGTTGTTCTATAGGCCCATAGCACAAAATAAATCTCTTTAGTCCATCTTACCTTAGCTTCTTCTAACCTCTTCTTGATCCCATCAAGGATCGTTCTGTTTGTGACTTCGATTTGACCATTTGCTTGAGGTCGGCCAGGAGAAGAGAAAAATTACTTTATCCCAACTCTTTCGCAGTATTTTTCTAGGGAAGAATTATTGAACTGAGTTCCGTTGTCCGAAATGAGAGTGTTTTGGAGACCATGTCTGCATATTATGTTTTTCCAAATGAATTGGAAGGTCTTCTACTCTGTAATCGTGATCATCGGTTCAGCCTCTACCCATTTGGAGAAGTAATCAATGGCGACTATATAAATCGGTAGTTATTCGCAGCCCTTAGCAGGGGACCCACTAAGTCAATTCCCCATACTACGAATGGCCAGGGGGAACTGATTGACGTCATAGGCTGATGAGGTTGATGCGGGATAGTGGAGAATCACTGAAATTTGTCGCACCTCGTTAAGTAGGCTGCAGCATCTTTGGCCAAGGTAGGCCACCAGTATCCTTGCGTGATAATCCTCTCCGCCAAAGGTCTCCCTCTTATGTGACTGGAGTAAGAACCCTCGTGTACCTCCTGCAGGATGTCGGGGACTTCTGTGGGATGAGCGCATCTGAGGAGAGGTGATAGGAATCCCTTCTTATACAGGACATCTCCCACCATTGAGAACTTTACAGCTCTGTACCTCAGTTTCCTCCTTTCTAACTTTGATTCTGGTTGCACCCCCTCTCTGATATATCTGATAAGGGGATCCATCCATGAGTTACCTAGGTTCAAATTGAGGCAAGGGTTACTGACCTCTTCTTCTTCAATGGTCGCCTTGGGCAAGATCTCAACTGGGACTGTCCTTCTAATGTATGTCCTTGCTGCCGAGGCTAGCCTTGCCAATGCATCTGCATGACTGTTGTTTTGCCGAGGTATTCTCTTCATCTTTACCTCTTCGAAACCTTCGAGTATCGTTATCACCCTCTTGAGGTATTTGACCATCCTTTCATCCTTGGCCTCATAAACCCCCAATACTTGATTAACAACCAACCTTGAGTCATTGTGAAGGAGGAGTCGTCTTATCCCAAGGGTCCTTGCCAATAAGAGGCCTGCTATCATGGCCTCATATTCTGACTCGTTGTTTGATGCCTTAAAGTTAAACCTTAGGGAATATTCAATGTTGGTACCATCCAGGGCTGAGAGCATTAGTCCCGCACCGCTTACACTTTCATAAGAAGACCCATCGATGAAGAGGTTCTAGATGTCTTTATCTAATGAGAAACCCTCTTCTAACATAATTCCCTGCCTGAAGAGGTACCGGTCTTCCTCATTCTCGACTATTATATCTCTGGCTCCCCTAGATATAACCTCTTTCGGGTCTCGAAAGACGTTGCTATTTGACCTTTTCACAGTCTCTAGGTTATTCTTAACCTCGACCTCTTCCCATGTGAACTCTGTGACAATATCTACCAGTGTCTGCTCTTTGATGTCCGTCTTAGGCTGATAAGTGAGGTCATATTCCTCCAACTCAATGGCCCATGTCATCAACCTACCCGACTTCTCAGGCTTATAGAGAACCTATTTTAGTGGGGAGTCGATGAGGATGACCATGGAATGGGCTTAAAATTAAGGCTTCATCTTCCTAGAAGCATGTATCAGGGCGTATGCCAACTTTTCCATCCGAGGATAATTCTTCTCAGACCCATGAAGGGCCTTACTATTGAAGTACACAGGCCTTTGGACCCCCACGTCTTCCCGTACTATGGCTGCACTTATAGATGATTCAGAAACTTCTAGATAAACATACAACTTCTCTCCTGTTATGGGACGAGATAAGAGTAAGGGGGACTCGAGGTAGGACTTGAGTTGGTTAAAAGCCTCATCACACTCTTTGTCCCACTCGAAGTACTTTCTAAGCACCTTAAAGAACGGAAGTCACGTGTCCGTCGCTCTTGAAACAAATCTGTTGAGTGCAGTCACTCTTCCAGTAAGCCTCTGAATGTCCTTGATACTCTTTGGTGTCTTCATATCGAGCAAAGCCTTGATTTTCTAGGGGTTCGCCTCTATTCCCCTTTGATTGACAATGAATCAAAGAAATTTCTCGGCCCCTACCCCGAAGACACACTTCGCAGGGTTGAGTTTTATTTTGTACAAGTCCATGGTGTCAAAAGTCTTTTCCAGGTCTGCTACGTGGGTACAGGCCTTTAAGCTCTTCGTTAACATATCGTCGACATACACCTCCATAGTCTTACCTATTTGGTCTTCAAACATCTTATTCACAAGACTTTGGTACGTTGCCCCTGTATTTTTCAATCCGAAGGTCATAACCTTGTAGCAATACGCCCCTTTGTCAGTGATGAAGGTTGTCTTCTCTGAGTGTTTGGCATCTATAAAAATCTAGTTTTAGCCTGAGTACGCGTCCATAAAGCTCATGAGCTCAAGTCCTGCAGTTGCATCTACCATCTGGTAGATTCGAGGTAAGGGATAGCTGTCTTTCGGGCAAGATTTGTTCAGGTCAGAGAAGTCTACGCACATTCTCTATTTTTCGTTGGCTTTGGACACAATGACTGCATCCGATAGCCACTTCAGATATTTAACTTCTCTGATAAACTCGGCCTCTTCCAACTTTCTAACTTCTTTTCGGATGACATCGTACTTCTTCCTAGAGTAGATTCTTCATTTTTGTTTGATTGGCCTAGCGTCCTTAGTCACATTCATCTTGTGGCACATAACTTCCGGGCTAATGACATGCATGTCCGCGTGACTCCAAGCGAAGACACTCTGCCTCTTCCTCAGGAAGCCTATCATATCTTCCTTGATTTCTGCCTTTAAGGCTTTTTCGATCTGGACGGTTTTTTTCGGCTCGTCCTCATTGAGAATGATGGATTCTACCTCTTCCGCGGCCTCTCCTTTCTTCAATTTTGTTTCATCTCTGGGGTCAAGTGTATCAATGTTATATATGGTAGTTGCTCTCTTATGAGCCTCTCTCTCTTCAACCGAGTTGAAGTAGCATTCTCTTGTTATGGTCTGGTCCCCCTGCACTTCCCCTACCCCATAGGGGGTCGATAATTTTAGCATCTGGTGGACCGTCGATGGCACGACTTCAAACTCCTTAAGGGCTACTCTTCCTATGATGAGGTTATAGGCCGAGAAGATGTTTTTGCCCATAACAAAAAAGTTAATCTTTCGGGTTAACCTCTTAGGCCACTCATCACCCATTCGCACATCCATCTCATACTTGCCCAACGGATGGACCAGTTCACCACTGAAACCCATGAACGGATGATGATAGGGTACCAGCCTATCTCTGCTAAGGCCCAGGCTTTTGAAGTAGGGCTAGAACATCACATTTGCAGAACTTCCTCCATCTACAAGAATTCTCTGCACCTCACATCCATGAACTCTTATTATGATCACCAAAGGGTCATCGTATGGAGCTAGGATGCCTTCGAAGTCAAGTCGGGAGAACCCAACTACGAGAGTGTCCATGTCCACCTTTTTCCTCTTCTGCTTTGTCTCGGAAGACGTTAGATTTACCACTTCAAGTTTGGCCACCGACTTGGCCTCTGTCACATGAGCCTTCCTGTCAGCCACTTCAAAACCACCTCCTGTAAGTCCTCCGCATATGGTGTTAACACCAAAGGAGATTATACCAGCCCTCTTCACGGGGGTGTTATCTTCTTTTGGTGGGAGGTCTGAATTGTCCTCATCATCGTCATCCATGCCATTGTCTCTTCTTGTTGTGCTATGGTCATGTCACCTGTCTTGTCTCTTCTTTTTGGGTCATCTCTCCCCCTTTTAGGAGCCTTGTTATCAACGTACTTTCTCAACTTTCATAATTTCAACATCTTCTCGATCTCATCCTTTTAGGCGAAGCACTTATCTGTGACATGACCATGGTTTTGGTGGAATTCACACCACAGGTTCTGGTTCCTCTTATGTGCAGGAGCCTTCAACTTCTCTGGACATCTTAGGGATCGGTCATTCTTGATCTTATTAAGGATGTGTTCGCAACTTACAGTAAGAGGGGTATGACGTGCAAACTTGTCATCAGCTGACCTCTTATTTCCATCTTTCTTTTTTTGGAATTTCCCAGTGCTACCGCCGTTCTCATCTTCATACTTAGTGGCCATAGCCTCTTCAGCGTTCATTACCTTCCCCGCAGTTGCTAATAGCTCCGCCATGGACTTTGGAGGGTCTTTCGCAAGTTTCCACAACAACTTCCCTTCCTAAAGGCCTCCTATGAGGGCGGTCATGGCAATACTCTCTTCGTAATCTTCAACCTCAAGTTTTTCTTTGTTGAACCTGGCGATGTAGTCTCTTAGGCTCTCGTGCTTGCCTTGCTTAACATACAACATATGGGTGGTATTCTTTTGTGGTCTTAACCCAAAGCAGAAATTGTGAATGAACCGTTCAGCCAAGCCCTTAAAGTTCTCAATTGAATTCTTCGAAAGAGAAGTAAACCATATATGCACAACTCCCGTCAAAGTCCTGAAGAAGGCTCGACATTTTATCTCACCTGTTATTGAGTAAATATCCGCCGCTGACTGGGACATCTCAATATGATGTACATGATTGGTGCTACCGTCATACTTGGGAGTCACTGTAGGTGGCTTGAACTTGGCTGGGGTAGGAAAGATCACTATCTTAGACACGAATGAAGAGCCATCTGAGAAACTTTTTTGTAGTGGATCCTGACTTTTGATGAGGTCTCGTATCTTGTCCTCAAGATGTTGGATGGAGTCGTTCCATGGTTTTTCAATATCGTCTTGGCCGAGGTTGTCCTCAGCCACTTCCAAAGGGTGGACTGAGGGTTCCCCAGCCGCAGCGCAATGTCTGATGTTGACCTCTTCTTGGTCTTTTCCTCATCCCGGATGAGGCCGACATTGCCTCTCTTCTCTTTGTGAGACGGTTACACTCTTCGACCGTGACAACCTTTGTCTTAGGTCATTTACGGCGCCGAGCCTTTCAAAGGCTGACCCTCTGCTCAGTCGATCAAAAATTGATCCCCGTTGTTAGGCTTCTGCACCTCTTCTGCCTCCACAACCTTGGCTCCGTTGGATAGGACGAACTGTATTGTTCGAAACCTCATACGGCTCCCAACAATCTTTTGAGACATCTTCCGCCTCTAAATCATCATACCTGTCCTTAAGTCAAGGGTTTTCTTGTCTTCCTAGGTGCAAGCGCCTAGGGTCAGCAACGTCCCTCCTCCGCTGGGGCGTAGGGTGATCCTTTCGCGGTGCCAGGGATGGTCCCCTTGCTTCTGGGTGCGCCTGAACACCCGCCGGAGTTATCATCTTCGGGGAGACTCCAGGTGGCCTCATCATATTTTGACTGAGCTGTGCAAATTTCTCCTGTATGGCTTGTTGTGTTGCAGCCAAAGACCTCAAGAATGGGGCCACCTCCGCCATTTCGGACTGAGGCGGTGTCTGGCTAGAGCTAGGCCCACCAGATCCAGGCGGCGGAAGAAGCAGTGGTAATTCCGGTGCCATGTGTTAACACTAAAGAGCTGGTGTAGTAGATGAGCTTAATACCTTACAGGACCTCTTTCAATGGTGAAATAGCTCCACGCAAGGGGGTGAAGCCTGGTTCACCACCAGAGTCTCCGGTGAGGTTAAACAACATATGAGGAAGAGATAGCTTCTCGATTCCCACAGATGGTGCAAAAATGATGATGCTGAGAATTGCACCACCCTTCAAGGTGTTTGTAAGCTCAATTCAGTACATAACAATGGCAGCATAAGTATAGTAAATATAAGAGAATGAGGTGGGGAGAAGAGGATGAACACAATCATATAAGTGGTTTAGCCAATCTGGCCTACGTCCACTGTGAAGGTGTGTGGTTAATATCACTGTATGAGGGCTCTAATTGCCATGGATACAATCTCTGAAGCTCTCTCTCTGTCTCTCTACTGTATATTTAGACAGAGTTTCAACTAGGGTTGCTAATTTTGGATCCTTTACAAGGTAGAGCATGACCTCTATATATAGTGCATGGGGGGTGTAATGTACCCCCAAGCATGCAATGAGCATGTGCATGAGGATCGAACCAGTATGAGAATGACACCTGGATGATCTCCTATAGATAATGATGACCTCAATATTCCCCCCACGTGAGGGGAATGATTCGGTTATAACTGATTGTGTACACGTGTTCCCAACAATGCATATGCTGATAAGGGCTCGGCCAACTGTGAATGGTCCCAACCTCAGCCTGGAAGAGGATGAGGTGGTGACCTTGGCTCACAGGGGGAGCTGTGGTAAGGCAAGTTGAGCTGTGACGTCGTCTTGGGCCGAGGTGATGGTGGCATAGCAGGAACGTCGGTTGATCCCCAACCGAGACTCGTTATGATGATGGGTTCCAACCTCTGCCTGAACCAAGCCGAGGTGGCAAACCTTGGATGACCAGATGGATAACCACCTCTGTGGATTATGGAGACCTCTCCCGCCGAGGTAGCTAGTAACGTCGGCCACGGCCGACCTTGCTTAAGACGAGACTGCTGGTTGTTGATCTAAGATCCCTTTAACATCAGTCATTTCCATGGCCGAGGTTGATGTCTATGAGCCGAGGGGGTACATTTAGGGCATATCATTCCTACACCGCTTGATATTCCAACCTGAAAGTAGTCAAATACTCGTGCTGAAATCAAAGTTTGTGATTATCAGTCCAACCCACTTTGAGTAAATCGACGTTTTCCTAGTCCAACCATCTATATGTTCCTGTGAATGAGAAGAGATAAATGAATTTGTCTTGGTTGAATAATGGGCAACTATATTTAAATAAGGAAGTTCGGGAAACTGTTCTTTATGTATATCGAAAGACTTAATAAAATTATGTTCAATTGGGCTAGGTTTAATATGAAAGTTATTGAATCTAGCATTTATAAAAAGTAACCTATTGTTAACTTTAAATTTGAAATATAGCAAAAAAATTATTAAAAAAAAAGTATACTTGAAGAATAATTAAGTCCTCATTCAGGAAATTAGACATCAAATGAACATTTATTAATAATTATCAAAATCATCTTCTATTGAGTTATCCCTTTTGTTAATATTATCATCACTGCAATCAGAATCTTCCTCATATTCATCATCACTACCAGCAAGTCTTCATCAATTTCATCATCATCAATGGAGCATTGTCCCCTTTCATCTACTCCAAATTTTGAGTTTTCATATAGTACACTTTCAACATTAATACACTCTAATGGTACCAAATCATATATTCTTAATGATGGAACTTCATCAAATTCTAATATATCAACATCTTCAATGGGCTCCTCTTCATGAAAAGGTTCCTCGATATTGATTGGTTCATCTACTTCACGCTCTGGTACATTATAATTTCCACAAGGAGTTATCCTCTTCGCAACATGCCAATTATCGCCTAGTTTTATGTCTTTAATGTAAAATATTTGAGCAGCTTGAGATGGCAACACAAATGGGTGGTCAGTGTACCATTTTCTTGATATAGTAACACTAGTAATGTTCCCCTCCTTATCTATTTGAATGCCTCTACTACCACTTCTGTTCCACCAATCACATTTTAACAATAACATAGACTTATTTCCCAACAAATACTCCAGCTTAATAATATTTGTTATCACACCATAAAAGTCAATTGACTTCCCATCATTCTCTCCATTTACAATCAAACCACTATTTTGGGTCTTTCTATTCATCTCTCATTCTTAGGTATGAAATCTAAACCCATTTGCATTGCAAACTGTGTAGTGTTTCACTCAGTTTTCCGGACCCTTAGCTAAGGATAAAAGTTCTTCATCGACCTTCCTTTCACAATTCAATTATTTGACCTACTCACGTGTGTAAATGTAATCAATGGTAAATAATTTCATATATGGACCAATAAATAGTAGCATTACAATCAAAGACTTCTACTTTTAATTGTACTTACGCGTTGTTCAAACCATTTAATAAATTATTATTTAGGTGTCTTATCTATGTCCCTTACACCATTGATCTTAAGTTCATCCTTGTGCTCACTACACATGATATATTACAAGATGCTAAATAAAATATTATAATAACATAAAATTTAATGTGCTAAAAATATATGTCTCTTACCTTATATTGCTTTCAACCACTTCACAGTTATTCAACACATACATGTGAGCCTTCTCTAACTCAATGACATCCAACTTTCCATACCATGGCCCACCAAATGCGTAAACATCACACGTAAATACATATAGCGTGCCTTGTTGTTCACCTATATCATCATTTCGTTCGGGCCTATTAAATATGGTCTCCACATCATTCGAGTACATTGAAGAAAAATTTAAACATTCATTCTGTATATAACGCTCAGCAATAGACCCTTTTGGTTTTGCCTTATTAGGAACATAACCCTTTAAAGTACCCATTTTCCTATTAAGAGATATGATTTAATGTTTAAACATAAAAATGTATGATATAAAAATTTAGTACATGAATTTGTTTTATACAACTTACACAATACCTTTCAAACGGCCACATCCATCGATATTGTGCTGGACCAGCAATCCTAGCTTCTATAGTAAGGTGAACTATTAAGTGAATCATTACATCAAAAAAGGCTGGAGGAAATATGCGTTCTAGTCTGCAAAGTGTTAAAGGTATCTCGTTTTCTAATTTCTCCAATTTATCTAAGTACAAAGTCTTGGAACATAGTTGCTCAAAGACATTGCTCAACTCAACCAATACTTGAGATACCTCCTTACACATGTATCCACGTATTGCTAGTGGGAGTAAGCATTGTAAGAAAACATGACAATCATGGCTCTTCATACTCGAAACACTAAATTCCCTCATTTTCACACAATGAGAAATATTTGAGGCAAAGCCATCTGGAAACTTGATCGAATTTAAGAATTCACATAATTTTGTCTTCTCATCATGTGATAAAGTATAGCATGTAGGCGACATTAAAAATGAATCACCATCACGCTGTAGGTGCTACTCTAGCTTTAAACCCATATCCATCAAATCTTTACAGCCCTTCTAAGTGTATTTAGTTTTCCTTTCAATATTCATCAATGTCCCCATCACATTATCACACACATTTTTCTCTATGTTCATTAATATATCTAAGTTGTGTCTCAACTTAAGAGTCTTCCAGTACGGAAATTAAAAAAATGCTCCTTTTTGTCCAATTCAAACCATTTTCCTTTTATTTTCTCTTATTTGTCCCTTTAATCGATTATGGATACTTACCAAACTCAACTTGTTCAATTGTATTTAAATAATTCCAAATGTCTTCCCCGGAAATGGTTCTATTGGGTCTCTAAAATCTTTATTTCCATCAAATGTCTTTATCTCCTTTCGCCATCGATGATTTTTTGGGAGTAAACGATGATGTCTCATATAGCAACACTTCATTCCCACACGTAAACGAATAGAAGAAATTTTTCCCATGCAAACTGGAGAAGCTTCATAGCCTTTAGTGCCCCACCCAGACAAGTTAGCATATGGAGGGAAGTCATTAATAGTCCGTAAGATTACTGCGTGCAATTAAAATATTTTCTCGGTGTAGGCATCAAATGTCTCAATTCCATCTTCCCACAAATCATTTAATTCATTAATCAACGGTTGTAAATATACATCAATATCATTTCCCGAATAATTTGGACCTAGAATGATCATGGACATAATGAAAAAAGGGTCGTTTAGACATTTCCACAGAGGCAAATTATATATCACAAGAAAAATTAGCCATATGCTATATGCATTGCTCATGTTACCAAAAGGATTAAATCCATCGATTGCCAAACCCAACCTAACATTGCGAAGATCCTCTACAAATGATTCATGCTTTTTATCAAATTCTTTTCAAGCTTCAGAGTCAGCCGGATGCCTTAAAACATTTTCCTCATTGACGCGTTTATCACTATGACACCTCATATATTGAGCAATGCTCTTATTTATTAATAACCTCTGAAGTCTCGATTTTAATGGGAAATAATGCAAAAAATTTTGAGGTATTTTCTTAAATCCTTCATACTTCCATCTAGAGGTTCCGCATCTTGGACATGCATCCAAATCCTCATACTCCTTCCAATAAAGTGATCATTTATATGCGCAAGCATGTATTTTAATATAATCAAGTCCCATATCCTTAATTATCTTCTTAGCCTCATAATATGACCCTATGAGTGTCTCGCCAACTGGAAGGATGTACCTAGGCACATTAATCAACATGCCAAAAGATTTATCACTCCACCGATTCATTATTTTTGAATGAAGCAATTTCACAATGACAGATAACATGAAATTCTTACAACCCGGATAAAGTTCTCGTTCTGCATCATTCAATAATTTCATAAATGAATCAGCTTTCGCTTTACGCCTGTGAGAACCTTGGTTATTAGATTCTTCTCTATCCTCCCACCCATGCCCAAAATTACCATATGTAATATCATGAATCAACTCATGCATGTTGTCATCTTCTCCATCTTCCTCACAATTCTCAGCCTCAAAGTCATCACCCAAATCCTGTTCAAAGTCTTCCCCGTGATGTATCCACCTTGTATAACCTTTTACTATTCCCCGTATAAACAAATGATCTTCCATAACTTTTCGTGTTTGGTCATAATAGTTGTTGCATTTGATACAAGGATAAGAGATCTTACTCTGTGGCTCTTTATGGGTGAATGCAAAATCAAGGAATTCTTTCACTCATTCTTCATAAGCAGGGTCCAATCTATTCTTGAGTTTCATCCAACTCTTATCCATTTGGGTAGTCCTGACATAATTTAAACATTAAGTTGTTCAAAACAATTTTTGATCTATACAATAGGTTGACATAATAAAGAAAATTGGCTTCATCATTAGATTTGTATTTGATAAACTATTAATTAAGGTTACAATCGTAATGTTTACAAAGTTAAAAAAATACTAACTAAACTTTCTTTTGGAAACATGTATAAAATATTTTGTGCAAATTTTTGTTTTCTCCTAACAAATGTTACTCTTAATTTCCTGAATATCGGTGAAGAACCTCATGTAACCTACTAAACAAGGTGTTTAAGCTAAATTTCGTGAATATATACTAAGTAATACAAATGAAATAAGTGAGTCAATTTCACTTTTAATAATGCAAATATGATTTTCCGAGAGGGAGATACGAAACATGTGCCTAATTTAGACCATCTGTCAACAAAGGTAACCAATTAAATAGCTAAATATAGAATCATACCTATAAAACATAATATATCAAACCAAGAGCATAAAAATATTTAGAGAGAGAGAATATTGGTATATTAACAATGATATTTATAACCGAGTGTAGCTATTGTTGCCTTAACACATATAACAGGAGTGTAGGGCTGATAATTAATAATAAACATTCATCTTCCTAGCTTGGAATAGTTGAAAATTAGCATAGCAATCTATGACTGGGAATGATGAAATTTGGTCATTAATATAATTAATCTAAACAAATAAATATTTGGAATTTTTCTATATACTTATGGATTTTAATCAACTTGAATGTATATCTAAACATTCAGCCCCCTGCGATTCAAGTTTGAATTATGAAACAGATATAATCAAATATTAACCATGTGATTCAAGTTCTAAAATGAAATATCAAATGAAAATCATAGATACATGCGTATAATATACACAAACAAAAATCTGTCTGCATCCAGAAAAAAAATATAATTTAAAAAAAATAATTCGTAACATTAAGAATACAAATACAAGTCAAATAAATATCAGAATCAACTTTCCACATTAGAGAACACCTAAAAAATTCTAGCATTACAAAAAAAAAACTTAGGGTCAGACCCAGATTCAATATATATAACAAACACAGATTATCACTCAACACACACACACACACACACACACACACACACATATATATATATATATATATATATATATATATATATATATATATATATATATATATATATATATATATATATAGAGAGAGAGAGAGAGAGAGAGAGAGAGATAGATAGATAGAGAGAGAGAGAGAGAGAGAACATACCTAAAAAGAAATCAGTTTCGAGAGAGGGAATGATAACCAAAGCTGAGACGGATACTCAAAATCGAAAGTGGAGGTATTCATCGGAGTTACGTGTGTTCTACCCCTCCCTATTTTGCGGTAACTTCCCCAATGGAAATCACGAAGCTGATTTGGAAACGTGCGTTTTCCCACTTTTTGCCCTCTTATTATTCCTCTACTTGCATTATTTCCCCCCCTTTTTTTTCAATATGTGCAAATAGATTATTTTCTAACAGTTTTTTCCTCTTATATTTTTCATCTGTGCAAATAAATAATGTTTCAAAAAGTTATATATTATTGATATCAATTCTATATTTGTGAAGTTGGTCTTAACAGTATCAACATAAATAATATATTTTTTTAAATATGTTGTGTCGTGTTAAATTTATCTGTTTTAACCCAACTACAACCCGATTAAGAAACCCAATTTGACCCGATCCTTTAATAATTAATATATATCATGCAATATAAAATTTAAAAAATAATGTTTATATACAAAAATAAGTGGGTTATCGTGTTGAATTGTGTCAGTTGACACAAAATTGATTTATCGTGCTATTCATATCGGTTCGGATCAGGTCGTGTTATTAATGGGTCATGTACATGTTAAAAAAAACACGACAACGTGTCGTGTCATGCTCGTATCAGGCAAAATGAAGCCATGTGTTGACGATCCATTAGTTTGATCAATTGACACCCTTTATGTGTCAACATAAAAAAAAAATATAATTTTACAAATGCTTTCACAGATTCGAAAGTATGAATTTTCGAACGAGTGAAAAAATATTTGGGGGAATAAATAAGAAGCAACAAATTTATTTGAAAAATATGAAAATTTTATAAAATCTGAACAATCAATAATAATAATAATAATAATAATAATAATAATAATAATAATAATAATAATAATAATAATAATAATAATAATAATAAACCTTTAGTTACAATATAAAATAAATCACCGCTTATCTACCCCAATTAGTGGCAAATTATTTGTGTCACTAAATTAACAACTACGTCCAATATAGTGACGATTTATGAGGTTGTCACTAAATATAGTAATTAGTGACAAAAATACGTTTGCCACTAAAGTGTTTGTCACAAAAACTGAGAAGCATTAAACAATATTGACAATAAATTGTTGTCACTATATACCCAACTTTTAGTGGCGAAATTTCATTACATGTTGTCACTGATATACGTGGTAACGTGAACTTAGTGGAAAAAATAATTAGTGACATAATTAATGTTGATTTATAGTGACAACATTATGTTTTTTCCACTATATGTACTGAAGTTTGTGAGGACCATTGTTTTTGTCACTACTTACTTTTTTAGTGACAACTTTTATGTTGCCACTGAAATTTTTTTCCACTAAACCCTAAATTTCTTGTAGTGAAATGGCGATGGGACAATTTGCAAGGATTAGAACAATATAAGTGTAGGATTATCTATCATCCTCTCCAAAAATGATGGAGTAATTAAGTCACTTAATTAAATGACTTGGTTATTCTTTTAAACCCAAATATTTAATTTGGTGTTACATTAACAAGAGGTTTATCTCTAAGATAATATTACAACAAATCATGAATCAAATCTCTACGTATATTCCCCAAAATTATATTTTCATATAATATTAACCCTACACTATCATGGGTAATAAAAGTAATCAAAAGAATTGCATGTTTAAACGCTTGTCTTAAAGTAAGTGGTCTGATTTTCGTTGCTAGATAATGAATGCGTCTTCTCCTTGCTCTGATCCTGATTGCGGCAATGACGGTGGTGAAAAATGGTGTAGGTTGGCTTAAGAACCCTTCTCTTAACCTCTCTTATGGCCCCTATTCTCTCCTAAGTATTGTGACCCTAGCCTCCACACCCTAGTGGATGATATATATCTATAAAATTGGAATTTTTGCCAACCCTAAACTCCCAAATGACCGAAACACCCTTATGTAGTGTCGAGTTGGTCTAAATATGCCTTGGGACCCAATTAATACACTTTGGTACTCTATTCCAACTATTTCGACCCATTCGGAATCAATAGTTATCTCTAAATTTTCATCTGAATCACTCTACATAAATTTTCTATCTCGACCTTAACATAGCCTACACATGACTCTCGGTTGAGATATAACCTAGTCCCGTCAATATTACTCACTACAACAAATGATAATTATCATATGTTATTTACTACACACTTAGTAAATTTATTCTCTAATTATTAATCATAATCTCTCCCGATCAATATTTAATAAACCCAAAATATTTTATTTAATTAAATTTATGCACATGTGTAATAGATAAAATACCCGAATGAATTAAATTCTAAATGCTTAAAAATACGGGGTGTTACAAGGTGGAGACATGGCTCCAGCTAGGGGGTTTGGGATTTTTCTCTTGACCATTCTGTCTGGAGAAGAAATAGTGGTTGGAATAATAGACAAATCTAAGGAATCAAATGAGGAAGAAGTTCTTCCAAATGCAGTGGTTTCTTCTTCTTGCAAAGGAGACTCAGATGCCGCAAGACAGGGGGATGAAGTAGAATCTTTCAAATCAATGGGGGTTATGGGGATATCTTCAGCAGGATGAGCTATAAAAGAAGTGATAGATCTCTGGTACTCTAACAAAACTGAAGCCAACCGGGGATGGACTTCGCCTATCCTTTGCTGGATAAACCAAATGAACTTCAAATCTTCAAAATTAACCTCAGTGTCAAGGGACAATCTTTCTTCATTCTTTCTTATTAGTCGGTGAACCAACAGGAAGAAGGCAAACAAAAAAAAAATACATAACTGCAGTACAAAAGGTCGACCTATGCCATGCCCACCCTGGAGGCATCTGGGCCGAGTATATCTTACACCCTCGGGAAGGGGAACATGTTGCCAACTCTTTACAACAAAGTAATTTATTCACGAATTTATTTAATTAAAATCTACCAAATTAATTTAAATTCTACCAATTTAATTTATTTTGAAAATACGGGGTATAACATGAAACTTAAGTATATGAAATTGTAATTATCAAAGTGTGAAAACGTGAAAAATGATAAACTCATATAAGCGTTATATGTGATATCAGAGACAAACTAGGATAACTCGGTTGCAAATCTATTGATAAGTGTTGCATGCTAGTTTATATATAAAGCATCATATGATTTAAAAGGTGTTTTGTGTTTGTATTTATACATCTTACAATGTTCTATTCGAAAATTAGTTTAATTGATTTGCAAAGTATTACTGTACTTTACTACTAAGACAGTTTAACATATAAAGAAATTCAAAAGGTCAAAGAGTAGTGGCTTCCTCATCGGCTTAGTAGCATATGGTCCTCCCATGAGTACTTGCAATTAGTTGCATCAATCACGATTATCGATTCTGCTTTAATTATATTACTTTAATATATTCCTTACTCAGGAAGATTGTTGAAAATAGAGGGTAAAGAAAAAGAGATCACCCTAAGTTATCGTGGGAAGAAATTGTTAGGAGAGACCTTAAGGAATTAAACTTGAATGATAACAATCAAGGGCGGAGCCAGGATTAAACACAGGGGTGGGCTAACATTAAGCAATAACCATAACTAAAAATATGAACAGAGAAAAAATAATAAAAAAATTGAATTTCGATGAATAATAGTATTTAAATAACACAACAATAACAAAATCCCTATCTCAATTTTGAACGACGAGTCTTAAAACATTCAAATTCATCAATTATATAATTTAGAGCAATCTTTAAACTAAGAACCCGTTCAAGATAGAGAGTCATGCAGCCAGCAAGAAATTCATCCCCCATTGAATTGCGAATTGTTGTTTTAACATGTTTCATCCCAAAAAATGCTCTCTCTGTAGTCGCAATGGAAACAAGAAGAGTCAACACAAGATGAATTAATCTATCAACCATAGAGTAGGTCTCCAACTTTCTTATTACAAATAATTTTCGACATAAATCACTAAGAGTAGAAATATTTTGAAATTTGGAATCACTAGCCAAATCAAGTTGATAATGCATGAGTTGGCATCTCAATGTATGAATGTCTTGTCCGGTAAAATCCTTAGGATAGAATTTTTCAGCAAGTTTGCAAATATTCTCCGCGTCAATGGATTTAAAAGCATCACTAGGATCCAAACCCGAGCTAAGAGTAAGAAGTTCCATTGCCCCCTCGTTGAATCTATTTTCTAACTCCATCAACTGAAAATCTATCGTGCAGTTGAAAGCATCAAAGTGATAATAATGTTCATCGGTGATATGATCTTGTTAATGACATTCACGTCTCGTACCCTCGTCATAATGAGAGCTCAAATCAGGTATAATAATGCTATGTCGGTAACATAATTTTACCACATTCTCAAGGAAATTGCCCCAATCGTCATTTCTCAGCTTTCGAAGGAGAACTTTTGTTGTAGAGACTAACTTTAAATCATTCAAAATGTCTTGAGTTTGATGTTGTAAAGCCTGGCAGAGTGTATCGGTGATTCCCGTGATTTTTTCTATTAAGTGCATGATAAATATGAATTTGAAACTCCACATAACTTTAAAAATGCCATGAGCCTGTCCACGTATTTGTGCACTTGCCCCACTCTTTTTAAGTGTTTCAATAACTATAAAAGCCGCATCATACATGCCCATTAAGTCCCGAATATAATCATAATGTGAGCTCCAACGAGTAGCTTCAGGTCGATGCATAGTACCAATCTGATTATCCCCTTTTCCAGATTTTTGTTCACCACTAGCCAACATACGTTCAATTTTATCCGTTTATACATTTTTTAACTCACGAATATGTTTAGGATAAGAAGCAACAAGATTGACAATACAAATCAAGTGAGAAAAGAACTGCCAAACACTACTCTCGTCTTTTGCGGCTGCAACTAAAGCTAGTTGTAGTTGATGGGCAAAGCAATGTACATAATACGCATATGGACAATCTTTAAGAAACAATGCCTGCAAACCTTTCCAATGACCTCGCATATTACTAGCACCATCATATCCTTGACCTCGTAAGTTTTGAATCAGGAGGTTGTATGGAATAATAATATCGGTGATCTATTTTTAAGAGTGAATGATGTTGTATCCTCAACGCTAACGATATCAAAAAAATGTTCCATTAGCATACCATCATAGGTGTCATATCTCAAGATAAGAGCCATCTGCTCTTTTTTAGACTCGTCTTGTGATTCGTCAACAAGAATACAAAATTTCTCCCCTCCCCCCTCCCCCCTCCCCCCTCCCACTTCATCACAAATCCTCTTTCTCACTCTATGAGCGAGAATATCAAGAATCTCCTTTTGAATATGATGAGAAGTGTATTTTGCATTGTGTGGTCCACTTTGGACTTAACAGTACTTCATTATCTTCAGCTTTAAACTTCAATAATTTGAGAAAGTTTTCCTGATTCAATGAACTTGGACTTTCATCATGACCTCTAAAACCTAATGCTTGAAGTGCAAGAATTCGAACGGTTTGAATGCTTTCCTTGAGACGCATCCGATTCTTTACAATTTCTTCCTTCGATTGTTGGTTCAACACTCTGCCAATATGTTGGGCCGATGTCTTTAAATTGTTAAAGCACTCAACATATTTGCTGTGTGGTGAAGATGGATGCCTGACATGTTGTAAAAATACACAATTTGCACCATCATTAACTCTCTTCCAATTTTCAAATCCACCGACGGTAAGTGCAGAACGAATCCCCGATTTACTTTTCTCTTCAAAAAGAAAGCATGCGAAATAATACGCTTTATTCGCTGAGGGGGAATACTCTAACCAAGAAAATTATTCGAACCAAGCATATTGAAATCTACGATATTTCTTTCCTATCTTTGTTCTTGGATACTCAGAGAGGTTGGGCTGATATGGCCCCAAATTCATATAAGCTCGTCTAATTGTATCTCGTTGAGTAATGAATTCTACTGCATATATTGGACTACGTAGCGCAAGATCTCGTTCAATAAACATTGGATCAAATTATTTTGTTTCAACACTTTCTGTTTCAACTAGAAGTCGCGACTCGGGAATTGAGGTATCAATATTAGTTGCTTTGAATGAATCCTCTTTCGATGAATCTTCACCTTCTCTCTTTTTTGAAGAATGAGAAAATAGTTTTTCCTCTCTTGGGTTGGGGTTGATACATATGACATTGATTTAAAAAATGTATAATATTATTTAGAACCTAATAATTTGTAAAAAATAAACAACTAAAAATACATGACATTGCGTTAAAAAAATGTATAATATTATTTAGAACCTAAAAATTTGCAATAAAAAATGTACGTCATTATTTGCACTTTAACAATTCACAATAAAAAATGTACAACATTATTTACAATTTAATAATTCACAATAAAAAAATATACAACATTATTTACAATCTAATAGTATATTAAAATTAAAATATTACCTTACTTTGGTCTTTGAAAAAATACACCACAAATTGATAATCCTCAAGTTAAAACCCTAAAATTATGACAATTGAAATGAGTAATATACTAGATTTTATGTCCCAAAATGTAAAAAATAAAAAATACACTATAATATTGCAATAATATTGATAATATCAATATTACAAATAACAGACAAGGATGTATTTTTTTATTAATCTAAGATTGTAAAAATAATAAGAAAAATATTGAAAATCTTACTTGGAATTGAAAAGAAAACCCAACAGGAAAAGCCTCCTGCTTTCTTTTTGTTGTTCTTGAAATATGAATTGGAAATGATGAGTTGGTTGCTTGCTTTTCTTGAAAAGGAACGTGTGTTTGTGTAAGTAGTGGTGGGTTAATTAGGGTGGACTCTTTTGTGTTTTGTGTTTTGAAGAATCACCATCACGTTTTTTTTTATACGGGCAGGGCTAAAGTATGTTATAATTTTTAGTGGGTTGTATATATGGATAGCTTACAAAAAAAAAAAAAAAATTTGACCTGGGCTACAGCCTAGGTCTGCCCTCCCTACCTCCACCCGTGATAATAATGCATATAATATATTATAATGGAAATGAAAAATTCATGTGTCCGATCACATATGATGGTATTAAGGCAAGAATGATGATGATATTTCTTACTCATAAACCATGTCCTATTTAGCATCCTCATGCAAGTGAATTTGCAAAATTTAAATTAACTAAAATAGAAACATAGAGAGTCTAAGACTATATATGTTCTATTTTTATTTTTCAAAGTTCACCTTTATCTCTTCCTATATGTTTTAAAAAGTACCTCTAACAGCATGAAAGTTCACCTTTGTCTCTTCCTATATGTTTTGAAAAGTACCTCAAAGAACCCACAAAATTCAAGCAACACACCTTCACATATATAGTGTTAAGATTTTTTTTTTTTTTAATTTTAGTGATAAATATATTGTCACAAACCGTACAAGTAGAGCATAAGAAAGCAATCTGGGAAAAACAAGAATTGAACATTTTTTAACACACATCACTCTCTGAAACTGCAAACATAATTTAACAGTTGAGAAATATTATAGATCCATTAAATCCCATTGGAAGTTGATTTTCCTTCTCTATCACAAGCTTTCTTTCTTGAAAGGGGTTGTTTAAAAGAAATTCTTTCCTTAAGACCACTTTTTCTATCCAAAATGTTGCAAGCTTTTTGCCATGGAACTGGTGCTTCTGGAGAATTTCTTTGGTTAACACAACTTTTCCGATCCAAAACTTCTATTGCATCAATTTTCTTATTCAACTTATTATTGTTTAGAGACGAAGATATTTTGTTAACTATCTTGTTCTTGTTCCCAATCAGCTCGTCATTCTCTGCAAGGCAAACCCAAAGTTGTATTAATTACATTCCTAATTTAGTATGCATGTAAAAATATCACGTTTTGGCTCATATTATCAATGCCCACATTGTGGCATAACAGTATTAACACGTTTAATGTATAAGATATATTATTTATCATATGACCAGACCAGTGCATCCAGCCAGCAAAGGTAAATATTAAAATAAAGAAAGAAAATTAAGTAACGAGAGTACCAGGGCTAGATAGGACTGCATGAGGGCGTAGAATTGCACCTACGGTGGCATTAGGATTGGAATCCTTCTTTTCTTCTCTAGTATCATTGACGTTTTTCCCCGGCCCAACTCGAAACAAGAAGAGAAAATTACATTAAAAAAAATAGAAAAACAATACATTGATCACCAAATGGCTAACACGTTGTATAACAAAAAGTGTCGCTGTCCAATTTTCATTATGTTATAACAAATAATATACAAGTAGAAAGTAACCTACTCTAAAAGAAAAAAACTGGAACTTCGGATAGGTTGAAGGAGGTATAATTCCAATCCTTGCGCACCCTAGATCTATAGAGTAAGAAGTTGAGCTGAAGAAGGCGATATCAAGAAAGAAATATAGCAGCTTCTTAAGACTTCTTATTTGAGTTCGAATATGCTTTATAAATCTGATTCATACAACGCCATTTATGCAATAATTTTCAAAGTAAATATATAACACTTACAAATTACTTTATATATAGTAAACATTGAGTAAGACATCATAAGTTTAAACTTAGATGACTAGTTCCATATTATATATAGTAAACGTAGAAAGTTTCTCTAAGGAAAAGAACACCTCTAAGATCATGACAAATTGCTCTAAAATTGAATAATTAGAATTTATGATTTGGTCACAAAATTTATACCAGAAGATTTTAGTAGAGAAAGGGATTGAAGAGAACATTTGTAAGGATTTGCTATCGTATGGTGAAGAAACCTGATGGAAATGTTGTTGTTCCTTCACTTTTACCCTGGGATACACTTGATCATTCAAAAATAACATGTTTTTTTTTTTTGGTAAGAAAAAAAGGGTTTCCGCTGCCGGGATTCGAACCCGGAAGAATATCATTTCCAGTTAGTTTGTGCTACAGCGGATTGTTGTTAGATAATTAACAAAAAATATATTTATTCTAGTTTTGGTAACCCTGTAAAAATGCCCACCCTTTTGCTTACTTCACGAGTAGATTTAATCGAGGTTGTTATTGGATCGGATTTTATTCGAATTCGAATCCGATTCATTTAAGTGGATATAGATCATGTCTAAAATTTAATTGTCTGATTACCCGTTTCTTAAATTGAGCAAATTTGAATTCATATACTCCGATCCGATTAATATTTTTAATATATATATATATATATATATATATATAATATTTTTAATTAATATATATTATATTTAATAATATTTTAAATATATACTATAATAGTTATAATATTATATAAAAAAAATCTCCCTCATATAAAAGGAAAAGGACACACACACACACAAAACTCCTAAGAGCTGAAAATTAAAATGTTGCAAATCAAGTGGTCGAAAGTATATGTTTTGACATATCATTATTTATTTTTTTATTGAAAATTATTATAAAAATAAATAAAAAATAATATCTGAATCCGTTTAACATAAACGGATATGGATTTAGAACCGTAATAGATAATCCGACGGATAATCAGATTAGATCCGAATCCGTTTAACATAAACGGATATGGATTTGGATTTGCCTGATTCAGTCCGAATTCGATCCGTTTACAGGCCTAGTTTGATCAATCCCAAAAACATTAATTGAGAGCCTTAATTTTATTTTAGTCACTAGCATACAACTCGTGCGATATACGAATAATGTATAATAAACAAATATAATGATAATTATAAAAAAATAGTATATATCACAAATTCAATATCTTATCTTAAAGCCATTATAAAATGTTTATTGTTTCATAAATAAAGCTTGTCTGGTAATATTATTATTATATACAAACTATTTTTTATAAATAAAAACTTCAAAACAACTGTACGTATTTTATATAAAAAAAATATACATATTTTTATTTTAAAAAATTGTATGTCATTTATAGATATAAAATTAAAGTTTTTTTTTTTCAATAAATGAAACGTTAAAAATATTTTTATAACCAATTTTTAATTTATATTAAAAATAATTTTGAAATTTTGAAAACTTTTTTTAACTTAAAAACTATTTTTTATAAATAGAAACTTCAAAAAAACTATATGTGTTTTATATATAAAAATTACACATATTTTTATTTATTATTAGTTAAAAAACTTTATGCCATTTATAAATAAAAACTTAATTTTTTTTATAAATACAACGTCGAAAATCTTTTATAGCCATTTTTTTTATATAAAAAATAATTTTGAAATTTTGAAAACTATTTTAAACTTTTTCTAGAAATAAAAATATTATATATATGTAGTAGTATTAATAACATTGTGTAAAATGCGATTTGAGTGGAGAATGATGAAAATAGATTAATTGGATCTATATTGCGTTGGATTCGGAGATTAATTATTTGAGTCTAGAATGGATCATCTTTTTAGTTTTCAAGAGACTTTTGATTAATCCATTTAGGTAAAAATGAACATTAATTTTAGCAGAAAGGTGACGTATCCAGGTAGGGAGTATTATTTATTTTTTACACCTCTAATAATATCTTATTAGAGGTATAATATATATATGTGTGTCTATGGGGAAAGACATTAGAATTTAATTATAAGAACAAGTCTATGTAGGTAATATGATATATATCTCAAACGTCTCCCAAAGTGAATTGAGAGTTTGTAGATAAGGATGGATCCTATACAAAGGTACCAACATTTAATACACTTTGAAGGATTTGTTTGGGATATATACATTACTTTTTTTTAATCAAGTTTGTATCCTAAGTACATTAAATGATTGTATTTACACTTGGGGTTCATTATTTTAATGAACTTGGGATACAAGCTTAATATATATAACCATACAATTCTGTGGGATGTGACTTTTATTGCCAAAACACATGGATTTACCATTAGACGACTTCGTCAAAAGATATGACATTTGCAAAAATGTACAACATTCTATCAAAAGGCACCAACAACTAAAAGAGTGGGAAAAAAAATAATAAGATCATATTTATTCTTTAGCCTTATAAACTAAAACACATGCTTTCCTTCTTTTTTGATAATCTATGTCTCTTAAGCTGCAACTGAAGACTTGAATTAGTTGTCTAATAAATTTATGTAACACCTCGCCTAGTTCAATACTGGTTGATAAAGCCTTTATTAAATTAAATGGGAATCATATATGATTTCATTCTTAGCATCACTGTCGAAAATCAATTAATTAAACTAGTAATCTATTAAGTCTGGTGTCAAGTTTTTAAATCTTATTAACATGCATACATGAAACTGTTCAACAATATAATTATAAACATCCACAGTAACTGAACGTAAAGAGTGTTGATAGTATATATCAAATAAACCAAATAAACTCTCGGTATATAGGATACAATAATCCAAATGTTCAACTGAAATAATATAAAAAATATCAAATAATAAAATTGTCCAATTACGGGAAACATGCCGAAAGAGAGTGTAAAAGCAAGGGTATGAATGCTCTAACAACACATAGATAAAGTCAAAGGCACTTATACCACTATGAGAATGCGGAAACAAATATGCTCAACAAAGATTCCAACTTGAGAGTGTGCAATTATTTTTATCAATTTATCCTAAACACGCATCTATGTGATAAAATATATCAATCAAATCAAGCATTCAACAAAGGAAAAGTTTCAGAAAAAATCCCTCAGGGCAAAACCTTTTATACACTTTATAAAATTTACACATCGTAACTTACAAACTTTATAAAGGAATCTGCAGTAGAAGAATCTCCCGCAGGTGACCTCCGTCCACAACTATAATCCTCGCAAGCATCACAAGACCGCAGTCCTCCTTCAGCCTCAGCCTTTGTCTTCAGCAGTGAGTTCTGTAACACCCCGTATTTTATTAATTAATATAATTAATTAATTGGAATATTTGAGAAAAATAAATTTTTGGATTTTATAATTTTTATTGGTTAAATATGTTGGCTACGATTTTAGAAGAATAAAACTTCATGTGGAATTGAAAACGGAGTTAAAACAAATTTTATATGAATTTTTTAAATATCTGTCCCTTATAATTTTTAAAGGGAACCGTTAGATTTTCTGGGCGATCGATCGATCGACGCCAGGGGTCGATCGATCGACCCCGACATATTTCGTGCACCACAATTCTCTTTTTGACGAGTTTTTCATTTCTAAAACTCTTTAAACTATTTATATAAATGATTTTCAAAGCTAGGTTTTTAAAACATTCATTCTACCAACCCTAGATCAGCAGACCCTCTACTTTTTCCTCATCTTCTACCTCAAAACCCTAGCTACTATTAAAATTACTTTTCAAGGTCAGTTTTGAAGGCCAAGATAAATCTGTCCCAAGTTGGTTGAAGAAGAGTTTTTAATACATTTTTCGAGAGGAACTCATATATCTAATCAGATTTTTGTCAAACTAATCACATGCATGTTTACCCTATTCTTTTCCTTTAGTGTTATGTATCTTGATTGTAACCTCCATTAAACTCATGTTTTCCAAAATAAGTTATGAAAATAATTATTAAAGAGATAAATTTCGGGTTTGTTTTGCATGAAAAATTAATGTTACCAAATATTCGTAACTTTGTTGTTATTTGGGTTGTATTTCTGTACTCGATTATGTTATGGGCATGTGCATGTAGAGGAGCCATTTTAAAAGAAAATTTTGATATTTTATGTGAGAACCCTGGATTAAATTAATTGCTTGTGTTGGAAAATAATAACTATGATAGGACTTACATGTAGCAACTATTATTAAAATCATAATATTTATGTGTCCTTGATTTCCATTATTTAGATTAAAATTATTTAATTGGGAATTTAGCGTTATTATGAATGTTGTTATAATTTGTTAATTATGTCACTTTATGGAAATATTATAATATTTCAAAAATGTTGGGTATTGTAGGTAATTGGTTTTCACCCCTTGTTATAGTACACTTGTTAGGTATGAGACTAGTAAGTGGGCCTTTGTTGCGATTTATGCTAATTAGGTATGGCACTAGTTAGTGTGAGTCTATGCGGGTTATATAATTTTGGGTGGGGGCTGATTTTCTATATTATACCATTGTAACGATAGCCTAAGATTGATATCTAGGTGGAGTGAAATTTTTATAATCATCCTTTACTTAGGATATGACGAATTTGTGTTTTGGGAACCCTTAGTTGGGACTAAAGGGTATTTTGAGGATTTTCACATTGCTATCAAGGGTGGGGGAAATAATTTGATTAATGAGTATAAGAAATTTTGAAAATTAATATCGCAGGACTAAAACATATATTAAAATTTATTGGCGACATAATGCGTATAGGGTCGACAGTTTAAATCGATCAAAGGACGATTTATGTCGTGTCGTGTGTGAAACCTTGTCATATCGCGAGGATCATAGGATAAAAATAGATCAGACGCCGGACTTGACAAGTAGATGTGTGTGTGTGGAACCTTGTCATATCGCGAGGATCGCAGGATAAAAATGGATTAGACGATAGACTTGGAAAGGGGACGGGTGTTGAAATTTTTTATTCACGGCTAAATTAATTAAGTTTAACATTGTTGGGAAGGTGGGTTAATTAAAATAATATTGGTGTGGCTTTTATAGAAACCTTGCGGGTCGTTAGTAATTTATTTATGGTAATTACTAATCTCGTAATTAAAAGATTCTATTGTTATAGTCGATATATATAGCACTATTGACTGGGTAATTTATTTGGCTCTGACACATGTGTTGACTAATCTTTTTTAGAATTTATTTGGGAGTTGCTGCATAGGAGTCATTAGAGATCATTTGGAGGTATAGATGGATTTATTTTATTGCTTTAGTAGTTGGATTTTCTCTTTCCTATTCCCTCGTTTTTATTATGAGACTATTTTTGAGGTTATTGGGCCTTTCGGTTCCAAAGTTGTTTTAAGATTTCAGTTGGATTGTATTTATTTAATTATTGAGATATTCAGAGATCACATGTGATGAATTTTGATCGCACTTTGGTGTTTTATCAGTTGGATGTCATTTATATTTAGCTTTGATTAAAATAATTTATCTTTTGGATTACAATTTTTATGTCTCATATCTATCACATGCTAAGGATGATATTTAATTTACTCTCACCCGGCTTAGTTTTGGTGGCGGCCGATGCTAGAATTTAGCGGGGTGTGATAGATGGTATCAGAGCATGGTCTTAGGTCTCGTAGGTTATGAGTCCGTCTTAGTTTCCACGTTATCGATCTTTGATTCCCTTTATTGATTTGTATTCCTTATGGTAGAAGGGCTATCATGCGTGTTAGATGTGTTTCTTGGAGATATGAAGTTTTGTGTTAAGGGCGTTGTAGGCATTGAGTTTATAATTGGTAAGCTTGATGCGAGGATCCTTAGAATGGATTATGAAGATGATAATTATTTTGGAGATTTTAGTGCAGATGTTAGGTATCGTATGTATAGATTTAATTAGAGGACGTTAACATTTGGATGACTTTAGGAGATAGGATCGAGTGGGAATTTGGGAGAGGGTGTGGTATTCCGTTGTTTTCATAGTTATGGGTATGTATATAGGAAATATATATTATTTTATTGTTTGTGTGGTAGGTGCACACACGATTGGGTGTATAGGCGCCCAATTATGGCATTTTATGGGTAGGCAATGTATGAGCCTGATTTTATTTCAGGAGGTTTACGTTTGATGTGTATGCTTCGTCTAATTTCGAAGGAAAAATTCTTTGCTAGGGGGGAAGTATGTAACACCCCATGTTTTTATTAATTAAATTAATTAGTTAATTGTAATATTCGAGAAAAATAAATTTTTGGATTTATAATTTTTTATTGGTTAAATACGTTGGTTACGATTTTAGAAGAATTAAACTTGAAGCGGAATTGAAATCGGAGTTAAAATGGATTTTATATGAATATTTTAAATATTTGTCCCTTATAATTTTTAAGAGGAACTGTCAGATTTTCTGGGAGATCGATCGATCGACGCCAGGGGTTGATCGATCGACCCCTTCTAAAACTCTTTAAACTATTTATATAAATAATTTTCGGAGCTAGGTTTTTAAAACACTCATTCTACCAACCCTGGAGCAACATACCCTCTACTTTTTCATTATCTTCTACCACAAAACCCTAACCACCATTAAAATTACTTTTCAAGCTCAGTTTTGAAGGCCAAGATAAATCTGTCCCAAGTTTGTTCAAGAATAATTTTTGATCCATTTTTCGAGAGGAACTCATATATCTAATCAGATTTTTATCACACTAATCACAGGCCTGTTTACCTTATTCTTTTCCTTTAGTGTTATGTGTCTTGATTGTAACCTCCATTAAAATCATGTTTTATAAAATAAGTTATGGAAATAATTATTAAAGAGATAAATTCCGGGACTGTTTTGCATGAAAAATTAATGTTACCTAACACTCGTAACTTTGTTATTACTTGGGTTGTATTTGTGTACTCGGTTATGTTATGGGCATGTGCATGTAGAGGAGCCATTTTAAAAGAAACTTTTGATACTCTTATGTGAGAATCCTAGATTAAATTAATTGCTTGCGTAGGAAAATAATAACTATGATAGGACTTGCATGTAGCTACTATTCTGAAAATCATAATGTTTATGTGTCCTTGATTTCCATTATTTAGATTAAAATTATTTAATTGGGAATTTAATGTTGTTATAATTTGTTAATTGTCACCAAGATACTCGGAGATCAAACAACGAGGGATGGCCCGAGCAGGGATCTAACTCATATCAAGCTTGAATGGTGGATTTGGTAGATCGAGCAACCCAGGAGCATGGTAATCCCATAAATAATGGCCCTGCTCTAGTTTTAATACACCCAGGGCGTTCAACCATCCCTGTTTATAACCTTCATTATTGGCATTTTCAATGCGAGCATCCAAGTGACAAAAGGGCCTCATTGTAGCCTGCCATCCAGAACTCACGAGGTTGTTTGTGGAATTGGAAAGTTATTCTCTCTAACTGCTCGTGAAGGTTTCTGGAAAAAACATCCTTATTATTCAGAGCAGACATTGTCGAAGCAAGTTGACCCTCCAGATTTTGGATTTTCTTGAAAATTTCAGACAAAGCCCGATCTTTTGTATTCAATTGGAACGCTTGAGTTTCCAATGTTGATTGAGTACGAACTTCTTCAACAGTACGACAAAGACCTCTTGGTCGTCCCCGTGCAGGTTGAATACTTTGTTCCTCGTCAACATCCTGAGCAACTCTTCCTCGTCCACGAGAACCTCTTCCTCATCCCCGAGTAGCAGTAGAAGGCCCAGATCTTCTCAAAGCCTCTAATTCTTGCCTCAATTTGGCATTATCAACCTCTAAAAATGAAAATCCTTCATCGGTGACCGGTACCAAGGCAGTGGAAGATGAAGCTGAAGACTTATACTGTGCCAACTCTTTCTGCAAATTGTTATTCTCTTGCTCCAGCAGCTCGACGATCTGTCTGCATGCTTCGACTTCACCCTTTAGGGTTCTCTCTCTCACTTCATAGCCAGCAAGCATCTTGTCATAACCTGTTTCAGCACTAAGTTGTTTGAGTTTCTTCTCATATCCTTAGTGCAAAAGAGCTGAAGACTCTTTATACTGATGCTGAAGTTCATCGAGAATACCTTGCAAGTCTTCAATCATCTCGTACTAAGCCACATTGTTGGCCAAAGATCGGTCAAGTAAGTCTTTCAAGTACTGATAAGCTTCTACTGCCTGCCCTGAAGCATCATGACCGAGGATGTCAGCAACTTCTGATACACTCAATTCTGTGTGACCAGCCTTATAATATTCCTGACATTGCTGCATCAGCTTTGTATCATTAGCAGATAGCATATTCATCCTGGCCAGAAACTAGCAGAGAAAGAAAAAGTAACCATCAAAAAGAAGATCAAGACAGAGTACAAAAGAGAAAAGAGGAAATCATATGGAAGAAAAGAACTCAAATTTTATTAGATCATAGTGCAGAGTTACAAAGATCTTGTTACACTTGAAAAAGAAGAAAAATAGAAAGAGAATACCGAACAACTTCACACTTTTCCTTGTCTCCCAAGACTTTATCGGGAGGCTAGGATGAGGAGCTCGGTTGCTCGGTGGGAACAACGAGTTGGTCGACAGGAACTGGAACTTATTCAGGAGGAGCAGGCCGAGATGAAAGCTCCTCGTCAGCAGGCTCGGTAAGGATGAGATCACCCACTACCATTGAAGATTCTTCGGAGGCAGCTTGATCCTCTTCTTCATCCTCAATAGCTGGGGGGAGGACCAGGCAGATGTTGTTGAAATAGCTCAGAGTCCTCGTTCACCTTCAATTCTTATAGGACAGCAACCCAACCATCGCGGAAGTATTTCAAACTCCCATACTTGACCTGGGTCATCATTGCTGCTACCCCCCTATCCCATCCTTTATCCCAACCTGTACGAAAAGATTTTTTCACTGCCACTTTTCTCTTCATTTTCTCCGAGGAAAGCTTCTCGGATAGAAGATCCTCGGAGGCTTTCAACTTGGCCTCCACCTCCTCCTTCTGGAGATTTACTTCTCACAGAAGGGTTAGCTCTTCCTCAGCCGACTTCAACTTATTTTCAGGCTTCCCAAAGTTTGTGAACTTCTCGGTATATTTCTTATTCTCTCTCTCCAAGTCTTTAATTTTGTTTCCCAACTGCACCTTCTCTGCCTCAGATGCAGCCAACTTCTTCTCCTATTTACCCCTATCCTCGTCATATTTTTGACGGGAATCCTTCAAAGACTGGGCCAAACCCAGAAAAGCATCCTCCACTCCAGACGAGGAGCTAGAAGCCTTGAGTTCTTCATCTTTCTTCACTATGGTGTTAAAACAACTCACCAGCTGAAAAAGAAGGTAATGATAAGTCAGTGCCGAGATACATATATTGACTGAAAGAAAGAAAAATTCAGGATAAGAGAAACTTAAAGAAGCAATGTGACGAGTAACTAAGGATGTCAGCATATCCCTAGACATGTTTTCTTCAATTCCTTGGACTTCAGGAATAATCCAAGTCTTTACCGAGCTCATTGCAGAACTCGGGGGAATAATGGTTGGAACACCAGCTCCACTAGCTTGGAGCTGGGGAATGGTTTCAGAAAAACTGACCGAGGAGGATTTCTTCAATCTCCTCAGTGGCACTTCAACAGTTTCAACCAAAAAGGAACTTTTGGTTGGGGAGATGGTGATCACTCCTGCTGGTACATCCTTCTTATTAGAAGCCACTGGGGGCTTCTCGGCAGCTTTCTGAGGAGCAACAGAAGTGGTGTCATCTACTTTCTTTGTCCCCTTTGGGACGTCATTCTTGTTTCTCTTTCCATCTCTAGCAGAGGAAGTCTCCTCGAAGATAGCAGGAACTCTTCTTTTGCCCATTTTCTGACTTAGAGGAATGTGAGATTCTGGTGAAGAATTCTCAGAAGCTGGCAATGGTTCACTAATGCTGACCACGGGACGAGCAGTAAAGGATGATGTATAGCTCCTGTACTGCAACAAGTATGAAGCAGACCTGACGTGCTCATCTGCAACTTTTTGATGCAAACTCCAGATATGTTTCAAATGCTTGATATTAACTTCTGATTCTTTTGGAGTCTTTCTCTTACTATCAACTGCAAACAAATACATAGTGAAATATCAGTCATACATTTTATCAAGCATAATGAAATCATAATTTCAGAAATAAAATAAGATGAAAATAACCTATCCCATTGCCATATGGAGGGCATTTAGGACCTTCATATACTTAGTCTCTAACCAAAGGGGCATGTTGCCAATTTTTGATAACTACCCCATGTTAAAAATAATCCCTATTAGCATCAGGGAGATTGACTACTAAAGCTCTATTCAAAAATCTAGTTTTTAAATAATAAACATTGTCTAGAACATCCCATCTATAACAGTACATAATATCAAGAATTCCTATACGAGTTCCATGAGTTTGATTTAACCTATGCACCCCATTAACTATTCTCCATGTGTTGGGGGCTATTTTTACAGGGACAACATCGAAATACTGACAGAACTCTAAGCACAGAGGGTTTGGTGGAAAAAAATCCACATTCAGCAATAAAGAGACTAGGGAACCAATGTCCCTCAGCCAAATTAAAATAATTTGAAGGCTCAGAAAGATCCTCCAAAGTTACCCAAGACGGAATAGAGAAATCAGAACGGAGTTTCTCAAGATATTCAATAATATAAACCATGGTGAATAAAAGAAATGAAGAAGAAGGAAGAAGATCTTACAGGAAAAAGGGAGATCTGTTGACAACGAACGAAAACAAGGATGAACGCACAAGAGAAAGAAAGACTATGGAAAACTCGAAAGCAGAAATTGGAAAAGGTAGAAGACGGTGATATTGTCTATGAAGTTTAAATACTTTGCCTTGGGAAACGGCAAAAGAAATGATTACAAAAAGGAAACTATTACGCTACCGGCGGCTAAAAGGACAAAAAGTACACGAAGATCGAAGCGCTTATAAAAATGCAAAAAGGCGGATTCTGCGAATTTGGAAGGAAATTCAAAATACGGAGAAATGTTCCTAAAAACCAGGAAGATCATTTAATATTGCCATATACCGAGAAAGAATGTTCCATACTCCTCAAAGTTCGAAATATGAAACATTGGGGGCTTCTGTTGATACCAAAATTAGTATGCTGATATTGACGAATCACAAGAAGACACGTGTCGATCTACGTGGCACAATAGCAACGAGGAAGTCTATTTACCCGACCAAGTCAGAATCACTCCGAGCAACAAGTATACTCCGAGGAACTCCAGCTCTCCGAGGAGCTCCAACGCTCTGAGGAACTCCAGCGCTCCGAGGAACTCTTGAACGACGAGCAACTAAGGCGGTTCGAGCTGCATCTCGACCACAGCATTGATTGCCAGATAATCAACAGTTTAACTATTCATTGAATGCTTATCATCTTGACGCACACGCTTGAAGAGCATTAAATGAATTACCCTTTCATATGTATATCATTTAATGTATCACCCTTTCAGATTATAGCCTCAAGGCTATAAATACATTGTATTACCCTCATTCAAAGGGACCGGATTTTCTGGATAGAATTACCTATCGAGAACTCCAAAACACTTGGCAATAACAGAAACAGTGGACGTAGGCCATTCTTATAAGGCTGAACCACTTTAAAATTCTTTATCTCATTTACATTTATCTGTGATTAAATAATTAGAAGCCATCTAGTTTTTTACATCAACAGATTGGCGCCGTCTGTGGGAACGACTGTTGTTATCATTTTTCACCAAAAATCATTCATAATCAATGGCAGATAATCCGGAATCCAGCAATCGAAACACTGGAAATGCTGGAAATCCTCCAAATCCTTCTGCACCTCCAGATCTGGCTGGAATTATGATGAATCTGGCTCAAGGACAAACCTCCATGCAAGAGACAATGCGGCAACTCATACAGACCCTTCATGGCGGTGCACCTGCACGTTCGGGACAGCGAAGTGGTCAGAGGAAAACCTATTTACTTTCTTCACGATCCAGGCGTACTGAGTCATATCGTAATGAGTAATCTGATGATTTCTCTTATAAACCTGGGCGGACTTCGTCAATAAGGGCTACAGATACTGATCAACGTATCACTCTCTCTCCAGAGAGACCAAGTGCCTTGGAAAGACTGAGTAGGGTGTCTCCTTTCAGTCGATTAGGCCCTAGGAGGAATATGAGTTCACCTAAGACCATGTCGAGGAGTTTTCGATGACCATCAGATCTAAAAGAAGGATCAGCACAATCACGACCAGTTGCTCGTCATGATAGATCTCAGGAGGCCACATCAGAGCAATCAATTGCTCGAACTAACAAGCCCGAGGAAGGAAATGATGCGTGGAAGGGTTCCATTCAGTGGTTGGAGGATAGATTGGGAGAAATGGCTAAGGCGAAAAATCCCTTACAACGAACTTTTGTTCAACGGACACCTTTTGTCCAGGCCATTGTGGGTTTTCCTACCCCGTCAAAGTTTAAAGCACCTGTGGTGACCCCCAAATATGATGGAAAGAAAGATCCTGTTCTTCACATGGAGCAATATCAATCTGCTGCCGACATCTATGCCGTCCCCGATGAGATGAGATGCAGAGCATTCTCGGGAACTCTTACTGGATGTGCCCAGATATGGTACAACAATCTTCCTCGGGGTAAGATTTCAATTTTCTTTTAATTGGCCGAGTTGTTCATCGGCAATTTTTGTTTTGGAGCAAAGCCAGTAAAAAGAGTAGCACACTTGTTAAGTGTTAGACAAAAATCTGGTGAGAGTACTAGAGATTACATAACTCATTTCAATAACGAGAAGCTGGAAGTCATAGATTATGAAGAAAAGACAGCAATCACCGCCTTGATGAGTGGGTTGTTGCCTAACAAGTTGTATTACACTTTGGCCAAAGATCCACCTACAACTATGTCAGAGTTGATGGAAAAAGCGGCCAAAATCATGAATACCGAGGAGGCTATGGCTGCGAAGAAGAATATGGATAAAGAAACCAAGGTGGAAGATGACAAATCCAAGAAGAAAGAGCATAAGGGCAATGGCGGTGACAAGCATTCCAAGAATAATAAATCGTCATGGGAAGTCCTGAAGAAATTCGATAATTATACTCCTTTGAAAATGGGTATTAATCATGTCTTGGAAGAAATCAAGAATAACGAGGAAGTAAAGTGGCCAAAGAAACTGAGATCAGACCCTGACATGAGGAATAGGGAGAAATATTGCGAGTTCCATAAGGATCACGGCCATATGACCAAAAATTGCATAGCTCTTCAGAACGAGATTGAAACACTCGTCCGAAGAGGGAAGCTAGCAAAGTATGTTGATCGGGGAGGCGAAAGAAGAAATAATGACTGAACTAGAGAAAGGTCTAGATCTCCTCGTCGAGCAGCGGAGAAAAAGAAGAGAAATCATAAAGATGATCCAGATGATGACCCCGATCTTCCCAAGAAACCAAGGCAGCCATAACGAGAGGTATTTTCAATACGCTTTGGATCATTTGATTGTAATGTCATTACAGGAGGAGATGTAGGAGGAGGATACCTTACTGCAGAAAGAAAAGCTTACCTCGGTGAGGCGCAAGCTTGCTCATACATTCAACGGATAAATTTGGCTGACGAGGATCGCCCAAGGAAGGGCAACAAAGAGAAGCTGGTCATCGGTTTTTCAAAAAACGACCTTGCAGGTGTTCTTTACCCTCACGACGACCCTTTGGTGATCAAAATGAGGATGAAAGAAGTAGTGATTTCAAGGGTTCTGATAGATAATGGTAGTTCGGCAGACATCATGTTCTACACATGATTTGACAGTTTAAATTTAAAGTTATCTCAATTGGAGCCTTATCACAGACCTCTCCTGGGTTTTGCTGGCGAGAAAGTTTTTCCACTTGGGACGATCAAGTTGGATATATTCATTGGAACTTGGCCTGCTTATCGAACAGAAAGAATGGGATTCTTTGTGATGGATAAGAATGTGCAATCAGCTTACAACATCATCATGGGAAGAGTTGGTTTGAAGAAGTTCGAAGCAGTTCCATCTACAGTACATCAGTGTTTAAAATTCCCAACAAACTTTGGAGTAGGAGTTGTGAAAGGTGATCAGAAAGTAGCTCGGAAATGCTATTATTCGTCTGCCGAGCAAGAGGATCTTGAAGAGTCAAGGAAAAAGACTACTACCTACTAGGTGGATGAAGGTATAGAAATTGAAACACTGGACCCCAGAGACGAATCCCAACTTGTAAAAGGACAGGTGGTGGAATCTACAGAAAATGTTATTCTGGACGACGAGCACCCTGAACGAATAACCCAGATAGGTTCGACGTTGGATGCTTCAATAAAATAGGAGTTGATAACTTTCTTGAGAAACAGGAAGAAAACTTTTGCATGGAGTCATGAGGACATGCCAGGAATAGATCCAAACTTCTTATGTCATAAGCTCAATGCGAATAAGGAGATCAAGCCTGTAAAGCAGAGAAGAAGAGTGTTTAGTCCCGAGAAGAATCAAGCCATACAAGAGGAGGTCGACAAGCTCCAGAAAGCCCAATTCATTGAAGATGTGAAATATCCAGACTGGTTAGCAAATATGGTGATGGTAAAGAAGAAAAACAACAAATGGAGAATGTGTGTTGATTTCAATGATCTCAACAAGGCCTGCCCAAAGGATCACTTTCCATTGCCCAGAATTGACCAACTAGTGGATGCTACCTCGGGACACGAGCTGCTCAGCTTTATGGATGCCTACTCTGGCTACAATCAGATCAACATGAAACCTGAAGACAGGGAAGTTACTTCTTTTATTACCCATAGGGGAACTTATTGTTATAATGTTATGCCTTTTGGTTTAAAAAATGCAGGAGCGACATACCAGCGGCTGATGAATAAGGTTTTTTCCTAACAAATTAGTTGCAATATGGAGGTCTATGTCGATGATATGCTGACAAAGAGCAAGAAAGTTGCTGATCATCTAGCTGACTTAGGTCAGACCTTTGATCAACTGGATAAATACCAAATGAAGCTCAACCCGATGAAGTGCACCTTTGGAGTACGAGAAGGAATGTTCCTCGGGTACATCGTCAACCAGTGAGGCATTGAGGCGAATCCAGAAAAGATCAAAGCTCTTTTAGGGTTGCGATCTCCAACGACGAAGAAAGAGGTACAGAGTCTTACAGGACGAGTTGCAGCGCTCAACAGATTTGTATCCCGAGCAACTGATAGATGCCTCACATTTTTCAAAACACTTTGGAAAACATTCGAGTGGAATGATGAGTGTGAAAAAGCCTTTCAAGACTTGAAGAAATATCTGGGAGCACCTCCACTGTTGTCCAGGCCAGTAATGGGAGAAAAGTTATACTTGTACCTGGCAGTATCAGAGAATGCAGTCAGCTCGGCATTGATTAGAATGGAGAATAGAGTCCAGAAGCCAATTTATTACACAAGTAAGGCTTTCTGAGGTGCAGAGATCAGGTACCCAAAGCTGGAAAAATTGGCATTGGCATTAATTGAGGCAAGTAGAAGAATGAGGCCATATTTCCAGGCCCATACCATCGTCGTGTATACTGACATGCCATTGAGACAAGCCCTTCATAAGCCAGAAAAATCAGGGAGACTGATGTATTGGGCAATAGAGCTCGGTGAATATGATATTGTGTATGAACCCAGATCATCACTAAAAGGGCAAGCTGTAGCAGACTTTATACCAGAATTTACATATCCTGATACCCCCTAGGAACAAAAGTTGCTCGCTGATCAACCTGTGGATGTTACAAGATCAACAGACATAAGCTCAGACCAACTCTGGTTAGTAAAAGGGCTTGTGGATGTAGAAGGATCATCAAATTCGAGCTCAGACCAACTCCGGTTGGTAAAAGGGCGAGAAGAGATGATCGACGAGGAGCAAGAAATGTCAGGAGAGGATAAAAAGAAACAACAAATATTTCACGGAGGAACTCTGTCAGATAAGAAATTTGAAGACGAGTTACCTACATGGAGATTATATGTAGATGGGTCATCTTGCACAACGGGTTGTGGAGCAGGGATTGTTTTGAACACCCCAGACGAGATTGACGTGGAATATGCCTTGCGATTCCAATTCAAAGCTTCCAATAATGAGGCTGAGTATGAAGCCTTGATAGCAGGTATTAATTTAGCAAAGATTATGGAAGCGCAACAAGTGATGGTATTCAGTGATTCTCAATTAATTGTGAATCAGATGATGGGAACATATGCAGTTAAAGGAGAATTAATGGTCAAGTATCATGCAAAGGCGATGGAGTTGTTGGCAGAATTTGATGCCATTCAGTTGATCAGAATACCAAGAATGGAGAATGCACAAGCAGACGCACTGGCCCGACTAGCATCAGCTACTCGTACCGAGCTGCGAAGAACGATACCAATTGAGGTGTTAGAAAGCCAAAGCATAGTGAAGACCTGACGATGAATATTATTACCCTTGATTTAGGACCATCTTGGATGGATCCCATCAGGGCATATGTCGAGGAAGGAGAATTACCAGGAGATAAGATCGCTGCCAAGAAATTGAAGTTTAAAGCTGCTCGGTATGTACTAACTAATGGTGTTTTGTATAGACGAGGAATTATGGCAGGTTTCCAAAGATGTGTACATCCCTCCGAGGTGAAAGAGTTGATTGAAGAGATCCATGAAGGGTCCTGTGGAGCCCATGTACCAGGTCGGACACTTTTGCAAAGGGTGATGACGCAGGGATACTACTGGCCAACGATGAGGGCTGATTGTATAGCCTATGCTAAGAGATGTGATAAATGCCAATGTTTTTCCTCCATCCGACGAACTCCACAAGCATTGTTGACACCCATAACTTCCCCTTGTCCTTTTTCCATGTGGGGAATGGATTTGGTTGGACCACTTCCAACGACCCGAGGAAGATTCAAGTACCTCTTTGTCGCAGTGGATTATTTTACCAAGTGGGTAGAAGCTGACCCTCTGATTGATATGACATACGAAAAGGCGTACCAATTCGTTTGGAAGAACATCATCTGACGATATGGTCTCCCTCATGCCTTCATCACAGACCATGGAACACAATTTGATAACGAGGAGTTTGCCGCCTATTGTCATCAGTCAAACATTTTGAAGGTTCATTCAGCACCAGGCCATCCTCAAAGAAATGGGTATACTGAAGTGACGAACAGAACATTACTAAATGGTTTGAAGAAGAGGCTAAGTGAGGCTAACGCTAATTATATTAATGAGCTACAGTCAGTATTGTGGGCTTACCGAACAACTCCCCGAGCAGCAACTGGAGAATCACCATATATGCTGGCATTTGGAAGTTAGGTCGTAATACCTGCCGAGTTGGGTCTTCCAACACACAGAGTGCTGAATTTCAATTCCCCAGTCAGTGACTTGATGAGGAGATTAGATTTGGACATGCTCGAGGAAGTTAGAGAAGAGGCAGCCATTAGGAATGCTGCTTATCAACAGCGAACAACCCTGTTCTACAACAAGAGGGTGAAAAATGCGACTTAAAAGAAGGAGATTACGTGCTAAAGAAGGTCATTCAGAAGCACAATAAGTTGGAAGAAAACTGGCATGGACCTTACCGTGTTACTGCAGTTGTCCGACCAGGAACTTACCGAATAGCGACTCTAGAAGGAGAGGAATTTAATAATGCATGGAATGCTGAACACCTACGCAAGTATTATCAGTGATGTAAAATGTAAAGAAGTTCCATCAATATGAATAAAACGATGATATTTCACCATATTCTCTCATTTTATTGAAAGTTTTTCGGGGAATACTAGTGTTTAACACTACGCTGCTCGGCACACAACGCTACTCGGCAGTAAAAAGAAGACGATAGTTCGAACCCAGACCAACTCCGACTGGTAAAAGGGCGAGAACACCCCATACTCCTTTGGTTAGGAGGCGTACATTAGCTCAGACCAACTCCGGTTGGTAAAAGAGTTAGTGGATATGATAGTTCGAACTCAGACCAACTCCGGTTGGTAAAAGAGCGAGAACACGATAGTTCGAACCCAGACCAACTCCGGTTGGTAAAAGGGCGAGAACACCCCATACTCCTTTGGTTAGGAGGCGTACATTAGCTCATACCAACTCCGGTTGGTAAAAGAGTTAGTGGACATGATAGTTCGAACTCAGACCAACTCCGGTTGGTAAAAGAGCGAGAACACGATAGTTCAAACTCAGACCAACTCCGGTTGGTAAAAGAGCGAGAACACGAGATAATCGACGAAAGGCCAATCTCGGTTGGTTAGAAAACAAGATGTGCTCTCAAATGACAACTTATGTTGGTTGGGAAGTAAGTTTATTACATAAAAGTTCCTCGAAGAACAAAATATTCCAAACTGAATCAAGTATGGTTGGTCAGAGATAAAAATCCACTAACTGTAGTTGGTCGACGAGGAGAAAATATTTTAAACAGTACCAAGTATAGCTGGTCGGGGATAAAAATCCATTAACTATAATTGGTCGACGATCACAATTTAACAACCTTGTTTGGTTGGAAAAATTTTAAACATCTTTATACTCATTACTTTATTATTAAGTGATCGAGCAACGTTACTAATACTTGTAATTTTTTTATTATTAAGTTGGTCGATGAACCACACAATATTGTTATGCAAGCACAAATATAAAGTGTTTGACAAATACAAGAGCAATACAAATTTGCAAACAAAAATGAAATTCTTTCATTAAAAGCCAAAATGAATTACACAAGTTTATTACATTGATATTAAATTGTGTACTAATTATTACATCAGAATTTCCTATTCTACTGGTCTTTTCCCTTTTGCTTTTGAAACAGGCTCCTCGCCAGCAGGAGGATCTTCCAGGAAAAGAGGAGAATTAATGAAGTTAAGATCTCGCAGCATTCTGACGTTCATTACTGAAGGTGTATCCAGTAAATGCTCCGGACGAGATAATTCAACCTGCGAATGAAGGGCATAGTCACCAAGATACTGGGAGATCAAACAACGAGGGATGGCTCGAGCAGGGATCCAACTCATATCAAGCTTGAATGGTGGATTTGGTAGATCGAGCATCCCAGGAGCATGGTAATCCCATAAATAATGGCCCTGGTCTAGTTTTAATACACCCAGGGCATTCAACCATCCCTGTTTATAACCTTCATTATTGGCATTTTCAATGCGAGCATCCAAGTGACAAAGGGCCTCATTGTATCCTGCCATCCAGAACTCACGAGGTTGTTTGTGGAATTGGAAAGTTATTCTCTCTAACTGCTCGTGAAGGTTTCTGGCAAAAACATCCTTATTATTCAGAGCAGACTTTGTCGAAGCAAGTTGATCCTCCAGAGTTTGGATTTTCTTGGACATTTCAGACAAAGCCCGATCTTTTGCATTCAATTGGAACGCTTGAGTTTCCAATGTTGATTGAGTATGAACTTCTTCAACAGTACGACGAAGACCTCTTGGTCATCCCCGAGCAGGTTGAATACTTTGTTCCTCGTCAACATCCCGAACAACTCTTCCTCGTCAACGAGAACCTCTTCCTCGTCCCTGAGTAGCAGTAGAAGGCCCAGCTCTTCTCAAAGCCTCTAATTCTTGCCTCAATTTGGCATTATCAACCTCTAAAAATGAGAATCCTTCATCGGTGATCGGTACCAAGGCAGTGGAAGATGAAGCTGCAGACTTATACTGTGCCAACTCTTTCTGCAAATTGTTATTCTCTTGCTCCAGCAGCTCGACGATCTGTCTGCATGCTTCGACTTCACCCTTTAGGGTTCTCTCTCTCACTTCATAGCCAACAAGCATCTTGTCATAACCTGTTTCAGCACTAAGTTATTTGAGTTTCTTCTCATATCCTTCGTGCAAAAGAGCTGAAGACTCTTTATAATAATGCTGAAGTTCATCGAGAATACCTTGCAAGTCTTCAATCATCTCGTAGTAAGCCACATTATTGGCCACAGCTCGGTCAAGTAAGTCTTTCAAGTACTGATAAGCTTCTACTGCTTGCTCTGAAGCATCATGACCGAGGATGTCAGCAACTTCTGATACACTCAATTCTGTGTGACCAGCCTTATAATATTCCTGACATTGTTGCATCAGCTTTGTATCATTAGCAGATAGCATATTCATCCTGGCCAGAAACTAGCAGAGAAAGAAAAAGTAACCATCAAAAAGAAGATCAAGACAGAGTACAAAAGAGAAAAGAGGCAATCATATGGAAGAAAAGAACTCAAATTTTATTAAATCATAGTGGAGAGTTACAAAGATCTTGTTACACTTGAAAAAGAAGAAAAATAGAAAGAGAATACCGAACAACTTCACACTTTTCCTTGTCTCCCAAGACTTTCTCGGGAGGCTGGGATGAGGAGCTCGGTTGCTCGGTGGGAACAACGAGTTGGTCGACAGGAACTGGAACTTGTTCAGAAGGAGCAGGCCGAGATGAAAGCTCCTCGTCAGCAGGCTGGGTTAGGATGAGATCACCCACTACCATTGAAGATTCTTTGGAGGGAGCTTGATCCTCTTCTTCATCCTCAATAGCTGGGGGAGGACCAGGCAGATGTTGTTGAAATATCTCAGAGTCCTCGTTCACCTTCAATTCTTACAGGACAACAACCCAACCATCGCGGAAGTATTTCAAACTCCCGTACTTGACCTGGGTCATCATTGCTGCTACCCCCCTATCCCACCCTTGAACCCAACCAGTACGAAAAGATTTTTTCACTGCCACTTTTCTCTTCATTTTCTCCGAGGAAAGCTTCTCGGATAGAAGATCCTCGGAGGCTTTCAACTTGGCCTCCACCTCCTCCTTCTGGTGATTTACTTCTCGCAGAAGGGTTAGCTCTTCCTCAGCCAACTTCAACTTATTTTCAAGCTCCCCAAAGTTTGTGAGCTTCTCGGCATATTTCTTATTCTCTCTCTCTAAGTCTTTTATTTTGTTTCCCAACTGCAGCTTCTCTACCTCAGATGCAGCCAACTTCTTCTCCCATTCACCCCTATCCTCATCATATTTTTGACGGGAATCCTTCAAAGACTGGGCCAAACCCAGAAAAGCATCCTCCACTCCAGACGAGGAGCTAGAAGCCTTGAGTGCTTCATCTTTCTTCACTATGGTGTTAAAACAACTCACCAGGTGAAAAAGAAGGTAATGATAAGTCAGTGCCGAGATACATATATTGACTGAAAGAAAGAAAAATTCAGGATAAGAGAAACTTACTGAAGCAATGTGACGAGTAGCTAGGGATGTCAGCATATCCCTAGACATGTTTTCTTCAATTACTTGGACTTCAGGAATAGTCCAAGTCTTTACCTAGATCATTGCAGAACTCGGGGGAATAATGGTTGGAACACCAGCTCCACTAGCTTGGAGCTGGGGAATGGTTTCATAAAAACTGACCGAGGAGGATTTCTTCAATCTCCTCACTGGCACTTCAACAGTTTCAACCAAAGAGGAACTTTTGGTTGGGGAGATGGTGATCACTCCTGCTGGTACATCCTTCTTATTAGAAGCCACTGGGGGCTTCTCGGCAGCCTTCTGAGGATAAAAAGAAGTGGTGGCATCTACTTTCTTTATCCCCTTTTGGACGTCATTCTTGTTTCTCTTTCCATCTACAGCAGAGGAAGTCCCCTCGAAGATAGAAGGAACTCTTCTTTTGCCCATTTTCTGACTTAGAGGAATGTGAGATTCTGGTGAAGAATCCTCAGAAGCTGGCAATGGTTCACTAATACTGACCACAGGACGAGCAGTAAAGGATGATGTATAGCTCCTGTACTGCAACAAGTATGAAGCAGACCTGACGTGCTCATCTGCAACTTTCTGATGCGAACTCCAGATATGTTTCAAATGCTTGATATTAACTTCTGATTCTTTTGGAGTCTTTCTCTTACTATCAACTGCAAACAAATACATAGTGAAATATCAGTCATACATTTTATCAAACATAATGAAATCATAATTTCATAAATAAAATAAGATGAAAATAACCTATCCCATTGCCATATGGAGGGCATTTGGGACCTTCATATACTCCGTCTCCAACCAAAGGGGCATGTTGCAAATTTTTGATAGCTACCCCATGTTCAAAATAATCCCTATTAGCATTAGGGAGATTGACTACTAAAGCTCTATTCAAAATTCTAGATTTTAAATAATAAACATTGTCTAGAACAGCCCATCTATAACAGTACATAATCTCAGGAATTCCTATACGAGTTCCATGAGTTTGATTTAACCTATGCACCCCATTAACTATTCTCCATGTGTTGGGGGCTATTTTTGCAGGGACAACATCGAAATACTGACAGAACTCTAAGCACAGAGGGTTTGGTGGAAAAGAAAATCCACATTCAGCAATAAAGAGACTGGGGAACCAATGTCCCTCAGCCAAATTAAAATAATTTGAAGGCTCAGAAAGATCCTCCAAAGTTACCCAAGACGGAATAGAGAAATCAGAACAGAGTTTTTCAAGAGATTCAATAATATAAACCATGGTGAATAAAAGAAATGAAGAAGAAGGAAGAAGATCTTACAGGAAAAAGGGAGATCTGTTGACAACGAACGAAAACAAGGATGAACGCACAAGAGAAAGAAAGACTATGGAAAACTCGAAAGCAGAAATTGGAAAAGGTAGAAGACGATGATATTGTCTATGAAGTTTAAATACTTTGCCTTGGGAAACGGCAAAAGAAATGATTACAAAAAGAAAACTATTACGCTACCGGCGGCTAAAAGGACAAAAAGTACACGAAGATCGAAGCACTTATAAAAATGCAAAAAGGCGGATTCTGCGAATTTGGAAGGAAATTCAAAATATGGAGAAATGTTCCTAAAAACCAGGAAGATCATTTAATATTGCCATATACCGAGAAAGAATGTTCCATACTCCTCAAAGTTCGAAATATGAAATATTGGGGGCTTCTGTTGATACCAAAATTAGTATGATGAGATAGACGAATCACAAGAAGACACGTGTCGATCTACGTGGCACAATAGCAACGAGGAAGTCTATTTCCCCGACCAAGTCAGAATCACTCCGAGCAACAAGTATACTCCGAGGAAATCCAGCTCTCCGAGGAACTCCAACGCTCCGAGGAACTCTTGAACGACGAGCAACTAAGGCGGTTCGAGCTGCATCTCGACCACAGCATTGATTGCCAGATAATCAACAGTTCAACTATTCATTGAATGCTTATCATCTTGACGCACACGCTTGAAGAGCATTAAATGAATTACCCTTTCATATGTATATCATTTAATGTATCACCCTTTCAGATTATAGCCTCAAGGCTATAAATACATTGTATTACCCTCATTCAAAGGGACCGGATTTTCTTGATAGAATCACATATCGAGAACTCCAAAACACTTGGCAATAACAAAAACAGTGGACGTAGGCCATTCTTATAAGGCTGAACCACTTTAAAATTCTTTGTCTCATTTGCATTTATCTGTGATTAAATAATTAGAAGCCATCTAGTTTTTTACATAAACAGATTGGCGCCGTCTGTGGGAACGATTGTTGTTATCGTTTTTCACCAAAAATCATTCATGATCAATGGCAGATAATCCAGAATCCCGTAATCGAAACGCTGAAAATGCTGGAAATCCTCCAAATACTTCTGCACCTCCAGATCTGGCTGGAATTATGACGAATCTGGCTCAAGGACAAACCGCCATGCAAGAGACAATGTGGCAACTCATACAGACCCTTCATGGCGGTGCACCTGCACGTTCGGGACATCGAAGTGGTCAGAGGCAAACCTATTTAATTTCTTCACGATCCAGGCGTACTGAGTCATATCGTAATGAGGAATCTGATGATTTCTCTTATCAACCTGGGCGAACTTCGTCAATAAGGGCTACAGATACTGATCAACGTATCACTCTCTCTCCAGAGAGACCCAATATCATTTGGAGGTGCAGTTGGATTTATGTTATTGCTTTAGTAGTTGGATTTTCTCTTTCCTATTCCCTCGTTTTTATTATGAGACTATTTTTGAGGTTATTGGGCCTTTCGGTTCCAAAGTTGTTTTAAGATTTCAGTTGGATTGTATTTATTTAATTATTGAGATATTCGAAGATCACATGTGATGAATTTTGATCTCACTTTTGTGTTTTATCAGTTGGATGTCATTCATATTTGGGTTTGATTAAAATAATTTATCTTATGGATTATAATTTTTATGTCCCATATCTGTCACATGCTAAGGATGATATTTAATTTAGTCGCACCCGGCTTAGTTTTGGGGGCAGCCGACGCCAGAATTTTGCGGGGTCTGATAAGTTATCTCAGGTATCAGAAGTTAGCCATGGAGATGCCGTCTCCACGAAGGTGTATGAAAGTATACAAAACTTTCTAAGGTTTAAATGAATTCGAAAAATTAAATATTTTGTATGTTTGTTTGTGAATTAAGCGGTGTTTTTTTAACACAAAAATGAAAAACTTTCGCGAAAGTTATGCAGAAATAAATCTAGAAAAAGTCTCAAACGAACTGAACACGAAACATGTATTTATAGGACGTTCACAAAATTCGAGGCGATGGCGTCATTCGAACGAAAATGTATTGTCATTCTAACGAGATGATGATCTCCTTCAAATGATAATAATCTCGCTTCTAACGACATCCAAAAAACTTAGACAGGAAGCCCTCATTTAAAAAAATATATTGAACAACCTGCTAACGATATGTCATCTCGTTTGAACGAGATTTAAAAATAAAATTATTTTTCCTTTCGAAATAAAAAGGCCTTTGTTCGTTTTAAAAAATAAACATCCTAAAAATAAATTTTGTATATTAGTTTAAACTCTAAATTATTTTATACCTTTACAGGATGTCGGGAAGTCTTCAAACTTGGAGATGCTTAAGTTCAATTCGTCTTGACGGTGCATGATGATTTGTGACGGGATATGCCAAACTAGTCTAAAACTATGCTTAGATTAATATTGGAAAAATTATTCTTATAAATCTCCCCCCTTGGATATTCCGGTAAAAAATAAACAAACGTAATCGAACACCAAATTAAAATAAAAAATCTCCTATGACAAAGAATCTTAACACCTTCCTAACCCTATAACGGAATGGCATAAGTCTCTTTGTTATTTCAACTTCTTCTTCTTCACTTTTATCAAACTTTGTCTTCATTTGTGTGTGTTGAATTCCTCTTTAAGTACATATACACATGAGACAAAAACATATACCTCGTGACGCATCGAGTTTGAAATAAAGAAAAACTCATTAATTAGTTCTTTCACATAAGTCAAACTCAAACTCATTAAATTTTAATTTTCCCACTTCCTTTCTTTTTATCCTAAATAGACAAAGAAATAGAAACACAAACATGAAATATGAAGCATCACGTAGAAGATAAGATATCATCACAATAAGATATAAATCAAGCATGTGTAATGATCATCTCAAAGGCGAACACAACCAATTATTTTTGAAATTTTTTATTTAAAAAAAACAAGTTTCATTAATACAACATGCAATACCATACATAATATATGCAAAATATATCAACGAAAATCTGGCACACATATATAGGTATAAACGATCACAAAATACATAAGCTTTACACACTAGCATAGTATTGATGTGTCTAAACATGTGGGATGAAATGAATCAGTGTGAACTAGATACAAATGAATTATAACGCAAACACTCAAATATGTTCAAGAAGTTCTAATTGATCGCAAAACTTTATCAAACTAATCTTTAGCCTTACGTGACAAGATAAAGATGAACTTAGTGAACAAAACAAGCACAATGCATACAAGCCTAGATTATTGATGATTCTATAAATCAATAATATCATGACAAAATAAGCATACTGGGATTCATTGTGCAAACCCATTGATTTTCAACTAAACTCCCTCAAAAGATAAACAAATCTCATATTTTCTATTATTTCCTTTTCTTTTGATGTGATTTCATTTGAAAGATCAAACAAACTAAACTATTTTGACCCCTTTTTGGCAATTTTTTTTTATGTTTTTATTGCCTTAATTTTTTCTTAGGAACTTTTTAAATGGCGACTTTCATGACGAGTCAACATGTCTCTCACATCCATTTCCCGTGTTCACTCATATTTTTTTCAATTATAAACAAACTCTCATGGGCAACGGTTCCTACATGAACAAACCCACCATAGTCACATAAACATATAGATTACAAAATTGACGGGGGAACATCTCACCAAGATCAAATGTACATAGTGAAGTTAAAATCCAACAAGCTCGTGCATGTGTGTTCAGACGCATATATGAAGTCGAGTCCGTAAAGAAAATCAAGTTTGAAACGACTCCATATAAACATGGTTAAAATCAATCTAAGCATCTAAAGTCATAACCAAATGTCCTAGCCACATGAAAATTGCATATATAATTGGATTCAAGCACACTAATATGTCGTACCGAATGTGTAAAACTAAAATACACAAAGCTAAAAATATTTTTATATTTTTCAAAAATTTTATCAAAATAAAATCTTTTTGTATTTTTCAATATGACTCAATAAAAGAAAAATATAATATAAGCGATACACACATCATAACACATATATCATGAAGCACAACTAGAGTATGACAAACAAAATCATTTAAGCAATCAATGATAAGAGTTAGCATGTGAATCATCATGTAAGCATTTGATAATCAAGCAGTCTAATGTCTAGCTCCTCCAAAACGGATTTCCTAACCTAAATAGGTGTATACTTAATGCGTTGGGTTTCGACAACCAAAGGAACACTAGACTTCAACTTCCTAGGACCTCTTCCAAGATCATAAAAAAAAATCCTAAGGTGACATTTTCTACCACAATGAGAATATGTTTAAACATGAGGAATGCTATATAAGGTTTGATTTTTTGTAATATCCTAGGATTTGGTTGACCCTATCGAAAATAAGCAATGGTCTTGACTTTAAATCTCGAAGCATTAGAAACATGTGAGGTAGAGCCATTACTACAAACACTACTTGAGTCTTTTAAATTATCTTTTAACTTCAAAATTTTATACTCAAGCAAAGAATTTGACTTTTCCAATTTTAAGGACTATTTCTTCATATGTTCAATCCTTCCTATAAGGTTATCTCGCTCCCCCTCAATGAAATCAAACTTATCCCTAAGAGTCTTCTCACATGCCTTATAATCATTAATAACACTATCCTCAACGGCAAAAACACTAACCCGTATTTTTCAAGTCCTCTAATTCTTAGAGAAAGCCTTTTATTCACTTTATAAAATCTACAAATTGTAACTTACAAACTTTATAAAGAAATTTATAGTAGATGAATCTCCAGCAAGTGACCTCCATCCACAACTATGATCCTTATAAGAATCACAAGACCGCAGTCCTCCTTCAGCCGCAACCTTTGTCTTTAGAAGTGAGTTCCCTCAGTTATCATAAGTTAGCCATGGAGATGCCTTTTCCAAATAGGTGTATGAAAGTATACAAAAATTTTTAGGGTTTAAATAAATTCACAAAACTAAATTTTCAGGGCGTTTGTTTGTGAATTAAATAGTGTTTTCGTGACACAAAAAATGAAAAACTTTCACAAAAGTTACGCAGAAATGAATCTGAAAAAGTCTTAAATGATCTTAAAACGAAATATGTATTTATAGGATGTTCATAAAATTTGATTTGGTGGCGTCATTCGAACAAAAATGTATTGTTGTTCTAACATGTTGATGATCTCGTTCGAACGAGAATAATCTCGCTTCTAACGACATCCAAAAAATTTATACTGTAAGCCCTCGTTTGAAAAACATATTGAACGACCTTCTAACGACATATCATCTCGTTTGGATGAGATGTCCATCTCGTTTGAATGAGTTTAAAATAAAATTATTTTTCCTTTCAAAACAAAAAATCCTTTTAGTTTTTGATAAAAGTAAACATCCCAAAAATAAATTCTGTAAATTAATTTAAATTATAAATTTTTTCATACCTTTAGGGGATGTCAGGAAGTCTTTAAACTTGGAGATGCTAGTGTTCGGTTCATCTTGACGGTGCGTGATGATTTGTAACGAAAGACGTCAAACTAGTCTAAAATTATGCTATGGACAATGTTGGAAAGATTATTCTTACAGAGAGATACTGAAATGGATTACTATCTAAATAGCAATGAGAGAAGCGTTTAATCCAGTCCTGCAGGCATCCACAGCTACTAGGACATCGCCTAATTGGAATGGAATGGTTAAACTTGGCGAACCTGTGGTTGAGCACCTAAAAGGTTTTGAAAATATTTTTGATATGGGTCAGCGTCCAAAACATTTGAAAAATAGTTGCAAATATTTAAATTCAATAGCAATAAATGAGTAAGAAATATCCATGTTCATCTGGTGTCGCACTCACATGAAATTATCCTCGCCCCTCATCTATAGTGTGCACCTAACACATATATTTTATTTTGCCTAGTTATGTTACCCCACCTAACTAGTCTAATCATCCTTAATAATTTAATCTTCTAAACATTTAGCCCATACGAACCTCCCATACAATACCCCATACCATGTACTACGTAGTTAATCTATAAGCTTGTGGTATAGGCCTTCTCAATTATATTTGTCTCACTGCATCGACAAAGTAACTATATACTAGCTATACTTTGATATTCACACGATCATTAAAAACATAAACATATATCAGATATATACATAGCATCCCTGAGATGGAACCCCCGGATGCATCCTAAGTATGCTATCAGGCACGAGGTACATCACATACCACTCCTGGGCCGCTAGGTCGGAATCTCACTACCGATCCCAAATCGTAAACACATAACGAAAGTGGTCATAAACATACATTCTTGGGTTATAACCATACCACATTACACCCCAAAATACTTAAAACCAACATCTATCATCATATACGAATAGTGGCATTGCAATAATACTATGACCTAGGGAAAGAATCCAACATCTATTGGTCAATGCGAAGGTGGATTCGCCACTATGCGCAACCTCCAATGATAGCATATTAGAGTAGGTACGTTCACATAAAGTTAATCACACACACACACACACACACACACACTGGTCACACTCGATACTTATGTATATATAAAGTTGACAAACATGCGTAATATCTCCTATACACTATCCTACCAAATCCCAAAGTCCAACCCGACTTCTTGATCTTATCTAAGTATTCCCTTACTTATAGTTTAACTCTCTGATTTACACTTCTGGCCAAAATGCTATTTTAACCAAGCACTAGCCTAGCCATCTCGAAATTCTAACTCGATTTCCCGATTCCCACCCATGAACATTCAGTCACTTATTCACATATTTCTTTACACGGAATTCATTCCCGATTAGCCTATGACACTCCCTAACCCTCTTGAATTCCCCAAAACCTAAACTCATCCTCGGACCCAAGATTCCATTCCCAATCCTCAAACGGTGTAAAAAATAAACACAAGGCAAGGGTGATAAGCCAGTAGTTGCGAACCGGTTTGTTAGTACGACTGAACAAATTCGGTTAGCAAACCGGTTCACTCTACCCACCGAATTAGTTCGGTCTACTGGGATGTCAGAATGAACTTTTAATGGGATTTCACCTTCCACCTTCATCCATGATGGACCTAACTTTCACCAAACCCCCATATATGAACTCTAATCCATCCACAAACGTAAACCAATAATTTTCTACATAAAAACCATCCCAAAATAGAATCTAATTCATCCAATAACGAATTAAATCAAGAATCCATGCTATATTAACCTAGTTCAAGATTTGATATTTTCTTCTTAGGGTCCGTTCGATAGCCTTCAAATTTCAAGGAAAATTCAGAAAAGTTGGAAATTTTCCAACTTTTAGACCATTTGATAGCCTAGATTTTCCTTGGAATTTGTTTTCCAGGTACAACACCCCTTAAGCACAATTTGTTAGCTTTGGGTGGAATCCAATTCTTTTTTTTTTTTTGGGGGGGGGGGGGGGGGGGGGGTCAGGTTTTTGTTTGCCACGTTTGGGTGGCAAACTACTCAAAACCAATTTTTTTTAGAACTCTATATATTTCACGAATATATATTATTTATAAATTTGTGTATATATATATATATTTCGTAAATAAAATTTTCACATTTATATGTATTTTCCAGCTTTTGTATTGGATAGAAAATGTGGAAAGTTGATGATTTTCCAACTTCTATCAAACGGACACATGATGGAAAATATTCATTTACCTTGTAATTATTTGCCATAGAATCAAATGCCATGGAATCATTTGAATTTTTCGAGTTTTCTATCAAACAGACCCTTAGTTCACCCAAGAACTTATCTTTTATAACAGATTTACATTAGATTCATCATAGAAACATCATTATATTCATCTCCTATCATTTATATAATTTAAAACTCGAATTGTCTTAGTTTTGCCAACCCGAAAATAATGTTATTTTACACCAAAGTTGCATGGATAAATGAAATTATAGAAATATATTAAAGTAAGTAAATAACTGCATTAAAGATGATGGACTCTGAGTTTTTTCTTCTGAAATTCCTCTATTAATGATGATCTTTAACCCGAAGACGATCCCTGGTTCCTCTTTTCTCCCTTTCTCTTCACTTTTTTTACTTTCTCACAAACCCTAGCCACTTTAGGTGGATAGATAATAGTCCTCCTCTATCCACCTTGCTTAAATATTAACTTTAAACTCTCTACTCCCATATTAATGTCATCCCCCTCAGGTAAAATGACCCATATGCCCTTTTACAGCTCCCACTTAGTCTAAAAAGCCCCCAGAACTCAATAGTAACCCCCGGGTACCTATTCTGGGCTATTTTAACCCATTTCGAATCATCAGTGAGCTTGAAACTACCATCCGAGTTTTCTAAAATAAAATTTTCATCTCAATCCTCACACAACTCTACTCACATGTTCCAAATGAAATACCGATAACTAGGCACTTTTACTCACTTACGACGTAACATAATTTAATACGTTATCATTTACTTATCATACAAGTAAATATGAATATCCATACATATTAATCCTTTTTATTTGTCAATTAATATTTATTTAAGATAATTTATTTTTCGATTATTTTAAAATTACGTAAACACGTATAATTTAAAATACTTTAAAAGTACGAGGTGTTACATACTTTCCTCCTAACAACGAAATTTCATCCCTAAAATTTGGACATACCTGGCACAAAGACCTCCGAATACGTTTCCCGCATGTTATCCTCACAACTCCATGTCAATTTGGTAACATTATCGTGTCCCCACCATACACGCACTAATGGTACCACCTTTGACCGAAGCTTCGCTCACTATGGTCTAAAATAACGACAAGTCTCTCCTCGTAAAAATGTCTGGCTACAAGCCAATACCCTCTAACTTTATACACTAATATAGCACATCATTCTTGAGATACCTGTAATACCCCGTAATTTTATGCATACTATAGTTAATTAATTCGAGAAAAATTTAAATTACTAGTGTATCGTAATTTAATGGAATTAATTATGGAATTGTTATATAAATATTAATCAAGAGAAAAATTGGTTAATATTTATTGGAAATTAATTTACTAGGTAAATAGTAATATTTAATTACATCTTAAGAGTATTAATGACGTGGGGTTTACTTATCTCAACCGTGAGTCGATTCTAGACTAAGTTAGGTGGGAGATAAGAAATTTTATAAACTTATCTGGATGCAAATTTTGAGTGAACGGTTGAGTCCGAAAGGGCCAAGATAGTCGGAATAGAGTACCCGGGGGTAGTAAATAGGTCTCAAGATGTTGTTAGGCATAACTGGGCCCACACGGGGGTATTGGGTCACTTGGGCTTGGCCCATTAAGCTAAAAACGGGATTAAGCCTAATTACTTAATTAAAGGAAAAAGGGGAACAACAGATTACATTGTGGAAAACCCAAAGTTGGAGAGAGTACCCTAGGGAGTAGTTAAAGGCACTGGTAACCAATTTGGGAGATAAAGGAAAGAACCAAAGGGGATTTCATCATCAACCTTGAGAATCACAACTCCATATCAGATCCTACGAAACCATAAGTCAAGTGGTTAACTTGTTGTAGCATTTATTTGTATTACAATTCATATTTGTGTGAAGTGGGAACCAAAATTCGTTTTGGGGTAAAGAGGGTACAAAATGGGTTTTTTGTAAATAAATCTTCTGATTAGAAATTGTTGTAGAGATTCATTATATAATCTGAGATTGATATGTATTGGTCAGATGTGAAAACCCAGATGAATTATGAACGAATTTGAGATGGTAATTTGGTGTTGAGACGTAATTAACGAATAACCTGGGTTTTCCCCAATTTAGAAAATAGGAGAGAACGAAAGTTAAACGGGGTTAGGGGACTTTATGGGGGTTCATTATGATGTTCTTGGTGGATTATATTGATGATAGGACCTGGGTTAGACTGTAGAAAAATTTGGACATTTAAGGTTTTCGTCCATGGAAGAAACAGGCCTTCGGAGAAGACGAAGACCTGCTCGATCGATCAATCGATGACTGGGATCGATCGATCGATGGTCAGGGATTTTTGATAGGTCAGCCAGTTTTATTATATAAGGGAAATTTATTTAAAATTCTTTTACCACAATTTATTTAGTGAGAAATAAATATAGGACATAGATTCTTAACAATTATGAGGGAAAGTAATTGAGATTTGGTGGGAATTTATGGGTGACACGTTGTGATTAATTCTGGAGAAATATATTCCAAAATATTAAATTTTGGATCAAGTGGGCGAGTTCGGGTATAGTGGTTGAGTGATACCAAAGTAGTTAAATTAATTAATGTACAAATTAATTAATAATCTGAGTTGGACCATAAACTCAAGTTATGACGTATAGGCTAGTGTTACAGGTTTATTACACGGTAAAGACGAGATTGTTTTAATTATATATATATATATATATATGTATGTATATATTGTGTGCATTAATACCAGTGGTTAGATATTATTATAATATATACTCTAGTGATATCAGGGGAGGTTGCGCATAGAGGGTGAATCCCCTAGCTTGAGGAGTAGAGCGAGTATATCCCCATGTCATAGCGTCCATTATATGGATGAGGGGCATCTCACTTTCAGGGAAGGAATATGACCGCCTCTAATATTTATGTTATTAACCATGTTAGTGAGCGATCATGACTTGGGGTAACTAGGTTATGTAAATACACTTAGTGGGATAGCACTTTAGAGAATATACATTCGGTGAGTTATTACTCAGAAGGATGGCTATTATCATTTATTATTTATTATTTCAACACATGTATGAATGTTGTAATGTGTTTATACGTATATAATGAGATAAATAGTTATATACGAGTAATTTAATACAGGCCGTGAATTGTATTATGCGTATAATGGGTGTGAAATTTATATGAATTTAAAAGGGGAAATGATTAATTAAGTTAGTGTTGATAATAACTTAGAAATCATAATTATTTTATGCTCGGTTAGAGTAGAATGGTTGCAATGGGTTATATCGGTCATCTAGTTATGGGATAAATAACTAGGGGAATTAATTAAGGCGTTAGTCGTACAGATTAGAGGAGGGGTGAGGATGTCCTCATGGGAGTGCGACACTAACTAAAATATGAAGAGCATGCATACATATTTATTACCGCAAGTTAATCATTTGCTAAATATTTTCCAAATGTTTTGGGTTCTAACCCTTGCTATAAATATTTTTAAAAACCTTTTAGGTGTCCAGCCATAGGATGATAGACTTGACTCCTTCCAGGGATCCGTTGCTGCAGTATATGTGGATGTTGCGGGAGTTTGATAGGCGCCTCATTATTTTTCATTTCTAGTATAGAAATTTCGTATCATTTACTCGAGCATGTTGCTCACAACTTTATTTAGTATTTATGTTAGACTTGTTGAGATTTATCATTATCCGTCTTTACTTTTCTTAGATTTTAGCCGATGGCCTATTCGGTCAGATTATTTAGATGTGAATAGTTGATTTCAGTTAATTGTGGTTGTTTAAATTATTTTGTTTTTGCATGAGTATTTCATTAAATTAATGAAAGATAAAACTTGGCACCAGTCTAATTTCTCACTTAGGTGGTTAGTAATTAAAAATTCAACAGTGATGCTAAGAATGAACTAACTGAGAAACCCGTTCTAATTTAATTTATAACCCATCACTCGAGGTTAATTAAGCGGGGTGTCATAATACCTCCTTGATGATGACAGACAAAACACATCGTGAGTTCGTTGCAAATATTTTAGTAAGATGAGTATGTAGACAACCGGCCCTACCCTAACGATAATGAGGAAAGTCCTTATATACCAAGGCGCCAACTTCCTTTCTTCACACACTGTATCGTTCCCTTCATGGGAGATACCCGCAGTAATACCTGACCACTCACGTAAACTTTAAAAAAATTCAGTTCGTAAGGGCATAACTCTTCCAATGATCTTGTGCTACCCAAATATGACTCCTGATCTCGTGCCTCTAACTAACTAGAGGGCGGACGATAAAGACTCCTATATAAAGCCTCGAAAGGTGCCATGCCAATAGTGAACTCGTACAAGTTATTATACTCAACTCTACCAATGGTAAATAGAGCTCCCAACTACCCTTAAAGTCCAGAATACACATTCTCAGCATATCCTTCAACATCTTATTCACCTTTCCCGTCTTCCCATCGGTCTTCCGGTGATATGTGATTCAGTGTAAATATTTCATATTTATACTCGTAAATTGGGTAGTTTATGGTTCAGTGTGGTATAAATAGTATGGATTTATCTCATATTCAAGCTACTGACCCTATTTGGTAAGTATTTCTTATTTCGTGTATTTTATAGGTATCACGTGCAAATAAATGCGGGAGAAAAAATGAAATAAAAAAATAAAAGAAGGAGAAAAAGTCCAGGGGAAGAAATATAATTTTGCAGCCCAAACTCGAAAGTGGAAACAAGAGTCAAAAATCTTGACTTCATAAGCACACTGGAAGAGACGACACCAGATTATGAGTTACGGTTGAGAAGCTACAACAATTTAAGTTAAGAGGAATCCAGGGGCATTATTATAATTATCTACCATTTGAATCGGTTTGGAGGATCATAGATTTGGTTTGGAAAACGAACTGGTTCATGCATCAGGCGAACCGATTCGGAATGTCTGTGAACAAAAAATATTTTTAATCTTATTTTTAATGAGAATTTGATATGATCAAAACACTTGTACACTTTGTAACCAACTTATTTAGTTGGAGATTCGGAATTAGTTACATAGTTTTAGACCTAGTTTTGAGAGCTAACGGATGCAAGAAACATTAAAGGAAAAATTCTTCATCAACATTTCATGATTTTCCATTGTTTTGTAAGAAAATGTTCAATATAACTATTCTTCTCCTTATTGCGTTTAAGAATCTTTGATTTGTAGGTTATAGTTATTGTTTCTCTTGCTGTAGAGATTCCATATATGTTTGTTTGATTTCTTTACGTTAATATGAATCCATGAAACATAAAATCCATGTTTAATTATAGTTTCACCATGTCCATCTAGCTTTTTAGCGGGTTGGGATACATGAACCCATCTTACGTGTTATGTAGGGATATAAAATCATAACTAAATTCAATAATTAATTAAAGGCTTGATATTTTGTTGGTATAAGTGTCGTAGCCCTTTTAACTTTGTTTGCCCTAGGTAACCGGAGTATTTAAGGATGCGATATGCATGTAGACAATTTTGTCTTGCACTTTGAAATTATTTTTGATTATGTATTGTGAGGAGTGAAATCCCCATATATATAATGCTTAAATGAAATCAAAGTCTTCTTAAAATTAAATATTAAATTTTGTGAAAGTTTTATACCCGACATAATTAGCGAAGGTTCGGAGTAGTGTATTCCAATCCCATTTTTCACATATAGTTTAAATAACAAAAATTTCATCCTTGCATGCGTAGTTAGTTCACATTTATTAATTAGGTTACTTTAGCTCATTAGAAGTTTCCTTCAAACAATCATCATCTTTTCTTTTCTTTTTGTGAGTCGATCGTTAGGTCTAGTCGTCTTCCTTAGTAGTTGTTACGTTTTATGTCTTAGTCCCTGAGTTCGATGCCCGACTTGCTCGGGTTATTACTTACGCGACCGACTTACACCTGTGCCATAATTCACACGCACTAGAGACACTTTTTGAGTCGCATCAAGTTTTTAGCGCCTTTGTCGGGGATTAACTAGACACTAGGTTGGGCATATTTAATCTAATAATTTCACTCCTATCCTAAAAAAAATCCAAAAGCCAAAAAAAAATCAGAAAATGAAAAATACCAAAAAAAAATCAGAAAAATCCAAAAACATATAAAAAAATATTCTCTCTGGTTTAAATGCAAAACACTCCATCTAATCCCAATCCTACTCCTCATATGGTACATGAAAATTCGATAGTCGAATTCAACCCCGATATCCCGCACACTCTAATTGCTCCAAATTTTCGGGTTCCATCTCCTACATCGCATAACTCCATTATGAGTCACACTGCGAGTCACATGTCTTGGGCGTCCAGTGAGGATATCGAGTCATTAACTGAGAGTGTAATATCTAATAGCTCTATTTATAGGATGAGTGAGGGAGTGATGTCGTGTCATCCACAAGAGACCTTTTATACCTCGAGCGAACCGTCGTGCCGGGTTACATTATATTCCTATAAAATGCGGGGTAGTTTCATTTGAGGAATGGGATGATTCAAATTCTCCCTACATTCCACAATATGGAGTCAAAATATCCCTACCTCCACATTAGAGAGCTCGAGGAGGCATGCGAGACTTTTAATGACCAAACGTGCACCCAATATGTAGTGTGTCTCAAGCTTTTCCCCTTCTCCCTGAAGGATAAGGCCAAGACATGGCTTTGGTCACTAGCACAGAACTCGATAGACATTTGGAGGGATATGCAGGCTAAATTTCTCCAAACGTTCATTCCCGCACATAAGATGAATTCTATTAAGGATCAAATTCAGACCTTTAAGGAAAATGAGAATAAGCCGTTCGATAGATGTTGGGAGAGGTTTAATAAGTTAGTCAACATATGACCATACTAAGATTTTGAGAGGTGGAGACTCATCTCCTAATTCCATCATGGGTTAATTAGACGCGAAGGATGCAGAGGCCCACTTTAAGTATATCGTCGAGACAACTCAAGCGTGGGACACATTGGATCTAAATACCCAACTCAAAGCTAGACACACGTCCACGACTCATTTTGTGTCTGGTCTTTATCAATTAGACAAAGAAGCCGAACTAAAACTTCAAATTTATCAACTAGCCAAGAGGTTAGAAGACGTGGTCGAAGCTATAGGGAGAGACGTATCCGGCCCCACTCAAGAAATTAGATATGAGGTGTGCGCTATTTCTGAGGTGGGACACTAGACTAAGGAATGCCCGATGATACCTGCCTACAAAGTCATGCTCCAAGAACAAGTTGAGTTGGTGGGAGCTCATAAGGGTAATTTTAATGCCCCTAATAGTAATTCCTACAACCCTTCGTGGAGAAACCATCACGATTTTAGTTCCAGCAACCAAATGCAACGATGAATCCGAATCCACATGTTGTCTAATAACTTCCACCACTCTCACCCTATCAAAAGAACCACCTATGCAAGCACCTCCTCCCATGCCCTATTTGATCCCATAACATAAAAGTCTCGATGACACTCTATCTCAATTCATGATAACTCAGTCACCAATCAATGACAAAAATGCTCAGACCTTCTACGACTTGAAGGCATCAATTTTTAAGTTGCAATCCACCTTAAGTGTCCAAGAGAAGGGTAAGTTTCCCACCCAAGGTGAACGACCTCCCAAAATTAAAAACTATGTTAGATCTACCCCCAATGCAAATTAAGAGAAATGTAGCACGATAACTAATCCACGTCGTGGAAGAGTTGTGACTTGTTACCTCTTCCACACGATGTGCAAACTGATAAGGAGGTTTCGCCCAGTACGAAAGAGGCTGAAGATGTTCCCTTAAAGGAGAGTGATAAAGATGACACAGTCAGGTCTGAGGTGGTAGTGAAACCCCCTAATGATGCACCATACCCACAACAGTTGGCCCCTCTTCTTAAAGAGTCTGCCCGTGATGATATTCTAGATGTGCTTAAGCAAGTGAGGCTTAATTTACATTTTCTCAAGGAAATAAAGCAAACTCCTGCCTATGAAAAGTTCCTTAAGGACTGGATAATGGTGACACATAGACTAAAGGTAAATAAGAAGGTGTTCCTAGAATAAAATGTAAGTTTGGTACGTTTGAGAGACCTCCCGACAAAGTATAAAGATCTAGGTGTACCCACCATTTCGTTCACCATTGGAGAGAGAAAAATTAAGAGAGCTATATTATATTTAGGGATGAGTATTAATATTCTCCCTTTTTCCATTTATAAACAAATTGATTTGAGGAACCTTAAACCCATTAAAATTACTCTCCAACTCACGAATCGTCCCCATTGAGCCATCATGTTCTCGTAATCCCCGGACGACCATTTTTAGCTATGGCTAATGCGCTATCTAACACGTGTAATGGTCAAATGCAACTCACGTTAAGGAATATGACACTCAAAACTAACAACTTCAACATCACCAAGAAAGTGGGTGATGAGGACGATTTGCACGAGTCGGATCTTGTCGAAGAGGTAGTATACGAACGAAGTGAGGGAGAAAATTTACGGGACCCACGTGAGGCATGTTTAGTCACGATTATTGAGAGAGAGGGAGGACATACACATGAATGGGAGAGAGAAAGTATAGATGAGAGTGTAAGAGAGTATTCTGAGGTTGAGCAAGAAAGGGAGTTAGGAGACATAAGCCTAGAGAGTTTTAAAAAAGAATTCAGGCCGGTGGATGAGAGCCTTATTAATGAAGTCCAATCATTATTGAACTCTGGTAGTCACTTAGAAGAGAACACAATGAAACATAGGATATATTAATTCCTTTGTTGTGACCATCCAACCATGCCACTTGAGTTGATTTGATGTGATTGGGGAGATGATTAGAGTCTCGTCTGATTTAGAGACCGACCCATGCATTTTCAAATTTAAGGGGAATCTAGGTTTAGCATGTAGTTCCAATTTTCATCGAGATATTCTCTCCAAGCCGGGACAATTATGTTGCGATTTAATTGGGCAGTGCAATGATTTCCTTCGCCTCATTCATCACATGCCTTGAGATGTCCAACCTATATATGGGGATGATTCTCAGTTGTTCTGACTTTTGATTTATAATGATAGAAAGGTGGAAACGAGGATAGTATTGGACCATGTACATGGGGTCAGGTGAGTTTTTAGGGGAGATAGAGAGTTCGTCGCACCCCCGACGCATATGGGGTGATTTTTTGTTGTATATTAGAGGTTTGAGTTAGGTTTAAGTTAGTTTAGAGGTCCGCTGAGTCACGATTTAGAAAGGTTAGGAGCACCAAAATGGCGCACCATACACGAGTGAGCGTACATCACATTACAGAGGGCATTTGAGGTGTCCCAGGGTCCCAAATAGTTAGGGAGTCTTAATATGCAGTAGAGAGGAGAAAATGGAGTAGAACACTTAGCCTATGGAAATCATGAAGAAAAAGGGGCGTTGAAGCAGAGCCTAAAGAGCTAAACGAAGACCAAACCTATTTGGAAAATGAACCGGTTCGCCCCAAGGCTGAACCGGTTCGATTTTCTTGTAGGTAGATTCTTTCTCCCTTCTTATTTTTCCACCAATTTTCATTTTCCAAGATTCTTATGACCCATATGCCCGAGGCCCCGACGAGTTCGACCCATCTCGTTAGGCCCATGTGTGGGTGTTTTTGTTTTTGTTATGTAGTTCTTTTGAGTTGAATTGTATTTCATTTTTGCTAAGAACTATGTAACCCTTTCTTATCGCATTATAGTTTGTGTTTGTTTATCAATAAAAAATGCATTTTGTTTATTTGTTCTATTTTATTACGCACTCTTTCTTTTTCTATTTGGATTTTCGTCCTTTTTGCATGAGGACATTGCAAAAGTTTAAGTTAGGTGGGGTACACGTGCATTTTAATATTTCACAAATTTCAAAATGCCCAAAAAATTGAAAAATGTCAAAAAGTCCATAAAATTATAAAAATTCAAAGAAAATTTAAAATTTTTGAAAAAAGTGAAAAATATTTTTCATCAAAAAAAATAAAAATTGGAATTTAAAATTTTTAAAAATATCATAAAATTTTTTGTTTAAAATCTCAATTTGTAAATTCAAAAGCACAAAGACAAAATTAATTAAAGATGGAAGTTGAGCGAAAATTGACGACTTAACGAATAAGTGTGGAGATTCATTGACCCGGTGAGATTTTGAGCCTATCGATTTTTATGGGTATTTAAATCAATCCGTGTTAATAGTTAACTCGTCGTTCAATTCAGCGTTTCAACAGTCGTTGAAGATATCTAAATTTTTATTTTGATCGATTACGGAAAACGAGCGAGATGTAGTATTAAAAACGTGCTAAAAATATCTCTAAATTAAATTCAATCTCGAGACGCATATGGTAAAATAATGAGCAATTAAAATAAATGAAGTTAGGCCATCATTTGTTTAGCCAAAAATATTAGCCATAAAAATTGTAAAAAATATCCTTTTGCTAACCACTTTAAGCCTAATAATATTTTCCTTTTCGTTTGCCAACCCGAAAAACCCAATTAGTCTGAAGTTGTGAAAAATAAAAAATCCATCAAGTAAGTCAAAATGGTGCAATAAAAAGGGAAAAGAAAAAAAGTAGGAAAATGCTCAACAAAAATAGCAAGGAAAAAAGGTGGAATAATACATAGGAAAATGTGAAAAATATGAGAAAAATTAGAAAAAGAAGAGAAAATGAGAAAATGATCGAAAAAGTGCCAACATACATCATAAGCAAATTTTCTAACTCCAAAATTCCCAACCATTCCTATATTACCCAATGCACCTTATAACCTGAAAAAGTCCTAACCGAGTTCGAAAACGAAATTAATTATTATGTGGAGAATTAAAACACGAAACAATAATTAGAGAGATTAATTGCTACGAATAAAAGATGATGTTTTCCTTTTTTCAATAACTGTAACCTGTTGATGAGATCTTTTCACCATAAAAATTTCTTCTTTGAAATTGTGTGCGTGAACTCGTGTCCATTATATTTACTCTTTATATCATGCACATATAGATAAAATAGCCACATTCTGAGAGATTTGTTTGCGAGAGCATCGCATGAGGATTTGAATCAAAGCGAATTTTTGAAAAAGTAATGTAATGATCAATACATGGATATTAGCGATTTAATTTTCGACTTCTCTCTCTCACACACACACACTGATGAATTGAGATTTTTGAATAAATATTTAAAGTGATTATTTTTAAGGAATTTAAATTTTAAGATTTTTTATTATTTTGATGTTTTTCTTGAGTCAAAAAATGAATTTTGTGGGTAAATTCACTACAAACCCTCACGAGACACCACTCGTCCTACTAGGATAGCGTAAGAGTTTAATGGCTTTTTCCATATTCTAATTTCAATTATTTTCCCGTAAAAAATTATTTTATCCCAATAAATTATTTTAGGAGTGTTTAACTCATACTCTCATTCTTTTACTTTACTCGAGACGAGCAACATCCTAAGTTAGGATGTTTAATTCGACGTAAATACTTCATATTTATCCTCGTAAATTAGGTAGTTTTATATTCCGGTGTGGTGTAAATATGATGGATTTATCTCATATTCATGATACTAACCCTATTTGTCAAGTATTTCTTATTTGGTGTATTTCTCGTGTATTTTACAGGTATTATGTCCAATTGAATATAGGAGAGAAATCAGAATAAAGAAATTCAAGAAGGAAAAAAGTCCAAGTGAAGAACTATAATTTTTTAGCCTAAACCCAAAAGCAAAGCCTCAATAAGAGTTGAAGAGCTTGAGTCCACGAGCATGCTGGAAGAAACAACACTGGATTCCGAGTTACGGTTGATAAGTTACAAGCAATTGAAGTTGATAAGAATATAGGGGTATAATTATAATTACCCAACATTCGAACTGGTTTGGAGGAGCATGGATTTGGTTTGCAAAGCAAACCGGTTCGGGTATCAGGCGAACTAGTTCAGAATGCCTATGCGCAAAAATTGTTATCAATCCTATTTTTAATAAGAATTTGATATGATTAAAACACTTGTAAACTTTGTCTCCAACTTAGTAAGTTGGTGATTAAGGATTAGTTAGAGAGTTTTATATCTGATTTTGAGAGCTATAGGAGGCAAGAAACATTAGAAGAAAAAATCTTCATTAATATTTCATGATTTTCCATTATTTTGCATTCAAATATTCAATATAAGTAATTCTCCTTATTGCTTTCAAGAATCTTTGATTTCTAGTTTATAGTTATTGTTTATCTTGATTTAGAGATTCCATATACATTTGTTTTCATTCTTTACATTAATATGAATCCATGTAACGTAAAATCCATGTTTGATTTTAGTTTCACCATGTCTGGCTAGGTTTTAGCGGGTTGGGATACAGAAACCTAGCATACGTGATATGTAGGGATATAAAATTGTAACTAAATTAAATAATTAATTGTAGGCTTGATATTTTGTTGGTATAAGTTTTGTAGCCCTTTTAACTTCAATTTCCCTAGGCAACCGGAGTATTTAAGGATGCGATATGCATGTTGACAATTTTGTCTCACACTTTGAAATGATTTTTGATTATGTATTGTGAGGAGTGAAACCCCTATATATATAATTCTTAGATGAAATCAAAGTCTTCTTAAAATTAAATATTAAATTTTGTGAAAGTTTTATACCCAACATAATTAGCGAACGTTCGGAGTAGTGTATTCCAATCCCATTTTTCACATATAGTTTAAATAAAAAAGTTTCCATCCTTGCATTCGTAGCTAGTTCACATTTATTAATTAAGTTACTTTAGTTCCATAGAAATTTCCTTCAAACAATCATCATTTTTTCTTTTCTTGTTTTGAGTCGATCGTTATGTTTAGTCGTCTTCCTTAGTAGTCGTTACATTTTACATCTTAGTCCCTGTGTTCGATACCCGACTTGCTCAGATTATTACTTACACGACCGACTTACACTTGAGCCGTAATTCGCATGCACTAATACTTTTTGAGTCACGTCAATATGTTGTGCTCAAACGCAACTCTATCACCATCTCCTCATGCTAACTCTGCTAGAGGTGATACACAAAGATCTTAGACGATCATCACTGCTACAAAATCCTAGACAATCTCCTCTCCTGACGAAGCTCAGTCCACTTTACCATTCTAAAATTGTTGTTAATTTCTCTATAGGCATACTGTTCAACACATTTACCTCCAAGTTAGCCTTTTCTGGATGATAGTGGACATCGAACTAATTAGGGAGCCCATACGCCCTATACCCTGTGCATATACACTTAGATACCAAAATTGCAACCTACATTGTAGGACCTAAGTTTATAAATATCCGTTATCAATTAGTATGTCGTATACCACTATAACCGTTGAATAATGTTCAAGATCACATATGCAACAAGACGGATTCGAATATCAATTTTATTCAACAATCAAGCCTCCACGATATGAATTTGGTAAAGGTTATGTTTTTAATCCTAAGCATTTCACTTAGAATATTGGGATATTTTTCATCAAAAAATTTCTAAGTGTTGGAGAGGAGTTTTTAAATTTTTCGTCAAAATTATTTTTTGAAGTTTTAAGGCACTGCGTTTTTTGGGAAAAGCAAAAGAAAAATATTATTTCAAAGGCTCGTTCGAGCGACAGCCCCTGTCGTTCAAATGACATGACATCTCGCGCAAAGCTCGTTCGAGCGACGCGTGTTACCATTCGAGCGAGATCTGATTTCATTCAAGCGACCTGCCGCCTTAATATTTTTATAAATAGAACGTTAAACGAGGCATTTTTCTTAAGAAGTCATTTCATTTTTCAATCTGTAAATAGTGCAAATCGGCAGAACACTTTTGGCTTCTTCATTTAGGTCTTTAAACCCTTGTTTTTTCAATTAATAAATGTGACACCCCGACTAATTAAACACCGGGTAGCTACTCCTTTATAAAATTAATTCAAAATGCCAAGTTGGCTCAGTTAATAGCATCACTGTCGAAAACGTTTTATTATTACTAACCACCTAGTATTTAAAAAGTAAGTGCCAAATTTTATTAAATCTGATTAACATGCAACAAGAGTAATGAATAACTAAATAACACCATTCACCATACTGAAGTAACAAGAATAACCATCACAATATGTAAATAAAACCTGGAGGAAAAACTCCTCAATACAAATCCCACATCTGATATGTAAACTGAAATAAATAACTAAAACTGAATACTGAGCAATACATGCTAGAGTCTGAAAACTGAAATGTAAAAATGCTCTAAATAGGAATGGGCAACATGCCCTACAACTGATAGATAGTGACTCTGGAATCCAAAAGATAGAAGCGTCTATGAGCAAATCCCTGTAGCTTCCACAACCAGCTACAGCACGTCACCTGAATGAGAATCCTATGCTTGGTGTCCTTGTGGCTGGGCACCTAAAATGGTTTTACAAGAAAATATATTTGAAAGCAAATGGGTCAGAGCCCGAAAGTGGAAATCATTTTAAAAACTTGCAAGTGCTTTAAAAACATTTAAAACATTAAATGCAAAGTACATGTTAGGACGTGCACTCACATTAAATTCTCACCTCTCGACTAACTGTGCACTCCTAACGTAAGTACCCATCTATAACTACCTTCTCCACTAGCTAAGTGACAACGTAAACTAGCTAGACAACCAAAGGTTCTACTCATTTTACTCGGTTAATTTAACATAACAACGCTCGTAATTTAATAGAGGTCTCTCGTAATCTCCGTTATTAAGTATGCCATTGATATAACTAACAGCTAACTCATTATATATCTCGAAACAATACCGGAATATTTTACAACATTAACATGAGGATTTCCATTAAATAATGTATATTATTCATCACATAAATATACGATACAAGCACCCCGCAATCTAAGCTGTAGTGCACACATACTCTGCTATCCATCCCGGTACATCACGTACATAAGGATCACATATTCCGAATCTCTCAGGAATAGTTCAGATAACACAAATCACAAATAGTGGAGGCGAACATAGTCACCATCACATGGGTCACGCACATACCTACGCTCCCATGGTCAGCGGACTTATTAATATCACAATAAGTCTTTCTATGACCTATGTTCATCAAGGTACCAGTCTATATCCCCCCCGTAGGCACACAAGGAATAGAGGGTCCTAAGCGAACGAAACCTCCCGTGATAGCAAGTATGGTAGGTATGTCATACATACAATCCATATATCAATACTAAGTAAACACACATCTTAGTAATACCGTATTATAATCGTAGTACATATCGCATTCTCGTACTAACTAATTATCACAACTTATTTTATTCCGGTTCATAATTATACGCGCTATAATTCATCCTCACGTCGTAGTAGTCACTCATGTCTCAACCCAAATGATACATTGAATATAACTCTCGCATATGATTTACTCATCTCAATAACCCAAAAGTCTCAAATCAATCACTATATCATCAAAGGGATGCTAACCCTACCCTTGAACCATCTCCCGGAACTCCAAAAGTCAAAACAGTCCAAAAAGGGGCAAACTGCCAACTCGTTAGAAGTCTCGTTCGAACGAGGCTTCGAACGAGTTTGGACTGTCAGGTCGTTAGAAGTCTCGTTCGAACGAGGCTGTTCGAACGAGATCCCAGTTCGTTCGAACGAACTGACCCTTCTAACGATATCTCGTTCGAACGAGATATCGAACGAAAATCCTACTCGTTAATAACGACTGGTCAACTCGTTAGAAGCTCGTTCGAACGAGCTCGTTCGAACGACCTGGGGCTGCTTCTAACGAGATGCCAGTTTCGGCCCAGATTTCTCCCCAATTTGTTTTTTCACCATTTTTATTCCTCAAACCTTTTCTAAAATTCGTTCCAACAATATATTGAGTTCTCTCATCATCCTCAAACATGTTAAGGGGCTATACTAACATCATTAAAGGGTGACATCATCTAAACATCATTAAATCACAATTTCTACATTAATTCCCAATTTTCTTCAAGAACATAAACCCTAACTTTTTCTCATCATAAATTCCCAGAATTTTAATTCGTTTATACATCACCTAAATATGAAATATCCGAAATTAAATCTCCCAACAATATTTCTACATGCAAACCTATCCCAACATTCAATAATAACTTCAAATTCATGGGTTTTCTTTTAATCTTTCAAGAACAATTAAGATTCTTCAATTTCTAACATGGAAAAGACATTCTCAGTAATTAAATGGAAATAAAGTCACTTGCCTTGGTTTGATTTCTGAATTTGGTGTGGATTCGGTGTAGAATTTCTGCAGAATCTCTCTCTCTCTCTCCTACTCCAAGCTTTCTTCTCCAAAAGGCTATGGTGGCTAGGGTTTGCTTTGGGGAAACTTATGAAACCTAATTTCAATAAACCTCCGTAGCTTGTTGGGTTAATAAGGGTTGGTTGGGGTCAATCCTTATCAGATTACAACTCTCAATTTTCGTCACTTTTAATTACCCAAAAATACCAAATTACTAAAATACCCTTTAAGTTACCGGTACGGTCTAAAATTACCCCGGGATCCAAACTATACCCCCGGCTAGTGTTTTCTGACTATCTCGACCCTTCCGGACGCGTTGGCGCCCTCAAAATGACCATATGGATTATCGATTTTAAATTTACTTTTAATATCAAAATATTATACCGTGACGCGGCGGTCCCACGCGTCTCAACAAAATTTCTAAAATGCCGTATATAAATCCCACGACAAATTTTATAATACCAAATACATATATAATCATATATGCACATAATCAAATACCAATTCGCATCACATCAGTATTTATAACCCGGATTAATTTCCAATTAATACGCATTTAATTAATTAATCCCAAAAATAAATATAGTCAAAAGTACGGGGTATTACATACTCCCCCCTAATAACTGAATTTCGTCCCGAAATTCGAAACTAGAAAGTACCTGCTAGAAACATCTCTGGATAACGTTCGCGCATCTCATCCTCGCGCTCCCATGTGGACTCCTCGACATTGTGATGTCGCCACTGAACACGTACTAACGGGACTATCTTTGACCGCAGTTTCCTCTCGCTTCGGTCCAAAATAGCAATTGGCCCCTCCTCATAAGAGCTATCCGGCTGGAGATCGATGTCCTCCACAGCAATGTGAGAATGAGCCAAATCATCCCTAAGGTATTTCCTCAGCGAGGAAATATGGAACACGTCGTGAATCCGATGCAAATGCTCCGGTAACCCGAGTCTATACGCAACCGGTCCGATCCGCTCAATAATAGGAAACGGCCCCACATACCTCGGTGCCAACTTCCCCTTCTTCCCGAATCGCATAATCCCCTTCATCGGAGAAACCCTGAGCAAAACCTGGTCCCCCACTTGGAACTCCCTGAAAAATCTCTTCGCATCAGCATAACTCTTCTGCCTGTCTTGAGCTACCCGAATGCGACTCCGAATCAACTCAATCCTTGCCGAAGTATCCTGAATTACTTCCGGCCCAAGTAGTTTGTTGTCCCCCACTTCCAACCAACATGCTGGGGAACGACAAGGCCTACCGTACAATGCCTCAAACGGAGCCATGCCAATCGTGAACTGATAGGAGTTGTTGTAAGCAAACTCCACCAGTGGAAGGTACTGCTCCCATCCACCCCCGAAGTCAATAATACACATGCGTAGCATGTCTTCCAACATCTGATTGGTGCGCTCGGTCTGCCCATCAGTCTGCGGATGATAAGCCGTACTCAACCGCAATTCCGTGCCCATGGCCTCCTGGAAACTCTCCCAAAACCTCGAAACAAATATCTTGTCTCTGTCAGACACGATATTTAGGGGCACACCGTGAAGTCTCACAATCTCTGAAATGAAGAGTTGGGCATACTGACCCGCAGTGTAATCAGTCCTAACGGGTAAAAAGTGAGCGACCTTGGACAATCTGTCCACAATTACCCAAACGGAGTCGTGACCCCTCTGCGACGTAGGCAACCCCGTGATAAAGTCCATGGATATGCTCTCCCACATCCACACCGGAACCTCCAATGGTTGTAGCAATCCTGTTGGTCTCTGATGATCCACTTTTACAAGCTGACAAGTGGCGCATTTCGAGACAAACTCTGCGATATCTCTCTTCATACCGCTCCACCAATACTGCCGTCTCATATCTTGGTACATTTTGTCCCCTCCGGGATGTACCGCGAACCGTGAGCCGTGCGACTCTGCCATCACATCGTGTCGCAGTTCCTCTCCTTCCGGAACTACCAATCTCCCATTGAAGCGTAATCCCCCGTCTGAGCTAACGGTATAGGATTCAGCTCCCTCAGCGAGTAATCGAACTATCTGCTCCTGACAGAACGAATCATTTGCCTGTGCCCGTACAACCTTCGTGACAATCTGCGGTGTAACGGTCATCACAGCCATGAAAGATCGGGCCACTGCATCCTGGTGTCCCAATTCCTTCCACTTCGCTTTCCACACCTCTGCCACCTCATCTGCTGGCCTGCGGCTCAACGCGTCTGCTACCACGTTAGCCTTACCCGGGTGGTACTGAATGTCGAACTGGTAGTCTTTCACAAATTCAAGCCACCTACGCTGCCGCATATTTAATTCCTTCTGCGTGAACAGATACTGTAGTGACTTGTGGTCCGTGAACAGCTGAAACTTCTCCCCCAAAAGATAGTGCCTCCAAATCCGTAAGGCAAATACTACTGCTGCCAATTCCAAATCATGCGTGGGGTAATTCTTCTCATGAGGCTTAAGCTTACGGGAAGCATAAGCTATGGCCTGTCTCTCCTGCTGCAAAACACCTCCAAGTCCTTGCAAAGACGCATCGGTGTAAACCAAATACTCAACTCCCGGTCTCGGCAATGCTAACACAGGTGCTGAGGTCAATTTGTCCTTCAACTCATCGAATGCCAACTGACAGGCATCACTCCAGATATATGGCACACCCTTACGAGTAAGATGTGTCAAAGGACCTGCTATCTCTGAGAAACCCCGAATAAACCTCCTGTAGTATCCTGCTAAACCCAAGAAACTACGAATCTCCGTTGGTGTCGTGGGCTGTCCCCACTCCCTCACCGCTGACACCTTCCCCGGATCGACAGATATTCCCTGGTCGGAAATAATGTGACCCAAGAACTGGACTTCCTTCAGCCAAAACCCGCACTTCTCATATTTTGCATACAGCTCGTTCTGACGAAGTGTCTGCAAAACCATCCTCAAATGCTCGGCGTGCTCCTCCTCTGTCTGAGAGTAAACCAGAATGTCATCAATGAAGACAATGACAAACTGATCTAAGAAGTCTCTGAACACTCTGTTCATCAAGTCCATAAACACTGCTGGAGCGTTGGTCAAGCCGAAAGGCATAACCCGAAACTCATAAGAACCATATCTCGACAAGAACGCAGTCTTCGAGACATCCTCCTCCCTGATACGCAACTGATGGTATCCCGACCTCAAGTCAATCTTCGAGAAGAAAGAAGCTCCTCTCAACTGGTCGAATAAGTCATCGATTCGAGGCAACGGATACTTATTCCGTATCGTGACCTTATTCAACTCTCGGTAGTCCACGCACAATCTCAGTGAACCATCCCTCTTCTTCACAAACAAAACTGGAGCGCCCCAAGGTGAGGTACTCCTGCGAATAAAGCCCTGCCCTAACAGCTGCTCTATCTGATCCCGTAACTCTCGCATCTCAGCTGGAGCCATACGGTACGGTGCACGTGCTATAGGTCTCGTACCCGGTAGCAAATCAATAACGAAGTCTATCTCTCGACTGGGTGGTAAGCCTGGTATCTCCTGAAACACATCCGAATACTCCCTGACAACCGGGATCGAATCTAAAGGAATCACAACCTCCTTAGAGGTATCCTCCTCTATGTAATACAGATGAGCGGTCGATCCTCCCTCTGGGCGAGGCATCGCCACTATAAACATCTCCTGCCCCGGAATGGCAAAAATAATGCTCCCGCTGAAGCAATCAATCATGACCCTATATGCTACGAGCCAATCCATCCCGATGATCACATCGTGAACATGCATGTCTAACACTAACATGTCCGCAGGCAATACCAAACCACCAACCTCTACCCCGACTCCCCGGCATATAAAGAAAATAAGTGACCCACTCCCTAATGGTGAGTCGACACACGTCACTGTGCTCTCTGCCGTAGCTAACAATCCTAAAGCTTTCGCGAAGTGTGTAGCTATAAAACAATGTGTAGCACCCGTATCAAATAACACCCGACCCATAGTGCCATGGATAGGAAACGTACCCTCGATCGCGGGCGGTGCCTGTGGAACTGCAGCCTGGTGAACGTTGTAGACACGTCCATACTGTAGCTGCCCCTGTTGAGCTGGGACCGCTGGAATGGGTGGCAATGCTGCCATCTGTGGCGGTGCAGGAAGAGCGGCGGGAAACATAGGTCTCTGTGGCTCCTGGCGAGCACCCTGCTGCTGCTGCTGTGGGGCCCTACCCCTATCAGGACAATCCTGCTTCTTATGGCCAGTCTTGCCACAAGTAAAGCACTTCCCTGGGAAGTTCCCTCCCCTCTGCCCCTGCTGTCCCCGGCCCTGGTGGCCGTTACCATTCCTCCCTTGGCCCTGCTGGCCCTGATGGAACTGCTGCCCATTCTGTCCCTGTTGGCCGTTTGGACCCTGATGGCCCTGGCGGAAACCTCCCTGTCCCTGCCTGTAGTTCCCTGACCGTAACCTCTTGTTATCCCCCTGTTGGGTACCCTGCTCAGTCTGTCTCTGCCCCTGACCGGTTTGTGCCCCGCTGGCACCATGTCCCCCAGTCCTGCCCTGATGGCTAGACTCCCCTGACCGCTTGCCCTCGGCCATATGAAAACGGTGGTCCTGGCAGTGTAGTAATGCAGCGTTAACCACATCAGAATACGTGGCCAACGATAGGTTCCCTAGCAGATGCTGGCGGATCCTCCAATTCAACCCATCAGTGAACTTCTCTATCTTCTTCTTCTCTGTTGGAATCTCGTCTGGAACGATATTCAACAAGTTAGTGAACTCGGCCTCATACTCGGCCACTGTCTTGCCCTCCTGCTTCAAACTCATCAGCTTCCTCCTCATCTCTGTATGAACTGCAGACGGAAAGTACTTGCGGTCGAACCGCACCCAGAACTCCTGAATGGTGAGGGTATCCCTCTCCTCCGCGGTGGTAATAGACTCCCACCACTGTAGCGCAGATCCAACTAGCTTGAAAGTAGCTAGCACCTGTTTCTGAACATCAGTGCACTCATGCATCCTCAAATGCCTCTGCATGTCCTTCCTCCATTGGCTCGAGATAACCACATCTGAGCTTCCAGCAAACTCTGGTGGATGCGCTTTCTGAAAAGCGTCACGTACACGCTCCCAAGCAGACGGGAATGCATTAACCTGTACTGGCGCGGCAGCCGGCGCCTGCGGTGGTGCCTGCTGAATCACGGCAATCGCGGCATTTACCGCTTGGGCTACTATAGCAGCAACCTCAGCGGCGTTCAACATGCCCTGAACTGGAGCGGGCTGTGGTTCGGGCGTAGCATTCCTGGGAACTCGTCGTGCACGTCGTGGAGGCATCTGAAATAAGAACAAAGTTTATAAGTTCACGGTTTATAAACTTAATATAGCTGAAGAACGAAGCATACACAAAAGAATACAACAGTCCTAAAATATAGGGCTCTATATCAAAGAAACGTAGCGGAAACATAATAGCCGTACAGATCCTAAAGGACACTAGAACCTGATGCTCTGATACCACCTGTGACACCCCGACTAATTAAACACCGGGTAGCTACTCCTTTATAAAATTAATTCAAAATGCCAAGTTAGCTCAGTTAATAGCATCACTGTCGAAAACGTTTTATTATTACTAACCACCTAGTATTTAAAAAGTAAGTGCCAAATTTTATTAAATCTGATTAACATGCAACAAGAGTAATGAATAACTAAATAACACCATTCACCATACTGAAGTAACAAGAATAACCATCACAATATGTAAATAAAACCTGGAGGAAAAACTCCTCAATAAAAATCCCACATCTGATATGTAAACTGAAATAAATAACTAAAACTGAATACTGAGCAATACATGCTAGAGTCTGAAAACTGAAATGTAAAAATGCTCTAAATAGGAATGGGCAACATGCCCTACAACTGATAGATAGTGACTCTGGAATCCAAAAGATAGAAGCTTCTATGAGCAAATCCCTGTAGCTTCCACAACCAGCTACAGCACGTCACCTGAATGAGAATCCTATGCTTGGTGTCCTTGTGGCTGGGCACCTAAAATGGTTTTACAAGAAAATATATTTGAAAGCAAATGGGTCAGAGCCCGAAAGTGGAAATCATTTTAAAAACTTGCAAGTGCTTTAAAAACATTTAAAACATTAAATGCAAAGTACATGTTAGGACGTGCACTCACATTAAATTCTCACCTCTCGACTAACTGTGCACTCCTAACGTAAGTACCCATCTATAACTACCTTCTCCACTAGCTAAGTGACAACGTAAACTAGCTAGACAACCAAAGGTTCTACTCATTTTACTCGGTTAATTTAACATAACAACGCTCGTAATTTAATAGAGGTCTCTCGTAATCTCCGTTATTAAGTATGCCATTGATATAACTAACAGCTAACTCATTATATATCTCGAAACAATACCGGAATATTTTACAACATTAACATGAGGATTTCCATTAAATAATGTATATTATTCATCACATAAATATACGATACAAGCACCCCGCAATCTAAGCTGTAGTGCACACATACTCTGCTATCCATCCCGGTACATCACGTACATAAGGATCACATATTCCGAATCTCTCAGGAATAGTTCAGATAACACAAATCACAAATAGTGGAGGCGAACATAGTCACCATCACATGGGTCACGCACATACCTACGCTCCCATGGTCAGCAAACTTATTAATATCACAATAAGTCTTTCTATGACCTATGTTCATCAAGGTACCAGTCTATATCCCCCCCGTAGGCACACAAGGAATAGAGGGTCCTAAGCGAACGAAACCTCCCGTGATAGCAAGTATGGTAGGTATGTCATACATACAATCCATATATCAATACTAAGTAAACACACATCTTAGTAATACCGTATTATAATCGTAGTACATATCGCATTCTCGTACTAACTAATTATCACAACTTATTTTATTCCGGTTCATAATTATACGCGCTATAATTCATCCTCACGTCGTAGTAGTCACTCATGTCTCAACCCAAATGATACATTGAATATAACTCTCGCATATGATTTACTCATCTCAATAACCCAAAAGTCCCAAATCAATCACTATATCATCAAAGGGATGCTAACCCTACCCTTGAACCATCTCCCGGAACTCCAAAAGTCAAAACAGTCCAAAAAGGGGCAAACTTCCAACTCGTTAGAAGTCTCGTTCGAACGAGGCTTCGAACGAGTTTGGACTGTCAGGTCGTTAGAAGTCTCGTTCGAACGAGGCTGTTCGAACGAGATCCCAGTTCGTTCGAACGAACTGACCCTTCTAACGATATCTCGTTCGAACGAGATATCGAACGAAAATCCTACTCGTTAATAACGAATGGTCAACTCGTTAGAAGCTCGTTCGAACGAGCTCGTTCGAACGACCTGGGGCTGCTTCTAACGAGATGCCAGTTTCGGCCCAGATTTCTCCCCAATTCGTTTTTTCACCATTTTTATTCCTCAAACCTTTTCTAAAATTCGTTCCAACAATATATTGAGTTCTCTCATCATCCTCAAACATGTTAAGGGGCTATACTAACATCATTAAAGGGTGACATCATCTAAACATCATTAAATCACAATTTCTACATTAATTCCCAATTTTCTTCAAGAACATAAACCCTAACTTTTTCTCATCATAAATTCCCAGAATTTTAATTCGTTTATACATCACCTAAATATGAAATATCCGAAATTAAATCTCCCAACAATATTTCTACATGCAAACCTATCCCAACATTCAATAATAACTTCAAATTCATGGGTTTTCTTTTAATCTTTCAAGAACAATTAAGATTCTTCAATTTCTAACATGGAAAAGACATTCTCAGTAATTAAATGGAAATAAAGTCACTTGCCTTGGTTTGATTTCTGAATTTGGTGTGGATTCGGTGTATAATTTCTGCAGAATCTCTCTCTCTCTCTCCTACTCCAAGCTTTCTTCTCCAAAAGGCTATGGTGGCTAGGGTTTGCTTTGGGGAAACTTATGAAACCTAATTTCAATAAACCTCCGTAGCTTGTTGGGTTAATAAGGGTTGGTTGGGGTCAATCCTTATCAGATTACAACTCTCAATTTTCGTCACTTTTAATTACCCAAAAATACCAAATTACTAAAATACCCTTTAAGTTACCGGTACGGTCTAAAATTACCCCGGGATCCAAACTATACCCCCGGCTAGTGTTTTCTGACTATCTCGACCCTTCCGGACGCGTTGGCGCGCTCAAAATGACCATATGGATTATCGATTTTAAATTTACTTTTAATATCAAAATATTATACCGTGACGCGGCGGTCCCACGCGTCTCAACAAAATTTCTAAAATGCCGTATATAAATCCCACGACAAATTTTATAATACCAAATACATATATAATCATATATGCACATAATCAAATACCAATTCGCATCACATCAGTATTTATAACCCGGATTAATTTCCAATTAATACGCATTTAATTAATTAATCCCAAAAATAAATATAGTCAAAAGTACGGGGTATTACAATAAAATCCCAATTGTTCATGTAAATTGTTTTGGAGTTTAAGAACACACTTTTCTAGTGTTCAAACATTTTTGGAGAGGGTATTTACATCATATGGTTGCGTGTCATTGAGGAGCGCTCGAGGCTTTTCTTTGTTGAAGACTGGACTTCAGTTCGTGTGATGTCGCTGCGTGTGAACCATTACTGATTCTAAACTGTGTATTTATGTAGGGTTGCTGAGGTAATCTTATTGCAGATTTCATTGTAATTGTAAATTGCGATTTAATTATTGTGAAATAAAAGGTTTTGCCCTTTGGGTATTTTTCTTGAATTTTGCGAGTTAGTATATTTATGTTTATGTTGGTTTGACACACTCACACATGTTGATTTTTTTATTAAGGTCTGAATTAATTTTAGTAAAAAATGACTCTAATTAAATAAGTTTGTGGCTGGCATCTGTTTAAATCTTTATCACACATCGTTGAGATTTACAAATTGGTATCAGACTAGGTTACGCTAATTTATTGTGCATTCCTATTTTTTCGCAAAATTGTGTGATATTGATTTTTTTGAATAATCTATTTTGTGAAAAAACTATCACAATGTTTCCAAACGAAAACTTATATAATCAGTTGGCATTTTTTACGAGTTTAATTATGCTTACTGGAAAGCCCGCATGAGATCTCATTTAAAAGCAATCGATGAGAGAGTTTGGTTAATTTATGAAAGAGGCTGGACTCCTTCCACTGTCACCATAAATAATATCATGAATTTAAAATCTATATGATATTGGACATGAGTTTAGGTGGAGCACTTTTAATTCATGAGGGCTTGGTGTAATTTTTGAACACGTCACCCTTGACGAGTTCCGAAGTATTATGATGTGCACCACATTAAAAGAAGTGTGGGTTGTTTTGCAACTCACCCACGAGGGCACTAACGCGGTCAAAGAATTTAAAATTTAAAATTTAACCACTCAATTTGAGACGATCACCATGCTAGAGACTGAGTGTTTTGACGAGTTTTATGTATGTTTGTCTGATATTGTCAACACTAGTTTTAATCTTGGTGAGCCCATACCTGATGAACATGTGGTTAAAAAGATTTTAAGATTGTTGTCAAAATGTTTTATTCCTAAAGTGACTGCTTTAAAATATCTTAGGTAATTTGAATCGTCTGAAATTAGAAGAGTTGGTAGGAGACCTACAAACGTACGAAATTGACATGTTCCCTGACACTGTCAAACCTAAGGATAAAAGGATAGCGCTTAAAGCCCAATCTAGTAAGGGAAAGGAAGTGTCCACGAGTGACAAGAAAAAGAAAGTGAGATTTTGTGAGTTCGAGTCTGAGGAAGAGTCTGATTTTGATATGGCCCTGCTTGCAAAGAATTTCAAAAAGATTCTCAAGTTTTCAAAACACAATTCTTCCAATAAAAAGTTTTTTGAGAAAAATAAAGATAAGGCCAAAGAAAGCAGTGAGAAAGATAAAGAGAAAGAGAAAGAGGGCGAGGTTGATTTAGAAAAAGTGACATGTTTTGAGTGTGAGGGCAAAGGGCATAAGTCATTTGAATGTCCCACTAGACTTAGGAGAGAGGGTAAGAAAGTTTCTATGCCAGTCACCCTTAGTGATAGTGAGGATGATGTGAAAGATTTTAGGGATGAGTCTTCACAAGGAAAGTTTGTTGCCTTTTTAGCTAGTCATGAGAGCACACCCACTTTGTCCCACGATGATTGTGTACACGAGAGCGACGATGAAGAGCTGAGTGTTTCTAATGGGGGTGAAAGCGAGTTTGAGAGTGGAGATGAAAGTGAGCTCCAAAGATATTTTATGGATTTGTACGTCGCGACCTTAAAAATAAAGAAGTATAATAAGGATTTAGGTCGTCGAGTTTTAGATTTTGAGAGAAAGAAAGAAGTTTTAAGGAGGGAAAATTGTGACTTGACCGACACAGTGTCTAGTCTGATGACACATGTATCCCAACTTGAGAGTGATCTTGAACGTGCCTGGGAGGTCAAAGTCCCTTTGGAGAATGCATCCAAGAAGGTTGGAAAGATGGTTCTTAATCCCGTTTTGGGTAGAGGTGAGATTTGAAGAAAAGATCATGACCGTGCGTCTACTTCACATATTGTACCTGAGCCGGTTCCCACTTTAGTGTTAGATTCACATGGATCTCAACCCAAACCATTTAGGCATCCCGTACCTATTAGGAGAGTGCGTAGGAGATGTTTTGACAGCGGTGTACCTAGGTCTGTTTATGTCTGCACACACTGCAAGAAGAGGGGACACCTTAGGGAATTTTATTTTTAGTGGGGTCATGTGTCACATTTTTCTACTACACGTGTTCACACACATGCACCCATATATGACGCTCCAGATGACTACATGAGAGAGTTTGCACATATTAGGGAGTAGGTACTGTTTTTGGTCAAGACTTCACATGACTTGATGGAGGTTTTTCGTAGGATGTCGCCACCTTTGAAAAACTCCACCACACCTATCGGTTGAGGTTTAGAATTTTTTGCTAGCACAGGTTGGTTTGCATGATGATATTACTTTTGCCTATTGCTAGTCTGTATTTTTTTATATTAGTTTTTGTTTTGAAATTTTTAAAAAATACAAAAAGATTTTATTTTGATAAAATTCTTGGAAAAAGACAAAAAGAGTTTTGTATTTTGTTTTGAACCATTTATGAATGAACATTTAGGATGATCGAGTCACAATTTCATTCCATTTCCATGTGTTGATTTGATAGTATTTTTTATATGCGTCATCATTTCATTTTTGTGCTTTACAATGTTTGGAGTCATTGAGATATAATTAGTTGTTACTACCTACATGTTTGACTCATAAGTTACTTTAATGAACACTTTCACAAATTTTTTCGATTATTGTACTTATTTATCACATGTTGATCGGAGTATTGTCATCTCAATTATGTCCTTAAAATCAACCATATGCGATAAAACTTGACAATGAGAGTAGTGCATGTAAAAACCGTTTACCGTGATGAATTTAATTGTAACAAAATATAATGACTGAATCACGAGAAAGGGCTGGGAGAGTATAAAATTTACTCGTCGTGAAATCCACCGATTAAAAGAGGCCGAAAAAATTTAAAGGCAATAAAAAGATAAATATGCCAAAAGGGGGCCACCTCAAAAGAAAAATATAATGATTATTATTCATGAGGGAGTTTGGATGGAAAGAATTGAAAAACAAGTTTGCATGTCCTGACATTGTCTTGAAAAAGCAATCATAGTTTTAGACATTATTGGTGTGGGAACCACTTTTGACTTTGATGTGTTGATGGATTGAGTCGATGTCATTTGAATTCAACACTTTCAATACCTAAGGGTGATTTTGAGATTCATTCGATAGGAGTACACATATGCATTGTGCACATATGTTATGTTTGATTGCGTTGATTTTCCTATTGGATATGTTCACACCCATTAATTCTGTATCCACAATTTGGTTGTCTTAGTGTAAATTCATGGTGCGGTTTTTATTTTTTGTATGAAAAATTGAAAAATTGAAAAATAGTTTGTAAAATATGTTTGATTGTCGTTTATCATGATTGATGTATTTTTATATCATTTCAAACATGAGAGTTTTTGTATTACGGGGGAGATTTAATTATGATGATTGATGTATTTTTATATCATTTCAAACTTGATGCGTCATGAGGTATTTGTTTTTTCTCATGTGTGTAGGTAAAAAAATTGAAGATTATTATTTTGCACACCTTGATGAGAAAAGCTTGAAGTTTTGATGTTGAAGACTTTGAAGAAAAGTTTTGAGACCTGCATGTTTAGTACTTTTTTATTTTTGGTTTCATGAGGGTATTAGATTTGTATAGGCATTTTAGTTGATAATTCGAATGTTTTTATTTTGTACTGGGATAAATATAGGGGGAGATTGGTAAGGACATAAGTTTATAAATGTCCGTTATCAATTAGTATGTCATATGCCGCTACAACCGTTGAAGAATGTTCAAGATCACATATCTAATAAGACGGATCCGAATATCAAGTTTCTTCAACAATCAAACCTCCACGAGATGAATTTGGTAAAGGTCATGTTTTTAATTCTTAGCATTTCACTTAGAATATTGGGATATTTTTCATCAAAAAATTTCTAAGTGTTGGAGCTGAGTTTTTAAGTTTTTTCGTTAAAATTATTTTTTGAAGTTTTAAGGTGCTGCATTTTTTGGGAAAAGAAAAAGAAAATTATTTTTTAAAAGGCTCATTCGAGAAAAATCCCCTGTCGTTCAAATGACATGCCATCTCACACAAAGCTCATTTGAGCGACGCGTGTCACCATTCGAACGAGATCCAATTTCATTCGAACGACCTATTGCCTTAATGTTTTTATAAATAGCACATTAAACGAGACATTTTTCTGAAGACGTCTTTTTGTTTTTCATTCTGCAAATAGTGAAAATATGCAGAACACTTTTGTCTTCTTCATTTAGGGCTTTAAACCCTTGTTTTTTCAATTCACAAAATCACAATTGTTCATGTGAATTGTTTTGAGTCTAATAACAAACTCTTCTAGTGTTTAAACATTTGTGGAGATGATATTTACATCATATGGTTGCGTGTCATTGAGGAGTGCTCGAGGGTGTTTCTTTGCTGAAGACTGGACTGCGGTTCGTGTGGTGTCGCTGCATGTGAACCATTATTGATTCTAGACTGCATGTCTATATAGGGTTACGAAGGTAATCTTATTTCATATTTCATTGTAAATTGTATATTATGATTTAATTATAGTGAAATAAAAGATTTTGCCCTTCGGGGATTTTTCCTGAATTCTGCGAGTTAACATATTTGTGTTGATGTTGGTTTGACACACTCACACACGTTGATTTTTTTATTAAGGGATGAATTAATTTGAGTAAAAAATATCTATAATTAAATAAGTTTGTGGTTGGAATTTTCACATCTGTTTAAATCTTTATCACACATTGTTGAGACTTACATATTAGCCCCACATGCCCTGCATGACTATACAGTCGAGGTAGGCTCCATTACCCTATTAATTGTGACTTAATTATTCTTGAGATTATCCCACTTAACAACTAGTGGTACAAACATCCTACAGTACTTTATATATAGTACAACCTGGCTCCACTAGCCTTAAATCATATAATAGTTTTCTACTCAAAGTGTTATCTACACACCTGTAATGACTAACGTACTAAACCCATGCCCTGGACCCCTAACATCTCCCAAATCCCGACAGTTACAAAGCTTCATACGTGAGACGTACCTCAACAAAAATATAAATAAGGAACCCTCCTAATACATTACTACTTAGCTTTGTCGATTATCGACCGGGACACTCGAAAATCCTACCCCCAAAGGTTACTAAATATTATTCTTAACTCCCACATCTATAAAGGAGTATTACAATATAGCACTCGCACTATTACTAAGTCCCCAACGCTAAGTCAATCATAATAAAATCTCTCAACTCGGTTATAACCTTGGTATCCCCTGAATTACATTAGTAAAGTTTCCAAACATAGGGTTCGAATCAAGAGAAACAACTATACTCTCTACAATCTCCTCCCCAATATAATATAAAGGAGGTCTCGACCCTTACTCAGTGTGAGACATAAAAAAAAGAAACACATACTGCCTGGAATAACAAACACAATAGCCATACTATAACATTCCACTATCGCTCTATGCGTCGCTAACCAGACCATACCCAGGATAACATCATACTCATGTGACACCCCGCCTAATTAAATACCGGGTGATCAGTCCTTTATTAAATTATAATCAAGGTGAACGGTTGATTCATTCTTAGCATCATTGTCGCAAAAATAACTTTTCCAATTAAACACCCTAAATAATTAAGCTAAGTGTCAAAACCATTTTTAGACATAAATTTCCAAATTTTATTTAAAAACCAACATTTAAAACTTTACATAATTCATAGTTTAGGAATCACCCAACAACTATACTGGAACATAAAATCCTAACAATTAAACATCCAACTAATTAATTCCAACTTTAAAACTTAAAGGAAAACATCCTGACAGTAATAATTCCCACAGTGTAAATACTAGAAATAAACGAGTCACAATCTCTGATAAAACAACTGAATAATGGAAAAAGGGGGACACATGCCCAACTGGATAAAATAGTGCTAGAAGTGGAATCAATAATGAGGTCGTCTAAGCAAGAGGCCTGCAACTCCCACCTAAGCTACATCGCATTCCTTATAAAGGATCCTATGTAAGACACCCCTGTGGCTGGGTACCTGTAATATATACATATATACAAGAGAGAAGAGAAAATAGGAAACGGGTCAGAGCCCGACTGTAAAACAGTTTAAAATTAGTTTAGCAAGTATTTAAAATGCTTACCGGCTAATGCAACCAACATATTAGTGCGACACTCCCTTGAGAAATTCTCACCTCTCTTCTAATGTGCACACCTATCGCACTAATACTCCCAACAGTTTAACTTATCTTATCTTAAGTTACTCATAAGATTTCATGCCGATAATTTCAATTGTTAAGGAAGTTAATTTTATTAAATAGTAAAGTTCTCACATAAGCCTCATTTAATTATGAGGTTTCTCAGTATCGCATCATACTTTTCAAACACTTGTTCCCAAGTTGAAATAATTATTCATTTGTTACTTACCATAGTCACAGTAGGTAGTTCCCAAAATCCAGGTTTAAATATATATATATTAAATACTCATATAATATATTTATATTCTAACGGCACCCCATATAAAATTTATGGTGCGAGCATACTCTGCTATCCAATCCCCGTATCACTCGTACCACGGGAAATACAAGTTCGGAATCACTCTTGAATAGTATTAACACAAAACACACACAAATTGAGGCGAAGCATAGTTCCAAGTCACTAAGAGGTCAGCACATACCCTCACGTCTCTTAGGACCGTCTGACTATCGATCCGATATCCTGTACCAAGGATTCCTATTTTCTAGGGTACGAGTCAATAGCCCCTATAAAGGTCCCATCGAGATAAGACTCTCCCAGCGCAGTAACCTCCGGGATAACAAGTAGCGCGGGCATGATTTTTACACATATATAGTATATGCATAAACACACTCATATATGTATACCACTATTCCCATGTCAAATTTAGGTACACTCTCACGACCCATAATTATGATATTTATCCTTGTTACTCAATATTAGATTATCACGTATAACAGTTTGTCTCTTATTCTTATTTGTGGGATTATTCCAATTTACTACGTAACACTCGTCGATTCCTATCTCTCCAAGTGTAATTTCAGTAGGTACTCATTTATTTTACAACGTAATTTCTTTATGAGTCTCACCCTTTAACACATATTCCCATTGTCCCTTATATGTAAAACACCCCCCCGTGAAATGTTAATCTCGTCTCATATTAACGGGTCCATATATTCCTAAAGTCCTACTGGTCTTCTTTATGTCCCAAAATGTTCTCACATTAATATCAAAGAATGTCTAATTATTTGGGTTAGAACGACCTATTAAAAAGGGAATATGAGTTATATAGGAGGGGTCGATCGATTGATGGAAGGTATTCGATCGATCGAATCATCGATCTTTCGATGCTCTAGGGTCGATTGATCGATCAAGCAGGTATGGCAAATCTGCAGAATTTCGAGTTACGGGTTTCCTCTTCCAAAATCATCCAAAACGATATATTTGACTACCAAACTCCCAATAATTTATACTATAAGTATTATAACCTCAAATAAGTGATTTCCTACATCAAGCATACGGATTTTCATCATGAATAACGAATTAAAAGGTCATAATCCTTAAAAACATCAAGAACCCTAATATTTCTTTTGTTTAGTTTCTTCCCATTCTTTTACCAGATTTCATACTCTTTATTTACTGTAATTTCGTGGTTCAATCTATACATATGAATTGGGTTTCCAGAATACATCTATTACTCATACAACATGCGAATTCAAATCTCCAAATAGGTTTTTATTTCACAAAAATTAGTCCTAATCAATCCTAGGCTAATATTATTGGAGCATTAACTGACATAGAGCAAGATAGATACTTGCCTGAGAATTCTAAGTTTAGATTTATGGAGAGATTGGTGTGGTTGTGATCCTCGTTGCACGATCTATCGTTTGGCGGCGACGGCGGTGCAAACGGTGGAGTCCTTGGCCTAGAACTCCTTGGAAAGCCTCTCCTCTTCCTCTCCTATAGCCGTCTTTTGTTTATGGAGATTCTAACTCTAGAAGATGACTCTTTCCATCTGATATACCCTTAGAATTTTCGTGGATTTTCATGCCCAAAAATGTAAAATGTCCCAAACGCCCTCCCGAGGTGTTAATTAGGCCTAAAAATGCCCCGAGACACAAATTAAACCCCTGGGTACATTATTTTGACTATCTCGACCCTTCCGGACGCATTGACGCGCTCAAAATGACCATACAGGTGACTTATAATTTATTTACTTTTAATAGTCCGAATTTAATCCCGGCACGGCACAAGCGCGTCCCGATAACTTTCCAAAATTACCAAATTAGATTCTCGTGATAATTTTACTCATCAAAAGTAACTTATAACAAAATAATTACTAATTCTCATCACTCTAGTAAGTATTTAAATGATTTTCTGGATTATTATTAATTTAATATCTCTAATTAAATTTAATAAATCCCCAAAATTTAAAAGTCATAAAATACGGGGTATTACATACTCCCCCCCTAATAACGGAATTTCATCCCGAAATTCAAAAAATAAGGTGTACCTGGTAAGAATAACTCTGGGTACTTCTCACGCATGTCCGCCTCACATTCCCAAGTGGATTCCTCCACATTATGATGCTCCCAGTGGACCCGAACAAGTGGGACTACCTTTGACCTCAATCTCCTTTCGCTATGGTCTAGGATAGCCACTGGCCTCTCCTCTAAGAGCTATCGGGCTGTAAGTCAATCTCCTCAATCGCGATTTGGGTATGGGCTATGTCATCTCGACGGTATCGTCTCAACGACGAGATGTGGAATACATCATGAATGCGATGTAAGTGCTCTGGCAGTCCCAATCTGTATGCTACTGGCCCAATCCTCTCGATAATGGGAAATGGTCCCACGTACCTCAGGGCCAATTTTCCTTTCTTCCCGAACCTCATCACTCCTTTCATAGGAGATACACATGGTAATACTTGGTTCCCCACATTAAATTCTCCGAAGAACCATTTTGCATCGGCGTAGCTTTTCTGCCTATCCCGGGCTACCCGAATGCGACTCCTGATAATCTCAATCCTAGCGGAGGTTTCCTGAATCACCTCTTGTCCGAGTAACTTGTTATCCCCCACCTCTAGCCAATAAGTTGGGGAATGACAAGGTCTTCCATACATTGCCTCAAATGGCGCCATGCCAATCGTGAATTGATAAGAGTTATTATAAGCGAACTCTACCAATGGAAGATGTGGCTCCCAACCTCCTCCAAAATCAAGGACACACATGCGTAGCATATCTTCCAACATATTATTAGTAGGCTCTATTTGTCCATCTATCTGTGGGTGGTAAGCTGAACTCAACCTCAACTCTGTACCCATGGCCTCCTGAAACCTCTCTCAGAAACGTGATATGAAGATCTTATCTCTATCTGACACAATATTTAGGGGCACCCCATGTAATATGACAATCTTAGCAATGAACAACTGAGCATACTGACTTGTGGTATAGTCTGTCTGCACTGGCAAAAAATGAACCACCTTGGTCAAACGGTCCACAATCACCCAGATGGAGTCGTGGCCCCGCTGTGATGTAGGCAACCCACTAATAAAATCCATGGAAATACTCTTCCACTTGCACACGAGTATTTCCAATGACTGAAGCAACCCCGATGGTTTCTGGTGGTCCACCTTTACCAGCTGGCAGGTAGAACACTTGGACACGAACTCAGCAATTTCCTTTTTCATCCCACTCCACCAGTATTTCCGCCTTATATCCTGGTACATCTTATCTCCCACAGGATGCACCACAAATCGGGACCCGTGAGACTGGGTCATCACTGCATGACGTAAATCTGCTTCTTTGGGAACCACCACTCTCCCATTAAAACTCAAACCTCCATCGGAACTAACATAATAGGACTCAGCACCCTCAGCTAAAAGTCGTACATTCTGCTCCTGGAAAAATGGGTCTGCTGTCTGTGCATATATTACCCTCGTAACAATCTCGGGTGTCACTGTCATGACAGATATAAAGGAACGGGCTACTGCATCCTGGTGACCCAACTTTTTCCACTTTTCTTTCCAGACGTCCGCTACATCGTCTACCGGTCTACGGCTCAACGCATTAGCAACTACATTGGCCTTCCCCAGATGGTACTGTATGTCGAACTGATAGTCCTTCACAAACTCTAACCACCTCCGCTGATGCATATTCAGCTCTCGCTGAGTGAACAGGTACTGCAGTGACTTGTGGTCTGTGAACAAGAGAAATTTCTCCCCCAATAAGTAGTGTCTCTATATCCTCAATGCAAAGACGACCGATGCTAACTCTAGGTCGTGTGTTGGGTCATTCTTCTCGTGCGGCTTAAACTTGTGGGAGGCAAAAGCTATAGCCTTCTCCTCCTACTGAAGTACTCCCCTAAGTCCCCGTAAAGAGGCGTCTGTGTAAACCAGATACTCCACGCCCAGCTTAGGTAAAGCAAGGACCGGTGCTGAAGTAAGCTTGTCTTTCAGCTCGTCGAAAGCCAATTGACAAGCATCGTCCCAAACATATGGTACCCCCTTGCGAGTCAGGTTCATCAACGGACCCGCTATTTTGGAAAACCCCCGAATGAATCTCCTGTAGTATCTGGCTAATCCCAAGAAACTACGTACTTCCGTCAGTGTCGTGGGTTGTCCCCACTCCTTCATCGCTGACACTTTACTCTGGTCAACTTCTATCCCCTGTTCAGAAACAACATGCCCCAAGAACTGCACTTCCCGTAACCAGAACTCTCACTTCTCATACTTAGCATACAACTGATGCTCTCGTAGAGCCTGAAGAACCTACCTCAAGTGCTCGTCATGCTCTTCCTCAGAGTGTGAATATATCAGGATGTCATCTATGAAGACAATGACAAATTGATCCAAGAACTCTCTGAACACTCAGTTCATCAAGTCCATGAATAGGGCTGGAGAATTTGTGAGTCCAAATGGCATTACTCTGAACTCATAGGATCCATATCTCGTCAAGAAAGCAGTCTTCGAAACATCCTGCTCCCTAATGCATAGATGATAGTATCTTGACCTTAGATTTATCTTCGAAAAGAAAGTTGCTCCCCTCAGCTGGTCGAACAGATCATCGATTCGAGGCAACGAATATTTATTCCGTATCGTGACCTTGTTTAGCTCCCTTTAGTCCACATATAGCCTCAGTGAACCATCTCTATTTTTTACAAAGAAAACTAGAGCGCCCCAAGCTGAGGTACTCTTGCGAATGAAGCCCTGACCTGACAGCTGCTCTATCTGATCCCGTAACTCTCACATCTTCATTGGAGCCATACGATATGGAGCACGTGCTATAGGTCGAGTGTTCGATAATAAATCTATGACAAAATCTATCTCTCGACTGGGGGTAGGCCTGGTATCTCCTGAAATACATCAGAATTTTCACGAACAACTGGGATCGAGTCTAAGGGAATCACAACCTCCTTAGAGGTATCCTCCTCTATGTAATACAAATGAGCGATCAAGCCTCCCTCTGGGTGAGGCATCGCCACTACAAACATCTCTTGCCCCGGAATGGCAAAGACAATAATCCCACCGAAATAATCTATCATGTCTCTGTATGCTGCGAGCCAATCCATACCAATAATGACGTCGTGCTCATGCATATCTAAGACTAACATGTCTACTGGTAATACCAAGATACCAATCTCTACTCCCAAACCCCGGCATATAAAGAAAATTAATGATCCATTTCCCAATGGTGAGTCAACACATGTTGCAGTGCTCTCTGTTGTGGCTAATAACCCTAAGGCCTTCGCAAAATGGGTAGCTATAAAACAGTGTGCCGCCCCAGTATCAAATAAAACCCGACCCATAGTACCATGGATAGGAAACATACCCTCAATCGCGGGTGGCGACTGTGGAGCTGCTGCCTGGTGGACGTTATAGACACGTCCGTACTGTAACTTCCCTTGTTGTACTGGAGCGGCTGGAATGGCTGGTAGGGCTGGTACCTGAGCTGGTGTTGGGAGGGAGGCTGGAAAAAGTGGCCTCTGTGGCTCATTACAGGCGCCCTGCTACTGTGGGTCCCTATCACCCTCTGGACAATCCTGGCGCCTGTGGCCATTTTTACCACACCCGAAGCATCGGCCCCTAAAATTGCCTCCCCTCTCTCCCTACTGATTACGGCCTTGCTGGGCATTACCACCCCTCCATTGGCCCTGTTGACCCTGCTGATTACGCTGTTGGCCCTGGTGGTCCTGCGGCTGACGATGTTGGCCCTGCTGGCCCTATTGCTGACCCTGCAGCTGAAAATATTGGCCCTGTTGATTAGGCTGGCCCTGCTGACCCTGCCTAAATCCCCCAAATCCCTGCCTGGAATCACCTGATCGAAACTTCTTGGCAGGGTCCCCCTGATGAGAACTCTGCTCATGCTGACGAGTCTGCCCCTGAGATGTCGGTGCTCCACTAACACCACTACCCCCTGTCCTGCCCTGCTGGCCAGACTCTCCTGCTTGCTTACTTCCCTGCAGATGGAAGCGGTGATCCTAGCAGTGTAGCAAAGCAGCATTGAGTACATCTATGTAGGTACTCAGAGGCAGATTTCCTATAAGGTGCTAACAGCCCGTCCACAAACAATAGTATCTTCTTTCCCTCAGTGGGTGCCTCATCTGGCACTATAGTGATAAGTCTTGTGAACTCCTCTTCATACTCAGCAATAGTCGAATTCTCCTTCTTCAGACTCAGTAATTTCCTCCTCATCTCAGTCTTCACGGAGGATGGGAAGTATTTACTGTCAAACCGCGCCCAAAATGACTGAATAGTAATAATATCCCCCTCCTTTAAGGTGTTAGCGTATTCCCACCAATGCAAAGCGGCCCCCACAAGCTTAAACGAAGCCAACAGCTCTTTCTGCACGTCCGTGAACTCGTACATACGTAGATGCCTCTGGATATCTTTCTTCCATTGGCTGGCTACAATAATATCTGAACCACCCGCAAACTCTAGGGGATGAGCCTTCTGAAAGGCATCCCTAACTCGCTCCCATGCAGATGGAAGCTGTGCCAGTACTGGCGCCACTACCTGAACTTGGGGTGGAGCCTGCTGTACTACTGCTAGCGCGACATTCACCCCCTGAGCAACGGTAGCGGCTACCTTATTTTCATTCATCGTTCCCTAAGCCGGAGCTACTGGTTGCTCGACTTGGGCACGCCTATCCTTTGGTGCACGTCTCGGAGGCATCTGAAACGTGAAGAAATTTATTAGTCTACAGTTATTATCAAATCTCAAATATCTGAAGACGTAATCGTAAAAGCAAGAATAAAACAATCATAAAATAGGTATCTATAACAAGAATGCTAAGCTGAAAGCGAAATAAGCCGTACAGATCCTAAGGACACTAGAACCTGATGCTCTGATACCACCTGTGGCACCCCGCCTAATTAAATACCGGGTGATCAGTCCTTTATTAAATTATAATCAAGGTGAACGGTTGGTTCATTCTTAGCATCACTATCACAAAAATAACTTTTCCAATTAAACACCCTAAATAATTAAGCTAAGTGTCAAAACCATTTTTAGACATAAATTTCCAAATTTTATTTAAAAACCAACATTTAAAACTTTACATAATTCATAGTTTAGGAATCACCAAACAACTATACTGGAACAAAAAATCAAAACAATTAAACAACCAACTAATTAATTCCAACTTTAAAACTTAAAGGAAAACATCCTGACAGTAATAATTCCCACTGTGTAAATACTGGAAATAAACGAGTCACAATCTCTGATAAAACAACTGAATAATGGAAAAAGGCCGACACATGCCCAACTAAATAAAATAGTGCTAGAAGTGGAATAAAGAATGAGGTCGTCTAAGCGAGAGGCCTGCAACTCCCACCTAAGCTGCAGCGCGTTCCTTCCAAAGAATCCTATGTAAGACGCCCCTGTGGTTGGGTACCTGTAATATATACATATATACAAGAGAGAAGAGAAAATAGGAAATGGGTCAGAGCCCGATTGTAAAACAGTTTAAAATTAGTTTAGCAAGTATTTAAAATGCTTACCGGCTAATGCAACAAACATATTAGTGCGACACTCCCTTCAGAAATGATCACCTCTCTTCTAATGTGCACACCTATCGCACCAATACTCCAAACAGTTTAACTTATCTTATCTTAAGTTACTCATAAGATTTCATGCCGATAATTTCAATTGTTAAGGAAGTTAATTTTATTAAACAGTAAAGTTCTCACATAAGCCTCATTTAATTATAAGGTTTCTCTGTAACGCATCATACTTTTCAAACACTTGTTCCCAAGTTGAAATAATTATTCATTTCTTACTTACCATAGTCACAGTAGGTAGTTCACAAATTCCAGGTTTAAATATATATATATTAAATAATCATATAATATATATATATATTCTAACGGCACCCCATATAAAATTTATGGTGCGGGCATACTCTGCTATCCAATCCCCGTATCACTCGTACCACGGGAAATACAAGTTCGGACTCACTCTTGAATAGTATTAACACAAAACACATACAAATTGAGGCGAAGCATAGTTCCAAGTCACTAAGAGGTCAGCACATACATTCACGTCTCTTAGGACCGTCTGACTATCGATCCGATATCCTGTACCAAGGATTACTATTTTCTAGTGTACGAGTCAATATCCCCCATAAAGGCCCCATCGAGATAAGACTCTCCCAGCGCGGTAACCTCCGTGATAACAAGTAGCGCGGGCATGATTTTTACACATATATAGTATATGCATAAACACACTCATATATGTATACCACTATTCCCATATCAAATTTAGGTACACTCCCACAACCCATAATTATGATATTTATACTTGTTACTCATTATTAGATTATTATGTAAAACGGTTTCTCTTATTCTTATTTGTGGGATTATTCCAATTTACTATGTAACAGTAGTGGATTCTTATCTCTCCAAGTGTAATTTCAGTAGGTACTCATTTATTTTACAACGTAACTTCTTTACGAGTCTAACCCTTTAACAAATATTCCCATTGTCCCTTATATGTAAAACACCCCCCCCCCCCCCCGCGTAAAATGTTAATCTCGTCTCATATTAACGGGTCCATATATTCCTAAATTCCTACTCGCCTTCTTTATGTCCCAAAATGTTCTCACATTAATATCCAAGAATGTCTAATCATTTAAGTTAGAACGACCTATTAAAAAGGGAATATGAGTTATACAGGAGGGGTCGATCAATCGATCGATGCTGTAGGATCGATCGATCGATCAAGCAGGTATGGCAAATCTGCAGAATTTCCAGTTATGGGTTTCCTCTTCCAAAATAATCCAAAATGATATATTTGACTACCAAACTCCCAATAATTTATACTACAAGTATTATAACCTCAAATAAGTAATTTCCTACGTCAAGCATGCGGATTTTCATCATGAATAACGAATTAAAAGGGCATAATCCTTAAAAACATCAAGAACCCTAATATTTCTTTTGTTTTGTTTCTTCCCATTATTTTACCAGATTTCATACTCTTTATTTACTGTAATTTTGTGGTTCAATCTCTACATATGAATTGGGTTTCCAGAATACATCTATTACTCATACAACATGCGAATTCAAATCTCCAAATAGGTTTTTCTTTCACAAAACTAGTCCTAATCAATCCTAGGCTAATATTATTGGAGCATTAACTGAAATAGATCAAGATAGATACTTGCCTGAGAATTCTTGGTTCAGATTTGTGGAGATATTGGTGTGGTTGTGATCCTCGTTGCACGATCTATCGTTTGGCGGCGACGGCGGTGCAAACGGTGGAGTTCTTGGTCTAGAACTCCTTGGAAAGCCTCTCCTCTTCCTCTCCTATAGTCATCTTTGGCTTATGGTGATTCTAACCCTAGAAGATGACTCTTTCCATCTGATATGCCATTAGAATTTTCGTGGGTTTTCATGCCCAAAAATGTAAAATGTCCAAAACGCCTTCCCGGAGTGTTAATTAGGCCTAAAAACGCTCCGAGACCCAAACTAAACCCCCGGGTACATTATTTTGACTATCTCATCCCTTCCGAACACATTGACGCACTCAAAATGACCATACGAGTGACTTATAATTTATTTACTTTTAATAGTCCGAATTTAATCCCGACACGACACAAGCGCGTCCGGATAAATTTCCAAAATTACCAAATTAGATTCTCGTGATAATTTTACTCATCATAAGTAACTTATACAAAATAATTATAATCTCTCATCACGCTAGTAAGTATTTAAATAATTTTCCAGATTATTATTAATTTAATATCTCTAATTAAATTTAATAAATCCCCAAAATTTAAAAGTCATAAAATACGGGGTATTACAACTCATACCTTTTCAAAATGAGTAAAGCCACTGAAATATAACCTCCCAACGTCTACACTCTCTCCCATGAAGATATAACTAAAGAGAGCCCTGCTACCCAATGGTAATTATACCCTCATGATGATAGTTGATGTTATATCCACTAAACTCATCTCACGCATGAATCTAGTGTTAATAAAAGAACATGACAATCACATTTCAACCAAAACTCGCCCCATACCAATGGATAAGAAAACATACCCTCAATCTCTAATAGTTCTAGTTAAATAACTGGTTCACGGACGTGATACACATGCCCAAACTGACCCTGCCCTCATGGAGGTGATAAGGCTAGAACTACCGATGGGGATGGATGTTGCAACAGCTGTTGCCCCTATTGGGCACCGTGCACCTAACCCCTAACCCTGTTTGAGCATGCACGTAGCATGTGTCCCTTCTCCCCACATACAAAACACCTCCTTGTGAAATATGTCAGCCTTTGGCCCTGGCGAGGCTTCCCCTGTCTCTGGCCTTACAAGCCCTGATATCTTTGGCTATGTTTTCCTCCACTTTAGTTCTTCTGGCCCTAAGGAGCATATTGCTGGCCCTGATAGCCCTGCCTGTAACAACCATTACTTAACCTAAATCTCTTATTTGAGTCCCTCTATTGGGAATCTCGCTCATGTTGCCTATCCTGCTATTGTGGTGCCCCACTGCCACTATTACCTTCGATCTTGGCCGGCTAGTTAGACTCCATAACTCTCTTGGCTCCCTTTAGGTGGAAGTGATTATCCTCACAGTGTTAAAGTGCGACAGTGACAATTTTAGCATAAGTCATCAATATCGAATTACCCAAAAGATGCTTTCAGATCCTCCAGGTAAGCCCATTTGTAAACCTCAGTAACTTCTTCTCATCAGTATCCACCTCGTCTGGCATAAATTTTGCCAGGCGGGTGAATTCCTCCTCATACTCAACCACAGTTCGACCCTCCCGTGCAATACCTAGAAACTTCCTCCTCATCTCCGTCTGAATGGATGATAGGAAGAACTTGCGATCAAACTCCACCCAAAACTCCCAAATGGTCATATTGTCCCTCTCCTTGGAAGTGGTGACTGATTCCCACCATTACAAAGATGCACCCACAAGCTTAAAAGTATCTAATATCTACTTTTGAATGTCGTTGCACTCAACCATACGTGGATGCCTTTAGGCATCTTTCTTTCATTAGCAGGCAGCAACCAAATCATAATTTTCTCGAAACTCGGTGTAACACCCCGTATTTTTTGGTATTTATTATTTAATTATTTCGGGTAATCTTAAATTATAAGTGTTTCATAATTTAATTTAATTGATTATTATGTGTTGATTAAAATATTAATCGTAAGAGTTAATGGTTTATATTTGTGAAATATAATTACTAAGTGAATAGTAACTTATTAATTTTACGTCCTAGCGAGTGATAGTGATGTGGTGACATTTATCTCAACCGAGATTCAGTAAAGACCATTTACGGACGAGATAGGACTTTGTTTTAGAGTGCCTCATATAATGATTTCGAGGTCACGTTTGATTACGTTTGATTTCGGATTGGTTGAGATAGTCAAAATAGTGTACCTGGGATTAGTAATTGAGTCATGAGGCCTTTTTAGACATAATCGATCCCACACGGGGGTGTTCGGGTCATTTGGGATTGGCCCACTAGCCTAATTTTGGGAGTAGGAGCATTTAACCTAAGTCTAAATAATTGGGTCTGCATCTATTCATAATTCTAAACCCAAAAAAGAGAGAGAAGGGAGAAGGAAGAAAAAGATAAGGCTTTAGAGAGCCAATTTGAAGAGAGACTGAGGCGCTTTTGTCAAATTCATCATCTTCGTCAAAGGAATCAGATTCTAGGAATCTGATAAGGCAAGTGGTAAAACTTTCTTTTAATTTAAATTGCAGTATTTCGATTCAAATCATTGTGGTGTAAACTGAAATCCATTTTTGGGTGGGTTATCATATGAAAATGGATTTTTTTGATTTGAAAGCAAATTAGTGGATTAAACATGAAATTGATGATGAATTGTCATGTAGTACTATTAAAATTGAATTTCTATTCGAAACCCATAATTAGATGTGTTGATTTGGTGAATAAGAAATCAAATTTAGGAAGATGATGGGATAAATGAAAGAAAAACCCAAATTCATTAATTATTGGAACAATTTGAGAATCATTGATGTTAATTGGAGGTTTGAGAACATATATAAGTCATTATTAAGGTTTCATTGAGAATGGAATTGAACTGGAAAAGCTTTAAAGGTTAACAATTGAGGAAATTGTAACAGAGTACGCAAAGAAGATGAGCAGCTCACAACGAATTGATTCAATCCCCAATCCGAATCGATTCGAGAAGGAGAATTGAGTCGAAATAAGGCCGAATCGATTCGGCTGCCCAAATTTTGGAATTTTTTTCTATTTATGCTCAAAATTCATGATTAATTGTTGGGTAAACTTTATGTGTTATTTTAAAATATGAGAAGGGACATATTTAATTTCAGTAGGCTATATTTGGGGAGTTGTTTAGATAAATTGAAAGAAATCCATGGCTAGGACCTTTTTGGAGAGAGTATGAAATGGAGAAAATTTCGAATATAGGGATGGGATTTCAAGTATAGTGAGTAAACCCAAATTGTGAACCAGTATTATAAATAAAATCAGAGTCAGGTAGATAGACTCGGTTATCATAGGCTAGTGCCATGAGAGATAGGCACGGGTTAGCCGGACTTAATTAACTTTAATTATATATATATATATATATATATATATATATATATATATATATATATATATATATATATATATATATATATATATATATATATATATATATATATATATATACTAGCGGAATGCCCATGCCTGAACGCACGGCAAAAATTTCCAAAATACGAAATTGTAAAAAAATAAAAAATTTCAAAGTACATTACTGTAAAACAACCGAGTTGTATAGCCTCAAAATTGTTTTTTGACGTTTTGCGATTTCCAAACCCATGGGTTGATCTAGTCGTATAGCCTCTAATAGAAGTGGAATGATGCCCATTCCGACCAAGTTATTGCGATGAATCCTCTCAAGTAACCGATTATCTACCCTTTCAGTCTCCAAAAAATACCATTAATCCAAATCTACATAATAAGGAATGTAGAGGCGAGAAAAAAAACACTTGAGGAAGATATGCGTAGCATAAACATATAAATCGTTTCTTCTTAAAAAAAATAGAAGAACATATGCAGTAGCTTAAACAAGCCAATATAAGAGCTAACAAAAACACAAAAAACAACCCAAGACAATACCAACATACAAATGTAAGAGCTCCAATATTTTACATACGCAGTAGCTCCAATATTAAACATATGCAGTAGCTCTTACATTTTAAGAGCTAACAAAAACAACCCAAGACAATTCCAACATACAAATCCAAAATTGATAGCATGGAAGAAATTACCACAAAACAAAATAGGTAATAGTGAGAAAGTACCGAGCAGTAACTCGCCTATAGAGTCATCGTCAAACACCATCAGATCTGTAAAAAGTTAAGAGAAAATGAAACAACAAAGACCTCAAAGATGTGTATGTATATTAGTGGTGTTTTCACCATCAGATCTGCACATCAGATATGTAAATGTAAAAAGTATTGATAAATTTAATAGGTGTTTTTAAATAAAATTTAAGTTTTAATTAAAATACTAAAAAGAAATGCCAATAAAAATGAAAACTTTCAAAAAATTATTTGTCAAATCTCCAATTGCAGGAAGAAAATAAAGGACGAAAAGGTTAAAAAAATTAAAAAAATAAAAAGCACAACACTACTTTATAAACCAGTCATAACCCATCGTACATAAAAATTTAAAACCTATACAAATTGTTCCAACATTTGCGAGACCAAAAGATCTGCATTTTATAACTGATATGCTTTAAAATAAAATTTAAGTTTTAATTAAAATGCTAAAAAGAGATGCCAAAAAAATTGAAAACTTTCAAAAAATTATTTGTCAAATATCCAATTGCAGGAAGAAAATAAAGGACCAAAAGGTTGAAAAATAAAAAAATAAAAAGCACAACACTACTTTATAAACCAGTCATAACCCATCGTACATAAATTTTTAAAACCTATACAAATTGTTCCAACATTTGCAAGACCAAAAGATCTGTAATTTGTAACTGACACACCCATTTTAACAATATAGAGAAAAAAGGAACTCTTAATGAGATAGAAAAAAAATACAATCTAGTAACATTATAAAATACAATCACAGTACAACCAGCATAGCCTCCTCCTTACACCATCTCTAACGTTTGCACTATCCGTAATCACACCATCACTTTTTGTAGTCACACCATCACTTCCAGCTCCGTCGTACAACCACCACATCCTCCTCCTTACCCTATCACCGTCGTCCATAGATCTGCACAAAGATAGAGAGGGAGGGGGAGTTGTGAACCACTGGAGTTCATACCAAATAAAAAAAAGGGAAAATGGGCAGTTGTAGAGAAAATATCATCGGGGTTCCCATCTGCGTCGTCCATAGATCTGCGCAGAGAGGTAGAGGTAGTTATGAACCACCGAGAGGTTCATACCATCTCCTTCGTCCATATCACTATGTCGCCAATAGATCTGCACATAGAATGGTAAAATTAGTGAAGGGGAACATTGTAGTATTAATACATACAGTAGTATGTAGTCATAGAAGATCTATGGATGATAAAAACCCTTAAGATTCAATCTCACCTGTAAATCCACTACCGGAGGCATGAAAACCACACCATGGAGAAAACCCACTGTCGGCACCCTGTAACATATAACAGATCCAAGTTTTTGAGTTATAGGTTTTAAGAGAGATGAGATAACAGGGCCAAAGATGGACAAATAGAAGAAATCAAGAACCTTTAACTAAAAATCAACAATATTTACACCAATCTCGCCGCCAGTCCCACCGACCTAAAATAATATACAACTTCATGACCTGATGCATAAAAATCCATACAGTAGAAAATCCAACCTCATAACCTGACCAAATAAACAAAACTCAAATCTCGTATTATAAATAAACAGATTATGTTTGTGTTGGAAATAAACAAAAAATGAGTGAGGCACATAGGGTGTCGTGTGCTTCACACACACACACACACACAGAGAGAGAGAGGGGTATTGTGGGTTTTGGGTGAGTGTCGAATATGAGAGGCAATCTGAGTAAGTAAGACGTTGAAAAGTGAGAAAATTTGGTCAAATACTCTTTTAACCTCAATTTTGAATTTTGATATAGAGGGGGAAGTTTATTGAAGTGTGTTAAAAGAGGGGGAAATCTAATTATTGGGGACAAATTAGGTAATGTAAGATAAATCAATCTCAACCCTTTATTTCTTGCATTGGTGGCCAAATCTTAGCCCCTAATTAGCTTATCCCACTTATGGAATAGTGTCAAAATTCTACTCCTTATTATATATATATATATATATATATATATATATATATATATATATATATATATATATATATATATATATATATATATATATATATGTGTGTGTGTGTGTGTGTGTGTGTGTGTGATTATTATAAATATCGGTGTGAATGATATTTATAGGAATACATACTCCTCTATTGCTATCATAGGAGGTTGTGTGATATGGGTGAATCCCCCGGCTAGTGAATGCAGGGAGAGTATAGTCCCCAGGTCATATCGCCTGATGTTTTATTGTGTGATTTATTTTTCGAGGTGAGACGCTTTAGGTATGATTCGGTCTCACTTTCGTGAGGAATATGACTGCCTCCACTAAGTTTATGATATTTTTACCAAAGCCCATTAGTGAGTCCGACTTGTGGTAACTGGGTTAAAGTGAGCATACCTGGGATATTATAGCATTTTAGAGAAGGAATGGTGAGTTATTACATGAGAATGGAAGGATATTATACGTAACATGTGTGTGAATGTTGTAGTATACTAGTACCCATATAATATGAGTAGATAATTATATACGAGATTAATACATAAGTGTGAATGTATTTCTTACATAACTGGTATGATAGTTATACAATTAAAAATTAGTTCCCTATATAACTAGTGTGAAGTTATATGACTTAATATAATTGAACTTATTAATAAGTTAATGAGTAGATAACATAATGGTCAAAGTAAGAATAATCGGGTTAGAGTAGTGAGATAGAAATAAATGTAATAAAGATAGTTAGGTGGGGTAGCGTAGCTAATGAGGTTAGAAGGCAAGCTTTATGTGGGCACATTAGATGAGGAGTGGGTTATACCTCAAAAGAGTGCGACACTAGCTTAAATATGAAAAATGTGCAGCATATTAAATTAAATGCAATTTAAATACTTGCTAAATATTTTCAAAATGTTTTACTTGGTCCCTGACCCGTGTTAAAATCTTTTCCAAAACATTTTAGGTGTCCAGCCATAGGGACGCCTAACTTGAGAATTCTATCCAGGGATACGTATCTGCATCTTGTGTGGAAGTTGGGGGACTTAGGTATAGAATCCTCATTCATTTATTCCTAGTGTATGGACTTTATTTATGTACTCATTTGGGGCATATCGCCCTCCAGAGTATTTCAGTATTTCCAGCTTATGGATTAGAGTTTGTGTATCCAGTTCATTATTTCATATTATTGCTGGATTATATAATTAAACCAATAGTTGAGTCTTCTTTATTCATATTTTTATCTGTGTCAAATTTCATTTATTAGTTTGTGTGGATGGTTTAATTATTACTCATTTTCGCATGTTGTTAATTAATGTAAGATACGATTTGGCATCAGTTTATTTAACTACTAGGTGGTTAGTAACTTTGAAAATATTTTCGACAGTGATGCTAAGAATGAGCCATATGAGAAAAATGTTTTATTTTGGTAAAGGGCTAGCCACCCGATATTTTAATAGGAGGGGTGTCACAGATGGTATCAAAGCATCAGGTTTTAGTGTCTATAGGATCTATGCGATTTTTTAAGTTTCAACGTAGCGTTATTTGATATAGAGCCTTATTATAGGATTGTTGTATTCCTATATATATGCGACTTACGTTCTCCTGCTATTAAGTATAGTTAATGCGATTCGTAGATGGGTTCGACTGGATTTCATACACTAAATAATTTTGGACGACCAGCGAGGGCCATTATAAGGACTGCAATGGGAGAGGATCAGTGGAAGCCGTGGAATATTCTGGGAATGGTGACCACGATAGAAGTCACCATTGTTATTGTTCAGGAAGATAGCGTTGGGATAATCACTAGGGTGCAGTAGTTTCCTTTAGCACCATCAGAAAAATGGTGGTGTAAATTCAGACTCACCCAGCAAAGTCGATAAAGGGGGGGTCAAAGTAACTCTTTCGAATAGCCATCCGTAAGGATTATTGGAAGAGGGGGAGTGTGATGAGTCAATGTAAGGAAATAATCGAAAGAAAATCATGTAGGGTGGAGTTCAATGTCACCTAGGATTAAATTTCAGGCAAAATTTTAGTTCATAGGAGTGGTGTTGTAGTGACAGGAGTCAGTAACCACAATCATGGAAAGATGCCATGAACAATGGGGAATTTGGGGTGCTATTTGACCACAAATCCTCTCATAAACTATTTAAACAAAGAGGTAAAGGATATTTTAATACTTATTTCAGAAGGGTCATACAATGGTCGATCATGAAGGAAAGTTGACGTGTTTAGAAAACTTCATACCCGACGAGGTGGATATGGAGAATCAAAAAGGTCCTTAAGTTAATAATGGACTCATGGGTAGAATATATAATCATGGATGGGAAAATCTAGCTATAACGATTGCTATCGTTGTCGTTAATGTCGTACATTTACAAATCGATATCAACACTTATGTGAGAAGGGAGCCAAGAGAGTTGGAAAACCTAACCGGAAGGCAAGACTGGATTTGACGGTGCTGGTAAGGGGCCACAAGAGGGGATACCCAATAGAAGACACATTGTAATGATTGAGATCAATAGAATTCCTACCAGGTGATGGTGAATTCATTCAAGGCCGTCAAGGCCAATAACGAGTCCTATAGGGCCAGCGGATCCAAAGGGACAATCGGGATAGCAATCATGGTCAAGACTACCAAATTTGGAGGAACGACAAGCCCAACATGGCCAGTGGATCTAGAGAAAGGGGAATGACACAGAGAGGTGTCTTATGTGTAAAGAGTAGGAACACATGTGTGGATTGTGTCCATAGCAAGTTAGGGGACATGAGCGGGATGCCAACAGGGGCAACGCTTATAAGAAGTTTTTGATTCGGTTGGGATGAGAGTGTTATGTCCAGAAACTATTTGAACAGCCAGTACTATTGACAATTAAAAGTATGAGTTTTATCCTAGAGTGAATGGGGTCTGTTTTGCGTGACATAAGCGAGTCGCAGTAGTTCGTTAGCACTAGATTTGCTCGTGAAACGAGTTTAGTAGAACTATCGTTAATAGTAATATAGTTGTATATATTTATCATTGAGTAGTGGGGATCTCTTTACTATAATATGTAGGGGAGTGGGTGTCGACACTGAGAGGATATATTTTACGAGGTTAGATCATTTTGAGAGGTGATATGTGATGCATGATTTTATCCTGGGTACGGACTGGTCAGCGATGGTTAAGCGATGGAGGACTGTTATAGCAAGACTATCGTGTTCGCTGTTCCGGGGCAGGATGCATGCTTTTTTAATGTCTCTCTTGAAAGAGGGTCGAGTTCGCGGTGATAGTTTTATGAAGTAGACTTCAGAGAGTATGGTTGTCTAGTTATATTAGATCCTGGTGCATAAGGACTTTTGGTGATGTGATTTAGGGTATGTCGGGTCTACCATGGAGAAAAAAGATTTAGCTCGTTATTAACTTAGCCCTGAGGACTTAATGATAGGGAGAGCATTGTACTATATGACTCCTTTAGAGATGAGAGAGTCGATGGATAGACTTATGTGTATAGGGATATGGTTTTGGGTGTCCCGATTATATTCTTTGGACCTACGAAAATCGATGAACGATAATGCTAAGGGATATTGCATTGGGGAAAGCTCTTTTGAGCTTTGTTTTGGGATGTTACATGCATAAACCATAATAAAAGTTGGGACTGGAGAGAAGTTATTGGATGATAGGTCATCATTTTTTAAATGTTAATTGTTGAACATGTGGAGAAAGCACTTTAAGCTGAGAGTTATTACTATATATGGCCAATGGAGCCAGGTAGTGCTGCGAAGGAAGCAATGAGAAAACTTTTTCACCACAAGTTAGTGGGTGGGGAAATATCGAGAAGAAGTAAATTACGATTTGTGGGGTAATAAAAAAATACCCATATGATATAGCCACGCTGAGAGTGCGGGGATGAGCTTGAGATAAGTATGTTATGTATGAGACGTTAGTGATAATTATGTTGGAATGCATGGGATATAAGGTGTATGGGCACCCTGGTTAGTTTGACTTTCAGAATCTTCTAGGATAAAGGAATGTGAAAATAAACGCGTTAATGTATGCCTATGGGGCACTTAGGAACATATGTGGAAACGTATGATGGGCTGAAATATTCTTGAGAAAGGAGATAGTCTGACTATATGCATATCAAGGAGAACTATCACAACCGTGGTGAGCTGAAAGGCGATGGAGGCACATGTAAAAAGATATCCCTCGATAAGGGAGAACCCCATAATTTTGGAAAAGTGGATCAGAGTCTCACTTAGTCAAATGCCTAGAGTGGGTAATGCATAAATAAGATGTTGGTTACAACCAGGAAAAAAAGTACCTAAGGAATGCACAAATTTGGGAGCAAACGCAAAGGCAATGATTTCTAGTATATTCCAAAAAAAGGGGGAGTAAAATGTTCCACGAGATGTGAAACGTTGAGCATGGGGATTGGTGTTGAATGAGACATAGTGAAGTTGTCTCTAGTACACCATTTAGGGATGAAAAGAGGTTGATCTGAGGTTATCAACCAATTTTTTTGTAATTTTGATCGTCCCAATGACGGGATTGATGAGCATATTTAGTTTGTTCAAAAGTTTGAAGAGGTTAGGGTTTCCTTCAGAATGTTGAATGGACTAACCAAAATGGAATAATTTTTATTTTAGGGTAGATTATACTATCGAGCAGTATGTCCAACATTTCATTTAAAAGAAGAAATGGGCCAGATCAAGGTGTCATTCAATATTTTTATGAACTAGGATGATACCTTTCAGTCCCACTTTTGATAGGGAGTGTCAGGAGGCGATGGGGAGGAAGTCACATTTTGTGCTAGAAGTGTCACCCATAAGTCGATGTGTATACAATAAGCGACTAGGTTGTAGGAGAAATAGAGAAATACATATTCTAGATTCATGGGTAATTGGGAGTATTAATTACCGTTGGTAAAGTTATGCATGATAACTTGTAGTAGATTATTATCTACGCGATGCCTTTTGAGGCTTCGTACGAAATTTTGATGTTTAGTAAGATTTGAGAACACATATAAGTAATTATTACGGCTGAGGTGAGAATGGAACTGAAATGGAAAAGATTTAAAGGTTAATAATGGAGGAAATTGTAACACAATATGCAAAGAAGATGAACATCTCATGGAAAATCGATTCGGTCATCAAGTCGAATCGATTCAGCTGCCTAGATTTAGATTTTTTTTTTCTTTTTTTTAAATTCATAATTAATTGTTGGGAAAACTTTGTGTTATTTTAAAATATGAGAAGGGGCATATTTACTTTCTGTAGGCTACGTTAAGGAAGTTGTTTAGCCAAATTGAAAGAAATCGAAGGCTAGGACCTCTTTGGAGATAGTATGAAATGGAGAAAATTTCTGATATCGGGATGGGATTTCGGGTAGAGTGAGTAACCCCAAATTGTGAACCACTAATATAAAGAAAATCATAGTCGGGTAGATAGAATCGGTTATCATAGGCTAGTTCCAGGAGAGACATGCACGGGTTAGTCGGACTTAATTACCTTATATATATATATATATATATATATATATATATATATATATATATATATATATATATATATATATATGTGTGTGTGTGTGTGTGTGTGTGTGTGTGTGTGTGTGTGTGTGTGTGTGTGTGTGTGTGTGTGTGATTATTATAAATATCGGTGTGAATGACATTTATAAGAATACATACCCCTTTAGTGCTATCATAGGAGGTTGCGCGATGTTGGTGAATCCTCTTACTAGTGAATGTAGGAAGAGTATAGTCCCCAGGTCATATCGCCAGATGTTTTATTCTGTGATTTATTTTCTGAGGTGAGACACTTTGGGTATGATTCAGTCTCACTTTCGGGAGGATTATGACTGCCTCCACTACGTTTGCAATATTTTTACCCAATCTCGTGAGTAAGTCTGACTTGTGGTAACCGGGTTAAAGTGAGCATACTTGGGATATGATAGCATTTTAGAGAAAGCATCCGGTGAGTTATTACTTGGGAATTGATGGTTATTATACGTGAAATGTGTGTGAATGTTGTAGTATACTAGTACATATATAATATGAGTAGATAATTATAAATGGGATTAATACATAAGTGTGAATGTATATCTTACATAACTAGTGTGAAAGTTATACAATTAAAAATGGGCTTCCTATATAACTAGTGTGAACGTTATATGACTTAATATAGTTGAATTGATTAGTAAGTTAATGAGTAGATAATTTAATGATCAAAGTAAGAATACTCGGGTTAGACCAGTGCGATAAAAAAAATTGTAATAAACCTAGGTAGGTGGGTAGGGTATCTAATGAGGTTAAAAGACACCATTAGGTGTGCACATTAAATGAGGGTTGAGTTATACCTCAAGAGAGTACGACACTAGCTTAAATATAAAAAGTGTGCAACATATTTAACTAATTGCAATTTAACTGCTTGCTAAATATTTTTAAAATGTTTTACTTAGGCTCTGACCCGTGTCAAAATTATTTCCTAAACATTTTAGGTGTCCAACCACAGGGACACCTAACTTGAGAATTATATCCAGGGATGCGTAACTACAACTTGTGTGAGAGTTGTGGGACTTTATTATAGATGCCTCATTCATTTATTCCTAGTGTAGAGACTTTATTTCAGTACTCATTTGGGCATGTCGTCCTCCAAACTATTTCAATATTTCTAGGTTATGGATTAGACTTTGTGTATCCAGTTCATTGTTTCAGATTATTATTGGATTATATTGTTGAACCGATAGTTGATTCGGTCTTCTTTATTCATATTTTTATCCGTGATGGATTTCAGTTATCAGTTTGTGTGGACGATATAATTATTATTCATTTCGGCATGTTGTTAATTAATGTAAGATAAAATTTGGCACCGATTTATTTAACTAATAAGTGGTTAGTAACTTTGAAAATATTTTCTATAATGATGTTAAGAATGAGCCATATGAGATCAACATTTTATTTTGATAAAGGGTTGTCCACCCGGAATTTTAATAGGCGGGGTGTCACACTCGGGTGGATTGCCTTTATGAAAGGCCACTCTGACTCTCTCCCATAGAGATGGAACTGGGTGGGCCTGAACGAATGGGGCCACTGACTGCTGTGGCTGTACCTAGGGAATTTGTATTATGGCAGTCATCGCGGTGTTAACCGCCTATGCAATAATGGTGGTAACCTCGACAAATGTCCTCGTCCCTAGAGTGGCCTACGGATCTAGCTAAGCCTCCCTCCCTTCGGACCTCCTACTATCCTGAGCTGGTCATCCTCTCCTGTTTCGCATCTGAAACCAAATCAAAATTTTATGAGATTCACTTCAATTATATACTATAGAAAAAGAACGTAAATGCGTAATATGAATCAACATTCCTAAGGAGAAGGCTATATATCAAAGAAAATGCAATGCTAAAAATGTTGCAAGTCTGTATAGATCCTAAGGACACTGAATTCGATGTTCTGATACCATCTGTGACACCCCGCCTAGTCCAATACCGGTTGATTGGGCCTTTATTAATATAAACGGGAATCATATATGATTTCATTCTTAGCATCACTATCGAAAACCAATTAATTAAACTAATAACCTATTAAGTCCGGTGTCAAATTTTTAAATCTTATTAACATTCATCTATGAAACCATTAACACTATACTTATAAATATCCATACTAAATGAATGTAAAGAGTATTGATAGCATAGAACAAATCAATCGAATAAACTCTTGATATCTAGGATACAATAATCCAAATGCTTAACTAAAATAATGTAAACAATGTCTAATAATAAAACTGTCGAACTGCGGGCAACATGCCTAAAGAGAGATACTTAACTGGAGTCCTAACTAAATAGAAATGAGGTAAGCATCTAATCAAGTCTTGCAGGCATCCAAAACTCTTGCAACATCGTCTGAGTAGAATGTAATATTTTTTTTACTTTAGAAATTCTCTCTACAATAACTTTAGAAATATTTTACAAAAAAAATATTTCATCATGAAAGAACATAAATTCTCTCTACAATAACATAATAATTCAATGTCTAAAGTTATGAGATGATGTGTAACATCATTGAGAATTCAAAAAACAAAAACAAAAAAAAGATGAAGTAGAAATAAACACAATGTGAAATAACATTCAGTCTCTCTCTTAGATATTCTCTCTAATTCTCTATATTTTTCTCTCTACAAAACTTAAACCCTTATGTGTTTCTCACTCTAGAAAATATGACTGAAAATCTAACTTTAATAAACTCTCTAATGAAATTTATATAGGTGAGAAAACAATATTCTAGAAATTTTTAAATCAAGGGTTCAAATTAAAAGTTATTAATCTAAAGGTCGAGATTCATTCGAGTTAAAACTAATTAACTTGACGACTGCCCAATATGTGTGTGTGATCTGAAGAGTGCCCAATAAGTGTGTTTTTTCTTTCAAACCAATTTTTATCAAAAAATTATCCAACTTTTAATTGAGCACCAAACCAAGTTGTGAAAACCCAATCCTTACTTTAAACCAGTTTTATCTTGATTAATCCTAAACATGCATCTAGTGATTAAAGCAAGTAAAGTAAAGTAAAGAATACTCACAACGCTGGATGTACGAGGAAAAAACCCAAAACGTGAAAATAACCTCAGACGGCCCAAGCCAGACAATCACTATGAACAATGATTTTACAAAGACATATTAGCCTTACATTAGGACTCGATCCCCACGAGTCTTGACACTCCTTATGATCTTCAACCGTTCTTTAATAGTGCCCACACAGAAATTCTGTCTTCCACGATACCTATCCAAAACACACGCATCCACGTATGTCTTGGTGTCCACCGATATGGCTTTGATTCGTCTACGATGCCGAATAAGAAGTCCTTCTCTTTTCTTCACCGCAAAACCCTTTATGTTCAATGTGTAGAACAAATAACTTTGGTACAGCAAGATCACGTAATCATATAAGAATGATAACTCGGATCTTTGCAAAATTCTAAGGATGTGTTTATGCTTTCTAAACCTTAGAAAACATATGCAAACAAGGTTCTAGTTCGTAAAACTATTTTCCAGAAAGCACACCTCGAAATTATGATGCACATACTGTTTAAATAGGATTTAAATGCCGCCTCAAAAAATTTGTCATTCGAACGACTTGAGGAACTCGTTCAAGCGACATCCCATCTCGTTCAAACGAGATTGGATGTCATTTGAACGACAGCGCGAAAGTTTGACTTTTTGACATTTTGTTTAAAACATCTCTTCTAATTAGAGATCCAAAAATGTCAAACTCTTTTACGAGCTTATCATCATAAAATGTAGTTTAAACCTTTTAAAACACTATAAAATATTTTTCTTTATAAAAAATACATTCTTATCTTTTATAAAATAATTCCAAGCACCATTAATTATACGCATTCATACCTGAGTGATCTCGGAATGCAATTAACTTTGAAGACGAATAAACTTGTACCAATTTAAACTACGGCATGATTAAATCTTTGAAGCTTTGCCGCAACGTCTTCAATTTCTTCAATACCTCATAGACTGAGTGGGATCGTGATAAAAAAAACACCCTATGACATATTACAAACACGTTTTGTTCACGGAATTAAGTCAAAACAATACAGGGACTCAATTGGAAATTTATGTCCTTAAAAATATCCCACTTTGACTATTCCGGGACAAAACTAAACCAGTGAAATGCCTAACCGGTCCGTCAAGGCATATGACGCCTAAATCCCATCCCATAAACCCAAAATCAAAAATTACAAGACACAGACTAGAATATGTAGCACCGGCAAGCATGGACTGTCTGAATGTGATGTAGACTTAAAATATCGAATCGTTGAAGCATACCTACACACATGAAACAGATAAACAAATACCCAGTGAAGTATGGAGGAAAAAATGAAACCAATACATTTATCCAAATGATACCAAACAATAATAGATACTAATATGAATGATCTCTGAAAACACTCGTTTGTTAAACAACTTGAGCAACAAAATGATACCAATTTGATGAGAGCAAAAATGATACTAATGTGATCTACCAACATCAATCAGAGATACCAATTTGTAAAATATGAAATCAAAACATGCTCAAATCTCCCCCTACATCACATACATCTCTCCCCCTTTTTGTCTCGAATAGACAACCCGGTGAAAAGATAAACCAATTTGTAAATATGATCATGTAATGACAGATTAGTAGCTGGTAAACCAAGGAATCAAGAAAAGAATATAGCAAATTAATCAGGTGTGATAAACAGACTATTTGCAAAATACAAACTTTGAAATAAAAGAACCTGCATATAAACCAGACAGTCCAAAAATTCTTCAGCAGTACCAAAAAAATACCAATTTGAACTAGAGGACTGCAAACCAATGAGAAGCCATTTTTTCAGCCCGTCGTTCGAACGAACCAGGGACATTGCTCAAACGAGATGAGGATGCCTCTCGAACGAAGTACAAATGTCGTTCGTGCGAGATGAGTAGTCGTTTGAATGACTTCGCGCGACCTGCCAGAATTTCCTACTTTCCTAGAAATATTATAAAATATTGCCCAGTGAAAAAATTTCCACAAAAAAATTCCAGGAAGGGCCTGACAGATGAAAAACAGTACAAAAACAGTAGGCTTTTAACACAAAATGCAAAACTCATAAAAACTTAAAATGCGAGTTATATGCAAACATGGTACCGATTCAAACATGGACATGGAATGAATGGGCGTGAATCTAAAACAAATGAGTTATAATTCCAACACATCAAAACGATCAAGAACTCTAATTGATAGAAATAAATCATCAAACTTTATCATAGCCATATGACAATTAAAGAGTGAGCTTAATGAACTAGACATACTACATGCACATAAATCCTGAATTTTGACGATTCTACAAACAATAGCGTCAAATTGCAATGTTTCAACGTTGAGATTAGTTGTGCAAACCCGTTTAAATTTTTAATCCATCCAAACTCCCTCAATAATATCATATTTTCTTTGGAATGAACTAAACAAATTTTCCCCTTTTCTTAGCATATTGCATTTTCTTTTGGGGCTCTTTTAAACGGTGGCTTTCACGACGAGTTAATTTAGAACTCTCGCATCCCTTTCCCATGAATCACTCATCATTTTTTCAATTATATCAATTCAAATCCTCACGATAAACGGTTATTACATGTACACTTCTCCTTGAGTTTATTGACGCATAGATAAGAAGATTGAGATAAGAACGGCTCACCAAATTCAAATATGCAAGAGAAGTCAAACATCCATATAAACTCGTGCATGTTGGCATATATACAAAGTCGAATCAAAATGCATATCAACTTCGAAAGAACCCCATATAAACAATGGTTAAGATCATTCTAAGCATCGATAATAATGAGCAAATGTAGGATTATATCATTATTCCTTAGCTCAAAGACCCTACTCTACATGGGTATTATAACTCATAAAAATTTGCAAGTTAAATACTTGCCTCTTATGAAAGAAGCCTTATTTGATCCTTTTGATGATGCTTCTCTTTTAATCCACCCTCCAACTTTGGTTGTGTTGCAAGAATGAGGGTAATCTCTCCACAAATCCTCTCTTAAGCTCTAAGAAATCTCTTCATCTCCTCTCTACTGGCCTCCAATGGTTTTTTATTCTTTTTACCCTATCTTCACAAAACAATAAGTATATATAACCCTTGAAATTTCGTAATTTCCTTAACCCTAGGCTGTAAAATGACTACAATGCCATCTCGGGGTGTCGGTTTGATCTAAAACTGTCCCGGGACCCAAATAATACACCCAAGTATACTATTTTGACTGTTTTAACCCTTATAGACTCAACCGTAACCTCAAAATTATCATTCGAGTTACTCGTAATAAATATCCTATCTCGACCTTATTTAGTTTACACATGACTCCCGGTTGAGATAACATAATGTCACATTACTGACACACGTTATAACGTCAAATATATAATTACTATTCACTTAGTAATTTTATTTAACAAACATTAATCATTTCTCTTCGATTAATAATTTTATCAACCCATACTATTTAATTTCCCTTAAATTATGTCACACGTGTAATTTAAATTTAAACCAATTAATTAATTCTAATTTCTAAAAAATACGGGTTGTTACATACTTCAGAGGTTTGATACACACCACCAACCAAGAACAGTGATTAAGGGACAAGTGTTGGATAATTTGATCATAGAATTTATGGGGGAAGATGCACCTAGTGAGCAACAGATTGCTAATTAATTGAAATACCTGAGAATTGACCAGTCTAGAAAACGAAAATATGTGTGGATGGCACCACTAAATCTAAGGGGGTAGAGTAAAAATTATGACCGTCACTCCAAAAAATGCCTTGATCGAGCAAGGAATCAGGTTCATCTTTTAAGCATCGAATAATGGAGATAAATAAATCCCTCTTAGCCAAACTACGCAAAGCTCACACATTAGTAGAAAATCAACTCTATGTATATTACGATTCAAAGCTAAAATCCAATTAACGGGAGATTTAAATGCTAATGATGAACGGATGGTGGCATACCTACAGGCGAATCATGATTTGATGTTAAAATTTAAGGAAGTACACTTTGAACAGTTCCCCCGGGGGCATAATAGCCATGTCGACACCTTAGCAGACCTAAGCTCAACAGCGGACTCTAATTGAAGAAGAACAATTGAAGTGAAATTCCTTACTGAGCCCAACATTACAAGGCTAGTGGTCGCCGAGAACGTTCTCATCATGCAAAAAAGTCCCAATTGGATAGACCCAATAATTATTTATCTGCAGAATGGCATCTTGCCTATCGATAAAAAGCAAACCCACCAAAACAGGGTTAAAGCTATGCAATTTTACTAGGGGCCCAAAGGAAAATTTTACATAATGTCCTTCACATGTCCTTACCTCTAATGCATGAATTCAAGTGACGTCAACCAGGTTCATTATGAAGGGATCTGAAGGATAGTGGTGGCCATATAGGCATAAAGATGCAACCTATTATGTCTAAAAGTGTGAAAAGTTCTCCACCATGCTTCATCGGCCAGCTAGTGAATTAAAGTCACTAACTAGTTCGTGGTCGTTAGCCCAATGGGGGTTGGATATTGTAGGTCCACTATGTCACACCCTGCTTTTTTATATGAATGTACAAGAAAGCATATATAAGTAATGAATTAAAGTTAAGGTGGAAAATAGAACTCTATTCATTCAAACGGTAAATATAGCGTACTACCACCAAAGGGTGAATTACATCTTAATGTCAATACAAAATATAAAGTAGGTAATAGAAAAATGCCACTCCTTGCTCCTATCTGGTTTAGTCTCCGTCCATATAATTATATACACAAACACGTGATCCGTGTGTGTCACAAAAAGGGAAAGGAGACCATCCCCTTTTTCCTGGGCCATTTTGAGAAAAAAGGAAATAGCATAGATATGTTAAGCAGATCTATCAATTTTATAACAATTATCTATATTAATGGAAGTTTAAGTGTGTATAGAATTTCAAATGCCTGACAATTCATGTAATGTAATAAGAAAATCAAGGAAATTTAACATGATAATCCCATACTTACCAGATTTTCAAAGTCGTATAGAATGAAATAAACCATCAGTATAACCAAATAATAATGAATCCAAAACTTTTGGACAAAGGTAACGGAATAGGCACAAAATTAAAGTGGCACTCATACGTATATAGATAAAAATCCTTCTCAAAATCATTTGAGACCTTAGGCCAAGTAGAATAATTCTGTGGGATAACACAACAGTTTACTCCTTAGTTAATATTGATGCTTTTACAAAAGTCATATTACACAGAGGTGCAAGGGTGAATTGAATCAATCATTACAACAGTCTTTCATGATATCATTTATTAGGTGAGAAAAGTTTAAACTGATTAAAATGATCATAAATAAAATAATTAGTGATATAATAACATATGAGTATGGTAATTTCTATACATACTTGGAATCAAATTGGGCTATCATGAAATGATATCAAAATATAGTTACACAAATACGCGAAAGTTTACTATTAAAGAGGTAAAATACCTACTTGTACGGATTTTGAACTGCTTAATTAGGATCAAAGAGGATGTCGAGAGGAGCTGGTACTTAATTATCTGTATATAATAGTGGTTTGAGTAAGTATAGTTGATAAGCAGTATAAGTGTTGATCATTTTATACTAAAGGCTTTGTGTATGAAAGTTTAAGAGTTTAAATTATAATTAATTTGGTACTATAAAATCTTTGGGTTATAATCAAATTTGAAACTTTATGCACAAGACTTTTTGAATCAAAATTTGTCAAAGTATATATGAAAAAAAGTAGGGGTAAGAATTCATAAGTTGAAAAAGTTAAAAAGGGTGAATTTGAAATTTAAAGAAAATATTATTAACCTAAACCCAAATTTTTTTATAACATGGCTAGTTTTGTGTAGATAAAGTGTTACCCTAGACCATTTTGATCAGAAAAATAAAATAAAAATATTGGAAAAGAATCAGAATTTTTTTATTGTCCACGTGCCCTCACGCGTTTGGTCAATGGTTTTAGTTGAAAAGTTCATCTTCAACCTCTTGACAATTGACCTAGGGTTTGAAAAACGTTGACCTAAAATAACTTCAGATATACTAAACCATTTTTGATGATTTTTGAACCAACCCAACCCAATTTTTCACAAGGAATCCAAAAATATAAGTTTTATGGATTGACGTTTAGTATCTATCAAGTTACAAAACTGTGTATTTTTAAGAAATTTTGACTGAACATTCGAAGTTTTACTGAATATGCAGAGATTTTATGGATATGGTTGTGTTTCTCCTATCCTAAGGAATAGTTTGGCTTTAATTTGAAGGATTGAGGTAGTCTGGTTGTGGAGAAGTTAAGATTTTTGGATTTCTATAACAAAAAACACTTTAAAGAAATTGGGGGTCAAATTTTATGATTTTTTGAAAACGATCATTGCGTTAGAACTCCTTAGTTCATAACGAACAATTTTCTCACTTTAAAACTGGGTTGAAGTCAAGGAATCAAATTTCACCATTGAAGCTCAAGCTTTAATGAAGGTTTTTCTAGTTTTTTTTAATGAAGGCTATTAAGAATGTAAAAACTCACATGTTTTGATTGATATGAGTATAATATCAGTGTAGAAAACTACTGGAATATAAAGAATGAATTATACTACATAAATTCATAGAATACTAATTTGGAGAGAAAATTTTGGATTTTTGAACAGGCTGAAATGATGAGTTTAGAGATTTTGATCGTGGGCATTTTATAAGGTTGGATTAGGAGATGTTATAGGTTTGATTTGGAGGTGTATTCCTCCATAGTTTAACAAGATAAGTTGGTGAAACTTTGTTCCTCATATGTTTGCATGGTAATGGCACATGTTTTTGGACTGTTTTGCTGGTGTGGAGGCTTATGTAGTGGGGGGGGGGGGGGGGGGGGGGGGGAATGTGAATTATTTGTTTTTTAGTCCTTGGTTGGCAAGATATATATTTATATAGTTCAAAAAGTGTTATTTTGGTAAAGTTTTGGGGAATTTTTATTATTTCAGGAAAATATAGGGGCTAAAAATGTAATTTATAGTTAGTTGAAATTTGGAGGTTTAATTTGATATAAAGTTTGAACCTAGGGGTTAAGTATAGGTCAAGTTATATTAAATTGAAAACTTCAGGATCTATTTTGGAAATATTAAAACTTCAAGGGTACGGGGTTAATTTAGCAACGTTATAGGTTATTAGAGTTGTTTTATTCTTCTGTGGATATTTTTGAATTTGAAAAATTTATGGTGGTGGAAATAAAAAATATACGAGATTAGGGTTACTGGTAACTTGTTTCGAACTTCGGTTGTTACATAATCCCTATCTAAAAAAAACTCATCCTCGAATTTAGCTCTGAAGAGTGATAAGCACCCAAAAGTGTACATTTTGTACCCCGAATAGATGGTTTTTAGTTGCTCATTCTCGGGAAAACTGGGTCTTATATGCGTAAATGTTAATGTACACGCTTGATTGCAGTTACGGTATCAAAAATAATATTTCGAGGCAATTTGCAGTTCAGATGGAGCTAATTCCCCATCCCGTACCTTACCCGAGCCTTAACCGAGCCCAAACCTTCTCCCGAGCCCGCGTGTGTTTAGTTTTTTTTAAATATTTTTCTATATTTTTATTTTGGGTCGTTTTATTTTAGGTTTTATTTAGAATTTTCTAGCATTTATTTTCTATTTTTATATTTCTTTATTTCGATTTTGATTTTTATTCATTTTTAATTTTTATCTTTATCTTTATTTTATTTTATTTTTATTAGGATTAGTTTTTTTAGGAATTCATTTATTTTTAGTTTTATTAGATTTTACATTTTTTTTAGGATTTTAGTTTTTAGTTTTAATAGATTTTTATTTTTATTTTCATATCTTTTTAGTTTCAATTTTTAATCTGTGTCTTTTATTTATAAATTAGGATTTTATTTTTTAATAGATTTTAATTTTTAATTTTATTTATGTTTTTTTAGTTTGTTAGTTAGTTAGTTTTAATTTTATTAGGTACAAATTAAACACACACACACACACACCACACTATTCTACACGCATATACACCCAACCAACCCACTCATAACTTATCCCATATACACACACACACCTAAACTAAATCCTCACCTTCACACTAAACACCATACACCCACACACACAACACTACCCCAACTTCATCTTCAACCTCCCACTATTAATCACTCTCTCTCATCCATCATTAACAAAATCAACCAACACCTCCAGAACCTACAATACCCGTTTCCCATTCCTCACAACCCCCACACCATCCAACCACCGGATTTAACCCGAAACCACCCCCGTAGGACCCCAATCCCGATGACCCAGCAGCCCATCTCGGCGTCAACACCTCCGGCCTACTATTCCCATCGGCGACCTCACTACCACCAAACCCCCTTACTGACCCGATCCCCAGTCGCCCCAAACCACGAACCCGCCTGCAACCGGCGATGCCCAAACCCGAGTTTAACCCAAATTTCATCGTCGTCGACCCAACCACCCAAGACTCGACGATGTCCAAACCCGATGGCACCCCCATCTCGACCTAACCCTCTGGTGCCGACGACCATCTTTAACCTATGACCCAAACCTCCATCCCATACCCATTACCCTTAAACCCATTTTCAATTTGACCCATTTTAACCCCTTGTCCAAAATCGATTTCTCACCTGCATAAACCAAAAGGCAACAAATAAAAACTAAAACCCACATGTTTTAAAACCAACTTTTACCCCATTTCCAAAAATACCCCCCAACTTATCCCCACTCTCTCATAACCTCACCATCCACATGCACCTTCTATTAATTCCTAAATTAACCCTCTCCCAACACCTCACACACCCTCTTACACCATTAGCCTCCACAATTTACCCTTATCTCCAAGCCTACTATTTGAAGAAGAATAAGACCCAAATAAAAAGGGGGAAGGAGATATTTTTAGAGAGAAAATTTCAGAGAGATAAACACCATTTTTGTTTAGTTTTTTTAGGAGAAAATAAATTTGTGAGATTCAATTTGAGTGAATTTTTTATTTATATTTTTTTTGATCACTCACTTGGAGGGTTGTATGTTTCTAATTTAAGGATTGAAGCCAATGGAATTCAAGAGATTGGTTTGATTGTTCTTCTCTCTACTTTTTTTTATATAATAAATGTCTATTGAATGATTGTTTATCATGTTTGATATCATGTTAGGCTAAAACCCCTTTCAAGAGGATAGGTGACCCATTATTTGATGTTAATCCTAATTTAATTAATTAATTTAAATTAAATGTCCCTTTGATGATTAATTTTTCACTCTTACATTTTAATTTACGCCTCGAGAGAGGGTAATTGATTTTCGAGAGAAAATCAAAATTCTAGTTATAATACCCATTTTAGATTCGAACTAGAGATAGGGGTTTCTCAAGTGTGGTATTATTCCTTTAATTTCAACCCTAGGCTTATGTTTATGATTTAAACTTGTTTAGTCGATCGATACTAGTGGGTGATTTGCTAGATGATGTTTGGATCTCCATTAAAAGAGTTGTAGGAGTGTTAAAATTAATTTTCTAAAATGTTATTATTAAAATTACATTTGCAACGAGAATTGATCTGTGATTTTGGTACTAACTTGGAATAATTAATTTTAATGAATTAACTAATTTTAATTAACTACAATATATGGTGTCATCCTATCCCTTGTTGGGCCTCACTTTTATTTCCTCACCATTCTCATATTTTAGATTTTTAGTTAGTTATATTTGTTTAGCATCTTTGCTTACTTTTTAGTTAGTTATTTACATCTTTGATTTAGTAGTCTTAATTCACATCCTCTCAAGATTGTTTTAATATTTGAAAAAGCTAAAAAAAAAGAGAAAATGAAAAAATCGAAAAAGAGAATAATAAACAAATGGATTACATATTTCTTCTCTTTCATGTTTCACCCTTAGATTTGGATTGATTCCCTTACTTACCACTACACTTTAGTTTATTATATTTTGTAGGTATTTGAGGTTTTGATTAGAGAAGCTTTTCAAACAACGACAAAATATACGCAAAAGCCAACTTTATCAAAGCGATCAGGATATTGATCTTTCATGGTTTGTTCTGGTTCCTATGTTGCTTCTTGCGAATTTTGATATTCTCATAATACCTTGACTGATGGGATTTCTTTATTTCTAAGAAGTTTTACTTGGCGATCAAAAATCTGGATAGGGAAGGCTTCAAATTCCTGATTAGGTTGAGAAAGTTCCTGCCATGTAATAATGATATGGGAGGGATCGAAAATATACTGGCATAATTGAGACACATGAAATACATCGTGAATATTGGATAATTCTACTGATAATTCTAACCGGTAGGCTACATGGCCAATTCGTTTGGAAATAGTGAAAGGTCCCAATATATCTAGGGGATAATTTTCCTTTCTTTCCGAAATATAAAATTCCTTTTTGAGGAGAAACTTTCAGAAATACTTGGTCATTAACTTGAAATTCTAGGGGCTTTCAATGCTTGTCTACATAAATTTTTGAACGACCTTGGGCTGCCTTCAATCTCTCTCGAATTTGTTGTATTTTTTCAGTAGTTTTTTGGATTATTTCGGGACCGAATTGTTTACTATTTCCTGATTCCATCCAACATGTAGGTGAACAACATGGTCTTCCATACGAGCCTTTAAGTGGGGATACTTTAATACTTGACTGATAATTGTTGTTATAAGAAAACTCAATGAAGGGTAAGTGTTCATTCCAATTGTTGGGCATATCTAACGTACAATCTCATAACATATTGTGATAACCCCGCTCATCAAAATAAGGGGTGGCCAACCCGATACTCAAATAAAAATAGGAATCATAGATGGATCATTCTCAGCATCACAACAATACATTAAGTATGCGGGATAACCACCTAATATTACAGAAAAACGGGTTGCCAAAAAAATTTATTTTATAAGTTAAAAAAAGAATTTAAACAAAACAATTTGAAAAGAAAGTGGGAACCCAAAAGAACTTATCTTACGTTAAAAACAAGTATACAATAAGGGGACCGAATATGTTGTCGGTCAACAGTCACAATAACGAAGTACAATAATTTAATGTAAATTACATAATACATTACAGTAAGCAAATACAATAGCTTGGGCCACATGCCCGAATAAATGACCCGATCATAAACTAGAGTACGAAAATGAAGGCGTCTAACAACATATCCCGTAATATCTACAAAGTATCAGGGATCCCATAAAAGCACCGAAATAGGAAAGTCAGTACGGGTGTCCTTGTGGCGGAGCACCTGGGCGGATACAAGATACATGCACAACAAGGAATATGAAAAGGTCAGGGCCCAGTTTTATATGATCACCTGATGAATAAAGAGTATGGCAATTATGAACAGTAATCATGATAGATAAAGATGATAATCTACCTACACAATTTTAAAGCATGAACTAAGGAAATTAAATGATCATAAGTTTAAATTCAGTTATATAGGAGAATATGAATGATTAACATTAATTAAAAGCCTCCATCATTTTACATTGTTCCATTTCATCGCTCTGTTCCTTATCAGGAAACATAATCACAATTTTATGCTCTTTATGGCATTTATAATCCATCAAGTCCCACTTGATTAAGAATAGTTATATTCACATGCATATAACGATTATAAGACCGTCCCTCCGAGTTTCCCTCACTGGACGTGCACCTATATGACTATCATCTTCCAGGGCCTATCAACAAGACAACATGGGCACCTAACACAATGTCAAGAAGTGGCCATATACCTGCGAGTGAGTCATAACCACACCCGAAATTACCTCACTAGCACAATAAATAGAACATACGTAATACCCGGTTATATGGCCGAGGACTATAGTCTCCCTGCATTCACTAGCCAGGGGACATCACCTCATTCGCGTCCTTCCCTTATGATAGCATTTAGAGAGGTGTGTTTAAGTAAATTATCATTTATTATATACATTTCCATTTTCATTTCATTTTCGTTTCCATTTGCCAAGTGCATGTTTCATTTTATCTGAAGCCATAATCATTTAACATCATCATTTTCTTTCATCATATACTATGTTCCCAAATTAGTCTCCAAGAGATCACAATACTTCTACAAGTCACAAGGTTTTATATACCTCAATTGATCCCCTACAGTCCCTTAATTTAAAGCTTTACAACTCCTAAACTCAAGCTAACCTCCTAAGGAAAATAATACTTTATCATCTATTTGTAAGTCCCTGGAATAACCCCATCTAATGCATTTCTAATCTAGGGTAGTGACCTAACTCATCTAAGAATCCAGGACTCTAAGTTTACTTCATACAAGAAGGTTCCTGGATCCTAAGTCTAAAAGAAGAGGATAAAAATTGAGTTGGAAAAATAACTCAAAGCAGCCTGATTTCAAATCGATTCGCCCTAGGTTGGGAATCGATTTGCCCAAAAGAGAATCGATTCGGATGACAAATACCATATTATTCTTTAGTCGAATCGATTTGTCCTTAACCCGAATCGATTCAAGTTTGCAGACCTGTAGGATGACCCCTTAGCGAATCGATTCACCCTAGGGCCGAATCGATTGGCCCCTGCGATTTGGCCAAGAATGGGCTACGGGTTATGAACCCTAGTTTTTCCCCAAAACTAATTTCTACTCCATTTTTACACACATCCAACAACATTAATCTACCCCAAATCATCCTACATGATTATTAACTACCATAATCCACAACATCATCAACATAAACCATGATTTGGGCTCAAACACCATAAAATCCATATTTGTCCCATAAAGTCTAATACACAACTATCACACAATTTACTCATCTTAAACCATATATTAGCAAGTAGAAAACTTGCCTTGAGGTTGAAATCTCAGATTCTTGGAAGACGGAAGCAAGATCAAAACCCAAATTCTTCAGTCTCCAATCTCTCTCTTTTCTCCACAAATTCTCTTCTTCTCTCTAGGTTAGTAAATACACTTAAGAGAAATAAAATGAAATGTAAGACTAAATTGTGGCTTTAGTCTAAATTCCCAACTTAAATGGTTAACACCACATTAAAATGACTCACAACTACACATTTATGTTAAAACCAGTCAAAAGTGCTCGAAACATAAAAATACAATATGGCACTTATTTCGACTATCATGCACATTTCGGGACTAACTACGCCCTCTAAATTGGCATCCGACAATTTTATAAATTATTTTAGGTTCTGATTTCATTTAAACCATAAATGTCATTTAAAACACTTGACATTATAAAATGCAACATGATGATATTTACTTACACATACAGTAAATATGCAACAATCTAGTAATTAACCTTCAACTCATTCAATTAATATTTACTCCATTTTCCAACATTTTATATAATTACTTCACACAGTTAATTAATATAAAATCAGTTCTGAAAAGCGATGGTTGTTACATACTCCCCCCCCCCCCCTTTATGAGAGAATTTTGCCCTCAAAATTCAAGCGTACATTGCAAGAAGAGATGCGGGTACTTTTCCCACATATCGTCCTCACGCTTCCACGTCGATTCCTTGGTGTCGTGATGACCCCATTAAACTCTAACCAATGGCACCACTCTGGATCTCAATCGTCTCTCTCCATTCTCTAAGATTGCAATCAGTTGTTCCTCATACGAAATGTCGATTTGCAAATCGATATCCTCCAAAGGAATACTGATACGACACAAATATTGCGTATTTCACCCGTTAACCTACACGTTATTAGCCCCCTCGGGTATCTTAATCCCTATATTTATGCTCATTAACCAGACAACCTAGGATTTCTATGTTAACATGTTTTACAGGGGTTAATTGAGCTTTTGTAGGGATTTGGATGCTTAGTATGAAGTTTGGATGCATTCCGGCGAAGTTCCGTACACAATCGCACGCGCAAGGGCAATTTAGTCATTTTACAATTTGGGCAACTGGCCCAATGTCTTCACGGAAGTTGATCCCTCTGAACAAGCTTCACGTGGCCGTAAACAGTGCGCGATTCCGAGTCCGAACGAAGAAGTTACGGGCTTTTAGGCGGAAGAGAATTTCAAACCAACCCAAAACAGGGGAAAGATTCAAGACCTGTAGGTCCGAATCGATTCGCCCCTTTTGCGAATCGATTCAGTTGGAGACCAGTGCCAGATCCTCTGTTTCCGAATCAATTCGGATTCCAGCCGAATCGATTCGCCCACCATTCCGAATCGATTCGGATTTCACCCCGAATCGATTCTCCCCTCTGGCTGCCTCGAGATATTCTCCAACCGAATCGATTCGGCCCATTGCTGAATCGATTCGGCCCTGCTGATATTTGTTTTTCTCCCCTTTTATTTACAAGTTTGCCATGGGATTTGTTTTGTATAAATACTCTTTCTCTTCATTTTGTCTTAGATTTTAGGGTTTGTAAACTTTGGAGGTTTGCCCTACTCCTCTCTTGTACTCTTTATTTTGTAAGTTGTACATTAGTTTTAATTACATTAATTTAGTTGTTTTCCTTAATTTCCATGCTTTTATTTACTTGCTTTCTTTACTTTCTTGCCTAGATAAATTTATTTCTTGCTTAATTAGTTTAATATTAGTGTAAATTAGTTTATTTCCATGATTTGTCCGTAGATAAATAGGGTCGGGATTGCATTTTCGCCATTTACGGGTTTGGACCTCGAAAGTTAGGGTTTCATGTAAAGTTGCATTTAATTGAAACCTCGCGTATTAAAGTCGGATTCTTATGCGTTTAACTTTATTTGTCACGCAACTTTAGCGTTTATAGCGATAATCCGAATTTAATCCGCGTGTGACCATTTTCAGTTAAATGTTTAATCTCGCAACTTTGGGTTAAATTCCTTCTTGTGTGATGTTTATTCTTAATTGTAAATGCTCGATTAAATGTTTTCGAACCTTAATTCTAATTGGTAGTTGTTTAGCCCGTGTGGTGGAATGCAATCCCGATCCTCGCTTTACTTTTGTGTAGCGTAACTTATTCTTTTCTTTTGTCACCATAACCACCCTATCACCTTTTCTTTTATTTATTTTACACCACTTTTATTCCTGAAGTAATTAAACAATTAAAATCTAAAATTCAATCACTCCCTGTGGATTTCTTACGATACTCGACTTACCGCTGTGCTTGTTTGTCAAGTGTAGTAGTAGCTTAGGTTCTTTTGTATCGCGGCGGTGAAACACACAACGATTGTGTCCTCACATGAACACACTTTTTCCGCTGCATCAAATACGCCAAAGGGCTCCTTCACACCTCTTATACTTCTTCAAAGAGGAAACATGAAACACATCATGAAGTTGTTTCAAGTGTTCCGGTAAGGCAAGTTGATACGCCACCGAACCTATCTTGGCAATAACGGGAAAAGGTCCCACATAGCGCGGCGCAAGGTTTTCTTTCTTCCCAAAGCGCTTAATACCCTTCATTGGCGACACTCACACCAAGACTTGATCTCCAACTTCCAATTCTATATGCCTTCTATTCGCATCAGAGTAACTCTTTTGGCAATCTTGAGCTATTCGGATGTGATTCCGAATGAGTTCAATCTTGGAAGAAGTGTCCTGGATCATTTCAGGTCCAAGGAATTTATTATCCCCCACCTCCAACCAACAAGTGGGAGATCTACAAGGCCGGCCATAAAGGGCTTCATAGGGTGCCATCCCAATAGTAAATTGGTACGAATTATTATAAGCAAATTCGATCAAAGGGAGATATTGTTCCCAACTACCTTTGAAATCAAGAACACACATTCGGAGCATATCCTCCAACATTTAGTTAACTCTTTCGGTCTGCCCATCTGTTTGAGGGTGATATGAAGTACTCAATTTCAATTTGGTTACCATAGCTTCTCGGAAACATCACCAAAAGTGGGAAACAAATATCTTATCTCTTTTGGAGACTATATTTATCGGCACCCCGTGGAGTCTAGCGACCTCTGCAATAAATAGCCGAGCATAGCGAGCAGTATTGTAATCGGTGCGTACCAGTAGGAAATGTGCCGACTTAATCAAACGATCAACTATAACCCAAATAGAATCGTGACCACTTTGGGACGTTGGAAGTCCCGTGATAAAATCCATTGAGATACTCTCCCACTTCCACACCGGAATTTCCAACGGTTATAACAAACCCGTCGATCGCTGATGATCTACTTTCACCAATTGATAAGTAGTACATTGGGAAATGAATTCGCAAATATCCCTCTTCATGCCCGCCCACCAATACTGACGGCGCATGTCTTGGTACATCTTGTCTCCACCAGGATGCACCAAAAATTTAGACCAATGAGATTTTGTCATCATGGCCCGTCTTAAATCCCCTTCGTTCGGGACAATAAGTCTCCCATGGAAATGTAATCCACCCTCCGAACTTATTGAGTAGAATTATGCTCCCTCGATTAACAATTGGCATATATGGTCCTGACAACCTTTGTCTCTTCCTTGGGCCTCTACAACCCTTGCCACAATAGTAGGCGTAACGGTCAACACCGACATAAATGCCCTAGCAACCGCGTCCTCCTGACTAGGCTCCTTCCATTTGGTTTTTTATACCTCCGCTAACTCCCCCTCGGACTTTCTACTCAAAGCATCCGCCACCATTTTCGTCTTGCCCGGGTGATAGTGGATGTCGAATTGATAGTCTTTCATAAACTCTAGCCATCGGCGTTGTCGCATATTTGAATCTTTCTAAGAAAATAAATATTACAACGATTTGTGGTCCGTGAAAAGACTAAATTTCTGCCCTAGGAGATAATGCATCCAAATCTTCAAGGCAAAGACTACTGCGGCAATGCAACGGATAATTGTCATGGGGCTTTAGCTTGCGAGAAGAATAAGAAATAAACCATCGCTCTTGTTGAAGTACACCTCCCAATCCTTGTAGAGATGCGTTGGTGAAGACTAAATATTCCAACCCTGGCCTTGGTAACGCAAGGATTGTAGCAGAAGTCAACCTATCCTTGAGCTCGTCAAAAGCCGACTAGCAAGAATCATCCCATACAAACTTCACCCCTTTCCGCGTCAAATTTATCAAAGGGATAGCAATTTTAGAGAAACCCTTGATAAACCGGCGGTAATAACCCGCAAAACCTAGAAAACTACGAATCTCGGTACGTGTCGTGGGTTGACCCCACTCCCTCACCGCAACCACTTTACTTGGGTCTACCAAAATACCTTGGGTTGTCACCGTGTGACCCAGAAACTATACTTCCTGCAACCAAAAACCACACTTCTCGAACTTGGCGTACAATTGGTGATCCCTCAACCTTTGCAGGACCAACTGCAAATGAGTAGCATTGTCAGATTATGTCCGAGAATACACTAGAATATGATCAATGAACACAATGACAAACTGGTTCAGGAAGTCTCGAAACACCCTATTCATGAGGTCCATAAACACGGTGGGAGCATTGGTTAGTCCGAAAGGCATAACCAAAAATTCGTAGGACCCATATCTCATTAGGAAAGAAGTTTTGGACACATCTTGCTCCCGTATCCACAACTGGTGATACCCCCATCCTCAAATCTATCTTAGAGAAGTACGACGCTCCCCTAAGTTGATCAAACAAATCATCAATCCGAGGTAGTGGGTATTTGTTCCGGATGGTGACTTTATTCAATTCTCTGTAGTCAACAGATAACCGGAGAGAACCATCTCTTTTCTTCACAAACAACACAGGAGCGCCTCGCGGTGACGTACTTCGCTTAATAAACCCTTGCTCTAGAAAGTTTTGAATCTGATCCCTTAACTCCCTCATCTCAACAGGAGCCATACGATATGGATCTCTCATAATCGGTCTCGTTCCCGGTGCTAAATCAATTACGAACTCAATTTCCCTACTGGGAGGCAAACCCGGTATTTCCCGAAAAACATCTTGGAAATCTCTAACAATCGGAATAGAATCTAAGGAAACAACTACATCCCGAGAATTCTCCTCCGCAACGCAATACAAGTAAGTGCTAGTACCTCCTTCTGAACGAGGCATAACCACTAAAAACATTTCTTGCCCCGGAATGGCAAAAACTATACTCTTCCCATAGTAATTAACTATCGCATGATACTTCACTAGCCAATCCATACCCAAAATCACATCATACCCGACCATATCCAGGATGAGTAAATCAGCCTCAAAGCATAAATTACCAAGATTTATTCCTATTTGTTTACAAACAAAGAAAATAAGTGAGCCATCACCCATAAAATACTCAACACTAGTGAAAGTACTCTCTGCAGATTTAATCAACTCTGTAGACTGAGCAAAACTTCTAGAAATGAACGAGTGTGTCTCACCCGTATTAAAAAATACACGACCCATATGTCCCTGAATGAGAAACTTACCCTCAATCTCTGGCGGAGCTGACTAGGCCGGAGGAACCATAGCATCCTGAATGTGATAAACACACCCATATTGAAGCTGACCCTACTGTGGAGGGACAATTGGGTTAGGTACTTGCGGCGGTAATTGGGCCTGTGGCTACTGTGGGATCCTAGGAAGCTGTCCCCCAATCAAGTGAGGACACTCCCTCTTGTAATGACCCGCCTCCCCACATTAGAAGCACCGACCCGTCATATTCTCCTGATTTCGGCCCCAATTATTTCTAAACTGGGTAATGCCTTGGCCTAGATGGCCCCTACCCCCCGTGACCACCCCAACATATGTGTTGTTGTTGCAGGGCACCTTATCCCTACCTATTATTATTGCCACCGACATTAAACCCACCAAAACGTTGCCGTTTAGACAAGTCCCCTTGCTGGGGATCCCTTTCTTTCTGCTTACTTCCCGAAGATTGGGACGAAGGAAATGCTCCTCCTCCAGTCCAATTGCCTCCAGGTTTTCCCGCTTGCCCCATCACTGTCGCCTTCTTGCTACTTAGGACGTACAACCTATGTTCTTGGCAATGAAGCAACGCCCCATTCATCACATCACCAAAGTTTGCAAATCTGGATTACCCAATAAATGTTGTCGTATCCTCCAGTTTAAACCTCCCATGAACTTCGATACTTTCCTCTCTTCTGGAGTCACCTCATCCGGTACGAAACTTGGTAACCGGGTGAACTCCTCTTCATATTCCACAACGGATACCTCACCTTGCACCACATCCTGAAGCTTCCATCTCATCTCCCTTTGAACTGCAGGAGGGAAGTACTTCCGATCAAACAAAGACCAAAAATCATTGAATGTCATAGTATCTCTCTGTTTTGGTGTAGTCATAGACTCCCACTAATGTAATGAAACTCCAACAAGTTTTAAAGTATCAAGGGTTTGCTTCCTCTCCTCACTACACTCCACCATTCGAAGATGGCGCTGCATATCCTTCTTCCACTTATTAGCTCTAATAACATCAGAGCCTCCATTAAATTCCGGGGGATGCCCCTTTAAAAAGGACTCTCTAACTCTCTCCCACGGGGAAGGTCCCGTAGGATCTTGTACATCCTGTGCTCATTATTATTGAGCTTGTGGCAATTATTAAACCACAGCGATCATAGCAACATTAACCGCTTAGGCAACAATGTTTGCTACATCAGCAGCATTTATGGTTCCCTGTTGTGGCGGGGGAGGACCTACTTCCTCTTCTACATCTATATTCCTTCTAGCAAGGCGACCTATCTTAGGCGGCATTTGAGATGAAGAAATAATAGAATTAGAATACTATTTAAAACAATCTAATTTTGCAGAAGATCGCATACATAGGCAACAAAACAGTCCTATTATTAAGCTCTATATTAAAGAACGCTACGGTAGAACGTGACAAGTCCGCATAGATCCTAACACTCTAGCACCTGATGCTCTGATACCATCTGTGACAACCCGCTCATCAAAATAAGGGGTGGCCAGCCCTATACTCAAATAAAAACAGGAATCATAGATGGATCATTCTCAGCATCACAACAATACAATAAGTATGCGGGATAACCACCTATATTTCAGAAAAACGGGTTGCCAAAAAAATTTATTTTATAAGTTAAAGAAAGAATTTAAACAAATCAATTTGAAAATAAAGTGGGAACCCAAAAGAACTTATCTTACGTTAACAAGAAGTATACAATAAGGGGACCGAATATGCTGTCGGTCAACAGTCACAACAATGAAGAACAACAGTTTAATGTAAATTACATAATACATTACAATAAGAAAATATAATAGCTTGGGCCACACACGCGAATAAGTGACACGATCGTAAACGAGAGTACAAAAATGAAGGCGTCTAATAACATATCCCGTAATATCCGCAAAGAATCATGGCTCCCCCAAAAGCACCGGAATAGGAAAGTCAGTACGGGCGTCCTTGCGACGGAGCACCTGAACGGATACAAGATACATGCACAACAAGGAATATGAACGGGTCAGGGCTCGATTTTATATGATCCCCAGATGAATAAAGAGTATGACAATTATGAACAGTAATCATGATAGATAAAGATGAGAATCTACCTACACAGTTTTAAAGCATGAACTAAGGAAATTAAATGATCATAAGTTTAAATTCAGTTATATAGGAGAATATGAATGATTAACATTAATTAAAAGCCTCCATCATTTTACATTGTTCCATTTCATCGCTTCGTTCCTTATCAGGAAACATAATCACAATTTTATGCTCTTTATGGCATTTATAATCCATCAAGTCCCACTTGATTAAGAATAGTTATATTCACATGCATATAACGATTATAAGGCCGTCCCTCCGAGTTTCCCCACTGGACGTGCCCCTAAATGACTATCATCTTCCAGGGCCTATCAACAAGACAACCTGGGCACCTAACGCAACGTCGAGAAGTGGCCATATACCTGCGAGTGAGTCATAACCACACCCGAAATTACCTCACTAGCGCAATAAATAGAACATACATAATACCCGGTCATATGGTCGAGGACTATAGTCTCCCTGCATTCACTAGCCAGGGGGCATCACCTCATTCGCGTGCTTCCCTTATGATAGCATTTATAAAGGTGTGTTTAAGTAAATTATCATTTATTATATACATTTCCATTTTCATTTCATTTTCGTTTCCATTTTCCATGTGCATGTTTCATTTTATCCGAAACCATAATAATTTAACATCATCATTTTCTTTCATCATATACTACATTTCCAAATTAGTCTCCAAGAGATCACAATACTTCTACAAGTCACGAGGTTTTATATACCTCAATTGAGCCCCTACAGTCCCTTAATTTAAAGCTTTACAACTCCTAAACTCAAGCTAACCTCTTAAGGAAAATAATACATTATCATCTATTTGTAAGTCCCCGGAATAACCCCATCTAATGAATTTCTAATCTAGGGTAGTGTCCCAACTCATCTAAGACTCCAGGACTCTAAGTTTACTTCTTACAAGAAGGTTCATGGGTCCTAAGTCTAAAAGAAGAGGATAAAAATTGAGTTTGAAAAATAACTAAAAACAGCCTAATTTCGAATCGATTCGCCCTAGGGCCGAATCAATTCGTCCCAAGAAGCGAATAGATTCGCCCAAAAGAGAATCGATTCGTATGACAAATCCAACATTCTTCTCCAGCCGAATCGATTCGACCTTAACCCGAATCGATTCGGGTTTGCAGACCTGTAGGATGACCCCTTAGTAAATCGATTTTCCCTAGGGCCGAATCGATTCGCCCCTGGGATTTGGCGAAGAATGGGTTATGGGTTATGAACCCTAGTTTTTCCCCAAAACTAATTTCTACTCCATTTTTACACATATCCAACAACATTAATCTACCCCAAATCATCCTACATGATTATTAACTACCATAATCCACAACATCATCAACATAAACCATGATTTGGGATCAAACACCATAAAATCCATATTTATCCCATAAATTCTAATACACAACTATCACACAATTTACTCATCTTAAACCATATATTAGGAAGTAGAAAACTTGCCTTGAGGTTGAAATCTCAGATTCTTGGAAGATGGAAGCAAGATCAAAACCCAAATTCTTTAATCTCCAATCTCTCTCTTTTCTCCACAAGTTCTCTTCTTCTCTCTATCTCTCTAGGTTAGTAAATACACTTAAGAGAAATAAAATGAAATGTAATACTAAATCGTGGCTTTAGTCTAAATTCGCAACTTAAATGGTTAACACCACATTAAAATGACTCACAACTACACATTTATGTTAAAACCAGTCAAAAGTGCCCGAAACATAAAAATACAATATGGCACTTATTTCGACTATCACGCACATTTTGGGACTAACTATGCCCTCTAAATTGGCATCCGATAATTTTATAAATTATTTCAAGTTCCAGTTTCATTTAAACCATAAATGTCATTTAAAACACTTGACATTATAAAACGCAACATGATCATATTTACTTACACATACAATAAATATGCAATAATCTAGTAAATATTAACTCTCAACTCATTCAATTAATATTTACTCCATTTTCCAACATTTTATATAATTACTTCACATAGTAAATTAATATAAAATCAGTTCTCAATAGCGAGGGATGTTACACTTATCTTCTAATGTTTGAATTGTACGTTCGAATTGTCCATCTGTTCGAGGGTGGAATGTGGTACTTAAATGAAGTTTAGTACCCATTGCAATCTGAAAGGCTTGCCAAAACATTCCTACAAAATTGGATTCTCTGTCTGATATGATGGATAAATGAATTCCATATAATCGAATAATTTCACGAATATAGAGCTTACTAAGCTTTTGCAAAGAATCGGTCGGTTTAACTTGTAAAAAATGGGCAGATTTGGTAAGTCGATCTACTATTACCCAAATAAAATTGTATCCTAGGGATGTACGAGGTAGTCCACTGATAAAATCCATTTTGATATGATCCCATTTCCACTTCGAAATTTCAAAGGTTGGAGAATTCCACCAGGATATTGACATTCTATCTTTATTTGTTGACAAGTAAGACATTTTCTTACAAACTTATCAATAGCATTCCTCATATTTGGCCACCAATATTATTTCTTAAAGATATGGTACATTTTGGATATTCCAAGACGAATCATAAACTCAGAACGATGGGCTTCCTGTAATACTTATTCTTGAAAAGAGGAATCATCGAGCACATACAATTTGTTTTTAAATTGTAAGTTTGTTTCTTATCATAGGAGAAATCAGGATTTTTAGACTGAACACGTTGTGAAAGAGGATCTTGGGGTTGTTGAGTTATGATTTTTTTTCTTAAATCTGTATATGCAATTATGTTGGAAATTTTTGATAAATGAGGTATTAATTGATGATCATATTGTTCTATGGTAGCAATAATATCATAAGAAATCAAAGCTTGGAGTCTTCCCATGGGATTGTGACTTAAAGTATCTGCTACTACATTACCTTTTCCTAGGTTTCATTCCAATTTAAATCGGTAATATTCCAAAAATTCCATCTAACGTCGTTGTCTTAAATTTAAATCTTTTTAAGTAAAGATATATTTTAAGTTCTTATGATAGAAAAAGACTTAAAATTATTCACCAAACAGATAACAACGTCAAATCCTTTAGAGCAAAAACTATAGCAGCTAATTCAAGATCATGGACAGGGTAATTATATTCATGAGTTTTGAGTTGTCGTAATTTATATTCTATAACTTTCCCTTTTTGCGTTAAAACACATCATAAACCTTGTAATGAGGAGTTGTTATATACATCATAGCTTACATCACTAAAAGGTATTGATAGGACGGAAGAAGTAATTAGTTTGTCCTTTAAAATTTGGAATACTTGATCACATTCATCAGTCCATATAAATGGTACTTCCTTTATAGTTAAATTCAAAAGGGGAAGAGCAATGTGACAAAATCCTTCCACAAAATGATGATAATACTCTGCTAATTCTAGAAAACTTTTTATCTCTGTGATATTGGTAGGATTTTTCCATTCTAAAATGGCTGAAATATTATCATGATCAACTTGGATTTCATTTCCAAAAATCACATGCCCTAGAAACTTGACTTCTTTCATTGAAAAATCACACTTGCTGCTATTTGCATATAACTGGTGATTTTTTAAAGTATCTAAGAATGTCTCTAAATGTTGAGCATGCTCTACTGATTTTTGGGAATAAATAAGAATATCATCAATGAATATGATAACAAATTGGTCAAGAAAATGTCTAAAGATTCTGTACATTAGGTCCATAAAAGTTGTGGGTGGATTAGTTAATCCAAAAGACATGACAGTAAATTAGAAATGCCCATAACGAGTTCAAAAATTAGTTTTGGAATGTCTTCTTCTCTTATTCATAATTGATGGTAGCCAGATTGTAAATCTATTTTAGAAAAAATCTTCGCTTCTCGAAGTTGATCAGTTAAATCTTCAATTCTGGGTAAAGGATTCTTGTTCTTAATAGTTACTGGGTTAGCTTACGATAATCTATGCATAACCTAAAGCTGTCATCATGTTTCTTAACAAATAATACAAGATCTCCCCTAGGAGATGAACTAAGGCAAATAAAACCTTTTTCAAGAGGACCATATGGTTGAGTACAGGTTTCTTAAAGTTCTAAAGGATACGTTCGATATGGAGGTATCGAAATATGAAGAATATTAGGACAAATATTTATACTAAATTTTATCTCTCGATAAGGGGGTATTCGTGGTAATTCTTCAAGAAAAACATCATAAAATTATTACAAAATTTTAGAAATTAAGGAAGAGGAATTTTGAATTTGGCACAATTTATATTATGTCACAATTTAACACCATGTGGATTATGAATATGATAATTGAATAAGAAATAGGGAGAAAAACCATACAACACATAACAATTTTCAAAAATATCTACATCACATACTTATAATTAAAGGATTTTATCAATATTTTTGGCAACAAATTCTACCATTTGTCTTAAAATTAAATTGATACATTCCGAAATAAAACCAATTGTTAATGCAATTTCTAAAATAGTATGGAAATTCGATAAGTTATTGATATGAGGGATTACCTATTTTTAGCAGCATACAGTACGGAAATTCGAATAAAATAGTAAAATATTTTTAGTAGCAAATTTTACCATTTGCCTTAAAATTAAATTAAATGGATACATTCCGAAATAAAACCAATTGTTAATGCAATTTCTAAAATAGTAAAATAGTACGAAAATTCGATAAATTATTTATACGAGGGATATAAAAGTTCACAAACCCAGAATTTGAGAATAACATACATCGAGGGTAAAAAATCATTATATGTGCATCTACATAAAGCAAACATAATATCATGCTCAAATTGGCCAGATGGAATTTTTTTTCTCGAAGACGATGAAAACCAAGTATAATAGTAAAATTGTGAAAAAAGTGTATCGGAAGAAAATCTACTAAAGCATATCAGATATTATTTAGAGTACACAGCTTTTTTTTTATATTTAGCAAAGAATATGAGTCAATACTAAATTAATCATCATTTAAAAATAACAAAAATCTGAAACTCAAGAATATATTTGAATAGGTAATCGTAGTGGCTTTCACATAGTTTATATGGAACAAAAAAAATTATGATGTGCACCAAGAAAAATACACTTAGACCGACTTAAAAAAAATTCATGCAACATTGTCTCTTTGTCTTCTTAGTGTAGGTACAGCTTATCCTTCTATGATACATTGGATTTATTGGATTCAGAGTTCGATTTGACTGTGCGAGCTATCTTTTCAGTTGGGCTTCGAAGAAAGCTTGATTCTCCTCTTCGCCCAACACATGGAATCATTATGGATTGTGCAATAGTAGGAAAAATAAAAAATATATTTATAAATGTATAAATATATAAATCCGAGGGATTGATAAACTCTTTTAATCATTTTACCATTGTTTATTCTTCTCACTCTTAAAATCTTGGTTTATTTCTATTGCAAAATCTATTTATATAAGTTATCTCATGCAAACGATAATGAGTTGCTAATGTCTGTTTCTTGTTGTTAATAGATTTAGAATTTGATGAGACACTCAAATGAGAGAGAGATATACCAACACAACCCAGAAAATGTGGTGCTCGCAAGTAAATGGGGTTTCGAAATGAGTCTTGTAGAAGAAGGGACATCTTAGTTGCAAATCTGGAAGAATCTTAAACAATTGGATGGAAATGAAGGGTGTTTAGACGAGGGTAGGTGCTTAAATGAGTTGCTTCAACCTTTACAAATTCTGATGGAGAATAGGGATTGGGAAGGACATTCTGGAATAGGGAGGGACATTGGGGATTGAAGGTGAATCGTCCAGAACCTTTTATTGTCATCTTCCGATTTATTGTAACAAGGTGAAAAATAAAAGCATTAAATTCTATTAATACCTATACATAAAGAGTTGATTTGGTTTTCGGGGTAGCCCTTTCGGTAACGACAACATTATTCATTTAAAAAAAAGGGTGTATAAAGTCTGTATGTTCTCCTCTTTTTTCATAGCCTCCTCGTTTCCCTCTATGCAGTCAGTTTCACAGGAGATTTGGAGATAACATTATGGGGAGCAGAGGCAATTGTTTTATGCTGCCTCAAGAGTTGGTAAGTGATATTCTTTTAAGGCTTCCTGTGAAATCGTTGCTGAGATTCAAGGCCGTATGCAAATTGTGGTACACTCTCATCAACACCTCTGATTTCATTACCGACCACCACAATAATCAAAACTCCCACCTTTTCGTTCATCACTACATTCCCCAAATTGATCAATGCTGTTTTGCTGTCTTCCCGGATGATTCACTTGTGGCCCATCAAGACCTTGATTACATCCAAATTCCCCCTCTTTTGGATCAACAATTATTCGGTCCCGTCAACGGCTTGTTCTTTTTCTACACGGGTTGTTCTCACCGTGGAGATCATATTGCTCTGTGGAACCCGGCTACTAGAGAGTTTAGGTCGCTCCCTATACCTCTTACTCTCAATGACCATCCACCAAATTTTATCAATCAATTTGGGTTCGGGTTTGACCCCTTTACCAACGACTATAAAGTGGTTTGGATTCGATATAACTGGATTGTTGACCCAATTATTGCTTTGTACACCCTTGATAATGATACATGGAGATATTTGGATATTATTGAGGGCCCTGTCGTAGATTTCATTCCTCTTATAACGAATCATTTGTGTACGTCGGGTGTACATTTGAATGGAACTTATTACTGGATGGCACGTCCATATGCTTATTGTAAGTTAATTTTATTTGACATGAGTAGCCACCTGTTTCGAGAGATACAAGGGCCAGAACCGGGCCCTTATTATTGTCAGCTTGTGTTGCATGATGATTCTATTGCTCTGTTGGGTTTAGCTGATTGGGGTGTGAAATTTCTTGATATGTGGGTAATGAAGTTGGAGGGGTGTTGGACCAAAGTTTTTAGTGTGGGAACACATTTGCATGGGTGGCCACTTGGGATTTGGAAGACAGGTGAGATTTTCATGAATGCTGACCACTCATCACAACTAATCTTGTACAATACCAACACCCATGATTGTAAAAATTTAGGAATTCAAGGAGAGGATGATGGCCTTTGCATTCGGGTATTTAGTTACAAGGAAAGATTAGTTTCACTCAAAGGAGGAAGCAAGAACTTAGACCCCATGGCTAATTTATCTGATGTGCTTCAACACTGCATGAGATGTTGTGTCAGGAGAAGATAGCGGAATGGTAATCGAATTAGTTAGCTGTGATTTTTATTTATTTTTTATATTTTACCTAAGAAATGTTCTCTAATAGGGTCTGCATGTTTCATAGGATGGTGGGTTCCCAAGTGAATGGTTTCTTTGAAGATCATAATTTAGCGTGTTATTTCAAAATATTATTGTTACAAATGAGCCAATATTTATCTTATCAGCGTGCGATTTTTATTTTTAACGTGTTGGGAAGCTTCATTTTCTTTGTTGGTTACTGATACAATAGCAAACTAGAATTTACATTAAGCTATTAGACACAAAAAACTATGCAAAATCATCAAATGAATTTGAAGTGGATTGTTTCAGTAGCTTTCAAAACTAACAACTACCAGCTATTTTTGTTCATGATATTCACGGTTGTGATTGTATCAAAACGAACGCTGCAGCTACCTTTGTTTAGTTGTATGTAACTAATACCGAACAATTTTTCCTTGAAATTATTATGTTGAAGTGAAAATCGATCTTCAAATGCTTAGTATTGGCATGGAAGACGTCTAACAGCGTGACCCTATTCTGAGGAGGCGCAACAAATTTAATGAGTGGTAAAATGCGCACTCCTCACCATATTTTGACACGTGGCTGTCATATTTTGACACAGTTTTCTTCCTATGCTTCTGCTTGTGTCCACTGTCCACCTAAATCTATATACAAAGAGAGAGTGATAAAATATTATGCAGATCACCGTCTGCAAAACATAATTTACACCAAGCCCTAGCAATCAGCTCTCATCTTTTCTTAATCCTCCAACCAAAAACATATAATATATAATAACTTATCAATCAAAATCACATATAAATAAACTCCAAAGATATATACCTGTAATCCACATATTATGGTGTAGAAAATAATAAACAATAGAAGTGGAATGATAATTAAATCTATCTGCGCTATTTTCTGAATTATTTATCATTGTGGAACTTTCAACCTAGTCGATATAAGGTTCATCCAAATACAATACTCCAAACCCAAAAATGCCACAGAATCCATTTCCCATCTCTTTCTCAAATGTTATGTGGCAATGGCATTTTTCTCAGTCCTCTGCCCCACAATTCCACACAATGTTGAGTTCAACAGTACAATCTGTGTCTTGCATCTTGTCTACTTATTTTTTTAGGTTATTTGGAGGGCCAGGAATTACGAAGCTTTCAAAAATATTTTGCCCAATCGTATCAAATAAAAAACCTTGTTACGAAGCTTTCAGAAATTATGAACATTTTATTCTGAACATATTGAGAATGCAAACATGTAAAAAATATAGAACAAATACCTTGTTACTGCTCCAATTAATTATTCTTTCTCATCAGCTTCAACCATCACCCAATTCTGATCATATTCATCAGAAACTACACAATCCTCCTTCAACATTGAATGGCTACCCTTTTCATTAGAAACTAAGACCTCTTCATTTTACACTTGGGGGCTAACTTTTTCTCTCTCCCATCACCACACATTCTCGTCTTTAGGTGGCAATACACCTGCAGTCATTGCTAACATCTTCTCAAATTAGGAGGTAGATCATGCATTTGAATATCAACATATGCATATACCAAACTAGTTCAGAAGGCCAAGAGAACACTCCACATATGCTATACAACCAACTTTCAACCGATTCCAAATCCTATTCCAATTCCAAATTTTAAACTTTCAAAATAGAATTCAAGTTGTCTGTGAAAATTTAAAATTTTGTCCCCAGTGTACCCGTTTCTATGGCAATGTAAAAATGTGTACATGACCAACTGTCAACCAATTTTGACATTTGACCTTGATATTATATCACTGAAGTCGAATTAAACCAAGGAGTTCAAGTTTTTTTTCTTTAACTAAAATATTGATGAAAAAAATTTAGTCTATACATCAACTATAGACACTATGGATAACAACTGTAAAAGAGAATAGACTAAAAAGAGGTAGCCTAATTCTCAAAATGACTAAATACTCAAGTATATCTATGCCGAATTAAAATATATAGCAACTTTTATGTGATATTAAGTGGACAAATCTCACCAAAAATACTCTAACAATAATATCAGAAAAAGAAGAAAAATTGAAGAAAAGCATAGGTTCCAGTGACAATACATTAATAAAATTCCATGAGTTGCTTTATGATATGTACTAGACACTTACAATAATCTTGCTTAAGTCCTAAATTACTAAAGAAACTGCAATTTTGATGTGATGCTAAGAGACTATAAACCAAAAGATAACATGAAGCAGAGTACATACCTGATTATTTTTTCAAGTGATAATTGTCATTAAGAAAATATATTATTAAGTTGTTCTTCTTCACCAAGAGACTAGAACACTAGTCATGACCTGCATTGACAAAAATAACATTCAGTGTGGTATAGTTAACAATCTGAAAATGAAAAACAGAATATATTCTAGAAGAAATCAAAGTTTTGAGCACTATCGTAAAACCCACATTTGATCAAATCATTGGAGTTCTGAGTTTTAATCTAGTGGAGAAATGAGACTTGTGTGTTTGAGGATATAATTAGATGGGACTTTTTTAGTTTACTCATAAAGACACACAACACGGCTATCTGCAGATAGGAGTGTTTACATGCCCATTACTTGAGTGACCAAAGAAAATTAAGAGATGTTTTATGCATAAACTGAATGTAGTTTAATTAAACATATTAGGATTAATTTTTTTTTTTTTGGATAACCCTGAACCTCCACACGAATGAGCCCTTTGGACTCCCCCATGCAAGCTAAACAGGGGGGTCTTAGTGCCAGAGTCACCCTAACACACACCTCAATTAAAGTCTGGTATCATTTGGGGGAATCGAACTCGAGACCGTGCGCCTAACCCACACAATCTGAACTCGTCCCTTACCGCTGGAGCAACCAAGGTGGATAAAGATATTAGGATTAATGAGTGGAACAAAAAGAAATGCTTAACAAGGTATTCAGTTGGGTATGTGCTGACCAAATGTGAGAAGGTTAGAAGAAGTTGAAGCTTACAAGTTATAGAAATCAGTAATTTTTACTCTAATAACTAGTTACAGCAAACTACAAGCCAACACCAACATACAACCCTACTGACACACAACTAATTACATGATAAACCAACCTATATTACTTCTGCAAAGAACTACATATTACACATAAATGATTCTACCACATGGATAAAACCACTTTATTATTTCATCACTGTCAAAAGTATAATTCAAATTGACCACATTTGAGTTCAAAATGTAACAAAAAAATAATAAATGATCAATACTAAGCGTTCTCAAACCTTCTATGCTAGTATGCGACAACCCACTTCGAGAGTTAAGTACATAGAACACAATGGAATGGACCTTGGCTCAGCCAAAGACGACCAAAAAAGTATGCAAACACTCAAAGCCGTGAAGACAATAATATAGTCGAATCGGATAAAACAAATTGGCTGAACCTTTGAAAACTTTTAAATAAGTCTATACACATGCTATAAATTTGTCTATATCTATTTTATAGAATGTAAGCTTTGCTTGTTGCTTTGATTTTTAAGGTTCCCATCGACTTTCCCACCCTACCCTACCCTACCCTACCCTCTTCTATTCCATTTGGTTTGATCTTTTTTTTTTCTTTTTTTTAAAAATTTCAGATTAGAAAATTTTCATACAATATTTCATAGTTAATTTTAAGATCCCACATATGCTCCAGCATTCACCCTGGAGCCACTAATCTGAAATGTTTAAATCTTATATTAGTGATTGAAATGTTTAAAGCTTGCGAACATATTGGAGGGCTCTATTTATTTGGCCCAAGAAAATAATTATGCAGTCCAGTTTTATGTAGATTTCTTTGGCCAAGGAAAAATGAAGAAGTATGGAGCTAAAGTGGAATAAAGCTGCTACGGAAGGCATATGTGGGATCTAGATAGGACAAATCCTAATTGTCATCCCATATACAAGAATCATAATATAATGGGATAATGTATCAAAATATTTTAATAGAGTGAAAGTTGATACTCTCCTCGCAGTAGTTTAGTAGTTAGCTGCAATAGTTGAATCGGTAAAAGTTCTTGCATGAAGTCTCTTGTAGGAATATTGCGAATAGAGGTTGAAGAGGTCTAAGTTGACATGGATACTTGGAGCTGTAATATTTGTTGGATATCAGTTGATTGTTGAAGTTTGGAGCTTTCCTGAGACTTGGCAAAATGAGGCACGACACGATAATACGACACGAACCGATACGAAGTTATAAGTTAATGGGTGAACCCTTAATGGCTTAGGGTCATATCAGTGCCAACCCGATAAGACACGATAGTTAACGGGTCGGGTTAGGATTGACCTCCTTCACCCGTTAATACCCGATAAAACCCGTTATGACCCATTAATTTAAGTAAATAAGATATACTTTTGGAACTTGTAAACAATTTATGTAGCATAATGTTAATTTAATCATAATGAATTATACTAAATGAGAGATTTAGTAATGTCAATGAATTAATGGGTCTATTTGGGTTAAAAAATGAGATAATTCAAAATAATATATTATCTTAATGAGTATTAACGAGTGAACACCACACGACACGATAACATAATGGGTCGGGTTTGGATATAATTTTTTTACACGATAAAAAAGTCACCCGTTTAGACACGACCCCAATAAGATCTGAACACGATAAAAACGACACGAACACGACCCAACACGACCAATTGAGAGGTCTAGCTTTCCTGGATTAGATGGTGTAATATTGGGTTTTTGTTAACTTGGTGTAACCAAGCTGCTTGATGTTGCTATGGAATATTATGGAAAGGTTTTTGAATCGTTAAAGAGAAAGGGCTGAGGGATACTTGGAATGTTTTCATGGGGTTCCAACTTGATTTGGCTTGGAATTGGTGCTGAATTGTGACTTTAGGCAATGCGAACTTGTCCTCTCATTGGGCATTGGTTATCGAAAAACTAATGAACGTCGTTTGGGCATTGGTTCGTTAGCATAGCCTTGATTCTGGGCATTGGTTGACTGATGTGAAGTATAGTTGGGGGTCGATTGGCCAACATTACCTTAGTGGTTGGCATCGATTAACAGACACTAGACAATTTTTAGGCATCGGTTGACCAACTTTGCCGTGGTGTTGGGTTAGGTTCTAAAAAACGCGGAGCGTGATCGAGGCGTCGAGGCCAAACCTTAAACCTTAGAAGTGTAGGCGGGCTTTAGGCGTAAAAAGGAGTTTAGGCGTTTTTTAATATATTTTAACATTTTTAATTATAACAAGGGTATTAAAAACATTAAAATGGTACATACCTTAAAATATGTATGAATATATATGCAAACTAAAATACTATTTTTTTAAAATACTCAGAAAAAAACAAAAAGAAAAAAAAAACGCGTGTTTTTTTGGACGAGAGGCAGAGAAGTTTGAGATATTATTTGTCTTTTGATTGTTTTGAATGAGATATTGGTCCGTTTTTTTAAAAGTCTTTAAAAAGCGATATCACTTCACTAAAGCGTTTTTTGGTTTTTTAAAAAGTGCGCCTTAAGCCTTTTGCCAAGAATAAAACGTGAAAGACTCAAGGCGGGGCGTTTCTCCCAAGCCTCAAGCCTAGGCGGAGCCTAGTCGTGCCTTTTAGAACACTGGTTTTGGGCATTGGTTAGCCAAATTTGTCTTGGTTTTGGTAGTTGGTTGGCCAACTTTGCCTTGGTCCTGGGAGTCGGTTGGTTGACCTGTAACATCATTTGGGTGTTTGCTTGCAAACTTTGCCTTGATTCTTAGAGTTGTATGGCTAATGTGTAGCGTCATTTTGGTGTCAGTTGGTCGCCGTTTGGCCGACGTTCATCATCATTTTTCATTAAAATTTATAGGATAGTTCGAGGGTGTTGGGTCATTGTGCACATGTCGCGGGTGGATTGGTTATATTGGACTTGGCCTGGTGTTGGGTACTGTTTTTTTCTTAAAACACTTTTAATGTTCCTTGATCACCACATTTGTTTTACCGTCTTGATGCGAATTGTGGATTGAGGGATGGAAAAATTCCCCACGAATTTGGGTCCCCGAGGGGACAACCCGGGTGATTTGAAAAGGGGACGACATGGGTGATTTTAATCCCCGAATCGGGTTCGAGGTGTGGATGGGGACTGGGATCTCTGCCCCGTGAGGATCCTCGTTATATTCCTCTTCCCCTCCTCACGGGGGGTGGAGGTTCCCCAATATATTGTATATTTTCCAAAAAATGTATGCATGAATATTATTATTTATATTATAATTTAAAAGTAAAAAAACTTTCGAGCACAGTTTTAATATAAAAATGTGTTTATGCACACACACACACACACACACACACACACATATATATATATATATATATATATATATATATATATATATATATATATATATATAATTAAAATATTAATGTTGGATTAAAACAGATAAAAGAAATAAAATGTATTTTTAATTATAAAAATATTAAGCTGCGTGGCACAATTTTTCTTACTAGCTCTAAATAAAATTAAAACGTATAGTAAACTATTATTATACTTCAAAAGCCAGTATTCAAGATTAGTACAAAAGATGAAAAATGTTATTGATATAATATTTGGTGATTAATAATAAATACAAAATTAAATTTAGTAAACGATGTGCTAAATTAATCGAAGTGGACTTTCCATATTCTTATTATAGTACTTGATATGCCCATATATCTCCTCGGCCAGGCCAAGGGAGCCCTCCAACCAGACGACCCCTCAGGGGACGACCCTTCATCAGGCTCCGGACGACCCTTCAGGGGGCCGACCCTTCATCAGATTCCAGACGACCCTTCAGGGGGCCGACCCTTCGTCAGGTTTTGAACGACCCCTCAGGAGGCCAACCCTTCGTCAGGCTCCGGACGACCTCTTAGGGGGCTGACCCTTCATCAAGATTCGGACGAACCCTAAGGGGGCTGACCCTTCATCAGGCTTCGGATGACCCTCCGAGGGTACGACAGTACGAGGCCCAAATTAGGCCAGACTCATTGCTGGAAGGAACTTTACCCTCGGCCTCATATCAAAGGCCGAGGGTGACATCATCACAGCGCTTGGTTTGGGAGACGCGTGGAACAGTGCGCGTGAGGCTCACATGGCACGTGGAAGACCGTTATAACCAAATCTCACCCTCATGTGAGGGAATATTATGTCATCATTTGGCATCTACATGTGTCAACAGGAGATTGGCTAAATCATCATTCACATGCACCATGCATACTTGGGGGGTACACTACACCCCCCAAGACCTATATATACTTATCAGCTACAACCCTACAGGGGGATCGATAATTGTAACCCTAGTAAAAACTCTGCTTGTACACACAGTAGAGAGAGAGAAAGTGAGCATATGTGCATTGCATCCAAGGCCATTAGTGCCCATACTTAGTGGATCACACACTCACAGTGGATGTAGGCCTAATTGGCTGAACCACTATACATCACTGTCTTATTCCTCTTATACTCATCTCCTTCTATATACTTATACACTTACATATCTGTGGTTGACATGGTTACTATTGTTTGAGCTCATCATCACATATCTGGTGGTGCTAAATCCAAGCATCATCAGTTTGGTGCCATTTATGGGAACGAGAAGACATCTCTTCCTTGAATATAGCTCGACCTCACTAGGCACTATGGTGGTGAGCCAGTTCTCCCCGTGTGTGGAGATGTTTCACCATTAAAAGAGACCCATTAAGGTTCTCAAGCTTACAAACCTTCATCAGTTCAGCTCTTCATAAGCTCAAACGCATGGCACCGGAGATTCCACCACCACCACTTCCCCCACCGGATGATAGGGGAAGACCCAGTTCCAGTCAGCCACCACCTCAGTCTGAGATGGCTGATGTGGCGGCAGCCTTGAAGTCGCTGGCAGCAAGCCAACGGATCATGCAGGAGCAGTTCACAGCTCTGAGCCAGAACATACTAAGACCACCAGGGGTCTAACCTGAGATGATTACTCCGACAATAGCTCCAGGGAAGCATGAGGCCAGGGGACCACCCCAGGCACCACGCAAAGACCTGGAACCCCCTCAGCGGCATAAGGATGTTGCTGACCCCCGGAGCCTACGCCTGGGGAGGCAAGGAAACCCTTGCCCTGAAGACAGGTATGGCGATCTGGAGGGGGAGGAGGCCCCCATAGAATGTTGGGAGCCGTATGAGTTCTCCAACAATACTGTACGACCCCTCCAGGAGAGCAGAGGGAAGTGTGGAAGGCATAACCGTGACGATTGTCCGAGAGGCTCTGCTTTCGATTGCCTGAGCAGGGGGTCGGCCTTTGAGAGGCTGGGCCTAGTAAATGACCTGCGGGAAAAATTATCCAGGTTAAGGAGTGACACGAGGTTCAGAAGGGAGGCAGAAGATGGCCGACCCTACGGGGGCCAACCCCAAGTACGGGACAACGGCCAGGAGGAAGTAAACAGCCGACACAGGCCGGCAGCGGCAAAACCCTTCGCCCATCTCGAAGAGGGGGCAGGGGATAACATCGGCCAAGCCGACCCTACAAGGCCCTGGAATGACTCGATCCAGTGATTGGAGGATAAGATTGGCGATATACTAAAAAGCCGAGACCCTCTTCAGACGGGATACACCATAGGCTCACCCTTTGTGGCGAAGATAGTCAACTTCCCTACGCCATCAAAGCTCAAGCCACATGTGGTCACCCCAAGATATGACGGGAGCACCAACCCTATCCACCATGTTGAGATGTATCAGTCAGCAGCAGATATATATCCTATCTCAGATGAGATGAGGTGTCGCGCCTTCTCTGGGACCCTGACTGGGGCTGCACATGTCTGGTACACGTCTCTCCCAAAAAACTCCATTGAAAACTATAAGCAGTTGGCAGATCGGTTTATCCACAATTTTTGCTTCGGGATGAGGCCACAGAAAAAGACCACCCACATGATCTATGTTAAGCAGGGGAAGAACTAAAATCTGAGGGACTACATAGCCAGATTCAATAAAGAGAAGCTGGAGGTGGAAGACTATGAGGAGAGCATAGCTATGACAGCCCTGATTGGAGGACTCCAAAAGGGGAAGCTGTTATGGAAACTTGCTGAAGACCCCCCGAGGACGATGGCTGAATTGCTGTCAACAGCAGGAAAAGTAATGAATGCCGAAGAGGCGATGGCCGCAAAATACGAGGATGAAAAAGGAGGCGCTAGTGGGGGTAAATAATCTAAGAAGAACAAAGAGGGGAAGAAGAGGTCTATGGACGACAAGTTCGCTGGTTACACCCCACTAACGGTCAGCTGTGAACATATTCTCAATGAAATAAAGAGTAACCGATCCCTGAAGTGGCCTGAGAAGTTGAGGGCAGCCCCCAACAAGAGGAACAAGAACCTGTGGTGCGAATTTCACCAAGACCACGACCACATAAGAAACAAATACTTTGCTCTGAAAGATGAGATTGAGAAGATGATGAAAGAAGGAAATCTCAAAAAGTACGTTGAAAAAGGTGCTTTCAAGAAGGGCCGAGGGGACGACCCCAAAAAGAAGTGAGGCGATGCATGTAGAGAAGGTCCATAAAAAAGAGGGGATGACCCTTCTGATGATGAGGACGACCTTAACCTCCCGCCGAGAGACGGCCAAGGCCCTGTCAAGAGGCTTAATATAATCTCGCTCGGAGTGGGAATGATCTCCGAGGGTCTAGAAAGAGGAGGGTCTGAGGTTGCTGACAGGAAGGCCCATGTGGCTGAAGCCAAGGCAGTGACGAAGACGGAACACTCAACCTCTCTGGAGGTCAAGTCAGAAAAGAGGAAGAAGGTCGATATGGACACTCTGATAGTGGGGTTCTCAAGAATGGACTTTAAAGGCCTCCTAGCCCCGCACGATGACCCACCCGTCATCACAACTAGGGTGCACGGGTGTGAGGTGCCGAGGATATTGGTCGACGGGGGTAGTTCTGCAGATGTAATGTTTTGGCCATGCTTCAAAGCCTTAGGTATCAACCGTGCTAGACTCGTCCCACACCATAACCCATTGATTGGGTTCAGTGGAGAAAAGGTCCATCCCCTTGGAGTGTATGAGGCCGATGTCAGGATGGGGGACGAGTGGCCGAGATGGCTTACCAAGAAGGTTAGTTTCTTTGTGATGGATGAACATGTGTTTTCGGCCTACAACATCATACTGGAGCGTGTGGACCTCAAAGGGTTTGAAGATGTGCCATCTACAGTCCATCAGATGATTAAATTTCCTACCCCTTATGGGGTGGGGGAAGTTCAGGGAGACCAGACGACAGCACGGGAGTGTTACTACAACTCCGCTGAAGAAAGAGAGGCACACAAGAGGGCTAAAACCACTTATAATATTGATACCCTAGACCCCAGGGATGAGACGAAGCTAAAGAAAGGAGAGGTCGCGAAAGAGGTAGAATCCATCATCCTCGATGAGGATGACCTGGAAAAAACCGTCCAAGTCAGCAAATCTCTGAAGCCCAATATCAAGGAAGACCTCATTAAACTGTTGGGGAGAAGACGAAGCATCTTTGCGTGGAGCCATGAAGATATGCCGGGGATCGACCCTAAAATCATGTGCCACAAGCTCAATGTGGTAGAGGGAGCAAAGCCGGTAAAGCAGAAGAGGAGAATTTACTCTAGAGAAAAGTATGAGGTCATAAGGGATGAGGTCAAAAAATTAGAAGACGCTGAATTTATCAGAGAGGTCATCTACCCTGAATGGCTGTCCAATGCAGTCATTGTCCCAAAGGCCAATGGGAAGTGGAGAATGTGTGTGGACTTCACCGACCTCAACAAGCACTGTCCCAAAGACAGCTTCCCTCTCCCCCGCATTGACCAGATGGTAGACGCTACCGTAGGCCATGAGCTCATGAGCTTTATGGATACCTATTCAGGTTAAAACCAGATCTTCATGAACCCTGAAGACTCGGAGAAGGCAACCTTCATTACTGACAAGGGGACATACTGTTATAGGGTCATGCCCTTTGGCTAAACAAATACGGAGGCAACATACCAACGCCTTGTAAATAAAATGTTTGAAGACCAAATTGGGAAGTCTATGGAGGTCTATGTAGATGACATGTTGACTAGGAGTTTGAAGGCAGAGGATCATGTGGCAGGCCTGGAGAGGATATTTAATACGATGGGCAAATACCAGATGAAGCGTAACCCGACCAAGTGTGTCTTCGGGGTCGGAGCAGGGAAGTTCTTGGGGTTCATTGTCAACCAAAGAAGCATCGAGGCCAATCCTGAAAGGATAAAGGCCCTTGTTAAGATGAAGACCCCCAAGTCCATTAAAGACGTTCAGAGACTCAGAGGGAGAGTTGCTGCCTTGAACAGGTTCGTGTCTAGGGCCACAGACATGTGTCTACCATTCTTCAAAATTCTCAAAAAAGCCTTCGAATGGAGTGAAGAGTGTGATGAGGCCTTCAAGGAGTTAAAATCATACCTGGGATCTCCCTTGCTGTTATCACGGCCTGTGCAGGGTGAACGACTTTATGTGTACCTCGCCGTCTCAGAGTCAGCCATCAGTGCAGCCATTATGAGAGATGAAGACGGAGTACAGAAGCCTGTGTATTTTAACATCAAGGCACTCCAGGGGGAAGAGAAAAGATATCCAAGGATAGAGAAGTTGGCCTATGCCTTGATCCATGCATCGAGAAAGATGAAGCCATACTTCCAGTCCCATACAACGGTCATCCTCATTGACTCTCCCCTTAGGCAGGTTTTGCACAAGCCTAAAAAATCAGGAAGGTTAATGGCCTGGGCTATAGAGCTGGGGGAGTTTAACGTAGTGTATTAGCCTAGGACGACCATTAAGGGGCAAGCATTGGCAGACTTCATGGCCGAGTTTACTTGGAAAGATTATGAAGCCGAGGGTGAGAGCCTCGGGAAGATAGATACCCGACAAGGTGAGCTCACCGACACACCTGCAGATAAGGATGAGATAAGCACCACTAGAAGGAAAGCGATTGAAAATGAAGAGGGAAGATATCTCTTTAGACAGGGGTCACTCACCGAGGGAAGTTTCTCAGAAGAACATAATGTTTGGAGTCTCTTCGTCGATGGGTCCTCTTGCGAAAGCAGGAGTGGAACTGGATTAATAGTATCAGCACCCGACGGCACAGACATTGAGTATGCCCTAAGAATCAACTTTAAGGCCTCTAATAATGAGGCCGAATATAAGGCCTTGATAGCAGGCCTCTCCTTGGCCAGATCTCTTAGTGTCAGCCAAATTTTGGTTCATAGTGATTCGAGGCTAGTAGTGAATCAGATACTAGGAGCCTACGAGGCCAAGGATGAGAGGATGGCTAGGTAACTTGATAATGTGAGGTCATTACTGAAGGGCTTCAGAGAAGTAAGGTTAAAGAGGATACCTAGGCTCGATAATTGTCGACCTGACGCCCTTGCTAGGTTGGCCTCGGCAACTAGGACAGACATCAGGAGGATGGTCCCAGTTGAAATTTTGCTTCGGCCAACTATTGAAGACGCTGAGGGAACACTTGGAAATTGCCTGAATGTTTCTCAGGAAGCTTCGTGGATGGACCCTCTGATCAGATACATTAAAGAGGGAGAGATTCCAGAAGCAAGGCAAGAAAGGAAGAAGCTGAGATACAGGGCTGCAAAATTCACTGTCATCGAAGACACTTTGTACAAAAAGGGGTTTTTTCTCCCCTTACTTAGGTGTGTTAATCCCTCAGAAGTCCCTTCCATTTTGCAAGATGTGCACGAAGGATCGTGCTCAAGCCACATTGGGGGCAGATCCTTAGCGAAGAGGGTGATCACCCAAGGGTACTGGTGGCCGACCTTGGGGAAAGATGTCGCGACATATGTAAAAAAGTGCAATAAATGCCAGAGATTTGCCACCATCCCTCACCAACCCCATTAGCCTCTTACCTCCATTATATCCCCATGGCCATTTGCAGTGTGGGGGATCGACCTAGTAGGACCCTTACCAAGAGTAGTCAATAACTATCGGTTCCTCATCGTAGCGATTGATTATTTCTCAAAATGGGTGGAGGCCGAACCAATGGTCACGATTACAGAGAAGAAAACCTTCCAGTTCATCTGAAAAAATGTTATATGTAGATATGATCTCCGCAGCACCCTCATCTAGGATAACGGGACTCAGTTCAAGAATACCTCTCTGCAGAGGTACTGTGAAAGGGTGAGTATCAAACAATTCTTCTCTACCCTGGGACGACCTCAGGCCAATGGGAAAATAGAGGTTACAAACAGGACAATCCTAGATGGAATCAAGAAAAGGCTTGAGGAGGCAAAAAAAAAATGGGTTGAGGAATTATATGCCGTGCTGTGGGCCTACAGGACGACAGTGAGGACCTCTACCGGAGAGACCCCATTCATGCTAGCATATGGCTCAGAAGCCGTCATCCCCACCGAGATTGGGTTTCCTACTCATAGGGTCCAAATGTATGACCCCCAGAGAAATATAGAAGATAGGAGACTCGACTTAGACCTGATTGAGGAAAGGAGGGAAGATGCCGAGATAAGGAAGGCCGCCTACCAGCAGAGAACCGCTAGGTTTTACAATCAGAGGGTGAAACAGAGACCAATTGCGGTGGGGGACTTGGTCCTCAAAAATACTTGGCTGAAGCCCAACAAGATCTATCCTAATTGGCATGGCCCATATAGGGTCATCGATGAAGTCGTCCCTGGGACCTATAGACTAGAAAACCTAGAAGGGGAGCCCTTTTCCAACCCCTGGAATGCAGATCATTTGAAGAAATACTATCAGTAGTTTTGTAAACCACAGTTGTAATAGGTGTTGCTCCGATAGAACACTTGGAAAAATTAATGAGAAATATTAGTGTTTCCTCTCATCTTTGTAATACCCCGTATTTTTATAGCTTTTACATTATGGAATTTATTAAATTTAATTGAGATAAATTAATTTAATTTTAATCTGGAATGTTGTTTTAAATATTTACTAGCGTGACGAGAGTTAGTAATTATTGGAAATTTGTTATTTGTTGAATGTTACTGGATGAGTATAGTAATATATGAGATTTATTGTTATAATATTGTCACGTGTGAATAAAATGACAATTATGGAAATTTAAGTCGGGACGCGCCTGTGTCGTGTCGGGACTAAATATTGATTAATAAAAGTGAATATTTTATAGGTTGTTCATATGGTCATTTTGAGTGCGCCAAAACATCTGGAAGGGTCGAGATAGTCAGAAAAGTGTACCCGGGGGTTTAGTTTGGGTCTCGGGGCGTTTTTAGGCCAAATTAGTACCCCAGGAGGGCATTTTAGTCATTTTATATTTTTGGGTAATTAAACCCACGAAAATTAAAGGGGTTATATAAGATATCTGGGTTACCATCTAGGGTTAGAACACTCAAAACTCTAGAACGGCCATTGGAGAAGAGAGGAGAGAACTCTCAAGGCAATCCAAGGCTCAAAACCCATCTGTTTGCACCGTCGCCACCGCCAACGCGTAGATCGCGAGACGGGGAACATAACCACACCAAATTCGGCACCAAACCAGAACACCAAAAATATCAGGCAAGTGTTTATCTTTCTTATTTCATTGATGTATCTTTCATATTGGTTTAGGAATGATTAGGATGAATTGTATGAAAGAAAAACCCAATTTGAGATAGAAAATTGCATGTAGTGATGACTTAAATGATCTTCGGGAAACCCTTTTCATGTAGAGGAGTAACCCACAAAATTATGATGTTTATAAGAAGGAAATTGTGGAAAATTCTTGTTAGAACCATGTTTAGGAGATTTATAGGGTTCTTGATAATTATAACAATTTTGGGTTGTTAATCCATGTTTAGTGATAGAAATCTACATGCTTTACGTTGGAAATATCTGGTATGATGATATAATGTTAGTAGTATAAATTTTGGGACGATTGGGATTGAAAAATATGGATTTGGTGAAGGTTAGAAGATGAAACCCGTAACTGCAAATTTGCAGATTTCCGCAGACCTGCTTGATCGATCGATCGAGCCCAGACCTTCGATCGATTGAAGGTTCGATCGATCGAGCCCCTAACCTCGATCGATCGACCCATCCAGGCAGACTTAAGTTCCCCTTTTAAAATTGTTGGATTGATTCAAAATGAAGAAAACTCCTTAGACATCCTTGTTAAAATAATTTGGGAGATAATGATGACCAGTAAGGTTCATTAATGAATAAGAGACCTTTAATGTAAGGCGAAATCTATATTTTTGGGATATTTTGCATAAGGGACAATGTAAGTATATATAAAAAGGGAGAGACACGTAAGAGAGAGTTACGTTGGAACATAAATAGATACCTACTGAATTTATACTTGGGAGAATAGATTCCATGAGTGTTACGTAGTAATTTGGAAAAACCCTTCGAATTAAAGTTAGAGACGAACCATTATACTTGATAAATAATAATGGGAAAATAAGGATAAATGTTGTGAATGTGAGTTATTGGATAAACCTAAATTGATATAATACAAGTGGTATAGTTATATGATTGTGTTTGCATATATTATATACTGACCTCTTGGACTTGGAAACTATGCTTTGCCTCAATATTGTTTGTGTATGTATTTATACAGTTCGAGAGTGATTCCGAACTTGTATTCCCTTTAGTACGATTGATACGGGGATTGGATAGCAGAGTATGCCCGCACCATAATTTTTATGTGGGGTGCTGTTATGATATATATATATATTATACGAGTAGTTAATATATATATATGAAATTCTAAAATCTGGAACTGCCTACTGTGATTTGATATGTAGGACATGGTTGATGACTCAAATTATAAATACTTGTTTTGAGAAAGTATAATATTACACTGGAAAACTTTATTAATTAATAAAGTTAAAAGGAGAACTTTGGTTACAAATTGAAATCTTACGTTTTAAATACTTGTGTTGTTCAGTTGTAAATCCTGCGAATAACCTAAGATAAGTTAAATCATTGGGGAAAGATAGTGTGGAATATGACGAGATAGACCATTGGGACGGTTAGTGCGATAGGTGTGCACATTAGAAGGGAGGTGAGAATTTCTCAAGAGAGTGCCACACTAATATGTTGTTGCATTAGCCTGTAATCAATTTAAATACTTGCTAAACGAATTTTTAAATCATATACACTATCGGGCTCTGACCCGTTTCCATTTCTCTTTCTCTCTAGTATATATATATATATATATATATATATATATATATATATATATATATATATGTATGTATATATTACAAGTGCCCAGCCGTAGGCGCGTCTTGCATAGGGTCCTTTGGCAGGAACGAGCTGCAACTTAGGTGGGAGTTGCAGGCCTATTGTTTAGACGACTTCATCCATTTGATTCTACTCCTAGTTCAGTTTTATCCAGCAAGGGCATGTGTCTCCCTCTTTCTATTAATTAGTTGGTATTTTCAGAGATTGTAATTTTTACTTTCAGTACCTTTATTTCGGAATTTATTACTGTCGGGATGTTTTCCTTTGGTGTTGTAAATGTTGGGATTTATTATTGATGATTAAATTCGTGTATGTTCAATTCTATTTTTATTCTTAATGTGTGACTCTTAAAAATGTAAATGGTTAAAGGTTTTTATAACCGGATTTAATAAAATGAGAATAAGGTTTTAAATGTTTTTGACACTTAGCTTAATTATTTCGGGTGTTTAAATTGGAAAAGTATTTTAACGACAGTGATGCTAAGAATGAACCAACTGTTCACCTTGATTTTAATTTAATAAAGGATTGATGCCCGGTATTTAATTAGGCGGGGTGTCACAGGTGGTATCAGAGCATCTGGTTCTAGTGTCCTTAGGATATGTACGGCTTATTATGCTTTCAGCGTTGCTTTGTTTGTTATAGAGCCCTATGTTTAGGATTGTCGATTCCTTTGACGAGATTTTGTTCTCCTGCTATAATGTGTATACATTAGTGAATTCTAATTTCGTTCGGATGTGTGCGTGTGCCGAGCGATGACGGATGTCAGAAGAGGACCGTTAAGCGTACATCAGGAGGCAGGGCTCAGTTGAGATTATAAAATATATCCGAGGATGATGACCGTAGTTGAGGTCACCTCCATTATGGCACGAGAAGCCAAGACTAGAAAGGCGACTAAGGCGCAGCAGTGATTTCCAAATGCTGTTATAGTCAAATGAGGTGCGAGGGTAAACTTACCCAACGTATTACAAAAACGTGTAGAGACTGTCAATGGGAAATTTTAGAAATGGAATGCTATGCCTATAGGAGAACCTTAGGTACAGTGTTAACCGTATGTTCCTTCCTCAACTGTTCAGGATTAGAAGCAAATGTGGTTCTGAACTCATCGCGGGAGGGCATGACAGGGGTCCATTTGTGAATATGAATCTTAACAGCTAGCGAATTTTGCATCGGAAGATGGAGATACGAGTGAAGGAAACGACTCCAAGTGGGAGACCAACTCGTAATAATAGTTGATAATACTCGAGGAGGAAATTCTGATGGACGATCGATTCGGAGGTTGACAATGTCATATTTTGTCAATATAGATGATAACGCTTCTTTGTGGGGGAAGTTAAAGAAATCGAAGAATTTAGTCGAGAATAAGACTGAATACAACGGTGGTGATATAGCACCACAAAGGGATGTGGATATACATCAGGGGACCCATTTAAATGATTCGGATAATGCAATTCTTACCAAGTGATAGTAAATTCAGTAAGTACTATTATAGATAGTAACATGATCTTTATGGCCTAAAAAGTTAAAGGAACAATCGGGATAGCTAACGGGAATCGAGTCTACTAAAGTGCGAGAGAAGGACAATCCTAACCTGGTTAGTAGGACAGGTGGTAAGTGGATTATGTGTAGAGGTATTTTGGGCGGAGTGAGATCGCTCGCGATAATATGTTCCAAAGTGAGTAAAAGGACAAGAATACGGTGCCTAGTAAAAGACAACTATTTTGTTTGGTTTGAGTAGACGTGTTACGTCCAGAAACCACTTGCGCAGTCAAGACGATTGGCAAGGTGGAAGTATAAGTTGTATCCTCATAGGATGAGGCGTGTTTATGTGACACGAGCGAGTCACTCTATTTTGTTCCTTGCTAGATTAGCATGTGAGACGAGCTTAATGCATATCATTATAAACGTTATTAAAATGTGAATATTTTTTTCCCTAGTGTAGCGGTATTTTTCTTTAGTGCTATCCGCGGAGGATGAATGAGTATATTAACAATGTTTTGTACTTTATTGAGGCTACTCGTTGTAGTGATGCGATATACGAGTATGATATTATCTTTGTTAAAACGTTATAGAAATGGTTAGTACGATAGTGGGCATTTATTGCAAGGCTATCGGAGTGGTTGCATTAGCGCAACATGTTTTACGTTTTGTTTTGGCGAAGCTTTACCTATAAGAAGGTTGGACTCGCACTTATATTATCTATCCAAGAGACTTAAGAGGAGATAATGGGCTCGATATATTCGATGCCAAATTATGTATAGACTTTGTCAGTATAATTCCGTATGTATCGAGATTTACCGTTGAGCGAAAAGATTTGACTCAGTATTATGTTTAGCACTCCGGAATTAGTGATAGGAAGAGTGCATTGTTATATTTATCCTTTAGAGATGTGGGAGTTAATATTTATACCCCTAATATTAGGGAAAAGAATTTTGAGAATTTTGAGAATTTCGATTGTATGTATTCGAGGTTTATGGAATGCTATTACCACTAACCTATACTCAACAATAGTGCAATTAGTGAAACGTTCTTTGTTAAGCATAATTACGGGAGAAATTGTAACTTTTCTGTCAAGGGACGGAATAAAGGGGTAATACTATGGACGGAGGACCTAACGGATTTCGATAACCGACAATGCTAGGTAGTAGTGTATCGGGGGGTTCCTTGTTTGGATTTCGCTTTGAGAGACATCCCACGCATGAAACTTAGCGTAAGGTGGGAAATAGGGAGACGTTTGGTCACTATTCCATGAGTTCGGTACCCTGGTCGAAATGGGACCAAGTAATTATGTATGTAAGTTAGAAGTTGAATTTTGTCTTAAAGTTATTGGAAGCCGGATCTTGTGGTAAGAAAGCATTGAAAGTTACCCCACGAGTTGAGGGGTGGAACGATGATAAGGAGAATTTAAGAATTTTGATTTCTAGGGTGATTGAGAGTACCCAAATGTCGTAACCACGTTCAAAACATGAGGCGAATAAAGAGTTAGAATGATTTTTAGCATGGATTATCTAGAAAGAACTTTATTATACAAAAGAGATGACTTGAATTTATTTTGATGAATAGAGCGTTACTGATTAATTTTGGTTGTTGTACCTATTTGGGAAAATTGTTATACTTATATGAAGAAGGTTGAGAATTAATATTCCTCTTTTATCGTCATGGAATTTGAATGCCCCATTCCTTCTATTTCGTTGAATTTAGTTCTTACTACGAATGAGTAGCACGTCGTTCGCTCTTCTAGGGCGATCGGGGTGTTGCAAGAATGTGGACATCTCGATTAATTGCGGTTAAAATCGTCTTAGTCGAAGGGACGTGGTCATGGACGTGTGTCATATATGTTTGTGGGACTAGTTAAACGAAATGGAAGTGATAGAGTGCATTAAACGTCACTTGAGGGGCGATAATCCATACATAGGTGTGTAATTAGAATAGCACACCCAAAAAATTGAATTGGAAGACTGTGGGAAGTCATTTAAGAAGAGTATTCCTTGAATGGAGAAGAATTAAATGATTATGAAGAACACTCGGAGCGAAATTGTTAGTAATCAAATGTGAAAGCGACTCACACATATAAAGGGTGATGATGTTAGTACGGTATAAGAGATCCAGATGTGTGCTTCGTGGAGAGAAGAGCACGGGTGGAACTTTCGACATACTACAAGGAAGGAAGGGGAGTATTACATGCCACTTAATGTGAGACATTTCAAGGAAAAAATTGATGCTTAGCGGGATGTAGTGAGTAGTCTCTACATGCACCGCCCATTGGTAAGGTTGGGTTGAAAGAGGAGAATCAACCAAAGAATTTTGTGTTTAGCTACAATTCCTGATTTTGGAAGAGGTCGGTAAAGTCGGTACAGTTCTTGGATGGGTTGCCATCCTCAAAACAAGATCAAAAGTTCATCCCGAACATGTGAATAAATTCGCCGAGAAGGAGATGATTGATACTCTTTTAAGATGACTTATAATATTAACTAGTATGCCCCAGACTTCCTTTGAAAGGAAGGATCGCGCCAGTGCATGATCCGGCGCAGTATAAATTTCTAAATCAGGATGAGATTGGTGAATCCCACCTTTGATATGGGATTTCAGAAACCAGCGGAGATAAGGTTTCGTTTCGAGTAGGATGTATCACCCGTAGCCAGGGGATGGGCGCACGGTGATTAAAGATTTGTGGAGCCACGTGAAGGAGATTTTGGAATATTGGTATGATGATTTCAGGAATGCTCGGTAGAAGCACTCGTACCCGTTTGTCGTGTGCAAGGTACTTACTAAGGTTTTATTATGGAAGAACCTCGACTATTATCCTCCCGTATGTTCAGAGGAGAGTAGATAATCAGAGTTTTTGGATCGGTCGAGAGAACATCCGATAACTGTGGTAGAATTCCACGACTGTTTTAGGCGAGCAAGAGTGATCAAATGTTCGTATAATTTTCACAGAATGGGAGTTTCGGATATGAATAAATCCGAGTAATTGTCATGTAGTGAGGGGCGGCCTCCTAATGTAGTGAGATAAGGAAATTATAATGTATAGGCGTGACCTATGCGAATGTTGTCGGTTGGGAACACAATGTGAAGTGTCTCCAATGAGAATGTAAAACAATGTTGCTGTGAAGAAAGGGCTATAGTGATTGAGCGTCGTAATGTGTAGTTAGTTTGTGTACGGAAAAGGATATCCAGAATTGTGCTACCTGATAGGCCTTGTTTTCCGAATTTCGGGACGAAATTCCATTATTAGGGGGGAATTATGTAATACCCCGTATTTTTATAGCTTTAAAATTATGGGATTTATTAAATTTAATTGAGATAAATTAATTTAATTTTAATCCGGAATGTTGTTTTAAATATTTACTAGCGTGACGAGAGTTAGTAATTATTGGAAATTTTTTATTTGTTGAATGTTACTGGATGAGTATAGTAATAAATGAGATTTATTGTTATAATATTGTCACGTGTGAATAAAATGACAATTATGGAAATTTAAGTCGGGACGTGCCTGTATCGTGTCGGGACTAAATGTTGATTAATAAAAGTGAATATTTTATAGGTTGTTCGTATGGTCATTTTGAGTGCGCCAACGCGTTCTGAAGGGTTGAGATAGTCAGAAAAGTGTACCCGGGGGTTTAGTTTGGTTCTCGGGGCGTTTTTAGGCCAAATTAGTACCCCGGGAGGGCATTTTAGTCATTTTGTATTTTTGGGTAATTAAACCCATGAAAATTAAAGGGGTTATATAAGATATCTGGGTTACCATCTATGGTTAGAAAACTCAAAACTCTATAACGGATATTGGAAAAGAGAGGAGAGAGCTCTCAAGGCAATCCAAGGCTCAAAACCCATCCGTTTGCACCGCCGCCACCGCCAATGCGTAGATCGCGAGATGGGGAACACAACCACACCAAATTCGGCACCAAACCATAACACCAAAAATCTCAGGCAAGTGTTTATCTTGCTTATTTCGTTGATGCATCTTTCATATTGGTTTAGGAATGATTAGGACGAATTGTATGGAAGAAAAACCTAATTTGAGATAGGAAATTGCATGTAGTGATGACTTAAATGATCTTCGGGAAACCCTTTGTCATGTAGAGGAGTAAACCACGAAATTATGATGTTTACAAGAAGGAAATTCTGGAAAATTCTTGTTAGAACCATGTTTAAGAGATTTCTATGGTTCTTGATAATTATAATAATTTTGGGTTGTTAATCCATGTTTAGTGATAGAAATCTACATGCTTTAAGTTGGAAATATCTGGTATGATGATATAATGTTAGTAGTATAAATTTTGGGATGATTAGGATTGAAAAATATGAATTTGGTGAAGGTTAGAAGAGGAAACCCGTAACTGCAAATCTGCAGATTTTCGCAGACCTGCTTGATCGATCGAGCGAGCCCAGACCTTCGATCGATCGAAGGTTCGATCGATCGAGCCCCTAACCTCGATCGATCGACCCATCCTGGAAGACTTAAGTTCCCCTTTTAAAATTGTTGGATTGATTCTAAATGAAGAAAACTCCTTAGAAATCCTTGTTAAAATAATTTGGGATATAATGATGACCAGTAAGGTTCATTAATGAATAAGAGACCTTTAATGTAAGGCGAAATCTATATTTTTGGGATATTTTCCATAAGGGACAATATAAGTATATATAAAAAGGGAGAGACACGTAAGAGAGAGTTACGTTAGAACATAAATGGATACCTACTGAATTTATACTTGGGAGAATAGATTCCATGAGTGTTACGTAGTAAGTTGGAAAAACCCTTCGAATTAAAGTTAGAGACGAACCATTATACTTGATAAATAATAATGGGAAAATAAGGATAAATGTTGTGAATGTGGGTTATTGGATAAACCTAAATTGATATAATAAAAGTGGTATATTTATATGATTGTGTTTGCATATATTATATACTTGTGAAAATCATGCCCGCCCTACTTGCTATCCCTGAGGTTACCGCGCTGGGACGATCTTATCTCGTGTGCCTTATGGAGGATATTGACTCCTACCCTAGAAGATAGGAATCCTAGGTACAGGCTATCGAATCGGTAGTCACGGTCCTAAGAGACGTGAGGGTATGTACTGACCTCTTGAACTTGGAAACTATGCTTCGCCTCAATATTGTTTATGTATGTATTTATACAGTTCGAGAGTGATTCCTAACTTGTATTCCCTTTAGTATGATTGATACGAGGATTGGATAGCAGAGTATGCCCGCACCATAGTTTTTATGTGGGGTGCTATTATGATATATATATATTATACGAGTAGTTAATATATATATGAAATTCTGAAATCTGGAATTACCTACTGTGATTTGATATGTAGGACATGGTTGATGACTCAAATTATAAATACTTGTTTTGAGAAAGTATAATATGACACTGGAAAACTTTATTGATTAATAAAGTTAAAAGGAGAACTTTGGTTAAAAATTAAAATCTTACGTTTTAAATACTTGTGTTGTTCGGTTGTAAATCCTGCGAATAACCTAAGATAAGTTAAATCATTGGGGAAAGATAGTGTGGTATATGACGAGATAGACCAATTGGAAGGTTAGTGCGATAGGTGTGCACATTAGAAGAGAGGTGATAATTTCTCAAGAGAGTGTCGCACTAATATGTTGTTGCATTAGCCTGTAATCAATTTAAATACTTGCTAAACGAATTTTTAAATCATATACACTATCGGGCTCTGACCCGTTTCCATTTCTCTTTCTCTCCTGTATATATATATATATATATTACAAGTGCCCAGGCACAGGGGCATCTTTCATAGGGTCCTTTGGTAGGAACGAGCTGCAGCTTATGTTGGAGTTGCAGGCCTGTTGTTTAGACGACTTCATCCATTTGATTCTACTCCTAGTTTAGTTTTATCCAGCAAGGGCATGTGTCGCCCTCTTTCTATTAATTAGTTGGTATTGTCAGAGATTGTAATTTTTACTTTCAGTACCTTTATTTCGGAATTTATTACTGTTAGGATGTTTTCCTTTGGTGTTGTAAATGTTAGGATTTATTATTGATGATTAAATTCGTGTATGTTCAATTCTATTTTTATTCTTAATGTGTGACTCTTAAAAATGTAAATGGTTAAAGTTTTTATAACCAGATTTAATAAAATGAGAATAAGGTTTTAAATGGTTTTGACACTTAGCTTAATTATTTAGGGTGTTTAAATTGGAAAAGTATTTTAACGACAGTGATGCTAAGAATGAACCAACTCTTCACCTTGATTTTAATTTAATAAAGGAGTGATCGCCCGGTATTTAATTAGGCAGGGTGTCACAATCTTGTGTTTATCAGTTCCAGTATGCATGAAAACATCTTCATAGGACGACCCTCGGCCTATAATGAGGGTCAATGGAGGGAACGACCCCACCATTGTCCTCAAGAAAGACGAGGTAAGATTGCTAAAAACCATTATTTTAGTAATCATAACCCTCGGCCTATAATGAGGGTCAATGGAGGGGACGACCCCACCATTGTCCTCAAGAAAGACGAGGGAAGCCTTTGTTAAAAACCATTAATTTGGTGGCCTATAATGAGGGTCAATGGAGGGGACGACCCCACCATTGTCCTAAAAAACGACGAGGGAAGACTTTGTTAAAAACCATTAGTTTGATTATTGGAACCCTCGGCCTATAATGAGGGTCAATGGAGGGGACGACCCCACCATTGTCCTCAAGAAAGACGAGGGAAGACTTTGTTAAAAACCATTAATTTGGTAATTATAACCCTCGGCTTATAATGAGGGTCAATGGAGGGGACGACCCCTCTATTGTCCTTAAGAAAGACGAGGGAGGGGTTAGTGATATTGTTAAAAACATCATAATGAAAGTCATACGAGAGACAAAATAGAAGATAGAGGCATTATATTACATTGCAAAATGAAGATGTTTGTCTGATTAAAGAGTACAAAAATATGAATTACACGAAGAGGGTATAGGCTACAAACAACCACCCTATTGAGAAATGTCAGAGGGCAAGGCCTCAACATTGGTTGGAGATTCTTCTATGACCATGACAGGCTTAGCCTCAGACGTTCCCGTGCCTTCAGCATGCTGAGATTCCACTTGGTCTAGGGCTTCATCAATAAGTGGATAGTCCAATTGAACTGCCTCTAGAGAGGGTCGGACGGACGATACTGCGTCAGCAAACTTTAGGACGACCCACCAACAGGCCGTCCTAATCCACCTCTCTAAGTACTCAAGACCGAAGCCTTGGAACTCGTCTGAGAGTTTGTAGGCCTCCATAGCATCGGCCTCTGCCTTCTTCACTGCCTCAGATAGCTCAGTCTTGTGCTGAGCCCCCATGTTGGTCAAGGCCTCGTCCCTCTCCTTAATAATCAAGTCCTTGGCCGCTATGTCTGCATCATGCTGCCTCGTTAGCTTATCCAGAACCCTTGCATGTTCAATTCTAGCACTCTCTAGCTCAGCCCTTGCAGTCTCCAGCTCCGTCTGCAAATCGGCCTCGTGTTGGATGGCTCTCTCGGCTTTATGGAATTTTTGTTGGTTCTCAGCCATCCATTTAGTAGCCGAGGTAAAAGCGCATACAGACTGCACAGAAATAATAAACAGTTGTCAAGAGGCCGAGAAAACAGTTAGTGAAAGAATGCAACTAAGGGAATGAAGGGAGAACAAATACCTGAGCTAGAGCATGCAGACCAAAGTCATACACTTTTGCTGGAGGAATCTTTGACAGAAACTCATAATCAGTAGCCGAGGGGGAAGAAAACATGGACGCTTTGGTTGCCCTTAGGTTCGCGATGAGGGAAGATGGCTCGGCCTTCAGAAGCGCCAAGTTCTGGGACCAGAAGTCCCCCATGCTGGAAGAGGAACCAACCCCCTCAGACGACTCTACCCTCGTCCTTGAGTCCGATCGAGGGTCAACAGAAGTTTCAAGATCTTTCCTTTTGTGGCTATCAGTAGTCATCTCAACAGTCGTCGGCCCCACGGCCTTCGTCTTCCTCGTAGTTTGCTGAGGCTCCTTGCCTTTATTTTTTCCCAGACCTGATAGTCAACTGGGAGCATTCATTTCCCAAAGTTGATCTGATATGCCAGAGGGACGACCTGAAAGGAGGAAGACACGTCAGAAAAATGTAGAGGCAAATATGAAACACTTAAAAAAAGTAAAGAATGGGAAACATTAAGTATGACTCACATAGTTCTGTCAGGGGGGCGACCCTCAGACCAGCTTCCTTGAGGAACCGAGGGGTCATCAGATCTTCAAAATTTGCAAGTTCACCCCCTCTCCCTCGTTCTCTCAGATATTCAACTATGTCTTTCTCTTCCAGACTATGTCCGGGGTCTGACCTGGCCTTCATTGAAGGTTTAAACCATCTTCTGAGAACCCTCAACCATCGGCTATAGGTTGTGCCTCGACAGAGAACTCCCACTCTCCAGAGACAAAGAAGAATCTCTTCTTCCAATCGTGGTTGGAGGTTTGTGCCACGTGGAGAAGTTTTTTGTCAGACCTCCTCGCCCCCAGGTGGTAGTACCCAGGCTATTTGGACGAGGAGGTGATATTGTAACAGGACAAGAATACGTCGGCCGAGGGCTCATCAGTGAAAGCATTCTTCCACGGGGAAATGTAGCCAAGGATCGTCCTCTAGGAGTTGGGAGGAAGCTAAGAGGGGGCAACGCCGAGGTATGACAGGATATCTACGACAACAGGATGCAGAGGGAATCTGACACCAACCTTGAACATTTGTTCGTATACTGCAACCTCTCCCTCTTCACCCTAGAAGACCCTCTCAGACTCAGAGGGAACCCTCATAGTTATACTGGGGGACACTCCATAGGCATGCCTCCACAGTAAGAGCTCACGTTCCCTAACTGAGGAGCTATAGGATGAGGCGTGGGAGGTGTCAATCTGGTCAACATCCGAGTCCTCACCCTCGTCCTCTGTTCCCTCTCCCTCGGCCTCATCACCTGTCAGAGACCTCTGGGGAAAAGCCATCTGGAAGGCATGTGGAGATAGAGTAGTCACAGGGACGGCCTCGGAAGCAACCATACCCTCGGCCTATCGGCCTGGGCTCAGATCAGACGTCTCTACTCTCCCAGAAGGTCCAGCTCCTGTTGGTGACGACGCCCTCTCATCCATCTCACTTTAATAACTCTCGGCTGGACAAAAGGACGACCCGCAAGACTCAGAGGGTTTTATTATGTCAAGAGGAATGGGGAAGATGGGTCGTACCCAATTAGGTTCGGCCCCTCGTCTTCTCTCCTCCTCTTCCTCTATTCGTCTAATCTCAACAAATAACTTCTCTCTCAGGGAAGGGAATTCTTCTGCTAAGCTGTAAAGCCTCCTAAGTATCAAGGGGGAGACCCTACACTTGGAAGAATTTGGGGAACTTAACTACAAACAAGTTTGCAGTTGACCAGGTTGGACTTTTGGATTAAAACAAAATAAATCGATGGTTTTCAATCAAGAACACTCAAGAAAACTCGAGAACACTCAAAAACCAGTCGCCGGAAAAGCTATGGAATAGCCTAAGAAAATCTAACCCTATGAGTTTAAAACAGGAAAAAAAATAGAAATGAAGATAAGTAGGGCACTAGGGTCGAGGTGTTACCTGAGGAGAAATAGCGAAGCTGTCTAAGCTTGAAGGTTCGAAAACTGCAGAAATGGCAAGAAGGCCGGAGGCTAGAGAGAGAGGGTTCAGACGCAAAGAAGAAGAAGAAAGAGAAACTTCAAAAAATTATTTAAATATCTTGCCAATGAGTGGGCCCACTAACCAATGCAGAGCACAACCCACGAGGAGGGCATCATTAGGGTACAAAGTCCCAGGCGAAGTGTGCAACCGCCACACCTTAGAAACTGAAGTGACAATGAGTACCTGCCTAGGTGTCATATCAGCTTAACAGGTGTCACTTACCTAACTGGTTATACACCCATCCCAATTATAACACTATCCCTCAGCCATCTCAATAACATCTATAGCTAAGGGCTGGGGGGTGATTGGTATGCCCATATATCTCCTCGACCAAGCCGAGGGAGCCCTCCAACCAGACGACCCCTCGGGGGCCGACCCTTCATCAGGCTCCGACCGACCCTTCAGGGGGTCGACCCTTCATCAGATTCCAGACGACCCTTCAGGGGGCCGATCCTTCATCATATTCCAGAAGACCCCTCAGGGTGCTGACACTTCGTTAGGTTCCGAATGACCCCTCAAGGGGCCAACCCTTCGTCAGGCTCTGGACGACCTCTTAGGGGGCCGACCCTTCATCAGGCTCCGGACGACCCTTCGAGGGTACGAAAGTACGAGGTCCAAATTAGTCCAGACTCATTACTGGAAGGAACTTTCCCCTCGGCCTCATATCAAAGGCCGAGGGTGACATCATCACAGCGCGTGGTTTGGGAGACGCATAGAACAGTGCGCGTGAGGCTCACATGGCACATGGAAGACCGTTATAACCAAATCACACCCTCACGTGAGGGAATATTATGTCATCATTTGGCATCTACAGGTGTCAACAGGAGATTGGCTAAATCATCATTCACATGCACCATGCATACTTGGGGGGTACACTACACCCCCCAAGACCTATATATAGTTATCACCTACAACCCTACAGGGGGATCGATAATTGTAACCCTAGTAAAAACTCTGCTTGTACACACAGTAGAGAGAGAGAAAGTGAGCTTATGTGCATTGTATCCAAGGCCATTAGTGCCCATGCTTAGTGGATCACACACTCACAGTGGATGTAGGCCTAATTGGCTGAACCACTATACATCACTGTCTTATTCCTCTTATACTCATCTCCTTCTATATACTTATACACTTACATCTCTGTGGCTGCCATGGTTACTATTGTTTGAGCTCATCATCACGTATCTGGTGGTGCTAAATCCAAGCATCATCAGTACTTGCGACTTTATACCAAAGTAACCAAACAAGGCCTCATCATGCCACATATATTTAGTTTGACATGTATTTTATGTAAAATCCACTACTAATTATTATAATATTTGAAAAGTAAGAGGGTAAAGAATGTTAAATCACACTCACACTCACACACACACACACACACACACACACAGATATATATATAACTTTTGATATCTATAATTTTCCTAGAACTCAGCCGAAAGATTGAAGAGCCGGAAATGTTGAATGGTTTATGATTTGGAAATAATTTTAGATACAAGGCTATGTAGCAATTTGGAAGGTGTCAATGTCAGATTTTAATTTTAGTTGGTGGCAATATCAATTTTCAATTTTTAATTTGTTTAGGTCTACATGAACAGTTGAATAATGAACTCTCCAAATAAACAGACATAAAAGAAGGGGGCTTTTATTTAGATCCCTTTTTTCTGTTTAGAAACCTGTCCTTTATTAAGGGTATTCTTGTATAAACCCACTTTTCAGTTTTACAACCCCCATTTTTACAACACCCACACAAATGGGTTTAAACCCATTTATCACACCGATGTGAAAGGGGTTTATTGAATAGAAATGAGAAATTTGACATTTCAAAAACCCAACTTTACAATCCTATTTCTTCTTTCAAAAGTCAGAATACCTTGTTGCATTACTCTTTTGAAATAGACCACCTGATATCAGATCTTGTATCATCCATTTCAATAAAATACACATACCGAATAAGTTCCAGACAATGGTTGCTCCCTTTATTTTGAAGTAGATCTAATAAGTACTACAATGACGACATTAATGAAAACAATGAAGAAGGCAAAAAAATGCCATTTCTATTTGTTCGGATTTATATAAAATAATTGGAGTTAATTGTATTGTTCTAGTTTGTATCCATTCACTGGGGTTATTAAATGGTATTATATTGAGCCCTATGGGAACTCAATCTCTTACAGTGCTGTGATTCAACTGTGAAAACAAACCATTATGTCAAAAACTGCATACAACTCCTTTTGGGGTTATTAAAAGGGGTATGGAAGTCTTTTTCCCATTTTTAAAAGTTAACTCTTCTAAATGGTTTTGGGGGGGCTATATATAGAAAATGTGTATTTATATAAAAATATCCTTAATTAAACCCACAGATATGGGTTAATATACATTCAATACACCATATATCCAGGTGTGCATAGAAAGAAAAAACGAAACGGGCTCGTCTCTACTGTAGACTCGTTTCTGGTTGGACCTCTTTCGTTCTTAGCTGTCTTCAACCATGGACATTTCATTCAGCACAAACTATACATAATTTTTTTTAGAAAGACCCAGGTGATAACAGCAAAAAAAATTTGAATCGTGATGCTATTCTGAATCGTGATGTTATGTTATTTCTGAAAAAAAAATTCCATGTATCACCTGGATAATATTTTTTTTGCATTCATGTTATGTATTAGTCTGAATCGTCATGTTATGAATTAGACTTGGATTTATATATATATATATATATATATATATATATATAAAACAGAGGCACCTGATTACTTTAGCCTAGTAATTTCAAGGTTGAAAGTTAATTTGACATTTCATCAGAGGCACCTGATTATTCATATAAACTTATCTTTCTTATGATGTCATTTCTCCTAAAGTAGGAAAATAGGAGCAAACCATGAGTCTGCAAAGTCTAGGTCTCGTAAGGATACTAGATCAGTTATAAATTTGAGCATGGAATTGTAAGAAACCATTGGGTTTAAGATATCACATTCTTCTAACACAAAGAAGAAAAAATCACTGCGTCCAATTCGAAAGAGAAAAATCAATGAGTTAAATGAATATGTACTTGATGAAAAAATGATTACCACAAGAAAAAAAAAATCACACTCAAAAAAAAAATCACACTCAATTGTTGACCAATCTTGATAAAAAAAATTTACTATCAGAGAAAGTTCGAACACAATTTGTTGTAATTGTTTCCCTGTATAAAGAAACACCAATATATGAGATGAAATAAAATTATTTTTAAAACACATTAAAGTAATGATTAAGGGTTTTCCCATACCTCACTCAATATGAAAACATATTAAGTTAATCGCACAAGATATGATCGAATCTCCCTTTGTCTATTGCAAATAATTATCAGATTTTAGATGAAATTAAAAAAAATAATGTAGTTGATAATATAATGTTATTTGCATTGTATTTGACAATCATCATTTGCATATTATATGTCTCCGATGATGGATAACCAATAAAGCGATCCCATTTATTAATTAAATCACTCACCCTATTCACCCACTACTCAGCACCCACGTATTGATGAAATTCCCACCCCGAAAAAATATGTGGCATTGGAGCCTCTTCCTTAAGACTAACTTTCATGAAATGATTGTTAAATCATATAACACGATTGGAACTATATGCGCAACTTCGCCGATTGGTCCTGTCCTTAGTGGTAAATAAGTGATATTTTGTTGTGGAGAATAAACACAAATAACACGGTTGAATGTAGTGGCAAACAAGCAACCATTACAGGAAATTGCATCCAATATCGACAATGGACAAAATTAGTACTAAAAAAATCTAACGCCTCCTCCACATCGTTAAATGTTTGGTCACCGCCCAACATATTTAAGTGCAATTCCAACATCTGACGTCCCACAGTCATCCAACCATCATTTGGACTCAAATGTAATAATTCAGCACAACACCTATATCCGTAATGGCCATCCGCAGCAACATTTGAAAACCCGTTAATAACTAGTTCCACAATCGTCGGATTGAACTCATTTAAAAGTGATTCATAGTATTCCTCATCAGTAATGTTAGGGCCATGAGTAGTCTTTTTTCTCCTCACAGACAGCTTTTTTAAGGGATTATGATTTATGACTGAATGTTGGCTTTGTCGCTTCTCTTCCGTCTTGGCATATTCAAATGCCGATGGATCCCTTTTTGCACTATCGTCTTCTTTTACTGACGCTTTCTTTGTCTCTTTTCTTGTCTTGCTCTTGGAGAATTTATTCTTCGAAGGAGGTGCCATATTAGTGGATGCTGGATTACTAATCTGTAAAAAATGTGATGAATTAAATAGAAATGCGATGAATTAAATGGAAAAAAAACTTTTATAAAATTACTAACCTCCCGTATGTATTTTAGCATCATACATTTTTGCTCCTTAGTTGCGCTAGCAAATCTCTCTCTAAATAATGCATGTCCATGTCACAATCAAGTGATTTTATCCTCTAATTTAATTTTTTGATATTTTTTCTCATTTTCCGTACCGTCATTACTATCATTGTCATATGATTGGATGAGGGATAATGAATTTGCAACATTATTTTCACTTCGGGTTAATTCCTATTGTTACAAATAAAAAAATAGTTAGTATTATATAATTTCTTGACATCTAGCATTGTAACTGAAATTAAATAAGCCTTAATAATATATTTCCAATTAATATTTCATGTATTTGGTTGACTTGTCGATTGCTTGAATCCTTTTTATCCATTAAAGGTGCGATGATGAAGAACAGTGACGCGTTCGGAAAATCGTAGAGAGGAGCTTCTTTGATTTGTTGTGTTGAATGACTATTTAGTTAGAGTTTTTTTTTCTTGGTTGGATGATCAAAGGCTGTTTTTTTTTTTTCATGAATAGAGCATTTGTTGTTTGTGTATTTGATCCTGAGTTTTTATCTGAGATAGAAGTGTTTTTTTTATCTTTTATGTTAAAGCAACAGAGTTCTATCTAAGATAGAACTCTTACGAATTAATTAATTGTCGGTTCATTTTGTTATTTCATATCTGTTAGCATCAGAGCTCTATCCGAGATAGAACTCTTAGTTAACTAACTGTTGTTAATCGTTTATGTTATTCGTGGGTTTTAAAAGAGGGTCATAAAGGTTATTGTTTATTTGGCTTTACTTCATTAACTAAAAATAGAATCGGTGGGGCTGTATACAGAATAGTTGGGTTCATCCAAAAGTACCCTAAAAGGATGGGAAAAATATTAAAGACAATGTCACCCAAATAAATTATACACACCCCAAATACAAAAAAGAGTCACTCATACATCAAAGAATTTATCACGCTTGTATTATGCCACTTACATATTGATGATAGATACATCACATATATGTGCACACAAAGTTACTTAGAAAAGACAAAATTGCAAAAAAATAGACGTGTGGAATACCACATACAATTTGTTAATGGTAGCTTTACAGTAATCTCTTACCAATGGTCACCTTGAGGTATAACCAAGCACTGTTTCCATGGATAAATGGAATTCCAAACCATAAATTCATTTGACAGACAAATAATATGAAATGTTATGATTTTCTCATATTTAACATTGAATTTAATTCCACAATTTACATACTCCCCTAAAACACATTTACATACTCGTAATACAACTACCACCAATTTCACGTCATGGTTGGGCATTTACATTTTAGAGTGGGAAGATGTAAGAAGCATAAAACATCCACCGTGGATAAATTACATAGAAGCAAATTTAAACACATACGCATTAACCACGCTAAATATTTTTAGAAAATGCATCACAAGCAGAAAGCAGGTAAATCCTGTGAGCAGAAAAAAATTTACTTGATGAGGGAAAAAGAATGATAATATGAAAAGAAAATGTGACAAGAATGTTTGTCTACCCAACACAAAATCTAATAATCCATTCACGAACAAACAAAAAACAGGTGATATAAAAGATTTTCTTATTCAATTGAGAAGCTAACATTGACAATGTGGTATTATTCGCCAAAAGTTCATATGTACCTACAATTAGAACCAAAATATTATTGTACAATGTGATTCCCCATCAGCTATTACATGCCCTTTGTTGCAAATAATCCCACCACCAGCCGCTAAACTCAAATTGGACTTAGAACATCCATCACAGTTGAGTTTTAGGCTAGCCTAGTAGGTTTCAACCATTGAACACACCTAAATTAGTAGCAACATGCATATCAAAGACAGTTATTCTACAAATTTATGCACCAATTCAACGTAGCATTAGTGTCATTTCTTTACGATACCATCAATTGAAAATGGGACATTGTTGAATCTGACACTATTCCTGCCAGCCCATATTTCCCACAAAATATTAATGGGGGTCATGTGTTTCAAATTATCAAACATTTTCTCAATTAAATTTTTCCCACCAGTCAAATAAAATGAGCAATACCATATTCATGCAATCTCAGAGCCCAAATAATTTATAAAGAAAAAACACCCGACCTCTCAAGCGATCTCCCCATATTGATAATGAACAGGTGTCTTGTAGATTCTCGATCATGAACCCAATTACAACAACTACATTTAGATGCTAATCGGATTGCTTTTTCGCTAATCACCTCGTCCCCAGAGAGATCAATGGAAAAGTCTCCACATGAATATGGATACCTTGGTTGAAATGGCTGAACACAAATATTATCCCAGAAGCCTATGGAGTGTCCTCTCTTTGTACAAATATCCCAGGCCGATTTAATAGAGAATTTATTGGAACTATTGGGGTACCAAAGTAAATTATTTATTTTCTGGGAGGATGGTGTTATTGAAACCCAAAAGTTTATCACATATAACCTCACCACAGATATCTCACAAGTTTTTTGTTCCATTTGGCCTTATGAAAGTAAAAATTTGCAATTTTAATAGGTGTGTACCAGTTGATTTAGAAAATATCGGCTAGGGGATCCTTTCCAATCCAAGTGTCATGGACCACATTAATTTTCCCATACCCCACCTCCTAAATAGTACTCTTCTGCAATGGGCCAAATACTCCACATTCGCCTGATAAACTTCAGCTGGGTGATTGATGGAGGTTCACCCTAGAAATATTTTCCTTAAAAAATATTCCCAAAGAAAGACACCTAGTCTACACGAAAACCAAATATTAATTGAGAATACATTAATCACACCTCGAAATCCATGCATCCCCAACCCACCTTCCTCCACTGGTAGACAACAACTATCCCATAACACACAATGCCAATGCAAACCAAATTATAATTCACCTCGGAATAAATTAGCTACAAGTATCAAGATATAGTTGATTACCTTTACGCTTGGGTAAGAACTGAGATTAAAGGCATCGACATACTCAGGAAAACAAGTTTGGTGAGGATGTGTTTCCGCCCAATAGAAAGAAATTCGGATTTACACCCCTCGATGCAACCTTTAATCTTGAGAGCAAGGCACTTAAAAAGTGAATCAATTTTTTTCCCGGCATTGAGGGGGAATCCAAGGTATAAGGTGGGTAAATATTTATAGGATAAGTTAGTTTCCTTTCAAACATAATGAATCCTTGACCGGAGGCACGAGTTACCAATGAAATAACACGACTTATGCAAGTTGATCATTTACCCGAACACAACTTTATACCAGTTTACAAACTTCATAATACTCCTCACTGATTTAGCCTTCACATTAGAAAGTATCAGTACGTCATCCATGTACGCAAGGTCAATGATGAGAGGATACCAATAAGGGGTGCTAATGGAGGTTATCAAATTATGAGCAAAAGCCAAATAGATACCACGACTGAAGTCTTAGTTCACAAAAATATTATAAAGGTGAGATGGGATCCCCTTGACGTAAACCCCTATAGCCACGTGATTCACCACTAAGGATAATGGAGAAGCAATTGTTAGATAAACATCGCTAGATAAAATCTATCCATGTCTCCAAGAACCCAAACTTTCACATGGCTTTAACAAATACCTACGATAAATGATCATACGCTATAGCCAAGCCAAGTTTTAATATCACATTCCTCCATGAGATTTTTTGACCAAGTAGGTAACCATCTCCTAGTCTAACAAAATTTTATTGCTTATATTTCTTCCTTGAAAAAGCTCACATTTTTCCCTTTAAATAATATCCCTTATGAAGTTTCTCAAACTAGCAGCCATTAATTTGGCCATGCATATGTTAAGGACCATACATAAGCTTATCGATATGTAATCCTCCCCTGTTACTCAGTACTTCGATATTTGGAAGTAAAAATAAGATTATTAGATATGGACTTAGGAAGCTCATTTCCATATAAAAAAACTTTGAATAGCTCCAACAAGGTTTTTATATATATGTATCCTAACTAAATTGAAAGAATTTTGATGTGAACTCGTCAACCCCAACTAAGTTGTCACATTCCATGCTGAAATCACACTATATGAGTTTTCACCTGGGATAGTCGAGAAAAGGAGATTTATCTCTTCTGAAATAAGAGATGGGATCATATCTTGGAAATTTTTATCCAAGTTATTATTACCCGTGAGGATATCTTGGAATTGGATCATCCTTCAACACCTTACCATGAATCCCAATCCTGTCAGACATTTTAATTCTATGAATAAAGGGCCTTAACAATTTTCCCTTGGTGCTAATATGAAAGAACTGTGTATATAGATCTGCTTCTTAAAATATTCTTCACATGACAACCAAAAGTTTAGATTAACAGTTTCTTTACTAAGAGCCTCCCTTGTATCCGGACTATTATTAGAATCTTGCAATGACTATAATCTTTGGACCACATTTTCAGACTCAACCGTTGAAAAAATATTCCCAAACCTAATTTTACTCTACGGAATAAACTCCTCTTCCAATCATTTCATTTTTTATAGAATAACATTTGAGGGCCACTACATGAATTTTTCAAGCTATCACTGACAATTTTTAGTAGCCCGAAATGTTTTCGTCAGGAGTTTATGTACCTAAAAGTGTTTATAATAGAATCCAACTCAATGGAAATATAAAATTTTAGAGGAATATGGTTTGATTGGATCCTAATGAGGTAGAGAATGATGCTTTTGCTAAATTTATCCAACCTTAATTAGTTTACCAGGATCATATCAAGACGAGACCTGATACGAGCCTTACCTCTTCTCCAGTTAGACCACATGTATTTACTGCCATAAAAAGGAACATAAAAAAGTACTCTTGGAAATAGCCTCACAAAAATCATTTTTCACAACCGTATCGATCTTATTACCACCTAACTTATCCCCCAAGAAAGAACGACGTTAAAGTTATTCCATTCCAACCAAGGGGAATTAATGAAGTTGGATAGCCTAGAAAGCTCCAATCATGTATCTTTCATATCCTTCTTGTCGCATTAGACATAAACCACTATCTCAACGATATTATTATTAAGACCAGAATGCTTAATGTATATAGAAATATGTTGCATAGTTTCATCAATCACCACATAATCAAAATGTCCTATTCAAAAAATCTACTTAGAATCTGAATAGTTCCCCAAACATCATTAATTCCCACACCTGTAATGTTCCAAATAAGCGTACTAATCATGAAGAAGTCGGAGATTTGTCTTCAAAAATGGATTTAGTTGTCCATCTTATGAGAATCTCAATGTCCGACTTATGATTAGATTTGGGATTCACTTTTATATCCTTTTTACCATACTTCTTTTTTTCCTGCACATGGATGAATTCATCATTAGAATTAGCTTACCGAGCCTCTGACTTCCCAACATTTTAATTGTGAAATGTATTTTGAATGAGTTGTTACATTTTTTATTGATTCCTATATTTCTTGAAGAGCTCTGCCAGATTCAAGAAGTTTACTGATGGTATTTTCCCTATAGTTACCATTTTATCAAAAAATTTGCCAATGAGATAAGGAGACAACGACATAGAACCATTTCTTGGTGGAACCTACCAAAGAGAGTATGATTTTTCATTCAGGTTGGTCACAGGGGAAATTCCACTAACACCTACAGTTGCATCTTCTACAATGGTATTGGAATCCAAAGTGGATCCATTCCCATGACATCCACCTTTATATAGAACATTAGGCAACTAATGGGGTGAGGGGGGGGGGGGGGGGGGGGGAAGATGAGGTGGTTCCACCTTTGAGGAAGCTGACACTTCATAAATAGAATGTAAATTCAAGAGATTTACTATAAAAAAATATAACCTAATTTGCAAAAAATATATATATTATAAGAATGTGTAATCTAAGACAAATGTATCCATCATTGTCTGCTCTAAACATCAATCACCTTAGTATTATAAAGGGGCAACTTCATATGTTTTTAAACATATATATATCCTCTTACCTATTAGGCAACAACACACAAAAGTAAAATCAATCTTACGATAGAACCCAAACCCACAAATATTAGGAAGTACCCCCCCCCCCCCCCCACACACACACAAATCAATTGTTATCTCTTCCAAACTCTCACGTGACAAAAAGGAAACAATTCATACTATAATAACGTAGTTCAAGATTTATTCAAGTAAGTGATGTGAATGTCATAAATTGTTAGGAAAATAAGAAATTGGAAAGTTGCAACACAATCATCATGAAATCCAACTAATGAATGAGATGTGAATAACCTTGAAAATAAGAAATTCAGCTAAACCTAAAGGTCTATTAATAAAATTTCTTATTTCTAAAGGGTAAAAAATAACCCATGGGATGAAACAATTGATTTCAAAACAATAATAACAATATTAACCGATACAATTATTTACATAGTATATAAATTAAACAAACACAGAGTTTTATGAGGTAGCATATACAATGCATTTTTAATAACAGATCAAGAGCACTCAGGTGGCAAACCAAGGTGAATGTGGCTTAATTTAGTTTTTACAGCATATAAGTGGGGAGAAATGTAATAATTAAAATCAAATCAAAATATTATGGAGTTAGACCAAGATCATAATATTATTCCTTTAGATTGTGAATAAGATTATTATAATTCATAGTGATTACTTTGATGGAACCTAATGTACATTGAATAGGAGAGATTGAAGACATTTAAAAACTCTTTATATATTATGGAGTAACACTACACATACCCACAAAAAAAGCCAAAATGTGTACCCGCCTAACAAGACAAAAATGAGTACAAGCTTTTAATGCAGTGGATGTGACCCATTCCAATGCCCTGGCGGGACCCACAACCATAAGTTATAAACGTTTAATGCGGTGGGTATGGGTTTTGGGTTTTTTTGTGGGTCTACATAGTTCTATCCTATATTATGGCATGGTGGAATCTCTAAACGGTAAATATATTCAGTCCTTAATATTGGTAGTTTGTAGTTAGTCGCATTAATAGTTACCAAAAAAAAATGCAACCTATGCACACAAATCCAATGCAAATTTCTCACAAATATTAAGTCGGAGAGGTTAGGGGTCTTATTAGAAAGTGCAATAGAGAACCTTTTGAAAATCTATTTCACTCATAGTCGCCCAGAGTATTTGGTTATATAGAAGGTGTTAGAATTATTTTATATAATTCTCCATTATGTGTTCTAGAATTATATTAATTCTAAGAGTCATTTTGGTTAATGAAAGGGTACTCCAAATACCAAGAGTCAGAATGACTCTTGGGCATCTACCTTGTGTGACACTCCGCCTAATAAAATACCGGGCGATCAATCCTATATCAAATTAAAACAGGAGTCTTATATGGATCATTCTTAGCATCACTATCGAAAATCCATTTAATTACTAATAACCTATTAGGCCGGTGTCAAAATTTTACTTAACTACTCTTTTTAAACGACTATAATTAAAACATCCACACAGTTTTGCGTAAGTGAAACGAAAATAAAATAAAATAACCGAACACTCGGTCAAAATTATACAACCATATCGAATGCCGTGCTAAAAGAATAAATAAATGAAATTGGGCCATTGATCCGAATGTTTATACAGTACCTCCTATCTAGAGTACAAGAATGGAAGCGTATATTGAGAACCTGCACGCATCCACAGCTGCTGCAGCCGACGTCTAACTCGAAAGAAGTTCCATTCAGGCATCCCTGCCTGTGTTTGGACACCTATATATATATATATATATATATAAAGTAAGAGAGGAAAAGTAGATAAACGGGCCAGAGCCCGAGTTTTGAAAATATTTAGCAAGTGCATAAATGCCTTATTTTTTTAGAAAAATGTTTTATCTCATATTTAAGTTTGGTATCGCACTCCCATGAGATAACCTCACCTCTGTTCTAACAGTGCACACCTAATGTGACACCCCGCCTAATAAAATACCGGGCGATCACTCCTATATCAAATTAAAACAGGAGTCTCATATGGATCATTCTTAGCATCACTGTCGAAAATCCATTTATTTACTAATAACCTATTAGGCCGGTGTCAAAATTTTAACTTTAATACTATTTTTAACAACAATAAATAAAACATCCACAAGTTAATGCTTAAATAAAACTGAAATGAAATAAAATAACCGAAGACTCGGTCAAAATATACAACCATATTGAATGCTGTACTGAAAGAATAACTAAATGCAATTGAGCCGTTGGCTCGAATGTTTATACAATACCTCATATCTAGATTTCAAGAATGGCAGCGGCTATCAAAAACCTGCACGCATCCACAGCTGCTGCAGCTGACGTCTGACTCGAAAGAAGTGCCATCCAGGCGTCCCTGTGTCTGGACACCTATATATATATATATATATATATATATATATAATATAGGAAGAAAGGAAAAGTAGATAAACGGGTCAGAGCCCGAGTTTTGAAAATATTTAGCAAGTGCATAAATGCCTTATTATTTTGAAAAAGGTTTTACCTCATATTTAAGTTTGCTATCGCACTCCCATGAGATACCCCTCACCTCTCCACTAATAGTGCACTCCTAGCGCATCCCTCTAAACATCCTAGTAAAGCTATGCTGCTAAACTAGTCTATCACCAACCCACTATCAATCCTAGATAGTCCAAGCAATGTACTAAGGGCTAAACTTCACCCCAGTCTCAACGCTATGCCATGTTCGTGCGTGGGGTGTCTCGCAAAGTGAAATCCAAATAAGGAACCCCCCGATACACTACTACTCGGCACGATCGATCGTCGAGATCCGCCAGTACCTCAGTACAGAAAGATATATATAAATATATATATACCATAAACATTTATAATATTAGAGCACTAAGGATTAAACTTCTCCTCAGTCTCAACACAATGCCATATTCGTGCGTGGGGTGTCTCGCAAAGCGAAATCCAAACAAGGAACCCCCCCCCCCCCGATACACTACTATGCGGCAAGGTCGATCGTCGAAATCCATTAGACCCTCGGCACTCGATTTATCCATATATATACATATTACCATATACATCCGGATCTATCTCCCGGAATGAGAATACATTTACAAAGTATTTATCAATACTTATCATTTTTCTTAAAACTTTCCATTTACCTTCTCATATCGAGGAAATGTAAATGTAAAAGACAATTAATTCATTATCATGAATTTCTTTAACAAATCATATACATTTTTAAAAGCCAATTTTATTATCATAAAAATGCTTTTCCGTTTCAAAATATCCCATTTCCCTTTTTATATTCAGGAAATGTATTCAAAGCCATTTTCATTATCATAAAAATGCTTTGATCATATCATATGCTTCCACATCCCTTCTTCCATCCGGGAAGTGTTACCGAAGCCAATCCATATAACCCATTTCCCTTCCTATATCCAGGAAATGTAATTAAAGCCAATCCATTATCATGAATTGCTTTAATATAACGCGTTCTAAGACCGCACGTCCGGGTTTCCCCACTGTGCGCGCACCTAAATGGCTATCATCTTCCAGGGCCTATCATAAGACAACCTGGGATTCTACATCGCAAGACGTCGGGAAGCGACCATATGCCTGCGGGATAGTCAAGACCAAACCCGGAATCTCCTAACCAGCGCAGAAAAATACAACAAATGCTCATATGGCCTATAGTACTATATCCACCCTACATTCATTAGCCAGGGGGCTTCACCATACGTACGCAAACTTCCCTTATGACAGCGATTTAGAGAGGTGTGTATCCTCATTTTTATTAATTAAGAAAATCTTTTATCTTTCCTTTTTGAAAACATTTATATTTACATTTTCAAAAGTCATTTATCTTAATTCATATATATACTTTAATCACATAGTATATATATACCATATATTCCTACCTGAATATATATAAAAATGTCCATATTTGCCAAACCATCTATCGATGACCCTTAATCCCAAAGATTCTCTCAAGAATCCTAATCATGCATTCATATACGCATGATACTCATCCCAAAATATTTTCTTACTTTAACAAGTAATATATATATACCAAAATCCCATCTACGGATTCATTTGGATATCTCCAATTATACTAATTCACTCTAAGTGAATATACACATATATATATTCCCAATTCCTCAAGTCCTTTAGGACATAACCCTCTATAATACTCTAATTTAGAGGGCCCTTAAACCTTAAAATAAAAAAGGAGAAATAATCCTAATCTCCAAAATCTTGGGTTGAAAATAGGGCACCGGTCGACCGGTCCTAGACCCCCGGTCGACCGAGGGTTACAAATAAGACAACGAAACAAAGCAGTAGCCCTTTTCTTCTTGACGCGGTCGACCGGCCTTAGGGGCGCGGTCGACCGGTCACACCAGGTCTCCCAAATTAAATCTCCTCAATTCCTTTTATCCAACAACCCAAATTCATTTTCGGGGTTTCTAAACTACCCCAAAAATTATCCCGAACATCTATGCAATTAATTCTAGCCATAATTTTTCCAATTCCTGATTTGATTTCCGAGTTGATGATTTCAACCCGGAGCTGCCATCTTGTAAAAATCATATCAAATCGTAGAAAAAATAAAAAAATACGCGATAAGTGCCCATGCGACCATATCGAAAATATCTACAACTTTCGTGTTTTGGCGAAAGCTAAATCAATTCGTTTCCTGGCCAAAAAGGCCCCCTAAAGTGACGGGTTACTATTCATCGTCTTCTCCGAGACGATTTCGGCCATTAAAGCTTCTCCCGAGCTTTTGTCGCCTCACCCAACGTCCTACAACCTCAACCAACTACAAATACCCATATATTAAGGGTTCTAAACATCCTAGAACCCAAAACCATCAATTAATTTAGGTTAAAACCTCTGTTCCACAAATTGAGATATTATTGGGGTTTAATTGTTTTAACTCCCAAAAACCCATTTTATCCACGATAACCCACCCCAAAACCTTTAGGGTTTGTTTATACCAAACTACGGTATGAGATATTTATGCAAAAAGATAAATAAAGCAAGTAAACACTTGCCTCGTGGATAAAATCCGACGACCCCGAGTCGAATCCGGCGGAGTTGGCCCGAGATCTCCATTTCTCTCCTCTTTTCTCTCCTCCTCTCTCTCTTCTCTCTCTTTTCTTTCTTTCCTTCTCTTTTCTTTCCCTATCTCCCTCTTTATATAGGAAGAAAAGGATTTAACCCCTTAAAACCCAAAAACGACTCGTTTACCCAATTACGAGTTACTTTTACCTGTAAAATTACTCGAAACTCATTTTCGACAATCAGACACTCTTTTCCGACTATCTCGGACATTCCGAGACTCATGGTGCAGTCAAAATTTCCATCCGAGGTACTTGACCGCAAATCACTATTCCAACCCAAAATAAATAAATGCGGGTTTTCCAATTAAAAATCTTACCTCATGTCGCTTTACTCAACGGCGACATATAATTAAAATATTTCGACCTATATAGTCCCAAAAAATCACAACATCCTTCGAAAATCATTTAATCCTCGAAAATCCCAAAAATTACTATTTAGGAAAATTCCCCAAATTCCAATTTATATCCAATTATGGAATTTAATGGTCTCCAAAAGGATGGGTTGTTACATACTCCCCCCCTTACAACGGAATTTCATCCTCTAAATTCGGATATAACCTACACCATCTAACTAGGATCACTACAAATCCTAAAATCTCAAGGGAATGATACAAACCCGATGGTTCCCAACCATATGCTACAAGACTATCACGATAGTAAAGTGACTCTAATACGTCACATAATACCCATCATCTATAATGCCTATCGGCATGAATTTCTACTTTATATACTACCCCCATTATATTTCAGGCGGTATATAAACCAACTTACTAAGGTGCCCATACACCTTTCTAACCTATGCACATCTGCACATTCATAGTGAACGTCTGACACGTAACACTCTCTCCCAATAAGGGTCTCCTTTCCTCGGTGTAATACTCACCTATGGGTCCTCCGAACCCACGAAATTCCATTCCTCCTAACCTCGGCACCATTAACTCTATCAAACCTACATCCTACAAATGCTACAATCTATGCGTCACCCTACCTAAGGGAAACAAGTATCCTAAATATATCCCTAGTTCCCAAGGCCTCTCTCAACTCCTGACATTTTCTTGGTTTCGTGCTTGGGACATCTCGCCAAGGTGAAATCCAAACAAGGAACCCTCCTGTTACACTACTCCCTCGCGTTGTCGGTCATCGAGATATAGAGACCCAAGGCACACCAGCGGGACGTCCTAAATCCTACCTACGCTAACCTACGAACGCATTTCTACTATCTTATCCTTCCGCCCATACGGAAGGAAACCTAATCCTATGAAGTGCCCACTTTCTGTAGAAAGTGTCACGAACATAATACCCAAAATTTATCTTCTCAAAATCTGCCTTTTCATTAAGGCTGGTTATTATCCTCAAATCAATTTCTCTAAGTCCAACCTCACCCACCCACTTGTAGCGAGGGGACCACTTTAGTGCTTTTCCATAGAACCATATCTCCATAAATAAATCATCATCATGTGCCTCATAGCCTATAGTGGTTCATCCACACTATAAGACCTTTCCACAAAACCAAATATCCTTGCATCCTATAACAGCTCTCCACTCCCGACGCTGTTAAGAACCATGTGTGGAGTGTCTCGCCAAGCGAAATCCAAACAAGGAACCCCTCCACACATTAACCCTTGACTTCGTTGGTTATGGAGTTCTGTTATTTCAACATGCAACCGGGATATCCCTATCCCCTAATCCAACAAAAATGTGGTTTGAACTCCTATCTCAAACTAAGAGTCATACCACCCTGCGCTCGCACTCATTTTTAAGTCCTTGCGCAATCAATAATGAGCTTAATCTTACAGCTCAAAAATAATACTGCGGACTTAAATCATATATATAAGGTCGTCATATACCCAAATCACGATAAGGAAACCTCTACTCATCGAAGTTTCATATACCCACAATAAATAGGGTGAACTCAACCTATATCTAGGTGAGACACCGCAACAACAACCCGTTCCCTCCAGGAACCATGGACATGATAGTCTTGCCATCATTAGCCTGCTATCGTTCCGAAATTACCAATAACATTATATACTCACCATAATACCATACTCGTATAAACATATAGAACGAGTATCCCAAACTAGATATATATGTATACAATATATCAACACCCGCCTTTATGGCGAATGAAGGAAAAGAAAATTCTGCTATCGCGGAAAACACATAGGCATACATTATAATGTTATCGATACCGCCATAACTCAAATTACACACACGAGTCTAGGGCTAACTAATACCACGACTTTATCTAGCCGCTCCAAATATACCCCCTCGATTGAGGTAAAACTCATAACAATATCCTTCTCATTCCGACTAAATCATGGGGAATCACGGTTAAGACTATCCGTAAGGTCCCTTTCGAACTCTCAATTTCAATGAGGAATTCGACTTTAGTACCACTCTCTACTTCAGTGGTACTGCGGTACTCTTAACTACCATTATTTAGTAGTCGCCGCCAAAATCCTTAGCAATTTCCACAAGGAGAGTGACCTCTACTAAGGTCCTCATCCCAACCTTCTACCAGCTGCTCCAGCTAAGCCTCACCTCCTGTTGCCATCCAAGCCCCGCACACAATCCTCAAACGAGCGCGTAAAAGATTTCTATAATCTTCTAACATGGCAGGAGAATGAAATCTCACAAGAGAAATCAACAATCCTAATCCTGAGGCTCTATAACAAATGAGAGCAACGCTGAAAGCGTAGTACTTCCGCATAGATTCCTAAGGACACTACAACCTAATGCTCTGATACCATCTATGACACCCCGCCTAATAAAATACCGGGCGATCACTCCTATATCAAATTAAAACAGGAGTCTCATATGGATCATTCTTAGCATCACTTTCGAAAATCCATTTATTTACTAATAACCTATTAGGCCGGTGTCAAAATTTTAACTTTACTACTATTTTTAACAATAATAAATAAAGCATCCACAGGTTAATGCTTAAATAAAACTGAAATGAAATAAAATAACCGAACACTCGGTCAAAATATACAACCATATCGAATGATGTACTAAAAGAATAACTAAATGCAATTGAGCCGTTGGCTCGAATGTTTATACAATACCTACTATCTAGATTTCAAGAATGGAAGCGGCTATCAAAAACCTGCACGCATCCACAGTTGCTGCAGCTGACGTCTGACTCGAAAGAAGTGCCATCCAGGCGTCCCTGTGTCTGGACACCTATATATATATATATATATATATATATATATATATATATATATATATAATATAGGAAGAAAGGAAAAGTAGATAAACGGGTTAGAGCCCGAGTTTTGAAAATATTTAGCAAGTGCATAAATGCCTTATTATTTTGAAAAAGGTTTTACCTCATATTTAAGTTTGCTATCACACTCCCATGAGATACCCCTCACCTCTCCACTAATAGTGCACTCCTAGCGCATCCCTCTAAACATCCTAGTAAAGCTATCCTGCTAAACTAGTCTATCACCAACCCACTATCAATCCTAGATAGTCCAAGCAATGTACTAAGGGCTAAACTTCACCCCAGTCTCAACGCTATGCCATGTTCGTGCGTGGGGTGTCTCGCAAAGTGAAATCCAAATAAGGAACCCCCCGATACACTACTACTCGGCACGATCGAGCGTCGAGATCCGCCAGTCCCTCAGTACAGAAATATATATATAAATATATATATATACCATAAACATTTAAAATATTAGAGCACTAAGGATTAAATTTCTCCCTAGTCTCAACACAATGCCATATTCGTGCGTGGGGTGTCTCACAAAGAGAAATCCAAACAAGGAACCCCCCCCCCCCCGATACACTACTATGCGGCAAGGTCGATCGTCGAAATCCATTAGACCCTCGGCACTCGATTTATCCATATATATACATATTACCATATACATCCGGATCTATCTCCCGGAATGAGAATACATTTACAAAGTATTTATCAATACTTATCATTTTTCTTAAAACTTTCCATTTCCCTTCTCATATCTAGGAAATGTAAATGTAAAAGCCAATTCATTATCATGAATTGCTTTAACAAATCATATACATTTTTAAAAACCAATTTTATTATCATAAAAATGCTTTTCCGTTTCAAAAAATCCCATTTCCCTTTTTATATTCAGGAAATGTATTCAAAGCCATTTTCATTATCATAAAAATGCTTTGATCATATCATATGCTTCCACATCCCTTCTTCCATCCGGGAAGTGTTACCGAAGCCAATCCATATAACCCATTTCCCTTCCTATATCCAGGAAATGTAATTAAAGCCAATCCATTATCATGAATTGCTTTAATATAACGCGTTCTAAGATCTCCCATCAGGGTTTCCCCACTGTGCGCGCCCCAAAATGGATATCATCTTCCAGGGCCTATCATAAGACAACCTGGGATCCTACATCGCAAGATGTTAGGAAGCGACCATATGCCTGCGGGATAGTCAAGACCACACCCGGAATCTCCTAACCAGCGCAGAAAAATACAACAAACGCTCATATGGCCTATAGGACTATATCCACCCTGCATTCATTAGCCAGGGGGCTTCACCATACGTACGCAAACTTCCCTTATGATAGCGATTTAGAGAGGTGTGTATCCTCATTTTTATTAATTAAGAAAATCATTTATCTTTCCTTTTTGAAAACATTTATATTTACATTTTCAAAAGTCATTTATCTTAATTCATATATATACTTTAATCACATAGTATATATATACCATATATTCCTACCTGAATATATATAAAAATGGCCATATTTTCCAAACCATCTATCGATGACCCTTAATACCAAAGATTCTCTCAAGAATCCTAATCATGCATTCATATACGCATGATACTCATCCCAAAATATTTTCTTACTTTAACAAGTAATATATATATATACCAAAATCCCATCTATGGATTCATTTGGATATCTCCAATTATACTAATTCACTCTAAGTGAATATACACATATATATATTCCCAATTCCTCATGTCCTTTAGGACATAACCCTCTATAATACTCTAATTTAGAGGGCCCTTAAACCTTAAAATCAAAAAGGAGAAATAATCCTAATCTCCAAAATCTTGGGTTGAAAACAGGGCACTGGTCGACCGGTCCTAGACCGTCGGTCGACCGTGGGTTACAAATAAACCCACGAAACAAAGCAGTAGGCCTTTTCTCCTTGATGCGGTCGACCGAACTTAGGGGAGCGGTCGACTGGTCACACCAGGTCTCCTAAATTAAATCTCCTCAATTCCTTTTATCCAACAACCCAAATTCATTTTCGGGGTTTCTAAACTACCCCAAAAATTATCCCGAACATCTACGCAATTAATTATAGCCGTAATTTTTCCAATTCCCGATTTGATATCCGAGTTGATGATTTCAACCCGAAGCTTCCATCTTGTAAAAATCATATCAAATCGTAGAAAAATTAGAAAAATACGCGATTAGCGCGCACGCGACTGTATCGAAAAGATCTACAACATTCGTGTTTTGACCGAAAGCTAAATCAATTCGTTTCCTAGCCAAAAAGGCCCCCTAAAGTGATGGGTTACTATTCATCATCTTCTCCGAGACGATTTCGGCCATTAAAGCTTCTCCCGAGCTTTTGTCGCCTCACCCAACGTCCTACAACCTCAACCAACTACAAATACACATATATTACGGGTTCTAAACATCCTAAAACCCAAAACCATCAATTAATTTAGGTTAAAACCTATGTTCCACAAATTGAGATATTATTGGGGTTTAATTGTTTTAACTCCCAAAGACCCATTTTATCCACGATAACCCACCCGAAAATCTTTAGGGTTTGTTTATACCAAACTATGGTATGAGATATTTATGCAAAAAGCTAAATAAAGCAAGTAAACACTTGCCTCGTGGATAAAATTCGACGACCCCAAGTCGAATCCGGCGGAGTTGGCCCGAGATCTCCACTTCTCTCCTCTTTTCTCTCCTCCTCTCTCTCTTCTCTCTCTTTTCTTTCTTTCCTTCTCTTTTCTTTCCCTCTCTCCCTCTTTATATAGGAAGAAAAGGATTTAACCCCTTAAAACCCAAAAACGAGTCGTTTACCCAATTACGAGTTACTTTTACCTCTAAAATTACCCGAAACTCATTTTCGACAATCGGACACTCTTTTCCGACTATCTCGGACATTCCGAGACTCATGGTGCCGTCAAAATTTCCATCCGAGGTACTTGACCGCAAATCACTATTCCAACCCAAAATAAATGCGGGTTTTCCAATTAAAAATCTTACCTTATGTCGCTTTACTCAACGGCGACATATAATTAAAATATTTCGACCTATATAGTCCCAAAAAATCACAACATCCTTCAAAAATCATTTAATCCTCAAAAATCCCAAAAATTATTATTTAGGAAAATTCCTCAAATTCCAATTTATGTCCAATTATGGAATTTAATGGTCTCCAAAAGGAAGGGTTGTTACACCTAACGCACTTGGCATTCTAGTTAAGCTACCGTGCCTAACTAATCTAATACCCCCGTCTACTAGAAACCTCTACAACCCGAGCACTAAGGGATAAACTTCTCTCCATTCTCAACACTGCGTTAAGTTCGTGCGTGGGGCGTCTCGCGAAGTGAATCCAAACAGGGAACCCCCCTGATACACTAATACTTGGGAGGGTAAATGGTAGAGATCCGTTAGACCCATAGTACAAAACTAAAGTATAAATATATACTTACATTCTTATATTCAAATTTAAAATACACATCCGGATATATCTCCCGGACTGAGGATTCATATACAAAGTATTTATCAATACTTTTCATTTTTATCTCAAAACTTTCCATTTCCTTTCTTATATCCAGGAAATGTATTTAAAAGCCAACTCATTAGCATGAATTGCTTTAACACGTCATATAACTTTTTAAAAGCCAGTTTTATTAACATAAAAATGCTTTTCCGTTTTATAACATCCCATTTCCCTTCTTACATCCAGGAAATGTATTTAAAAGCCATTTTTATTATCATAAAAACGCTTTTACCATATCACATGCTTCCATTCGCCTTTTTCCAATCCGGGATTTGTATCCGAAGCTAAACCGTTTGTCCCATTTCCTTTCTTATACCCGGGAAATGTATTTAAAGCCAATTTATTATCATAAATTGCTTTAACATATCTAAGACCGTCCCTCCGGGTTTTCCCACTGGACGCACCCCTAAATGGCTATCATCTTCCAGGGCCTATCAAACAAGACAACCTGGGAACCTAACAAATCGTCGGGAAGCGGCCATATGCATGCGGGATAGTTATAACCACACCCAGAATCACCTAACCAGCGCAGAAAATATATAATCGCTCATATGGCCTATATGACTATATCCACCCTGCATTCATTAGCCAGGGGGCTTCACCATACGCACGCAACTTCCCTTATGATAGCGATTTAGAAAGGTGTGTATCCATATATTATTATTTATGAAAAATCATTTATCTTTCCATTTTGAAAACATTTATCTTTACATTTTCAAAAGTCATTTACATCATATCATATATCTACTTTAATCACATAGTATATATATACCATATATTCCTCCTCGAATATATCCATATGGCCATACTTGCCAATTACATCTAGCGATGACCAATAATCCCAAATATATAAATCCTTAGAAATCACTTCCTAGGTTTCACCAAGATGTATTCAATTCAAATACATAATTACCTAGACTCGATGGTAGCCGAACTCTCTATCTCAAATTTTTTTCGTCTCTAATGTTAACTACGTTCGTTCCCCGGATTAGGCCCTACACCAATGCAAGGCCTTCTCTTTCATCTAAAGGTTTTCTAACCCTCAAAACCATCATTCAGGAGTTCCGATATCATAACTAGGGTCCCCCATATAAATCCCCAAATTTTAATTTAACTCCCCATACTCTTAAGAGGAGAAAACTGGAAAATCTGACCAAAGAGAATCGATTCGCCTCAATTGTGAATCGATTCGGGTAGGCGAATCGACTCGGCCCCCAATCCGAATCGATTCGGAAAGTGTTCTGAAAATAGGTCCTTAATGGTGAATCGATTCGGTCTAAATCCGAATATATTCGGCCCACTATAGAATCACATATCCCCTTAGGCGAATCGATTCGGCCTAGACCCGAATCTATTCGTCCTGTTCGAGGGGCACTCTTTGGGAAAAAAATTTCAATCTCCAAAATACCCAAACTTCAATCCAATCTCCATTTAAATCATAACTTGGATTCATTCCTACAAACCCAAAGTTTTTATATCTCCTCAAATTCTTTAGAGGTCCAAACACTCCATTTGAGAACCCCTAATATTTATCTCCAAAGTTTTATCCTTAATTTTTAACTAACGATTTCGATCTCGGACAGCTTTCTGTAGAAAAATCACTATAAATCCAAAAAAATAAAAAAAATAAGCGGTTGGCATTTACGCGACCGAATCGAAAAGATCTACAATTTTTATTTTTTGACCAGGAGCCGAATCGATGCGCATCAAGGCCGAATCGATTCAGAAAGACGCAGGTCACTATTCATCATCTTCTCTGAGACGGTTTCGGCCATTAAAGCTTCTCCCAAACTTTTGTCACCTCACCCAACGTCCTACAACCTCAACCAACTACAAATACACATATATTAAGGGTTATAAACATCCTAGAACCCTAAACCACCAATTTATTTTGATTAATTTCTAAGTTTCTCCAATTATGAAATTATCGGGGTTTATTCGATTTAACTCCCGAAAACCCATTTTATCCCCCGAAAACCCAACCAAAATCTTTAGGGTTTGTCTATAACAAACTACGGTATGAGATATTTATGCAAAAAGTAAATAAAGCAACTAAACACTTGCCTCGTGGATATAATCCGACGACCTCGAGTTGAATCTGGCGGAGTTTGGCCCGAGATCTCCATTTCTCTCCTCTTTCTTCCTTCCTCTCTCTCTTATCTCTATTTTCTTTCTTCTATTTCTCTTTTCTCCCTCTCTCATTCTTTATAAAGAAGGAAAAAGGGTTTTAACCCTTAAACCCCAAAAACGACTCATTTACTCACTTACGAGCCCTTTTAACTCTAAAATTTTCCGAAACTCATTTTAAACAATCGGACACTCTTTTCTGATTATCTCGGACATTCTGAGACTCATGGCGCAGTCAAAATTCCCATCCGAGGTACTTTACCGCAAATCACAATTCTAACCCATAAAACTTAATGCGAGTTTTCAAATTTAAATCTCACCTCGTGTCGCTTTACTCAACAGCGTCATAAAATTAAAATACCTCGACATATTTACTTAACCCTAAAAGTAAATATATAACCTATCGATAATCATCAATTCCTTAAAAATACCAAAAATTACCATTCCGGGAAATTCTCCAAATTCCAATTTATACTTAATTATGGGATTTAGTTATCTCCAAAAGGACGGGTTGTTACACCTTGATGGACGGTTGATATTTAAGTAATTGTTGGAGATTTAGATCCTATCCCTGCCTATAAATAAGTGACTGATTTTCATCATTCAGGCACTCAAAAATTACAACATAATGAATTAAGAAAGGGAGAGAAATCTAAATTCTCAAGGAGAGTAAATTTCCAAATACCTTTTTGGCCATACCGAGAGATTTGACAGTTGGAATGCGTTGGAATTGGAGTATGTTCTTGCTATTTACGAGATGAAGTTGTGTTCTGAAATCCAAGCCGATCAGACATCGTTAAAGTTGATTGCTCCGTCAATATTTTTAATTGTGAAAATTATGGAGGTATGTTATTTTAACACCTTTTATGTTCCGCATAATGATTATATGTGATAATCATGAAGATCCAATGTCCTTTTATTAAGAACATTTGTATATGAACATTTAAGCAAATTAATGTATTATTGATTAATATTATGTTATTATTCAAAATGTTTTTACAGAAGGAGCTAGTTTTATTTCTTATAAAAAATGGGATGGAAGCCTTAATATTTTTTATTTGAATGAAGGTGAGGATACAAAGCATCTCCTTATTGTCTTACAAGAGCAATCCTGGGCATACCCCAACATCCAAAGAAAAGGAAAGTTATAAAACACCAACTACCTAAAATATATTGGTTATATACACCTATCTTATGTTAAACTCAATGATCAAAATAAGAATTTGAAGGCCTAGCCCTACCCTTATATGGAAAATCATGGAAGATATCCACTAAATATTTTGTACATACAATAAATAATAAGACACTAATCCGTTCAGATATTTTAAAAATATATCTATGCCTCACTTTCCCAATTTACCAAATGACAAAAGCATGGATAATGTGGCACAATATAGAGGACACTCTACTAGATTGTGAATTAATCCCCAATTGGCCTTGGAAATGTGTCCAGACCTTATTTGCAATAGTCCATAAGTTCAATTTAAGGATACTAAACACAACAGTGATATTTTGAGGGCTTTGTAAACCTATGCCACATAATAACATCATCCATCAAAAATTTTTAGTGCAAGACCTTCTAAGCGAAAAATGTAATAAACAGCATTAAATTGAAGTTATATTAATTTAACTGAAATTGTGGGAATTATTATTCAGATGGAATAATGGTATATATTCTTATTTTGGCATAATGATAAAACGAGTATGTTTAATTAAATGGGAGTATTTAATTTAATTATAATACTTCGTAAATGTGATAGAAGTTTTATGATTTTGTGGTATGACGGTATATTGTGAATAATGGAGATAGTCGCGAATAAATTGATGACTCCCTAATTTATTTAAGTCGTATTAAGGGTATGCATATATGATAATGATGGAACATACAAATAAATGTATAAAGTATTTATAGACTTTTTAATGTGATTAGAAAACTTAATTATGCATTATAAGTATTTATAATTGGACCCATGGGTTGGGTAGGACCTTCGGTAGAGTTTCGCGTCAACCGGGCATGGATAGAGACTATTTTAGGGGCCTTAGTCTTATCCCATTGGGTAACTCCGAATTTAAACCAATTAAAATGATATTTAAAAGAGGTTAGATAAGCCATAGGGTTCCATAATCACCCCACACAACTTTTGGAGGCCACACATCTTGGGAGAGAGGAAGAACCACCCTAGGAGGAGGAAAAGAGAGGCTCCTCTACTATTTTGAGGCTAGGAATCTCTTTCCATTCTGATTCAAAATGTCATATTCTTGTATTAATATTGAATCCATGATTATAATAGTATCTAAATCGTTATGTAATGTAACCATGTTTAGGCGTAGATCTATGTTTCCTCCATGCAAAATCTAAATGTCGAATGTTAAATTTTGAAATCCATTCTAGAACTCATGTGTAGGACTCTTTTATAATCTGGAATTATATTCTTGAGGTTGAATATGAGATGAGACTTGTATACTCTAAGGTTTTTAAATATCTTTGATTTAATTTTTGATGTTTGAGGATGATTTAGATGATAAATTTTGTTTAGAATGTTCCCATCACATGTTAGACCTCATTACCATATCAAAAATTAGTTCGTTGAATGAGTAGAACAAAGTTTTAGGCATTTAAAATTGATTGGAAAAATTTTGTCTTAGAAGAATACATGTTCTCAGCTTTCTGGGAGAACTGAATCGATTTGGAATCCCTACCAAATCTATTTGGTTCACCTGCTTCTAGATCTTTTTGTTACGATCGTGTGGGCGTTGATCTCGTATTTTTCTAATTTGTTTTTAATTAGTTATGATTTTTCTACGAAAGAATGTACGAGACCATTTTTGTTCAAGTTAGGGATAGAGACTTATTCCAAGATATTAATGATAGTGTTATGAACTTATATACGCAGTTAAACCAGGATCGGTTCGTGATATGGTGATGACCTAAAGTATAAGTTAACTATATGAAAAAGATGATTTATGTGGGATTATTGAATGAATATATATATATATATATATATATATATATTAAAAGACTGGGATGTACCTAGATGATTGTGGAATATTGAAAGGGCACATAGGTGATAAAACCTTAAAAGATAGGATGATAATTTTACAATTTAGACGGGTAAGTTTAAATAAAGGAAGTTCTTATTAAAGAAATGTCGAATGCTTGAGAATGTAATTAATGGTTAGCTTCCTTAAATTATTACCGCATAAAGATACTAAGTATAAATGCACCCTAAGCCTAGTGGGCTATTTTTAAATGGTTATTATCGGTTACGATAGTAGTTAGGGTGAAACTACTTATTCCTATTAGTGGATTCCTCATATATGTATATATAACCCTTATTTATTTAGTTCAGCCCTTATATATGTACATATAAGCTTGTACCTAAGAGAACAAAATATGGGGAGTAATACTTAAATTGAAAGATGTAGTATGGGATAACTACACACGTGTATTCAGTGAAGTAAATAATCAAGTAAATGAATAAGTGAGCTTAGGAGGCATTATAAGGGACTTAATAATTAATGGGGGAGTAGTTGTAGGATATCAACTTAATAATGGGTTATGTAATAACTTACTAAAACGTTATATTTAAGCCAAGAACGCTATATTTATATGGATAGATATTTCTGGGGTAAAAGTAGTTATAAAGTAACTGCTTATACATATTGAATGATAATATGTAGTATGTTATTTTGTGTGGACATACTTGGGTTTGTGGATCGTCCTATCGGTTGGGGTTGCGCACGAGTTCAGGATCGGAGCACACGTCGGCACAGGTGGGCTAGGCGTATTGTTAGGTCATATTATTTTAACACCTTTTATGTTCCGCATAATGCTTATATGTGATAATCATGAAGATCCAATGCCCTTTTATTAAGAACATTTGTATATGAAAATTTAATCAAATTAATGTATTGTTCATTAATATTATGTTGTTCTTAAAAATGTTTTTACACGTGGTATCAGAGCTAAAGTTTAAGATCTCATGATTTTCCTTTATTAGTGTTTGCTCATAATGGAGTCTATAGGATTTTTTGTGACATTTTTTTTGTCCCCTATACCCACTAGTCGGAATGAGAAAGGTCAAAATTTGATCGGAATTTTCTGAAAGTCCTATAGTCGATTGTAAACGTCGAAATAAACAAAACCCATTGCATACAATGAGCCCCACCCCAGTTTTACGTTTTAACATCGTTTAGACCTTTAAAAATGTGTTTTTGTCATTTTTGATAATAATGTCAACGCTTATAACTCTCGTTTAAAATTTCATTTTGTGATTCCGCAAATTGGAGAGTGATCCTTGAGTAATTATCTACATCCTACCTCAAATTTTCCATTTTTGGTAAAAATTACGATTTTTTCAAATATTATGTATTTTTCCATCATGGGGGTTGTTTTCTTTGTTCATGGTTTGTATAATATTCATGTTATGTATTATTTGTATTGACCAAAAGGTTCAATATAAATATTTGAATATTAGATGTATGATTATGGGTTTGACAATAATATTTCGGTAAATTAGATTATTGTGCATAATCTATTTTTGGTGGCTCAAATGTCCGAATTGATGTTTCAACAATTATATTTATATGATTGTGGATGGGGAGGACATTAATGTGTATTAATATATAATTATCAATATAAATAGTCTATTATTGTGTATGCATCTATATTTGGACCTTTAATTATACATTAAGTTTTGAGCATAATATTTTTGAGGGCCTTAATTTTACATAATGTTTATGACAATATCTCATTTCAGAAAATTGATTTTTGAATTCCATAATTTATTTTGAGATTTTGTAGTAATTATCTACATCCCATAGTGTTAACTATTTTTTTTTTTGGCAAAAGTTACGATTTTGTCATATATTATGCATGTGTTTTCACTGTGGGAATTGTTTTATTTATTCATGAATGTATGTTTGTGTTGGATTAGAAATCAAGCACATGTTATGATCATTTCGTGAATATTGAATGTATAAATATATTTTTTAGACTAATATTCATATTTTACGTGTATTTAAATGCCAAACACGAGTCAAACATATTTCACATGGTAGGATATTAGACTTGTGTTATTGTTAATATTCATATTTTGATGAATCTCGTGTCAAACACAGGCCAATGATTCATATTATTGAATATTCTGTTATAGTTAATATTCAAATTTTTACGAGTCTCATGCAAAACACATGCCAATTGTTCATAACAATGAATATTAAGTATATTAGAATTTAATATTCATATTTTTATAAATTTCGTGCAAAACACATGCCAATGATTCATAATATTGAATATTAAGTATATTAGAATTTAATATTCATATTTTTATGAGTCTCGTACAAAACCCATGTCAATGATTCATAACATTGAATATTAAATATATTATAATTTTTTATTCATATTTATATGAATCTCGTGCAAAATACATGCCAATGATTCATAACATTGAATATTTTTTTTTAATTTATGAGTATCGTGCAAAACACATGCCAGTGATTCATATTATTGAATATTATGTTATTATTAATATTCGTATTTTAATGAGTCTCGTGCCAAACACAAGCCAATGATTCATATTGTTGAATATTATGATATTCGTATTTTAATGAGTCTCGTACCAAACACAGGCCAACGATTCATATAATTGAATATCATAATTATTGTTTATTCTAATGCTAGAACTCCCATTAAGTTGAATTAAATGCCAAACCTAGGCAACAATTCATATTTGCGGATACTAGACTTATGATTTCATTGCATGCATGCATATTTGAAAGCATGACTTGCAATTTTGAGACTTGTAAGTAGGTATTCATTCAGTTTAATCAAAGTCCAAATACAGGCCGAGATTACATGTGAAGATATTATACTTGTAGTCATTTCAGATTATCCGAATGTTTGTTATAAGATTAAATTAAAGCGCAACACATGCTGATATTTGAATCAAATAAACATTGGAATTTTTATGAATATTAAATAATTGACATCAAAAGTTATATAGTCATATTTATAGATGCCACTAGTGTGGTAGTTGTGATTATAACCGTATTATGCATTATTATGAGCATGAATGATTTGGGTCATTATTTCTAATTTGTTACTCATATATAAGTGATAAAGCGAAAGTAAATGATTCATATTTTTCATTTACTATTATTCGTATAATATTTCATGTGAACTCCTTATCTATTTGATTTTCACATTAAGTATAGTTTTTTTTGTGAAATTCAAATTATGAAATAGACAATTATAAAATTTATTCATGTATTACGGGTATTTTAGACATGTATGCTTATCTCTAATATTTATATAATGTAAGGATTGGTGTTCGTTAAAGTACTCCATTCCTTATTAGATAAATGTTAGACTAATGCGTTGATATCATCCATATTTTGGATTGCCTACGGGTCCATGTATGATATTGAATGCTAAGATTTATGATGTTGCATACATATTATTATTTATTCAATTATTGTGATTTAGTAGCCTACAGGTCCAATTACAATTATTGAGCAAAAATCAAGTGGTGATATATATATATATGCCCGTGCCTGAAGGCACGCTAATAATTTTGAAAAGCATAAAGTCGTGTATAATATAAATAATAAATATTTTATATGTTAGAAGTGTAAATTTTCAAAGTATAGAATCGGGTAAATTTAAGTAAAACATTTTTTTTACAACACAAATGTATAAATGTTTTATATGTTGGACCTCATATAAACATCAACCAATGTATCAATAAATAAATATAATTTAACCAAAGTTTCCTATATGTATTTAAGGATGAACAATAAATTTCCAAATCAATTGATTTATAAATTTGGAAAAGAATGTAATCAACTATTCAGTGAGTAGTAATCAATACAAATTCGTGTTTACACTATAAATTGCCTATTTCAACAAACCAAGAAGAGGAGCAACTGTAAACTCATACACTCCATTGAGCTCATCTTTATCAGTAATGTCATAATCATTATCGGGATTACCATCATTTCCGTTACATGCACCATTGCTATCATCATCTTTAGTATCCGCTTACATTTCTTACTCGTATATACTGTCATTCGACTGAGGCATTGGATTTTCACCTGTAAGTAAAAGTGATGTATCTGCCTCCTTGGTTTAGACCCAAGCGTCGGGTTTGAATGAGATAATGAGCCACCGACTTGAAATCAAGGTTTACTACTGTCAGTGGTGGGGTGGACCCAGAGAGAGAGAGAGTATGGGAGGTAATGAGAGGAGTTGCACCAAAATAGGGCATATGCCACCGTCAAATACTCGAAGCATATGCGCAATTAACCTGCATCACCAAATTAGTCACACTTGAAAACCTGGTTATACTATCAAATTAGTCAACCTTATAAATAAGTTGGATATACAACGATGCTTGATTATTTGTCCCAACAATCCTGACATTGCAATCATGATCATATCTCCTTTCAAATGTAATGGATGCATTCACGTCTCGATCTGATTGAAATAGTAATACACAGAACAGGTATAAATCGTTTATACCTGTAACTTATGAAGATTGAACATGCAATCTCCCATTTATGGACCTCGTTTATACCTGTAAAAATCATTTTCCATTATACCTGTAAGATAGAAACAGGGGCATCATCTTAATATGTTAAGATATAATTAAAATGATAAGGTAAAAATCTCACACCGAGAGAAAAGGCATCATCTTAATAAGTATATTGAGATCTGAGATCTTTTATGGAGATGGTTTAGTCATCTTCAATAGACCACAAAAAATAATCCGAGACATGTATCAATCACCCATTTATGGCCCTCGTTTATAGCTATAAAAATTGTTTGCACTATACTTGTAAGATAGAAGGAGGGGCATCATCTTAATATGTTAAGATAGAATAAAAAAGATAAGGTAAAAAGCTCACACTAGAAAAAGAAAAAAGGCATCATCTTAATAATTATCTTAAGATCTGAGATCTTTTATGTAGATGGTTTAGCCATCTGCAAAAGAACAGAAAAAATAATCTGAGGCAGGTATCAATCACCCATTTATGGCCCTCATTTATACCTATAAAAATCGTTTACATTATACCTGTAAGATAGAAACATGGGCATCATTTTAATATGTTAAGATAGAATAAAATGTATTGTTGCTAACTATATTAGAGTGAGTTCATCATACATAATACGCTACCAAATCAAAATGTTGATGAAGAACTCATGTTGATGAAGGCCCAAGATATAGGATATGTCCTGCAGAATGTTCAAGCTGAGAAAAAGAACATTGTTGTGCTTCACTCCCTCTTTACCCAATCAGAATAAGATCCCAAAGTATTTGCAAACCAACTTTTCTATTTGTCGATCCCAAAGTATATACTTTCTCAGTATTAAAGGTATGTGTAACTATTTGCAAGTCAGCTACTGAATAAGATGTAGCATCAATGGGAGCCCTATTGACTTTCTTTGTAACAAAAATAGGTTTCATTAAAAAATATTCTTCATCAAACGATTTGTGGCGATCAACGGGTGGAGGTCTAAGAATCGTGGCTGAAGGTTCAAATGTTTTTGTGTTGGCAGTGGAGGAAGGTTGAACAGACTTCAATTCTGCAAAAATAATGCCACATACAAATAATTTTTAAAAAAATGGGAGTAATTATTTAAATTACTTTAGATAATATTACTACAAACTTGCAAAAAATAATCATATAAGCCTTTTGTCAAACATGTGGAAGGCAACACATAGGTAAAAAAAATAGTACCTCATATGTAGTTTCATTCCCCAATAAAGAGAGAGAGGTCGTTAACAACAATTCAAGGCCGACTCTCATTTCGGACTCATTCGATGCGACTCATTGATGATCATACATATACCCTCGTATTCAAATGTATAGAGACACAAATGCTCACAATTTGAAGTTACACCAAAGCTTTTATCAAACTAAAATTGTTGGAATTCATCCTGTCAAAACAACACAAATGTAATACCCCGTATTTTCAGGCTATATTAATTTGAGGATTTATTAAATTTAATGTGACTTAATTATTTAATAAAAAAATCCGAAAATTAATTATGTTATAATTATTAACGTGATGAGAGTTAGTAATTATATGAAATTTGTTGAATATTACTAATGAGCGAAGTAATATATTATATTGGTTATATTGAATGTCATGAGTGAGTTAAATGACAATTTCAGAAATTTAAGTCAGGACGTGTTTGTGTCGCATTGGGACTAAATTTTGATAAATAAAAAGTGAATATTTTATAAGTTGTCCGTATGGTCATTTTGAGTGCGCCAACGCGTCCAGAAGGGTCGAGATAGTCAGAAAAGTGTACCCGAGGGTTTAGTTTGGGTCTCGGGGAGTTTTTAGGCCTAATTAGTACCCCGGGAGGGCATTTTGGTCATTTCACATTTATGGGTAATTAAACCCACGAAAATCAGTAATCTATATCAGCCATTTAGGTTAGTCAGCTAGGGTTAGAAATCACAAACACAAGAACGGCCATAGGAGAGGAAGGGGAGAGCTCTCAAGGCAAATTCAAGGCCCAAAAGCCATCCGTTTGCACCGCCACCACCACCAACGCGTAGATCGCGCAACGGACTACACAAACACACCAAAATCCTCTACAAATCATAACACCAAAAATCCCAGGCAAGTGTTTATCTAACTTATTTCGTTGATGCATCTTTCATATTAGTGTAAGAATGATTAGGATGAGTTTTATGGAAGAAAACCTAAGATTTGAGATAGGAATCGCATGTAGTTATGGTTTAAATGATAATTCTAGAAACCCTTGCCATGTAGAGGAATTTACCCACGAAATTATGATGTTTATAAGAAGAAATTTTTGGAAAAACATATTGGAACCATGATTTAGAGATTTCTAGGGTTCTTGAATATTTAAATGAATTATGGCATGATTAATCCATGTTTAGTGACGTAAATTGACATGCTTTACATAGGAAATGTATGATATCATGTTAGGATGTTAGTAGTAAAAATTTTGAGACGTTTGGGATTGTAAAATATGGATTTGGTGTAAGTTAGAAGATGAAACCCATAACTGAAATTCTGCGAAATCGTTTAAGTTTATCCCAGGCGGACCAGTCCGGGTCTGAGGCGGATCGGTCCGATTTACCGGACCGGTTCTTTTATTCTGAGGAGGATCGGTCTGTTGATGATCGGATCGGTTCTTTTCCAGGCTTCATCGGTTCGCTTGCGATCCGGGGTATACTGGCCTTCAGTAGTCGGATCGGTCCGGGTCTGAGGCGGACCGGTCCGATTAGCCGGATCGGTTCTTTTATTGCAGGCGGACCGGTTCGGTGATAGAATCCCTCAGCGTTATGTAGTAAGTGGAAAGGTTCCTCAAAATTAAAGTAAGATGTGAACGGTTATACGTGATAACTAAATAATGATAAATAAAAGTCGTAATTATGGGATTTGAGAATATACCCATTATTGATATAGTAATATTAGTATAGTTATATGATTGTGTATGCATATACTATCTATGTGTGAAAACATGCCCACGCTACTTGCTATCCCTGAGGTTACCGCGCTGGGACAGTTTTATCTCGATGGGACCTTTATGGGGGATATTGACTTGTACCCAAGAAGCTAGATATCCTTAGTACAGGCTATCGAATCGATAGTTCAGACGGTCCTAAGAGACGCGGGTATGTGCCATCCTCTTAGAGACTTGGAATCTATGCTTCGCCTCAATATTGTTTGTGTATGTGTTAATACAATTCGAGAGTGATTCCAAATTTGTATTCCCCTTAATACGAGTGATACGGGGTTTGGATAGTAGAGTATGCCCGCACCATATTTTTATTTTGGGGTGCTGTTATGATATATATATTCTTCCGAGTAGTTAATATATATATGAAATTCTGAAATCTGGAACTGCCTACTGTGATTTGATATGTAGGACATGGTTGATGACTCAAATTGTAAATACTTGTTTTGAGAAAGTATAATATGACACTGGAATAATTTATTAATTTATAAAGTTAAAATGAGAACTTTGGTTACTAATTGAAATATTCTTTTCAAACAATTGAATCGTTAAATTTTGAATCCTGCGAATAACCTAAGATAAGTTAAACCATTGGGAAAGGATGGCGTGATATGTGATGAGATAGACCACTGGGAAGGTTAGTGCGATAGGTGTGCACATTAGAAGAGAGGTGAGAATTTCTCAAGAGAGTGTCGCACTAATATGTTGTTGCATTGGCATGTATCAATTTAAATACTTGCTAATCGAATTTTTTAAATCATACACACTATCGGGCTCTGACCCGTTTCTTTTTCTCTCTCTCTCTTGTATATATATGTATGTATCACAAGTGCACAGCCACAGGGGCGTCTTGCTTAGGATCCCTTGGAAGGAACGCACTGCAGCTTAGGTGGGAGTTGCAGGTCTCTTGATTAGACGACTTCGTTCATTCGGATCCACTCTTAGAACTTTCATTTAGTTGGTCATGTGTAGCTCTTTCCATTTTTCCGTTGTTATTGAACATTTGTATTTCAGTTATTTCCAGTACTGTTACTATGGGATTTATTTAGTTGGATGTGTGACTTTAGATTTCGTATGTTGACATTCGATTGACGAATGTTTTAAATTATTTGGATTATGTTGCAGAATTGATGTGGTGTGATTACTACTTTTTGAATGTTGTTAATAAAATAAATAAATAATCTTTCTTTAAATAAAATTTGGAAAGTAATGTATGAAAATGGTTTTGACACTTAGCTTAATTAATTAGGGTGTTAAATTGGAAAATTTTATTTTTATCGACAGTGATGCTGAGAATGAACCAACTGTTCACCTTGATTTAATTTAATAAAGGAGTGATCGCCCGGTATTTAATTAGGCAGGGTGTCACAGGTGGTATCAGAGCATCAGGTTCTAGTGTCCATAGGATCTGTACGGCTTATTTCGCTTTCAGCTTAACATTTTTCTATAGAGCCCGATTTTTAGGATTGTTATACTCTTGCTTTTACGTCTAAGTCTTCAGCTATTTGAGATTTGATAATAATTGTATACTAATAAACTTTTTCACATTTTAGATGCCTTCGAGACGTGCTCCGAAGGATAGGCGTTCCCAGGCCAAGCAGCCAGCAGTTCCGGCACAAGGCACAATGAATGCAAATGAAGTAGCCGCCATTGTTGCTCAGGCGGTGAATGCCGCACTAGCGATGGTTCAGCAGGCTCCACCCCAGGTTCAGGCAGTGGCGCCAGTACCAGCACAGCTTCCATCTGCATGGGAGAGGGTTCGGGATGCTTTTCAGAAAGCGCATCCCCCTGAGTTCTCTGGTAGCTCCGATATTATCACAGTTAGCCAATGGAAGAAATACATTCACCGGCATCTCCGTATGTATGAGTGCACCGACATGCAGAAGCAGTTATTGGCTTCCTTTAAGCTGGTGGGAGCCGCTTTGCAGTGGTGGGAGTCTACTACCACTTTGGAGGATAGGGACACAATCCCTGTTCAGTCATTTTGGGAGCGGTTTGACCGCAAGTATTTTCCACCCGCCGTGCAGACTGAGATGAGGCGGAGATTACTGAATCTAAAGCATGAGAGTCTTACCATAGCGGAGTATGAGGAGGAGTTCACGAGACTTCTCACCATTGTGCCAGATGAGGCACCTACTGAGAGAAAGAAGATTATGCTGTTTGTCGATGGGTTAGCTTGGAGGATCCCTCAGCACCTTATTGGGAATTTATCCCTGAGTACTTTCACTGATGTACTCAATGCCGTGTTACTACATTGCCAGTATCACCGGTTCCATCTTCAGGGAAGCAAGAGAGCAGGAGAGTCCATCCAGCAGGGCAGGGCCGGGGGTAATAGTGCCAGTGGGGCACCATCTCATGGATAGACTCGTCAACATGAGCAGAGTTCCCATCAGGGGGAACCTGCTAAGCGATTCTATTCAGGTGATTCTAGGCAGGGATATGGGGGCTATAGGCAGGGCCAGTAGGGCCAGCCTAATCAGCAGGGCCAGTAGGGCCAACACCGACAGCAGGGACAGCAGCAGGGCCAGCAACGTGCTAATCAGGGCCAACAGGGCCAGTGGCGGGGAGGTAACGGCCAGCAGGGACAGAGGGGATGCAACTTCAAAGGCTGATGTTTTGGGTGTGGTAAGCACGGTCATAGGCGCCAGGATTGTCCAGAGGGAGAGAGGGCCCCACAGCAGCAGGGTGCCCGTAATGAGCCACAGAGACCACTTTTTCCACCTGCCCTCCCATCTCCAGCCCAGGTGCCAGCCCTACCAGCCATTTCAGCAGCTCCAGTGCAGCAGGGGCAATTACAGTATGGACGTGTCTATAACGTCCACCAGGCAGCAGCTCCACAGGCACCACCCGCGATTGAGGGTATGTTTCCTATCCATGGTACTATGGGTCGAGTTTTGTTTGATACGGGGGCAACACATTATTTTATAGCTACGCATTTTGCGAAGGCCTTAGGATTGTTAGCCACAACAGAGAGCACAGTGACGTGTGTGGACTCACCACTGGTGAGTGGGTCACTTATTTTCTTTATATGCCGGGGAGTGGGGGTAGAGATTGGTAGTTTGGTGTTACCTGCAGACATTTTAGTCTTAGACATGCACGAGCATGATGTGATTATTGGTATGGATTGGCTCGCAGCTTATAGATCCATGATTGATTGCTTTGGTGGGAGCATTATTTTTGCCATTCCGGGGCAAGAGATGTTAGTAGTGGCGATGCCTCGCCCAGTGGGAGGTTCGACCGCTCATTTGTATTACATGGAAGAGGATACCTCTAAGGAGGTTGTGATTCCCTTGGATTTGATCCCAGTTGTCAGGGAGTATTCCGATGTGTTTCAGGAGATACCAGGCCTACCCCCAGTCGTGAGATAGAGTTTGTCATAGATTTATTGCCAGATAGGAGACCTATAGCACGTGCACCATACCGTATGGCTCCGGCAGATATGCGAGAGCTACGAGATCAGATAGAGCAGCTGTTAGGTCAGGGCTTCATTCGCAGGAGTACCTCACCTTGGGGCTCTCCAGTCTTGTTTGTAAAGAAGAGAGATGGTTCACTGAGATTGTGTGTGGACTATCGGGAGCTAAACAAGGTCACAATACGGAATAAGTATCCGTTGCCTCGAATCGATGATCTGTTCGACCAGCTGAGGGGAGCAACTTTCTTTTTGACGATAGATCTGAGGTCGGGGTACCATCAGTTGCGTATTAGAGAGCAGGATATTTCAAAGACTGCCTTCTTGACGAGATATGGGTCCTATGAGTTCAGGGTGATGCCATTCGGACTCACAAATTCTCCAGCCGTTTTCATGGACTTGATGAACCGAGTATTCAGAGAGTTCTTGGATCAGTTTGTCATCGTTTTCATAGATGACATCTTGATATATTCACACTCCGAGGAGGAGCATGCCGAGAACTTGAGACAGGTTCTTCAGACTCTACGAGAGCATCAACTGTATGCTAAGTACGAGAAGTGCGAATTCTGGTTGCAAGAGGTACAATTCTTGGGGCATGTTGTTTCTGAACAGGGGATAGCAGTTGACCCGAGTAAAGTGTCAGCGGTGAGGGAGTGGGGACAGCCCACGACACCAACGGAAGTGCGTAGTTTCTTGGGGTAAGCTGGTTACTACAGGAGATTTATTCGAGGATTCTCCAAAATAGTGGGTCCACTGACAAATTTGACTCGCAAAGGGGTACCATATGTTTGGGATGATGCTTGTCAGTTGGCTTTCGACAAGATGAAAGACAAGCTTTCTTCAGCGCCAGTCCTTGCTTTACCGAAGCCGGGTGCGGAGTACCTGGTTTACACCGATGCCTCTTTACGGGTACTTGGGGGAGTACTTCAGCAGGAGGAAAAAGCTATAGCTTTTGCCTCCCGTAAGCTTAAGCCACATGAGAAGAATTAACCCACCCACGACCTGGAGTTAGCAGCGGTCGTTTTTTCATTAAGGATATGGAGGCACTACTTATTGGGGGAGAAGTTACGTTTGTTCACAGACCACAAGTCACTGCAGTACCTATTCACTCAGCGAGAACTGAATATGCGACAGCGCAGATGGTTAGAGTTTGTGAATGACTATCAGTTTGACATACAGTATCATCCGGGGAAAGCCAACGTAGTTGCTGATGCGTTGAGCCGTAGACTGGTAAATGAGGTAGCGAACGTCTGGAAGGCGAAGTGGAAGGAGTTGGGTCACCAGGACGCAGTTTCCCGTTCCTTCATATCTATTATGACAGTCACACCCGAGATTTTTATGAGGGTAATACAGGCCCAAATCACAAACCCGTTTTGCCAGGAGCAGATTGTACGACTTTTAGCTGAGGGTGTTGAGTCCTACTCTGTTAGTTTTGATGGGGGTTTGAGGTTTAATGGGAGATTGGTGGTTCCAGAAGAAGTAGAATTACGTCATGCAGTGATGACCCAGTCTCACAAGTCTCGATTTGCAGTACATCCTGGAGGAGACAAGATGTACCAGGATATGAGGAGGCAATACTGGTGGAGTGGGATGAAGAAGGACATTGCGGAGTTTGTGTCCAAGTGTTTTACCTGCCAGCTAGTGAAGGTGGACCATCAAAAATCGTCAGGATTGCTTCAGCCATTGGAAGTACCCGCGTGGAAGTGGGAGAGTATATCCATGGATTTTATTACGGGGTTTCCTACATCACAGCGGGGCCACGATTCTATCTGGGTGATTGTAGACCGTTTGACCAAGGTGGCTCATTTTCTGCCGGTGCGGACAGACTATACCACGGGTCAGTATGCTCAGTTGTTCATTACTGAGGTTATCAGATTACATGGGGTGCCTCTGAATATTGTGTCAGATAGAGACAAGATTTTCGTGTCACGTTTCTGGGAAAGCTTTCAGGAGGCTATGGGTACTGAGTTGAGGTTGAGTTCAGCTTATCACCCACAGACAGATGGACAGACAGAGCGTACTAATCAGATGTTAGAGGATATGCTATGCATGCGTGTCCTTGATTTTGGAGGAGGTTGGGAGCCACACCTTCCACTGGTTGAGTTTGCTTATAATAACTCGTATCAGTTCACGATTGGCATGGCTCCATTTGAGGCTTTGTATGGCAGGCCTTGTCGTTCTCCCACTTGTTGGCTCGAGGTGGGGGATAACAAGTTGCTAGGACCGGAGGTGATTCAGGAAACCTCCGCGAGGTTTGAGATGATTAGGAGTCGCATTCGAGTAGCCCGGGACAGACAGAAAAGCTACGCCGATGCGAAACGGTTCTTCCGGGAGTTTAATGTGGGGGACCAAGTGTTACTGCGTGTATCTCCTATGAAGGGAGTGATGAGGTTCGGGAAGAAAGGGAAATTGGCCCCGAGGTACGTGGGACCATTTCCCATCATCGAGAGGATTGGGCCGGTAGCATACAGATTGGGACTACCAGAGCATTTACATCGCATTCACGATGTATTCCACATCTCGTCGTTGAAACAGTATCTTCGGGATGATATGGACCATACTCATATCGCGATAGATGAGATAGACTTACAGCCTGACAACTCTTACGAGGAGAGGCCGGTGGCTATCCTAGACTATAGTGAGAGGGATTGAGGTAGAAGATAGTTCCACTTGTGCGAGTCTAGTGGGAGCATCATAATATGGAGGAATCCACTTGGGAGCGCGAGGCCGATATGCGGGAGAGATATCCAGATTTGTTCTTACCAGGTATGCCTTGTTTTTCGAATTTTGGGATGAAATTCCGTTATTAGGGGGGAAGTATGTAATACCCCGTATTTTCAGGATATATTAATTTGGGGATTTATTAAATTTAATGTGAGTTAATTATTTAATAAAAAAATCCGGAAATTAATTATGTTATAATTATTAACGTGACGAGAGTTAGTAATTATATGAAATTTGTTGAATATTACTAATGAGCGAAGTAATATACTATATTGGTTATATTGAATGTAATGAGTGAGTTAAATGATAATTTCGGAAATTTAAGTCGGGACGTGCTCGTGTCGCGTCGGGACTAAATTTTGATAAATAAAAAGTGAATATTTTATAAGTTGTCCGTATGGTCGTTTTGAGTGCGCCAACGCGTACAGAAGGGTCGAGATAGTCAGAAAAGTGTACCCGGGGATTTAGTTTGGGTCTCGGGACGTTTTTAGGCCTAATTAGTACCCCGGGAGGGCATTTTGGTCATTTCACATTTATGGGTAATTAAACCCACGAAAATCAGTAATCTATATCAGCCATTTAGGTTAGTCAGCTAGGGTTAGAAATCACAAACACAAGAACGGCCATAGGAGAGGAAGGAGAGAGCTCTCAAGGCAAATTCAAGGCCCAAAAGCCATCCGTTTGCACCGCCACCACCACCAACGCGTAGATCGCGCAACGGACTACGCAACCACACCAAAATCATCTGCAAATCAGAACACCAAAAATCCCAGGCAAGTGTTTATCTTTCTTATTTCATTGATGCATCTTTCATATTAGTGTAGGAATGATTAGGATTTGTTTTATGGAAGAAAACCTAAGATTTGCGATAGGAATAGCATGTAGTTATGGTTTAAATGATAATTCTGGAAACCCTTGCCATGTAGAGGAATTTACCCACGAAATTATGATGTTTATAAGAAGAAATTTTTGGAAAAACAGATTGGAACCATGATTTAGAGATTTCTAGGGTTCTTGAATATTTAAATGAATTATGGCATGATTAATCCATGTTTAGTGACGTAAATTGACATGATTTACGTAGGAAATGTATGATATCATGTTAGGATGTTAGTAGTACAAATTTTGAGACGTTTGGGATTGTAAAATATGGATTTGGTGTAAGTTAGAAGATGAAACCCGTAACTAAAATTCTGCGAAATCGTTTAAGTTTATCCCAGGCTGACCGGTCCGGGTCTGAGGCGGATCGGTTCTTTTATTTTGAGGCGGATCGGTTCTTTTCCAGGCTTCATCGGTTCGCTTGCGGTCCGGGGTATACTTTCCTTCAGTAGTCGGATCGGTCCGGGTCTGAGGCGGACCGGTCCGGTTAGCCGGATCGATTCTTTTATTGTAGGCGGACCGGTCTAGTGATAGAATCCCTGAGCGTTATGTAGTAAGTGGAAAGGTTCCTCAAAATTAAAGTAAGGTGTGAACGGTTATACGTGATAACTAAATAATGATAAATAAAAGCCGTAACTATGGGATTTGAGAATATACCCATTATTAATATAGTAATATTAGTATAGTTATATGATTGTGTATGCATATACTATCTATGTGTGAAAACATGCCCACGCTACTTGCTATCCCTGAGGTTACCATGCTGGGACAGTCTTATCTCGATGGGACCTTTATGGGGGATATTGACTTGTACCCTGGAAGCTAGATATCCTTGGTAAAGGCTATCGAATCGATAGTTCAGACGGTCCTAAGAGACGCGGGTATGTGCCATCCTCTTAGAGACTTGGAATCTATGCTTCGCCTCAATATTGTTTATGTATGTGTTAATACAATTCGAGAGTGATTCCGAATTTGTATTCCCCTTAATACGAGTGATACGGGGTTTGGATAGTAGAGTATGCCCGCACCATAGTTTTATTTTGGGGTGCTGTTATGATATATATATTCTAATGTGCACACCTACTGTAATTTGATATGTAGGACATGGTTGATGACTCAAATTGTAAATACTTGTTTTGAGAAAGTATAATATGACACTGGAATACTTTATTAATTTATAAAGTAAAAATGAGAACTTTGGTTACTAATTGAAATATTATTTTCAAACAATTGAATCGTTAAATTTTGAATCCTCCGAATAACCTAAGATAAGTTAAACCATTGGGAACGGATAGCGTGATATGTGATGAGATAGACCACTGGAAAGGTTAGTATGATAGGTGTGCACATTAGAATAGAGGTGAGAATTTCTCAAGAGAGTGTCGCACTAATATGTTGTTGCATTGGCCTGTATCAATTTAAATACTTTCTAAACGAATTTTTTAAATCATACACACTATCGGGCTCTGACCCATTTCTTTCTCTCTCTCTCTTGTATATATGTGTATGTATCACAGGTGCCCAGCCACAGGGGCGTCTTGCTTAGGATCCCTTGGAAGGAACGCGCTGCAGCTTAGGTGGGAGTTGCAGGTCTCTTGATTAGACGACTTCGTTCATTCGGATCCACTCTTAGTACTTTCATTTAGTTGGGCATGTGGAGCTCTTTCCATTTTCTCGTTGTTATTGAACATTTGTATTTCAGTTATTTCCAGTACTGTTACTATGGGATTTATTCAGTTGGATGTGTGACTTTAGATTTCGTATATTGACATTCGATTGACGAATGTTTTAAATTATTTGGATTATGTTGCAAAATTGATGTGGTGTGATTATTACTTTTTGAATGTTGTTAATAAAATAAATAAATAATCTTTCTTTAATTAAAATTTGGAAAGTTATGTATGAAAATGGTTTTGACACTTGGCTTAATTAATTAGGGTGTTAAATTGGAAAAATTTATTTTTATCGACAGTGATGCTGAGAATGAACCAACTGTTCACCTTGATTTAATTTAATAAAGGAGTGATCACCCGGTATTTAATTAGGCAGGGTGTCACAATAAAACCACTATTTAATAAAAAAAATTAGGGATAGCATAATTCAAATGCTCACATGTTGTGTATGTAATACGATGAAAGGATATTTCTTTCGTACCTCTAGCTCTTATGCTGAAGTCTTTGATTTAGCCTACTTAATTGAGAACTTAGTTGCTCAGGGGTGGTCCTGCCACATCCACCTAAAGCATCAATCTCACACTCGGGACATATAATAGAAGCCTTTGTAACTCTCATGTAATTTCATAAAGCAGTTAACGTCAGGTAATGGAAGATGCTGATATAAGTCAGGAAACAATCAGAAAATAATTGATATTATGAGAAGTTGGATAAAAGATATACGCAGTTTGGTGCGATGTTCTCTTACTTTTCCATTTTTTCATAGAATCCAATTCTTACTACCACCTCTAATGAATGATTCCCATGGAAATAGGAAATGAAAGAGGGCTTCTCATTAAGTCACCCATTACAAATCCAAATCAAATGAAAAACCAAGTGTGACCAACTAAATTTCAAAATAAACTACAAAAATGAATATAATAAGCCCCTACATAAAGATCAAAATTATAAAATATACATATTTCATTGGTACAATGGCCTCAAACTTCCATGTATTGTGTAACTTCCAAAAAAACATAAATAAAATTAAAAAGAACAGAAAGAATAAAAATAAACAGAACAGTACAGTACAGAAAGAATAAAAATAAACAGAACAGAAAGAATAAAAATAGACATAACAGAACATAAAGAAATAAATAGAATATATGCTAATGTTTGTTGCTGGTGTTTGTTGTGCTACATACGCTCTTAGTTCAGTTATCGGGGGTTTTTAACTATTCAGTTTCATTCGTACATTTGTCTTAAATTAAAAATACATTGTGGATTTTTTAGGAACAAAGCAAAGAAGATTTGCTAGTTTACTATAATGGGTTATGCTCGTCTAGTTATTGCTCCGACGGGAAGTGGGAATTCTACTTATTACACTCGTTTGAACCAACATTGTGAAGCCGTGGGGTGAAGAATTCATATTGTGAATTTGGATCCTGCTGTAGAAAAGTTTGACTATCCTGCTGGCATGTATATTAGGGAACTTATTTCGTTGGAGGATGTTATGGAGTAACTTTGATTGGGTCGAAATAGTGGCCTTATTAACTGCATGGAGCGTCGAGGATAATTTGGATGATTGGTCAATAGAAGAATTGGATAACTTTATGGATGATGATTATATAGTTTTTTACTGTTCGGGCCAGATATAACTCTTTTCTCATGTTCCTGGGCTTAAGAAGTTTCTGGAGTATTTAAAGTGGAAGAATTTCAATGTTTGTGCAGTGTACTTACTTGATTCTCAGTTTATAACTGATGTGACCAACTCTAAGAATTTCAATCATTATATCTGCAAGCATTGTATCTACAAACATTATAAAATCTATACAGTTTTTGATTCAATTTCATTATAATGACTACTAACTGTAAATCAGCAAGGTACGTGTAGTATGTCAATAGGTCCGTTTTCGGTTCAACTACTAAAACTAATAAATCAACACTACGAACATTATTGATTAATCGATTAGAAATGGTCTGGCCTCTGTTAATAATAACTAAACAGGTATGTTTGACTTATTGGCATATGAATCAAACATGTATAAAAAATTGTCCAAACACGTATAAAAACTTGACCCTATATGAAACAAATGAGTGAACTTGATAAAAAAAACATACAAAGAATTTTAGTATAAAAAAAACATAGAAAGAATTCTAGACGGTAAAAATCTCCATATGGAAAATTTGGTAAAGGCAGAATAACATAGTACAATACAAAATTACCCCAAAATCGACTTTATAAATCATTTCATGATGTGTATGTTTTGGGTTTTTGATTCATGAAGTCTTCTCCGTACCAGTCTTAGCATAAAGAATTAAGTCTCGCCCATCCAATGCAGGCACTAACACATCTCTCTACACGACCACTGGAAATATTAGAACAAAAAGTGACGTAAAACTTAATTGAAATTCACCATATCATTCCTTAAACAGTACTATATACCCCACGTAAATTCTTCAAACCAACATCTAAACAACTACCCAGCCATATCCTAACTTGAGTAGATATAAGTAAAAACAATGTAGAAGTATAAACTTTCACAAAAATAAACCTTACAACCAATGTAAACAATGCAGAAGTATAAACATTCACAAAAAATAAAAGTATAAGTACAAACATTCCCATATATAAAACTAATAGTCATCTAATAACTGACTAATTCTAATTCAAAAAAAATAACTAATTCTAAGTCAGAAAATAGAAATATCTGACTATAAATACTATGAGAGGAAGGTATTTGGGATAGAATACATGTATAATAATACCACCTGTAAAAATAAATAGTCATCTAATTCCCAACAAATGGTTGGATTTGGAAACAAAGAAACATGACAATAGGATGAACAACATAAAGTAGGAAAAAACAAACATATCAAGCAAAAAAAATTTAAAAAGCCATGACAAAGAGACCCAAATCGCATGCTCCAAATGTGACACAAAAATAAAAACCCAAATATCGCTGCAAAAAGCCCTAGCGTACTACAACCATCAAAATTGCAAATAAAAATTTCTTGATAGTCAAAATTATTTTTCTACAATCAGTTAAAAAGAGTTGAAAAGGAAATCATTAGAACTTGAGATGTAACCTCTTACCTGAGATGATATACAACTATCATCCTTCAAACTCACTGATTCAACCAGATCCAAAATAGCCAAGTCAACTTGCTCATCTCGATTCACCGCGAGTTTAAGTTCAGCTCCTTTTAGAAACACATCGTCTCATTCATGATTGTTCATGGACTCAGTGGTGAGAGGAGATAAAGCAGCATTGAAGGAATCAAGAGCTGAGGTTGAATCTGTACAGAAACATCAACACTCGCTAAGATCCAGAGACAGAGATCACACAAAATATAACATTAACCCACGAAAAAAATTAGGTGTAAATGAAAATGGTTACCTGAGATTGCACCTCTGTCAAGACATCCAAAGATCGTTGGGAGATCTCATTCGATCTCCAGAGATCGAATGTTGTGTATAGTGGACAAAATCGGAGATCGTTGTGTACAAAACCAGAGATCCGAAGATCGCACCTCTGTCAAGAGAGAATCACAAATCACTGTGGAGATCGATTTTGATTTTCCAAAGCTATCGCACCTCTGTTAAGAGATCCGGAGATCATTGGGAGATCTTATTCAATCTCCAGAGATCGAATGTTGTGTATAGTAGACAAAATCGGAGATCGTTGTGGACAAAACTGGAGATCCGGAGATCGCACCTCTGTCAAGAGCGAATCACAAATCACTGTGGAGATCGATTTTATTTTTCCAAAGCTGGACATCGTTGGGGAGAGAGGGTTGGAGAGGGTAAAGTGAAAAGGAAAACTAATAACACGGGGCCGTTTGGATAATGAGGTTAATGCAGAGACTCATTGGAAGTAAAATACGTTTGTACCCTTTTGTTTGAATTTTAAAATAGAGGGGGAATAAATTGAAGTGTGTTAAAAAGAGGGGGAAATCATAGACTTGAGGGGTAAAATAGGAAGTTTAAAAATAATTAAGCTTGATGACATCATACTTGAAGCTTATAACATACATAAGTTTCTTACTTTATTATATATATATATATATATATATATATATATATATATTGGGAAGGCAATAATGGTCATCAAATACGGATGTCATTATTTCTTTCAGCATGATATCACCAATTAAGTGTATGAAACCCAAACATGAATAATTTGACTTGTGTATGTAAGTCTTTACTTAATGTAATATTCATATTATGAAATATTTAGTAGTCACCACAGTGACCCAACTACAATTAAATGAATATTAAATGTAAAGATGATAGCAATAGTAACCTCTGATACTTTTAAATGTGGAGTATTTTGAGTTTAATCATCACACAAGATTATTTCTTACAAGGAATTGATTCTGACTGATTGAATGAACCCTACATATCATATACATTATTAATGTATATATCATGTATATTTAGTGCTCTAGTATCTACAAGCATCATATAATAGATAATCAATGGTTACTAATGAGTAAAATAAAATGCACATTAGGTTTTAGCGAGATATTAATGTATATGTTGTCAAATAAAAGCATTAATGTAGTGAGCAATTTATCTCATATCTTTCACATGTTATGATCTAGTTTTGTTTTTCTCGATTATTATGTTGTTGGTTTTTTAAGCCCACTAATGATGATCAATATTGTGTGGAATACATCATATAAAATTTGAAGTAATAAAGCAAATTAAGTTTGTTTGCCTGTTGCACACTCAGACTAATAATGATAGAGATAATATATATCTTTTAAGATTTGAAATGAATTTTATCTTTATAGAGTTTGCAAGTTAAACTTATTGTGTTACATAAAGTATTTACTTTTGATGCAAGGATTGTTTACAAAACAAACTAGAAATGCAAATAAGATTTCTTCTCTTTCATTTTTGGGGTATCAAGTCATTTATATTTTCATAAACCCTCAATGCTTACAATTTTCTTGAAATATATTTGTCTGGACTTGATTACGAGGGATATTTTTTTAAAGTCATCTTTCAGTCATTCTCAAAGGTTATGTTTTGTAAAGTTTTGAATATATTTCTTTTAAAGATTGTTTTGCTCCTGCATCATAATCACAATATTTTTTAATGAAACTCTGTAATCTTGTCCCAAATTAAATCTAGACTTCTTTTACTAATTTTATGGACAAGATTTTTTCAATATCTCTAATAAATATTGATCATCGAGTTACGCACTTAAGGTATTACAATATCTAATACAAGGATGACTTATGTGGTCCAAGTGGGAGATTTTGAGAATTTCCTTAAAGTGGACCTACATATATCATATAATCATCATTAACATGTACTTACTGTATTATAGAAAACCAAATTCATTATGAATGGTGAAATTAGTTGGAGTTGAAAATCATAAATTGCGTTATGAAGGAAGGTGGGGTATTTATCCCATTACCGAAAACTTTCTTCAATATTTGTTCTTTTAGTTGTTGGATTGCTTAAACAACAAAGAACAAATAAATGATCGACCACTAAATTATTGTATTTGTCACTATGAGAGAAATATAGATAAAATCATAAGGAATAGTATTACGAAGATCTTAAACGGAGTCTATTATTCTAAGTGATTATGTGGTATATCTACATGAATATGGATTTGGCATAAGGATAAATAAATATTTGGTTTTATTTTCACAAATCATAAGAAGTAACTGGACTACGAGATCTCATTGAATTACGTTTAATTTGAGTATGAAGAGGTCATACAGAATTTGTATTCAAACATTTTATGTGTAATGAGAAAAGGGTTATAAATGAACCTTCTCACCTTTTCCAAGGACGTCATTTTTTAAGGATGTACAATTCCTATGAGGTGAGTAAATCATTATTATGAGAGTTATATTTAGTGTATGTGAAAACTATTATTCTTATGATAGTTTACACATGTTATATAGATATGATTGTATAAACTTAATTAAGTTTCCAACCTATGGTATTTTCAGAAGTAATACCATTATATTTTCTAATCATTGTATATTCAATTTATACAACTTATGATTATTGGGAGTAAGTATATATATTCAATTTATTGTAAGGTAGGGAAACAAAATGTTATGTAAATTTTCAATATGTAATGATGAAGTTATGAGATACTAAAATATTATAGGCTCACATTAAAGTTGACTGTTAATTTTTTAGGCGAACAGTTATTACAATTTAGATTTATTGGTTTTGTGGGAAATATGAAGTTCACTCTTATCTAGTTATGTTTATTTTGGTTTAACGACCAATATAATGAAGGAGTGCAACACAATTCATTGACTATTATGGAAATTTGAATCTATAGTATGCTTTGATGCTACAACTTATTGATTATGGCAACGTAATTTAACTTTGGGGACTTGGATTTGTCAACACTATTGCCAAGTTGCTGAAATATTATGATACTATCGTTGCAATCTTCTTTATTAAGATACATTAGGTATTATATGAGGAACTAAGCACTCTGAATGTAAATACCTTTTAAAGAAGAAATTCTTAAACAAGTGTCAATTAACACATTTGTACAAGTGTTAATATAGAAAATCCACGTGATTGGGCTATCGTGAAAGACATTAACGAAGCATGCTTAAGATACGAGTCTTTAAAGTATGGCTGATAGAATCTTGATGTGGTGGATTTTTTAGTGCTTATTTTGACACTACCATATGATATCATACAGTGTTTCAGAATCATTTATTTATGTTGTTATTGTATACATGCATGTGAATGAAAGAATGTAACAGAAATAGTCTTTTACAAAGACATTATTGGACCATTATGGAATAATCCTATTTATACACCTTATTGGATGAGTTGTTAATGTTATGGTACATGGAAGTGATCATGCTCCTGAATTAGTGTGTGAGCGCCATGACTCGCATTAATGATTTGTTTGATGAAGGTGTTTATGGAAAACCATTTAAGGATGACTCAAGGATTATTGGGCACTTTATGATAATTATGGATCAAGTGGGAGACTATTAGAATTATTTTATATAATTCTCCATTATGTGTTCCATAATTATATTAATTCTAAGTGTCACCTTGGTTAATGAAAGGGTACTCCAAATACCAAGAGTCAGAATGACTCTTGGACATCTACCTTGGTGGACGGTTGATATTTAAGTGACTGTTGGAGATTTAGATCATGTACCTACCTATAAATAAGTGACTGATTTCCATCATTCAGGCACTCAAAAATGACAACATAATGAATTAGGAAAGGGAGAGAAATCTAAATTCTCAAGGAGAGTAAATTTACAAATGCATTTTTGGCCATACTCAGAGATTTGACCGTTGGAATGCATTGGAATTGGATTATGTTCTTGCCATATACAAGATGAAGATGTGTTCCGAAATTCAGGCCGATCAGACATCGTTAAAGTTGATGCTCCATCAATATTTGTAATTGTGATAATTATGGAGGTATGTTATTTTAACACCTTTTATGTTCTGCATAATTATTATATGTGATAATCATGAAGATCAAAGGCCCTTTTATTAAGAAAATTTGTATATGAAAATTTAATCAAATTAATGTATTATTGATTAATATTATGTTGTTCTTCAAAATGTCTTTACAGAAGGAGCTAGTTTTATTTCTTACAAAAAATGGGATGGCACCCCTAATATTTTTTATTTAAATGAAAGTGAGGATACAAAGCCTCTCCTTATTGTCCTACCAGAGCTATCCCGAGCATACCCCAACATCCAAAGAAAAGTAAAATTATAAAACACCAACTACCTAAAATATATTGGTCATATACACCTATCTTATGTTAAACTCAATGATCAAAATCAGAATTTGAAGGCATGGCCCTACCCTTATATGGAAAATCATGGAAGATATCCACTAAATATTTTTACATACAATTAATAATAAGACACTCATCCGTTCAGATATTTTAAAAATATATTTATGCCGTACTTTCCGAATTTCCCAAATGACAAAAGCATGGATAATGTGGCACAATATAGAGGACACTCTACTGGATTTTGAATTAATCCCCAATTGGCCTTGGAAATGCGTCCAGAACTTATTTGCAATAGTCCATATGTTCAACTTAAGGATACTAAACACAACAATGATATTTTTAGGGATTTGTAAACCTATGCCACATAGTAACATCATCCATCAGAATTTTTTAGTGCAAGACTTTCTAAATAAAAAATGTAATACACCGCATTAAATTGAAGTTATATTGATTTAACTCAAATTGTGGGAATTATTATTCAGATGGAATAATTGTATTTATTCTTAATTTGGCGTAATGATTAAACGAGCATGTTTAATTATATGGGAGTATTTAATTTAAATATAATACTTCGTAAATGTCATGCAAGTTTTATGATTTTATGGTATGATGGTATATTGCGAATAATGGAGATAGTCGCGAATAAATTGATAACTCCCTAATTTATTTAAGTCGTATTGAGGGTATGCATATATGATAATGATGGAACATACAAATAAATGTATAAAGTATTTATAGACTTTTTAATGTGATTAGAAGACTTGATTATGCATTATAAGTATTTATAATTTGACCTATGGGTTGGATAGGACCTTGGGTGGAGTTTCGGATCAACCGGACATGGATACAGATTATTTTAGGGGCCTTTGTCTTATCCCATTAGGGAACTCCGAATTTAAACCAATTAAAATGGTATTTAAAAGAGGTTAGATCACACCTAGGGTTCCATAATCACCCCACACCACTTTTGGAGGCCACATACCTTGGGAGAGAGGAAGAACCACCCTAGGAGGAGGAAAAGAGAGGCTCTTCTACTATTTTAAGGCTAGGATTATCTTGCCATTCTTATTCAAAATGTCATATTCTTGTATTAATATTGAATCCATGATTAGAATAGTATTTAAATCTTGATGTAATGTAACCATGTTTAGGCTTAGATCTATGTTTCCTCCATGCAAAATCTAAATGTCGAATGTTAAATTTTGAAATCCATTGTAGAACTCATGTGTAGGACTCTTTTATAATCTGGAATTATATTCTTGAGGTTGAAGATGAGATGAGACTTGTATACTCTAAGGTTTTTAAATATCTTTGATTTAATTATTGATGTTTGAGGATGATTTAGATGATAAATTTTGTTTAGAATGTCCCCATCACATGTTAGACCTCGTTACCATATCATAAATTAGTTTATTGAATCAGTAGAACAAAGTTTTAGGCATTTCAAATTGATTGGAAAATTTTCGTCTTAGAAGAATACCTATTCTTAGCTTTTTGGGAGAACCGAATCGATTCGGACTCCCTGTCGAATCTATTTGGTTCACATGCTTGTAGATCTTTTTGCTACGATCGCGTGGGCGTTGATCTCATATTTTTCTGATTTTTTTTAATTAGTTAAGATTTTTCTACGAAAGGGTGTACGAGACCATTTTTATTCAAGTTAAGGATAAATACTTATTCCAAGATACTAATGATAGTGTTATGAACTTATATACGCAGTTAAACCGAGATCGGTTCGTGATATGGTGATGACTTAAAGTACAAGTTAACTATATGAACAAGATGATTTATGTGGGATTATTGAATGAAGATATATATATATATATATATATATATATATATATATATTAAAATACCGGGATGTACCTAGATAATTGGGGAATATTGAAAGGGAACATAGGTGATAAAACCTTAAAAGATAGGATGATAATTTTACAATTTAGACAGGTAAGTTTAAATAAAGGAATTTCTTATTAAAGAAATGTCGAATGCTCGAGAATGTAATTAATGGTTAGCTTCCTTAAACTATTACCGCATAAAGATACTAAGTAGAAATGCTCCCTAAGCCTGGTGGGCTAAGTTTAAATGGTTAGTATTGGTTACGATAGTAGTTAGGGTGAAACTACTTATTCATATTATTGGATTCCTTATATATGTATATATAACCCTTATTCATTTAGTTGAGCCCTTATATATGTACATATAAGTGTGTACCTGAAAGAACAAAATATGGGGAGTAATACTTAAATTGAAAGACGTAGTATGGGTCAACTACACACGTGTATACGGTGAAGTAAATAATCAAGTAAATGAATAAGTTAGCTTAGGAGGCATTATATGGGACTTAATACATAATGGGGGAGTAGTCGTAGGATAGCAACTTAATAATGGGTTATATAATAACTTACATGATAGTTTTTGAAAAAAATAATTTTTACAAATCATAATGTCAAAACCAATTAGATAAATCCATTAGTATTTAGATGTTACATTGAGGAGATTATAAGAGCAAGATTTTCTAATTACTCATATCTTAGTTATTTTGGCGTATCCCGTTAAAAACCGAACACTACATCTACATTTGCCTTCACGATTATTTGAAGAGATGTTAGTGATCGAGCTTCATTTTCGAGTTTCAAGCCATCAAAATTGTCATGAGTATTTTAAGGAGGTATACGAACTTTTTGGTTTCGATTTTACTCGATAAATATATTTTGGGATGTTTTACTATTTACTCTAGACATTTTTTATTAAAATGATTTTGAATTTCTTTTAGTTTGTTGGAATGAGATTACGATCTCATTAGAACGATATCTGGTTCTCAGTTGCACGAGATTAAATTTCATTGGAACGAATTGCTAATTTTGTTCTAACAAAATTCTAATGAGCATCTAACGAGATGGTCTCGGCTTGACATAAAATCTCTTTGGAAGTGCATTGGAATGTCGATCGAATAGAGCAAGACTTTCATACGAATGAGATTGAACCTCACAAGAACAAAACCTTATTCTCGTTCGAAGGAAGTCTTATTTTTGTTCAAACGAGATCGTTGCCTCGAAAAATGTATTTTTCTATAAAAAGTATTCTTTTGGAGTATTCTACAAGAACTTTGGGCAAAAATCATTTGCTATACCTACAGCAAACATTTTCCTTTTTATGTTTAAAAGAACCACTTTTGTTTTCCAGATCATGCATCCCTTAATATGATTTGTTGAGTTTTGTAAAAACCATATTTCCATACATTAAATCAAACCCTTATAGAGTGATTCATACTAGTGATTGTGGATTTGTGATTCTACAGCTGAAGAAGAAAGGATATTATTGAGGATGATCCGTGGATACTGAGGGAAGAGCTGCTTCATGTGGACGGTGATGGACTATATCGTATCTGTCAAATATTTGAAGACTTGTCCATTATACTTATTAAAATCTGTTACTAAAGCCGTTTAATATAAAATTAAACTATTTAAGTGACTCAGAACTGTTTTTTGAAGAAACTCTTTTCTTTAAAACCAAATCTAATTAATCACAAGATTTGTTTAACAAAAATATGTACGAGATCTGTTCAAGATTTGTTAACAGGTTTAATAAATCAGTTCAAAAACTTTAAACTCAGCACAACCATGAATTAAATGAGGAGATGTTGAAAGATTAAAAACAAGGGATTTTTTACGTGGTAAAACCTCACCAAACTGAGGGAACATCCACGACTCCCTCTACGGAGTAAACCAAAAATTCCACTAAAACAAATTATAACAGTTACAAACTATATAACACACATGCACACAAATCATACCTATACAAGTTTAGGAATGTACCCACTGATATCCTTATAACTTCTCTGCAGTTCTGATTATTGGTGTTGTTCTCCCAGTTTTCTAACTTCCAATTTGTTCAAGTTCTTTACGTCGATTCTTGTTAATGAGATCTTATTACCAACACTTTTAGTGTGGTAGGGTGATAGTGTTTTTGGAGGTTCTTTCTAACACATGCATGCACACACACACTTATTTTATACAAACAGTCTTATCAAATTACATATAAGATCTATATATAGTGATTTTCTATTTCTCTCTTCGTTGTAAAACTTAGCCTTATTTGACCTTTATTATATCCCAGAATCCACGGCTATCTTGCTCGAAAGACGTATCAAGATCTTAATCAATCTCTGGTTTTGAAAATATTTTTGAGATTAAAAATCACCAAGTGCAATTCCAACTAGGTCGAAGGTTTTGTTTTACAAAAAACTAGAAACATAAAATGTTATTGTTGATTTCGAAGTTAAAAACATTTACAGAAAATAATCAACAATAGATTTCTCAAGACGAGAAACAAAATATGCAGATCTTAGTAAAATGTAACATAAAATTCTCAAATATAATATTTCTATGAAGCAAAAACTTAGATCTAAGTGAAATTCTTAAGTTGGACACAAGATCTAAGAACGAAGAGGTTACACATCAACCAACTACTCAAACCAACTCTCAAACACTCAAGATTGTGTTTGGTATATATTGTTTTTGAAAAGAGGTTAGGATTTAAAAAAGATGTTGGACGATTTATGGTTAGGGTTAGGGTTTCTAACTATTTTTCTCTCTTCTCTGGTTTCTCTCTTCTCTCTCTACTCTCTTTCTCTCTCTGGAAATGATGAAATGGCAAAAGTCTTAGATGGTTGAGAGAAGGGATCCTTATATAGGAGTTGAGAAGATTCGAGACTTTGGTTCAAAATCAATGGCTTAGATTGAGTCGAGGTTTATTGACTTTGATCCAAGGGTTAAAAGTACGCGGTGGTTATAACTCTCCTGATTGGCTCAAAAGAGGTTCACATGGATTATGTTGGAGCGCATGCAGATCGTTGATAAACATGATCCAAAGGCTGTAAACATTCGTTGTTTTACTCTCTTAGAAGAAACACAAATTCAACCAATCAGAATGCAACAGATGTTGGGCACAAAGAGGTTAACAAACACGCGTCCAAAAATAATTACAAATGCACCTTGAAGTCTCTGCCGCTTTCAGATTCTACCCAAAGGAACTTTCAGCCAATACAACTAACAAATCATAATTGTATAATAACCCCAAAACTTTATAAAACAAAATTTTAATTAATAAAATCCTTATTTTAAAAGTTTATAAAATTCTCAAAATTTATTAAAAAACAATTTTAGGGATTTAAACACACTCAACATATATGTATGCACTTATATGCAATATGAAATGTATGAATGCAATTCTAAAGTGTGTGAGTGTTGGTAAAGGTATCTAGATCAATTAAGCAAGAGGAATAAAATAACAATCCAAACTCTGAGGTTCTTTAGTTTCTAGGATAGACACAATTTTGTCACAATTTTCAAACTAGATGAACACTTATACAATACAGACTCGAGGGAGTCAAAAGTATAAGGTGATTCAATCTCCCCCTTTGGAAATATGAGACAAAATCTCCTTTGAGTCATCTAGAACTCGTAGGGCAACAAGAATAAGGAAAACCTATTCCTATAAGAATTCTATCTACCCATTTCCTAGAAAACAAAAGTACATAACTCAACTAATTACAATTGAATACCCTATTACAACTGTTGAGAATAACTGTACAGAATCCTGCAATGAATCACTAAGATCAAGCTCTCTAGTATATGTAAAAAGATTCATTAGACTCAAATTTCTCCCCCATTTTGTCTCAAATAGACAAAGGGAAAAAATATAGAGACCAAAGAGATTAATCAGCACACACCATACCTATTGATTTACGCAAAGAAATAAATCTATAATAATCTAAAGGTTTGGTAAACATATCTGCGAGTTGCAAATCAGTAGGAAGATAATTAATTTCTAATTCCTTACTTTCAACCAATTCGTGTATAAAATGATGTCTTATTTTTATCTGTTTTGTTCACGAGTGTTGAACAGGATTTTTAGAGATATTGATCGCGCTTTGATTATCACAATAGATATGCAATTGGTTTTCTTGAATACCATAATAACTTAGCATTTGTGTAAGCCAAAGTAATTGAGCACAGAAGCTTCCAGCGGCTATGTATTTAGATTCAGCTGTTGAGAGTGATGTGCAGTTTTGTTTCTTACTACTCCATCCCAACAAATTATTACCTATATAATAACATGCTCCTGATGTACTTTTACTATCATCAGTACCCCCAACCCAATCATCATCAGTGTATCCAATTATAGTGCTAGGTGTATCACTAGTGTACCAAAGTCCTAAGTTCAGAGTGCCTTTTACATATTTAATAATTCTTTTAACAGAAGATAGATGGTTCTCTTTAGGGTTATTTTGATAACGAGCACATACACATACAACATACATTATATCAGGATGCGAGGCAGTAAGGTATAGCAAGGTTCCTATCATACTACGATATAGAGTTGGATCTATAGATTTTCCAGTTTCATCTTTAGATAGTTTTACCGTAGTACTCATGGGAGTTTTAGCATCTTTAGCACTCTCAAGGCCGAATTTTTTTACTATCTCTAAAGGGTATTTAGATTGCGAGACAAATAATCCTTCTGAATTTTGTTTGACTTGAAGACCTAAGAAAAATTGCAACTCCCCCATAAGAGATATTTGAAACTCTTTATGCATAATTTTAGAAAAGGATTTTACTTCTGAGGGAGAAGTTGATCTAATGATAATATCGTCAACATAAACTTGAGCTATAATGATGTGTTTACCAAAATGTTTGACAAATAAAGTTTGATCATTTCCACCTCTTTTAAAACCTCTATCTAAGAGGAAGTTGGAAAGACGCTCATACCAGGCTCTAGGCGCTTGTTTAAGGACATACAGAGCCTTTTTAAGACGAAATACATGATTTGGATATTGAGGGTCAATAAACCCTTTTGGTTGTTCTATATAGGTCTCTTCAGTCAATATTCCATTAAGGAATGCATATTTGACATCCATTTGGTAGAGTGTAAAATGCAAGTGGCAAGTTATGGCAAAGAGAAGACGAACAGATTCTAAATGAGTAACAGGAGCAAAAGTTTCGTTAAAATCTATTCCTTCAATTTGAGAATATCCTTGAGCAACTAATCTCGCTTTGTTTCTAATGATTATCCCACTTTCATCAGATTTATTTTTAAATATCCAGCGTGTGCCAATAATCTTTTTGTGAGTAGGCCTAGGTACAAGATACCAAACATCATGAATGACAAATTGAAGAAGTTCTTCCTGCATAGCAGAAATCCAGTGAGAGTCATTCAATGCTTCATTTACATTCTTTGGTTCCACTAGGGAAACAAAACATGCATAATGAGTGTAATTTCTTAATTGAGTCTTGTACGCACAAACTCACTAGTATTACCAACAACGTTATTTATGGGATGGTCTTTAGAAACCCAGTTAGGTACTTCATGTATCTCAATTGGTAATGAGTCATCTATTTCTGGAGAGTCATTTTCTAAAACATTTGTAGGTTTTTCCATAATAGTTGATTCACCAGTCTTACTCTCTATAGTAGTGTCACTTACAATTACATTTATGGATTCCATCAAGGTTTTAGTGCGATGATTATAAACACGGTAGGCTCTACTATTAGGCGAGTATACTAGAAAAATAGCTTTATCTCCCTAACTCTCAAATTTGGACAAGTGTTCCCTATCTTTTCATACATAACAAGTACTACCAAAGGTTCTAAGGTACTTGAGATTGGGCTTTTTCTTATACCAAAGCTCGTAAGGAGTTTGTTTAGAATTATTTCTAAGATAGACCCTATTAATAATGTGACATGCAGTACGAATAGATTCCACCCAAAAATATTTAGGCAAATTCTTGGCATGTAACATAACACGTGCCATCTCTTGAAGAGTACGATTCTTTCTCTCAGCGATACCATTTTGTTGAGGAGTCTTAGGAGCACTAAACTCATGTGTGTAACCATTATAGTCACAGTACTCTATTATACCAGTGTCTTTGAATTCGCCACCTCTATCACTATGAATTCTATTTACTTGAGTGTCCTTCTCATTTTCAATCCGAAGAAGTATTTTTAAGAAAGTTTGAAAAGCATCAGAGTTTTGTTTTAAGAAGTCTACCCACGTAAATCTAGTGAAGTCATCAACCATAACAAGAATGTAATTGTGTCCACAAAGACTAACAGTTTGGGAGGGACCCATTAGGTCCATATGGATGATCTCTAAAGGGTTATAGGTAAGGATATCTTTAACTTTCTTATGAGGTGTCTTAACAATTTTTCCTTCCTGACAGGAACCACAGACAATATTAGAAATGGATTTGATTTTTGGAACTCCTTTAACTATTTCTTGAGAAGTCAATCTACTAAGATTATCGTAATTTATGTGACCCATCATGTTATGCCATATCTCATTGTCATCCATTCTGGTAACATTACAGATTTCAGAATTATTCATGACAGTATAATAATTGTCAGGAGTCCTAAATCCTGTAATTATGCATTCACCCTTTTCATTTAAAATTTTGCAATTGTTCTTTGAAAAGGTAACAGTATGATCTGAGTCAAAAAATTGTGAGATACTAAGTAGATTGGCCTTAAGACCTTTAACTATAAGAACATTTTTAAGAACAGGAAGTCCTTCTTCTTGGAGAGTTCCTTTACCTATGATCTGAGATGATACTCCATCACCAAAAAAACTTTTCTTCCAGCAAAGATGATTTTGTTTAAGAGCTTTGTATCATCCCTGGTCATGTGTTTAGAATATCTAGATTCTAAATACCAACCAGAAATGTGTGTTCAGCTTTTAAAGAAGTAATAACAATGTTACACTTCATCTGGGGTAATATATCATCTTTTCTAACCCAAATTGCTCTTGTTTTCATTTTGCACTTATTTGCTCTCAATTGATAAAATTTTCGAGCATTCGATTTTTGCTGAAAAATATTTTGCGCATAATTTTGAATTTTGTGAAACACATGAGCATATGGTTTAGGAAAGTGTTTAGGAATCCTTCTAGGGAATGTTCTTTTAGGTTTGGTCTTTCTCTTCCTATAGTTAGAGTTTTTGTCTCGTTGTCTAGGCAGAATATAATTATTACGGCTTCTCCTAGAATAGCTAAAGTTTTGATAGATAGGAGGATTATAGACAGGTTTAACAAGTCTTATAGCATAGCAACCATCAAAACAATGGTCGTATATATCGCAGTAGGAGCAATAAAGGCTGCTAAAGGTAGTAGTCTCCTTAGGAAAATCTCTACACAATGGCTTTAAGGAATTTTGAGATTGAACCCTATTCCTAGATATGACAGTTTTGAATGTAGATTCACTCTTCCTAATGGAGGGGCAAACATATTTAGCCTTAGGTGAACTTTCATGTTTAGAGTAACTTGATTCCCCAATATCAAAATTTTGATGTTTTGAGTCAAACTCAGTTTTTAGAGAATGAAAGTTTGCGCACGTTTCAATAGGTCTTTTACCTCCTGACACAAACTTGATAGGTTCAAAAGATTTTATTTGTGTCTTAAAATTGGGGCAAAACCCTATTCCAGTTCGATCATCAAAATTGGTTTTTGATTCAGCAACAAATCCATCAAAACAGTTTGAGTTATTTTCAAATTTTGTAAATTTTTTAAAAATAGTTGGTTGTCTTTTCCTTAGTTTGTTCCAATTCTAACAATGTCCCTTTGTATTTTTTCTCCAGAGTTTCATTTATTTCAGTCAAATTCTTCAGTTTTTGATCAAACATTTTGATTTCACTTTCATGAGTTAGATATTGGGTAGTTTATTCTTCAGCATTAAGTTTAACCATCAGACTTAGATCTTCTAGTTTCTTAGTGAGATCTTTCACTATATTCTCTAGTCTAGTGCTTTTCTTGAGATTTTTCTCATAAAGTGTGTGAATATCAGGGAGGTCTTCATTATCCGAGTCACTAAGTGTAGTGTATAAAGTGACCCCTAAGGTTTCAATTCTTGGACTCACACACCCATTGACATCGTCATTCTCGCTTTCCCTTTGACTCACACACCCCGTGGTAGAAATAGCAATGTTCTCAGTAATTAAAGCATCTAAACTAGTAACAACATGATTCACAACAACAAAAGTAGAATTACTAAATCCATCCTCACTAACAAGCACAAGAATATCATCATTATAGATAATCTTGGCAAAGAAATACATGCAAGGATCAAAAACATCAGATGACTCAGGTTCCTCATTTTCAGAGTCACTTGAATCATCCCATGTCTCGCAAATGTTGGCCCTTATGTGTTTATTTTGAGTGTTCAAGTTAACTCTAAAATCTTGTGCAATGTGTCCTAGTTTTCCACATCTAAAGCATTCAGTCTTCTTAAGGTCTCTGTTAGGTCTAGAGTGAAAGTCCTTGTGATGTTTGTCTTGATTTTTCTCATAAGGTTTATGATTAGAGTGAGTTGGATAATTGAAATTTCCTTGTTTGTTTTCCATGTTGTTTCTAAACTTAATAATTTTCCTAAACTATTTTGATATTAAGGCAATCTGATTGTCCAAACTCTCTATATCGCATTCCTCATCAGAGTCATCATTGGGAACGTTAAACTCAGGCTTAATCAACTTAGAAGAAAAGCTTAGATTAGAACTAGTCTTTTTCCTATGGGACTGGGTCAATTGTTTCTTAAATTCTAATTCCATTTCCACAATTCTTAATTTACTACTGAGTAATTCAGGAGTGAGATTTATATCACACATTTCCTCAATAGCATATCTTTTGCTGTCAAATTTCTGTGGTGATGATCTCGGGATTTTAGATACAATTTCATGTTTATCATATGTTATCCCATTAGCATGAAGTTTGGTCACAATATCAGTCAAGTTCATATAGAAGTCATCAAATGACTCAGATTCAGACATAATTAAAGGGTTATACTATTGAATGAACATTTGTTTTTTACCAGCCTTAACTCTAGTGTCACCTTCATGAGCAGTAACCAAAGTGTCCCAAGCTTCCTTAGAAGTGGTACAAGATGAGATTCTTTTGAACTCATGTTCATTTATGGACATAAATATGGCATTCTTGCCTTTGTTATTGTTGTGAGAAACTTACTTCTCTTCTTGTGTGAACTCACTTAATACTTTCTTAACCCTCTCATTACTTACTTCAGTGGCTGGTTTAGTAGGAAAAATGTATCCATTTTCAATAATGTCCCAGACATCATCTTCCAAACTTCCTTGAATGAAAGAAATCATCCTTACTTTCCAGTAAGCAAAATTGGTTCCATCAAAGATAGGAGGTCTGGTCAAGTTACCAAATCTTTCATTTTTCTCGTCCATGTTTGATTTTCAGAAAACAATTTCAGAAACACGGGATCTAATAAAAGAAATTTACAAAGCTTTGATACCAATTGAAAATATGTTACTAAATATAAAATTAAACTATTTAAGTAACTCAGAACTATTTTTTGAAGAAACTCTTTTCTTTAAAACCAAATCTAATTAATCACAAGATGTGTTTAACAAAAATATGTACGAGATCTGTTCAATATTTGTTAACAGGTTTAATAAATCAGTTTAAAAACTTTAAACTCAGTACAACCAAGAATTAGATGAGGAGATGTAGAAAGATTAAGAACAAGGGATTTTTTACGTGGTAAAACCTCACCCAACTGAGGAAACATCCACGACTCCCTCTACGGAGTAAACCAAAAATTCCACTAAAACAAATTATAACAGTTACAAACTATATAACACACATACACACAAATCAGACCTATACAAGTTTAGGAATGTACCCACTGGTGTCCTTATAACTTCTCTGCAGTTCTGATTGTTGTTGTTGTTCTCCCAGTTTGCTAACTTCCAATTTGTTCAAGTTCTTTACGTCGACTCTTGTTCTTGAGATATTATTACCAACACTTTTAGTGTGGTAGGGTGATAGTGTTTGTGGAGGTTCTTTCTAACACATGCATGCACACACACACTTATTTTATACAAACAGTCCTATCAAATTACATATAAGATCTATATGCAGTGATTTTCTATTTCTCTCTTCGTTATAAAACTTAGCCTTATTTGACCTTTATTATATCCTAGAATCCACGGCTATCTTTCTCGGAAGACGTATCAAGATCTTAATCAATCTCAGGTTTTGAAAATATTTTTGAGATTGAAAATCACCAAGTGCGTTTCCAACTAGGTAGAAGGTTTTGTTTTACAAAAAACTAGAAACAAAAAATGTTATTGTTGATTTCGAAGTTAAAAACATTTACAGAAAATAATCAACAATAGATTTCTCAAGACGAGAAACAAAATATGTAGATCTTAGTGAAATGTAACATAAAATGCTCAGATATAATATTTCTATGAAGCAGAAACTTAAATCTAAGTGAAATGCTTAAGTTGGACACAAGATCTAAGAATGAAGAGGTTACAGCATCAACCAACTACTCAAACTAACTCTCAAACACTCAAGATTGTGTTTGGTATATACTGGTTTTGAAAAGAGGTTAGGATTTGAAAAAGATGTTGGACGATTTATGGTTAGGGTTGAGGTTTCTAACTCTTTTTCTCTCTTCTCTGGTTTCTCTCTTTTCTCTCTTTTTTTCTCTCTTCTCTCTCTACTCTCTTTCTCTCTCTGGAAAGGACGAAATGGAAAAAGTCTTAGATGGATGAGAGAAGGGATCCTTATATAGGGGGCTGAGAAGATTCGAGACTTTGGTTCAAAATCAATGGCTTAGATTGAGTCAAGGTTTATTGACTTTGATCCAAGGGTTAAAAGTACGAGGTGGTTATAACTCTCCTAATTGGATCAAAAGAGGTTCACATGGATTATGTAGGAGCGCATGCAGATCGTTGATAAACATGAACCAAAGGCTGTAAACATTTGCTGTTTTACTCTCTTAGAAGAAACACAAATTCAACCAATCAGAATGCAACAGATGTTGGGCACAAAGAGGTTAACAAACGCGCGTCCAAAAATAATTACAAATGCACCCTGAAGTCTTTACCGCTTTCGGATTCTACCCAAAGGAACTTTCAGCCAATATAACTAACAAACCATAATTGCATAATAACCCCAAAATTTTTTAAAACAAAATTTTAATTAATAAAATCCTTATTTTAAAAGTTTATAAAATTCCCAAAATTTATTAAAAAATAATTTTAGGGATGTAAACACACTCAACATATATATATGCACTTATATGAAATATGAAATGTATGAATGCAATTCTAAAGTGTGTGAGTGTTGGTAAAGGTATCTAGATCAATCAAGCAATAGGAATAAAATAACAATCCAAACTCTGAGGTTCTTTGATTTCTAGGATAGACACAATTTTGTCACAATTTCCAAATTACATGAACACTTATACAATACAGACTCAAGTGAGTCAAAATTATAAGATGCTTCAACTCAGTGGAGCGTTAAGTAGTCTTTAAGTCGTCGAGTATGTCAAACTCTTTAACATTGCTAAAATCTGGGTTTTGCCTAAAAGTGAATTTTCCTCAATTCTTTTTTTGCTTGGTTTGATTGTGTGGTTTGGTAAATTTAATTTGGACTTTATTTTGCATGCACACCTAATTATTAATCGAGATAAAATAAGTTTAAAAATTAGATCTTTGTGTGTGTAACCTAAGATATAAATAATTCCATTTATCCCCTTCGAGTTATTAAATTAGTATCAAAGTGGGTTACACTATTTTACTGTGTGATCTTTAAATTGAGTTGATATGGATAATTTTTATAATAGGATTCCTATTGTTGATGGGTTATATTATGCTTACTAGAAAGCTAGAATGAGGTCTGTTTTAAAATTTATTGATGAAATTGTATGTCTAGTGTGTGAAAAAGGTGGACATTACCCACTGTGACTAATGGTGATGTCATAAGTCCTAAACCATCACCTCTTGGATGGATAATGAATCTAAATGGAGTAATTTCAACTCTTGCGGATTAAGTTCTATTTCTAGAGCCTTCACTCCTGACATGTTCTGCCGTATCATGACGTACATCACGTCTAATGAAGTGTGGGATATCCTTAAACTTACTCATGAGGGTACCAATGCTGTTAAAACTTCTAATGTTCAAAATATCACCACAATATTTAAAGAATTTACTGTGCTACGTACTAAGTATTTTGATGAGTTTTATGCACGTTTATCTGAGGTAGTCAACTCTTGTTTTAATTGAGTGTGAGAATTTCTAAGAGGAGCATTGTGAAAAAGATTTTGAGATCCCTTCTATCCCAATTTATCCCGAAAGTCACTATCCTTAACTCAATGTGAATTTTAGATACTCTTATGTTAAAAGAGCTCGTAGGAGACCTTCAAACTTATGAAATATATTTGTTCACCAAAACTAAAAAAAATAGGGATTACTTTGAGAGCCCAGTTCAAAAAGAAAACGGAAAAGGTTTTTGACTTTGACTTTGACTTTGATTTTAAGGTTGATGATCTTTCCTTGTTTGTGAAAAAATTCAAAATGTTTCTCAAATTTAACGAAGAAAATTCTTCCTAAGAAAACAAAAGTTTTGAGAAAAATAAAAATGGCAGTAAGGACAAGAACGTTTGTGAGAAAGATGAGGTGAGATGTTTTGAATGTGAGGAAAAATGTCACAATATACATGAGTGTCCCACTTAGATAAAGAGATAGGGAAAATGCAAAGATGCATAAAAAGATACTCTTAATGATAGTGATGGAAAGTCGGTGCATTATGGGGATGAATCACCACATGAAGCTAATTTTATGCATTCATGGTCAGTCATGTTAGTACTTATGGTTCGTCCCACGCTGGTGAGAAATTGTCTAAATGTGATAGCCTTGACACTTTTTCGAACCATTCTGGAGAGAGTGAGAGTTATTAGGAGATTTTTTATGAGGGATAAAGTGTTTTCTAAAACGTACACACCAAAAAAATTATAATATAAGTTTGACTCTTATGGTGTTTAATTTAGAGAAAGTGGTGATAGCTTTAAGAGAGTATAAGATGTTGATGAGTCAATTAGATAAGGTGAAAGTTTTGTTGTGTGAGAATTTGATTGTGTTTGGTAAGGAGAAGACAACATTGTCGGTAGTCTTACAAGAGATCTTATAACGTCATTGGCGACTCATGAGAAACTTTAAGCTTATATATCCCAACTCGAAAAAGATCATGAACGTGCTTAGGAGGTCAAGGTGACTTTATATGACACATCTAATAAGGTTGGAAATATTCTCACTACACCAAATCTGCCCATTTGTCAAGGTCATTGACCTTGACAAATCCAACTTGTCAAGGTCAATGACCGTGACATTTCGAGGCGAGACAACTTTTTTTATCACGGTCATTGACCTTGACACAAAACTCGCGTTTTATGTCACGGTCGTATCGCGGTCAATGACCGTGACACGTTTGTCACGGTTATAAACCGTGACAAAGCCGTGACCCTTTTTAAAAAAATTGTCACGGTCAATGACCGTGACAATTCTGGGAAGAATATAAAAAAAAATTGCTAGGCAGTATGGCCACTGCCACTGCCCAGCAGTATATTTGTACCTGTTATAGCAACGTTGTACCTGTTCCAAACATCATATATCCGAACAAACTAAAGATAATGCAAATATATATTCAAATAAGAAACTATTTAAAAAGAAACAACATCACCATCATTTTATCTCAAATCTACAAACTATTTGCATGGAAAAGAGATTTTGTACCGCGATGCTCGAGAACACCTCCTTATCCTTCCCTTCTCGTCCGAATAGCCACATAAGTATAGAGCATATGTGGCCTACCCTTAGGGCCACTCCGTGTCCCCTGAATTGAAATAAAGTAAAATTAGTATCCGCCCCTCAAATATAGATAAATATAAATCGTAATTGAAATCGAAATAGAAATTGACATATAAATATAAATACATTACCTGTAGTGTCACTCAAACAGCTAACTTGAGCTCATATGACACCTCCTTCCAACTAATGTACCCCGGGCAATCGTGTCAATTATAATTCTCTTCATATCTAAACACTAAGAAATACCATAATCCTATGGAGTAATACGTTGCAAATTCCTTCCAACCGTTGTGTAGCCAAAAATCAGCAGTTGAAGTTGTCAATTCCACCTTTCAATGGTCTCCCGTGTTTTGCTAGAAGTTCCAAGTGATGGGGTATGGAAAGTGGAATTGACAACTTCAACTGGTGATGTTTGGCTACATAACGGTTGGGAGGAATTTGCAAAGTATCGCTCCATAGGATTATGGCATTTCTTAGTGTTCGGATAGACGAAGAGATTCAGTCTCCTCTCCACAAATAGGACACCCCACATAACTATGTACTAATCACCTATTAAAGGTAAGAAGTGTATATTCATGGATTAGTATAAACAAAACATAGATGTAGTTGGAATATTTATCTATTAATCTCCTCTCCACACACGCACACTACACAAGAGTGAAAATGATAAAGTACAGATCAAGTAAAAGCATTAAAAATGGATGTTTCGGTACAAATTGAAATATTTATTACAAATTGAAAAATTGTTTCAAATTCGAGTTATCATCAAAAATGGATTGATATTCGGTAGGAGCAGCCAAGTCATCCACACTACTATTTAGACGCCTTGGCGCGTGTTGGACAATTGACCACGGCTCGTTGTTGATATACTCCGAGTAAAACAGTTGCTTAACCTTTTGAAATGCACAAACAAACGGCTCATCGCTCACGTGGTCGTTGCTCTTCAACTTGGACAAGTCAACCATGATCAAATTGGTGACATGATCAACTTTACAAGCATTTTTATCCTCAACTCTTACCCATTCACAGTAAAATACAACCTCTTTGAAGCTTATACAATTCAATTCAAATATATTTTGGATTACACCATAGTAAGTCATTTCAGCTTCAACGAGATTTTTATCTTTTGCGCTCGCTCGAAAGAAAGTAAGAGCCTTGTATGAAATTCCCGAGTTCTGTACATTTGTACTTTCCTCGTACACTTTAGCGCCGAAAATGTAACCGTTCAATCGATACTTTTTGTACTCTTGTGCCACGAACAAGGGTCCAGTGGCTAGACGAGCAAGCCTTGATGTCGCATCACCCATCTTTAGGAGCTGAGAATATAGATAAAATAATTATATTAGTGGTAAAATTTTAGTGTAATGTAACATTATATAACGACTATTTTCATTATAATTACCTCTTATGTCAACCATAGCCTAAATTCGCTGTCTGATTGTACCATTGTTTTTTGTCTTTTATTTTTCTCACGGGCTTCATATTTACTGCATATTACAAAATTAATCATGTATAAAATAATCTAAAATAATGTTAAACATTATAATATTCGAAACTTACTTTTTCCATTCTTTGACATCTTCATGTGGGTCAAATAGATAATGAGCTACTTGTTCATGTTGCAAACTCGTTAATTTCACTCGTTTTCCCATCACATTACCACCATCATTGAGGAATTCATCAGTGTCATCAACGCTGGTCGAGTCAGGCATATATTCCCGAGTATATATTGATGAATCCACGGTGATGTATTCCTCTGCAATTGATCCTGCAATATATCGCGTATTCTTGACGTATTATTTAAAAACTTTCATCAATATTTCAAACGGATACATCCACCGATATCTAACTGGACCACAAAGAAGTGCCTCGTCGCATAGGTGTACCAACAAGTGAACAATTATGTCAAAGAATGCTGGGGGAAAGTACTTCTCCAATACACAAATCGCTTCGTTCACAGCCAATTTTGCGGCCACTATGTGTTCTCGATTCACTACCTTCTCACACAAGAGGGAGAAGGTAATACTAATTTTCATAATAACCCTACGCAAATCCTTGTGCTTGGAGAAACAGTGCTTAAACAATAGAGGAACCAATTGCATGATCACATGCCAATCGTGGGACTTACACTTATGTAAATCATGAGTAACATAATTCATAATCCTTTGCAAGTTGAACGAAAAAGTAGATGGGCCCTTCAAATTATATATTGTGTCTAGAAGCACCTTCCTTTCCTCACTCGTCAAAGTAAACGCACCAGGGGGAATTATTGTCCTTCCCCTACTATCTTCTTTCAACCATAGTTGTGGTTTAAGTTTTAACGTTTTAAGGTCTTTTCGTGCATTTTCTCCATCCTTCGAATGACTCCCCCAAAGGCAAGTACCCAAAATATGTTCAGCGAAGTTCTTCTCTGCATGCATCACATCCAATACATGGCGCACCGGATTTTTCTTCCAATAAGGCAAGTCAAATAAAATTGACCTCCGAGACCATGCCTTTCTTATCTCAGTTTTCATTCCCAGTTGGGGTCTTCTTATGCTTGACATTCTTAAATTTTGGATTCTTACCTAGCATATTTGGGCCACATTCAGAAGATTTACTTTCAATTTCTGAACCCGAAAGTTTTCTCGGCGGTAGCCTATGTTCAACTCCGCCCAATAAAAAATTAGAACCTTTCTCAAATCTGAAACTATGAGCTGGGGGTAAAAACCTCATGTGGCAATGGTATACATTTTTTAATCTAGAGGATAGACAAAGAGATTCAGTCTCCTCTCCATAAATAGGACACCCCAAATAACCATGTACTACATATCCGGATAATGTCCCATAAGCTGGAAAATCATGAATTGCCCACATCAACATAGCTTTCAGCATAAACTCTTCTTTTCTAAAAGAGTCAAATGATTGCACACCCTCTTCCCACAACTCATTTATTTCTTCTACCAAAGGAGCCAGGTAGATATCAATGTCTTCACTTGGTGCCTTTGGCCCAGGTATCAATAAAGCCATCATCGAAAATTCAGGTCTCATACACTGTGAAGGAGGGAGGTTGAGTGGGGCTAGGATCACTGGCCATACACTCTGATTGGTGCTTAGATTTCCAAATGGATTGAAACCATCTATTGATATAGCCAAACGAATGTTGCGTTGTTCTTGAGCAAAATCGGGATACTCAAAATTCATCCTCCGCCAGGCAGTAGAATCAATAGGATGACGCATGATATTACCCCCTACTTCTGCCCTAGCATGCCAAGTCATTGCCTCTGCAATCCATGGTACTGTGAAAAATCGCTTTAATCTAGGCCCAACGGGAAAATAGTTCAATACTTTTTGAGGCACTTTTGAGCTTGTGCCTTCCTTACTAGTAGATTGGACATATCTAGGTTCATCGCATACCGGACAACGATCGAAATTTTCATACTCCTTTCGGTATAGTATGCAGTCATACACACAAGCATGAATCGATTTATACTTCATTCCCAAACCTTTCAAACTGTTCTTCATAACAGAATAGCTATTTGGAAGTGTATTCACCTTGGGTAATAAGCCCTTCACCCATTTCAGAATTCCCGTCACGCTATTGCCAGACAAACCGTACTGCGTCTTCAAAGTGCGCAAACCAACCATGGCATGTAAAGTTGTTTGATGTTTCTCACAGCCAGAGTATAACGGTTGGGTCGCCTTAAATTTTAAACTTTGGTAGTCATCGTCAAGTTTTATCGTGTTATCTTCACGAGCACTTGAATCTTCTACATCATCAGTAACCTCATTCTCCTCAGCTTCATAAACTCCGTACACATCATCAACTAAATCCTCTAAAATATTATGATCTACGTCGTCCCCTTCTACATCTATTCTACTTGTTGAAGGTTGTTGTGAAGGTTGGTCGGGGACAAAAGGAACTTTCAATTCACCGTGAAAACTCCAAAATCGATAACTATCTTGCATACCCGATCATAACAAATGTAGTTCAACTGTTTTCCACTCAAACACCTTACCATTCTTACACCTAGCACACGGACATGGAAACTCTTCAACATTACGACATCTCTTTGCATATTTCACAAATTCGTTAGCACCTCTGCGAAACACATCCCCCATTCTATTAGTCTCACCCATCCACTCTTTGTATTTCGGATATCCCATCACAGCTACCATAACTAAACACCTATTAAAGGTGAACAAAACTTAGATTTATAGTATGTTTTACTTAATTATACCATCATTTAATTATCCTATTAAAGGGAAAGTGGTCCTATCCCATTCAAGAATGCATTTCTCTGTAATATACTTAACAGCTCATGCACATTGATACGATTTGAAAAAAATTCGACAGCATATCCCCTTAGTTCTCCAAGTACATGACGTAGATTGGCAGGTGTGAGTGTTATTTCAATTGGTCAATTGAAATAACAGTCACACATGTCAATCTAGTATGTACCCAGAGAACATTAAGATACGACTGCAGAACTTCCTCCAAAAGTAACAACTTTAAGCCAATAAGAATATTATACATAAATTATACAGTCTCAAACTGTCCAAACGGGACAATTCGAGAGATCTCATTACAGGGGTAATGACTCTCGAACGGGTCTAAGGGCTATTGAATGCATACGCATAAGAACTAGAATGCTAGTATCTATGCGCACTATATTTAATTTCAAGTATGTTTCATATAATGGGTTAATTCAAATACAAAAATAAATTCATGGGTTAATTCAAATACAAAAATAAATTCATGGGTTAATTCAAATACAAAAATAAATTCATGTATTGACCACATACACACACACACACACACTATCTAAGCTGTTCTATAGGAATAAAAACAACATTTTTAAAATATGAAGGGCTCACCAATTTGATCAAAATTTTCAACAACATAGACTAATTGATCTTTATTATAAGACAATTACTACAAATTTACGCGCATCGCCTGAATTCAAAAAGTAATTTAATGACTAAAGTAATACTTTTTTTAACTTTAGTTATTCACCACAAATCTTAAAAAATATTTTATTTTTCATGCTTTTTAGACTTCGGATGCTTTTAGCAACTTCGGATGACAATTACTACAAATTTACATTTTTGGATATTATTTTTGGATATTATTTACATTTACATTTTTGGATATTATTTTTGGAAATTTATAGAAAATTACTTATTTATTTACATTTTTAACCCCCTACCCTCACCCTGCCCCCACCCTGCCCCACCCCTACCCCACCCTGCCCCACCCCCCACACATGCACATATATACACACATATATATACACACAAACATATATATAAATGGAAGAGAGAGAGAGAGAGAGAGAGAGAGAGAGAGGGAGGGAACGGCGCGGGAGGGAAAAAAGAAGGGGGAAAGGGTTTTTGCTGCTAACATTGTCACGGTCGTTGACCGTGACAATTTATTGTCACGGTCATGTCAAGGTCAATGACTGTGACAAAAAACACGTGTTTTTTGTCACGGTCATTGACCTTGACAAGGGTGGCCGACTGAAAGGTGACAATTTGGCCATTTTGATGTAGTGTCTCCTCACTCCCGCGTTAGGTTTTAACAAGAGGCAAGGAATGGATTATGATAGTGCATCCACTTCCAATATCGCACCTTATCTGATTCCCGAGTTTGTGGTGGATCCTTATGGCCCTCGTCCTAACCCTCCTCGAAGATCAAACCTACTAAGGAGAGTGCGTCCTGGACATTTTGATCAAGGTAGTTGCTTAATTATGTTTTTTTCCATTGCAAACAAAGAAGTCACCTTAGGAAATTTTGTTTTATGCTTGGGAGAGTTTCACATTCATGTCTTCCTCGGTATGCTTTCACACGAGTTCCATGTCGCGCCCCGACTTAATTAAGTTAAAATCATCATTTTTATGTAGAAATAAATTGTCTTAAACAATTTGTTTACTTTAAATCTCTCATAAAATAGCACATTTTTTTTCTTTTTCAAAGGCAGGTTTAGATGAAAACATAAATACCTTAACATGTAATTTACAAGTACAAAACAACTTTACATACAAAAGTTATTTAGTTTAACATTTACCCCAAAATTAGTTTGATATTCAACCCACATAAGATATCCATCACAGCCCCGTTTTAAGGTCCTCACTGGGCAGTGAACTCCAAATGATAGGCATACCTGAAACATAACATTATAGGAGCGTAAGTAACACAAGCTTAGTGAATGAACGTATTCCACACATATAACAAATTTGATGTAATACCCCGTAATTTTATGGCTTTTAATTATGAGATTAATTAAATGAAATTTCTTATAATTGTGGGATTAATTAAATTCATTTGGGATAATTTAATTAATTAAAAATTAATTCGGATTTTAAATAACTAGCGAGACGAGAGTTAGTATTTAAATATGATGATAATGTTGAATATTACTGAGTGATTATGGTAATATGTGATTATTTAATTTATTAACATTGTCGTGAGTTGAAAATACAGCAGTTTCGGTAATTAAGTTGGGACGCGCATGTCAGTCGTGTCAGGACGAAATTTAATGAATTTAAAAGTATTTTATTCTTATGTCATTCGTATGATCATTTTGAGTGCGTCAACATGTCCGAAAGGGTCGAGATAGTCATAAAACACTAGCTAGGGATTTAGTTTGGGTCTCGGGGCATTTTTAGGCCTAACCGGTAACCCGGGAGGGTATTTTAGTCATTCCTATTTTTGGTGACTATTGACCTATGAAAATTAGGAGATATTTACCATCCAACACTTATGGTTATTAGGGCCATTATTTTTTTAACACAAGAGAGAATAACGTGAGAAGAAAGAAAAGGGTTTTAGGAGAATCTCAAGGGTTTCCAAGGCAAAACAACCACCACCGTCGCCGGATTTGTGATCGAAAAGAGAGGGAGAACCAACCAATACTGTCATCAATGGATCAGAACTTCAAATCAGAGGTAAGTGATTTATCTTGCAAAGATTCAAAGAATATATTTTACATGATAGTTTAGATTTGATGATTTATCATAAATAAGTGAATTAATTATGAAATTGGAGAATTAAACATTGAATATAGGTAGGCTTCATGTAGATAAACTTTTGGGTATATACTAGTTATGAAACCATGATCCATGCGTAGGAAATTGTGAATTTATGTTGAGTTATATGAAGATCTTGAAGGAAATAGAAGAAATAGGGTTTTTATGAAAATTGGGTGTTTTGATTCAAGAAGCTGATGATTCATGATGATTTAATGATTCTAGTAAGTTAAGGATGATGCTTATACGTTAATAGGATGATTAGTGAACTTTCTTGGGAGGTTGGGACGTTGTAATGAAGAATTAGAGGTGTAAAAAGGAAGAAACTCGTAACTGTTTAAGAGAATCTAGGCAATTACCTGCTTGATCGATCGATCGATCGTTTTCGTCGATCGATCGACCCCTCCTGATTTTTGGTAATTATTTTCCTTTAAGTCTTAATGAAAATTCCAAGGTCGATGATGATTCTTAATGTGATTAATTTGATATTGTGGGACTTAGTTAAGGTCAGTAGCGTCTTAGTTGATGCCCAGAAAAATGGTTTACCTTATGGAATTGAATGCTATTGCTTACGAGGGATACCGAGGGAGGTACGATTAAAAATTGTTTAAATTGAAACTATAATGGGAATGAATGATGATGTAAGGATAAGAACAGTAATGGAGGGACTTTAAGTTAATGAGATAACATTAGAAACTAGTAGGATAGCTTGTAAGCTTTTGGGATAGGTTTAAGTACTCAAATTGATACGACTAGAGTTATCAAGCTAAATATATATTATGTATGATGTTCGGGATAAACTTGCTACGTTTGAGGCTTACTAGATAGTATGTGTGAATAACTATATTGAAATATTATTACTTAGGTTGTATGAATGCCTTGTTTATGGATTTCTTATGTGTATGACATACCTACCATATATGCTATCACGGGAGGTTGGCTTTTAGAAAAAAGGGCCATCTTATCTTATGTGCATTCGGGGGGATTTAGATTGGTACCTTAAGGACATAGGACTTTGAAAGAATTATTTGTGAGTTAATAAGTTAGCTGACCAAAGGAGCGTAGGTATGTGAGTGACCCATGGCTATGTGAACTATGTTCACCTCCAATATGTGTGATTTTGTTTATTGAAATGGTTCTTGAGTGATTCGGAACGCGTAGTCCTTATGTACGTGATGCACCGTCATTCGATAACAGATTATGCGTGCACCACAGCTTAGCCTAGGGGTGCCTTATATGAATATATGTAATGGAAGTTATTTATATATATACTTATGACTGGTTCACTATTTCTTAGTAGATGTGAATAACTAAGATATTTGGATGGGATAAGAATGTGAGAATTTAATTAACATTTGAGATAAGTAATTTAATGAATGTGAATATGGGTTATGAATATAACTTGTTTGGGTGTTAAGAGTAGATACCCTATGTCAGAATGCGAAAGCAGGAGTGGTACAGACTAGTAAGTATGCAGCATAACTAGGATGGGTTAAGGGCATACGTTAGGCATCCACATTAGTTAAGAGGTGAGAAACTCATGTGAGAGTACGCAACTAACATGTTTAGAATATGTGTTGTTTAATTATAATTTAAACACTTCAAGACTTTTAAAATGTTTTCACTTCGGGCTCTGATCCGTTTTCCTCCAAATATATTTTTGTTTTGTAAAAACATTTTAGGTGCCCAACCACAGCGATGCCAACCATAGGAGTTTCATTGCATTGACGTGTTGTAACTTCTGTGGAAGTTATAGGATCTCGGTATTAGACGCCTCCACATTCTGTACTTGATTCTACTCAGGGTTACTCATCTATTAGGGAATGTCGCCCATTCTTATCTAGAGATTGTAGATACAGACTTCCATTGTTTCAGATGTTGGTTTATTCATACTCTTGTATCGGATTTTATTTACTCTGGTTATTTTATTATTGGAGTGTTTACTCCAGACTCAGTTTATTTTCATTTTTGTTGGTTACTTGCATGAGATTGTTTATGAGATTAATGGTTGTTGATTTAATTAATTGGTTAATGTTAACTTACTTAATAAAATTTGGCATCTCTCTTTTTAAATATTAGGTGGCTAGTAATAAATTAAATATTTTCGATAGTGATGCTACGACTGAACCAACTTGATATTATGTATTAATTACATAAAGGAGTAGCTACCCAGTGCTTAATTAGTCGGGGTGTTACATTTATATAATCATTATTATTTTCAAATGTTATAACCTAAAAGGAATTATGTAACTCTCGCAAGCCTGGACTCGCCATAGTCCAATTAACCCACCACAGTTATTGGGGACCACCACATATCATAATTAGCCCAATGTACAACAAACCTTTATGTTGGATTAATGGGACCAATACATCCCTTAGGACCCACCACAGTCCTTAACATTAGATAAAGGACCCTCCACAGTCCATAATAGTAAATAACTTTGCTTAACGTTTCTAATCATATGCATATGTTTCAAAAATACCACATCACTCCATAAACAGTTTAACACATGTATTTAACTACACAATTCCATATGAAAATATAAGCATTTATATTTCATAGGGAAGGTCACTCACCTTGAAGTTGGTACTAAGATTAATCCCAAAACTTTTCCCTTGGTATGGCAGTATTAGCTTCTTGCCCACCTAACAATTCAATATCATTAGTATTTGAATACACCAAACAACATTAAACTCAGTAACACATCACACCATAACTTTTTTTATATTCCACCTGATATCAATAAACATCTTAAGTAAAATAAAATTAAAGTTTCACAATTTTTTTAGTTCATTTGCTATGTCAGCAAAACATAAAACATGTGGTGAGCATACTTACTCTTTTGGGGAACGTTTTATACCTGAACTTAAAACTATCACCAAAGATTCATTATTTTGTATTTTTACATAATTTTTGGATATGTTATACACATATGAGTCTAATTTAATCTCCAATTGGAATTACTCGATTTCAATAATCATTCCATGATTTATGCCATTTTTAGCACAACCTGATAGGAATAGAACATTAAAGCATAACTTAACATTTTCTAGCATATATAACCTCCATCTCGGCTATCAATCATGGAAATACATACTAAACATGTTGTAGTACATACACACATCATATTCATGAATTTATGAAATCAAAATCTCCACAAGAAGGTGATTAAAATCTAGGATTCTTAAAGTTAACATTTACGATCCTAATACGCGTTCTTATATATGTTCTTAAACCATCCTTATTTTAACACAATTTGTCAATACGGGTATCATTAAAATATTTATCCAAATCAAAAACAAAAATATACCAAGTGTATAACTCATCAATGTGACCAAATTTAGTAAAGAAGCAATTACCTTAGGAGGACTCCTCGATTTGTAGAATTTTTCCAAAGGATTTTCTTCCTTAACTTCTCCTTTTCTCTCTCTTTAAGAAAAACACTATTTCATGGCTGAATTGGATGAAGAAGGTGGTTATTTTAAGAATTTTAAGTCGTCCAAATCATCCCCCACCCTCTAACCAATTAAAGAATAGCATATGGTGTGCTAATAAGCCGAAATATCACTTAAAGGGATGGAGAGATTTGCCCTTGTTTCATACTTTGGGTACAACTTCTTGTTCGGACCTCCGTTTAACACATCGTTTATTGCCTCACAACTCTAATTCATATATCTAAAACTTTCATATTTTGTGTTTTGCCAAAATCATAAATTTAGTACACCTAATTTGGGCACGAACAGAAGAGTAATTATTTACTTAAAATTTCATAACTTTCACATTTGGTGACCAAACATCCCCACTTTAGCACAAACACTCTAATTTACTTTTATAAACATAATGATGCATTTAGATACATATTTTCATGATGCATTTAACCACATAACTAATCATATGATCTAAACATGTTATCCCCGATCATAAGCTCGATTAGCATCTAAAGTAAGCAACACATATATCACATGAGTATGAACTTATCCCAAACATGATAATTAATATATTTAACACCCATCACCAACTTATAACTCATAACTTATACTTAAACATGTAATTAACATTCCTAATCACGTTTTAAGGCCTTATAATTTTACCCCTCTTATAAAATTATCGTCCTCGTAATTTAACGCATAAGAAACTTACCAAACAGATGAAGATAGTGCTTCCTTGTGTTATCTTCTCCTTCCCAGGTGGTATACTCTACATTCTGACTCCTCCACATTACCTTGACTAATGGAATGGTTTTATTACGTAGCACTTTCTCCTTTCGATCTAAAATAGCAATTGCTTCCTCCACATAGGTCAAGTCATCTTGAAGCTCTATCGGTTGTGAAATAAACACATGTGAAGCATCTGGTACATACTTACGTAACGTCGATATATGAAAACCATCAAGTATCCGAGATAATTATGGTGGTAATGCCAACTTATAAGCCACGGTTCCAACTCGTTTCACTATTTCATAAGGGCCAATGTACCTAGGACTCAATTTTCCCTTCTTCCCAAATCTCATAACCCCTTTCCAAGGAGAAAAACGTAGTGATACTCAATCACCTTCCTCAAATTTTAATTCTTTCCTGTGGTTGTTTGCATAACTTTTTTGTCTACTTGCTCCACCTTCAAGTGATTATGGATAAGATTTATCTTTTCAGTAGTCTTATGTACAATTTCTGGCCCAAGTAGTTTTTGTTCTCCTACTTTAGTCCAACACACCGGAGTTCTGCATTTTCTCCCATATAAAGCTTCACAAGGTGCCATATAAATACTCGAATGATAGTTATTATTATAAGCAAACTCTATTAGTGGTAAGTGTTCATCCCAACTGCCCTGGAACTCCAATACACAAATTTGTAACATGTCTTCGAGTGTCTGGATCATTCTTTCTGACTTTCCATCAGTCTGAGGATGAAAAGTTGTACTAAATTTTAATTTAGTCCCCAAATCTTGTTGTAAATTAAACCAAAAGTGAGAAGTAAACTTAGGATCTCGATCAGAAATAATAGAAACAGGTGCACCATGCAATTTAATAATATCATCCACATATATTTTGGCATATCTATCTATGGAGTAAGTAGTTTTAACAGGAAAAAAATGTGCAGACTTTGTCAACCTATCAACGATAACCCAAATAAAATGAAACCCTCGTGATGATTTTGTTAAACATATAAGAAAATCTGTAGTAACATGCTCCTATTTCCACTGAGGAATAGGTAATAACTGTAGTAATCCACTTGGCTTTTGATGCTCTGCCTTCACCTGTTGGCAAACTAGAGATCTAGAAACAAAATCTGCAATGTCGTGTTTCATTCCTGGACACCATTAATATTGTTTCAAATATCTATACAGTTTCATGCTCCCTGGATTCATAGCATATAACGAATAATGGGCTTCTTCTAGAATTGTTTTACTAAAATTAGGCACATTAGGTACACACAAACGATTATTGTACATAACAATATCATCATCACGAATATAAAATTCACTTGTTTTACCCATTTTCATATCGTCTCTAACTTTCTCCAATTCTACATCTCCTGCCTGTGCTTGTCTTATCTAATCTATCAGCATAGGTCTAACATTTAAATGTGCTAGTATTCCACCAGAATCATTTAAAGTTAATTCCACCCCATTAAATCTAACTCTCTCAGCAAGTCAACTCGAATACAATAAATACAAAATATTCTTCCTAGATATTTTATATCCAAAGCATCAACAACAACATTAGCCTTACCGGGATGGTGATGTATTTTGCAGTTATAATACTTTATAAGTTCCATCCACCTCCTTTGCCTCAATTTTAAGTCTTTTTGAGTAAACAAGTATTTTAAATATGATGGTCTATAAAAATTTCACAACTAGCACGATATAAGTAATGCCTCCAAATCTCTAGTGCAAAATCTAATGCGGTCAACTCAAGTTCATGTGTAGGGTAGTTGCGTTCATGTATCTTTAACTGCCCGGAAGAAAAATAAATTACCTTTCCATGCTTCATTAATACACAACTAAGTCCTTGATACGAGGCATTACTATAAATAACTAAACCTTTTGTACCCGTTAGAATACTCAATAATGATGCAGATGTCAACTTACCCTTTAAAATTTCAAAGATTTTCTCACAATCATGATTCCATATAAACTTGTTCTCCTTTCTGGTAAGCTTAGTAAATGGAAATGTAATAGAAGAAAACCCTGGTATGAATCTCCTATAATATCCAGCCAATCACAGAAAACTACGTACTTCTGTCACACTAGTTGGTCTTTCCCAATTCATTACTGCCTCCACCTTCTTGGGATCAACACAAATGCCATCAGCATAAATGATATGCCCTAAAAATACTACCTTGTCTAGGCAAAATTGACATTTAGAAAATTTAGCATAAAACTGCTTCTCTCGTAAGGTCTGTAAAATTATATGCAGATGGTGTTGATGCTCCTCCTTACTATGAGAATATATCAAAATATCATCAATGAAAATAATAACAAAAGAATCCACGTATGGATGAAATATGCAGTTCATTAAGTCCATGAATACGGCTTGTGTATTTGTTAACCCAAAATGGCATGATAAGAAATTCATAATGTCCATATGTTGAACGAAAAGCAGTTTTAGAAATATCACAGTCTCTTTGTTTCAACTGATGGTATCCGGATCTGAGATCAATCTTCGAAAATACTTTGGCTCCTTGTAACTGATAAAACAAGTCATCAATACGGGGTAGTGGATATTTGTTATGGATAGTCACCTTATTTAATTGACGATAATCGATGCGCAGTCTCATGGTTACATTTTGTTTCTCCAGAAATAATATTGGGGATCCCCACGGTGATACACTAGGCCTTATAAAACCACGATCTAACAAGTCTTTCAACTGTATCTTTAGCTCTTTTAATTCTGAAGGTACTATATGATATGGTGCAATAGATATTGGTGTGGTGTCTGGTACCAACTCAATCACAAATTCTACCTCACGGTTTGGTGCTAAACTTGGGAGTTCTTCTAGGAAGACATCTGCAAACTCATTAACTACTGGTATATCTGATTGTTTTCCATCCTCTTGTCGTGTTTCCACCACATGGGCAAGATAACCCTAACACCCTTTCCTTAACAATTCATAAGATTTTGTAGGAGAAATCAAACACGTTGGAGTGACATTTCGTTCCCCAATAAATTTAAATTCAGGTTCACCCGGTAACTGAAACACTACCTCCTTTCTAAACCAATCTAAATATACATGATATGAGGTCAACAAATCCATACCCAATACCACATCAAAGTCATGCATATCGAGAGGTAATAAGTCAACTAGTAATTCCTTTTCACCCACTCGTACCACACACTCCCTTTATACCCTCTCAACAAAAACCTATCCCCCCACTGGAGTAACAATAGCTAAACCAAAATCTAATAATGATAATGGTTTATTAATATGCAATAAGAAAAATAAAGACACGAAAGAATGTGTAGAAACAGGATCTATCAACACATAAGCATCTATATCACAAATAGTAAGTGTACATGTCACTACGTTAGGCATAGCTTGTGCATCTTGTTGCGTCCGTGCAAACACTCTTCCTTGACCTTGACTTTGTGATATACCTCATTTACCTCCCCTGTGTACATTCTGTGTAGAACTCCTACTTCCTACTGCCACACTCCTAACTAATGTTGTAGCTCCCATCGCATGACAATTCTTCCGTAAGTGCCTTGGTTGATGACAATGGAAACATAGAGGTGTCATCTAAACTATTGTACACTCTCGATACGGATGACCTTGACCACCACATCTATAACAAAACATGACCCTCAGTCCTAAAACGGATGCATTTTTTTACCAACTCATTCCAGTCCTTCCACTTCGAGCTTGAAATCTCCTAGGCGCACTTTTACTATTTTTAAATCCCTGACCCTTAGGTATTCCTCGTGCTACACTTTGAGTTGAGGTTACCATATCCCATCCATATGACTTTGTCTATCATGTCCAGCTTTCTTCGAATGTTCGGCTTGCATTTCTTTCATTGACTTTGTAAGGACACAAATTTCCAATTGAGTCCTTTGTAATTTTGGCTCAATTCCGGACAAAAACATTTATGTCATAGGATAGTGTTCAAGTGTACCTACTCAAGCCTATGATGTGTTTTGTTGAAGACATAGCGGACAAGTGTATAAAGCTTCATCAAAATGCCGAGTTTAAGTGCCTCGTTTCTACGTCATCAATAGTGGTTCCATGCTCCCAAGGTATGAATGCATTATATATATATAGGAGCTTGGAACGGATTATTTTGGGTATTACGTTTTTAAAACCGTGTTTTGTTTTCAGAATGTTTTCTATTAAAAATTATATATAAATTATATAAAAGTTTCTGGGCTTAAAAAGAAATTTTGAGCATTCTGTGAGTTCGTTCGAAGTGTCATTCGAACGAGATTGTCGTTCGAACCACAAGTCGTTCGAACGAGATTGCCAATGGCTTCCCAATATGGCATACTGGAACTTCGTTCGAACGATATGGTCGTTCTAACGAGATTTCCAATTATCTTCTAACGAGTTCATACTGGAACTTCGTTAGAAGACTCGTTCGAACGAGATATCGTTCGATTGAGACGTCAGTTTTTGGCAGTTTTTGACAGTTTTTACCCATGTTTCCCACTTGTTTCTCCACTAACTTTTTCTGAACTTATTATGTGCGGGAACAACTTTTTCTAACTTAACTTTTCATATCCTACCAACATCTAGAGAGTGTTTGAGAGAGAAATTATTTTAGGGAAAAGTTCATTGTTTTAAAGTGTCAATTTTCAAAGAAAAATTATTATACACTTTAGTTTCACACCCATAGTTTGTTTATCCAAGTTCATATATATACATCTTGCTTGGAGTTTGGCACCGGGTTTATCTCTACATTAGTTTGAAGAGAAGTTTGGGTTTACTTCTAAATCCCACAAAGAAGAAGAGGTTTTTCGTGATTTACCCACTTGGAGAAAGGCTCCTAGTTCGGGTGATGGTGACCACATAAAGTCCGATCGGTGGATTCCGAGACCGCGGTGGAGCTCCGGATTTATTTGCTAAGTGGAGGTGTTTGCAAGAAGGAGCATTGAGGCTTGAGAGCGATCGAGTCGTGTGATGTAAGTCTTTCGTCTTGTAATTGTAAATTCCATACTTAGTGGATTTGAGGCTAGGGCCGTCTGAGGTTGTTTCCCGTTGTGGGTTTTTCCTCGTACATCGTGGCATAGTGTGATTGATTTATTTTATCTTGTACAATGACTTAGAACTCATGCTTAGGATAATTCAAGATAAAATTGATTTTAATTGTCACACTTAATTTAGGTGCATAATTAAATATTGGGTAAAGTTTATTTAATTCAAGTCTATTGATTAAAACTGGTTTGGCCTAATTTGGTAATATTGATAAATATGACTTAGGAAAATTCTAGGACTTGGATTAATGGCGTTTTAAGTGAAATTCAAAGAGTGTGTGTAATTCCAACTTATTTCACTTTGTGTTTTAATTTTAATTTGAAGAAGAAATTAAAATTTGTTATTTTAAGTTGAACCATCTCCTAACGCTTCCGCATCAATTTCATAAAAAGGAAATATAATTTTAAAAGAGTTTAAAACTGGGGACCTTCGAGCGACTTCAAATTGGTATCAGAGCCAAAGAGATAAATTATTTCGTTAAAGATCCTTTAAATAATTTTTGGCTAAAAGGGAATTTCACCCATTTTCAAAATTTCCTATTTTCGATGGTTCTAACTATGCGTATTGGAAAGCGCGAATGAAATTGGTACTAAAATATATCAATGAGAGGGTTTGGATGTCTGTAGTTAACGGGTGGTCTCCACCAACTCATTTAGTTAAAAATGAACCTGTTCCCAAACCAGCCGATAGATGGACTGAGAATGAGTTTAAACTCTCTAATTTTAATTCCTGAGGTTTAAATGCCTTGTTTAGCGCGGTCACACCGGATGAATTTCGACGCATTATGACGTGTGAACCCGCTAAAGAAGCTTGGGATATTTTACAACTAACTCATGAAGGAACTAGTGTCGTTAAAGCTTCGAAACTCCAAAACCTCACCACTCAATTTGAAACCATCAAAATGAGCGATAATGAAACTTTTGATGAATTTTATGCTAGACTTTCCGATATTGTCAATTCATCATTTAATTTGGGAGAGAAAATACCCGAAAACCGAGTTGTAAAGAAAATTTTAAGGTCTCTACCCGATAAATTTATTCCAAAAGTGACCGTTTTAAATTCTTTACCAACTTTAGCCTCTATGAAATTAGAAGAGCTTGTAGGTGATTTACAAACCTATGAACTAGACATGTTTTCCTCTAAAACTGAAAAAAAATGGAAAAGGGCGTTGCTTTAAAAGCCCTAAAATAGGTCAAACAAGTAGTAGAGAGCGAGAGTGATAGTGACTCGGAAGACATGGCTTTGTTTGCTCGGAAATTTAGAAAATTTCTTAAATTTAACAAAGATAAATTTAAAAATGACTTTAAGAAATTTGAAACTTCTAAGTATGACAAAACCGATAAGATCCCTAAACATATCAATGAACAATTAAATAGGGACGAGTTAAATAGGTGTTTTGGTTGTGAGGGTTATGGCCCCACTAAACTAAGGAAAGAGGGTAAGCAACCCATTTCATATAATGCGACCCTTAGTGATAGTGATAAGGAAGAGGGACCCGATTTCCCTACTAAGCCCAACTTTGTGGGTTTTATGGCTAGTCATGTGAGTGATAGTGAGAACTCGTCGATTGATGAAACTTTAACACATGACACTTCCGAGGTCAAAGTTTTTTATTCCCTTATTTTTTATGATAGTGAGAGTGGAGAAGAAAGAGAGAGTGAAAATGAAGAAGAGGTTAATGTGAGTGAACTTCAAAATGTTTTTCAAGAACTTTTTAAAGAATCTATTAAATTGAAAAGAGTTAACTTGAAGTTAGAAGCTAGTTTGAAAGAACGTGTCAAGGTCATTGATAATAGTGTGTTGATTGAAAACCTTATTGTGACAACCCACTCCAAATAATAACGGGTCGACAGCCCTATACTACATAAATCAGGTATCTTAGATGGTACAGTCCCAACATCAACAACTAAACACTATAATATAAGGCTAACTACCCAAAATCATAAAGTACGAATTGCCAAAAAAAAAAACTTTTATTTTTAACAACAACAACGAAACCAATAATGTACACAACCAACAATATACATCTAACTATGATGAGAAATGTGCATGCTCCAATAATAAAAGAGTACAATACATTGTACAACAAAAATCTCAACAATGAAATACCTGAATATGCTATCGGGCCACAGACAATACAATAATCCGATAAATAAAATATGAAAGTGTTAATCTACAACACTTGAATACTAACTCAATACAACTGAATCCTAATCTAGATGTACAATAGATAGGAATCGACTAAAGAAAAGTGTCGCAATAGTCCGCTACTGCCACAGCTCCACAAATCCTGAATGGAGGGATATCAAAGGCGTCCTTGCGGAGGAACACCTGAAGTAATACAATATATACATGGAGGAGGAAGATATAAACAGGTCAGAGCCCGAGTTTTGAAAAACAGTTTATAGCAAGTGTATTAAAATGCATAATAATTATAAATGCATTATTACATGATTTAGTTGGAATCGAACACTCCATAAAAATTCAACTCGCCTCTCATCTAAAGCGCGCACTAAGCGTATGAACGTGTCTCCAAAAGGATGTCCGATTCTAATTAGGTAAGAGGATTCTAACTTAAACACAAATAAAGTATTTAAGTGAAACCATCTAACCTATCTCCCAATTTTACATTTATTTCTATACTTTAAGTTATATACATTATCTTTAATGCAATTGTTATAGTTATCTTTATAATGTTCATCTGTTGAACATATAAAGTTACATGATCCAATCATGTCCACATCATCACAATATATCAACAATCTCATTTACTAGAATTTATTTTCTAGTGATGCCCATATAAGGCATGAAACCATATATATAATTATTATAGTAATTATGTATGAGTTATTAGCATCATGAGTATGAAGACTAAACTCCTCTCGATTCTCAACGCGGCACTGCGTTTCGTGCGTGGGACGTCTCGCCGAAGCGAAATCCAAACAAGGAACCCCCCCCCCCCGTTACACTACTCCTAACCGTATTAATCCTCGAGGCTCATTATGCCCTCAATGCAAGATGCATGTAACCCAAATGATTATTATCCAATTTTAATTAATTAATATTCCCAATTCTCAACAGTACACGGTGTTTCATGGGTGCGACGTCTCGCCGAAGCGAAATCCAAACAAGGAACCGCCCCATTACACTACTCCTGGCACTGTCGATTGTCGGGATAGGTGATATATATATATATATATATATATATATATATATATATATATATATATATATATATAATTATGAGCATTAAGGACTAAACTTATCCCCAAGTTCCAACATTACACTGCGGTTCGTGCGTGGGACGTCTCGTCGAAGCGAAATCCAAACAAGGAACCCCCCCGATACACTAATCCTGGCAATGTAGGTCGTTGAGGTCCATTATGCCCTTGACACTCAAATACAAGCACAGGCAATAATAACCATCCAACCGAGCTATAACTCGAAGGACACAGGCTCACATGCTATCATCTTCCAGCAGCCCATATACGTAGCAAACTGGGGCCACCTGGTGGGGTTCAACGACACCCACCTCGTGATCTACTCATGCACACAACGTCCGGGAAGCGGTCATAGTTCCTAACCGGCAAGTGAGAGCGACACATACCCACGACCTCTCACCCCCAAAATAAATAAATATATGTATATATATATCTCATTTGCTGACCACAAAGGACGACTATGACCTGGGGAATATCCACATCCTGCTTTTCTAGTCAGAATGCTCACCCTCTACGCACGAAACTTCCCAATGATAGAAAGGAAGAGGTATGCTTAACATGTATAGACACCTTCATATAAGGTATACATACATCCCACATAATAAAGATATACCATTATATATAAGGTATACCTGAAACATCATATTCATTTTCATTATACGCTCTTAGGCGTAATTTGATTAACATCATTTGTTTAGTATATTTATCTCAAGATATACTAACGCTCCACCTCACACATTAACCCCACTTAGTATATGCTATACTAATTCTCGCTTGAAACTCTCATGTCGCTTCTAGTATGAATTGTCTTTCAATTCTATTTAAGTTAAGGATATTCTATATCTTATTGCACCTCAATTAACATTTCTCATTGTATGAGATATCTCCCAAGTCAATCATCAATAAGGATATTTCTATATTCATATGCACATCAAATAGCATTTATTATTTTCCATTCACAATGGGTTTAATTCATTTTATGAACCTTTTTAAAGTTATCCCATTTGGGATTTGGATCCTAAGATCTGGTATCTCTAAATTATTCACATTCTTTCCTATGAATTGAATTTATTAACTCCAAGTATAACCTCCCGATCAAGGTGGGCTTCCCCACTTAGAATAAACCAAAATATCCAATCGGTATTCCTCAAATTTAGTCAATATGACTCCAATCATTTCCTATAAGGGAAACTATCTAAAAGTCTCCAAAACATACTCCAAATAACTCCCATAGAAGTTCCCAAATGATAACTTTAGACAAAACGAGATGAAATTCTTCCTAGAAAAACATCTCCAAATTCCCTTGTTTCCGAATCGATTCGGCCCATCCGAATCGATTCGACTCCCAAAAGAGAATCGATTCAGCCCATCCGAATCGATTCCGTCCAAAGGACCTGGGAGTCTGCTACATATCGAATCGATTCGCAAGGGGAGAATCGATTCGGCCCTAAAGACCTGGGCAATCTGCAACAGACTGAATTGATTCGGTAGGGGTGAATCGATTCGGCAAGGGCAGCAAGCTACGAAATGGGTTGTTTTATTCTTAACCCAAAATACCCAAAAATCATTTATATCATCTTCCAACCATTTTCATCCAACCCAATCACCTATATAACATTAATATTCATCCTAGAATACATATAAACTAATTTCTACCCTTAAATCCATTATAAATACTACGAATCTAAGGTTTTTCCCAAAAGTTAGGTTTTGTCAATTTAAACCAAAAACCCAAAATTCAATCCACAAATCATGCAATAATTGATACACAACAATTATTTAGCAAGTTTAATCACTTGCCTCGCGTTCGTAGGGTCTGAATCCGCCTTGAAATCGCGTATTGGCCCGGAAATCCTCTTTTTCTTTCCTTTCTCCTTCCTTTTCTTCTTCTTTCTTCTTCTATATTTCTTTCTTTCTATTTCTCTTTCTCTCTTTTGGAGAAATATCTCCCGTAGGCTTTTTAAGCCTTGTCTCCCAATGTACACATCTTTAAATGATAATACACACTTTAAATGACTCGGTGACTTTAATTCGAGTCAAACGGTCCTAATTTATTTCGGAACCCAAATAGACCCCAAGTACAGTCATTTCGAATTTCTCGACCCTTCCGGAAATGATGGTACCCTTAGAATCGATATTCGACACTCTTTCTAACGACTCTAATTTATACCAATATCAATACCAATTTATACCAATATCAATATCAATACCAAGTATTTCTCCTTTAATTTAAAATATGCATAAGAACTAAAACTTATACCAATTTATACCAATATCAATACCAATTTTTACCGATTCAAATTCAAATTCAATTTAGAGAAATGGTTCCTATAGAATTATGATGTATACAAATTAAAAAGGTTATTAACCAAACCATTAAACAAACCAAGAATCAACATGTATTCTGTACTCCTTATATTGTCTAGATGACAAAAAAATATTAACAATAACAAGTTTTCAAGTAAGGGTTCATACTGTGTTCTTGCACAAAGAGGAATACGTAATTATTTTACAAGGGTGTGTTACGTCATAAGGAGGTCCATCAATATATTTCAAATGTCCCCAATCATTTATAATATTATTACATGGCATAAATAAGGTGCGTGTGAAAAATATTGAAATCGCGCACACATTGATTCACACACACACCCCCTCTACACACACTGGACCCTACACACACACACTACCCCCACTGCCATCCCCTGCACCCACCCTCACACACTCTACCTACACTCACTTGCCCTTGACGACTTCCCCCTCCATTGCCCCCACCCCCACACACCTACACACATACCCCACCCCAACTATCGCCCCCTGCCCCCACCTACTACCCCTCCCCCATCACCACCACTTCCCCCCACCCCCACACACCGACACACATGCAGACCCACCTACACCCACACCCACACACACGCAATCCTACACATACACACACATACAAAGGGAAGATAGAGAAAAAAATACCTAAAACGTAGAGAGAGAACCATCATAGAGAGACAGAGAGAAAAAAATTGGTGGAAATAAAAAACGGTGGGGAAAAAAGAGGCGGTAGGGTTTTTAGTAAACAAAGTTGTCACGGACCTGCCAAGATCTTTGACCGTGACAAGTTCATGACAACAACACTTATCATGGACTTGTCACAGTCATTGATCATGACAAAAATTGCGTATTTTTTGTCACTGTTAATGACCGTGACAAGGCTGGCCGGCTCAAATGTGGCAATTTATCCTTTTTGGTGTAGTGTAAGCCCTCAGAATCGGTCATCACCACTTTAGGTTCTCATAATTGACCTAAACCCACATAATCGGTCCCCTTAACTTTAGGTCCTCAAAATTACCCTCGATTCAAAGAATCGACCACCGTTAACACAACCATAGGTCCTCAGAATCGACCTCGATCTTCTGAACTGGTCATTCTCGTCCTTTTGGTTTGTAGAATTGAAATTTTTCCCAAAACATCCATGTGGTGTCTATTAGATGGCCTTCACTTGTTCCAAGATCACCCGTCAATGGGATTTATAAACATTACATTCTAAGACCTCCTAAGAATCTCATTAGGTCCCTAGGACTTCCTCCTTCACCATAAAACTCCAAGTCATACTCCTAGTGCCAATCTAGAGGTCACCGAGCTCAGGATATGTTCTTGAGAAAATTACTATTATTGTTGTGGAAGTTTATATTCTTGCAGGAAGAGAGTTCCAGCTTGAGCTCCATTTTTTCAGAAGAAGAAGGTTTCATCTGAAGCTGTTTCAGAAGTTCTTGAAAACCTTGCAGAGATCGTCCGTTGAAGTGGGTCACGCCTCGCCCTATCCAGTTATTCATAGATCCCAGTCTCACTATCCTTCATATACATAGGTAACTTGAGATATCACTTTGGGTCTAGTCTAAATAAATACCAAAAAACCCCATTTTATGGGAATATTCTACTTATGGTCATTGTTACCTCACTCCAAAAAATGACGGTGTGGTCTAAATAAACTAAATGTCATGTACTAAAATAGTGTTTTAGTACATTTTAAGACTTTTCATGTTGTTCTTATTTAACCACAAAAAGGTTTATGCACAAAAGCAATGTCAAATAAGGGAAAAAAGAGAGAATACACTACCACTATACACTTCTTCCCAATAAAGGTAAACACCAAACCCATCCCCTTAAATCACTCCACATCCTTAGGACGGATTATTAACAGGAACGATGGATAAAGACTCCCTACAAAATGGCACCTTATCAGGGATATGTAATAACAATTCAATTTTAAGGCTTTGCAAAAAGTATCTCGCCCGATCACCAAACAAAGAAAAGGGAACTTATTTCCCTAACCACTCCAACATCAGTACAGATTAGGGGTTCTCTAACAAGCTGATAAAATCCATCTATGTAAAAAAGATGAGGCACATTTTCCTATGTGTATATATGTCTTTAATTTTTTATATGTGTTATACCATAAATATGGTATGTCTCAAGGATCAATCAAAAGAGGACAGATGGAATTTATACTCACAGTAACGAGGTTGGCTCAATTATTATCATGGTTGGCCTAGGCAATCTGCTCAGCCCCAGTGTCACAGCCAGTCAGTATTGCCCAGCTAGATCACAACAATTTAACACCATTATGTAACTCCATTAAATAAAGCATGTACTCTGTTATTGGATTACTTCAGTAGAACACCCCAAGAGAGAGAGATGTGAAAATATTAACCCATGTGCTTTATAACAAACTTTATGATTATTCTCCTACTTGCATCTAAAAGGTTTACATGCCTAACCTATAAAGACATGACACACATCCCTATCTATTTTCTCTCTTCTAACAACCTATAAATAACATGCAATACCTTATTATTATAAAGGGGTCGAGATATTATTTTCATACCATTAAGTTGTCTAAATTTGGATTGAACTTTAGAGATTGTAATCTTCATTAGTCCATGTCTATTGCCTATTGAATCAATACATTAGACTTATGCACATGTATATGTAGATACTTTTTTGGGCCGAACCACATAAATATGGAGTCATTTTCTTTCTCTCATCTCCTTACTATTTGTTATAGATTATATTGTTATGGATTATATTTTTTTATTTGTTATTATTTGTGGTTAGTATGAATTTTGCTAAGACTAAATACGTATACTAGTTTTAGAGGATAACATATTGGTGCCATTTGTTGAAAATGGCAAGCCATTTTCTTCCACCATTGTTGATCTTTGAAACTAGAGGATACCCATTTTTGAGAAAATAATGAATCACAATTCGATTTATCTATGTGTCATTGGTTAGAGTCAAATAATCTACAAGCCCCTTTCAATTCTCTTTAATTCCTTGAATCCACCATTAGATTTAGTTTTTCCTACTTATATCCACTTTTTTGTAACTATAGTTATCGCAACTTTCGTACTCTATTTTTGGTATTACAGTACTCTATGTATGAAAAAATTCTATGAACATGTGAAAAACCCCATAAAATAGTCAAGACATTGAGGGAGTTCCACCTTCCATACTTGCAGTTATGGGAGACCTATATCGAATAATACAGCACTCGTTTAAAGTACAAGTGGCTATGAAGTAAAGCATCAACCAGCTGATGCAAAGTATTTTAGTAGGGTGGAATAGGTTCTGAAGGAATTCAGTTACCCCCAATAGTGGGTGAAAACTTTTATATGAGGTGAGAGATAAAGTTATGGAAAATCCTAGAGTATTGAATGTGAGTTCAAAAGGTGAAGGTAGAAGGTCCTAATACTCTGAATTAGAATATGATGACATATCCTATCGCCTATGGAAACCCATCATCAAATCAAGTGTATATGATGATGAACAAGCTTACTTTATGGAATGCCCAAGAGTTTTTGAAAGGGTCAATATAGGGTTTGTCCTTGATCGACTGTGACCAAGATTTACAAGGGTGCACTAGTACAGAGAGATAATGGTGCCAATAGAGTACAAAAAAGAATAGAGAAGAATTAAGACTAGGGAGGTTGAATGTTAAGCTAGATTAAGACCAGTGTGAGGGCCAACTAAATCTGAGAAGACTTCTAATGAACAAATATCAATTGAAAGCCAAGACCGAGATGAGAAGTTTGAAAAAGAGGAACGTCCTTAGAAGGGGTTAATTCGATGCCTAGAGGACCGTGTGGGAGATATTATAAAGACAAAAACTCTTTTCAGAAGGGTTTTATTCAAGTATCATTGTTTATAACATCAATTATGGGTTATCCATGGCTCGCAAAATTCAAACCACTTATCGTCACTCCCAAATACGATGAAAAATTAGATAATATACTACAAATAGAGCAGTATAGATATTTATTCCATCCCAGTTGAAATGTGTTAGAGGGGAATATTAAGAACCACCACCCCTGATGATTAAAATGTTGTATAATGACTTTCCAAGAAGGTAAATCTCTAACTTCCAGTAGTTGGTTGATATTTTCATCAGAAATTTATTTCGGTTCAAATCCCAGTAAGAGGGTGTCTCACTTGTTAAGGTCCATTAGAAAATGGATGAAACAAATAGGGAGTTTACCACACGCTTTAATACTAATAAGCTTGAAGTGATTGACTATGAGAAATCACATCGATTAAGAGTGGTTTATTATTGGGTAAGTTATATTAGGCTTTGGCTAAGGAACCATTGAGAACGCTGGTAGATCTTTTGGACAAGGCTCATAAAATTATTAATGCTCAAGAATCGATGGCAGCAGAGGAGTTGATCCACGCTAAGTCTGACACTCAAAAAAAAATTTAAAAAAGGAAAAGTCTAAGAATAATAAGAAGTCATATATGATGGAGAAGTATGACGAATATACCCAACTTACAATAGGTGTAAACCAAATCCTCGATGATAATCGATGAATTAACAACTTAAAATGGTTATGTACATTGAAATCTCAATCAAATAAGAGGGATAAGAGAAAATACTATAAATTCCATAAGGATCATGAAAATAATATCGATAGTTGTCTGAACGTGAAGAATGAGATTGAGAACCTGATCAAACCAGGCAAGTTGGCAATGTAGGTTGATAATGATGGTTGATTAAATAGAAAGGTTGAGAACAAACCAAGAAGATGATCTATTTCCCCTTAAAAAACGAAGGACAAGGAGAAAAGACTACGAGATGAGAACTCGAAGAATGATCTAGATCGTCCAAAGAAGCCTAAGGAACCTATAAATGATGTTGGATTGATTTTTTTCCATTCTCACTTTATAGCTAGATGTGATTCTGGTGGTGGAGAAGGACCAAACGAGAGGAATGATATAATACCCATGTAGTAGTAAACCTTAGAACAATCAAATAATGATCAATTAACCCTATATATTACCCTATACCCCCTAATAACTTAGTCAAATTCAAAAACACCCTAAACAAATTTGAAATACTAAACGTTTCTTAATAATATCAATACCTCCTAAGGATAAAAAAAATTACCAGAATAACCCTACAAACAAAAAAATAAAAATAAAAAAAACTACAAACTTTTGGACAAACATAACTTCATATTTCGCCCCTATATCCAAACCTTAGATAAAATTGAAGCTTTAGACCTCAACTAATTTACTTTACAATCCTAACCCTTAAAATTTCATAAAATTACACAAATTCCCCTTAAACATGGAAAAGTATCAAATAAAATACTGAATAAATATTAAACCTCCTTTTTTAGGGCCAAACTCAAAACCAACATACTTACACTTTCCCCTACCAACAAAGCATCCAAATTAGCAGAAAATGACAAAAATCACATGGGTAAAAACCTACACACATGTGAAAACCATGTGCTTAAAATTTATTTTCTTTAAAATAAAGATGACCCCATCTCCCTTGTATACCAATCAACTACCCTTGGTTTATATTACAAATAACAAATGAATTCCAGTTTTGAACTCACCAGTTCAGCAAAACCAAACTTATTCTTTGTCACATCTGCGAGTCTATGCATTAATGGTAACCAAGGAAAAATTAAAGGAAAGCGTAATTTAAATTGTCTTTATTAAGGGTATGCTCAACATCTTATTACATAGATGGGTATAACTAAAGAGGAAATACATTTATTCATATATGCCACACATAATAGGACACTTGCAGAGAATACTAGGGAATCAAAGGAACTAATAAGTTGCAGTATAAGTATTCCAGCGGGGGTTGCCATCCTTGCTTTCCACCACCCACACGTATGTTACTGAAGATATTTTTCAAGGTAAAATGAAGTAAATGTCCATGGGTGCGGGTCATATTTAACCTTCTTCGATATAATTGTCCACTTGGAAGGAAAAAAATTAAGTAGACATGTCTAGTAGATAATTGTATTTCTATAAAAGGGGGGTATTAAAATAAGGGAGGAATTTGGTAACAAGTTTATGAAAAATTTAATCTTTAAGGTAGGGATATTCCTCTTAATTTGGGAAACACATCCTTATATCTAGCTAAGATGGTAAGAAGGAAGGAGATTTCCTTTTCACCTATTTAAAAAAGTATGGGTTAATGAGGATTTTTTCCTTAAAAGTAGAATGAAGGTTGATACAGTCGTTTCAATGTTACCAACTTTGCATGGCAGTTAATGTGAGCAAAATTGGGGGATAAAATGTCCATCCCTATTATCAAATCGAATTATGTTAGATTAAGAACTATCAAATCTATGGTTATCATCCCAGTTCCAAATCGTAAAGTGTGATGCTTACAAACCCTATTGACGGTGGCTAGTTTTTCGGTTGGAATTCCTATGGTGAAATGATGGGCTAACAAAAAAATAGACGAGTGTAGGAGAGTCATACATGCCTGACTAATGAAAGAGTGCATGGATTCTGAGTCAAATATTATGTGTGCTGAAATGTTATAAAAAATGAAGATTACCTTCTACCACACCATAGTAATTTGGATTTTTTGCTATGAGAAGGGAGAAATTCCAACCTCTGGTCTTATTAAGGGGCTCTTACTTCTTCTCATGGGGACTTTATTACAGTGGTCCGTTAGAGTTATTGATTGGGGTTTTGAAATGAGGTTTGATAAAATTGGGGGAGGTAAAAGGAGGAGGCATTTGTAGAAAAGGTCATTGGGGTCTAAGGTGTCCTACATGGTTTCATTCATGACAACACATAAAAGGTCTGTTGTTACTATGATGGATCTGACTGAAAACTCAACCATCCTTGGGCTTGGTGTAGGGATGATCTCATTGATTTGGTTGGTTCCAAATGACATAGGGGTTTTGGTAAGGAGTAGAGATTCAAGTTGTGTTACCAAATGCTAGGTTCTTCTCTGTGAGAAAGGTTGCTCTGACTATTTGGTTAAATTCACGGATCTGCAAAGGGTTGATGGAGGATTTAATGTTCAGGCGTAACTTTCATTTGAAATGATTGCACTTTTTAGTTTTGGTATCGACATACTCTTGGGCATATCATGATAATTCTGTGAAGTTAACCTCATATTTGGCTATAGTTAATTATTGTTATTGTATGCTTAGGAAATCCACATTCATTTGAACCCTTTCTAACTCTGAAAAATATTTGTTGAAAAATATTCCTTTGAATTCCTCCCAGGTTAACTCGTTCATTCTGGGAACTTAGAACATATTTCCATCAGAAATAGGATTCCCCTTATAATAAATAAAGGCCACTCTTACCATGAGTTCTGGACAAATATTTACTCCATTAAGCACTTTGAGTGTTTAATAGATCCAACTCTCAGTTTAGGCAGCACCAAGATTCCCAAAAAATATTGGGGGTTGTTGCCTCAGGAATTCTTTAAGAGCATTCATCCTCTATGTTTCTTCTGATACCTCATTACTAACTGGTTACGGGTTGGTATGTGTTGTTTCCTCTGGGTTAATATAGTTAATTCCTGTAAGATATGGAGAATCTCTTCATTGGTTGTGGAGGGATGGGGCATATATGGAATTAGTCGTGCTTCCTCGGTCCCACTAGGAGTTGCGCGAGTGTTATAACCATCCTATATAAAAAATATGCTAATGGATAAAGTACAAAATAGAGATAATGAAAATAGAGTTATTATATTAAATGACTTCCGATTACCAGAAGTGTCACACAGTCAAACTAACAGGAAAAGAAAAGTACATATTCATACGATTCTATTTTACAAAAAAAATATTTAATACAAAAGAACGATCAACTCATCTACTGTCATCATTACAGAATATGGGGCTTCTTATACTTGCACTCACACACTTAACAAAATTTATTAATTCTTTCGTCGATTTATTTATCTACAGCCATATTTTTAGGAGATCTTCAAACTAGCTGAGGCACAACACAATCAAACTCTGAGCCATCTTCAGAAGAGTCTAAATCACCCGAGGAGGTAAGCCTATCAACGGGTTGGATCCGTGTCGAGTTTAAGGAGATCCATACATGTTTAATCGGGTCTTCATCGGGTTCGAATTTGGGTCCGAGTCTTCATCGGGTCTACAATATTGGATCCAGATCCGGATCCTACGGGTGTTCGGGTTCGGGTTCGGGTTCGATTCTGGCCAAATATATACATTTATTTTATATTTATTTTTATTTTATCCCTTTTCTTTATTTTTAATCTTAGATTAAAATATTTTGTAATGTGCTATAGTAGATGATTATTATAAATATAATATATATTACTTACATGTTATATTGATAAGATATATATATATATATATAATGTAAAATTCAGGTCGGGTCTTCGGGTTCGGATTTTGTATAAGATCGACACCCTACTCGTGTAATAAATGGGTCTCGGGTCCAAAATAATATGCTCAGACCCTATTATATGGATTGAGTCTCCAGACCCGACCCATTGACCTGCCTACGAGGAGGTATTCGTGGGGGTCAAATAAATGGTGTTTGCTGAGCTGAGGTTGTAATCTATCGGAGAGTCGGGACGAGTTATAGTGAGTTCATTTGGGGGAACAATATCCTAGGTGAGATGAATTTTTTACTGCAGTGTATCGGGATCCTTGGAGAATCTTTTTGCTTATCCTGTAGCTTGAGCTTCTCCTATGAGAGGTTCGATAAGTAAGTTGTGCTTGATTTCTGGTGAAGCAATGGCCTATTCCTAATTAATATTGCGGATATGTTTAGACATCTTGGCATAATCAACGTCCTTAATCGCTTGCTCGAACCATTTGTGGGTAGTACTGTGGATATCAAAGTAGATATTGACCCAGATATTCATTACTGCAAAATAGTATGAGTTCTAGAATGTAACAAAAGATTTTTTTATGATAATAATCTTATAAGTCATAGACGCAAGATTCTTGTGCTCGGTACCATATATAGGCATAAAACCTAACGATGCTTTGATACCATGTTGTTGCATCTATGATTCTATGCTTTAATGGTAACCAAGGAGTAATTACAATGGATAAATGAAAGGAAATCGAAATTTTAATTTTCTTTATTACAAGGGATGGTCATAATCTTATTACATACATGGGTATACATAAAGAATAAATATATTTATTCATACATTCCACACATAACATGACACTTGTAGAGAACACTAAGGAATCAAACGAGCTGATAAGTTACAGTATAAATATTCTAGTGGGGACTACCATCCTTACTTGCCACCACCCACTCGTATGTTACTAAAGATCTTTTTCGGGGTAAAATAGAGTAAAAATCCATAGGTGAGGGTTGTATTTCACCTTCTTCGATCTAATTTTCCATCTGGAAGGAAAAAATTAAGAAGACATTCCAAGTAGATAATTGTATTTCTATACAAGCTGTGAGAAAATGTGTTATCAGAGTGTAACTGGGATTAATAATGCAAATATCATAATTGGAAATGAAATGAATATCATTGAACTGATAGGTGTATAGTGGATTCTAATGATATGTAAAAGAGTGATATGGTGAAGCATTCCAAGATATGTTATGTAACAAGTTACAAGGATAAGGGATCAAACTATAACAAGTTAACCCATACTTTATCAGTTATAGGACTTTAATTGTGTAGAAAAATCGTTACAATATCTTCCATAACTTTTGGACAGACAATCCCAAATAATTGGGGCATAATAACATGGTTTGGCACACTTATCTAGAGTGGCATTCATACGTTGGTAGAAAATAAAAACTAGGCACTCACTATCTGACTCTTATAGACCAATTAGAATTTTCATGGTATACGGGGGTCTAACCCCTGAATTGTAAGGTATGCTATTAGGGTTTCACTGATAATGGGTATAAATTGCAAGGTTGATGCAATTACGTTTAGTAAGATGCAGGGTTTCACCACAATTAAGGGTTGAATCGAATTCGGTGGACTTAGTGGATTCATAGGTTGTAGTGGTTTATTGAGTTGGGGAATAATTTAGATATTGAGAGAATCAATAGTCATGGTACATATGAGCTACGCAAAAGAGTTCATAAATGGAAACATGAGTTCAAATTTATCACATAATGATACAATAATGCAATAATTTGCAAAGATGTAAGCTCAATTGTTTAATACTGAAAATAGAATCTCCTACTTTGTAAGTACGAGTTGCGGTCTTGTGCTTCTAATTCACTGTAGTTAACTGGATATATTGAAACTAGGGAGTAATTAGGTAGTATAGGTCTAAAAATATTATTTATTGGATGCATATGGGTTGCAGTGGAGTGAAAATTTAAATACGTTTTCTGTGTAAGAATATTGGTAGGGTATAAATGTATAATTTTCAAAAGTTTAAAGTATAATTTTTTCCTAGTTTCCATTACGATTTAGGTTTAGTGGAAAAAGATAGAATGGCTATATTTAACCTAATGAATTATAAAATAAGTTTGGGACTATTTTAAAATACATGTAAAACTTTCCAGCGGGTTATGTGTAAAGTAAAAGTTTAATTTTTAAACCTGTAAACTTGTTTTCTTGAGAGCATTCTTTCTAGGAATCCAAACAGGGTCATGTAATATACCATTTTGTCCAGGATTTAAAAATAATTTTTTTGGAAAAATTCAAAATTTTCTAATTAGGGATGCACCCTCACACACTGGGTCAAACCTTACACGTGCCTGGTTTGAAGTTCACTTACGCGTATATGGCCCACTTCATCTTCAACCCTCGACATGTTGACTTTAACGTTGTAAAACTGTGACCCTATACTTGAAACATTTTAGAATACCATTTAAGTTGGCTCCTAAATGAAAATTGTGTACTTTTGGAAGAGGAACCCAACCATATAAGTTTCAAAGATTTTGGTGAGCTCGTTCGAGCTACCGGACTTCTGAAAAAATGGTGAAAGTTTGACCTAGATATAAGTGATTGAAAGATATGATTTGGATTCTGGCATAGTGATGGTTGTGTTCTATGTTAAAATCCAATTAAATCGGTGTGGTACGAATGATTTTAAATGAGTATAGCCTCTGAATTCATGTTCGAAAAATCTCATGACCGAATTTTTCAAACTTTAATTTGGGGCACTAAAGCTTGATTTTGGTTCAATCAAACATTTCAACTAGGGGTGGTAATTCGTGTATTTAGGTTGTGATTCGGGCTGACATGACATGAAAAGGATTTTTGGGACACAAACACGACACGACACGCATTCATGTTTTTTTGTTGACACGAACACGACCCAAATAAAAATGACCATGACACGACACAAATATTTCTTAAAATTTCATGCCAAATTAAACATAAATCGACACAATAACCCGAATAAAAACACGATTAACATGACAAGACACGATAATTTAACTAACACTATTCATAATTTGGACACGAACATGACACGACATGACTTCGTGTAAGAAAAGCAAGACCCGAACACGACATATCATGTCAATTTCGGCTCAATCTTGTAATGTTCTGTATCGTGTTTTTGTGTCATTTCAAAAATTACCACCCCTAATTGCTCCTAGGATCCTAAGGACTAAAGATTAAGTTCCCTCACTTTGAAATTATTTCAAAGTCAAGGGTATAGAATCCACCTTTGAAGCTCAAGCTTCAATGGAGTTTTTAGTTTTTAAGCTTATTGAATTCTATTCACATGTTAGAATTTTCATGTAATCACATATATTTACTCTAGGCAAGTGTAGAAACATAACCAAATGAAAGAAAAATAACATTCATACATAAAATGTTAAGGATTCATGTAAGGTCAAAAATTTACTTTAAAAGTACTCTGATCTGGGTTGGTATTTCACTGAGGTAAGTTGTGCTTTATATATGGTTCGTGAGGGAGGTCTGATTAGTGAAGAAGTTAGTGAGTTTTAACGTGGTTTGGCTTTGGTTTCAAAACGCATTGATGTGGGTACATATGGGTACAACCTTTTAACCATGTGGTACATTGCCATTTAGGCAGCCAATTGGCCCACATCAGTAGGGTAACATGTGAAAATAAGTTTAATTTTTAGGTTTTGGTCCTTGGGTGGTTTTAGTTTAGGTTTTAGGGCTTATAGGTTAATTTTTTAAAGTTAAGGGGATTAAGTGTAATTTCTCAAAAATAACGGATTATTTCATGATATTACTACAAAATATATGTCGTTTGGTCAAACTTTGGGTTCAAGTTAGGATTTAATTGATATGGTAACGTACATGTTACCATAATTCTTTATTCAAGGGTATCTTAGTAATTTTGAAAAATTAGGGGTTTCCTTAGGGTTTTTAGGGTTTTAAAGGGACTAAATTCCTATTATGGGTGAGTTGTTACATTTCTTTCCACTCCTAATTGGTAACCTATTATTTTATGCACCATTCTTTATTTTTATTATCGAAAATATTTTCTACACATCACAAAGCACAACCCAATCAAGAAACCCAAACTTTTACATTCAGTATGGCCTGTATAGGCAGAAACACCCAAAACCTCTGTTAAAACTTTTGCTTTAATGGTGAAACTACATTTATTGACTTTGAACCTATTTCAAAGTGAGGAATGAGTTCCTTATGAACCCAGGAGCTCAAGTGCAACGGCCATTTTCTAAAACAAATAAGTTTAGAACCCCAATTTCTCAAGGGTGTTTTCAAACTTTAGAAACTTCAAATTTCAAATTATCCCAAACCAAAAAACCCCAACCACTCAATGCAAAGCCTAACTCTTCCCTAAGATAGCATAAACATAGCCATAAGCTTAAAGCCATTGCCATATTCTGTAACTCCACGAATGTTTGGTCAAAATTTCTAGAGAAAACACCGTAGTTGAAACTCGATCATTTACAAACCTCAAAACATGATACTTATATATTTAGATTCCTCGTGAAAAATTAGGTTCGATTGGTTCAGGAATCATCTTAAATGGTTTAGGAAATCAGGAGATATTTAAAGTCAAAGTTTTGTCAAAACCTAAGTCAACTGTCGAGAGGTTAAAGATGAACTTTTTAACCATAAATATGGTCATTCATAATTTTTTAATTTTTTTCCCAAAATTGTTATTAAACTTTTCTGGTCATAATGCTATAAGGTAAGGTAGTGTTTAGTCAAACCTGGCTCAAATTATAGAAAACCAAGGTTTTGATATAAAATTATTTATAAAATTTGTAAATTGACCCCTCCTATTTTTTATGTTCTGAATTTTAATCCCAACTTATTTCCACATATTCTATGATATTTTATAAGCTAAAAAGTCTTGCACACTATTTCCAAATAATGACCTTAAGACCTACATTTTAAACTTACAAAAATAATTAAAAAACAACCACTAAACTTTAAAGAATAAAGTTTTTTATTTTTCTTTTCAATTAAATCTTATCCCGACAATATATATTTACAACTATGTCGATTGACAAATTATCAACAACCTGACTTCTCGATCTCGACTTCTGATAGTTTTAACCCCTTCCCCACAGCCAACAAGTTGGTTTTTCCCTTTCGATAGCAATCTCAACGTATTTGATATAACTGCTATAGATATCACACTATGATAGCCATAAATGATTCTTACTATATGCATGTTATGATACTACAGAACTACATATGTTATTAAGTATCATTGATATTTGAATATGGATCAATTTGAACTCTTCTCTCTAATAACTAATTTCATAAGGTTATTGCAAATGATTAAATCTTTATTATAAGCATATGTATAACTTAGGGAGTAGACTATCATGCTATCCCACGAAACTTTTCTACTTTTCCTATAGGTCTTAAGCTGTTTTGAGAGCCTATACATATATATATATATATATATATATATATATATATATATATATATATATATATATATATATATATATATATATATATATATATATATATATATATATATATATATATATATATCGTTCCTGTAAAATGTTCATAGCCTGTTATTTGAAATCTAAAGGTTTTGGAATATTGTTTGGTTATACGGATATGCTTGATTCTTCTATGCCTGATAGTAAACTAATAATTATGCGATTATCCATTTAAAAATCCTTTAATTTATTTTTTATCTATAAAAAATTATTACTTATGCTTAATTTATAATGTTTCTTCAATAAACAGTTAAATCCTTACACACCTCAAATCTCTATATAAATATATTTGTTATATAATGGGTTAAAATTTACTTAGCATACATATGTTAATTCTCTTTTACCTCCATATATTTCAGGATAAGGAAGCAGTACCCCTCCCTTTTTGTCATATGCATGGGTCCTTTGTATGTTTATATAACTATATGGAAGAAGATAAAGGAAGATGGAAGCAAAGAATGGCATTTCTCGATGACTCACGTCATTTTCATTTTTGGAATAAAATGTAACATTTATAATTCACCACCATGTTTAGTGATACAAAATATGTAATATGATGTTACTTATCACTATAATAAATAAAGTTTTGTTTTTTTGCCAAAACTTTAGTTTCATTGGTTTGTTACTATCTTGTAAATTCATACCAAGAATAGGGTTTGACAAGTTGGTGTCAGAACAGAATTGCAAAATAATCCAGGTTAGAGTCATATATCGAAATAATATAGGATATTAGTTATTTTATATTTTTCGTAACTTCTTTACCCTCGTCATATACTAGATCTGTTTTGCAATATCAACATCCGTTATTCTCAACTTTTTATTCTCAACATAGCTCTGATAAATTGATGGAAGATACTGTAAAGGAACGAGCATTTCTTAAACTCAGCGTCATGATTCAAGAAGTTGATAATGATTGGAGAAACTCAAGTTTTGCCATAAAATATGTCGTATTAACCAACATAATATCTTGCGAGGAAGAAACTTTGAGAAAGATGCGAGAATATGTTGATGACCTGATTATCCTCCAGGAAACTATCAATCTTTCTTAGACTGATATCTATCCCCCCCAAAGATCCAAAATGAATCCACCTCCAACGGAACAATTTTCATCAAAGTTTCCTTTGACTCCTCTAGTAGCTCAACCGATGATGATCCACCTGAACTCGAAGAGTTTGACTTTGTCCTCAACTATGATCCATCTGAAACTATTATTGTTGTTCCTGAGTGAAGGAAAAATTGATATGCCACCTCCTATTAGTACTATAACTAATAAGTAGCTTATAAATATTATGGCAGTGCTACAAACATAGGTGGAGTTTAAGCTAATAATGTGTTGTATAAAAGTCAATATGCCCAGTGTGTCTATATGATTAGGTTGATAGTGTGATACAATGCCAATATAATATAAAGTTCTAGATGTAACCTCTTTTTTGGATAATATAACCTAGTTAAAAGTTCCTTTTGTATTATCTCTCCATGGATCCTTATTCTTATGCATTATAATTATTTAAATGTTATAAATTATTATTCTTTAAGATGGTTAATACTCGCACTCCTTCCATCGAAGCCCAAGCAGAGTGGATTGACACTGAAGGAATTGTGATATTCCTTCAATAATTAAACTTTATCGTTAGGCAATAGTAAGCATCAACTCAACTCCCGATTCAAGAAGAAGTTATAGATGAAATATGCCAAATGAATGCTCTTAAAGAATTTATGAGTCAATGACCCCTTACTTTCTTGGAAAACCGGGAGAAAGTGAGGCTGAGAAATGGATATGATAAATCACAAAGATATTCAACCATATAGGAGTTCCTGTCAATATACGAGTAATTTTCGCATCCAAAATGTTTGAAAATGAAGCCAATTTTTTGTGGAAAGTTGTAGCCTTAGGTCGTAATGTATCCACCCTAACCTCGAAATAGTTTGAAGAAATCTTCTTCAAAAGTACTTTTCTGAGGCCGAAAGAGACCAATTGATTATGGATTTTCTGAGATTACAATAAACTAACATGTCCATAGCCTAGTATGAAGCCAAGTTTATCGAGCTGTCCCATTATGCAGCCAAGTATGTGAGCGCCAAATCCAAGAAATGTAAGCATTTTGAAAGAGGATTACAGCCAAGGATTAATACCTTTGTCATACATTTACAAATTTGATACTTTCCCCTACTTATTGAAGTCGCCTCAGTTATGGAACGTAATCCCACATCAGGTGGATATGTATGTATTTCCACTCCCATTATTAGGAACAACTATGTTGCTAGAACCTTACCTAGACCTAAAGTCCAACCTTATGCCAGCCCTAGTGAACAAATATATTTCCAGATTCGCTATAGTACTAGTAGTCTAATGATTCTATGCCACGAGTACGAAGAGGTAAGACACATCTGTTTGTAGTATCCTAAGTTTTACGCTCCAGTGCTGAAAAATAGACCCGATACTTCCCTGAGACCCAGGGGAACAACTCCTTCTTACAATCAATGAATGCCATATAAATCTGGTAAAAATCCTAAACCAGTCCCCAATCGTAGGAAGAATTGTGCTACACCACCGTACAAAATTTGTACAATGTGGTAGAAGGTACCATATACTTTTATAACTATCACGCGCATGTCTTATTTGATTTTGGATTAACTCACTCATTCGTTGGTCTTAAACTTGCTATAATTTTGCAAATTTTACCGAAATCATTGGATACTTACTTAGAAATAGAATTACCTATCAGTGAAATTAGCAAACCTACTCAAAATTATAACAAATGTAAAATTCAGCTAGGTATAGGTACACTATTTGTAAATTTAATAGTCTTAGATATAAGCAGATTTGATATCATTATTGGAATGGATGTGTATTAACACACCACGCTTATCTCGATTGTTATCTAAAAAGAGTATACTTTCGAGACCAAAAGAACCTGTAAATGCAGTGTGATATCAATTGTTCATTGATTCGCAAATTTCCAATTAAGAGACTTATTTAATTAGATGCCAATTTTAAAACAAATTAAGTAAACCCTAAACATGCATCTATGGTGAATAAATCATGCAATCACAAACAAACATAAATTGCTGACATACAAATTTTCAAAAAAAAACCTTTCGGGTAAAATCTTTTATTTCACTATGAAGAGTAAATTGCAACTTACATGCACAATGAAATATGTAATGAATAATCCGCAGAAAACTCGCATAGGCCTCAACCTAGAATAAAAAATGATTGACCATAGCAAACCCACAAGAACCATAACTTTATCTTCAGCAAGAAATACCTCCAAGCATCTCCAATTGATCGCAGTCGTAGGCAGCCTGCACCCCCTCAAGAGACACCATATCAGCAGTAAAGAAATCTTCCCTACAAGAGAAACTTCACCAAAGTTGTATCTTGGGCTCCAAAACAATTCACTAAGCAATTGGAATGATTTGTGAATTGAAAACAAAGTTAGAATCCCTAAAATGAGAAGACAAAAATTCTGCAGTTTGCATTTTTCGTAGAATGAAACTCTCGGGTATTTTGAAGAAAAATGGACTCATTTAACAGGTATTTATAAAAAATGAGTCGACAACTTCGTTCGAACGATATTGAGGGGTCTCTTGACTGACATCTAATGTTGTTCGATCTAGGGCATCGCGCGACCTTCTAACAACAGAGATAAATATGGAATAGTAGCATGTCGTTAGAAGAAAACATCAAGCGAGCTTCTCACGAGGTATCAAGCAAGATGCACTATCGCTTGAAGAAGTTATTTGAACGACTTTTCTCAGTCGTTTGAATGACATTGACATGTCATTTGAATGACACCAACGAAAAATAATTTTTATTAAAAACTCTGGCTTAGGACTTAAAAAAATTATTTTGACGAAAAATCACGCCTCGGATGTTTAAAAACATTTTAGAAAAAGGATATCAACACTTTAAATGAACCATTAAGGGACTTACACATAACCTTACTAAAATCTATCCAACAGAGGTTTATCTGCTGAAAAATATCTACATTCGGATCCGTCTTGATGCATGAATGAGCTTTGAACTTTCGTCGATGGTTGTAGTGTTATACGACATACTCTAATGTTAAACGGAATATGTAAAATATGTCCTAACAAACCTCCCCCTATGTTCATGCCGGTATAAATTAAAAACATCTTAATTATCAAATCAAATGTCCTATAGAATCTAATACCCTCTTATGAACCCAAAACTGAAAAGATACTAAAAATATAAGTCTTTAAACTTTCTTCAAAACTTTTCTTTGTCATCATCACGGTGTGAAAAATAATGATCATCAAACCTTGTACCTACACACATGAGACAATAAAAAAATACCTTATTAATGTATCGAGTTTGAAATGAGATAAACATAAATCAAAACAAAGATCAAATCTAAAATCTCCCCTATAATTTAAACTCCTCCATTAAATCATAATTCGTTCTCCCCCTTTTTATTTTTCTGAAATAGAAAAGGAAAATAATAAATAAAAATAAGCATGGAGTGTCATGACAAGAAAAGCAAATCAACTACAATCATCTAACGATAAACTCAAAAGCTTTTGCTAACTATTTTTTATTTTTCAATTTTTCCATAAAATCAAATTTATGAAAAACACACCATGAATTTACACTAAGATAACCAAATCGTGGATACGGAATGAACGGGTGTGAACAAATTCGATAGGAAGATCAATGCAATCAAACATAATATATGTGCCTGATGAATATATATACTACTCGTAACGAATGAACTAAAAATCATCCTTAGGTGTCAAAAATGTGATTTTATATGATATCGACTCAATTTAATCGACACATCAAAGTCTAAAATAATTTCCACACTAATAACGCCTAAAACTATGTAATAATTTTTCAAGACTTTGTTAGGATGTGAAAATCGTTGTTTACATATTTCCAACCAAAACAACTTCACAAATAATTAATCTTTTTATTTTCTTACTGAGATGATCTAAAACATAATGGCCCCTTTTTGGCATATACATCTTTTATTGCCTTTAAATATTTTTGGGCTCCTTTCAACCTCTTTGGACCTTGGCTAGTTTTTAAAATGCCACACTTTTTAGGTCCAATTTAAACGGTGGCTTAATAACCAAGGATATTATGATTACCTTTCATAGACCTTCCTCATTTTTTACTTAAACAAATTCTTATTAGAAACGGTTCTTACATACACTACTTTTATAGTCAAGTTTTATCGCTTATGGTTCATTTTAAAGACAGAATTGTGATGGTAACACTTAGATAAACATGTGATAGATAAGTAAAATTATCAAACAAATATGTGCAAGTGCGCATTAAAGGAGACTAAGAGCGAAACATGTAATAAGTTATCTCAAATTACATCTTAATGATTCCAAACATTATTGTTGGATCGCGAGACCCCTAATTTTAAAATCTTTACTACAAAAAGTAATTTCCTTTTAAATATATGCGGAAGCATAGATGGTTCAATTAAACAAATTAACAAATTATAATTTCTTTCAAATTAAAATTAAACCAAGTGAAATAAGATTAAACACACATATAATTTAATTTCACTTAAACCGAATTAATTCAATTCATGTCCTAGAAATTTGCCTAAGTCATGTTCTCAATATTACCAAATTAGGCCAAACCAATTTTATCAAATTAAGTGATAACTTGAATTAAATTAACATTTACCCAATTAATTATGTAGCACCAATTTAAACAAGTAGCGATTTAAACCAAATTTTATCTTTTTACCTAAGCATGCGTTCTATGTGAGTTTTCCAAAAGATAAAATAAACAAAAAATCACTACACCACAAAGTACGAGGAAAAACACACAATGGGAAAAAACCTTGGACGACCCTAGCCCTAAGACCACTAAGTATGGTTTTATAATTACAAGACGGATGACTTAGACTCAACCTCTTTCAATCCTTGACGCGTCTTCTTGTAAACACCTCCGCCTAGTCGACAACCGCGGAGCTCCACCAGAACCTTGTACTTAACCAATGAGACATAGGTACACCGTCAACCACACATGGTTCCTTTCACCATGTGAGAATGCCGCAGCAAAACAAACTTCTTCTTCTTTGAGGGATTTTGAAGAAAACCCAAACGAACTCTTCAATAGGCAGAGTAAATCGGTGCCAAAACTTCAAGCAATGTATATATATAAAGGAACTTGGATAAACAAATTATGGGTGTGTTGTAACACCCCGCATTTTTCATGCATTAAATATTTAATTAATTAGGGAATTGAAAATTACTTGTGGGTCGTAATTTAATTGAATTAATTAGGGAAATTTTATTTAAATATTAATCGAGGAGTAAATGGTTAATATTTACGGGAAGTTATTTACTAAGTGAATATTAATTATTTATTTGAGTCATTTCGAGTATTAATGACAGGGTATACACTTATCTCAATCGGGAGTCGGTATAGACTAAAGGGGTGAGGGGATAAATATTTTTATAAATTAATTCGGATGCCAATTCTGAGTGTACGGTTGAGTCCGGATGGGTCGAGATAGTCGGAAAAGGGTACCCGGGGGTAGTAAACGGGTCACGGGGCATTTTTAGACATAATCGGGCCCACACGAGGGCATTTGGGTCACTTGGGCTTGGCCCATTAGGCAAAAAAATGGGATTAGGTAAATTAAGGAATTGGGAGGTATAATAAAACAGCTGATAGAGTTGTAGAAAAGGCTAAGTGTATTAAGGAACCCTAAAAACAGTTAAGGACAGCTTTGGGATCACTAGAGAGCCAACAAGGATCGTCTTCAACCTTGGAAATTCATGTCCGAATCAGACACTACGAAATCTAAGGCAAGGGGATAACTTGCAATAGTATTGAATTTGTTTTGAAATTCATATTCATGTGATGTGTTTGATCAAAATTCGTTTTGGGTGTTCATGGATAAACATGAGATTTTGAAAATAATAATCTGATTTAAGAAATTGAATGAGGATTCTTGTAGAAATCTGATATTATAAATTGATACATATCTGGTAGGATGATATCTGGATAATTAGAAACGAATTTGGTGAAGGGGTAAGGAATTAAAGATAGATATTTCCCCAAATTCAGAAATTGTAGTTAATGGACGAATTAATGATGTTGGTGGACATTCTGGAGGTCCCTAATAAGGTTTCTAACATGTATTAATGTTAAGAGGGCTTAAGGTTAATGGTAGAAGAAATTAGGCTTTGAGAAATTTTGTCCATGGCTGAATCTGTCTCCGCGAAGGAGACGAAGACCTGCTCGATCGATCGAAGGTCGGCATATTTTGACAGTTCGCCCAGTTTATTTTATATAAAGAAAATTTAATTTAATCTTTTTCCATGAATTAATTTGGTGAGAAATTTATTCATGGGTTTTAAATCTAATTAATGGTGAATAAAATTAATTAGAATTTGGAGACGACTTAGTGTGACCTCATAATTTAAAATTGTTGGGTTTTGGAGAAATTAGGTGCGACACACTAAGGTTGAATTTTTGGGAAGGTGTTCGGAAGAATTAAATATAGATGTAGTGAAAAAGTTCGGGAATAACGGTTGAGGAATACCGAGTGATCAATCTTATTTAGGTAAAGGCTAAATAATTCGAAAGTCGAGAAGTTAGACTCGGGTGAGGGTAATTCGGACTTCGAGACTAAGTTCAATTTTATGGTGGGGGCGACACCAAAGGTGACTTAATTAATTAATGTGCGAATTAATTAATAATTAGAGTTGGACAATAAACTCTTACTAAATTAAATGGGCTTATGTTAAGGGTTTTGTACATGGTGTAGCCGGGACGTTTTATATATATATATATATATATATATATATATATATATATATACGGAGTGTGGTAGTATATATATAGTGTGTGCACATTAATATCAGTGATTGATTATTATTAGTATGTACTCTAGTGCTATAGGGGGAGGTTGCGTGCAGTGGATGAATCCCCTAGCTTGAGGAGTAGGGCGAGTACAATCCCAGGTCATAGCGTCCGTTATATGAGTGAGGGGCATCTCACTTTCAGGGAAGGAATATGACCGCCTCCGAATTCGTATGTTAAACTAAGTTAGTGAGCGAATCTAACTTGGATAACTAGGTTATGTGAATACACCTAGTGGAATAGCACTTGGGAAAGAAAAATTATATTTTGTGAGTAGTATTACTCGATCGAAGGTTTGTATTAAATGTTATTTCAGTATGTTTGTGAATACTGTAATATGATTAAATATATAATTAGATAAATAATTATATATGGGATAATTAATACATAGCGAAAAATGTATTATGTGCATAGCAGGTGTGAATGTTATATGAAATTAACAGGGTAATGATTTAACTAAGTTTGACGTTTATAACAACTTAAAAATCAGGAATCAAGGCATACTCGGTAGAGTAGGAAAAATTTCAAGAGTTAAAATAAGTATTGGGTGAGGAGCGTAGGACCTAGTAAATTAAATGGGGGCGTTAGTAGTGCACATTAGAGGAGGGGTGAGGAAGTCCTCAAGAGAGTGCGGCACTAACTAAAAATATGAAGAGCATGCATATTTATTTATTACTGCAAGTTAATCATTTGTTAAATGTTTTCAAATGTTTTTGGGTACTAACCCTTGCTATAAAATTCTTTTAAAAACCTTTTAGGTATCCAACCATAAGGGCACCAAGCTTGACTCTAGTTCAGGTATCCTTTGCTGCAAAACATGTGGATGTTGCGGGGTTTTGATAGACGCCTCCTTCTTTCATTCGTGTAGAGACTCTCTAGTAGTTATCTGAGCTTGTCGCTCATAGTTCATTTATCAGTATTAGACTTGTTGAGATGTTTTTCTGATATTTACTTGTATTAGATATTTGGACCGATGGTGTATTCGGTTAGGTGTTTTATTTGTGGATGGTTATTTTAATTAACTGTGATTGTGTATTATTTTATGTTTCGCATGAGTTTTATTTAATTATTTGAAAGATAAAAATTGGCACCAGTCTACTTTTCTCACTTAGGTGGTTAGTAATTAAAAAGACGTCAGTGATGCTAAGAATGGACCAACTGAGAAACCTTTTCTAACTTGATTTATGACTGATCACCCGGGATTAATTAGGCGGCATGTCACAGATGGTATCAGAGCATCAGGTTCTAGTGTCCTTAGGATCTGTTCGGCTTTCTACGTTTCAGTGTAGCACTCATTCGTTGCAGAGCCCTACGATTAGGACTGTTGACTCATTTTCGCTTGTGAGATATAGTATTTTCTGCTGTGAATATTTTCGTGTAAACTGTGTACTTATACGATTTAATCTATTTCAGATGCCACCAAAGAGGCAGAGAGTGGAGTGGGCTGAGACTAGGGACGAAATCAGGGAGGCTCACCAGGAGCCACATGTACCACCACCACCACCCCCGCCCGAGTTGATTTCCACTACTCAGGTGGCAGTGATAGTGGCCCAGGCGGTCGAAACAGCAATGAGAGCTATGACAGCTCACTTTCCACAGCCCCAGGCACCGCCTCCAGTGGCACCAGCAGTTCAGGCTCCAGTGGGGCCACCATCTTAGCAGAGAGTTAGGGAGACCTTTCAAAAGGGTCACCCACCTGAGTTCCGGGGTAGCACAGACGTGATAGAGGCTTGTGACTGGAAGAGGAATGTTCAACGCCATATGCGCATGCGGGAGTGTGCCGATGTGCAGAGGCAGATGCTTGCTTCCTTTAGTCTATCGGAGGCAACCTTACAATGGTGGGAGTTAGTTACCACTGCTGAGGAGCGAAATTTGATGACGACATTCGAATCCGGGGTGCGGTTCGATCGCAAATACTTTCCACCAGTAGTAGAGGCTGAGATGAGAAAGAAATTCAGTGATTTAGTTAAGGGTGACCGATCAGTGGTAGACTACGAAGAAGAGTTCACCCGTTTGGCGAACTTTGTGCCAAATGAGGTGAGCGACGAGGAGTGGAAGAATTCAAGATTCATGAATGGCTTAGCCTAGAGGATCAGGTAGCATTTGATTGGGAATCCGACATTAATGACTTATACAAATGTCGTTAATGCTACCCTCGCAGATTGCTAGGATCATCGTTTCCATGCGAAGGGGATTAAGAAAGCAGGTGAGCCGAGCTAGCAGGGCAAGGTGGTTCTAGTAGTGACACTAGTCGTACTCGTCAACCGATTATTATCCAACAGGAGAGTCAGGCCAAGAGATTTAGACCTAGTGGGTCCCGACCGGGAGGTCAGGGATTCAGGCAAGGGCAGCCGGGCCCAAATCAGCAATAACAGGTTCCTCAGGGCTGTTAGGGCCAAGGGAACAATGTGGAAGTCCAGCCACATCAGGGACAACGACAGGGGAACGGTCAGAGACACTGTTTTGTCTATGGCCAGCCAGGTCATTTCAAGAGGGAATGCCCACAGAGGGGCAGAGGTCAACAGCAAGAGGCCTAACGGGGGCAACGGGGACAAATGCCGCTAGCAGCAGCAGCACCTGCCCCACCGCAGCAGGGACAGATGCACTACGGGTGTGTGTATAATGTCCGGGACATCCCCAATCCTCCAGCACAGCAAGCACCGCCAGCAGTTGAGGGTATGTTTATCATTCATGGTTATGAGGGTAATATTCTTTTTGATACGGGAGCATTGCATTCATTTATTAAATATAATTTTTGCTAAACAGGTCGGACTACTAGAGACTATGAGTAGTCTTCGGATGTGTGTAAAGTCGCCAGTAGGCAGCGGGGCTATGATCCACTCGATTTGTCGGAGTGTGAACATTTTGATCGGGAGACTTAGTTTAGCAGCGGACCTACTAGTGTTAGATATGGAGGGGTACGATGTCATCTTGGGTATGGATTGGTTGGCAGGTTATCGGGTGACGGTGGATTGCTACGAAAGGACTATCGTGTTCTCCATTCCAGGGCAGGAGATGTTCTTAATAGCAATGCCACTACCCGAGGGAGGGTTACGCACACACTTGTATTACATTGAGGAGGAAACCTCACAGGAGGTGTCTATTCCATTGGATTCAATCCCAGTGGTGAGAGACTTTGAGGATGTGTTTCAGGAGATACCAGGATTGCCACCTAGCAGGGAAATAGAATTTGTGATCGATTTAGCACCGGGGACGAGGCCAATTGCTCGGGCCCCATACCGTATGGCCCCTTCAGAGATGCGTGAGCTGAGGGAGCAGATTCAGCAGCTTCTGGGTCAGGATTTCATACGACGGAGTACATCGCCATGGGGTGCACCGGTGTTATTTATGAAAAAGCGAGATGGCTCACTACGGTTATGCGTGGACTATAGAGAGCTGAATAAGGCCACAATACGGAATAAGTATCTGTTGCCTAGGATTGACGACCTATTTGACCAGTTGAGAGGGGCGTCTTATTTCTCTAAGGTCGACTTAAGGTCAGTATATCATCAACTACGTATCCGAGAGGAAGATGTTCCGAAAACCTCTTTCCTGTCGCGGTATGGATCTTACGAGTTCAGGGTGATGCCATTTGGACTCACCAATGCACCAGAAGTGTTCATGGACCTCATGAACAGAGTATTCAGTGAGTTTCTCGATCAGTTTGTTATCGTGTTCATTGATGGCCTCCTGATCAACTCGCGTACAGAGGAGGAGCACGCAGAAAACCTACATATAGTGTTACAGACATTACGGGATCACCAACTCTATGCCAAATTTGGTAAGTGCGGATTTTGGCTACGGGAGGTCCAGTTCCTTGGCCATGTGGTGTCAGACCGGGGTATTGCGGTGGATTCAAGTAAAGTATCGGTGGTGAGGGAGTGGGGACAGCCCCTGACACTGACAGAAGTGCGCAATTTTCTGGGGTTGGCCGGTTATTACAGACGGTTCATCAAAGGATTCTCAAAGATTGCGGTCCCTTTGATGAATCTTACCCAGAAAGGGGTACCTTTCACTTGGAATGATCACTGTCAATTAGCCTTCGACGAGTTAAAGGACAAGTTGACATCGGCACCCGTGCCTGCATTGCCGAAAGGAGGATTAGAGTATCGGGTTTACACTGACGCATCCTTACAGGGACTTGGGGGTGTACTTCAGCAGGAGGAAAGAGCTATAGCTTATGCGTCCAGGAAGATAAAGCCCCACAAGAAGAATTACCCCACTTACGACCTAGAGTTAGCAGCAGTCATTTTTGCTTTGAGGATATGGAGACATTATCTCTTAGGGGAGCAGTTCACGCTATTCACGGATCACAAATCACTTCAGTATCTCTTCACTCAGAAGGATTTTAATATGAGACAGAGGTGATGGCTAGAATTCATGAAAGACTATCAGTTTGATATTCAGTATCATCCTGGTAAGGCTAATGTGGTGGCAGATGCATTGAGTCAGAGACCGACTGGGGAAATATCAGAAGTCTGGAAAGCGAAGTGGAGAGAACTTCGATACGAGGATGATGTAGCCAGGGATTGCATGTCAGCATTATCCATCACACCCGAGATCATTATGCGGGTTGTGAGGGCTCAGGCAGAGGATCAGACCTTCCGGGGTAGGGTGAGCCAGTTGCTAGCTGAGGGAGAAGAGGGCTACTCGATCAGCTCGGAGGGAGGCTTACGCCATAATGGGAGGTTGATTGTGCCAGAGGATGCGGAATTGAGGCACACTGTTATGACGGAGTCTCATGGGTAGAGATTCGCGGTACATCCCGGTGGGGATAAGATGTATCAAGATATGAGGAGGTAGTATTGGTGGGCATGGATGAAACGGGACATGGCAGAATTTGTTTCGAAATGTGCCACGTGTCAACTTGTGAAAGTTGACCATCAGGGATGCTACAGCCACTTGAAATTCCTGTGTGGAAGTGGGAGAGCATCTCTATGGACTTCATTACAGGGTTACCGACATCACAGAAGGGTCACGATTCCATATGTGTTATTGTGGATCGGTTAACCAAAGTGTCCCACTTCCTACCGGTTCGCACAGACTTTGAGACGATGCGTTATGCACAGCTATTCATAGCGGAGATTGTTAAACTACACAGGGTACCAATTAATATTGTGTCGGATAGGGATAAGATCTTTGTGGCCCATTTTTGGCAGAGTTTTCAGGAGGCCATGGGCACGGAGTTACATTTGAGTACAGCCTATCACCCACAGACTGACGGGTAGACCGAGAGAGTCAATCAGATATTGGAAGATATGCTCAGAATGTGTATACTAGACTTTGGGGGAGGTTGGGAGAAATATCTTCCTCTGGTAGAGTATGCGTATAATAACTCTTACCAATTCACGATCGGCATGGCACCATTCGAGGCATTATACGGGAGACCTTGTCGTTCACCTGCTTGTTGGTTAGAGGTGGGGGACAACAAACTGTTGGGTCCATCGATTGTTCAGGAGACATCTTCCAAGATAGAGTTGATCCGAGGGAAAATTCAGATAGCTCAGGAAAGGCAGAAAAGTTACGCTGATGCTTCACGGAGAAACGTGGAGTTAGAGGTTGAGGATCAGGTATTGGTCAGGGTGTCCCCCATGAAAGGGGTGATGAGGTTAGGCAAGAAGGGTAATCTAGCACCGAGGTACGTGGGGCCTTTCCCTATTATCGAGAGGGTGGGGCCTGTAGCCTACAGGCTGGGATTACCGGAACATGTTTAGCGGATACACGACGTGTTCCATGTAGCATCGCTGAAGAAATATCGCCGGAGTGAGAGGGCCTTCTGGCACATTCCACTCGAAGAAATTGATTTATATCCAGACATCTCATATGAGGAGAGCCCGGTGGCTATCCTAGACCGTAGCGAGCGGAAATTACGATCCAAGGTTGTTCCACTAGTTAGAGTACAGTGGGGTCATCACAACATTGATGAGTCTACCTGGGAGCGGGAGGAGGATATGCGAGAGCAATATCCAGAGCTTTTTCTCTTAGGTATCACCTAATTTCAGGGACGAAATTCCTTTTTAAGGGGGGGAGTATGTAACACCCCGCATTTTTCATGCATTAAATATTTAATTAATTCGGGAATTGAAAACTACTTGTGAGTCGTAATTTAATTGAATTAATTAGGGAAATTCTATTTAAATATTAATCGAGGAGTAAATGGTTAATATTTACGGGAAGTTATTTACTAAGTGAATAGTAATTATTTATTTGAGTCATTTCGAGTATTAATGACAGGGTATGCACTTATCTCAACCGGGAGTAGGTATAGACTAAAGGGATGAGGGGATAAATATTTTTATAAATTAATTCGGATGCCAATTCTGAGTGTACGGTTGAGTCCGGATGGGTCGAGATAGTCGGAAAAGGGTACCCGGGGGTAGTAAACGGGTCACGGGGCATTTTTAGACATAATCGGGCCCACACGAGGGCATTTGGGTCACTTGGGCTTGGCCCATTAGGCAAAAAAATGGGATTAGGTAAATTAAGGAATTGGGAGGTATAATAAAACAGCTGATAGAGTTGTAGAAAAGGCTAAGTGTATTAAGGAACCCTAAAAACAGTTAAGGACAGCTTTGGGATCACTAGAGAGCCAACAAGGATCGTCTTCAACCTTGGAAATTCATCTCCGAATCAGACACTACGAAATCTAAGGCAAGGGGATAACTTGCAATAGTATTGAATTTGTTTAGAAATTCATATTCATGTGATGTGTTTGATCAAAATTCGTTTTGGGTGTTCATGGCATAAACATGAGATTTTGAAAATAATAATCTGATTTACGAAATTGAATGAGGATTCTTGTAGAAATCTGATATTATAAATTGATACATATCTGGTAGGATGATATATGGATAATTAGAAACGAATTTGGTGAAGGGATTTGGGATGTAAATGGGTAAGGAATTAAAGATAGATATTTCCCCCAATTCAGAAATTGTAGTTAATGGACGAATTAATGATGTTGGTGGACATTCTGGAGGTCCCTAATAAGGTTTCTAACATGTATTAATGTTAAGAGGGCTTAAGGTTACTAGTAGAAGAAATTAAGTTTTGAGAAATTTCATCCATGGATGAATCTGTCTCCGCGAAGGAGACGAAGACCTGCTCGATCGATGAATCGAAGGTCTGGTGTCGATCGATCGAAGGTCGGCAGATTTTGACAGTTCGCCCAGTTTATTTTATATAAAGAAAATTTAATTTAATCTTTTTCCATGAATTAATTTGGTGAGAAATTTATACAGGGGTTTTAAATCTAATTAATGGTGAATAAAATTAATTAGAATTTGGAGACGACTTAGTGTGACCTCATAATTTAAAATTGTTGGGTTTTGGAGAAATTAGGTGCGATACACTAAGGTTGAATTTTTGGGAAGGTGTTTGAAAGAATTAAATATAGATGTAGTGAACAAGTCCGGGAATAACGGTTGAGGAATACCGAGTGATCAATCTTATTTAGGTAAAGGCTAAATAATTCGAAAGTCGAGAAGTTAGACTCGGGTGAGGGTAATTCGGACTTCGAGACTAAGTTCAATTTTATGGTGGGGGCGACACCAAAGGTGACTTAATTAATTAATGTGCGAATTAATTAATAATTAGAGTTGGACCATAAACTCTTAATAAATTAAATGGGCTTATGTTACGGGTTTTGTACATGGTGTAGCCGGGACGTTTTATATATATATATATATATATACGGTGTGTGGTAGTATAGATATAGTGTGTGCGCTTTAATATCAGTGATTGATTATTATTAGTATGTACTCTAGTGCTATAGGGGGAGGTTGCACGCAGTGGATGAATCCCCTAGCTTGAGGAGTAGGGCGAGTATAATCCCAGGTCATAGCGTCCGTTATGTGAGTGAGGGGCATCTCACTTTCAGGGAAGGAATATGACCGCCTCCGAATTCGTATGTTAAACTAAGTTAGTGAGCGAATCTAACTTGGATAACTAGGTTATGTGAATACACCTAGTGGAATAGCACTTGGGAAAGAAAAATTATATTTTGTGAGTAGTATTACTCGATCGAAGGTTTGTATTAAATGTTATTTTAGTATGTTTGTGAATACTGTAATATGATTAAATATATAATTAGATAAATAATTATATATGGAATAATTAATACATAGCGAAAAATGTATTATGTGCATAGCAGGTGTGAATGTTATATGAAATTAACAGGGTAATGATTTAATTAAGTTTGACGTTTATAACAACTTAAAAATCAGGAATCAAAGCATACTCGGTAGAGTAGGAAAAATTTCAAGAGTTAAAATAAGTATTGGGTGAGGAGCGTAGGACCTAGTAAATTAAATGGGAGCGTTAGTAGTGCACATTAGAGGAGGGGTGAGGAAGTCCTCAAGAGAGTGCGGCACTAACTAAAAATATGAAGAGCATGCATATTTATTTATTACTGCAAGTTAATCATTTGTTAAACGTTTTCAAATGTTTTTGGGTACTAACCCTTGCTATAAAATTCTTTTAAAAACTTTTTAGGTGTCCAACCATAAGGGCACCAAGCTTGACTCTATTTCAGGTATCCTTTGCTGCAAAACATATGGATGTTGTGGGGTTTTGATAGACGCCTCCTTCTTTCATTCGTGTAGAGACTCTCTAGTAGTTATCTGAGCTTGTCGCTCACAGTTCATTTATCAGTATTAGACTTGTTGAGATGTTTTTCTAATATTTACTTGTATTGGATATTTGGACCGATGGTGTATTCGGTTAGGTGTTTTATTTGTGGATGGTTATTTTAATTAACTGTGATTGTGTATTATTTTATGTTCCGCATGAGTTTTATTTAATTAATTGAAAGATAAAAACTGGCACCAGTCTACTTTTCTCACTTAGGTGGTTAGTAATTAAAAAGACGACAGTGATGCTAAGAATGGACCAACTGAGAAACCTTTTCTAACTTGATTTATGACTGATCACCCGGGATTAATTAGGCGGGGTGTCACATGTGTAAACCTTGATTTTGTTCTAAGGATTAAAACATTTAAACAAAAATTCATGGGGACTTTTTCTTTGGAAGAATTAACACTCAAAACACTCTAAGTGAAGAAAAGTTTATGGAAAAGTCTTTACAAAAATGTTGTTCCCGCACTACTTAAATCTGTCAAAAAGTTAGTGGGGAAAAGTAGTGGAAAAAGTGGGAAAACTATCTCGTTCGAACGAGATTTTCATTCGAACGAAGTCTCGTTCGAACGAGATTTTCATTCGAACGAAGTCTCGTTCGAACGATACTTCTAACGAAGTTCCAGTGACAGGTCATTGCAAACCTCATTCGAACGACATTCTCGTTCGAACGACAAACTCGGTCAAACGATAATATCGAACGAAAAACCAGAAAACTGAAAATTCTATTTTTAGCCCAGAAACTTTACTTTGAAGTTTTAAAGAAACTTTCAGAAACCAAACAACAGTTTAAACAAAACTTACACCCATATAAAAATTATTCCAAGCTTCTATATATAAATATATATATATATATATTAAAATGCATTCATACCTTAGGAGCAATGGAACCATGTTGATGACGTAGAAACGAGGCACTACAAACACGGCATTTGATGAAGCTTTATGAACTTGGCCGCTACGTCTTCAACTTTAGCATGTCATAGGCCTGAAGGATGGTCAATAACTCTATCCTATGGCTCAAACATTTTTGTCCAGAATTGAGGCAAAACTACAAAGGACTCAATTGGAAATTTGTCTCCTTACAAATATCCCCCTTTGGCTATTCCGGGACAAAAAACAACAAACGTCCTAAAGGGCCGTCAAGCTCTACTAGACTAATAAAAAGTTTCACCCAAAATTAAAATACAATGCTTGACTCAAACAGCCCAAGGATCAATATCTTTGCTCGGTGATGAACGTTGCCATTAAGAATAATTCCTGCACATTTAAGCAAACACATTACACACATAGGGAATATCAAAATATTAAACGTAATTAAAATAAGTACTCCACCTAACTTAATTCTCCCCTTTGTCAACTATGATCAACCTAAGAAGATAGCGCTCTCCCCTAAGTAAAATCTCCCAAACTAAGATACGATGACAATAGGATTAGATACCATTTCTCCCCCTACCATTCTCCCCCTTTTTGTTCAGGAATAGACAAAGGCTAAAGAATCAACCCATTAACTTATCTTCCCCAATTAAAGAAAATACAACCCTTAAACTAAACAAGGGATACATAAAATGGGATAACAAGCTAAACATGCATTAGTGCATAAAGTGATTAGAACATTAAAGCACATAAAAAACAAAATCATAACTAATCCATATAAATGAATACCAACTATGATGCGAAAACAAATGATACCAAATTGACAAATAAGATTCTAAGCATGTGATATCAAACAAACTACGCAACAAACAAGGTACCAATTATGAATTGAAGCATAAATGGACTAGCTAAACATGGAAAAGACTTAAACAAAATATCATATATATGTATACACAATAGATACAAGCTAAGTATAAGTACACACATATAGATATAAGCACCAAAATGACATAAAACTAAATAATATAAGATTTTCCACACTCGTATAGCATAAATGTGTCATATGGAAACGGAAGTTAAGTGATGTGAATAAGATACAAATGAATTGAAACCCAATCACTTAAACGTGTTCATGTAGTTCGCATTTGATTGAAAAGCTTTATCAACATGAATTTAGCCTTTATGTGACAGGATAAAGTGAACTAATGAACAAACAAACACAATGGATACAAGCCTAGCATGTTGATTATTCAACACACCAATAGAGTCATGACATTGAAAGCGCAACTAAGATAAATGGACATTGTGCAAACCGTTTATATACCATCCAAACTCCCTCGATAAGAACATATGTTATTCTTTTGAATGAATATATCAATTAAACATATACCTTGGCAATTATTTTTCTTTTTAATGCCATATTTTCTTTTAGGCCTTTGGACCACGTATTTCTTTTAGGTCCAAATAAACGGTGGCTTACTTTTCGCAAAGGATAATAAATCCTTTCGGAGCCCTTCCCCGTGCACAATTATATATATTAATTTTTTATATCACACAAATCTCACGTGCAACGGATTTTGACATGAACTAGTCCTCCTAGGTCACAAATATGTAGATGTCAAGATTGGTAGGAGAACACCTCACAAAGCTCAAATATAACATGTGACGTTAAGGTTCAAAAAGTTCGTGCATGTGTGTAAAGGCGTATAAAAGTGAATGCATTAAGCAAGTCAAACTTAAGCTACTCCATGTAAGCATGGTAAAGAACAATTTAAGGATTAAAATTCTAACCAAAAGTTCTAGTCACATGGAAGCGAAATGAGGATTCAAACATAAACATATGCCACAAAATGTGTGTAAAACCAAAATACACACAAAATAAAATCTTTTTGAGTTTTTGAAATTTTTAACCAAAAATGAAAATATATACTCAAAAGACAAACAAAAAATCATTTGAATTTTTCATTAAGCTTAAATTACCAAGAGATAAAACCCAAATGATAAACAAAAATCTTTTTGTATTTTTCATTTAATGCAAATCAAAAGAAATATAATACAAAAGATAAACAAAACTCATTATTCTAGCATGTGATTGAACATGAAGCATAGACTAGAAAATGATTAAACATGCATACACCTGGCAATGATATATAATATGAAGCACAAAAATCTAGAGTATGCAAACAAAACTAACACATTCAACCTTTAAATTTAGCAAAGGAGGTTTCATGTGAAAGCAAATGAGAATCAACAAATCTAGTATCTAGCGCGTCTAAAAATGATTTCCTAACCCATATAGATGTATATTTAAAATGATGGGATTTGGGAACTAATGAAATGCTAGACATAGACTTCTTAGAGCTTCTTTTAAGATAAAAAAAAAGTGACCTAAGGTGACCTTTCCTACCAGGATGCAAGCATGTGAAAACATGTGGAATTATACCTAAGGTGTGACCTTTTCTAAAGTCCTTGGATAAAGTTGATCCTCTAAAACAAACAATGGTCTTACCTTTAGCAACGAAAATATTTGAACTAGATGAACTAGAACCATTACAACTACTACTCGAGTCTTGTAAATCATTTTTCATATTTAAAATTTTGGACTCAAGTAATAAATTAGACTCCTCAATTTTATGGGACTCCTTCTTTAAATTTTCTATAACTCCTAGAAGGTTATCACGCTCCCCTTCAATATGAGAAAAATTGTCCCTGGGAGTCTTTTCTCGACTATCCCTCTCTTTCTTGGACATTTCTAAAATATTATAATTGTAATTTATGTCCATGAGCTTTTCATGAAAAATATATTTTTGATATAGGGAGATTTGCAAAAACTCAACTTTAGTTTTAAAACAAGAATTTTCATTTTCAAGAAATTTAATTCTTTTAATTTTTCATTACACTTATTAAGCTCATTAAATTCCTCTCGAATAGAAAAAACTTCATCATCATTAGAAATGGACAAATTATCATTAAGGCGTCCCATCGAGAGATACAAAAAAATTAAGAGTGAGTAAGAATTGAACCACTTAAAAAAATAAGGAGCACAAAAATATTGAAGCCGAAAAAATAAATCTTTGACGCGATAAATTAGCGCTCCGGCTCTGATACCACTTGTTGGAACGCGAGGCCCCCAATTTTAAAATCTTTACTACAAAAAGTAATTTCCTTTTAAATATATGCGAAAGCGTAGATGGTTAAATTAAACAAATTAACAAATTTTAATTTCTTTTAAATTAAAATTAAATCAAGTGAAATAAGATTAAACGCACACACAATTTAATTTCACTTAAACCAAATTAATTCAATTCAAGTCCTAAAAATTTGCCTAAGTCATGTTTTCTATATTACCAAATTAGGCCTAACCAATTTTATCAAATTAAGTGATGACTTGAATTAAATTAACATTTACCCAATTAATTATATAGCACCAATTTAAACAACTAGTGATTTAAACCAAATTTTATCTTTTTACCTAAGCATGAGTTCTAGGTGAGTTTTGTAAAAGTAAAAATAAACAACGAATCACTACGCTGCAATGTACGAGGAAAAAGCCACAACGGGAAAAAACCTCGGACAGCCCTAGCCTTAAATCCACTAAGTATGATTTTATAATTACAAGACGGATGACTTACTTCCTCGACTCGACCCTTTTGAAGCATTGACGCGTCTTCTTGTAAACACATCCGCCTAGTCGACAACCCCGGAGCTCCACCGGAACGTTGGACTTCACCAATGAGACATAGGTACACCGTCAACCACACATGGTGCCTTTCACCATGTGATAATTCTGCACCAAAACAAACTTCTTCTTCTTTGAGGGTTTAGAAGAAAACCCAAACGAACTCTTCAATAGATAGAGTAAACCGGTGCCAAAACTCCAAGCAATGTATATATATAAAGGAACTTGGATAAACAAACTATGGGTGTGTAAATCTTGATTTTGTTCTAAGGATTAAAACATTTTAACAAAAATTCAAGGGAACCTTTTCTTTGGAAGAATTGACTTTCAAAACACTCCAAGTGAAGAAAAGGTTATGAAAAAGTATTTACAAAAATGTTGTTCCCGTACTAGTTAAAGTTGTCAGAAAGTTAGTGGGGAAAAGTAGTGGGAAAAGTGGGAAAACTGTCAAAAATTGCCCAAAAAACTACTCCCGCCAAATTTCGTTCGAACGAGATTTTTTGTTCGAACGAAGTCTCGTTCGAACGATACTTCTAACAAAGTTCCAGTGGCAGGTCGTTGCAAACCTCGTTTGAACGACATTCTCATTCGAACGACAAACTCGTTCAAACGACAATATCGAATGAAAAACCAAAAAGCTGAAAATTCTATTTTTAGCCTAGAAACTTTATTTAAAGTTTTAAAGAAACTTTACGAAACCCAACAACAGTTTAAACAAAACTTACACCCATATCAAAATTTTTCCAAGCTCCTATATATATATTAAAATGCATTCATACCTTAGGAGCAATGGAACCATGTTGATGACGTAGAAACGAGTCACTACAAACACGACATTTGATGAAGCTTTATGAACTTGGCCACTACGTCTTCAACTTTAGCATGTCATAGGCTTGAAGGATGGTCAATAATTCTATCCTATGACCCAAACTTTTTTGTCCGAAATTGAGCCAAAATTATAAAGGACTCAATTGGAAATTTGTGTCCTTACAAATCTCCCCCTTTGACTATTCCGGGACAAAAACCAACAAAAGTTCTAAGGGCCATCAAGCTCTACTAGACTAATAAAAAGTACCACCCAAAATAAAAATACAATTCTTGACTCAAACAACCCAAGGATCAATATCTTTGCTCTATGATGAACATTTCCATTAAGAAGAATTCCTGCACACTTAAGCAAACACATTAAACGCATAGGGAATATCAAAATATTAAATGCAATTAAAATAAGTACTCCCCCTAAATTAATTCTCCCATTTATCAACTATGATCAACCTAAGAAGATAGCGCTATCCCCTTAAGTAAAATCTTCCAAACTAAGATACGATGACAATAGGATTTGATACCATTTCTCCCCCTATCAATTATAGATCACAAAATGAAATAATGATGTGCCTCAAATCACTATCAAATAGTCATATAAATTTGGAATGATGTTGTGACTTGGTCATCCTAAATGTTCATCCATAAACGGTGTAAACCAAATAAAAAATCTTTTTGTATTTTTCTAAAAAAATTATCTAAATAAAATCTTTTTGGCTTTTTAAATTTTTCTCAAAAAAATAGAAAATCTTTTTGTATTTTTCCAAAATATTTCAAAAACGAAAATCTATTTGATTTTTCAAAAAATATATCAAAAATGGAAAATATAAATACAAAAGTGGCACACACTAGCAATAGGCACAAAATATCATCATTGAAAATCATCCTATGCTAGAAAACAAGTCTAAACCTTAACCGTTAGGTGCGGTGGATTTTCCAAAGGTGGTGACATTCTATAATAAACATCTATCAAATCATGTGAAGTTTTGACCAAAAATTTAACTTGCTATCGAATATGTGGAAATTCTCTCATGTAATCATTCAAAGCATCATGTGTGGGTTCGTCTGTGGGAACATGTGGCAAAACTCTATGTGACACACTACCCAACTTAAAGTAAAATTCCCTAAGATGTCCTCTCATCTTACAGTGGATGAAAGCATACATTGTCCAAGGAACACCTCTCCTAAAATGTCTACGACACACTCTCCTATCAGATAACGGATGCCTAGGTGGGTTGGGTTAAGAGCCATATGGATCTATAACAAACTCGAGAACTGACTCGGGTGCCACGTGGGAAGTAAACGCACCGTCATGGCCTATTTCTAATATCTCAACATTACCCAAAGAGGGATCGAGGAGCATCTTTCTTACATTCTTTGATGTATCCTTTACAGTGATCTTTACTTCCCGGGCTCGTTCGATATCTCTCTCTATTTGGACCACTCGGGCTTCAAGTTAACTCTTTTCCTGACCTAAGACGATCAACTTGTTACTCAAAGTGACCTTCAACTTCTCGAGTTGAATCTTTAATGCCTCAAATCCCCTCAAAACCTCCACCTCTCTATCCAAATCTATCACCCTAAGACCTAACTCCTTATTCAACTTGTTCGTCTTTCAGTTCTTGGTGTATAAATCTCTAAACTCAATTTGGATCTCACTTTCAACTTCACTCTCAAGCTCTCCATCACACTCACTTGAAACACTCAAACTATCATCAGGGTTCTCACGTGCACAAGTATCCTCATCATTGTGGGACGCAATAGGTGTGCTCATGTGACTGGATAAAAAGGTGACACACATCCCATGTTATCCCCATAATCATTTACCTCTTCCTCACTATCGCTAAGATTGGTTAGCATGGCAATATTCTTGCCATTTATCTTTATCCTAGTAGGACACTCAAATGCCCTATGCCCCTTGCCCTCGCACTCAAAACATCTCTCATCTTCCTCATTCTCTTTCTCACCGTTCTCATTGGCCTCTTCTTATTTTAAATTTTTCTCAAAAAAAATTATTGGAAGAATTTTCTTTTGAAAATTTGAGAAATTTTGTATAATTTTTAGCAAGCATGGCCACATCATCAAAATCAAACTCGCCCTCAGACTCGGACTCATAAACTATCACTTTCTTTTCCCTCTTGGACACTTCCTCACTCTTCCAGGACTGGGCTCTAAGTGCTATACCTCTATTCTTAGACTTGACAGTGTTAGGAAACATGTCGGTTTCATATGTATGGAGGTCTTCGGCCAGTTCTTATAACTTAAGATTGCTCAAATTTCCTATGGAATTCAAAACAGCAACTTTCGGGATAAAATGTTTAGGCAAGAATCGCAAAATCTTTTTAACCACTTGTGCATCAGGAGTGTGCTCACCAAGATTGAAACTAGTGTTGACAATATTAGACAAATGTGCATAAACTCATCAAAATACTCAGATACAAGCATGGTAATAGTTTCAAATTGAGTAGTTAAATTTTGCAATTTAGACTCTTTTACTACATTTGTGCCTTCATGGGTAAGTTGTAAAACATCTCACGCTTCTTTTTACGTAGTGCACGTTATGATATGTCGAAACTCTTCAGGGGTGACGAATTCAGAAATTGCACTTAGCCCACTAGAATTAAAAGTTCTCCATTTCAATTTATCCTCAGTCGAGTCAGTCAAAGGTTTAAGATTACTGACGTTATTAACGGGGAAAGTGGGAGGAGTCCACCCTCTTTAAAAAACAACCCAAACATGCTCATTGATTGCATTTAAATGAGATTTCATATGAGTTTTCCAATAGGCATAATTAGTCTCGTAAAAAATCGCAACCGATTATATAAGTTTTCATTCAGAAACATTGCAAAAAAAATCAAAATTCAATTTTTCAAAAAAAATCAATATCACAAAATTTTTATGAAAAAAGATCACTCGATAAATTAGAGAAACCCGCTTTGATGCCAATTTGAAAAGGGTAGGATTGCTTAAAAAGCACTAATACTAATTTGTAAATGCGATGTGATATCGATTGCTTGTTGATTTGCAAATTTCCAATTGAGAGACTTATTTAATTAGATGCCAATTTTAAATAAAATTCATTATACCCTAAACATGCATCTATGGTGAATAAATCATGCAATCACAATAAACATAAATTGTTGACACAGATTTCAGTAAAAAAACCTTTCGGGTAAAACCTTTTATTTCACTATGAAGATTAAATCGCAACTTACATACACAATGAAATCTGCAATGAATATTTCGCAGAACACTCACAAAGGCCTCAACCTATAATCAGCAATGGATAGATCGCAAGAAAAACCACAAGAACCAAAACCATATCTTCAGCAAGAAATACCCTCAAGAAGTCGTAGTCATCCAGTACCTCCCTCGAGAGACACCAAATCAGTAGCAGATAAATCTTCCCTACAAGAGAAACTACAGCAAAATTATATCTTAGGATCCAAGAAACTTTACTAAAGTAATTAGGATGATTTTTGAATTGAAAAAAGAGTTAAAAAGCCCTAAAATGAGAAGACAATAATTCTGCAGTTTGCAGTTTCGTAGAATGAAACTCTTAGGTCATCTGAAGCAAAATGGACTCGAAATGATATTTATAAAAAAAACTAAGTCGTGGCTTCGTTAGAAAGACATTGGGGGGTTGCTCGAACGACATATAATGTCTTTATATCCAAGGGATTGTGCGACCTTCTAACGACAGAGATAAATGTGAAATAGTAGCATGTCGTTAGATGAAAACATCAAGCGAGCTTCTCACGAGGTATCATGCGAGACGCACTATCGCTTGAAGAAGACGTTTGAATGACTTTGTCCTGTCGTTTCAACGACATTAATGAAAAGTATTTATTATTAAAAACTCTGACTCAGGACTTAGAAAAAATTATTTTGACAAAAAAATATGCCTGAGATGTTTAAAAACATTTTAGAAAAATTATCCCAAGACTTTAAATGATCCATTAAGGGACTTAAACACAGCATTACCAAAATTTATCTCGCAATGGCTTGTCTGTTGAAGAATGTTGATATTCGAATCCATCTTGTTGCATGAATGAGCTTTCTACTTTCTTCGACAGTTATAGAGGTATACTACATACTCTAATGTAAAATGAACTATGTAAAACATGTCCTTATAGAACCACTCTTCTATATTCTAAAGAATCGGTCAGTTGGAACCCTCAACATTTCAAATTCAAAGTACCAATTCCCCTTTTCTTTCTAAAATCTTAGAACTCTTTGATGATATTTTTTCAGAAGAGTTTCCTGGGATACCACCCTCTCTATATATTCAGTATACAATCAATATTTTCCCAAATACTTCCCCTATCTTGATACCTCCGTATCGAATGGACCTTTAAAATTTCATGAATTGCGTACCCAACTAGATGATCTACTTGAAAAAGGTTTTATCTGCCTTAGTTCATCTCCTTTGGGAGAATCCATATTATTTGTAAAGAAGAGTGATAGAAGATTTAAATTGTGTGTTGATTGCCATATGTTGAATTTTGTAAACAATTAAGAATAATTATCCCTTACCTAAAATTGGTGATTTCTTTTATCAACTTAGGGGTGCAAGGATCTTTTCAAAGATTGACTTGTGATTAAGTTACCATGAGTTATGAGTGAGAGAAGGGGATATTCAAAAAGAAATATTTCAAACTCATTATAAACATTTCGAATTTACCGTAATGTCTTTTAGATTAAACATTGGCCCTGCAGACTTTATGGTCCTAGTGCATCGAATATTCTGACCTTTTTCTCGATTAGTTTCTAATCATATTCATTGATGATATTCTCATTTACTCCTGAAACCCTGAGGAACATGCCCAACATTTAGAGGTAGTATTAATTACCCTAAGAAACCACCGTTTGTATGCCCAAAAGAGAAAATACGACTTCACAATGAAGGAAGAAATTTTTTTGGGACATATGATTATTAAAAATGGAATCCAATTAGCTAAAATTGCAGTCATTTTAGGATGGAAAAATCTGACCAGTGTCACTAAGATTATTTTTTTTTTTTGGAGTAGCTAGTTATTACCTTCGTTTTGTGGAAGTATTTTCCAGAATTGGTCTTCCGTTGAAGAATTGACCTAGAAAGGAAATAACATTTATATGGACTTTCAAATATGGGAAGGCATTCCAAACTTTGACCACTGCTCCCGTCCTAATCATTCCTTCTTATATCGTAAGTTATGACGTATACACCGATGCCTTATTGCAGTTTTAGGTTGTGTACTAATGTAAAAACGATAGGTAATTGAGTATGGATCTCGAAAACTCAAGACTCCTCAGATTAATTATCCTATGCATGATCTTGAGTTAGAAGCCATAGTTTTTTGCCTTAAAAATCTGGCGTTGTTATCTGTATAGTGAAGAAATTCAAGTATTTTGGACCACAAACGTTTGAAACACATTTTATCCAAAGAGACTTTAATTTGAGACAATGATGTTGTATGGAATTTTTGGAAGATTACAAAACCAAGTTAGGAAACCATCCGAGAAAAGGAAACATTATAGCAGACGCCTTAAGTCTTAACCCCATGGAAGACTTAATAACCTAATTTCTTATAATGTTGATTCTTCTATAGAGCAGTACAATCTTCAGACAACCCACCTTTTATTTAAATTTACCAATCTCATTGCCTACCCAAGCCTAAGGAAGAAGATTATGAAAAAATAACTTCAAGACCACTTTGTTATTAAAGAGTGAATCAGAAGTAAGACCAAAGTATTGTTATACGAGAAGGAGACAAGTCTACGACTTAGAAATAGATTGTATGTACCTGATGATCCATCTTAGTGAGAAGAAGTGTTACAAGAAGCTCATCGTTCCAAATTTATGATACATCTCAGAAGCTCATAAATATATCATGAACTAAAAAAACATTTAGTGGCCCACTATAAAGAATGATATTGAGAACTTTTTTAAGAAATGTCTCACCAATCAGCAAATAAAAATAAAACACTAGTTCCCACATGGACTCCTCCAACCTTCTCCAATCCTTGAGTGGAAACGGTATCACATTACAATGGACTTTGTCAGTGTATTACCCCGTACATCCTAAGGATGCAATTCTATTTGGGTAATAGTCGATCGACTCACTAAGTCTACCCATTTTCTCCGAGTAAAAACTGTTGATTCTTTCCAAAACCTTAGAAAACTCTAAATCCTAGATATTATTCAACTACATGGAATTCCTTTATCCATAATATAAGACCAAGATTATCATTTTGTAGGTCGATTTTGGAAAACACTCCAAATTGCATTGGGTAATAAACATCATTTTAATATCGCATTTCATCCCCAGACCGATGGACAATCTGAATGCACTATCCAAACATTGAAAGATATGTTGAGAGAACGTGCTTTAAATATGCCCGATAATTGGAGTGATCACTTTACATTAATTGAATATCTCATAACAATAGTAATCAACCAAGTATTAAAGCCTCCCCATTTAAAGCATTGTATGGAAAACCATGCTGATCCCCATAGTGTTGGACCAAATCAAGAAATGAAAAGAAATTTGGTCCTCAAATACTTCAAAAAACTACCGAGAAGATACAATAGATTAGAGATAGACTAAAGATGGCCCAAGTTCGACAGAAGAATTAAGCTGACCATTACAGTAAGCCCTTAGAGTTCTAAGTTTTTCATCAAAATAATTTTTTCTAAATCCTGAGCCGGAGTTTTCAATACAAAAATATTTTGGTGAAACGTGTTGGCTCCAATTATGTCAACACATTTCATATTTGACACATGTGATTATATGGCACGAAATCTGTGTTCAACCCAATCATGAATTTGAAGAGTGTCATATTCAAATTCTAGATCGTCAAGTAAAAATTCTTAGAAAAAAAGAAGTCCGTTTAGTAAAGGTACTCTGAGAACACTAAAATTGGCAAGAAGCTACGTAGGAACCATAGCAAACCATGAAGAAACAACGCCCCGATCTTTTTATAGGTATGTTAGAAGAGGATTTTCTAATTAGGTAGGTAGATTGTAATACCCGTGTAGTATCAAAACTTTATAACAATCAAATTATGGTCATTTAACCCTATATATTACCCTCTACCACCATAACTTAGTCAAATTCAAAAGCACCCTAAATAATGTTAAAATTACTTATAAAATCGTACAACTTTACTTAATTACATAAGTAGCCCCTAAGGATAGAAAATGACCAAAATACATCTAGAAACTTTTGAAGAAGCATAACTTGACCTTTATTTCACTCCAAGACCCAATCCTTATATCAAATTGAACCTTTAGACCTAAATTAATTTAATTTTAAAACACTAGCCCTTGAACTTTCATAAAATTACACAAGTTTTCCTTAAATATGGTAATTTATCGAATAAAATACCAAATAAATATTATGCCTTTGCTTTTAGGGCTAAGCATAAAACCAACATATTTACACTTTCCCTCTTGCCAACAAAGCATCAAAATTAGCATAAATGAAAAAAATCAAATGGGTAACACCCTCCACACATGTGAAACCTTGTGCTTAAATTTTATCTTCTTAAAATAAGAAAGAATCAAACCCCTTGTACACCAATCAAATGCCCCTTATTTATATTATAAATACCCCACAAATTTCAATCTTAAAACTCACCAGTTCAATAGAACCAAATTTATCTTTTTCACTCTAAACTGGTAACCTATTATTTTATCCACCCTTCTTTGTTTTTATTGTCCAAAACATTTTACAAACTATCACAAAGCACAACCTAATCAAAGAACACAAGATTTTATGTGTAGTATGGCTTGTATAGTCATAAACACCCAAAATCTCCATTAAAGCTTAAGATTTAATGGTGAAACTGTATTTCTTTACTTTGAAACTATTTCAAAGTGGGAATGAGTTATTTATAAACCCATGGGCTCAAGTTCAATAGCCATTTTAAAAATAAATAAGTTTCGAACCCCAATCTCAAAGGTGTTTTCAAAATTTAGAAACATTAAATTCCAATTTTTCTCAAATGAGAATACGTCAATCATTCAATATAATGCCAAACTCTTCCCTTTGAAAAAACACGGTAGTTGAAACTCGATCATTTTTTAACCTTAATCCATAAAACCTACATATTTGGATTCCTTATAAAAAAATTAGGTCGGATTGGTTCAAGAATCATCTTAAATGGTTTAGTAAATTAGAATATATTTGAAGTCAAAGTTTTGTCAAAACCTACATCAATTGTCAAGAGGTTGAAGATGAACTTTTCAACCAGAGGACGCATGGCCGATCAATTTTTTTCCTAAAATTTTAATTAAATTTTTTTGGTCAAAATGGTACAAGGAAAGGCCGTGTTTGGTCAAACCTATTTCAAATTATAGAAAACCAAGATTTTGATTTTAAAATATTTTTAAAAATTTACAAATTGACCCCTCCTATTTTTTATGATTTGAATTTTACCCCAACTTTTTTCCACGTATTATTTGATCAATTGTAAGCCAAAAAGTCTTACACCATTTTCTAGATATAACCTTAAGACTTATATTTTAAACTCTTAAAAATAATTACAGAAAAGCCGATGAATTTTAAAGATTACAATTTTTCAATTTTTCTTTCTAAATAAATCTTATCTCAATATAATATATTTACAATTATGCTGACTGACAGATAATCAAGCACCTGACCTTCCTGATACCGACTCCTGACAGTTTTAAACACGTTCTCCATAGCCAATTTCAGTGTATTTGATATAACTGCTATTGATATCATAGTGTGATAGCCATAAATTACTCTTAGTATGTGCATGTTATGATACTATTATGCTACATATGTTGTTAAATATCATTGATATATGTCTACAAATCATTTGTATCAATTTAAACTCGTCTCTCTGATAACTGATCTCATGAGGTTACTTCAAATTATTGAATAAGTTCACCTAAGCATTTATGTGCTAAATATATTCGTTATAAGCATCTGTATAACTTAGGGAGTAGACTATCATGTTATACCAAGAAACTTTTCTAATTTGCTTACATGTATTAAGGTATTTTGAGAGCCTAGTTATGCAACACATATATGAATGTCATTCTTAAAAAATCATTTGGTTATTGTTGGGAGACATGTGGATCAATGCACATGGGACACGGACTACACGTGGGCAAAACCGTTACTACCAGATCATCCTCTCATGTGAGGGAATATTTAGTCATCATGGACTACATGTGACAGGGTCAGATGTCCACAATGGATTTGCTAAGAGCAATACATACATGCGTACAGCATGCTTGGGGGGTACACTGTACCCCCTAAGCATTATATATACCTTTCATCTTCTTCGTTGTAAAGGATCGCTAAATTCAAACCCTAGCTAAAACTCTGCTCATTTGTATACAGAAGAGAGAGAGAGAGAGAGAGAGAGAGATTGTGTTGTAACTAAGCCATTAGAGCCATATTTACTAGTGTATTTCACTCACACACGCATAGTGGACGTAGGCTCTGGACGAACCACTTAAATCAAGGAGTTTATCCTCTTCACCTCATGTCCTTCTTTATTGGTATTCTATGTGATTATTGCCATTGTTGTTTACCTGTTTGAGATTTATACATTTTTTACTTGGTAATACCATTTCTAGTATCATCAGTCTGGCACCGTTTGTGGGAACGAGTAGTATCATCTCTTCCCATTTCTAGCTTATCATCACCAGAGTCTTTGGTGGTGAAACTGTCCTCCCCTACTATGGAGCTATTTCACTATTGAAAGAGTTCTTGTTGAGCTACAAGTCTTTTACTCATTGACTACATCTAATATGTAAGGTTTAACACATGGCATCAGAATTTCCACTGCCACCACCACCAGTTGGGGGTCCTAGTTCCAGCAACGCACCTCCTTAGTCAGAAATGGTTAAGGTAGCGGTGACATTGAAGTCCTTGGTTGCTAGCCAACAGGCAATGCCAGAGCAGCTGGTTTCTTTCAGCCAAAATATGAAAATTAAGCTAGAAGGGGTACAACTGAAGATGATTACTCATGTGGTCGTGTATCAACCTCAGGATGCTAAGGACCATCCTAGGCACCATGTAAAGACCCGCCACCTTTTCAATGATGGAGGGATGTTATTAACCCTAGGCATTTATGCTTAGGGAGGTAAGTCCAACCCTGCCAGAAGGACTGTTATGATGATTATGAGGTTGAAGACGCTCAAGCTGATTATTGGGAGCTGTACAAAGTTTTTAGGAATTCGATATGCCCCATCCAAGGAAGATGAGATCATGATATGAGGTCGAGCCATAATAAGCCATCTAGGGGCTCTGCCTTTGATAAATTAAGTAAAGGGTCGGCCTTTGAAAGGCTCAGCCCAGTTGGTGATTTGAGAGAAAGGTTGTCCAGGTCAAGGAGTAATGCTGGCTCAAGGAGGGTGGGGGCAGATGGTCGACCCCCATATGGCCGAGACGAGGGCCGGTGATAAGTGAATAGCCTAGGAAGGTTAGTAACAGGGGAACCCTCAGTTTGGCCAGTTAAAGTAGCTGGGGATAACATTGGTCAGGACGACGTTGTTGAAGCGACCGAGAGGACTTGGAATTACTCAATTCAAATGCTAAAAAATAATATCAGAGACATCCTTAAGAGACGTGATCCCTTGCAGAGGGGATACTCATAAGGATCTCCTTTTGTGGCAAAAATAGTTAAATTCCTAACCCCTGCCAAATTCAAGCCGCCAATGGTTACTCCGAAGTATGATGGGTGTACTAACCCTATGCATCATGTAGAGATGTACCAGTCAGGTGCAGACATCTACTCCATCTCAGATGAGATGAAATACTATGCATTCTCAAGCATTTTGACTGGATCATCCCATATATGGTTCACTTCACTCCCTAATAACTCCATTGAAAATTTCAAATAACTCGCAGAATGTTTCATCCACAAATTTTGCTTTGAGGTAAGACCCCAGAAGAAGACTACTCACATATTGTACATTAAGTATGGGAAGAATGAGAGTCTCAGGGAGTACATTGCGAGGTTTAATAAGGAGAAGCTAGAAGTGGAGGACTATGAGGAAAGTATTACGATGACAGTGTTAATAGAAGGCCTGCAGAAAGGGAGATTACTTTGGAAGCTTGCTGAGGACCCACCAAAGTCTATGGTCGAGCTATTGGCAACAGCCAACAAGGTCATGAACATCCAGAAAGCTATGGCAGCTAAGTATGACGATGAGAAGAGGACTAGCAGTGGGAGAAAGTTTCAGAAGAAGAATAAAGACGGAAATAATATATCACCTCATGATAAATTTTCCGAGTATAATACCCTCACGGTCAGCTGTGAGCACTTTCTGAATGAGATCAAGAATGGTCGGTTCCTAAGATGGCCTAAAAAGCTGAAAGCTCCCCCTCACAAAAGGAATAAAAGCGTGTGGTGTGAATTTCAGCATGATCACTGATAAGCACCCAAAACTGTACATTTTATACCCCGAATAGACATACTTTAGTTGCTAATTCTCGGCAATATGGATCTTATGTGCTTAAATATTTACAATGTAGGTCAAATGCACGTTGCGATATTTAAACGCGTATTTCAACGCAATTGTGTGCATCATGGAGCTAATTACCCTTGTCCCGTACCTAGCCTACCCTAAACCGAGCCTAAACCTACCCCCGAACCCCGTGTATGTTTAGGTTGTACCCTTTTATATTTTTCCAAGATTTTTAGGTGAGTCGTTTTATTTTTAGGTTTTATTTTAGATTTATTTAGGTTTATTTTCTATTTTTATAATTTTATTTTAATTTTTAGTTTTTAGTTTTATAAAGATTAGTTTTTTGGAGTTTATTTTCAGTTTATTAGATTTTATATTTTTTAGGACTTTAGTTTTCATTTAGATTTTAAGTTTTTATATAAGCTTGGGATTTTATTTTTTAGTTTTAATATTTTTATTGCTTTTAGTTTGTTTTATTTTTAGTTAGATTTTTTTTTTAATTATTTTTAGTTGAGTCTTTATTATTTAAGAGTCATAAGTTAAACACACACAAAACCCCTCACACCCCATTATAAGTCACCCCAAACCAACCCGGATACAACCCGTAGCCATCTACGAACCAAACCACTTCGAACCCAAACCCCCCAACCCCTGTCTTCAACCTCCAGCAGGACAGCGCCCCCTCGCCCATCTCCGACGGAGCTACCTCCGGCTCCACGATCCAGCCTTACCACCTCCGGCGACACCTACCTCTAAACCCGATGATCAAATCACCTACCCGCTACCTGGAAACCATTTCGACACCACTCCCCAGCAAACCCCTACCGTCGGCGACCCAAACGGCCGACCCCTGCCAGCGTCGAGACCACCTCCGGCCAGCGACACTCATCCAGACCCTTCGACGGTTCCAAACTCAAACGAACCCCAATCCAATCCGATTTCGATTCAATCCGAAACCCGATCGCTCCCGCCGACCATTTCACCCCACCAACCCGTGACCCATTTCAACTTCTACCCAAGTTATCCCAAAGCCAAGCCCCACGATTCTTGCATCTGCCAAATAAACCAAAACCAAATGCAAATAACCCCACGTGCTTAAAAGCCACATGTCTTTAACCCTTGAACCCCCAATTCCCAAAATATCCCCCAACTACCAACTTTAAACCATTTACAAAAATAACCCTTAACTAAATCTGATTTGTTCCAATCCTCTCAGCCACATGACCTTACACCTCTCTTACTACATGTGTACACACCCCATTTCCATGCACATTAGACCTTACCAAAAATACCCCTTAGCCCCATGTGTGTCATGCATCTACTATAAAAGAAGACTCAAGACCCCATTTTAGGGAGATCATCATCAAATAGAGAGAGAAAATTCTAAAGAAAAGTAGAGAGTTAGGTTAGAATAAATTAGGTAGAAATATTCGAAAATAGTTTTATTTTTATTTTTGTTAGACATTTGTGAGGTTAAATTTTGTAAGAGATTTAATTGAGTGATTATTTAGAATTAAAATGTATTCATTAAATTTATTTTGGGATGTTTTATTTATATTAAAATCTTAAATGGGATTGTTTGTTTTAAAAATCAAGGCATTTTTATTTTAAATTATATTTTAAACTTTGCGTACCTTATTCAAACGAGAAGGCATTCTCATTCAAAGGAGATGTCAAATCGTTCGAAGGTCTTTAAATATCTTTATCTAACGAGTATCTGAGGAGGGCGTACTATATATTGTTTGGAGTCATTTGAAGGTAGTTTGAAGCCTGTTAAAATGAGATGGCAATGTCGTTCGAACGTGATCAAATTTCATTCAAATGAGATGATAATATTATTTGAACGAGCCTCATTGTTGTTTGGACATGTGATGTTGCCTCGAAATTTATGTTCGCCTTATAAATATCTATTCCGTGCTTATTTTTTCTAAGACTTTTTCCAGAACGATTTCATCATGTTCTTTGCAAAAGTTTTCAAACTTTTGAGATTAGAAAACTCTTTTTATTCACAAAACACGTCCTCAAAATATATTTGTGTGAATCGGTTCAAACCCTATATAGTTTTATATCCTTGCATACACTACTCTTGTGGAGAGATTATCTTCACTACTAACTATTGTGATTCTCGAGGGGATAATTATTGAAAAAAGGTTAATTAGTGGATACTGACGGAGGAAGGCTTCTTGTGGACTAATTGGAGATAAGTGGGATTCTTTGGAGATTTACGAAGACTGACATGTTATACTTGTGTCTGGTATCAAGTAGTTTGTAATTCGACTATCTTGTATTATTTTTAAAGTTCTGAAATAAAAGGTTTTGCCCGTAAGGAGCTTTTCCTTAAACTTTGCCTTTGTTGATTGCATAATTTACTTTATCTATTTTATCACCTAGGTTTATGTCTTAGGGTAAAAAGGTAAAATTTGGATTTGTGTTTGGTGGACATGCCATTATATAAGATCATTCAAGTAAGATCACGATAGCACACTTTCAAATTGGTATCAGATCGGGTAACACAAAAATACTGAGTGATATTTTTTCGCAAAATTAGTTTTTTCTTAATATTTTTTAGAAAAAAATGTTTATTTTTGAAAAGCCAAATTTTAATGGATAATTTATATAATCGAATGCCCATTTTTTATGGATATAATTACGCATATTGGAATGCTAGGATGAGATCCACCTGAAAAGCAATTGACGAAAGGGTGTGGTTAGATTGTGAAAGAGGGGGGACTCCTCCCACTATCACTGTTGAAATGTTGTTGGCCCTAATTTGTTTCTTTATGGAATCATGAGGAATTTAAGTGGATTCGTCACCCTAACGAGTTATGTTGCATCATGACATGCACTATGTCTAAGGAAGCATGGGATATCCTACACCTCACTCACAAGGGTACTAATTCTATAAAAGCATCAAAGCTTCAGAATTTGACAACCCAATTTGATACCATCACTATGCAAGAGTCGGAGTCATTCGATGATTTTATAGGAAAATTTTAATTCTAGTTTTAATTTAGTGAAAAAAATCGGAAGACGAGAGTTGTGAAAAATATTTTGATGCCACTCCCCGCCCTCTTTAGGGATTTTAGACACTCTTAGGTTGGAAAAACTCGTAGGAGTCCCTCAGACTTATAAGATTGACATGTTTCCTAAAATCGTTAATGTAGGTTCCCTTTCTAGGTGTGCTTTAGGTGAAACTAATTTTGTTTTTTTTAAAAAAAATTACAATTTTAATATGCACCAATTTTACATATCCCAATTTTATCTTGTTAATCCTAAACATGCATCTAGGTGAGATTAAGAAAGATAAAGTAAATCAAGTCCACAAAAAGCCGATGTACAAGGAAACCACTAAGGGAAAAAATCTCAGATAGCCAAACCAGACAATCACTGTGATACAGTTTTACAAAGCACAGACAATAGACTTACTCAACGATTCGATCTCCACAAGCCTTAACGTTCTTTTATGGTTCAACCGTTCCTCCACAGTGCAACGCAGGAGTCCACCTACGCAAGGTCCACAACACAAGAATCCAAGCGTACCTCAGTATTACGATTCAAAAAATGGAGTCCACCGCTTTTTCACCGCAAAACTTGAGGAAGAAATTGATTAATGAGGCATGAACAAACTCCATATGGTGCAAACACAATATCTCTAAACAAATGGTTATGAAATCTAAGATCTTGTAAATACCAAGGATGGTTTTAACTTTGGAAATAAAACAAGTGAAAAATAATGTATGGGTTATGTTTTGTATTTTATGTTCTGCACACTGTTTTTCTAAGCAAAAAAGACTCCTTACATAAAAACATTGAGGCGAAAGTTTGTCTGAATGATTTCTCTATGTCGTTCTAACGATATGGCTCTGGTGTGTCAATGACTTTTCCATGTCATTTAAATGATACTGAGATGTCTTTTAAACGATTGTTGATTTTGTTTGACGCATCTAAAAACAAGAAGATGTTTCATACGACTCTGGAAATGGATTAACTCAGAAAAATTATTTTAAAAACATTTTAAAATATATTTAAATAAATTATCATCCTTAGAAAATATTTCCAAATTCCATAAACATTATGCGTTCATACCTGAGAGATACTGGTAACATGATATGATATTATATGAAGATGTGAAACGTGCACTAATAAACACGACATGATCTATCTTGAAGCTTGGCCGCTACGTCTTCAACACAACATCATAGACTATGTGGGACTCGTGATAATTAAAAATCTATCTATGATTCAAATTAGTTTTTGTCCGGAATAATTCCAATACATACAAATTGACACTATTTGGAAATTTGCCCTTACAAATCTCTCCTTTTGGCTATTCCTGAACCAAACTAAAAAAGTGAAATGCCTAAGTTGCCCGTCAAACCCCTAAATCCCATCCCATAAATCCAAAAATAAAATACAGGGCACGATGTAGTTAACAAATGTTGAACCAGCATCATGAACTGTCTCCATGTGATGTAATCGCAAAATCTTGAATCTTTGATGAATACCTACACGTATGAAACAGACACATACCAAATGAAGTATAGAGGAACAAAGGAAATATAATCAATATGATACCAATATAAAATATACTAGCAAAAATTTTCCCCTACATCACATATCTATCGCTCCCCTGTTTGTCTCGAATAGATAACTAGTGATAAAAGTAAACATATAAACAACTAAATGAATATCTATCATGAAATAATCATATGAAGCAGATCTAGATAATCATAGGTAGCCAGCTAATAATAATCACAATATACCAAATCGTAGCTAACAAACACTCACAAATATGAATCATCAATATCAAGAATGTTGTGATTGAACAAATCAGTGCAGTATAAGAATCAAGTATGAATAATCACAATCAACTCCATGTAAACTGTCCAAAACAACCCAAAAGTACCAAAATAGTGTAATATCAGCATACATACGAAGCAGGTACAAAAATAGAACAAGGACTCAAAAAGTCAGCACAGGTCATTGGAATGAAAAATTCGTGTCATTTGAATGAGATAAAAATCTCGTTCGATCCATGCTAAGAACCGACCCAAAACAGATTGACATCGCGCGAAGCATCTATTCAACGACCATAAGAGCGACCTATCTCGCGACCATATCTGACACTTAAAGTACTGCGATTTCAAGCTCGTTTGATCCAATCTTTGAACGACGTGGATTTTTCGTTTGAACGACAGTCACAAGTTGTTTGAGCCACTTTAAAAAACTTGTATTCTAGCCCAAAAAATGTGCAGGATTTGCCTAGTGAAGAAATTTTTTGAAAATAGCAACTGGAAATACGAAATAGTAACAAAATAAAAAATATAACTTACATTCTAACATAGTATCAATGTGCCTAAACATGGATATGGAATGAAGAGGCATGAACTACAACAAATGAATCACAACTTAAACACATTGAAATGATGAAGAAGCTTTAATTGATATTTAAATATCATAAAACTAAGTTGTAGCCATATGTGATGATTAATATATTGAGCTTAATGAACTAAACGAACAACATGCACAAAAATTCGGAGTTTTGACGATAAACAATAGCGTCATGACAAGATTTTTCAATATTAGGATTCGTTATGCAAACCCATTGTACTTTTCCATCCCAAATCCCCCAAATATTAATATATTTTTTTCTCATTCTTTTGAGGTTTCTACTTTCTTACCTTAAAGAATTCCTATTGGCCCCCCTTTGGGCATATTTTTCTTTTTATTGCCTTAATTATTTCTCGGAATCTTTTAAACGGTGGCTTTCTCGATGAGTTTATTATACTGTCGTAACCCTTTCCTGTGCACACTCATTATTTTTTTCAATTTAAGCAAGATCTATCCTTACGGGTAACGATTCTTACATGCACACTTCCTCCTAAGTCTAATTATACATAGTTGACAAAATTGAGAGCAGAACATCTCACCAAACTCAAATATGCATGAGAATTCAAACATTCATTAAAGCTCGTACATGTGTGTACGATAGCATTTATAAAAAGTCGAATCCAAATGAAAATCATCTTCGAAAAAACCCCATTAATCAATAGTTAAGACCATTCTTAGCATCCACAATTATGACCAAATGTCCTAGCCACGTGGAAAATAAAACTATGGGTGTCCAAGCACACCAATATGCCACATCAAACATGTAAACTTATGACCAAAAAAAATTAAAATCTTGATGTGTTTTTCAAAAGAAAATTGACCCCAAAACGAAATCTTTTTCTATTTTCAAAACAAATTATCAAAATAATTTGTTTTTGTATTTTTTCAAATAAGACTCAAATAAAAGGAAAAAAAAATATATGTAACACCCCGTAATTTTGAGGATTAAATATTTAATTATTTTTGGGAGTTATAAAAATATTTAAATTGGAGAAACTTAAATTCATGAGTTGGAGAATTTAATTGAATGAGCTGAATTAATTATAATTGGCGACTTTAAGTTTAATGGTTCAAAATCTAGTATGTCACATTTTGAGGTCGAAATTTGGAAATTTCGAAAAGTATTTCGGATGGAAATTTTGAGTGAGCGATTGCGTCCGGATGGGTCGCGAAAGTCAGAAAAGAGTATCCGGGGGTAGTAATTGGGTCTCGGGGTATTTTTGGGCATAGCCGGGCCCACACGGGGTGAGTTGGGCCTTTTTAATTAGGCCCACATGGCCAAAAACGGGATTGAATGTTTTCAACCTAATTGAGGGATTTGGGAACGGAGTCAACACACCTCTAAACCTGGGGTTTGAGAGGAGAATTGGGGGAAAGCTAACCAAGAGCCAATTTGGGAATTTTGGAGCCAAATTAAAGGACTACACCGACGGATCAGACACTACGAATAATTCCAGGCAAGTGGTTAACTGTTGTGATTTCTAAATTGAAAACGCCCCAAGGGCCCCAAAATCCTAGATTTCCTTTTTACAATAAATGCGGAAGCATAAAGGTCTTTAATAAATCGAATTACCAAATTTTAATTTCTATTTCAAATTAAAATTCAACCAATTGAAATTAACTTAAACACACACATTGATTTCAATTTCACTTAAACACCATTAATTAACACAAGTCCTAGAAATTGGCCTAAGTCATATTTTGCAGTGTTATCAAGTTAGGCCAAACCAATTTAAACAATTAAATTAAATGACTTGAATTAATTAACTAAACATTATCCAATATTAATTAAGCACCAAATTAAACATGTAGTGATTAAATTAAACCAATTTTATCTTTTTACTTAAGCATGTGTTCTAGGTGATTTTGCAAAAGATAAAATAAACAATACGCCGCGATGTACGAGGAAAAACCCGAGATGGGAAACAACCTCGGACGGCCCTAGCCTCAAATCCACTAAGTACGGAATTTACAATTACAAGACAAAAGACTTACATCACACGACTCAATCCCTCTCAAGCCTCGACACTCCTTCTTGTAGATACTTCTTCCTAGCGAATAACCACAGAGCTCCACCGCGGTCTTGGAATCCACTGATCGGACTTTATGTGGTCACCGTCACCCGAACTAAGAGCCTTTCTCCAAGTGGATAAATCACGAAACGTCTTCTTCTTTGAGGGATGTAGAAGGAAACCCAAAATTCTCTTCTTATTGGTGTAGAGATAAACCGGTGCCAAAATGCTCCAAACAATTCATATGTATATATGAACTTGGAAGAAACAAATATGGGTGTAAACTAGAGTGGTAAATAATTTTCTCTTGAAAAATAACACTCAAAACCAATGAACTTTTTCTAAAAACAATTTTTGCTCTCAAACACTCTTAGAGGTTTTTATCAAATGAAAAAGTTAAGCCCGCACATAGATATTCAGCAAAAAGATAGTGGGGAAAAACAAGTGGGAAAGTGGACAAAACTGCTCAAAACTACCAAAACACCTATTCCCGCCAAATCTCGTTCGAACGACATTTTGTTCAAACGACATTCTCGTTCGAACGAGTCTTCTAACGACGTTCCAGTATGAACTCGTTAAAAGCTCGTTAGAAATCTCGTTAGAACGACCATCTCGTTCGAACAACATTTCGAACGAAGTTCCACTATGCCATAATGGGAAGTCGTTGGCAATCTCGTTCGAACGACTTGTGGTTCGAAGGACACTTCGAACGAACTCACAGAATGTTCAAAAAATTCTTTTTAAGCCTAGAAACATTATATACTTTATATATAAGTTTTAATAGAAAACATTCTGAAAACAAAACACAGTTTTAAAAACCTAACACCCAATATAAACCGTTCCAAGCTCCTATATATATATGTAATGCATTCATACCTTGGGAGCATTGAACCACAATTTATGACGTAGAAACGAGGCACTTAAACTCGGCATTTTGACGAAGCTTTATACACTTGGCCGCTACGTCTTCAACAAACACGTCATAGGCTTGAAAGATGATCAATATACTCTATCCTACGACTCAAACGTTTTTGTCCGGAATTGAGCCAAATCAACAAAGGACTCAATTGAAAATTTGAGTCCTTACATAAATTGATGATAATCAATTCATATCATAGTGATGTGTAAACCGAAATTCGTTTTGGGGATAAATGGATACAAAAATGGGGTTTTTGTTCATGGAACTATTGAATGAGATTAAAAGTAAAAATTATTGTGTTATATATCTTTGAGTATAAATATCTGATTTGATTGAAAATCCGGAATATAAATTGGTGGGATTTGGATTTGAAATTTGGTTTGTAGAACAAAGTTGATGAACTTTAATGGAAAACCCATTTCGGGAAATTATGAAAGTAGGTGGAGAAATTGTGTATCTTAAGATCCATATAATGTGTAGGATGTAGATTAAACATATTTATATGGTGAGGTCTTTTGATTAGAGGTTTGATTTAAGGTTAAAAACTTTGGATTTTCGTCAATGGTGGAAAACAGTGGCCTGGAGAAGACGAAGTCTGGATCGATCGACCCAGGGGGTTCGATCGATCGATGGTTCAGGAATCTGGACAGTTCGGCCAATTTTGATTATAAAGAGAAATTTATTTAAGATTTAATTCCTTGCAGTTATTTAGTGATAAATTCATGTGAGGCATATATTCCTTAACAACTATAGGGTGATATAATTGGGTGTAGGAGGGTGGAAATTGTATGTCATGAGATGAACGGATTTGGGAAAATAATTCATAAGTATTGATATCGAGCCGAGAAGTATTATTCGGGTATGGTAGTTGGGTGACGCTACCTTATTAAAATAATTGAGGTAAAATATTTAATTATGGACCAAGTGAGCGAGTCCGGGTATGTTGGTAATTATAGGTAAATATAATTGGAAAATTATGGAGATGAATGTGCGACACATTGTGGGCGAAAATGTGGGAATGGAATTATGAGAGGTAAAATGGACCAAGTGAGCGAGTCCGGGGATAATGGTTGGGTGACACCAAGTTATTAAATTAATAAGTGTGATAATTAATTTAATTTGAGTCGGATTGTAGACTCGGGTAGGATTAAATTAATGAGTGTAATAATTAATTTAATTAGAGTCGGATTGTAGACTCAGGTAGGATTAAATTAATAAGTGTGATAATTAATTTAATTAGAATCGGATTGTAGACTCGGGTAGGATTAAATTAATGGGTGTGATAATTAATTTAATTAGAGTCGGATTGTAGAATCAGGTAGGATTAAATTAATAGGTGTGATAATTAATTTAATTAGAGTCGGATTGTAGACTCGGGGAGGTACTGAATTAATAAGTGTGTTAATTAATTATATTAGAGTCGGACCACAGACTCGGATTGGTGAAAATTAATTAATGTGTAAATTAATTAACTGGGAGTCGTACCACAGACTCGGATTGGTATTAAATAAATGGGTGTGTTAATTAATTTAATTAGAGTCGGATTGTAGACTTGGGTAGATATTAAATTAATAAATGTGATAATTAACTTAATTAGAGTCGGATTGTAGACTCGGGTAGTATTAAATTATTAAGTGTGATAATTAATTTGATTAGAGTTGGGTTGTAGACTCAGGTAGGATTAAATTAATGTGTAAATTAATTATATTAGAGTCAGACCACAGACTCGGATTTGTGTTGATTAATTAATGTGTAAATTAATTATATTAGAGTTTGACCACAGACTCGGATTTGTGTTGATTAATTAATTTGATAATTAATTTAATTAGAGTCGGATTGTAGACTCGAGTAGTGTTAAATTAATAAGTGTGATAATTAATTTAATTAGAGTCGGATTGTAGACTCGGGGAGGTATTAAATTAATAGGTGTGTTAATTAATTTAATTAGAGTCAGACGATAGACTCGTGGAGGTATTAAATTAATAGGTGTATTAATTAATTTAATTAGAGTCGGACGATAGACTCGGGGAGGTATTAAATTAATGTGTGTTAGTTAATTTAGTTAGAGTCAGGTGATAGACTCGGGAAGGTATTAAATCAATAAGTGTGTTAATTAATTTGATTAGAGTCGGACCATAGACCCGGGGGAAGTATTATATAAATTGAGGTGTGAATTAAATATATTAGAGTCGGACCATAGGCTCGGAAAGATGATAAATTATTAAGTGAAAAAATTAATTACGTTGAGTCGGGCCACAGACTCAGGAAACTACAGGCAGTGTACGGGATTTTGAGTACACGGTAAAGTCGGGGTTTATGTTATATATATATACGGTATAGTGATATTATATATATATATATGTGTATATATTGTGTGTGATATTAAATATCAGTGACTAGATATTTATCCAATTTATATACTCTAATGCCATCAAGGGAGGTTGCGCGATGTGGGTGAATCCCCTAGCTTGAGGAGTAGGGCGAGTATATCCCCAGGTCATAGCGTCCGGTATATATGGGTGAGGGATTATCTCACTTTTAGGGAAGGAATATGACCGCCTCTACTACGTTTATATTTTGGGCCAAGTTTGTGAGCGATCCAACTTGAGGAAAACTAGGATTTGTGAGCATACCTAGTGAGATAACATTTTAGAGGGAATCATCCGGTGAGGGTATACTCGAAGGGATGGATATACGTATGTTATATGTGTGGATATTTTGGTAAAGGTACGTATATAATGGTAGTAAATATTATATACGGATAATAATACAGTGTGTGATGTATTTACTTTATATAACTTGTGACACGGTTATATGATACTATTTAAGAGGAATTAATTAAGTTAATTGTGAGATAACTTATAATTCAAGAATCATTATACTCGGGTTAGAGTAGTATGAAAGGGAAGGATAAACCAGGACTAGTTGGGAGGGGTAGAACAACTAGGCGGGGTTAAGGTAATCGGTGGGTGTGCATAATAATGGAGGGGTGAGAATGTCCACAAGGGAGTGCGACACTAACTTAAATATGAAGCGCATTCATACATTTTAAATTACTGCAGTTCATTCACTTGCAAAATATTTTCAAAATGTTTTGGGTTCTAACCCTTTCTATAAAACTATTTTCAAAACCTTTTAGGTGACCAGCCACAGGGACGCCAGGATTGATATTATATTCCAGGGACACGGAGCTGCGGCATATGTAAATGCTAGCAGGAGTTTGGATTAGACGCATCATTCATTCATTCCTAGAGTAGGAATCTTGTATCAGTTTCCATTTTATTTAGGGCCTGTCGCCCAAACTTTCAGTTCAGTTTTCAGACTTATTTTATTCCGGTGTTGGATATTTGTATTGGATTATTTCTTTGGTGGCCGGTGATTTATTCGTCAAGTTATGTAATTAATGATTCAGTTTATTTTCATTCAGTTATGTGAATGGTTTATATTTAATTCCGCATATACTGTTTTGTTAATTAAAAGGTTAAAATTTGGCACCAGCTTTTGGAATACTAGGTGGTTAGTAAGTTTTAAAAAGTTTTCGACAGTGATGCTGAGGATGATCCAACTGGGATTCCTGTTTTAATTTGGTATAGGACTGATCACCCAGTATTTTATTAGGCGGGGTGTCATAATATACTACAAAGAGTTACACATGTCATAACACTATAAATATATATATATATATATATATATATATATATATATATATATATATATATATATATATATATATTATTAGGCGGGGTGTCATAATATACTACAAAGAGTTACACATGTCATAACACTATAATATATATATATATATATATATATATATATATATATATATATATATCATGAAGCAATAACTAACGTATGACAAACATGCTAACACAATCATCCGTGAGAAATATCATGAGAAGTATCATATGCAAGCAAACGAGAGTCATGAAGTTAATTCCTAAAGCCATTAATTCCGATTTCCTAACCCAAGTACGTGTGTAATGACGTATAGGGTTTTGGGAATAGAAATAACTTCATTCCTGGGCTTTAGGAATCGAAACAACATTATTCCTAAACTTCCTAGGAGAAATTTTAAGGTCATAACAATAATGCCTAAGGTGATCCTTCCTGCCTCAATAAGTGCAAGTACAAACACAGGGAGGAATGTTAACTAAATGTGGACCTCTCCTAACGTTCCTAGTTATCTCTCTCACACAATTGGTATTGGATTTGGGAATGGGAGCACTACGATCATCGAAGTCTATACCACACCTATCATCTTTGATTTGGATGGTGCCAAAAATCCTATCCAACTTTTTTTACCTAGCCTCCAAATCAAACTTCACTTTACTTGAGTCTATTAATCTCTCATCAAGCTCAATAATCCTAGACTCAAGATAATACCTAGACACCTCAAACTCTATAATCTCCTTATCCATAGCCTCTATCAAACTATGAAGACTATCTCTCTCTCCCTCAGTGTACTTTAGTTTCTCCCGAAGAGTCTTCTCTCATTCCCTAAGATCCTCAATCAGTGCATCATTATTTTCTATGGCACACTCTTTCAACCTTGCTTACAACATCAAGTTTTCCTTCTTAACCTTCATCATTTCCTCATACAAATCATTGGAGGTAACTTGCAACTCACAAACATCTATCTCTTCATCCTCACTAGCTTCACCCTCACTCACTTGGGACTCAAAAACTATGGCCTCGGAGGTGTCATTCACATGAGGATCTTCATGAGAAGATTTATCATTGTCGTTCACATAACAAACCATAAAGTCGGTATAGTTGCGCTCAATGGGGGAATCTCCTCCCTCTTCTAGTTCACTATCACTTAAGGTGAAATTATATGCAATCAGTTTCTTACCATCCTTCTTAAGTCTAGTGGGGCACTCCGCTACCCTATGGCCATAACCCTCACAACCAAAACACCTATCCGACCTATCCCTCTTATCATTCTCACTTCAGTTCTTAGAGACGTGATCATCCTTATTGTTCTTGAATTTCTCAAGTTTTTTGGCATCTTTCAAGTACTTTTGGAACTTAAGAAACTTTTTGAACTTCTTTGCCAACAAAGCTACATCCTCAAATTTGGTGTCAGAATCATCATTCGAAATGTTAGTCTCCTCCTTTCGTGCTTTTAAAGAAATGCCCTTTATTTCTTTTTCACTTGCTTGGAGGTAAACATGTCAAGATCATAAGTTTGTAAGTCACCTACAAGATCTTCTAGTTTTTTTTTATTGAAGAAACCCAAGGAGTTTAAAATAGTCACTTTTTTAAACAAATCTACTAGCAACAACCTTAAGATTTTCCTTATGACTCGATTGTCGGGTATTTTCTCTCCTAAGTTAAATGACGAGTTGACAATATGGGACAATCTAGTGTAAAACTCATCAAATGTCTCACTATTTAACATCTTAATTGTCTCAAATTGGGTAGTGAGGTTTTGGAGTTTAGATGCCCTAATTTTGCTAGTTCCGTCATGAGTAAGTTCAAGAACATCCCAAGCCTCTTTCGGCGTCTCACGCATCATAATACGATTATACTCTTTTGGGGTGACAGACGGGGAAATAACATTAAACCTTCATATTTATAAAGTGCAATTCTATGTTCGGCTTCAGTCCATGACTCAATAGGCTTTAAATTATTGGCTTATCCATCTCTCATAATCGGTGGTGACCACCCTTTTTCTACCTCTAACCAAACACGCTCATCTATATCTTTAAGTGCACTTTCATTCATACTTTCCAATAAGCATAATTTGTGCCATTTAAAATAGGATTTCTAAAAGCATCAAAATTTTCAAAATTCATTCCTACCAGCACCCGGGATCACTCACATAATAAAATAATGTTTCTAGCTCTAATACCAATTTATAGGTGCCCTTTCTATGAGTACTTTAGGTGAAAATAATTTTTTTTAAACTTTTTTTAGTTTTAATATGCACCAATTTTGTGAACCAATTTTACTTAACCAAATTTTATCTTATTAATCCTAAATATGCATTTAGGTGAGATTAAGCAAGATAAAGTAAATCAAGTCCACAAAACTTCGATGTACGAGGAAACCACTAAGGGAAGAAACCTCGGATGACCCAAGCTAGAAAATCACTATGATACAATCTTACAAAGTATAGACATAAGAGTTACTCAATTAATCGACCCCCACAAGCCTTGATGCTATTATCTTATTTAACCACTCCTCCAAAGTGCAACGTGGGAATTCACCTATGCAAGGTCCACAACAAACGAATACACACGTGCCTCAGTATCCAACAACCGTCTACAATTCAAAAACTGGAGTCAACCACTTCTTCAACTCAAAACTCGATGAATCAATTGTTCAATCAAATCTAAACAAACTCTAGATAGTGCAAACACATGATCTCTAAACACAATGGTTATGAAAGCTCGGACCTTGTAAAACACAAAGGATGGTTTCAACTTTGGAAGCATTTGTAAAACAAGGGAAGAAAAAATATTGGTTCAGTTATGTATTATATGTTTTGCACACTATTTTTCTGAGCAAAAAGACGCCTTAAATAAAAATGTTAAGGCGACAGGTCATCTGGATGACTTCTCTATGTCGTCTTAATGACTTTTCCATGTCGTTTGAATGACTTGTACATGTCATTTGAACGATACTAAGATGTCATTTGAACAACTGTTGATGCTGTTTAAAGCATCTGAACTCAAGGTGATGTTTCATACGACTCTTAAAACGGGTTAACTCAGAAAAATCAGTTTAAAAACATTTTAAAATATATTTAAATAAAATAACATCCTTAAAAAATATTTTCAAATTTCATAAACATTATGCGTTCATACTTGAGAGATACTCGAAAAGTGGTATGATATAATATGAAGACATAAAATGTGCACTAATAAACACGGCATGATCTATCTTGAAGCTTGGTCGCTACGTCTTCAACACAATATTATAGACTATCTAGGAATCATGACAAGTAAAAATCTATCTATGACTCAAATTGGTTTTTGTCCGAAAAAATGCCAATACATACAAATTGAATCTATTTGGAAATTTGTACTTATAGTTATACCTAAGGATATTGGGGTAGCTTTAAAGACTCAAACTAAGAAAAAGAAAAAGGAGAGAGTTTATAAGTCTGACTATAAGGGATATTTTGATGTTAATGATTTGGCCTTGTTTGCGAAATTTGTAAAAAATTCTCAATTTTTCCAAAGAAAATTCTTCTACTAAAAAGATTTTTGAGAAAAACAAAAATAAGAATGAGGTCAAGAGTAGCAATGATAAAGAGGAAGATTAAAGTTTTTGAGTGCAAGGGTAAATGGTACAAGGCGCATGAGTGTCCCACTAGGAAAAAGAGAAAGGGCAAAGAGGTTGAGAATAAAGTCACTCTTAGCGATAGTGACATCGAGTTGATTGATTTCGGGGGAGAATCACCACATGAAATGTGCGCGGTGTTCATGGATAGTCATTTGAGCACTAATAGTTTATCCCATGATGATGAGGACACATCTAAACGTGAACGCCTCAATTGTGATTTGAGAACTTCAAGAGAGAATGAGGATGAGATTGGAAGTGAGGGATGGGGGGATCTCCAAAAAAGATTTTAGTGATTTTTATACCGAGATGTTGAAAACCAAAAATTTGAACAAAGATTTGTCTCTTAGGGTGATAGATTTGGAGAGAGAGGTGAACATTTTGAGAGAGTGTGAGGCATCGGTGAGTCAACTCGAGAAGGTGAAGGTTTTATATGTGAGCAATTGATTATTTTAGGATAGGAAAAGACCAATTTGACCAACACCATGGCTAGTCTTACGGGAGATTTTCAATACTTATTGAACACTTTTGATGAATGTGAAGCTCGTGTATCCCAACTTTATAGAGATATCGAACATTCTCAGGAGGTCAAGGTCACTTTAAAGGAAATATCTACGAAGTTAAAAAGATTCCCCTCGATCCTGCTTTAGGTAACGTTGAGAGGCTAGGAATAGTTTATAACGCTGCATCCACTTCCAATGCAACACTAGAGTCGATTCCCGAGTTTGTGTTAGATAATTATGGTCGTCGACCTAACCCACCAAGGAGAGCTCTTCTTAGACATTTTGAGAGCGGTTCACCCAAGCCTGTGAATGTTTATTCCCGTTGAAAGCAAAGAGCTCACCTTAGAGAATTTTATTTTAAGCTAGGGGGAGTGTCTCGTAGGTGTAAGGATATGATTTATAAATGTCCGGGGTAGAATCTAAGAATTTTTTAAGTGTCCTATATCACAATTTAGTATGTCTGATTCAGCTACATTTGACACGTCTCCACGATCATCCTCTACGACCTTGATCTGAATCAATGCATCCATCATCTTCGTACGTGCGTCGTCCTCTTCACCGTTCCCACTACTCCACGTATTTATGGTAAAATAATTTTAATTGGAGTTTTTATTATTTTCATAAATAGTTGGGAATATTTTTAAATAAATTTTGAAGTCTGAAAAATGTTTATCACGTAATATCTTTTTGGAAAAAGAAGAGGCGAATTTAGTCACGTCACTGATGTCATTCAAACGACATCGTGTGTCATTCAAACGAGACATGTTTTCGTTCAAACAACATCGTATGTCGTTCGAACGACCACTGCCTCAAACTTCTTATTTAAATAGGGTACATTCTACACATTTTCCCAAGTCTACACATCCTCATTTTCGACATAACAATAGCATTTTCAGACTTCGTTTTTAAGGTTTTCATACCGTTTTGATTCACAAACAATTCCAAATCCTTTATGTGAATCCTCTAAACCCCAAAGAAGATTGTTATACTCATCTGGAGTATACTTGTGGAGAAGAAGAATCTTTTCTATTGCTGATCACTTGTAGTTCTTGCAAGACCTCTTGCAAATGACATCGAACCGATGCCTGCGGGTATTTCGTATGTCACTTGTATTTTCATTGTAATCCTTGTAAATAGATATTTTCAAATTATAGTAGAAATAAGATTGTTTTGCCCATATGGTGGATTTTTCCTCAATTGTGATTGTTTTGCTTGCTTATTTTATTTCATTAGTCAATCACATTTGTTTTCAAGAGTTTGAACTTATTGGGACTAAAATTGGAATTTAATTAAATAAGTTTGACATTGATTGTTGGCGCACTCTCAAATTGGTATCAGGGCCATTTACACAATTTTATCATGTAATTTTTTCTGGATATCAATTTTATTCTAAAAATTGATCTCTGAAAATGCGCAATTTCAATGGAAAACTAATATAATAAAGTCTCATTTTTTTACGGGACAAATTACGCATATTGGAAAGCCCGTATGAAATCTCATTTAAAGGCCATAGATGAACATGTTTAGGTTGTATGTGAAAGAGGTTGGATGCCTCCCACTATCACTATAGATAACGTAACTATCGTCAAATTTGGGACTGCATGGACTGAAGATAAATTTAAATGGAGCACATATAACTCATGTGGGCTTAGTACCATTTTTAGATCCATCACACCTGACGAGTTTCGACGCACCATAACATGTACCACATCTAAAGAGGCATGGGATGTTCTGCAACTTACCCATGAAGGCACAAATGCAGTGAAAGAATCTAAATTGAAAAACTTAACTACACATCTTGAAACATCTCCATGCACGAAAATGAGTGTTTTGATCTAATATCGTGAACACTAGTTTCAACTTAGGTGAACACATTCCTGATGCTAGGGTAGTGAAGAAAATTTTGAAATCATTACCTAGGAGATTTATCACGAAAGTCAATATGTTAAATTCATTAGGTAATTTGAGTAGGCTCAAATTCGAAGAGTTAGTTGGATACCTCCAGGCCTATGAAATCGACATGTTCCCAAACATGATAAAATCAAAATACAAAGGGGTGGAACTTAAAGCCCATGCCAAAAACAGTGAGGGGTCGAAGAGAGGTGAGTCGTCTAAGAAAAGAGAGGAATAGATATAAAAAAGAATTTTGAAAAAAATAAATCTGAAAAGAAATTTGAGAAAGATAAAGCGGACACCCTTAAGAAAGAAAGTGAGAGATGCTTTGAGTGCAGCAGTTTAGGTCATCGGGGGTTTGAGTGTTCAACTAAGTTGAAACGTCTAGAACAATCCAAGGTTGCGTTAAACACCACCCTTAGTCATGATAGCGGGGTTGAGACGGTGGACTTTGGAGACGAGTCACTACATGAATGTAACTTCACCACATTCATGGATAGTCATGTGAGTACTGATAGCTATCCTCATGATGATGAAGATGCAATCTCACAGGGAGACCTTGACAGTGACGATAGTGTGAGAGAGGGGGAGGAAGAAGGAAGTGAGAGAGAGAGTGATCTGCGACGCGCGTACGCTAATTTATATGCTGATACTTTCAAGACGAAAAAGCATAACAAATCATTAACTCTTAGGATAGCAACTTTAGATAAGGATTTAGTAGAGATGAGAGAGAAAGAGACCTCCATGTCCACTAAGTTCAGAGAGAGACCACTAGTGTCGAGAAAGAAAGTTTTTGGAGAAAGAGAAAGTGTTTTTAAGAAAGAAAAAGGGGACTTGACTAAGCAAGTGGATGATATAATGAGTGAGCTCCATGCCTCCCTAGACACTCAAAATAAACTGGAAGCCCTTGTATCCCAACTCACTCATGACCTTGAAAGAGACCGGGAAGTCAAGGTAAAAATTGAGGATCGATCTGGTAAGATGGGAAAGATGCTCCTCGCCACTGTTTGGATTTAAGTGAGAGGTCGGGAATCGGTTTTGATGAAGCTTACACATCCCATACGACATTGGAACCGATTCCCGAGTTTATTACAAATCTATATGGCCACCCACCTAAAAATCAGAAGAAATTTCGGCCAAGAAAAGTAAGCCAAAATCGACCTAAGTCTGCATATTTTTGTACTTACTGTAAAAGAAAATGACATCTTTATGAGTATTGTTATAGTTTGGGTCGGACACAACGTACTTTTGCTCCGTCACATGCCACTATTGATTTTGAGAGTCTTTGAGAGCGAGTTGAGTTTCTAGTCTCCACATCCCAGAGTACATTGGAAGAGTTCCAACGGATTTCTATGCCGTTAGAGGACACTTCTAAAATATCGACTAGAGTAAATAATAACAAGGTCAAATAGAAGGTTACAATATTTTGGGTGCCTAAACACAATGTAAAAGCCCTTGTTGTTCATATTACTCTTAAAGAACATAATTCTTAATAGTGGTACTTCAATAGTGGGTGCTCCAGCCATATGACTGGTGACGTCTCTCTATTTCCTCCCTAGAGGAGCGAAAGGAAGGTAAAGTAACTTTTGGAGATGGGAGAAAGTCTAGCATAGTAGGACGAGGTGAAATAGAGTTACCAGGATTTCCTAAGCTATAAAATATGTTGTACATCAAGGGATTGAAAGTAAATTTACTCAGCATTAGCCAGCTAAGCAACGCTGACTTTGCAGTAAAGTTTGACTGAAATGAATGCCACATTTATGATCAAATCGATAAACTTTTATTACAAGGGGTGAGGACTAGAGACAATTGATATGGGATCATGGCTAAGTCCTCTTTTTTCAGCAACAACGCCACGATCACTACAATGGATATGTGGCATCAACGTCTAAGCCATGTGAATTTTCGATACTTAGAGAAGTTGGTTAAAAAGGACCTAGTACGTGGCTTGCCATCACTTGGAAAGCCAACTTTCGCAGTTTGTGGACCCTGTCAGTTGGGAAAGCAAATTTGTAGCCCCCATAGGAAGTTGAATTCCATTACCACCTCACGAGTTATTGAGTTGATACATATGGATATTATGAGTCCTACTCGTACTAAGAGTTTAGATGGTAAGAGAGACATTCTTATGATGGTAGATGATTTATCACGCTACTCGATTGTAGGTTTTCTGCGAGAGAAATATGATGATGTGGATTTTCTTACGACCAAGTGTCGTGACATGCAAAATCAACACGGTGTCACTATTAATAGAATATGTAATGACAATGTCACTGAGTTCAAAGAAGAAAAATTTGATCTTTTCTGTGATATCCTTGGAATCAAACACGAATTTTTGGCCTTAGGATCCTCAGCAAAATAGGATTGTTGAGAGGAAGAATTGGACGATTCAGGAGATGGCTAGATCTATGATTTTGGGTCGTAAAGTTGCAAAAAGATTTTGGGCAGAGGCCGTGTCTACTGCATCCCATAAAGTGAATAGGGTATATCTTCGTCCACACACACTTATAACACCCTACGAATTGTGGACTATCTTTGGGAGCAAATGCTACATCCTACGGGATAGATAGCAATTATGGGAGTTCGACTCTGGTAGTGACGAGGGGATATTTTTAGGTTATTTATTATCCAGTAGAGCTTATTGGGTGTATAACCTGAATAGATCTAAGGTTATGGAGTCAATAAACGTCACCACTGTGCCTCCCACACCCAGAGTGCACCTCATTCCTGACTTAGGGGACACTCCTTCTTGGGTTCACAAGAGTTATGATCCTTCTACTATTATAGGAGATCCCACCCTAGGGGTTAAGACTCGTGCTCAGCAAGAGAACATTTTTTATCCATTTATGCTACACTTCCAAAGTCGATCCCAAGAACTATAAGGAAGCACTCAAAGATGAACACAAAATATGTGGTATACACGATGAGTTAATTTAGTTAAAAAGAATGATGTCTGGGAACTGGTCCCCCAACCTAGTGAGACAAATGTGATAGGTACCAAGTGGATATTCAAGAATAAGGTGGATGAGACTAGTATAACTATTCAAAATAAGGCTAGGTTGGTCGCTCAAGGCTACACACAGATAGAGGGTGTATGACTTTGATGATACATTCGCTCCTGTTGTGAGGTGTGAGTCCGTCCTCTTACTACTCCCCATCATATGTCATATGCGCTTCAAGTTATATCAGATAGATGTCAAGAGTGACTTTTCTGAATGGCATTCTATAGGAGGAGGTGTATGTGGAACAACCAAAAAGGTTTAAAGACCCTAAGCAGCCTGATCACATCTACTATCTGAGGAAAGCATTGTATGGTTTGAAACAATCACCTCGTTCTTGGTACGAAAGGCTTACTTCCTATCTCTTATCCCATGGATTCAAGAGAGGGGGACTTGATATGACATTGTTCGTCAGGAGAGATGACAGTGCGATTTTGGTTGCCCAGATCTATGTGGATGACATAGTCTTTGAATCCACGTGCTCCCAGCATGCTCAGCACTTTGAGGAGGAGATGAAGACTGAGTTTGATATGAGAAAGGTTAGTGAGCTTACTTTCTTCTTTAGTCTCCAATTTCATCAGCTAGAGGATGGGATGTTCATCTCCCAATCCAAGTATGCTAGAGACCTTGTGAAGAAATTTGGTCTAGACTCCGCTAAGAATGCACGTACACTGATGGGTACCTCAACTAAGCTTAGCAAGTATACTTCAAGAAAGGACGTAAAGAAAACCTTGTATAGGAGTATGATATGTGGTCATCTCTACTTGACTGCCAGTCGTCCCAACATAGCCTTTAGTGTTGGAGTCTGTGCGCGATATCAGGCATCCCCAAAAGAGTCACACTTACTCGCTCTTAAACATATTATCAAATACCTGAGTGGGACTCTCTCACTTAGCATTAGGTATTCCTTTTATATTAGTGACCATTTATTCACCTATTTGGATGTCAATTGGGCCGAGGATGCAGATGGATGTAGGACCACTTCTAGTGGGTGTTTATTTTTTTGTTCTACTCTTGTCTCTTGGTTGAACAAGAAGCAAAACCTCATCTCTTTGTCCACTATGGAGGCTGAGTACATAGCTGCCAAAAGTTGTTGCATGCAACTTTTGTGGATGAAGAAGATGTTGGAGGATTATTGGACATCATAGGACACCATGACTATTTCTTGTGATAACATGAGTGCAATACACATATCATGTAATGCAGTGCAGCATTTGTGCAAAAAACACATTAGGATACTCGAACACTTTATTCGGGAGCTTGTAGAGGAAGAGGTCGTATCCTTGAGTTTTGTATCTACTAACCTCCAGTTAGCAGATATCTTCACGAATCCTTTAGATGCCCTTAGATTCGAGAGTCTTAGGAAGTCTTTAGGCACAGCTGACTGAGGGTTGGTCACCATGTCTAGAATAGGATACATTTGTCATGTTCATATCATCTGATTCCTAACTCTAGATTGTATCATTTGTATCTTTATGTGTTTGATTTGTATTCTTTTAAAAATTAAAAATTCCAAAAAGATTTTATGTTTTGAAAAATTTTACAAAAAAGCCAAAAAGATTTTCTTTTTATAATTTTTTTTGAAAAACACAAAAGAGTTTTGTATTTTGTGTACACCGTTTATGAATGAACATTTAAGATAACCATAGTCACAACTTCATTCCATTTTCCCCGTGAATGTTTGATAGTGATTTGAGATGCTACATTATTTTATCCATATGCTTTACATTGTTTGGAGTCTTTGAGATGTGATTAGTGATATCTTCTACATGTTTGTCTCCTTATCTCCTTTATTGCACATATGCATGGTATTATTTGAGTATTGTACTTATCTATCACATATTGGCTTGAGTGTTTCCATCTCAATCTTGTCTATTTAACGACCAAAATGCGATAAAACTTGACAAGATAGTAGTGCATGTAAAAATCATTTACCATGAGGATTTAATTGCAACACAATATGATGAGTGAATCACGGGAAAGGGCTACGAGAGTTCAACATCAACTTGTCGAGAAAGCCACCGTTTGAAAAGAGCCCGAAAAAAATACTAAATGGCAATAAAAAGAAAAAATATGCCAACTCAAACGAGCCAATAGGTTTTCTTTCATAACCTCTAAAGAAAAAATATAATATATAATTATTTATGAGGGAGTTTGGATGGAAATAAATGAAAAATGGGTTTGCATGTCCTTGAAAGTCATGAAAAAGCGTTCCAAACATTTTGAAAGTTATTGGTGTGGAAATAACTTTGAGCTTTGATTTGCTGATTTGATTGAGTCAATTTCTTTTAATTCCATAATTTTTACTCCTAAGGAAGATGTTAAGTTCATTCGTTAGGAATATCCAACATTCATCACGCACATATGTTATGGTTGTATGTATTGATTTTCCTGTCAAATTTTTTCCTCTCTCACCGACTTGGTTGTTTTGGTGTTCTTTCATGGTGTGATTTTTTTTCTTTGGAAAAATTTTGAAAAAATTCAAAAAGAGAAAGTTTATTACCTTGTGACATTCTCCATTTGTATCATCTTTGTTCTTCATATTTGTCTATTTGGGGACATCATAAAAAGGGGGAGAACAAATTATGGGGGAGAATTTTTATTTTCATAATGGTTTGCTTGATCGTAATTGATATTTATTTATGCTTATCATTATATTTCAAACTGTTGTGCATCACGGGTATTTGTTTCTTGTCTCATGTGTGTAGGTATCAAAATTGAGAATTATTTTTGCACACTATAATGATGACAAAGAAAGTTTTAAGAGTTAAGCATGTGAAGATGATTAAATTTTGTGAAAACACACATTTAGTATTTTTAATTTTCGAGTTTAATGGGGATTTTAAATTGTATGTCATTTTGGGCAGCATAATTCGGATCTTTTTATGTATTTACCAGCATAGACATAGGGGGAGATTTGTAAGAACATGATTTATATATGTTTGGGGTAGAATCTAGGAATTTTCTAAATGTCCTGGATCAAAATTTAGTATGTCTAATACCGCTACATTTGGCACGTCCCCATGATCATCCTCGACGGCCTTGATCTGAATAAATGCATCCATCATCTTCGTACGTGCATCGTTCTCTTCAACCGTTCCCACTACTCCACGTATTTATGGTAATATAATTTTAATTGGAGTTTTTATTATTTTCATAAATAGTTAGCAATATTTTCAAATAAATTTTGAAGCCTGAAAAATGTTTATCATGTAATATCTTATTGGAAAAATAAGAGGCGAATTTAGTCATGTCACTGATGTTGTTCAAACGACGTTATATGTCATTTGAACGAGACCTATTTTCGTTCGAACGATATCGTATGTCGATCGACGACCACCGCCTCAAACTTCTTATTTAAACAGGGTACATTCTATACGTTTTCACAAGTCAGCACATCTTTGTTTTCTACATAATAGTAGCGGTTTTCAGACTTTATTTTTTAAGGTTTTCATACTATTTTGATTCAGAAACAATTCCCAATCCTTTATGTGAATCCTCTAAACCGCAAAGAAGATTGTTCTACTCATCTGGAGTACACTTATGGAGAAGAAGAAGCTTTTTCATTGTTGACAACTTGGAGTTCTTTTGGGACCTCTTATCGACGACATCGAACTAACGCCTGAGGGTATTTCGTATGTCACTTGTATTTTCATTGTAATCCGTGTAAATAGATATTTACAAATTATAGTGGAAATAATATGGTTTTCCCCTACGGGGGATTTTTCCTCAGTTGTGATTGTCTTGCATGCTTAGTTTATTTCATTACTCAATCACGTTTGTTTGCAAGAGTTTGAACTTATTGGGACAAAAATTGGAATTTAATTAAATAAGTTTGACATTAATTGTTGGCGCACTCTCAGTAGGTATGTTTCCCGATTTGTTCCTCCATGAGTTCCCGTATGCACTCCCACACATGTTATTCCGCATGCTCCCGCACATCACTTGAGAAATTTTGAGAGTATCGAGAGCAAGTAGAGTATCTAGTCAAGACTTCTCAAAATTTGAGGGAGGATTTCCTTAGGATGTCATCTCTTTTGGAGAAGTTGTCTGGGCCTAATGATTGAGTTTGAGAGTTGTTTCTAGAATAGGTTTATTTTCATGTTCTCTCTTGCATCCCTATTGCTAGATTTCTATTATCATGGTATTGATAATCTTTTTCTTATATATGTTAAATACAAAAAGATTTTTTGATTTCTTTTGAGAAAAAGGTGAAAAATACAAAAAGATTTATTTTGATAAAAATTTTGAAAAAGATAAAAAGAGTTTTGTAAATTTTTTTCACGATATATGGAAGAACATTAAAGATGTCCTAGTCACCAATTCATTCCATGTCCACATGACTATTTTGTAGAGTTTTGAAATATGACATCATTTCATATATGTGCTTAATAATGTGTGGAGTCATTAAGATGTGATTTGATGATATCTTGCTACATGCTTGACTCCTCAATGCACATGAGCAAGAACTTATTTGAATGTTGTACTTACTTGTCACATGTCAATTGAAGCATTTTTCTCTCGATTGTGCTTATAAATTGAACTAAATGTGAAAAATGAGATAATATAAAGTTGTGCATGTAAGAACCATTGCCCGGATTTAAAATATTATTTTTTTGGTAAAATTATTTTATTTTAAGAAATGGAAAGGGGCTACCAAAGACATGTTGTCTTTGCGTGAAAGCCCACCATTTGTAAAAAAAACAGCCAAAAGATTTACGACATATAAAAACAGAAGTACCAGGCCATTTTCATTGAACATTGATGCTTCGCTACAAATGTGCATTAATTTCTTCAAAATTGTGAGTGTTATTGATATATGAGAGATTTTTAAGGAGTTAAGTTGAAGATCAATGGGTTTGCATTTACCATAAAAATATCAAAAATAATTACATAGTTTTAGGTGTCATTGGTGTGAAAATCATTTACACTCTTGATTTGTTGGTTAGGTTATGTCACTTTCATTTGAGTTCATTATTCTTGCACCTAAGGTAGATTTTGAGATCATTCGTTAGTAGTGTCTCAATCCATATTGCACATGTGATATGGTTGTTTGTGTTGATTAACCTATGGAACATGTTCAAACCCCAACATTTCGCTTCCATGATTAGGGTATTTTTGTATTTTTCCCATGGTGTGTTGTATTTGTAAAATTTATACTTAGGAATTATTTTTAAAAAAAGTAAAAATAGTTTGTGGTGCCTTTGAGTTTATCATTACATGCACTCATTTGATATATCTTTTTGATGTTATTTTATATTTTGTGATGCTCTCCATTTTAATGATTTACTTTCTAATCCTTATCTAATTCGGACAAAATAAAAAGGGGGAACAAATTATCGGGGAGAATAAATGAGTTTGATTTATGAGGGAGAATTTTTAATTTTATTTTATATGTCAAACTATATGCATCATGGTTATTTTCTTTGTTTCATGTATGTAGGTACTTTTAAAAGATCATATTCACGTTACACTCGATGAAGAAAAAGTGATCAAGAGAAGAACAATAAGAAGTGAAGATTAGAAAACATCATTCTCTTATTCGTATCCAATTTCTATAGTTTGGGAGGGTATTATGATACTTTTTATCTTGGGGGATTTTTAATCTAATTTGAATTTTGATTTTATGTTTGTACCGGTGTAGCCAAGAAGGGGAGATTTGTAAGAGCAACATTTCTGTCATTTTCTAATAGATTAGGCTTACATAAATTTTAGCAGCTCCCATTACACTTCGACTTGAGCCATCACGAAGAACCGAATCTCCAACATCTCCAAGTTTTAAGGTTCTCCACTTTTTAAAGGTATAAAATTTTTTAGGAATTTAAATTTATTTTGGGATGTTTTATTTTTATTAAAATCTGAAACAAGATTATTTGTTTTAAAAATTGAGGCATTTTTATTTTAAAATTAGTTTATATAATCCGCCTGTCTCGTTCAAATGACAAGGCATTCTTGTTCTAACGAGATGACAAGTCGTTCGAAAGTCATTCGACATCTTTATCTAACGAGCATTGGATGAGGGCGTACTGACATACTATTTGGCATCGTTTGAATCCCGTTCAAATGAGATAGCAATGTCATTCGAACTAGATCTAATTATATTCAAATGAGATGGTATTCTTGTTCGATCGAGCTTCATTATCGTTCAAACGAGTGACATCACCTCAAAATTTATGTTCGCCTCATAAATAACTGTGTCGTGTTATTTTTTCTGAGATTTTTTCCAGAACAATTTTTGCATACTCTTTACAAATGTTTTCAACCTTTTGAGTTTAGAAAACTCTTTTGATTCACAAATGCATCCTTAAAATATATTTGTGTGAATCGGTTTGAACCCTAGATAGTTTTGTATCCTTTCATACACTACTCTTGTGGAGAGATCATCTGCACTACTGACCATTGTGATTCTCGAGGGGATTATTGGAATAGACAAATGTTGATCAGTAGATACCGAGGGTGGAAGGTCGCATGTGGACTGCTTGGAGACGTGGCATTTTTTATAGATTTTCGAAGACTATCTATTCATAAACCTGAGAAATTAGGTAGATTGATGGCTTAGGATGTAGGACTGGGAAAGTATGACATATTTATGAACCCATAAAGGAAATTGAAGGTCGGGCGATGACCAATTTTATTGTTGAATTTACCTACGAGGAGAATACTACCAATAAAACATCTACTGAAGAGAGCTCAATAGAAAGATAGGAAAGCATACTTCTATAAAAGATAGCTCAAAAATAAATCCAACCGAGCATACTTCTATGAAAGAGAGCTCAACAACAAGGTAAATCAACCATATCAATGGCGAAATAGAGTCATTAGATCGGTAAGAAGAAAGGTCTCGTGACTTGGATCAAATGAAAAAGTTGTTCAAATATAGATGTTTTGTAAAAGGTAATTTAAAAAATAAGCCTCCTATGTGGTAACTCGTTATAGATAATTCATCATGTGCTAACAACAGTGAATCATGACTACTCATCAACCCACCTGATGGTGTAAACATTGGGTAGGCCCTCAGGTTCAACTTTGAGACCTCTAAAAATAAGGCTGAGTATGAAGCCTTAGTCGCAAGATTGGGAGTAGCAATATCACTGGCTGCAGAGCAGTTATCAGGACATAATGAATCTCAGTTAGTAGTGAAATAATTCCTAGAATTTATGAAGTGAAAGAGGAGTTTATTGTGAAATATTTGGCGAATATTAAAAACATTATTGATAAGGTTATCGGTCATACAAACGCTTAGAATCCTAAGAGATTAGAACACTCGATCAAATGAACTTGCTCATCTAATGTCAGCTACTTGAATTGAATTTCGAAGAATAATACTAGTTAAGATCGTATCCTATCATAGCATCGTAGAATATTGGTGATGGTAATGTAGTTATACATGGGTTCATCTTGAATGGATCCCATCCGAGTGTACTTGGAGGCCAATACATTACCTAAATATCCAAAAGATGCAAGGAAACTCTGCTACAAGGCAGCTATATACGTGTTCAAAGGAGGAAAATTGTCCAAGTGGGGATTTGGTATGTCTTCTCAGATATGTTCATCCACCTGAAGTCCATGACCCGATCAAAGAAATCCACAAGAGCTCGTGCAAAACCCACTCGAGAGGAAGGTCGTTAGTGAAATGAATTGAAACATAAGAATATAATTAGATGGAAAAGAAAGAAAATTGTGCCAACAATGCAAGGAAGTGTACCAAGTGCCAAAGGTTGTCCATGACGTGTAAGAGATCGAGGGCTACATTAGCACTGATCACATCCCCTTGGCTTTTGACAATGCGGGGAATAGATCTACTCGGATATCTACCAAAGTCAAGGGTGAATTTCAGCTATCTGGCCATCAAAGTGGATTATTTCACTAAATGGTTGGAGACAGATTCGTTGGTAAAGATGTCATACCAGAAGGCTTTCATTTTATATAGAAAAACATCATTTGACAATATGGTATGCCATATGTCGTCATTGTTGATCATTATATGTAGTGCAATAATGATAAGCTTAAAGATTATTATAATTGTTCAAAGATCAAGAAACTACACTTTACACATACTCATCCACAATGCAATGGAGAGACTTAAGTCACCAATAAGAACCTTTTATGACGAAATGAAGAAGAGAATTGACGATAACAAAGGCAACTGGATTAATGAGTTGTCCAGTGAACTCTGGGCCTATTTAACCACTCAAGGGAATGCAACTAGCTAGACCCCATTTATGTTAGCATCTGGTACCGAGGCAGTAATGCCCACAGAGATCGAATTGCCTAATCATTTAATACTCAACTTTAAATCAACTAAAAGTGACTTAATGGGAAGACTTGGTTTGGATTTATGAAAGGAAATCGAGGAACATGGAACACACAGGGTGGAAGCCTACCAATAAGAGACTTCTTAGTTCCACTATAAAAGGATAAAATCAATCACCTTGAAGGAAGGAGACCATGTTTTCAAAAAAAAATTATCCAAAAAGGAAATAAACTGCAACCAAATTGGCACAGACTATACAGAATATATCTTTTGTTGTGTGACATGTGACTTATCGGATCAAGACTTTAGAAGGCACATAATTAAAGAATCAATAGAATGAAGAACATCTGAGGAAGTATTACCCAAGATGAGAGGCATATTATAATTAAAAAAACTAAATTACTATGTAAACAAGTTTTTTCCATTTCCTTGTAATCAGTCTTTTGTAATTAATAAGAATCAAAGTATTCTCGTCTACATATGTTGTCATTTTAAGATTTTCTGTATTATACAATGTCTGTTTCGTTGATGTGAGAGACATGCAAGAAGTCTAGTTCGAAGGTATCTCAAAGTCTAGCATATCAAAATACGATTGAGTGGTTAATTTGGTTTGGAAATATATTTCCTCTACTTGGTATTCCATAGTTGTGAATAGTCAAGATAAAGGTTTTTTCAGGCCTCATAGAGGTCTAAAATAAGGGGACCCTTTGTACCCTAGTCTATTCATCATGGCTGCAGAATCTCTGAGTATAGGATTACATAATCTAATGTTGTTAGGAAATATTAAGAATCCTACTCATCCAAGAAATTATGACTTAATTAGTTATCTAAGATTTGAAGATGATTTGATCATTTTCATTAGAGATCTTAAAGGATCTTGGTTAATCTCATGAAGTTATAGAAGGTATTTGAAGATCAGGCTGGCCTGCTAATCAGTAAAGAGAAATTTAGTGTCTTAATGGGGAAGCATGCATCTTTTAAAACATCAAAACAGTTGTTGACACCTGTGGGTTCAATCAGGAGAAATGAATAATTAGATGTCTAAGGCACCTTCCAATTAAAGGTAGTAATAAATCTTCCTATTTTGACCAGATGGTACAAATCATAATATCCAAAGTGAACAGATATAAATCAAGGTTTCTTTCTATGGGTGGGAGGATAACCCTGATTTAATCAGTCCTACAATCCATACCTCTTCATTCAATCTTTGGTCTTATTCCTCCTAAGAAGACTTTGAGAATAATTGGCATAATCTACAGCACTTTCTTGTGGGGTACTAACTAGGAATTTGGCAGGAAATACCGCTGGGAAGGATGGAAGAAGATATGTTATCCCAAATTAGAGGGTGGTTAGGCATTGGGTATTTGGATTCAATTTTTTAAGCATCTAATCTTAAATTGGATCGATCATTCAAAATAAGCAACTCTATATGGGTAACTTTTATGAAGCAAAAGTATAACTCTATTCCTTGTATAACAATATCTCTTATAGCTAGGAGGAACAATGAGGTCTAGGCTACACGTGAAGAAACCACTGCTTACACATGTGGTGACATAATTTCGAAACAAATTCCTCCAGGTAGATTCTCTTTCAATTCAACCTATAAACTAGGGAAATCTTGAAAGTTATCTTCTATATCCCAATCCTTTATTTGGGATCTTAACATTTCTCTAATTATCTTTACATTCTCCTGGAGAATTTTAAATGACAGCTTTCCACTATATTAACATTAAGAAAGTTATAGTTTTTCTTATCTCAGGATGTCATTATTGTTTCAATTCAGAGGAATTCATCAGTCACCTCTTCCTTAAAGTTTCTATCGCTAGTAAGGTTTGTAAATTATTTCTAAATTTGATGGGGATTAAGATAGGCATCTATATGCATTCTCTATTTTATAATTGGTAGATCCATGCTGGAAGATACCATATCTCTAAATGGTTATTCAAAATCACTCTTGCATCTATTTTTTATGAAATATGGATTGCAAGGAACAAAGTAGTATATGAAGGAATCCAAATGTATGATATAAGGATTACTAATAGAATATCTGACTATGATAAGTCAATCTCTACCAAACTAAGTCTCCCTATCTCCCTCTTAGAAGTTCTCAAGTTTTTTAAAATAGATCCTCTTAAAAACACTCACTATCAAATGACTCCAGTTAGTTTGTTCACACCTCTCAGTTTAAACCTTAAACTTAACACAAATGGTGCTTGTGACAAGGATAGAAATATAAGATATGGGGCAGTGCTTAGAGATGAGAAAGGGAAATTTAGGCTTTTTCAAATTATATTACAGGAGGTTATAGCAGTATAGTTAAATGTTTGTCCCTGAAAGAAAGAATCCCTTACTATTTAAATAAAAGGTGGAATGGTATGGAAGTGAATCAGACTCAGAAATAGTAGTGAATTGTATCAACTACAAATCAAATGTTCCTTGGAAGATTAAATGAGGAATTTCAAAGATTCAATGGGTAGAAGGCAAGTAAATATCAAAGTAAATCATATCTTCATATATTCAAACCATGTGGCTGATCACCTTTCAAAATATGGGGTAAACAAATAAAAGCTTTCCATTTTTAATGATTTCTCAAAGATTCCTTCCTTTATTAAAGGATATATCAATCTAGATGTGCATAGTATTCCATATATTAGGAATATCAAATATAAATAGCTCTAGCTTCCTAGTATTATTCTTGATGTAAGTCATTTAGAGAGGGCCATTATCTCTTTCATTCAATAAATTAGGGGGCATCGAGAGAGAGAGAGAGAGAGAGAGAGAGAGAGAGAGAGAGAGGATGCCAACTAATTTATGTATGGCCTTGTCCTTATACAAGTTATGATCAAGAAGTTTATCCACATCTGAGAAAGTTGGTATAGTCATATGGATGACAAGATCCTACCATAACTAGATGATGCATGGATAGATCCTAGTACATTTGATTAAATCCAAAAACCAATGATGACACATGGTAAAGATGATAAGATATGTCCATGCGACTAATAAGCTAGAACAAGCATTGGTAGATCCTAAGTCAAGACATCTCAGAAAGTAAGGCATATAAGGTCAACAAGATTCGACCACATGATCGTAAGACTAAATTACAGGCTGCCTTATATCAACACTAAACTATTTGTGAGTTTACATGGCAGGTGGAGAATATTCCACCATAAGTCCATACCACTATAACTAACTTAGAGTATGATAAAATTAGACTATATTTACTTATCAAAAATATTTTTAATCAAACATTTAACTACAAGTGGTAGTTAAAAACTTAGTTGACCAAAATAACTGGAAGGTAATCGAACATAATGAGCAACACACACAAGCATGCAGACAATAAATTGAATGATATTTGAATTTAAAGTTAGGATGGCATAATGATAAATGTTCATTACCAAATACATGATGGTGGATCAAAAAATCTTTATAAAGACATAAATTCAAGGGTTCCTAAGCCACGAGAGCATTTTCAATTCCTAGGGTGGCTTGAGGAGTTTGGTCAATATTTGGATTAACTTCAGATGTACTTACAAAAAATGCATCGATCATAACAGTATCATGAGAAACTTTTGGAGCAATGGGGTGATTGCTCTCTCTAGCAATGGTTTCATCAGTTTCATTAATCTCATCCTCTTTTGTGGAATACTCATCTACCTCCATATGGTTCTCAGCTTCCAAAGTTATGGATTTCTTATTCCTACTTGTTGAAAGGACATAATTTTATCACGCACTTTTCACTTGTCAACCATATCTACAATCTTAGGATAATGTTTCATAACCCTCTTTTTGAGTTCCTCGTCTCAATTAGGAAATATGGTTACGATCTTTGTGTTATAATCAATAAAATTTTGAACTTGGCAACTCAACCTTAATCAAATCATCATTGACCTTAACGACCTCTTGATTGACCCTAGTAAGTTCCAGATTTGTTATAGTAATCTCTTGATTAAACTTGTTGATCTTTTTATTGGCCTTTTTGAAAGCCTCCTTAAAACTTTGAAGTTTGGTGGTATCCGTTCCATCCAGGTCCTTTAACTTTTAATTCTCCTCTTTTGCCTTACTCAAAACCATCATTGTTGTGACCACCTGGTCATCTATCTATCTAATCTCACCATAAGGTTTTTGTAGCTCATTGGTAGACTATTTCAAATCCTACTTTAGCTTGGTGTTCTATTGATTGAGCACTTCGGTGAGAAGGGTGCCCTTCGATCTTCGTCGTCTCTATAATATACCATGTTAACCTCAGTTCACTCACCCTGGGAGTTTGGGATCACCTTGGGTAGTGGGGGATTTGAGAGGCCTTTTGTCACCAACAGATGGAAGATCAAAAGGCGTGGGAGATTTCCCTTTGAACTTATCTCTGGCGATAACATCAGCTTTAGATATCCTTGGAGCCTTAATCTCAGTTTAATCTATGTCCTCATCTTTGACCCACTTTGGAGCACCATCCTTATTTCCTCTTTTCCTTTAGTTCATTTTTTTTATGGTCAGCAACCTCTATATAATTATTATAGACCGATCGAGGTGCCATCTCGTAAGAAGGTTCATTAATAAAACTTGAGCTAGTGGGTGTAGAATCTACGTAAAAGTTTAATAACTAGTCATATTATAGTATGTAAGAGAAGATGAACTGATATATCAAAATCTTCTCACATTCTTCAACTTTGTCCTTAGCCATCCAATCGTCTTGAACGTGGCCTCATGCTACTAATATAATCAATGTATTTTTAGGAAGAACCCCATCGGGAAGAATGTGGTACCAAGGCATGTGAACTTGGATACAAAGAAGATATCCTCAAATTTTAGGGGGTTAGGCACACAAAAGATCTCACCACATCCAGTGGTGTAGACGCAAGTAGGGGAGTTTTATTCAATCAAAAGGTTGAAAAAAAGTATTAGCACAATATCATTAAAAATAAATCAGAAAGAAAATGAAGAAAAAATGTTTACCAATTTTATTTGGCCTACACTACTCATGGGGAACACTAGAAGAATGACTTCTCATGTTTTCAAAACTACTATTCACCTTACAAAAATATAATTTAATTTTTCCAATTGTGGTTTCTCATCAAAAAATATTCACCATTCTCAAATGTCACTTCCTGGGAGCAAAAATATCCATGTAATATCAAAGCCAGTTCGTGAATACCAAAAATCATTGCCCTAAGAATTGTTTTGTAAGCACTGGAGAAAAGTTGGGTAGGAGCAACCCCATAACCCTTTAGGATGGACCTTATAATAGGGCATATGGGTAAATGAATGCCAACTTGAAGTTCCCATAGGTTTTAATAAAATATCATTTGTGTTAGGATGATCATAAAACCTCTTGTCGTAGTTAAATATCCTTGTTGTGATATCAATGGGGATGCCATACTTATCTTTCAGGTCATCTGACTCATCCTCATGGATATTATAAGCATGCTAATTGACTTCAGTATTCGAAGGGTCATAGGAGTCAGTGGAACTCCCATAAGTTCTCTCCTCGATAGGATGTACATCAAAGCAGAGATGGAAGGCATGGGTCTATCAGACATGACTATTTCAATCGAAGCCTCCAAGTTAATTATCGATATGTCTAAAGTCGTTTTGGTAAAAAATTTACCACCAAGTTGGTGCTCATCCTCATCAACTATAATTATCCCCACAAACTCCAAACTGTGATACGCTATGTCTGAAGGCTGTGGAAAAGACCCACTAGAAGATTTGGGTTTGGGGGTATATTAAGGGTGAGAAAAATTATCCTCCGGTCGAACTACTATTAGGAGAATGGGAAACCCTGTGTTAGACCACATAAGAACCTTATCCAACCTCTTAATGTTCTCTAACCATCCGTTGACCTGGGAGTCATCACTCATAAAGGTTAAAATGGATTTGGGGGCTCAATTAGTGATGGGAAATATGGAATTTCAGGAAAAACAAAGGCTCAGGGGTTGTTTGGCTTCAGAAAAGAAAATTTTGGGCAAAACAAAACCCTATAACACTTAAAATCCCTAAATTGCAAAACCCTATGCCAATTTACTCAATGGAAATCTATAAAGGGTATCTCTCCAACCAAAAGTCACTCCAAACATAGTAATTAACAAAATGAAAGAAATTGCAAGAAGAATTAATGAAATTAGAGACACCCTACGAAAATACAATGGGAAAAATTGTATACCTGGAACCCACAGATGTTAAAGAATAATAGAATTTCTAATGCCACTAACACCAGAAAAGAAGAAATCATGCCAAAAAGAATTTACACAGTTGAAACCAACCAAATAGTACAAAAATTAAGGTAAGGTAGTTAGAGAATAAGGGTTTTTGTATCAAGAAAATAGTTTTTCTCTCTAAAAATCTCTTATTCGAATGAAGCATTTGGAATGTTGAAAATAAGTTTAAAATCAGGATTTTATACTTTTTATGCGGTAATCATTATCTCTATTAAACTTAGGCATAGTGTCATGTCTGGGAAAAGAAATTGTCACTTCAAAGACAGTGCGCACACTGCTCTAGGCACGCGCATCATGAATGCACCATACACCAATCCCATCATCTAAAAATATGCCCGGTGTACACCGAGAAACTTCAAAGATGACCATATTCATGGAGGCCAATGACATTCCACTATTAATAATTCACTCACTCAATTTTCTCAGCATATACCTATAAGACACAACACTTCAAAGAATCCATTGAAATCCTTAATTCTGAGAAAAGCCTTTGGGGCTCTATTATACCATAAATATGGTGTGTCTTGTGGATAAATCAGAAGAGTACACCTAGACTCTATGATCATAGTAATGAGGTTGGCTCCATTATCATCCTGGTTATACTGGGCAACTGCTCATCCCCAATGTCATTGCCAGTTAGAATATCCCAACTAAATCACAGTAATTAACACTGTTATGTAACACATGAAAGCAAGCATGTATTGTGTGGTTAAATTACATTAATAGCACATCCCACGTGAGGGAGACATGCAAACATTCTCCATGTGATTTATAACAAACTTTATGATTATTCTTCTATTGGCATGTAAGATGTGTACCTCCCTCACCTATAAATGCATGACATACGTCCCTTTATATTCCCTCTCTTCTAATAGATTGAAACAGAACGAAATTACTCATTGTAATGAAATCGATATATTTTTTTTCAGACCTCTAAGTCCAGAATGAACGTTAGAGATTGTTCTTTCATTTCATCCATGGCTATGGCATACTAAATCAATATATTAGACACATGTATATATGGATGTAAGGACCTATTTGGACTGAACCATGTAAATCTATATTCAATCCCTTTCCCTCATCTGTCCCTACGGTTTGATATATATTAGCATTTCTAGTGACTATATTTATTTATCTATTATTGTTTGTGATTAGTAAAAAAATTTACCACTAAAACTGTATACCAATTTTTAGATGATAACAATGTCTCACCCCTATTTTAAAATAACTTATAATCACTTTTTCCCTTACATATTTACCCCTAGTAGTTTTTTATGTTTCTTGCATGCGTACATGTTTATTTCCACCATTTTTAATAAGAAGAGTTTAGGATGGTTTTGTCCATACATAGATTTTTCATTACTCTAATGCATAAAACATTAAAAATCAAATTAAAACAATATACAAAGTACAAACTATTTGGTCCTTTGCGCAACCTAAATATAAAGACCTGCACTTCAAACTAATTTTTTGCTTTACACGACTAAAATAAGGAGCCATGAGCTCCAACCCAATTTGGTCCCCTACGCGACCTAAAATAGAAAGCCTTATGCTTCAAATAGGTTCGGTCCCCTCCGCGACCTAAAGCCTTGAGCTCTAAACTAATTTGGTCCTCTATGTGACCTAAAATAAGGAGCATGTGCTTAAAACCAATTTGGTCCCTTATGCGACCTAAAATAGGAAACATTGTTCTTTAAATAGATTCGGTCCTCTACACTACCCAAAATAGGAAGTCATGGTCTCTAATCTAATTTTGTTCGCTTCACGACCTAAAATATTAATCCATTCACTTCAAAACCAAGTCGGTCCCCTACTTGACATAAAATAGAAATCCATGCGCTTATAACAAATTTGGTCCCCTATGTGACCTAAAATAGTGATCCCCTCCCTCTAGACCAATTCCGTCCCCTATGCGACCTAAAATTATAAGTCTTGTGCTTTAAGTCGATTTAGTCCCCTACGCAACCTAAAATTAGGATTCATGTGCTACAAACCAATTTAGTCCCCTATGTGACCTTAAATAGGAAGCACAATGCTTCAAATAGAATTAATGCGCTACGCAACCTAAAATAAAAAGTGATGTTCTCTAAACAATTCGGTTCCCTACGCAACCTTAAATAGGAAGTCCTGCACTTGAAAACCAAGTTGGTCCCCTTCATGGCCTAAAAGGGGATGCATTGCACTTAAAATAAATTCAGTCCCCTACACGACCTAAAATAGGGATCCACTCCCTGTATACAAATCCTTTCACCTACGCGACCAAAAAAAGGAAGCATTGTGCTTTAAAACCAAGTTAGTCCCCTACGTGACCTAAAATAAGAAGCCCTATGCTTCAAACAGATACGGTTCCCTACGCGACCTAAAATAGGGAACCATGTGCTCCAAAATAATATGGTCCCCTACGTAGCCTAAAATAATATGCACTCCCTTTTAAAACTAAGTTGGTACTCTAAGTTACCTAAAATAGGATGTCATGTGCTTCAAAACCAAGTATGTCCCCTACGTGACCTAAAATAGAAAGCATTGTGCTTTTTAAATAGATTTTGTCCCCAATGCAAACTAAAATAAGGATCCATGTTCTCTAAACTCATCATGTCTCCTATATGACCAAAAATAGGAGCCATATGCTCTAAAATGATTTGATCCCCTACCTAACCTAAAACAGGGAGTCATGCGCTCCAAACTAATTCAATCCCCAACACGACCTAAAACACTAAGCTACGTGCTTTAAATAGATTTGGCACCCTACACGGCCTAAAAATGTACCAAATCACTCTAAACCAATCTATTCCACTACACGACTTAAAATAGGAAGCCTTGCACTTTATAGAGACTCAATCCCTTATGAGACCAAAAATAGGGAGTTTTGTGCTCTAAACTTATATGGTCCCCTACGTGACCTAATCCCTTTTCTTCAAAACTAATGTGGTCCCTTATGTGACCTAAAATAGAAAGCCCTATGCTTCAAACAGATTTAGTCCCCCTATTCTACCTAAACTAAGGAGCCTTACGCTTCAAACCAATTTGGTCTCCTATGTGACCTAAAATCGGAAGCCATGTGCTGTAAAATCTAGTCAGTCCCTAATGTGACCTAAAATAGGAATCTATGTGCTTCAAAACCAGGTCAGTATCCTATGTGACCTAAACAAGAAGCCATACGCTTTAAAACTAAGTTTTTCCTCTATGTGACCTACAACAAAAAGCCCTATGATCCAATTCAATCCCCTACGTGACCGAAAATAGGAAGCTTTGTGCTTCAAAACTAAGTCAGTCCCCTATGTGACCTGAAACATGAAGTCTTGTGATTTAAAACCATTTTGATCCCCTATGCATCCTTAAAAAGGAAGCCTCGTGCTTTAAATAAATTCAGTCCCCTACGTGACTTAAACTAGAAGCCTTGTGCTTCAAACCAATTATGTCCCCTATGTGACCTAAAATAAGAAGCCCCACTCTCCAAACTAATTATGTCCATTATGCAAGATAAAATAAGAATCCATGTTCTTCAAACATATTTGAACCCCCACATGACCTAAAATAGGGAGCCCTGCACTTCAAACTAATACAGTCCCCTATGCGACCTAAACTAGGAAGCCATGTACTTAAAAATCAAGTCGGTCCCTAATGTGACCTAAAATAGGAAGCTTTGCGCTCTAAAACCAAGTCGGTCCCCCTATGTGACCTAATACATTCCTTTCAAAACCAAGTCGATCCTCTACGCGACCCAAAACAAGAAGCTTATGCTTTAAAACCATGTTAGTCCCCTACATTGCCTAAAATATAAAGGTCAACACTTCAAGACCAAGTCAGTCCCCTATGAGACCTAAAAAAGGAAGCCTTTTCCTTCAAAAACATTTTGGTCCCCTACACAACATTAAATAGAAAAACCTACACTTTAAATCAATTCATTCCTTTACGACCTAAATAGGAAGCCTTGCACTTCATTAAAATTATGTCCCCTAAGTAACCTTAAATAGGGAGCCCTACACTCCAAACTAATTCAGTCCCCTAGGCGACCTAAAATAGGAATCCTCACACTTGAAACGGATTTGGTCCCCTATGCAACCTAAAATAGGGAGCCCTACACTATAAACTAATCAGGTCCCCTACTAATCCTAAAATAGGAAACCCTACATTTTAAAACCAATTCAGTCCCCTACGTAAATTAAGATAGGAAGCCCTACATTTCAAACAGATTCGATTTTCTATACGATTTAAAATAGGGAGCCATGTGCTCCAAAATAATTTATTCCCTATGTGACTTGAAATAGGAAGTGATGGGATTCAAAACTCATTCGGACCCTTATGTGACCTAAAATAGAAAGCCTTATGCTTTGAAACAAAGTCGTCCCCCTACGTGACCTAAAATAGGAGGGCATGTGCTTCAAAACTAAGTCGATCCCCTAAGTTACATAAAATAAGAATCCTTGCACTTCAAAACTAAGTCGGTTTCCTACATGACCTAAAATAGGAAGCCTTATGCTTCAAAATTAATTTAGTTCCCTAAATCACCATAAATAAAACGACCCAGACTTCAAACCAATTTGGTCCCCTATGTGACCTAAAACAGGAATCCCCACACCTCAAACTCATTTAGTCCCGTAATGCAACAAAAAATTTGAAGGGGGTGGAATATTTTGAATATTTGATAAAACCAAAGTAAAAAATCAAAAAACCTTGCTCCCCCAAATATTTGTTCATCTCGATGTTTTAATCTCCTTCCATTCATATTTAAGACACCTCTATTTAGTTTTCTCTAACTGGAGAGGTTAACTAGTCATGAGGTGCTCTTGCACCCCAATAGATTCTGTCAAACCCCGTGTTTCTATGTCTCATCCCCTGAGCGACCTAAAAAATAAGGAGTTAGAATATTTTGAACATTTTCTAAAAATAAAGTTAAAAATTGAGATACCCTGCACCCCCAGATCTTTCTCCCTCTATGTGTTTTAATTTTTCTTCGTTCATACTAATCCACCTATATATAGTTCCCACTAATTACGTGATCCTACACCCTAATAGAAACCATATAAACCCCATGTTTCTAGGTACGGCCCCCTAAGTATCCTAAAATAAATGGTTTTGGAATATTTTGAATCTTTTCTAAAACCAAAGTCAAAAATTAATATGCCATGCACCCCTATAGATTCATCTATCTCTCTCTCTCTCTGTGTTATAATCTCCTTCTATTCATACTTAAGCCACCTCCATGAAGTTCCTTCTAACTTGAAAAGTCGTAACGGTGTGATAATTGATTAAATTCACAATTTTCTAATTTGGCACACTTATTTAATTAGTGTCTATTTTTAAACCAAAATAAATCAGCCACAAATCATTCAACTGCGTGTGTCAAACCATAAAATAAATAAAGCATGCAACACAAGCTTAAGGAAAAATCCCCCAAAGGGGCAAAACATTTTATTTCACTATAATTTGTAAGAAAATGGCTTACATAGATTACAACAAAAATATGTGACATACGAAATACCTGTAGGTGTCGTTTTCGATGTCTCAGCTGGAACTTTCCCTTTCCAGGAGGGCAGCAGTGAAGAAGAAGACGGCTCCTCCACAAGTTACTGCTGGAACTTTCCCTTTCCAGGAGGGCGGCAATGAAGAAGAAAAATGGCTTCTCCACAAGAGTGAACTTTATAGGAACTCCCTCCACAATAGCATGCAACTGTCGGTTGTAGAGTTTTACCCTCAAAGAATAAACCAAAGCAAAATATGTTCTTGGGTTCCACAAAATAATTCACATAAAAGTAATTGGGATTTTGTGAATTAAAAACAAATCATTTGAACCCTTAAAATTGTTGGATAAAAACTTTCTGCCAAAAGGTATTGAAAAGTTTCAAAAGAATAAGACTCTTAAATGTTGAAATTGTTCTCCACATTTTTCTAGGCTACCAGGACCCCTTTTTATACAAAATTTGAGTTGGTCAAGCGATAAGCATTACAGCAGCGTGTCAGCCTAAAAGTCATCTCGCTCAAACGAAAATGGAATCTCACGCGAACGAGATCGCGTGTCGTTCGAACGACTACGTGCGACTTCCCATTATCGTTCGAACGAGATTGATATCTTGCTTGAACGACCTTGGCATCGAAACCAAGGTACGTTTACTGCTGAAGTAGTTTTTCACAAATAGTTATAAAATTTCTTTAAAAACATTTTTATATAAAAGATTTTTAAAAACCTTTTTAAAAATATCCCAACACTCTTAATATGAAATGTAAATGAAACTTTAAGACCATATCTTACCAAAGTTCATATTGTTGGGCTTGAATGTTGAAGGCAACTGGTAATTCGGATCCGTCTTTTGTAGATGCAAACTTCATAATTCTTCGACGACTTGTAGCGATATACGACATAATTAATTGTGACGGACTTATTAAAAATATGTCCTTACATAACTATAGAGGTTAACCAATCGTGAGGCGATACACCCCAATTGACGATGTTGAAATCCTGTATTTCAACATATGGTCCCCTAAGAGACCTAAAATAGAAGGGGTTGGAATATTTTGAATCTTTGCTAAACCAAAGTCAAAAATCAAGACACCATGCACCCCCGAGAGATTTATACCTCTCGCTGTTTTTAATAGCCATCCATTCATACTTAAGCCAGCTCTCTCAAGTTCCTTCCAACTAGAAAGTTTGACCAGTCATGAGGCGATCCTAAACCCCAATAGACACATCTAAAACTTCACGTTTCTCCATTCGGTCCCCCAACGCAACATAAAATAAGAAGTGGTTGAAATTTTTTGAATCTTTATTAAAAACAAAGTAAATAATCAAGATGCCCTACATCACCTTGAGCTTTATCCCTCCTGGAGTTTGGGGTACCATATGTTCACACTTAATCTCCCTACCATTGATTCTTGCTAACCAGTAGGGTAACCAGTTGTGAGATAACCTAAAAACCCCTAGATCTTTCTTCCTCACGAATTTTGGGTTACCTTATATTCACACTTAATCTCCTTACCATCAATTGCTGCTAACCAGGAAGGGTAATGAGTCATGAATTGACTAGGAAACCTTTAGGACATTTCTCTTTCCTGGAGTTTAGGTTATCATATGTTCACGCTTAAGCTACCTATCCTCAGTTCCCACCAACTATGAAAGATAACCAGTTGTGAGGTAATCAAAGCCCCCTAGAGCTTTCTCCCTCTCATGATTTTGGTTACCATATGTTCACACTTAATCTACTAATCCTCGATTCCCGCTAACTAGGAAGGTTAACAAGTCTTGAGCAATAAAAAAACACATTTTTTCTCCTTTTTGTTGTTTTAATTACCGTAGATTCACAATTAAGCAACCTATCTTCGGTCCCCGATGACCAAGAAGGTTAATTAATCATAGGGTAATTCTAAAAATAGCATTGTCGGCCCTGACATAACGTCGAGCACCCATCATTGATCCTGCACCACACCTCTAGATTCTCTCTTACCATAGGTCCCCATGCAACCTCAATAAAGACCATTTGGATTTCAATCATACATTCATACCGTTGGATGAACAACCCATACCCTTATTCTATGAAGCACCAATTAGACTATCAATTTCGATGAAGAATGTTTGCATGCTCACCCTCTTAGTCGATTGCATCTATAGACACCCTGATTTTATAGTTAGGGCGTGGTTCATTTTATCTCACCCAATAAAATACCCTAAATCTGGCCTCACCAAAGTGATGGAAGGTAAAACTCCTAAATTAGAAACCAAAGGAACCAAACCTCCACAAAATAAAAACTTATTGGGGTCTATTTACAAAATCTACAAATTACAAAAAAGCCTAATATCTCTTCATGGTACCCCCTTCCGTTCGACTAATTGTTATTCGGTTAACCATACCTTCTGACATTTGGTCATCCCTCTCTTTAGTGATCATTACAATATCTAGCATATCTAATATCAACTCTCCACGTATCACCCCATTTAAAATCAATGACCTGCATCCTTCTACCATTCGGTTAAAGTCTTGGCCCAGACCTTTACAAAATCAGGTCACAACCAACCTTGAAAAAGGAACAAAACCTAACTTCAATACAGTTATTTCATTTTCTTCTCCCCCAAGAGTTTGAGTTACTCAAGCTCATTCTGAAAAGTTTCAAACAATCTCATAATTTTGATAAGTTTCTTTCCCCTAGGAAAGTTGGTACTTTCAAAAAGTCACTTCAATCCCAAAAGATCTTCGTACTTATAAAAAATCGCCTCTGAAAAAAAAAACTAGGCATATACCTATTTACATTTTGTGAACGTCGGTACTTAAAAATAATTATTTATCTGACTAAATGGAGCTTTTCCCACATCAGACACCTCAAGTGGGAAACTCCCCCATCAAATATGTGGTTCATTACACAACAGTAAGGAAACTTTTCTCGAATTTTGAGTCAAATACCCCTTTGTATATATGTGTGTGATAAAGAACCTCTGCCTAAATTTTTGTTTAAATCCCCATATATATACAGTGATAAATTTTCCATGCATGTTTATCTCTTTTAGGTCGGCCCCCGTTTAAGTGATCGGGTATTCACTTTGCATCGTATATATTTTAAAGCCTAGTTTTTAACCCAGCACCTCTGGTAATTGACTTGACATGATCATATATTAAAATAATGTTAATCAAAGGCCATAACGATCATTACGAAATATGAAAAACGTACTTTTCAAAATCATTTCGAGGAAAGTGTCCATGATCTGAGTCAATTCAAAACTTTGAACCAAGACAAAGTCTAAAATGCAACTACTCTTACCTCTTGTCCAAATGAATAAAGCATTCCCCGTGGTGGCACCCCGAACATGTGTTTTCATATCAACTACTTGCCAAATGGAAGCCTCTACGTTTAACATATAAATATATCAATCCGACAAAATGAAAATAATATATTAAGGAGTATGATGCATAAATATCTTGATGTTGTATATTATGTATCAAGTATCCCATTTCCAACACCCATAAATATACCTCGTTCGTTGGAATTACTTTGTCTTTGCATAGGCACAACACCGAACTAAACTCGCAGAGCCCAAGCCTCGTAATACGTCTTTCGACATATTATTCGTATGGATGCAGTTGTCCCCAATCCAAACTTCTTAGCTCGACTCCCATTCTGAATCTCCACCAAATCTAACCTTTACCTGTAGATATCTTCTCTACCTCCCAAGCCAAGTCTTACACTTCCGCACACATCATGTTGGACATGAAAAAACCCAAAATACGCAGTCCTTGACCTCTTGACCACATGAGAATGTAGGCTCAATATTGAGTTCTTATCGTGAGCTAGATCCTCAATGATATGTCTCATGATATATTATCACCACAGAGATGCAATCATCTCTCGCGTCTCTCTTACAACCTCCTTAATACATTCTATATATGATATATCAAGTTACCTCAAAGCCGCAATATCTCGCGCACCCTTATACAAATGCTCAAAAACATACATATAATACACAAAATGGATTATTTGTCCAACCACTGGAAAATAGTATTCTCCATTGAGATGTCGGAAGAAAAAATAGTATATTTATAGTGTTAAGAATCTCATGATTAAGAGGTCCAATATTTATGTAAATATCATAATTTTCATGTTTATGACTTACCTGAAGTGCGAGTGTAACCTTTGAAACAACTGTTATCTTCTTAAAATCAAGCGTACATATTTCAAAGGAAGTAAAATCATTATCCCTCTGCCTTTATCCCCTACGTACAAAACAAATAAGATAATAAACTATCTTAATATGTTGCCTCCTGCGCAAACCCACACCAAAGGCTCAATGCATATACGAACTTAAACTATATAGGCTTTGATCCCAATTCTCCTTATCATGAGCACGAGCCTCGAAAATAAATCTCCTTATATGTTGTCAGATATGATCCCATATCTCCTATTACATTTATATCTCACCTCAACCTCAAAAGAGATGTCAAACTCTCTAAAAGTGGAGCTCTTTTACAAGTCTATACACATACTGACAGCCACCCATTCACCTTAGCATGGATTGATACATAAGCACCCTTGTGTACCTTTATTGGTTGAAATGATATTCCTACACCTCTCACTGATACTATTTTCAGAATTAAGCACCTACCCATGTTAATGGATTCTCAACTTAATATCTCTAAACCAATTATAACAATAATTAAAATTTAATCAATTAATGTTATTAAAGGTAATAAGCATATAATTGGAGAAGAAAAAAGATCAAGTGAGGTGCCTAATAACTTCCCCACTCATAACCAATTCTTGAACCTACATAACAAGAATCTCTGGACCAATTGCAGACTTTAACCTGTCTTAGGATTATCCTAAAAAGGCTAACTTAAATTTTTTGTTTATTATTGTATAAAATAAACTATCGACTTTGAACAAACCAACCAAACCTCTTATCATATGAAAGCACACTTTAGGCATATGCTTGAAACTAGGGGTGTGCGACTCAAATTGGACATGATGTCAAACATCTTCACGGGAAATTCATTGAGTCCAACCTTGAACTGATAACCTAACCTCGAGGGAAAGCAGCAGATTAAGAGACAAACACTCATGTATCCCCGTGAAATTTCCCCCCGGGCGTGCGCCAAATGTCACTTGGGGACTCTAATTCCATAGTAAGATTTGGGAGTTTGGAAGCTTTAATTACACTCATTCCCTCGAGGGTAAGTTGAAGTATATCCCAAGCCTCTTTGGACATCTCACACATCATAATATGATGAAACTCCTCAGGTGTGGATTCACAACAAATCATTTAGACCTCGACAATTATAGTTACATAACTTATATTCATCCTCACTCCAACTCTCTATGGTTTAGGCACGCGAACTTCACTACTCGAGTTGTGGGTGGGGTCTACCCCTAATAACAGTTAACCATACTCGCTCATCAATAGATTTAAGTGAAGATTTCATAAGAAACTTTTAGTATCTGTAATTAGACACACCAGGTGGCCTAGAAAATAATTAACCCTCCATGCACAACCCTCCCAGATTTATGACTAAACAACTTGCAAACACCCGTTCTGATAATAATTTGAAGATGAAACTACATGCAAGAATTATATGGAATCCAAACACACACAAATTTTTAAATTTTTTCAAATTGAATTATCCAAATTAAACTTAGTACTAATTAAACCAAGTGTTTTGAAAATAGTTAGTCAGATTTTATGTTACCTAAACATGCATCTTGATGATAGCAGATATAAAATAAAGAAAACAAATCACGACACGTCGATGTATGAGGAAAACCCGCAAAGGGAAAAAACCTCAGAGGGACAAGACACACGAATTCAGTATGATGAGGAATTACATCAAGACGACAGATAACATACACAACTAACTCGACTCTCTTTAAGACTTAGCACATCTTCATTTCGACCTCTCCTCCATAGCGACATGTAAGAATTCACCTACGTAATGCCAAAATGTGTGATCCTCTCACGCCTCAATATCCACTTATCTACACTGAGCAGTTGTCACTAGATTGGACACGGAGTCCACTACTTCAAACGACCACACATAAAGATTCCACCAAATATAAATAGCAAAACAGGCATGGAATCCACTATAACAAAATTTTCTCGATAAAGATGATGAGAAAACAAACTCGATGCTCAAATAATATATATCGAACTAGTATATTTGTTGAAACTTGGATATCAATGTACTTGAACTGAAACTAGGGTTAGGAGGCTCTTGGATATATGTTTGGAACTCAAATTTTGCAAAAGTTCAGTTGAAAATAAGTTGTTGTTACTCATTTATATAAGAAACACAAAATTCAGGCGAATTGCATAATCTCGTTCAAAACAAAATCAAGCTCTTTTGAATATTGTAGTTGATCTCGTTTGATCATACTTCAAAGGAGCTTTAAACAAATTTCAACTATTTCCAGAATGAATTCGTTTAAATGTCATGTAAAGGTCATTTAAACGAAACTCAATATCTCATTTAAACCAGCAAAACATATTGTTTGAACGAACCAATAGATCTCGTTTGAACAGGTGGCTCTAATGAATTTTCACTAAAAAATATTTTAAAAACTTTTTATGAAAATGGCCTCAAATGTATTATAAAAAATAACGCCTAATGAATCCAATTATAAAAATGAAATATGCAATCATAGCTCGTGAGTTCCATGGACGTTAAAGATGACACGTGGCCTAAAACATGGCACAGAGATGTAGACACTCTAACTTGGTTGCTATGGTCTTCAATCATACACATTTTAGTCTTTAAAGGATAAACCAACGCAAGACTTAACACTTGACTTAAACAGTTTTTTCCAAATGGAATTAAGCCAGTTACATAGAAATTGACTCGATTGGAAATTTTCCCTTACAGAAGAATTTCCCTATTTCATAGAAGGTTGCTGTGACACCCCGCCTAATTAAATACCGGGCGATCACTCCTTTATTAAATTAAATCAAGGTAAACAGTTGGTTCATTCTCAGCATCACTGTCGATAAAAATAATTTTTCCAATTTAACACCCTAAATAATTAAGCTAAGTGTCAAAAACATTTTTCATACGAACTTCCAAATTTTAATTAAAGAAAAGATTTTTATTAATTCAAAACAACATTTCTACAATAGAGAATCACACCACGAAATTTAAATAAAACCATACATTCACCAAACGAATGTCAATAATATAAAACTAAAATCATAAACCATCCTGAAACAAATCCCATAACAACGAACTAGGAAATAACTGAAATAACAATGTCCCAACATAAAGAAATAATGGAAAGGGCTACACATGCCCTTCTGAAAGAAAGTGCTAAGAGTGAATCTGAATGGACGAAGTCGTCTAATCAAAAGACCTGCAACTCCCACCTAAGCTGCAGCACGTTCCTTCTAATAGATCCTAAGCAAGACGCCCCTGTGGTTGGGCACCTGAAATACATACATATATATACAAGGGGGAGAGGGAGAGAAGAAACGGGTCAGAGCCCGAAAGTGTGTGTTATTTAAAATCAGTTTAGCAAGTATTTAAATTGATACAGGCCAATGCAATAACATATTAGTTCGACACTCTCTTGAGAAATTCTCACCTCTCTTCTAGTGTGCACGCCTATCGTACTAACCTTTCCCAAATGGTTTAAATTACATAACATCATACTAACCTTCCCAATAATTTAGTTTATCTTAACTTACTCATAAGTTTTTAAAAACCGAACAATGTCAACGTGTGAAAAGGGTACTTTCAAAGTGTAGCACAACTCTCGTTTTAGCTTCATTAATTTATAAAGTTTTCCAGTGTCATATTATACTCTCATAAAACAAGTATTTCCAATCTGATTCATCAACATGACTTGCTTACCAAATCACAGTAGGTAGTTCCAAGTTTCAGAACTTCATATATATTAAATACTCGTGTAATATATATATTCTAATGGCACCCCACATAAAAATTATGGTGCGGGCATACTCTGCTATCCAATCCCCGTATCAATCGTACTAAGGGAAATACAAGTTCGGAATCACTCTCGAACTGTATCAATACAAACACAAACAATATTGAGGCGAAGCATAGTTTCCAAGTCCAAGAGGTCAGCACATACCCCCGCGTCTCTTAGGACCGTGACTACCGATTTGATAGCCTGTACTTAGGATTCCTATCTTCTAGGGTACGAATCAATATCCCCCGTAAGGCAACACAGGATAAGACCGTCCCAGCGCGGTAACCTCAGGGATAGCAAGTATCGCGGGTACGTTTTTTCACATGTATATAATATATGCACACACACAATCATATAAATATACTACTTCCATCATATTAATATAGGTCTCTCTCTCGTTACCCATAATTACAACATTTATCCTTAATTTCACATTTTTGTATAACGTATAAGGTTTCGTCTCTAACCTTAATTCGAAGGGGTTTTCTCACTAGTTATGGGACACTCGTGGGTTCTATCCATCCAAGTAATATATTCAGTAGGTAGACGTCTATTCACTAACGTAGGTATTCGTTGAAATCTCTCATTTGAAATACGTAGTTCGTCGTTCCTTAATTAACTATTCCTTAAACCCAATTATCATTTCATAATAAAGTTCTCAACACTTAATCATATGTCCTACTGGTCTCTCTTATATCCCAAAACATTTTATTTGAAATACCCAAGAATTCTTTCATGATAAATTAATTCAACTAATTAAACAAGGAAAATAATAGGCTGCCAGGAAGGGTCGATCGATCGACTACTGAGGTTCGATCGATCGAACCTTCGATCGATCGATGCTATAGGGTCGATCGATCGATCAAACAGGTATTTCGATTTCTGCAGAAGTGCAGTTACGGGTTTAACTAATATTCTTCATTCAAATCCATAATTTCCAACACTAATCGTCCCAAAACTTATACTACAATCATGGTAATATATTTCCAGATGTTTCTAACGTTAAGCATGCATATAACCATCATTAAGCATGATTAAACAACCTAAAATCTCATCTAATCATAAAGAACCCTAAGTTTTATAAATCTTTTGTTCTAATCAGTTTTCTCCAGAATTTTCTTCTACAATAACATCAAAAATTCATGGGTTTATCATCTATATTACATAAGACTTCCAGGATATAATTTTAATCTTGTCTACATGCAAATTCCTATCACAAAGTGGGGTTTTCTCCATAAATTATACTCCTAATCATTCCTACACTAACATGATTATTGCACCAACGAAAATACGCAAGTTAAACACTTGCCTGGAATTTCAGAGGTCTGGTTTCCTGCTGATATTGGTGTGGTTGTGTTCTCCTCCTCGCGATTTACGCGTTGGTGGTGACGGTGGTGCAAAAGATGGTGTTTTTGGCCTTGAATCACCTAGCAAGGTCTCTCCTCTCTTCTCCACTTGCCGTCTTAGGGTTCTGAATGATCTAACCCTAAAAGGCTGACTTAAATGGCTGCTAAGGATGGCTGAAATTCGTGGGTTTAATTACCCTAGTTTGTAAAATGACCAAAACGCCCTCCCGGGTCACTAATTAAGCCTAAAACATCCCGAGACCCAAACTAAACCCCCGGGTACACTTTTCTGACTATCTCGACCCTTCCGGACGTGTTGGCGCACTCAAAACGACCATACGGAAAACTCATAAAATATTTACTTTTATATCTCAATAATTAGTCCCGACGCGACACGGGCGCGTCCCGACTAAAATTACCAAAATTGTCATTTTCATTCACTCGTGACATTTACCATATATTACTATGCTCCTAAGTAATATTCAACAATTTCATATTATTACTAACTCACGTCACGTTAATAATTATAACATAATTAATTTCCGAATTTTTATTAAATAAATCCCCAAATTAATTATAGCGTAAAAATACGGGGTATTACAGTTGCATACTATGGAAAGGTTATGGTTATACAAGAGGTTGTAAATGATCGTGATCTATTCTTTTGGCATGCATGTCTTCTTATACATGTATTATATATTAATTTGATCATCATTGCCCAGTTAGTCAAATTAAAGGAGTTAATACATGGTATAGTACCTCTAGTGGTGAATCTCGGATTTTTAGTTGGGGGTGCAAAAATTTCGAGTGGTGCCGGGAGTTCGAGGGCGAGAGCCCCCGAGGCGATTTTTTTAGAGTTATTTATAGTTTTTTACAATTTTTTTACGCTGAAAATATATTAATTGAACGATAAATACTCATTCATATTGTATTATAATAATTACTCATTCAAGTTATATTTTAGCGATAAAATATTATAAAACAAAATTAAAGCAAAATTTAACAACCCAACAAACCAAAATTTGACATTGAACTAAAAAAGTAAACTAATTTACTGAAACTTTTTAGTTTAATCATTCTTCACAACCAATAAATTTTAGTTTAATCATTTCTAACAACCAATAAAAATTTTAAAGACCTAACAACCTAAATATTTTTAATAACCTAATTTAACATTGAACATTTAACAAAAAAATTGAACATTGAACTTGAACATTTAATCATCTAATTAAACTAATAAAACATAATATTTGATCATCTAATCAAGAGAACATCCACCATTTATTTATTTAAATAAACTAGAAAAATAAAATAAAGAGAAGAATGGTTACCTATGAAAATCACCCGCTGTGATTAGAGAGGAGAGGAGGGAAGGGGAGAAAGAAGGGCACTGCGGAGGGAAGGGGCTGCTTCTGTTGGTTTGGCAGTAAGCAAAGAGGAAGGTGGGGTGGAAGGAACTTAAAAGCATTATCCTAAAAATCTAAACATATGAAGGAACATGATCTTTACCTTAATTCTCCATTAAAAAAATTACGAGGGTTAAAATTAAGATGACTAGATTTATTTTTCCTACTCTAAAGGCTTCCTAGGTCGGTATTGATAATTTCATTTAACTAGTTCTGTTGGCACATGAAATGAATTTTGCTCATTAGTAAACTCTCCGTTATATAATAGATATTTTGGTTTAACTCAACCTCGGAATGATTCCTTATGTCTGAGATCGCCTCCTCATGTGTGCTATATTTCTCAATTAATGGTATGTGGTATTTTCGTGTTTGGCATCCGCCCCCTGCAAATTGGCACAAGATTAACTGTGATGGGTCTTTTATTAATGAATCAAATATTGGATCCTTTGGGTTCATTTGTAGAGGCAGTGAAGGCAAGATGGTGGATGGATAAGTTTATTCTGGGTTTTTTGCCATCTCTGCCTTGGAGATGGAGGCTAAAGCTGTTGATCTTGCTTTTAATTTTATTATTTGTAATCACTTAGCAAATATTATTATTGAATCCGATTGCAGCAATGTGGTATCGTGCATCAACAAACCGTCAGCAGCTATGTGGAAAATTAACAAAATTGTAAAGAAATCTAAAGATCTTACCAGGGACAACTCTTCGATTCGACTGAAGATCGTCTGTAGATCGGTCAATTGGGCGGATGATTGGGTGGTGAAGATGTCGGAGAAATTCTAAAATAACTGAGTAATGTTAAGTGATACCCACTAAGCTATAAAAGGAGTGGGCAACCTTTGAGTCCCACATTGGAAAAATATTAAGAAAGTGTGCACTTAATAAGTAGAAATGGAAGATGAAGAGTTACATCATATAGCATTTAAGAGGCTATTCAAGAAACCTCTAATACGGTGCGAAGCACCGTACGCACACGCATGCGTGCACGCGCGTGCGGGGCATTGGGCTGTAGAGGCCCTAGTGGTGCACTTTGCACTTTGCACTTCGCATGTCGTGTGTCCGCAGTGGTAGCTGGTTGCTGGGATTCATTCGGGTCGAATCGCGATAGTTCGAGCACTATCACTTTTTGGTGGGTCCGTGTAAAACCGTTTCGCTATTAATGTACCTATTCGGAAATGGTTTAATATTGTTGGTAATTAACAGTCATACCATTTCGGAATTAAGTAAAGACTGTTAAAACTTAACAGTCATGACTCCTGAGATGCAGCCTTTCATTTCCTATAAATAAAGGCATCCTATTTCGAAATTGCACATAATAAATATTACCCACTTCCGAAATTTCCAACCCTTACTATTACTCTCTTACAATTTTCAGGAGATATAAATTATCTTATTCTGTTTTGTGCATATAAATAGAATAAGAACTTGATTGACTGTTCTTCGCTATTGTATCAAAAGGTTGTCTTCAAATATACAAGTTGTAGGCAGTACAAGTTGCTTCATCATATATTGAGTATGAATTTGCGGATTCTCATTTGTATACCGAAGTTATTCGTGTGGGGAAAAAACTTCCTCCTTCTTGGAAAGATTATAAGAAAGAACTCAAACACAAAAAGGAGGATCTTTCACTTGAAGAATTAGAGACTCATTTAAGAACTGAACAAGAGTGTCGAATTCTAGATGGTAAAGAGGAACAAGAAAATTTTGTTTCTAAGGTCCATGTGGTGGAGGAAGGAAAGGAGCAAAAATATGGCAATCATGGAAAAAATAACAAGTGGAAGAATTTTTCAAATAATTCTAAAGCAAACAAAAAGAAGAAAGGAAATTGTTTTCATTACAACATACCAGGTCACTTCAAGGATTGTCGTGAGTTCAAGAAACTAAAGGAAAAAGGAGGGACATTATACACAAAGCAAAAATTCGCTGCTATGATATCCGAGGCTAATATGCTTGGAGAAGACAACTCTTGGTGGATTGATTTTGGTGCCACATGGCATGTTTGTAAGGACAAGAGCTTGTTCTCTGCCTATGAAATAGTGGAAGGAGATGCTCTCTATATGGGAAATTCTTCTACTGTTGCGGTTAAAGGCAAAGGGACAGTGGATCTCGAATTCACTTTCGGAAAAATCCTTAACCTCACCAATGTCTTTCATGTTCCTGATGTTAGAAAAAATTTAGTTTCTGGAAGTCTTCTTAACAAATTTGGCTTTAAGCTTGTATTTGAGTCAGACAAATTTATTCTGACTAAGAGTGGTACCTTTGTAGGCAAAGGATATTTGTATGAGGGCATGTTTAAGCTTAATATTAATGAAAAATATTCTTCTGCTTATATCGTTGATTGTCTTTCATTATGGCATAGTCATTTAGGACATGTTAATACAAAGAAAATGCATTTCATGGTGAATTTAAATTTAATTCCTAAATATGATAATGATATGAATAAAAAGTATAAAATATGCATGAAAACAAAAATAACAAGATTGTCTTTTCCAAAATAGAAAAAACAACATCGTTGTTGCAATTAGTACATAGTGATGTTTGTGATTTGCATGGAACACCTACTAGAGGTGGTAGTAAATATTTTGCTACGTTTATCGATGACTTTTTAAAATATTTTTACGTATATCTTTTAAACTATAGAGATGATGTGCTTAATAGATTTAAGACATATAAATATGAAGTTGAAAATCAATGTGATAATAAAATAAAATGTCTTAGATCTGATAGAGGTGGTGAATATCACTTTCCTCATTTTGGTGAAGATATGGGAATTATACATGAAGTTACTGCACCTTATACACCACAACAAAATGGAGTAGCAGAAAGAAAAAATAGGACACTAACTGAAATGGTTAACGTTATGCTTTATTATTCTACTTTTAAGTAAAGGGTTTTGGGGAGAAGCACTTTTAACTACGTGTCATATTGAATAGGATACCTGTTAAAGATAATAAGAAAACTCTTTACGAATTATGGAAGAATAGAATACCTAATTTAGGTTATCTTAAAGTTTGGGGTTGTAGAGGTATTGTAAGACTACTTGAAACTAAGAGAAAGAAATTAGGAAGCAAAGGTGTTGAGTGTATTTTCATAAGTTATGCACAACATAGTAAAGCCTATAGATTTTTGGTTAGAGAACCTAATGATTCTGTTGAGGTAAATACAATAATTGAATCGAGAGATGCAATTTTTTATGAACAAAAGTTTTCTTCTATTCCTAGAATAAATAATGAAAAAGAAGTAAACACTCCTTCACAATTCTCTGATACTCCTCCAGTGGAACAAGAAGAGATTAGAAAAAGTAAGAGACCCAGGAAAGAAAAAATCTTTGGTCCCGACTTTGTAGTCTATCTTGTTGAAGGAACTAAAGATGCACCTTGTAATAAATTTGTTTTGACTCTTAGTGTTGAAACAGACCCACAAACTTATAGTGAAGCAATTAAGTCTGTAAATTCAGCATTTTGGAAAGAAGCTATAAATGATGAAATGGATTCAATCTTGGGAAATAAAACTTGGAAGTTAGTAGATTTACCTCTAGGATCTAAACCCATGAAGTGTAGATGGATTTTTAAAAAGAAAATGAAAATAGATGGAACAATTGATAAATTCAAGACTAGATTGGTTGCTAAAGGTTTTACACAAATAGAAGGAATTGATTATTTTGATACCTATGCACCTGTTGCTAGAACCTCCACTATTAGAATTTTAATGGCATTAGCATCGATATATAATTTTGAGATTCATCAAATGGATGTGAAAACTGCCTTTTTAAATGGTGACTTAGAAAACGAAATTTACATGGAACAACCTGAAGGGTTTGTTATGCCTGGACAATAAAATAAAGTATGTAAACTTATTAAGTCCTTATATGGCCTAAAACAAGCAACTAAACAATGGCATGAAAAATTTGATAAAGTCATTATTTCTTATGGTTTTAAAATTCATAATCTGATAGGTGGTTTATAGTAAATTTGTTAATGGTAAAGGTGTGATCATTTGTTTATATGTAGATGGCATGTTAATTCTTGGTACTGATTTAGAAAGCATTAATAGTACTAAGAGTTTTCTGTCTTCTAAATTTGATATGAAAGATATGGGTGTAGCTGATGTCATATTTGGAATGAAAATAATAAGGAAAGATAAAAATATAATTCTCACTCAATCTCATTATGTTGAGAAAATTTTAAAGAAATTTAATCAGTTTGATTGCACACCTATTAGTACACCTTTTGAACTACAGCTAAAGATAATCCCTAATAATGGTAGATCTATTTCACAATTGGAACATGCACGGGTAATTGGTAGTTTAATGTATGCCATGACATGTACTCGACCTGATATTGCTTATGTCGTTGGTAAATTAAGTAGACATACTAGTAATCCAAGTTTATTGCATTGACATGTTGTCAATAGAATATTAAAATATTTAAAAGGAACTATGGACTATGGTATATACTATAGTGGATATCCTTCAGTATTAGAAGGGTTTTCTGATGCCTGTTGGATAACTGAGCGGGAGGATCATTCCTCAACAAGTGGATGGATTTTCACTCTTAGTGGAGGAGCTATTTCTTGGGGATAAAAAAAACAAAGTTGTATAGCTGATTCTACTACGGCAGCTGAGTTTGTAGCATTAGCTGCAACTAGTAAAGAGGCAGAATGGTTAAGGAATTTATTGATTGAAATTCCAGTTTGGCCAAAACTAATGCCTCCAATATCTATACATTTTGATAGTGAGTCTACACTTTCTAGAGGTTATAGTAAAGTGTACAATGGAAAATCTAAAGATATTAGCCTGAGACATAGTTATGTCAGACAAATGATTACAGATAGTGTAATTACAGTGGATTATGTAAAATCAAGTCAAAATTTAGCTGATCCTTTTACAAAAGGTCTTGCAAGAGGACTGGTGTCTAAGACATCAATAGGGATGGGACTAAAGCCCATTAATAATAATCACTCTTGATGGAAACTCAACTTGAAACTTGATATATTCAAGTCTCAAGTTCAATGATTAAAGTACATCATACGACGTGATTGTAAGCACAATAAAATTTAACATCCCAAGGATAAGTGCTTATAACATGTAATGAATAATGAAAGAGGATGAGTTTAACCTTAATATTTTTATGGTGTTTTAGTTACATGGACACCTATGATAATCTACCTATATGAGTGTGGAAGTGGTGTCGCTTCCTATGAGAACTGGGCTTGACTCTAAAGAACTCACGAAATCAAGGTACAGACACAAGGCCTAATACATGTGTCGGCTTATATGGATAATCAGTGACCAAAAGATTTGTGTGTGAAGACAAATTCGGCTGATCAATATGGATTGATAGTTTAAAGACAATTCTACTATACTTTCATGGTTAGCCTTGAAGAACCTTCACAAGGTATTGGTTCAAGTCCTGAGACACCAATGCTTATACACAGTCTCACAGAAAATCAAAGATTTACAAAACTTATTTTGAAAATGGTGGAGGAATGTTGGAGAATTTTTAAAATAACTCAGTAAAGCTAAGTGATACCCACTAAGCTATAAAAGGAGTGGGCAACCTTTGAGTCCCACATTGGAAAAATATTAAGAAAGTGTGAACTTAATAAGTAGAAATGGAAGATGAAGAGTTACTTCATCTAGCATGTAAGAGGCTATTCCAGAGACCTCTAATATGGTGCGAAGCACCGTACGCACACGCACACGCACGCGCACGCGCACGCACGCGCGTGTGCTGGGCAATGGGTTATAGAGGCGCTGGTGGCACACTTTGCACTTCGCACTTCACGTGTCTACAGTGGTAGCAGGTTGTCGGGATTCGTCCGGGTCGGATCGCGGTAGCTCAGGCGCGATCACTTTTTGGTGGGTCCGTGTAAAACCGTTTCGGTATTACTGTACCTGTTCGGAAATGGTTTAATATCGTTGTTAATTAAAAATCATACCATTTCGGAATTAAGTAAAGACTGTAAAAACTTAACAGTCATAACCCCTGAGATGCAGCCTTTCAGTTCCTATAAATAAAGGCATCCTATTTCTAAATTGCACATAATAAATATTTCCCAGCTCCGAAATTTCCAACCCTTGCTATTACTCTTTTTCAATTTTCAGGAGATATAAATTATCTTATTCTGTTTTGTGCACATAAACAGAATAAGAACTTGATTGATTGTTCTTCTCTGCTGCATCCAAAGGCTGTCTTCAAATATAAAAGTTGCAGGCAATACAAGTTTCTTCATTGTATCTTGAGTAGGGATTTGCGAAATCCCGTTTGTATATCGAAGTTATTCGTGTGGGGGAAATACTGTATTTAGAAAAGTGACATCACGCCTTGAAGTTTTCTAGTATATATTCAGAAGTTACATTATTGTATTAAAGTTGACATTACTGTGATATATAAAGAGTTCCATTTCTGTATTTCCATTCATATTATCCAACAGAAGATGGCTTCCAGGGCTCTCCTTCCTCCCAACTGGGTTTGTGATGTTCCTACTCAATTAAAAGATATTCGGCGTCAAGACCGTGTCAATGGATTTGATCGGACTGGAATTGGCTGAAATCCCCCAAAGGGTTTGTTTTTCCCATGTTTGTTTTGAATTACTAGATCTAGTAGTTGGTTTTTCCCCTAAGTTTTTGCTGCCTGTTTTCAGCGATTTTGTTTGGCTTGTTGCCATCGTTTTTGTGAGGTTTTATTGTTTGGCTATGTCAGTTGTTGAACTCTTGATGAAATCTTTGTAAAGATGTTTAAAAAAATGTATTCATCTACCAAACTATAGTGTGGGTGTTTTTGTAAATTACAAGACAGTGACTCTGAAACAACAAATAGGGGATAAAGATTAAATAGATTAAAATATATGGAAGTATTGGAAAGAGGGGGTACAATAGGTACCTCGTTGAATGTACTACTGTTGTTGGAGCAAAAAATTGAATGCCACATTCAGGTTTCCCTCGGTGATTAAGTTTTCATACGAGGGTAACTTTTTTGCCTCCTTTAATGTCATAGTTGTTTGCAAAGTAGTGAAAAAAATTCAAAATTCTATTAAAAAAATATTGTTTTACTCAAGGCCATAATTGGCCTTTTTGCTACGCAAAAGCAAAATGTCAAAACGACAGTTTCTTTAAGGTTGTATACGTGGTCTTAAATGATACATTTTGACATAATGTTAATCCTAAAATTATATTTTAATTTTTGTCATGTGGGTGAAAAAATTTCCAACTACTACAGTTGTCTTAATTGGATGTCTTTGTTCTAGGAGTCATGTGTATGCCTAGTTTAGAAAGGCTAGTTAACTTAGATTTGGAGAATAATTCATTGTTATGAAACTTATATGGAAGGTTTTTGACAACTTAAAACAAACAAGAATACAATTATGACAAACAATTAATATCACTCTAAAACATATGTGGAATTCTTATTTTCGAGGGTCAAAGATCATTAATATACACGAGTACCAATATATATTCCTCATAAATCATCAAATGTTCTTTGAAATCATCATAGATATTCTCACCCATGGATATTTGGTTTTAAAATGCCTTGGTTTGCTGTGGCATTCCAATTTTCGCGAGTCCACCGATCTTTATTTCTCTATTTTCTTCTTTGTGTTGAAAACTAGTATTATGTGTTTAACGACTAGTTTTCCAAATTCCCAATAAATAATATCGTCCGTTGGATCCAATTTTTTTATGAATTTCTAACTTGCATTAAAAGTTGCTAAATTTACATCTCACTTTTGAGATAATGTATTATTCATCTGGCAATTCCCTCGCAAAATTTTTTATTTAGTTATCGAATGAGTTTAATTGTGATGAAGAATCCTATGTTAGATGGGGTGTGTGATTCCATATATTTCATAGATCGATGCACACAAAGGAAATCATGTCAACATGGCTTTTTATAAGGGAGATAGTTGTTAACAGTTATAATGAGGTAGGACATCATTAAATATTCAAGAGTGATGATATAGGGACCCGGTTCATGGACACATTTGGAGGACACGGTGACGTGTCGCGTACACATTGGATGGATTTTAAAATCAAATGGGGTCCATTACAAAACACACCCAATCCGTATCTGACACGTCACTGACACATCACCGTATCCCTCAAATGTGTCTACGAACCGGATCTCCTTATCATTTTCCAATATTCAAAGATAATATTTATAAGTCCCTAACTTTTGGAGTAAAAATATCCCGGTATCATTTTCACATGAGGATCTTGTTTCTACTTTTTATCCTTGAAGGGGATATCATTTTAAGATGATTTTTTAGTAAGTAAGTGGGTCGCATGTGGAAAATGGAGTTTTTTTAGTGTATCAAAATGACCAAAACTCTTAAAATGCTTGCATACAGGTGTTTGGACAATTCAATTGCCTAGTATGTATGAACTTTTTTCCAAACAATTGCACAATCAGAAACCAAAAAAAGCAAAAATATTTTCACAATGTCAAGATGGGGCACAATAGGATGTTCAGTGATCTTTTAGTGTTTTATAATCTCGCTTATGAATTGTTGATGCCCTAGCTCATCTTTGGTATTGTGGTTAGCTCGGTTAATCATGATAACGTGTATCATTCTTCACCACATGATTATATAATATAAATGTAATGAACTTGATCTTCCACCATGGTAATCTAGTGAGAGGGAATGGGTTTTAGAGCCTATAGAGTATCATTCCTAATGACATAAATGGTTCATCATGAATAATTTTACAAGTCAATATTTGTAACTCTATAAACAAATGTGACTTTTCATTACAATTTCCAAGAGAATTACGGAATATGTGTACCGACATATTGATTTTGTCATTAATGATTTTTTTTAATTTTATGTTTTCACTAGCATGAATGCCACGCGATGCGTGACTGAATTTAGAAAAATTTTATTCTTTTATTATTGTATCTTTTTTCACATAATATATTTCATGAATGAAAGGAGATAGAATTTTAAATTAATATAGCATGTAGGTCACGCGATGCGTGGAGAATAATTTATAAATAATTATAATCATTTAAAAGAAGTAAATTTATTTATCTAATGACTGAAAAAATTATATGTTACCTTCAAAGTGAGAGCTCCAAAAATCGAGGGAACCCAAGAGCATCCTTGGCTGCCTCAGCAGCGCCATGCGTATTGACCATCATTTGTAGACCTGTTTGGACACCAATACATATACAAAGCATAATTGGTGTAAAACAAAAAAGAAAACAATCAATCAATCAAGCATGAACTTACACCCATTTTTTAAGCAGTTGTGTCGTGAAAAGGAAATGAACTCAATTACATGCACTTCTATGCACGTTAAACAGTTCACGCATCGATCATTTAAAAATAATAGGTCATTTGTACTTTAACGATTGTAGCTAGTTAAAATACAATTTAATATTACTTGGAGACCGCCCTTTTGTTAAAACCAACTAAAGTGATTATACAGATGTATGCACCCAATTAATGCCTGGAGTCTTTTCATTTCTAAAAAAAGAGTGAATCGAGACAATATAAACTGGAACTACCAATATAAACTGTATACATAATAAATTATGAAAAACTCAATTCTTAAACCATGATTTAGAATAAAAAAATCCTTAAATCATATGAAAAAGTATGAGTCATTGGGATCTAACGTATGGAAAAAAAAATGAAACCAAATTTCAGAATTGTTGACACAAAAGTGCAAACAACATTCAACGGTCAAAATCATTAGGAAAAAAAATCAACGCTAACAACCCAGTTCAAAAAAAAAACAAAAAAAAATGAAATGCACATCCAAACTCTAGAGAACAATATAAAAAAATATATATATTTCTAAAGTATGAAAGTAAAAAATAGATTATTATTAGATGTTATTTCACACTATTTGATGTAATAGCTTCTAACAACAAAATCTCCCATTTTGACACCCAAAAAATGGGTAAATGTATAGCAATTGTATATAATAAAGTTTTCAAATTCATAAATTTTAATACCCTCACCTAAATATAGAATTATAGGTTTTTAAACTCGATGAATTGCTTCCATTCCACTTCCTTCCAAAAAACATGGCATAATTTGAAATCATCAAACACAAAATTAGATGAATATGTTTTGACGGGTTCTATGTTTTGACGCCCTAGGACCACACGAACTTCGTGTGATGTCATTTTTCTTGTCTTATTGTTTGAAGTTATTAATAATAAAAATCTACAATTTAATAATATATAGCAATTTTACATTAGCAGTTTTCGTTAGTGGTTAAAATCATCTGAAACATGATGACTAAAAGAGAACATAAATACAAGAGAAGAGAAAGTGTTGAATTATATTACCTCTAAAATGATGACAGTCTTTCAAGATATCACATGCTCTAGTATAATAAATTCAAAATAAAAGAAATGGAAAATAAAGATATGAGTTGAAGAAAGCAAATAAAGAGAATAAAGTATTGTCTTTTATTTTATTAGGCCAACTGCCCTTTTTTTTATTTAGCCGTGTTCCACCGTAGAGGTTTGACATCAACTCCCAAACTTGTGTTTTAACCATCAGGAAGGGAATCTAATAGATGTTGGGGGAGATGAATTAGATTTATATTTGTAAGTACATAATATTTGTAAGTACATGAATGTAGGCATATTTGTAAGTACATAAATGTGAATAGTTAGATGAGTTAGAAATTGTGGAGCAGCATAATCCGTGAAAGAGAGAGAAATAAATATTGATGATAAATGTTAGTAAGTTTTTATTACTTATTGTCACATGTCAACCTCATAAGATTTGGGCATTTATTACTGCCACGTGTCAGCCTCACACGAATTGGGTCTACAACTTTTATATAGTTATATAGATTAATAAATTTGTTTTTTTAATTATGTGTTGATGTACTTAAAAACCACATACAAAAGTTCAAAAATAAACAAAAACATGATACAAAATAATATCAAGAACATGATAACTAATTAAAAAAAGGGGGGATGTAATGACATTCCAATTGTCACGTCTACCTATCCCGATATGATTGGTCTATGTAATAGATTGGTAACATGGTTGATTTGATCGCAAGAGAGTTACATCCCATATCACCTGGGTGAGAAAAATTAGTGGTTCATATATGTAGATTTTCACTCTTCTAACACTGAGGCATTTTAGCTCAACTAGTAAGGCATATGATTAATGAAGCACATGTCAAGGCTTCAAACCCCACTAACACCTTTGTGGATTTAGAGCTAATAAAACTCCATACAGTTGTGTGTGGGTGTTAAAGTGGGAATAATATTTATGGTGGAAGGGTGGGGTGTTACAAATGATATCTAAACCACTCCCCAACATGAATAAATGTTCCAACGTATTAGGTGATAGTTGATTTCATCCAAACGAGGATGTTGGCTCCGTAGGGATGGATTCTGATAGGATGGTGCCATAGTCAATTTGGCAGCCAAAGAGTCACAGCCCACAATGTCTCGGTGAGGAAAAGCAATGTTGCATATATATATGTATTTGCACTCTTCTAACATGGAGGCCTTTTAACTTCATTGGTAAGGCATGCAATTGATGATGCACTTGCCAGGTGTTCAAATCCCACTGAAACAAATTTTTATATTTACAAATTATAAAACCCATACCATTGTGTGGGTTGGTTAAAGTGGAGAAAATATTGGTGGTGGAAGGATAGAGTGCTACAGTCTGTCACCCCAGTGGGACTTATACTCCTTCGGCAATACCAAAATTAAGAGCATTTTGCTTATAATTTTGCTTGTCTTGACCTACCTAATTAACTTACTCCGTGCTAACCAAATCACAAAATGGTGGAGAATAACATTAACTATTTTTGTTCATGCCTAGGAGATAGTCTAATCCACTAAATAATTTAAAGATTTTGTTAATCTATTATAGTTAACGACATATGAGAACACAAATATTACCAAAATATGAACATTATTATACAAAGTACCTCAGTAAATTATTATCGAATCATATTCATTTTAGGATCATACACATAAAACCCTAGTTTGATAATAAGATAATAGACTTAATCCCAGGTTTATCAAATGGGCGACGCTATTCCCGCTCCAACAAATGCATGTAGCACTCCAATTTTATTTGTGAGAAACCAAAAGCACGAACTTGCCCTTCTTCATTTGTCAAGATACAAAGCACATGACAAAACGTGTTGTATTTTTGAATGTTTTAATATTTTAGTTTTATTTTTAACTTAAATGGGTTGACCATTGTTTAGAGTTACTTATAATAGCAAGTTAATTTTAATTTGTTTTTTGAATTTGGGTTTTTGACACTTTTTCTAGGAATAATCTACCTTATTTTTTTTTATGTTTTTAAAAGTCACTTCTTTATTTTTGTTGCATTTTTTTGGGAAAATATTTTAGGATTAAGGTTTTAAGTTTTTTTTTTCTTTTCGGGTTTAGGTTTATTTAAGATTGTTTTTGTTTCGGGTTTAGAATGTAAGGTTTAGTTTTTTCTTTCGGACTAGGCTTCATGCTTTAGTTTTTTTTTTTTTTTTTTTGGTTTAGGCTTTATAGTTTACGGATTAGAGTTTAAAGAGTTTGCGAGTATTTTATATGGTGATGTAATTTTTCTAATTGAAAAAAAGGCCTAAACTAAAGCGTAAACTTTTGAGTGGATCCTAAATTAACCTCACAACACGAAATCTTATTTTTTTTTCACCAAAGAGGTACTCAACTTAATTAAAAGGCGACACGCATAAAATCATATATACAGGCGTTCCGACCACCTATACATACTGCTGGCGCAGACCATTTTATCTAATATGTTGGTCCGCGTCAGCAGTATGTATAAGTGGTCGAACCACCTATACATACCACTAATGCGAACCATTTTTTTTAAATAGTAAAAAATTGTTCGCACTAGCGCTATGAAAAAAATAGGATTGTTTTAAGTAAAAATAAAATATTCATAATTGCAATATGTAATTTTTTTTAATTGGATTGTTTGAAGTAAAAATAGGATTTTGTGTCGTGTCTTGTCTTGTTGTATTTTAACACATAATTTTAACATATATTTTTTTACATATATTCATAGTCTTGCTCAAAATTAAGAGTCATGTTAAAATCATGACTCGCGCCGTTTCGTGCTCGTGCAATAATTAGGACTCGTGTTGTGTCATATACTAGTTAAAACGTCATGATTGTGTATGTGTTAAAATTGTAACTCATGATTTCGACACATTATGAACGATAGGGTGCCTAATGCATTAAAATTATGACCCATGTGTTATTTTTTTTAACTAAAAAAATAAATTTCAACCTACGAGTCATAATTTTAACACATAAATAAAAAGTAAAGTTTAACACATAATTTTAAATATCTAAGTATATTTAAAAAATTGTGTCATGTTTATGGTTGGTATAGTATTGGAGGTTTATTTATTTTATTTTTTTATAAAGAAATGTATAAGACAAAACAGTTTTTAATAACAATGCTTTTCTAAAAAAATATTAAAAAAACATTTTTTTAAATAGTTAAAACATTTTATTTTTGTAAAGTCTGTTTTTGTAAAGTAAATTTTTATTAAAAAAACTGGTAAAAAGTTTTTTTTGAAATAGATGAAATGTTTTTTTTAAATCGTTATAAAAGGTAAAAACAATTTTTTTTTTTCAAACCGTTTCTTACTAAAAACAGTTTTTTACTAAAAAAAAAATTTATTCAAAATACAAATTTTTAATTTTTATCAATTGTTTTAGTTGGAGGCAAAAAAAGTGGGCAAAAATAAGGGCATAATTGTCATTTCATGTCTAAATGGAATGGGGGAGGAATTTAGAGGAGTGAGAATAGCCGCTCCCTTATCAAATATTCGATCGACTTTAAATCACTCACTCCATTATTCCTGCGTATATATCTTTTAGATTTTGTCCAAACTGTCTCCAATGAGTTTCCATTTGCCTAATGAGCCAAAAAAATCTCATACCTAATGAGTCACCTCCAATGGGAGTACCTCTATTAATTCCAATTTTAATATGAGTCAAAAATTACATCTTAAACACATAGTAGAATATTAATACAAAAAATGTGTTTCAATATTAAAAGTCAAAAGAAATTAATTAATTAATTAAAACACTAATTATTTTCTGATTAGATTAATTAAATAAATCAATTTTATTAAAAAATATTTTTATCTTTAATATTTTTTTTTAAATTACTTCCAAACAGTTTTATTAGTCTTCCAATTTTTCCTTTTCAAGACCCAAACTTTTGGGTACGTATAACAAAACTTGAAGTTTATTTTACTTAACAAGACTTAAACTTACTGGTAAATTTGTATGTTAATATTTACATACATATTTGTTTGTATTTTTTTAGTATAACAAGTTTGTTAATATTAACAGGTGACCTATTTGTTTAAATGATAATATGTCCATATTTACACGGTGTTTAAAAACTTTTGGCTATTATAAACAAACTTTTGGGTAAACAAAAATTGATGCAAATTTAAATTGTGAAAAATATTTTTTGTCAAAAATATGATGAAAACATAGTTTAGAAGGTTTAATTTTAGGCTTCTAAAAGTTTGGTATATAAGTTTAACATGTTCTATTTTAGGATATGTTGAAATTTTTAATTTAGTGTAACGTTTTAATTTTTTATGTTAATTTTCTATTATATATAAGTTAATGGGAATATTTCGAATATACTTAATTATTTTACTAAAAATATTAGGAAAACGTAGTTTAATATGTTTAGTTTTAATTTTCTAAAATTCAGTTAATTAGTTTATTTGTTATATTTTGGGATATATTGAATGTAACTTAATGTAACATGTTAAATTTGTTGATTTTAATTTTGTGTTATAGAGAAGTTAACAAGAATGTTGAAAATCAATTTAATTTGTTTGATGAAAATATTATGAAAACATAATTTATTAAGTGTTATACCTAAATAATCTCAAAGGTGAATGAGCTCCAAGTGGAAAAAGAATTAACAAATGTGCTCGGCTTTACTCCGAAGTGAGATCGTCTCAGTGTCAATCTGCTCGGACGACCTATCTGAACTAATAACCTAATGAGAGATAGGTGGTAAAGTGTAAGAAGAAAAATACAAAACATTCTCTCCCATTATTTCCACAGTTACAATAGTAGAGTAAATACAATATATAAGGCTACTGCTAAGCAAATCATCTGAGTTAGTGGGTATATCACGTTTACATATATCAGCACATTTGATAGTTAGAGACATGGGTATAACTACTGAAGAAATGGGTATAGCAGTTACAACAGTTGTAGTAGTGTCCGTTCATGTGGGAGAAGTGGGAGAGTGTGTGTAGTTGGTTAATACTCCCCTGCAAGATGATGGTGGACGAGCAACCATTAGCTTGTCTCGAAGAAAAGTAAGATTGCTAGAAGATAAACCCTTTGTGAAGATAGGAAATTGGATTGACGGTATGTAACGTGGACCGGGTACTGTTACCCATACCCAACTAAGTAGCTAATGGACTTAGGATTCTTTCCTAGAATGTAATCACCCTGTGATTTAGTGAAAATGAGTAGTTCCTTAGGTTGAATTTGGACATTTGAACACTTGAGCACTACATTTAGTGCAGAGAGATAATCCGAGTAGACAGCTAGAAGAAAAGCAGCAGAGGCGGCATATTGTATGTTGTTCCATTCATGCAAGTAAATCAAACCCCCATGAGTCATATGGACATTGTATCCATCATTATTTTGATGATATGCACATGCGAAGGGAAAAAAATGTTTTATCTTGATATTGCTACAGAGTAGAATTAAGTTGAGGTTGGGAGATTGATACATGGTGGGGGAGAAGAAAATTCAGTGGTGCAATTTAGAGAGAGTTGCCGATATTGTTTATAGAGAATTGCCGCTATTGCATCGGAGGGACATGGATAAGTTCCATCAACAAACCTAATAAGGTTTTGTCCACTGAGAAAAAGGTTACAACTGTGGTATCCAGTAGAGATAGTTTTTCCTGTCAAGTTTAATAGTAATATGGTGCTGGGAATGACTTAGGGTGATAGCTGGGGAGGGAGAGGAGATGTCATTGTGTCAAGAGGAAGTCATGTGTTCTTTAATGAGAAAAGAGGACGGAAAGTAGAGAAGAAGAGAAAAAAAAATTACAGCATATTTCTTTTCCCCGTCGTCTTTGGTTTCAATATATTTATGGTGTTTCCACAGCATCTTGGGTTTCAATAAACCCGAGAGAGAGAGAGAGAGAGAGAGAGAGAGAGAGAGAGAGAGAGAGAGAGAGAGAGAGAGGAAAAAAAATATAGGAGCGAGAGAAGAGAACAAAAAGAAAGAGAACCGAGTTATGAAAAATTAGAGAGAGAAACAAGAATGAGAGAGAGAGTTTGAGAGACAGGTGATCACTCGGTATTTGAGATCGGATTTTAGTGGGCATTTGGGGAGAGACATTTTTTTTTTGGATGGAGTTTTGGAAACAAGGAGCAAGTGGTTTTGGAACCGGCGTTTTCCATGTATAGCTCTGAATAAAGGCCAGTTTTGAAGATAACAAAAGTGATGAAGTTGAGAACTGCAAATAAGAATTTACCCATGAATATAAATGATTGTTGAGGCCTAACAACAAACCAACAATAACCGATAATGAGAAGAGCTTTGGAGTGAAACTAGAAAAGCGTATTTTGGTTGTGCATTTGAATATATAAAAAAAAGGAGGTTGGTTGGGAAAAGGAGAAGAGGAAATCCAGCAGAATGTACCCAGGTGGAGACCCATCTACTAGAGCCTTTGTGGTTAACATTTGTGTTTTCCAGAAAAGGTAATTACTAAGTGAGAGATTCAGAGTTGTTTTGTAATGATGAGCATGGTTTAGGTTTGTTTAGATGAGAGTGAGTGGTGAGACTAGCTAAGGGTGAGGGTGGGAGGGATAGAGGAAATTGCGGTAGTTAAATTTGAGGAGAACCCAGAAAAAAAAATTACGGTTTTTTTTTTTACACTCATAGAAGAACCCATAAAAAATAATTTTTTTTTTAGAACAATGGGATTAGGAGGGCAGACTCTCACTATATAGGAGCCACTTGTTTTGACATTGGAGAGATATGTGGGCAAGAGAGGAGAGTGAGATACTACACATGTCTTTTGGGAGTGGCGATGGACACAACGAGGAGCTTAAAGGTGAGGAGATTTGAGATTGGAGGGATTGAAGAAATTTTTTGGAGAGAGAGAGAGAGAGTCAGATGAGGCATTTGTCATACTAGGCTCTGATACCATAATAACCTAATGAGAGATAGGTGGTAAAGTGTAATAAGAACAATACAAAACATTCTCTCCCATTATTTCCACAGTTACAATAGTAGAGTAAATACAATATATAAGGCTACTGCTAAGCAAATCATCTGAGTTAGTGGGTATATCACGTTTACATATATCAGCACATTTGATAGTTGGAGACATGGGTATAACTACTGGAGAAATGGGTATAGCAGTTATAACTGTTGTAGTAGTGTCCGTTCATGTGGGAGAAGTGGGAGAGTGTGTGTGGTTGGTTAATATGAACAAGGTTGGATACATCTATTTTCCTGTGGGCGCTTACACACAAGACGTCCCCTATTAATCATGTGGGAATATGATAGCGTATCTGCTACAAATCAATTATCCTTTTACTTATGATCCAAGGAGTCTTAATTTATTAGGATCAACACGTATCTTGAGGTGTAACTACCCGACTTATAAGGGAAATCCACTTGTTCTCTTGTGAATATCCGCAAATCACCTATAAATAGGGCATTAGCCTACAAAAGATAGGAACTTCCACTGATATCTTCTCAAGCCATGAGTGGTATCAGGAACCTTAATTGTAACTTTGTCGATAAGTGTAATAACAAATCAACAATACCATGGACGTAGGTTTCCTTAAAGGGTCGAACCACGTAAAATCATTGTGTTCTCTATGTCTTTCATCCCCATTCTCTATAGTCATTATTTCTCTCTTAGTATTTCATTTATTATTTCTTACCTACACTTTTGGACGTTAACAATAAGTTTAATTTCAAGTTTCTAATCAGTTTAGGTAATTAGTTTAATATATATGATAAAATTAGAAGGTTTCCAAGTCTAGTGGTTGGCTTTAAGTTTCTAAGTCTAAAATTTAATGACAACCCTATTTTTTTTCAAAACTGGGGTTAGGTTTAATATTTTATTATTAAACAAGGACTTTGTCTAAATGGCATTCTATTAATTATTTTCGAGTTTTTCATATATATCCCTAAGGATAAATAGGGTTTATGGAGAGTTTGTGCCTATTATTTGCGTATTAGACTATACAAAGGACCCGAGATTAATAATTAAATTGTCTTCCAAATGGATATATGAAACCTCATATAAATTCTCGCAATATTTTTCATTATGTTTAACAATAAGTAATAACATGGAATAATTTATAATTGCACTTCAGTTTAATCATCTCAAAATTACTCAAATAATAAGGACGTTTTGAAAGTCAGATAGTGCATTATATGATTCCCCACGTAAAGCATACAATATTGGCTTGGTGATATTCAATTGGAATTTATTTTAACCAACATCTTATTTATTCCTTGATCTCAAACTTAACTTATATGATTCTCTACTGGTATATATAAACCACTCATAAGATTTACTATTAGGATAAAATGTCATACATTTATTAAGGGGGTATCACAATTCAGGATATCTCTCGAATGTGTATTCTATCGGAATATAATCTTGGACATGACACACAATGATGACCCAACTTTTGGATATTTAGACCCCATAAATTAGATAGCACCATAGACAATCAAAGCATAATTTTATGCACATTCCAACCCTTATAGTCCTCGAGATTAAAAATCTATGCACCCATAGAAAATGTTGTGAGAGTGTGCAACTCTAACCATGAGACAAGTTCCCATAGTCAAGATAAACTACTAAGATCACTATTCAATTGAATTAGAACAAAATTCCAATCTTTCGTGGTTATACCAAACCTAAGTCACCAATATTCTTACAGAGTTCAATCAATCGATATTAATACAATATATTATAAAAATATATACGACACTCCCACAAACATGATTCTCATTTCAAATTAAACTTGATCGTCTTCTATTAAAAATAAATGACATATATGGTTTTAATAATAAAACCCTAATAATATCCCACTTAGTCTTAAATCCACATGTCTATGCATCTAACACCTATGCCCCCCACATGAATATCAAAGTTCTTAGTTGGCAAGCTTTTTTGTAAAATGATATATCAAGTTATTTTGAGATGTATTATAGGTTATGATGACATTTCTTCTTCTCTTGATATCCCTTATTAAGTCATACTAATGCTCATGATGTTTAACCATCCTATGGGTCCTTCGTTCTTTTAGGTTAGTAATCATTCCTCTATTGACATAGTAAAGTGTAATAATCAATCGAATTGAAGGAATCAAATCCAAATCACTTGGAAAGTTCAGTACGATGCATTTTATTATTTTCAAAAATATTTCATTGATATAATAATATTCACAATGCAACTGCAATACGTGAAAAATAACCCTGGGAGATACAGCAACTCAGAGTTAGACTTTTTTACCCTGACTCAACCTCAATTATATTCTTTCCTCCTTATACTATGTCCCTTCATTTTCTTAATGAAACTAGTCATTCCTTTTCTTCGTCATTTTATGAGCACCAAACTCATTACAGATCATTAACATTATTTTGGATATCATGAATCTCATTTATATTTATGAACTTTTATCATGTGCCATAAATGTCGCAACCATTTCTCTAGTAGGCAGTTGTTTGGCGTCTAAGACGAAGCCGTACCCCAAGGCTTCTAGCCCTTCTTACTTTTTCTCAGTTGCTCTGAGTATTTTTTTTCTTTACTCTTTAGTAAAGTCCTTTGACATTTTCATGTCCTTTAACCCCTATTACCCTACCATAAATATCCCTAGTTACACACTTGAAATACCTTTTTTTAGCATTTATTCCTTATTCTATTGAGTCTTGCAAACTCAAAACCAAAATATTCTTCAACACTTAACATTTATCAATTTATATAAATGTACCACTTTTCAAAGACCGTAGTTAAAACCACACTAGTTTCGAGTATTTTGCAAACATACAACTTTTAGTACAATTTTGTAAACCTCGTGCGTTTGGGATAAAAATGAAATTTCTATATATTGGGGAACCAATTTAAAATTAAATATCAATATGGGTTGTTTTGATATTAATTCATCATATATTCAACATTTCAAGTTTAATACTTTAAAGCATCACTTTTATACGCCACTTTGCCATTCCATAATGTTTATTCCAAACTCATCCTAGAGGAACCACATGTATGCAACATATCATTTTAGGGTTTATCACTACTTTTCTTGAAAATATTTAACAAAATATTTTGTGAATGCACGGAAGCTCTGATACCAATTGTAAAATCCATAGAAGCTCTGATACCGCTTGTTGGGATGAAAAGTTAATGTTTTTATATCACTTATAAATGCAGAAGCCAATTTTAAAAATATTTTATCTTTTTATCCTAAACATGCATCTATTGTGATAAAACAGATAAAATAAACTAATCATTCAACTAAGGCCAAGTTTCAAGGAAAATCCATTTCGGGTAAAAACCTTTTATTCACTTAAAAATCTACAAGACGGTCGACTTACACACTAGTATAATGCGCTAATCTTCGCAAATCTCTAATGAACAACTATGATCCTCGCAAAAATCACAAAACTGCAGTCCTCCATCAACCTCAGCCTTCGTCTTCAATAATAAATACCAGAATGTATCACAAGTCAGCCATGGAGTTCCTCTCAACAAGGTGTATGCAAAGATACAAAACTTTTTAGGGTTTTAAACGAATTAAAAAAATATTCAAGGATATTTTGTTATGAATTAAACAAGTGTTTTGCAATACAAAAAGTGAAGAATTTTTGCAAAGGATATGCATAAAACGTTATGTCAAAAGTCTTAAATATTATGAACATGAAATAGGTGTTTATAAAAAGTTTAAGGCGGCGCATCTTTCGAATGATATGAAGTAATAGTTTTAACAAGATACGGATCTCATTCGAACAAGATTTTCTCTCACTTCTACCGACCTTCAAAAATCCAAAATAGTAATCTCTCTCTTGACGCACGTTTGAAGAACACTTTGAACGAATTTATAATGTTGTTTGAATGATATGTAGAAATTGTTTGAACAACCTCAACAAAAAATAAAAACTCCGTTGATAGTAAACCTTAGGAAAAACATTTTTCTTTTTGACAATAAACATGTTCATTTTTTATAAAAAATAAACATCCCAAACATAATTTCATAAATTAATTCAAACTCAAAATTGCTTTATACCTTCTAGGGATGATGGGAAGTCTTCCAACTTGGAGATGCTTGAGTTCAATTCGTCTTGAGGGTGCGTGACGATTTGTAATGGGATACGCCAAACTAACATAAAGTTATGCTATGAACAATGTTAGAAAAATTGTTCTTATGTAATACCCCGTATTTTTATAGCTTTTAAACTATGGGATTTATTAAATTTAATTTAGATAAATTAATTTAATTTTAATCCGGAATGTTGCTTTAAATATTTACTAGCGTGACGAGAGTTAGTAATTATTGGAAATATGTTATCTATTGAATATTACTGGATGAGTATAGTAATATATGAGATTTATTGTTATAATATTGTCACGTGTGAATAAAATGTCAATTATGGAAATTTAAGTCGGGACGCGCCTGTGTCGTGTCGGGACTAAATGTTGATTAATAAGTGAATATTTTATAAGTTGTTCGTATGGTCCTTTTGAATGCGCCAACGTGTCCGGAAGGGTCGAGATAGTCAGAAAAGTGTACCCGGGGGTTTAGTTTGGGTCTCGGGGCGTTTTTAGGCCCAATTAGTACCCCGGGAGGGCGTTTTGGACATTTCGCAATTATGGGTACTTAAACCTACGAAAATTAAAAGGGTTATATAAGATATCTAGGTTGTCTTCTAGGGTTATAACAACCAAAGACAAATGACGGCCATTGGAGAGGAAGAGGAGAAGCTCTCCAAGGAGTTCTAGGCCAAGAACACCTCCGATTGCACCGCCGTCACCACCAACGCGTAGATCGCGAGACGGGGAACGAAACCACACCAATTTCGGCACCAAACCAGATTTCTAAAAATTCTAGGCAAGTGTTTATCTTGCTTATTTCGTTGATGCATCTTTCATATTGGTATAGGAATGATTAGGATGAATTGTATGGAAGAAAAACCCAATTTGAGATAGGAAATTGCATGTAGTGATTACTTAAATGATATTTTGGAAACCCTTTGTCATGTAAAGGATTAAGAGTTTGATTAAGAAAAGAGTTCTAATTAGATACAAACACAAAAAAATTTATTCCGGATGATCAGACCATTGGAATCGCTTGAAATTTTAGTATGTTGTAGCGAACGGCGAGACAGGACTGCTGACAAAAATTCAGCTTGATCGAACGGTCGGATTTCTAAAAATATTATTTTTATTAGAGAGTTTTATATTTTGAGGACTCTTAGAGAGTTTTATATTTTGAGGACTCTTAGAGAGTTTTATATTTTTAGAACTCTTCTAAATAATAAAAAAAAAATCAATTAAAACTCCATTTTAATTCCGATTTCGAAACCATTTGAAATTCTCATCTTTGAAAATAAAATTCAAAATCCTTTAATGTAAGGCGAAATCTATATTTTTGGGATATCTTACCTGAGGGACAATGTAAGTATATGTTAAAGAGAGAGAGACACGTAAGAGAGTTACTTTGGGATAAATGTGTATACCTACTGAATTTTATACTTGGGAGGATAGAATCCGTGAGCGTGATGTAGTAAGTGGAAAAGTTCCACAAATTAAAATAAGATGTGAATGGTTATACGTGATAACTAAATAATGAGAAATAAATACAAATGTCGTAATTATGGGAATAGAGAATTTACCCATTATTGAAATGGTAATGTTAGTATAGTTATATGATTGTGTATGCATATACTATCTATGTGTGAAAATCATGCCCACACTACTTGCTATCCCTGAGGTTTCCGCACTGGGACAGTCTTATCTCGATGGGACCTTTATGGGGCATATTGACTTGTACCCTAGAAGATAGATATCCTTGGTACAGGCTATCGGAATGATAGTTCAGACGGTCCTAAGAGATGTGGGTATGTGCTTTCCTCTTAGAGACTTGGAATCTATTCTTCGCCTCATTTTGTTTGTGTATAGGTATCCTTGGTACAGGCTATCACGGTGATAGTTCAGACGGTCCTGAGAGACTTGGAATATATACTTTGTCTCAATATTGTTTAAGCATGTGTTGATACAGTTCGAGAGTGATTCCGAATCTGTATTCCCTTAGTACGAGTGATACGGGGATTGGATAATAGAGTATACCCACACCATAGTTGTTATTTGGGGTGCTGTTGTGATATATATATATTTTATGAGTACTTAATATATATATGAAACTCTGAAATCTGGAACTGCCTACTGTGATGAGACATGTAGGACATGGTTGATGACTCAAATTGTAAATACTTGTTTTGAGAAAGTATAATATGACACTGGAAAACTTTATTGATTTATAAAGTTAAAAATGAGAACTTTGGTTGCTAATTGAAATATCCTTTTCGAACAATTGAATCGTTAAATTTTGAATGTTACGAGTAAGCTAAGATAAGTTAAATCATTGGGAAGATTAGTGCGATAAATGATAAGACAAACCGTTGGGAAGGTTAGTGCGATAGCTGTGCACATTAGAAGAGAGGTGAGAATTCCTCAAGAGAGTGACGCACTAATATGTTGTTGCATTGGCCTGTATCAATTTAAATACTTGCTAAACAAATTTTAAACCATATACACTATCGGGCTCTGACCCGTTTTTCTCTCTCTCTCTCTCTCTTGTATATATACGTATGTATTACAGGTGCCCAGCCACAGGGGCGTCTTGCTTAGGATCTCTTGGAAGGAACGCGTTGCAGCTTAGGTGGAAGTTGCAGGACTCTTGATTAGACGTCTTCGTTCATTCGGATCCACTCTTAGCACTTTCATCTAGTTGGGCATGTGTAGCTCTTTCCATTATTCCGTTGTTATTGGACATTTGTATTTCAGTTATTTCCAGTATTGTTACTATGGGATTTATTCATTTTGGATGTGTGACTTTAGATTTCGTATGTTGACATTCGATTGACGAATGTATTAAATTAATTGGATTATGTTGCAGAATTTAATGTGGTGTGATTCTTACTTATTGAATGTTGTTAATAAAATAAATGATTTTTCTTTAAATAAAATTTGGAACGTATGTATGAACATGGTTTTGACACTTAGCTTAATTAATTAGGGTGTTAAATTGGAAAATTTTATTTTTCGACAGTGATGCTAAGAATGGACCAACTGTTCACCTTGATTTAATTTAATAAAGGAGTGATCGCCCGGTATTTAATTAGGCGGGGTGTCACGGGTGGTATCAGAGCATCAGGTTCTAGTGTCCTTAGGATCTGTACGGCTTATTATGCTTTCAGCGTTGCTTTGTTTGCTATAGAGCCCTATGTTTAGGATTGTTGATTCCCTTGACGAGATTTCGTTCTCCTGCTATAATGTGTATACACTAGTGAATTCTAACTTCGTTCGGATGTGTGCGTGTGCCGAGCGATGACGGATGTCAAAAGAGGACCGTTAAGCGTACATCAGGAGGCAGGGCTCAGTTGATATTATGAATTATATCCAAGGATGATGACCGTAGTCGAGGTCACCTCCATTATGGCACGAGAAGCCACGACTAGAAAGGCGACTAAGGTGCAGCAATGATTTTTCAAATGTTGTTATAGTCAAATGAGGTGCGAGGGTAAACTTACCCAACGTATTACAAAAATGTGTAGAGACTGTCAATGGGAAATTTTAGAAATGCGGAAATTGTATGTGTCTTTACCAAAGGAGGTAATGTACCCAAAGGCTTAGATATAGGACGAAGTGTGGAAAACTGAAAGTGAAAATTTAGAGAAAATGTTCTTGGCTTTCGGGACGAAATTATAATGGTTGGAGTCAACCACCAATTTTAGAAGTGGAATGCTATGCCTATAGGAGAACCTTAGGTACAGTGTTGGTCGTATGTTCCTTCCTCAACTGTTCAGGGTGAGAAGCAAACGTGGTTCTGAACTCATCGCGGGAGGGCATGACAGAAGTCCGATTGAGGATATGAACCCTAATCATTAGCAAATTTTGTATCGAAAGATGTAGATACGAGTGGAGGAAACGACTCCAAGTGGGAGACCAACTCGTAATAATAATTGATAATACTCGAGGAGGAAATTCTGATGGACGGTTGATTCAGAGGTTGACAATGTTGTATTTTGTCAATAAAGATGATAATGCTCCTTGTGTGGGAAGCTTAAAGAAATCCAAGAATTTAGTCGAGAATAAGACTAAATACAATGGTGGTGATATAGCACCAAAAAGAGATGTGGATATACATCAAGGGACCCATTTAAATGATTCGGATAATGGAATTCTTACCAAGTGATGGTAAATTCAGTAAGTGCTATTATAGATAGTAACATGATCTTTATGGCCTAAAAAGTTAAAGGAACAATCGGAATGGTTAACAGGAATCGAGTTTACTAAAGTCCGAGAGGAGGACAAATCCTAACCTGGTTAGTAGGACAGGTGGTAAGTGGATTATGTACTGAGGTATTTTGTGCGGAGTGAGATCGCTCACGATAATATGTTCCAAAGTGAGTATAAGGACAAGAATACGGTGCCTAGTAAAAGGCAACGATTAAAATAATTTTGTTATGGTTTGGGTAGACGTGTTACGTTCGAAAACCATTTGCGCAGTCAAGACGATTGACAAGGTAGAAGTGTAAGTTATATCCTCAGAGGATGAGGCGTGTTTATGTGACACGAGAGAGTCACTATATTTTGTTCATTGCTAGATTAGCATGTGAGACGAGCTTAATGCATATAATTATAAATGTTACCATTATGTGAATATTTTTCCCTAGTGTAGCGGGATTTTTCTTTAGTGCTATCCGCGGAGGATGAATGAGTATATCAACAGTGTTTTATACTTTATTGAGGTTACTCGTTGTAGTGATACGATACACGAGTATGATATTATCTTGTTTAAAACATTACAGAAATGGTTAGTACGATAGTGGGCATTTATTGCAAGGCTATCAGAGTGGTTGCATTAGTGCAACATGTTTTATGTTTGTTTTGGCGAGGCTTTACCTGTGAGAAGGTTGGACTCGCACTTATATTATCTATTCTAGAGACTTCGGAGGAGATAGTGGGCTCGAGATATTCGATGCCAAAGTATGTATAAACTTTGCCAATATGATTCCGTATGTATCGGGATTTACCATTGAGCGAAAAGATTTGACGCAGTATTATATTTGGCACTCCGGACTTAGTGATAGGAAGAGTGCAGTGTTATATTTATCCTTAAGAGACGTGGGAGTTAAGAGTTATACCCCTAATGTTAGAAAAAGGAATTTCGAGAATTCCGATTGTATGTATTTGAGGTATATGGAATGCTATTACCACCAACCTATGCTGAACGATAGTGAAATTTGGTGAAACGTTCTTTGTTAAGCATAATTATGGGAGAAATTGTAACTTTTCTGTCAAGGGACGGAATAAAGGGGTATATACTATGGACGGAGGACCTAATGGATTTCGATAACCGACAATGCTAGGTAGTATTGTATCAGGGGGGTTCCTTGTTTGGATTTCGCTTTGCGAGACATCCCACGCATGAAACTTAGCGTAAGGTTGGAAATAGGGAGACGTTTGGTCACTATTCCATGAGTTCGGTACCCTGGTCGAAATGGGATCAAGTAATTATGTATGTAAGTTGGAAGTTGAATTTTGTTTTAAGGTCATTGGAGTCGGATTTTTGTGGTAGGAAAGCATTAAAAGTTATCCGCACGAGTTGAGGGGTGGAACGATGATAAGGAGAATTTAAGAATTTTGATTTCTAGGGTGATTGAGAGTACCCAAATGTCATAACCGCGTACAGAACACAAGGTGAATAAAGAGTTGGAATGATTTTAAGCATGGATTATCAGGAAAGAACTTTATATTATACAAAAGAGATAACCTGTAATTATTTTGATGAATAGAGCGTTAGTGATTTATTTTGGTTGTTGTACCTATTTGGGAAAATTGTTGTACTTATCTGAGGAAGGTTGAGAATTATTATTCCTCTTTTATTGTCATGGAATTTGAATTCCCTATCCCTTCTATTCCGTTGAATTTAGTTAGTCCTACAGATGAGTAGCACGTCGTTCGCTCTCCCAGGGCGGTCGGAGTGTTGCAAAAATGTGGGCATCTTGGTTAACTACAGTTAAAATAGTCCGAGTCGAAGGGACGTGGTAATAGAAGTGTGAAATATATGTTTGTGGGACTAGTATAACGAAGTGGAAGTGATAGAGTGGATTAAATGTCACATAAGGGGCGATAATCCATACATAAGTGTGCAATTAGAATAGCACGCCCTAACTTGATTGGAAGGCTGTGGGAAGCCATTCAAGAATTGGTATTCCTTGAATATAGTAGAATTTAATTGTTATGAAACACACCCGGAGCGGAGTTGTTATTAGTCAAGTGTGAGAGCGACTCACATGTATAAAGAGTAATGATGTTAGTATAGTATAACAGATCCAGAAGTGCGCTTCGTGGAGAGAAGAGCACGGGTGGAACTTTCGGCATACTACAAGGAAGGAAAGGGAGTATTACGTGTCACTTAATGTGAGACATTTCAAGGGAAGAATCGATGTTTAGCGAGACGTAGTGAGTAGTCTCTACATGCACTGCCCATAGGTAAGGTTTGGTTGAAAGAGGAGAATCAACCAAATAATTTTGTGTTTATCGAAAATTCCTGAAATTGGAAGAGGTTGGTAAAGTCGGTAAAGTTCTTGGATGGGTTGCCATCCTCAAAATGAGATCAAGGGTTTATCTCGAACATGTGAATTAACTCACCGAGAAGGAAGTGATTGATATTCCTTTGGGATGGCTTACAATATTAACAAGTATGCCCCAGACTTCCTTTGAAAGGAAGGATCGCGCCAGTGCATGGTCTGGCGCAGTATAAATTTCTGAATCAGGATGAGATTGGTGAATCCCACCTTTGATATGGGATTTCAGGAACCAGCGGAGATAAGATTTCGTTTCAAGTAGGATGTATCACCCTTAGCCAGGGAATCAGCGCATGGTGATTAAAGATTAGTGGAGCCACGTGAAGGAGATTTTGGAATCTTGGTACGATGATTTCAAGAATGCTCTGTAGAAGCACTCGTACCTGTTTGTCGCGTATGAGGTACTTATTAAGGTTTTATTATGGAAGAACCTCGACTATTCTCCTTCTGTATGTTTAGAGGAGAGTAGATAATCAGAATTTTTGGATCGGTCGAGAAAATATCCGATAACTATGGTAGAATTCCACGACTGTTTTAGACGAGAAAGAGTGATCAAATGTTCGTAATATTTTCTCAGAATGGGAGTTTTGTATATGAATAAATCCGAGTATTTTTCATGTAGTGAGGTGTGGCCTCCTAATGATAGTGAGATAATGAAATGTATAACGTACGGGCATGACCTATGCGAATGTTGTCGGTTGGGAGCACAATGTGAAGTGTCTCCAAAGAGAATGCAAAACAATGTTACTGTGAAGAAAGGGCTATAGTGATTGAGCACCGTAATGTGTAGTTAGTTTGTGTACGGAAAAGGATATCCAGAATTGTGCTACCTGATAGGCCTTATTTTCAAAATTTCGGGACGAAATTCAGTTATTAGGGGGGAAGTATGTAATACCCCGTATTTTTACAGCTTTTGAATTATGGGATTTATTAAATTTAATTGAGATAAATTAATTTAATTTTAATCCGGAATGTTGCTTTAAATATTTACTAGCGTGACGAGAGTTAGTAATTATTGGAAATTTGTTATCTGTTGAATATTACTGGATGAGTATAGTAATATATGAGATTTATTGTTATAATATTGTCACGTGTGAATAAAATGTCAATTATGGAAATTTAAGTCGGGACGCGCCTGTGTCGTGTCGAGACTAAATGTTGATTAATAAGTGAATATTTTATAAGTTGTTCGTATGGTCGTTTTGAGTACGCCAACGTGTCCAGAAGGGTCGAGATAGTCAGAAAAGTGTACCCGGGGGTTTAGTTTGGGTCTCGGGGCGTTTTTAGGCCCAATTAGTACCCCGGGAGGGCGTTTTGGACATTTCGTAATTATGGGTAATTAAACCTACGAAAATTAAAAGGGTTATATAAGATATCTAGGTTTTCTTCTAGGGTTAGAACAACCAAAGACAAATGACGGCCATTGGAGAGGAAGAGGAGAAGCTCTCCAAGGAGTTCTAGGCCAAGAACACCTCCGATTGCACCGCCGTCACCACCAACGCGTAGATCGCGAGACGGGGAACGAAACCACACCAATTTCGGCACCAAACCAGATTTCTAAAAATTCTAGGAAAGTGTTTATCTTGCTTATTTCGTTGATGCATCTTTCATATTGGTTTAGGAATGATTAGGATGAATTGTATGGAAGAAAAACCCAATTTGAGATAGGAAATTGCATGTAGTGATGACTTAAATGATATTTTGGAAACCCTTTGTCATGTAAAGGATTAAGAGTTTGATTAAGAAAAGAGTTCTAATTAGATACAAACACTAAAAATTTTATTCCGGAGGATCGGACCATTGGAATCGCTTGAAATTTTAGTATGTTGTAGCGAACGGCGAGATAGGACTGCTGACAAAAATTCAGCTTGATCGAACGGTCGGATTTCTAAAAATATTATTTTTACTAGAGAGTTTTATGTTTTGAGGACTCTTAGAGAGTTTTATATTTTGAGGGCTCTTAGAGAGTTTTATATTTTTAGAACTCTTCTAAATAATAAAAAAAAAATTCAATTAAAACTCCATTTTAATTCCGATTTCGAAACCATTTGAAATTCTCATCTTTGAAAATAAAATTCAAAATCCTTTAATGTAAGGCGAAATCTATATTTTGGGGATATCTTACATGAGGGACAATGTAAGTATATGTTAAAGAGAGAGAGACACGTGAGAGAGTTACTTTGGGACAAATGTGTATACCTACTGAATTTTATACTTGGGAGGATAGAATCCGTGAGCGTGATGTAGTAAGTGGAAAAGTTCCTCAAATTAAAATAAGATGTGAATGGTTATACGTGATAACTAAATAATGAGAAATAAATACAAATGTCGTAATTATGGGAATTGAGAAATTACCCATTATTGAAATGGTAATGTTAGTATAGTTATATGATTGTGTATGCATATACTATCTATGTGTGAAAATCATGCCCACGCTACTTGCTATCCCTGAGGTTTCCGCGCTGGGACAGTCTTATCTCGATGGGACCTTTATGGGGGATATTGACTTGTACCCTAGAAGATAGATATCCTTGGTACAGGCTATCGGAATGATAGTTCAGACGGTCCTAAGAGATGCGGGTATGTGCTTTCCTCTTAGAGACTTGGAATCTATGCTTCGCCTCATTTTGTTTGTGTATAGGTATCCTTGGTACAGGCTATCGCAGTGATAGTTCAGACGGTCCTGAGAGACTTGGAATCTATACTTTGTCTCAATATTGTTTGAGCATGTGTTGATACAGTTTGAGAGTGATTCAGAATCTGTATTCCCTTAGTACGAGTGATACGGGGATTGGATAGTAGAGTATGCCCGCACCATAGTTGTTATTTGGGGTTCTGTTGTGATATATATATATTTTAGGAGTAGTTAATATATATATGAAATTCTAAAATCTGGAACTGCCTACTGTGATGAGACATGTAGGACATGGTTGATGACTCAAATTGTAAATACTTGTTTTGAGAAAGTATAATATGACACTGGAAAACTTTATTGATTTATAAAGTTAAAAATGAGAATTTTGGTTGCTAATTGAAATATCCTTTTCGAAGAATTGAATCATTAAATTTTGAATCTTACGAGTAAGCTAAGATAAGTTAAATCATTGGAAAGATTAGTGCGATAAATGATAAGACAAACCGTTGGGAAGGTTAGTGCGATAGCTGTGCACATTAGAAGAGAGGTGAAAATTCCTCAAGAGAGTGATGCACTAATATGTTGTTGCATTGGCCTGTATCAATTTAAATACTTGCTAAACAAATTTTAAACCATATACACTATCGGTCTCTGACCCGTTTTTCTCTCTCTCTCTCTCTTGTATATATATGTATGTATTACAGGTGCCCATCCACAGGGGCGTCTTGCTTAGGATCTCTTGGAAGGAACGTGTTGCAGCTTAGGTGAAAGTTGCAGGACTCTTGATTAGACGACTTCGTTCATTCGAATCCACTCTTAGTACTTTCATGTAGTTGGGCATGTGTAGCTTTTTCCATTATTCCGTTGTTATTGGACATTTGTATTTCAGTTATTTCCAGTATTGTTACTATGGGATTTATTCAGTTTGGATGTGTGACTTTAGATTTCGTATGTTGACATTTGATTGACGAATGTATTAAATTAATTGGATTATGTTGCAGAATTTAATGTGGTGTGATTCTTACTTATTGAATGTTGTTAATAAAATAAATGATTTTTCTTTAAATAAAATTTGGAAAGTATGTATGAACATGGTTTTGACACTTAGCTTAATTAATTAGGGTGTTAAATTGGAAAAATTTATTTTTCGACAGTGATGCTAAGAATGGACCAACTGTTCACCTTGATTTAATTTAATAAAGGAGTGATCGCCCGGTTTTTAATTAGGCGGGGTGTCACATCTTATAAGTTTGGCTATCCTGGTACAAAATAAACAAATAGGACCGAATACCAAATTAAAATCAAAATCTCTTATGACCAAAATCCTAACACCCTTCCTACTAGAACGGAATGGCATAAGTATCTTTGTCTTCAAACTTCTTCTTCTTCTTCCCTTTCGACCAACTTTGTCTTCATCTGTGTGTCTTGAATTCCATTTTAAGCAACTACACACATGAAACAAAAACATATACCCTCATGACGCATCGAGTTTGAAACAAAGTTAAACTCATAAGTAAACTCTCACCCATAAATCAAACTCATTTTAATTTTCTCTCCCCCTTTGTTTTTATCAAAATAAACAAAGAAGTAGAAACATAAATATGAAATACGAAGCATCACGTAAATGACAAGATATCATCACAAAAAGATATAAATCAAGCATGTGTAATGATCATCTCAAAGGCAAACACAACCAACTATTTTTGAAAATTTTCAATTTTTCTCAAAAAGAAATAAATTTCACAAATACAACATATACCATATATAATATATGCAAAATATATCAAAGAAAATCTAGCACACATGTATAGGTATAAACGACCATAAAATATGACACAAAACACATAAGCTTTACACACTAGCATAACATTGATGTGTCTAAACATGTGGGATGGAATGAATGGGCATGAACTAGTAACAAAAGAATTATAACCCAAACACTCAAACATGTTCAAGAAATTCTAATTTACTGCAAAACTTTATCAAACTAAGCTTTATCCTCAATTGATAAAAAAAGATGAACTTAATGAACAAAACAAGCACAATGCACAAAAGACTAGAATATTCATGATACTACAAATCAATAGCATCATGACAAAATAAGCATACTAAATATCATTGTGCAAATCCGTTGATCTTCAACTAAATGCCCTCAAAAGATAAATATAATCATATTTTCTATTTTTTCTTGTATTTTCTTTTGAAGTGATTTCTTTTGCAAGATCAAACAAACTAAACTATTTGGCCCCTTTTTAGCAGATTTTTCTTTTTATTGCCCTTATTTTTTCTTGGTTTTTTTCAAACGACGAGTCAACCTGTCTCTCACAGCCTTTTCCCGTGTACACTCATATTTTTTTCAATAATAATCAAACTATCACGAGCAATGATTCTTACATGCACAAATCCACCATAGTCACATAAACATGTAGATAAAAAAAATTATGGGAGAACATCTCATCAAGCTCAAATATACATAATGAAGTAAATATTCAATAAGCCCGTGCATGTGCATGCGGAGGCGTATACAAAGTCAAATCCATAAAGCAAATCGAGTTCGAAAAAACTCTATAAACATGGTTAAGATCAATCTAAGCATATAAAGTTATAATCAAATGTTCTAGCCACATGAAAATTATGAAGTGAATTGGATTCAAACACACTAATATGCCACACCAAATGTGTAAAACTAAAATACACAAAAACCAAAAATCTTTTTGTATTTTTCAAAAAATTTATCAAAATTAAATCTTTTTGTATTTTTCAAATATAACTCAATAAAAGAAAAATATAATACAAAAAGTACACATCATACAACTAGCAAACATATATCACGAAGCACAATTTAGTGTATGGAAAATATGTAAACACAATCATCCATAAGATATAGAAAGAGAAGAATCATGTGCAAGCAAACAAGAATCAACTAGTATACCATCTAGGGCCTCTAAAATCAATTTCTTAACTCAAATAGACGTGAAACAATGAATAGGGGGTTTGGGAACCAAAGGACACTAGACTTCAACTTCCTAGGACCTCTTCCAAGATCATAATAAAAATGCCTAAGGGGACCTTTCCTACCACAATGTGTGCATATGTAAACACAATGAATGTTACCTATGGGATGGCCTTTTCTAATGTCCTTGGATTTAGTTGACCCTCTAAAAAACCTATGGTCTTGTCTTTAACAACATAAACATTAGAACAAAATGAGCCAGAACCATGACTACTCAAACTACTTGAGGCTTTTGAATCATCTTTTAAATTCAAAATTCTAGACTCAAGAAATAAATTAGACTCTTCCAAGTTATTGGACTCCTTCTTTAAATTTTCAATTATTCCAAGAAGGTTATCTCACTCTCCCTCAATGAAAGAAAACTTATCCGTGAGAGTCTTTTTACGTGCCTTAAAATCATTTATCAAGACACTATCCACAACAGCACTTACGTTAACCCTAGTGTTGATGCAAAAAACTAGATTGCCCTAATTAATTTATCACAGATATATATATGAAAAAAAGAGACAGAGAATTTTTAAAGTGGTTTGGCTATAAGAATGAACCTACGTCCACTGTTGTGTATTGCCTTGGGCTTGTTCAATTGCCTCTTATCTCGTTTTTCTCATGTCCCTTGGTTATAGGGTTGACAATGTATTTATATCCCTTTGAGGGTGTACAAGAGTTGGAATATTAAATGATGTAATGCCTTTAGAACATGGGCATTTACATCTATACAATGTTAATAACTTTTACAACTATTGATGATTTACTGTCCCTGTTGGTCGATCTTTTTGGTGTTGGTCAGTCTTCCTGGTGTTGGTCGGTCTTCCTTAACTTGTTGGTCGGCATTCCTTCAGTTTGTTAATAACTTGCCCTTGCTGACTTGGAATAATAACCCGATGGCTGACACATGTTCTTATATGATTGATCCACATAGCAGGGTAATTTTTGGTATCAACAGAAGCCCCCAGTGATTCATGCTTGAGGTTTTTACAAGAGTATGGGACATTTAGCTCTTAAAGTTGTTCGGGTAACAATTTTGAGGCTTGGTCGGTTACCGAGTTCCCATACTTGTAAATTTAATCACTTTAACCATCGGCATATAATGTGGATGGTATTTTTGTAATTATCCACAACTTTAGCGAATTATTTTTGGATAAATGTCTTTTCTGTCTTTAGCTGCCAACAGTTCAATCAACGTTTCCTTTTAATCATTACCTTTTCAATTTTTGAGGCAACCTATAAAAGTGGGAAAATCCACGATCATCTCTTACCTCAAACTTTCTGAGTTTTTTCCTGCCGTTGTGTCTTCAAGCTTTTTCTCTCTCTTGTACGATTCAGTTCTTGTTGAATCCTTAATTTCTGTAAGAATTTTTTCGTTTCTCTTTTTCTTCTTCATCAATCATGGTTTATCCTGTTACTTCTCTTGATGAGAAATAAATGGAATATTCCTTCATGGTTAGAATTAGAAAATCCCACTTTGCCCGCTGATCTTTTTTCATTAGCTAAGGGTCACTGGTTTCCCTGCATTTTTATTAATGAATGTGGATTTACCTTTCCCCCAAACCTATTTTGTCTTGAATTTTGCCAGTATTTTGATATCTTCCCAGCTAGAGTATCCCCCAATACCCGGAGGGTAGTTAATGGAGTATATAGATTAAACCAACTCTATGGGACTCATCTAGGGATCCCAGAAATTATTTTTTGCTATAAGTGGGTAACCAGTGATACCACTTTCTATTTAAAAACTAGGGTTGTGAACAGAGAATTAGTAGTTTACTTTCCTGACTCTAATAGGGATTACTTTGAACATGGAGTAGTTATTAAAAATTGGCAACATGCTCTTTTGACTGGGAATGTTGAGTACCAAGGGCCTAAGTGCCCACCAAGTGGCAATAGGATAGGTTTCATTTATTTTCTTGTACTTCTTTGCATAATATGCTAACTGCTAATACTGATGTATATTTTGTTATCTTTTACTTGTAGTTGATCGAAAGAGAAAGTGTCCCAATGAGAGTGACATCAACCTCAGGGAGTTGAAGTTCATCTGGGGAATTCATCAGAAAGTTGATGAAGAGTATATTAGATCCGTTTCATACTTGCTGCAGTATAAAAATACCATCACCTCCTTTGTTGGTCGCCCAATTGTAGTTTCACCCTCTCTTTTAATCAACCTTGACTAAGACCTTATATCCACATCCTATGCCACTTCATCTGGCAGTGGTGAATTTTTTGTTATTTCTTCTTCTTTAGATTCAGACCTACCTCTTGTTGCTGCCATGAGGAAGAGGAAGTTTCTCAATATATTGGGTGACATAGATGCTATTGGTTCCTCCAAATAAGCTGCTGATGGAGCCAAAAATAAAGAAGATATTGAGAAGAATCCCCCATCCAATAAGGAGGATGCTGGAAAGAAGCCCCCATCTAATTAGGGGAATGTTGGGAAGCTCAAGAGGTTAAGAAGAGGACTCCCATCAAGGCTGGAAGAAGGGTATTCAACCAACACCGACCAACAAAAGTTGGTTGATTTATCTATTTCAGTTTCACCAGTGGTACTTGGACCTGGTTTGGCCAGACAATTAATAAAGTCTGGTACTTTGCCAGACCATAAGGGTCGTGCAGCTACATTGCCCCGATTAAGGAGTTCTTAAAGGGATACTCAAAGCCTAGATCTGGTAATTTTCTTTTCCTTCTTTATCTCTTTGTTTGATATTTTTTATATTAACTCACCTTATTTTCTTTTTGCAGTTTCTTGTTGACTTCAACAACATATTGGAGAAGGATGATGCTTTGCGTTCTTCTTCTGAAGAGGTTGAAGAAGCTTTTGATGAGCTTAAGAAGTCATTACTTGATTCCCAACAAGCATTTGCCAATAAGCAGAAGAAATGGGAGGAAAAATTGAGAGTTATAGAAAAAGGTGTTGTGGCTGCTCGGGGCCAAGTTGCTGCTCTATAGAAAGACTTGGATGCTAAAAAAATTCAAAACCCCCAAGCTGCAGAAGGATTTAGACGTTGAGAATGCTCTGTTTGTTGCTGAGAGAGCCAAGAGAGCTAAGGCCAGGGGGTTGGCTTCAGCAAAGGCTGGGATAAAGCCATTAGGGCTGCTTCTTTGCAAATTGACTTTGCGAAGAAGAAATGCTTCTAGGATGGTTGGTCGACAGCCTTGATGGAGGTTGGCACCCCTCAAGATTCTGAACTTTTCCACATATATGATCCAGGGGCTCCCCCTAACATGGATGAGGAGATTGAAAATGATGGGGGTTCAAGTGAATACCTATTGGTATTGGATTATGTCAATCAACACCAGGTTGTTGACTCTTCTACTCCTCCATCTGATAGCCATCAACCTCTGCCTACTCCTGCTTCTACTTCGACTGAACCTACGCCAGACATGAAGAAGGTGTAGATCTATCTGAGTAGCTTCTGTTTTTATTTTCTTCTTCACTTGTAATTTTTTCTTTCTTAATGTATTTGTACTTAACAACTTATCAATGAAAAGAAATTTGTGTCTTCTGTTGCTTGTCTTTTCTTCATAATTTATACTCTATTATTGATTGGATATTCTTCTTGCTTTTAATAGTTCATGGATAGACTGGAACACTTCTCTTCTACTAACTCTGAGCTACTCTAGAGATGAAACGAACTTTTTAAAGATGGTCATTTATCTCTGACTGAAGAAGTTTTACTGAAGTTGCTCAAGGAAGGTGTGTCTAGCAAGCCAATAAAGCCTATCCTTATTTGAAATATCTTCTTGATCGGGTAGTAGCCAATAATGTTGTCTACTATGAAATGATTGAAGAGATGCAGGAGGAATATAAGGGGGCCAAGGTACTTTTGAATAATAGCTATGAAAAGAAGTACAAGGCCTTGAGTGAAGGTTGGGGCTTTGAACAAAAGTTGGAAAAACTTGCTTCTCATTTTCGAAAACAAGAATTTCTGCTCAATCGTGAAGTGGAGGAAGCCAGAGCCATTGCCAAGCTACTGGAAGAGGAGAATAACAATTTAAGAGATGAGCTAAATGCTTTAAAGTCTTCTTCTACTGTTGTTTCTACTACCAATTAAGGTTATTCTTTCTTGAAAGCTAAAAATATTAGATTAATGGAAGAATTAGAGGCACTGAAAAAGACTAAGTCTGTCGCTTCTTCTCGAGCAAGAAATAGACATGGTCGAGGAATTACAGATGAGGCAAGAACTCAACAAACTCTTGATAACCAAGCTGCCCAGTCGAAGCCCAAAAACTAAGCCCTTACTGAGATGTCCCAGAAGCTTCAAACTCAAACCGAGCAACTCACCACTCAGTCCTCTCAAATACAAGATAAGGATGGAGTGTAGAAGAAATTACATCATCAAGTTGAGAGGCTGACCTTCCAGTTTCACAAGCAACCTAGAGAGATCTAGATGGAAAGGTATAATAAAGCTTTGGGGAATTTTGATGCTAGGTTTAAAAAGGGTCAGAATAAAGGCTACAAATGGGGTTAGACTAATTGTCTAATATTGTTGAAGGTGGAACAAAATAGTCCTTTCTGGAAATGGTATGATCATGGGTTGTTAGACCTTTAAGATCCTCCATTTAGATTGGATGTTAATTCGATTCTTACCAACACTATTCCCCAGACCCTGATTTCTAAATAGCTGGGAGACTATGAGCTTCACGACGAACTAGAAATCATCCGACCTCCTCATCTGTTAGATCGGCTAAGCAACAGCAATAGGAGAATTCTTCAAGACTTCAATTTCATCAATTATCCTTACACTTTAGATGATCCTCCAGCTGGCATGGATCCAATTTCCAAAGCTGAGGGGAAACACCCTTTAGAATAATTTCATGTATTTCTTTTGTAAACACATTTATGTAATCATTATTCAAATGAATGAAAAATCATTTGATTAGTTTATCTTGTTAATAACTAATTGTGTTTATTTTCTGGTTGTAACTGATTTCTTCTTTTTCATTAGTTCTATTGACACACTTAGATAAAAATCTAAATTTAGTAACAATTACCAATGAATACATAGGTTTTATTAGCATACTTAGATTAAAATCTAAATTTGGAGCTAGTTACCCATGCGTCTCCAAAGGTTTCACTAACACGCCTAAATGCTTAGGTTTTCTGTATTAGTTACCAGTGGTGTGACCAGGCGTATGTGGAATATGTGCCTACATTCCTCTTGAGGAATCCTCGCAACGTTCTTCCTGCACTTTATCGAGTAGGATAAATATCTTGTTTTATCCTTATATTTATTGACCGTATTGAGGTCATAACTTGTTTAGCGAGAAACTTATTGCTTATGCTGATCAAGTTTTGCTTATTCCGAGAAACTTATTGTTTATGTCGAGCAACATTTTGAAGTTTTTCTGGTAACTTTTTTTAAGCTTATTCAAGATCAAGTATATAGTATATAGGTAGTGCGTAGCACTAGTACTCCTAGAAATTTTGGAAAAATAGAAATTGAAGGAAAGATCATTTTATTGATACTAGAAATAAATATTAAACTGAGTATACTTGATTACATTACTGGTAATCTTTTCTAAGATGCTCAGCGTGCTATGGATTCTTGAATTCTTCCCCCTCCAAAGTCTCAATCCTGTAAGTTCCAGATCGGATGACTGCAGAAATATGATAGGGCCCATGCCAGTTGGCCTCAAGCTTATTATTTTTTGGAGAACCTTATTTAGCACATAATCTCCCTCCTTCAAGTTGGTTGGCTTCATCCTTTTATTATAAAATCGAGTTGTTCGCTACTGGTAAGCTTCATTTCTCAGAGCAGCGTCTTCTCGCACCTCTTCTACCATATCCAAATCCAACTTTCACATTAGAGCACTCACAAGAGAGTGAAAATTCAAAACTCCATGGTATGGAAGACCCAACTCAGCAGGTATGACTGCTTTAGTCCCAAATGCTAACGTGTATGGTTATTCTCCAATTGCAGTCCTCGAGGTTATTTAGTATGCCTATAAAATTGAGTGTAGCTCATTGATCTAGTTTTCCTTTGCATCATTCAGCGTTTTCTTCAACCCATTCAACAAAGTTTTATTTGTTACTTCAATTTTCCCATTACTCTAAGGGCGTCCTGGAGTAGAGTGTAATTTTTAGATATTGTATTGAGCACAATAAGCTGTGAATTCTTCATTGTTAAACTGCGTTCCATGGTCAGTGATGAAGGCATAAGGTAGCCCATACCTGCAAATGATGTTCTTCCAAATGAATTGGTAGAACTTCTCATAAGGCATGTCTATCAATGGTTCTGCTTCAACCCACTTTTTAAAGCAATCCACTGCAATAACCAAGTACTTGAATCTTCCTCAGGTGGTTGGCAATGTCCCGACCAAATCTACTCCCCACATTGAAAATGGCCAAGGTGAAGTGATTGGGGTGAGAGCAGCCTGTGGAGTCTTGTGAATGCTAGAATACCTTTGCCATTTATCACACTTTTTAGCACAAGCTGCATAATTCGCTGGCATAGTTGGCCACTAGTACCCTTGCGCACTTATTCACTGAAGAAGTGTTCTTCCTGCAATGTGAGCTCCATAAGATCATTCGTGTACTTCTTGAATTAGGTCTGGAACCTCTGTTGGATGAAAACAACGCTGTAAATTTACTGTCAATCCTCTCTTGTACAAACTCCTTTGTCTAGCACATATATGGAAGCTTTATACTTCAACTTTTTTGCTTCAACCATATCTGCAGGCAAGGTTCCTTCTTCAATATATGCTCTGATGGGATCCATCCAAGATGGCCCCATATCTACAGCAGTAAAATTAATCATCAAATCTTCATCTATACTCCTATTGGACAAAATCTCAATAGGAATAGTTCGTTAGAGTTCAACTCTGGTAGCTGAAGCTAGCCGAGCAAGAGCATCTGCTCGGGCATTTTCACTCTTGGAATTCTATTCATCCAAATAGCTAGTAATTTTTCTATTACCTCCATTGCTTTTGACAAGTATCCAACTGTCAATTCGCCTTTAGCTCCATACAAGCTCAAGATTTGATTTACTACCAACTGGGAATCACTATGTGCCATAATTTTCTTGGCATTCGGTGATTGGGCTAGACTTAAGACCATAATAAGATCTACGTATTCTGCCTCATTATTTGAGGCTTAGAATTGAAATCGCAGAGCATATTCAATATCAATATTATCAGGAGTGCTAAGTATTATACTTGCTTTACTGCCAGTTGCACAAGATGACCCATCAACGTACAAGTTCCAAATTGGGAGATCGTCGGCAAATGCTTGGTTTGTTAAAATTCCATAGTGGAATATTTTTCTTCTTGCTTCCTCACACTTCTTTGACATCTCTTTTATTCTTGAAGAGGAATCTAGTAGGTAGACAATGGCCTCTCCTGGTAAAACTTCCTTGGCATCTTGATTGTTAACAACTTTATTTTCTCCTGATCCTTGCTCGGACTGTTGGTTTTGTTACTCAGGTACCTCGGGGTTAGTGAATTCAGCTATGAAATCTGGTAGTGCTTGGCCTTTTAAAGAAGACCTTGGTTCATAGATAATGTCATACTCCCCCAATTCTACTACCCAGTATATTAATCTGCCAAATTTCTCTGGCTTGTGTAAAGACTACCTTAGTGTCATATCAGTGTATATTACTATCGTATGGGCTTGAAAATAGGGCTTCATGCGTTTAAATGCTTCAATCAACGCTAGTGCCAACTTTTCTAAGTGAGGGTACCTGAATTTTGCTCCTTGAAAAGATTTACTGGTGTAGTAAACGGGATTTTAAACTCCACTCTCCTTTATGATCAAAGTAGGGCTCACGGCTGATTCAGAAATAGCTAGATACAAGTATATTTTTCCCCCATAATTGGTCGGGAAAGTAGTGGAGGTGACCCCAAATACTTATTCAACTCTAGGAAAGCTTTCTCATATTCTTCATTCCACTCAAAACTCTTTCTGAGAACTTTAAAAAATGGTAGGCACCTATCTGTAGCTCGGGACACAAACATGTTCAGAGCTGCTACTCACCCAGTTAGCCTTTGCACATCCTTCTTGCAAGTAGGAGATTGTATCTCAAGTAATGCCTTGATCTTATCTGGGTTTGTTTCAATTCCCCTCTGATTTACTATGTACCCGAGGAACATTCCTTCCTGTATTTTAAAGATGCACTTGGTCAGGTTTAATCTCATCTGGTGCTTTTCAAGTTGATCAAAATTCTGACTGAGGTCGTCAATATGCTCATACGCTTTTTTCTCTTTGTAAGCATATCATCTACGTACACTTCCATGTTTTTGCCTATTTGATCTTCAAATACCTTGTTCACCAGCCTTTGATACATAGCACTTGTATTTTTCAAACCAAAAGGCATAACATTATAACAGTAAGTTCCTCGGGGAGTGATGAAAGAAGTGTTTTTCCTATCTTTGGGATTTATTTTGATCTGATTATAACTAGAATAAGCATCCATAAAACTAAATAACATATGTCCTGAGGTAGCATCCACAAGCTGATCTATTTTGGGCAAAGGAAAGTGATCCTTTGGGCATGCTTTGTTAAGATCTGTGAAGTCTACGCACATCCTCCACTTGTTATTTTTCTTCTTTACCATAACTACATTGACCAACCAATCTGGATATTTCACCTCGTTAATGAAGGCTACTTTTTGAAGATTTTCAACTTCCTCCTATATGGCTTCATTCTTCTCGGGGCTAAATACTCTTCGTCTTTGCTTCACTGGCTTAATTTCTTTATTAACATTGAGCTCATGGCAAAGGAAATTAGGATCAATCCCTGGCATATCTTCATGACTCCAGGCAAACACATGTTTTCTCTATCTAAGAAATCTCACTAGTTCCTGTTTAAGAACAGGATCCAGCGTTGTTCTAACTTGAGTTGCGCGCTCTGGTTTGTCATCATCTAACACAATGCTTTCTGTTGTCTCTACAATCTGACCATTTACCATCTCTGTCTCATCCCTTGGATCTAAGGTTTCAACCTCAGATTCTTCATTAGGTTCAGAGGTATCCACTTGGTAAGTACTGGTTTTCCTCTTTATTTCTTCCAGGTCTTCCTGCTCGGCAGATGAGTAGTAGCATTCCTGAGCTACTTTTTGATCACCCTTTACAACTCCTATGCCAAAGTTGGTTGGGAATTTCAAGCATTGATGAACAGTAGAGGGCACTGCCTCAAACTTCTTCAGTCCAACTCTTACCATAATTACATTATAGGCTGAATGGACATTTTTATCTATTACAAATAAACAGATTTTCTCTGTTCGGCTGGTTGGCCATGTACCAGTCAACACTTTCATCTTGATGGTTCCTAAAAGGAAAACTTTCTCGCCTGCAAAACATATTAATGGTCAATGATAGGGCTCTAATTGTCTGAGCTTAAAGTTCAAGATACTAAAATAAGGATAGAACATGATATCTGCCAAGCTACCATTATCTACTAACACTCTAGAAATAATGATATCTTCCTTTCTGATTTTACTTACCAGGGGATCGTCATGGGGGTACAATACTCCTGATAGGTCATTTTTTGAAAAAACTATTACCAACTTATCTTTATTAACCTTCATTGGTCTGTCTTCCTAGGTAAGATTAATCCTCTATATGTATGAGCAAGCCTGAGCCTCATTGAGGTAAGCTTTTCACTCTGCTGTATGATCTCCCCCTCCTGCATCTCCACATGTAATCATTTAGAAATCAAAAGAACCAAAACTGAGTGTGAATACCTCGCTCTCTGGTTGTCAAGGCTTTTTAGGTAAATCGAGATCATTATCCTGATCATCTTCATGAGCCCTCTTTTTCTCCTCTCTAGGTTGACATCGGTATTTTGATCTGTGCCGAGCTCCTTCATTATTTTGCAGATCAATAAACTGATTCAATTTTCCTCTTAGGATGAGAGTTCCAATCTCATTTTGACAATGCAACGATCCATCGTGTGATCATGGTGTCTATGGAACTCGCAGTATTTAGTTTTGTCCCTCTTAGTAGGGGAACTCCTCAACTTGGCAGGCCAACGCACATCTTTGTTATGTTTGATCTCCTCCACGACATGATGAATGCCCATGGTTAATGAGTGTAGTTGTGATACTTATTGAGCTTTTTTATAATTCCTTTCTGTTTTGACTCCATGTGCTCCTTAGAATCTTTGTGGCCCTTCTTGTCATTTTTGCCCTCAACTTTTACCCCCGAGCTCCTCTTGGATGCCAATGCTTCCTCGCCATTCATGATTTTGGTTGCTTTGGCCATCAATTATGCCATGGTCTTTGGGGGATCTTTAGCAAGTGTATAATAGATTTTCTCTAAGAGTAATCCACTCATAAGGGCTGTTATAGCAATTTTCTCCTCATAATCCACTACTTCCAACTTCTCATTGTTAAAACGAGTGATGTAGCCCCTGGTGCTCTCTCCTTCCTTATATCGTACACTAAGCAAATGTGCTACCCTTTTAACCATCTTGGCCCCAAAACAAAAGTTTCTAATAAATAGCTTGGCCAATAGGTGGAAGGTTAAAATTTGTCCCCGAGGAAGGCTATTGTACCAGATTTGGGCAGATCTAGTAATTATTCTAGAGAATACTCCACACCTCATTTTGTCGAGAACTACATAAATATTAGTTGTTGCTTGGTATTCTTCTATATAGAGGACAGGATCAATTTTCCCATCATATTTGTGAGTAACTACTTGAGCTTTGAACTTTGCTGGGGTGGGAAAATCCACAATTTCTTGCACAAAGGGAGATCCTTTTACAAAGCTTCTTTGTATTGGGTTTTTGGCCTTGGCCATTTTTATTAGCCTATCCTCGCATCTCTGAATAGAACCTTTCCAAGCATTATTACCATCATCAGACCTATGCATTGTTATTTTGTTGTTCACTGAACTCTCCTCTTGGGATTGATACTTTGCCCGAGCAGTTCGTCGAGCATCTAATTTAGACTGGGCAGAGCTTTCCCTTCGATCAGATGGTCGCCGAGTTTTTCCTGACATTTCCCTAGGAACATTTTTGTTCCCCCTGGGTCCCAAATGATCAAAGGGAGAAGCACGGCTTAGCCTTTCTAAGGTTCATAGCCTTTCTGGAGAGTAGAATTGTGTATTGAAATATTCTGATGCCCTAAATAATGAATTAAATCCTGTACGATAGGATGTTTCCCTTATAGTTCTTGATTCACTTCTCCTGCCAATTCTTGGTGATGGTGGTGGCATATTTTCATAGGCAGACAAGGCAAGTGCTCCTGCTTGAAGAGTTTGCACAAGTTGCCTGATAGTGTCCTGCATAGCCTATTGGCCTCTTGCAAGACTGGCGAGAATTCTAGTCAATTCATTCGTTGTTAGTGGGCCAGAAGGGACAGGCGGAATGCCATCATTCCTGAGACTTGATTCAGGAATATCAGTCATTTAGGTGTTTAAATGAATGATAATGATTAGAAATACGTTCCCCCATAGATGACGCCAATCTGTTGATGCAAAAAACTAGACTCTCCTAATTAATTGATCACAGATAAATACGAAGAAAATAGAGAAATAATGTTTAAAGTGGTTCAGCTATAAAAAGGAGCCTACGTCCACTGTTGTGTATTTCCTTATACTTGTTCAATTGCCTCTTATCTCATTTTTCTAATGTCCCTTGGTTGTAGGGTTTACAATATATTTATAGCCCTTTGAGGGTGTACAAGAGTTGGAATATTAAAGGATGGAATGCCTTTAGAACATGGGCATTTACATATGTACAATGTTAACAACGTTTACAACTGTTGATGATTTGCTTTCCTTGTTGGTCAGTCTTCCTGGTGTTGGTCGGTCTTCCTTAACTTATTAGTCGACATTCCTTCAGTTGGTCAGTAACTTTCCCTTCCTGACTTGGAATAATACCCATATGATTAATCCACGTAGCAGGGTAATTTTTGGTATCAACACCTAGAATTTTTCAAGTCCTCTAGTTCTTTCTCTAAAATCCCAGACTCTATCATCGCTCTCTTTATTAAAAATTCTAATTTTTTAAAATCACAGTCCATGTCCACAAGTGTCTCACGAAATAAATCTTTTTGATTTTGAACAGTTTGTAAAAGTTTCATAGTATATTTAAAACCAGAATTTTCTTTTTCAAGAATTTCAATTATTTTAGCAAACTTTCAATTCAAACAATTTAAATCGTCAAAACTATGAGAATCCATCAAGAGAAAAACAAAATCACTTAAAAATTAGTAAGTACCCAAAATTCCTGTTTAGTGCATTCTGAAAAAAATTAAGATCATTCGATAACTTGGAGCAACCTTCTTTGATACCAATTTATGAACGCACGGAAGCTGTGATACTAATTTGTGAACGCGGGGAAGCTTTGATACCAATTGTAAAATGCACGGAAGCTCAAATACCAATTGTTAGGACGAAGTACTTAGTTCTCTTATATCATTTATAAATGCGGAAGCCAATTTTCAACATATTTTATTTTTTTATCCTAAACATGCATCTATTGTGATAAAGCAGATAAAATAAACCAAGCATTCAACTAAGGCCAAGTTTCAGGAAAAAAAACTTTCGGGTAAAAGCCTTTTGTTCACTTAGAAATCTATAAGGCAATTTACTTACTGACTATTTGATAACCGCAGTAAGTATAAGGCACAAATCTTTGCAAATCTCTAATGAACAACTATGATCCTCTCAAGAATCACAAGACCACAGTCCTCCATAAACTTTGGCCTTCGTCTTCAGTAATGAATCCTCGCAGGCATTACAAGTCAGCCACGAAAATCCTCTCCCCCGGGTGTATGCAAAGATACAAAACTTTCTAGGGTTTTAAATGAATTAGAACAATATTCCTGGATGTTTTAATGTAAATTAAACAAGTGTTTTGCAACACAAAAAGTGAAGAACTTTTGCAAAGGATGTGTAGAAAACATTCTGTCAAAAGTCTTAAACATTCTAAATACGAAACAGGTATTTATAGAAACTTTAAGGGGGCAGGTCGTTTCAATGATATGAAGTAGTAGGTTTAATGAAATACATATCTCATACGAGCGATATTTTCTCTCACTTCTAACGACCTTCAAAAATACAAAAAAGTAAGCTCTCGCTTGATGTACGTTTGAAGCACCCTTTGAATGACATGTCATCTGAACGACATGTAAAAATTATTTGAACGACGTCAATGAAAAATAAAAACTCCGCCTATAGTAAACTTTAGGAAATATATTTTTGTTTTCAAAAATAAAAAGCCTTGTTCGTATTTGATATGAAAAAACATCCCAAACATAATTCTGTAAATTAATTCAAACCCTGAATTGTTTATAAATTATCGGGATGACGGGAAGTCTTCAAACTTGGAGATGCTTGATTTGAGTGCATCTTGACAATACGTGACGATTTGTAACGGGATACGCTAAACTAGCCTAAAGCTATGCTATGAACAATGTTAGAAAAATTGTTCTTACATGTTTTCAATAAAGTCATACATTTTTTCACAATGTAATGTTCATACCAAAAATAATCTCTTATTAATTACAATTTATTCAGATTAAATCGCCATTATGTAACACTAACAACGCATATATAAGCTTTTATGTACATGGGAATATTAATTGTTAATTAATCCGGATTAAAGTAAATATTAACTAGCAAATTGAGGGTTATTATATATTGATATGCAATATATGAAATATTTCTAAGTGAATAAAGTAATATGTGATTATGGAATTATGAAAATTGTCGCGAGTGAAAAATATGACAGTTTCAGTAATTAAGTCGGGCACGCGTGTGAGTCGTGTTAGGACTAATTTCAAGGAAGTAAAAAGTAAATTTATTATAAGTAATCCATATAGTCATTTCGAGTGCTCCAACATGTCCGGAAGGGTCGAAATAGTCAGAAAAATTTACCCGAGGATTTAGTTTGGGTCCCGAGAAAATTTTAGGCCAAACCGACATCCCGGGAGGGCGTTTTGATAATTTTTATTTTGCAGCATTTAATACCCACGAAATTTAGAGGAGAAATATATTTGTTACGTGATTGGGATTAGGGTTTTCATTCACAAGTTCCAAGGGAGAGCCACAGAGGGCGAGGGAGAACCAAGTCCAAGGGATTTAAGCCATTAACCACCATCTTCCACCACGAAGACCACCACCGTGTAGATCGAAAGATGAGGAACACAGTCATACCATCTACACCAGCGGATCAGACCACCAAAAATCAAGGCAAGTGTTTATTACTTCCTTTCCTTTAGCAATAATTATACTCATGTTAGTGTAGGTGATAGAAACTCATGATTGAATATTGAATTGGATGAAATTGGAAGATTGATGCTTAATCTAGGTTTGAAAATTATATAGGTTTATTTCTTTTTACCTGTAGAGTAGAACCCATAAAATTTATGATTTAATTGATGAACGAATCTGGGTTTTAATGGTCCTTGAATTGAAATTGGAAGAACTAGGGTTTTAAAGGATTAAATTGGGGATTTCGAATTGAAATATTGATTGATGATGACTTGATAATACTAGGACATTAGAAATTGAATATACTTGTTGGATTATCAATTGGTATAGTTGTATTGGGGTTTGGAAAAATTTTGTAGAGGATTTAAGGTTGAAAGTAGTGGGAAAATGTAGTTCAAGAGGTAGAAGTTGAATAGATCGACTCGTTTTTCTACAGGACTGGATCAGTTCATTTTTATAAAGTCAGATCGGTTCATTTTTCATAAATCGGATCAGTTCATTTTTATAAGTCGAATTGGTTCATTTTTCATAAATCGGATCTGTTCGGCCTGCTGCAGTTTTTCCAGTTCTTACGTAGAACACTTTGGAATCTTTATAATCTTAAATTGCGAGATTTATTGTGAAGCATAATGAGAATTATTTTAATAAAATCGTAGGTCAAGATTGGATTTAGGCTTGGGCCTACGAGAGGAAACCACGGGCTAAACTCAATTGGTATTAATCGGGAAAAATACTTACTTTAGAGAATAATTCGAGACTCAGAGATTCGAGAAAAAGGATGGCTTGGACCAGTAGGGGATAGGGACCTTACCTACTGTTATGATGTGTAATCTTAAGGATACCATTCGAGTGATGAGAAATACTCGGGTACGTTCATTGATGAATTAAGCTATGAATTATAATTACGTAGATAATTCGGGATTATAATTAAACATGTATCCATACCTCATTGAGAGCTATCGGATGATGAAGATAACATTCAATTCGAAACACGATGTATACTCAATGTCGCTTTATCTTTGGCTGCTACAATCTTCAATACGCATCACTGGCTTAAAGGATAAACAAATCAAATCATAACCTATGACTCAAACAAGTTTTGTCCAAACACAAATTTAATCCAATATATACAAATTGACTGGATTAAAAAATTTGTCCTTACAAATCTCCCATTTTCACTATTCCACGACAAAACTCAAAACTAAAATCCTATTGGGCTGACAAGATCACTCAAACTCAATCCCCAACCTCAAAAAGGAAAAAAGTTTTATCGGCACAAGTCTGAGTAGCTTTTCTCTTGTGTAAACTTTTATCGCATCGTAGTTAACTTGCACACTTAAACACACCTTTAAATGTAAAGAGAATATAACAATATATAAATTGCATATGAAAAACCCTTCCCCATTTGTCTAACCATCTCTACCTGAGAAAGGTCGTCTCACCCTAAGTTAAATATCTTCCCCGTATGAAAAGAGTAAGATATCATTTTTTCCCCTTTTTGTTGAGGAATAGAGAAAGAATAACAAAGAATTAAGTGCACAATAATAAACCAGATTTCCCCTATAATGTCAAAACATATAAACATATGGAAAGAAAATATACCATGCAATGGTGAGAAGCAAGCATGCAATGACAAACAATTCAGCAACACCGGCACAAATAATCCAAACTACGAACAAATGGTATTGATTAGGCACATATTCTTCATATTTATCCCCTTAATTTCGGTATTTTTATGATCCCGTGCAGTGTAAATAGCTTGGATTTGTCTCGTATTTATGCAACTAACCTTTTTTGGAAAGTATTTCTTGTTTTGTGTATTTCTCATGTGTTTTACAGGTATTTCATGCAAGTTAGTGCGAAAGAGAACTCAAAACAGTGAAAGAAAGCACAAAAAGGAGAGTTGAAGGGAATTTTCGTAATTTTACAGCCTTATTCCGGAGGTGGGGCCAACTAGAAAGTTGAATATCTCTAAATTACAAGAACACTGGAAAAAACGGCACCTCAATCCGAGCTACGGTGAAGAAGTTATGATGTTTTGAAGTTGCACGATAATGGACCGGTCCGGTCATGCGAAATCCAGGCAATTAATTATACATTTAATGCAGTGCAACTCTTGGAAAACTTGTGCCACAAGCGAAATTTGATGCCAAATTCGTGCAACTTGGTGCTATAAAAGACCAAGCCCCGCCTCATTTTCAAGAAGAGTTGAATTCTAGAGAGAGGGAGACAAATTCTAGAGAGTAGAATAGAGTTTTAGAGAGAGAAAGTGAGATTTTAGAGAGTTTTCTTAGTTTTTCTTTACATAGAAATTTTCATAAACTCTAGTTTGTAAGGTTGAAGAAGAAGAATTTTTCTGGATTCAAGTTCATCTCTTTTCCCTATTGCTGAATACAAGTATCAATTTTTCATTCTCTTATTTATTCTTTACTTTATTTCCAATTTAATTCTCAATTCTTTTGCAATTTGTTAACAACGTTTGTTAGATCCATAATTCCATATATTGTTATGAATTTGCTTTCTCATAAAACCATGTTTAGTTAAGTTTTTTAAAGGTTGGGATGCATGAACCCATCCCAATGTAAATTACTTATGTAGAAAATAGAATTTAAATTAAAAATTTGAAAGAGTCGTGCGAGAGAATTTTACAACCATTGGAGATCTTTTAATCTCTCTTGCCCTAGGTACTTGGGATGTTTAATAATACGATGTGCGTATAATTATTTAGCACCGCTTTATATTTACCTTTGATTTCGTATGGTGCGGGCTTGAACCTCATATACGTAATGCTTAGGATCTATAAAGACTGGATTCATTCAAATTTATAATTTACAATTCTAGTATTCTACACGGTAAATTACTAGGGTTAGGGGATTGTATTCCAACCTACTTTCTCATTCATCTTAATTAGTTTGCTCATGCATGCATAGTTAACTTTTTTATTTTTTCCCTATTCAACCATCATCATCTTTTTCACTTTTATTTTAGAAGTAATAAATCAGTTAAATTCTATCAAACATTTCCTGTGGATTCGATACCCAGACTCGCCACTATACTCCTTAAGAGTGTAGTTACAAGTTTAGGTTTTTTTGTATTGAGGTTGGAAGCCGATAACAACGACTAGCGTATTACACGGACGCTCGGTTTTCGATTCGATCAAAATGGTGCCGTTGCCGGGGAGTGTTTGTAATAGATTATAATTGATTTACCACCTCGTAAAAAAAATAATAATTTTGAAAAATATGGGTGTCACGTTCTTGAATTGCCCAATTTGAAATGTCTTATTTTAACTAATTTGGTGGCTTTAATTGTTATGCTAATAGTGAGGAGGAGAATGAATTCACGATTTATGAACATTGGATCAATATCACTAAAGATGAGTCTCATAAATACAAGCCTAGTGCTAAGGCAATCCAAATTTATCAAAATCAATTACTTGAAGAAGAAAGACTTGAAAAATAATATCGAGAAAAAAATCGTTATTGGGAGCAAGAGTTAGATGCATTATTTGAACCCAATGAGGATTTTTTTTCCAATAGTTTTGAAGATGAAGTAAGTTTTCAACCAAATGAGGAATTCGAGGTGCTAGAACCAAGGAAGCCTACTTTGGAAGAACTCTTGCTTGATATAAAAAAGCAATCTGATGACCTTGTTGTTACCGAGTTGAAAATTTTAGCAACTTGCAAGGAGTTGAATGATTATTTGGACAACTTAGAGAAGGTCGAGACTTGCGCTTCACCTAATACTTTTGAGAATGAAATCATTGAGAGTGATCCAAGTTCTTTTGAATCTCAACCTTTTATAAATATTTCAAAACCTATTGAGGTTGAAGATCATTTGTGTCCTTGTGTCCCCACTATTATCGAACCATTAAATCCATCACAAGAACTGGATGAATGTCTTGAGGATGTTGATCCGCTTCTTGTATGGGAATTTTTTTTTTAGATGCTTCATCTTCCGGGACATACACTTAGACATGTCACTCCACCAGATCCAATTGAAAATTTTGGGGGAGAAGATTTTGAGGACAAGAACTCAATGCTTAAATTATTTTCCAAGATGGACTCTTTTTGTTTGTTTGATTCTCTTCCCATACTACTTGAAAAATATTTGGGAAGTGATTCTATTTTTCTTGTATCCCAATGGTACTTGCCCCCATGTGCACTCAAATACCTCATTATCCCCCTAAATTTTTTAATTGGTGATGGTTCATTTTTTAAACTTTGCACATGCCTTCCGTTTTTCAAACGGAATTCTTATTTTTCGGCAAGCATGATTTATAGTGAGGGTACACTATTAATCTCTCAAAGTCAAATTGTATTTTGGGTGGACCCTCAAATTTTTCGACTTTTAGTGTATGATTTATTAGCCGTTCCAATTTTAGGTTGTAAATAATTAGTTTTTTTTTCTTTTTCTTTTCTCTTTTATTATAGTCTAGTTTCGATAGTTAGAGTTTTTCTTATTCTTTTTGCTATGCTTGGTTCTAACATGTTTTGTAGATTCAATGGACTCGCACTCATCAGGGATCGCTCCATTTGGGTAATATCTTTCTTTTCCTCTCTTTATGTTGTGTTCTTGATTCACATTGAGGACAATGCAACATTTAAGTTAGGGGGTGTGGGATATTCTTCCCATTTATTGTTTAGATTCATTGATTCGATCACATGTTCTTTCCAAGTGTGTTTTTTTAGAAAATTTTGAAAAAAAAAATTGAAAAATTTAGAAAAAGTCAAAAATATTTTTGTTCAAAATAAATAAGAATTGGAATTTAAATTTTTCAAAAATATCACCTTTATTCTATTTAAAGTCTCAAATTGTTAAATCTCAATTGCACTAAGCCAAAATTGACCGAAGATAGAAATTGAAAGAAAATTGACGACTTTACGAATAAGTGTGGAGATTAGTCCAAACCGGTGAGATTTCGAGCCTATCAATTTTTTATGAGTTTTTAAAATCAATCCGAGTTTATGATTAACTCAAAGTCCTTTTCAGCGTTTTAATAAGTCGTTGATGATCTCAATCCTTTGTTTTGATCGGTTATGGGAAATGTGTGAAATTATTGTCTCGAAATTCATGCTAAATATATCTCTAAACTTAATTAATCTCGAGATGCATATGGTAATGTGATTAGCAGTTTGGACAATGAAGTAGGCCCTCGTTTGTTACCCAAAAATATTGGCCATAAAAAGTTGTGAAAAATTATCTCTTTGCAACCCACTTTGAGCCAAATAAAATTTTTCCTTTCGTTTGATAACCCGAAAAACCCAATTAGCCCGAAATTGTGAAAATTGAGAAAATTCATCAAGTAAGTCCAAATTGTGCAATAAAAAGGGGAAAGAAAAAAAAATGAAAAAAAAAAGAAAAAAAAAAGAGAAAGAAAAATAGCAAGAAAAAAATGAAAAAAAAAAAGAGAAAGAGAAAAATGAGCAAATGCCCGAAAAAGCACAAATGGACGTCATAAGGACATTTTCCAATTTCGAACATTCCATCCATTCCCATTTTTACCCTTTACACTTTTTAACCCAAAAAGTCATAACCGAGTCCGAATTGCGAAATTAATTACTGCATGGAGAGCTAAGACATGAAAAGATAATAAAAGAGATAACAATGGTGTGAGCTAGAGGTGATGTTCCCGTTTCCTAATAACTGTATTCCGATGATGAGATCTTTTCACCATATATTTCCTTCTTTTCAATTTTGTATGCATGAATTTGTGTCCATTATATTTACTCTTTATATCATGCATACCGAGAGAAAATAGCCACAATCCGAGTGATTCGTTTGTGAGTGCATCCGTAAGAATTTGAATCAAAACGAATTTTCAGATGATAACGTAATGCTCAATCGGTGGAAATTTGAGGTTTAATTTTTGGCTTTGCACACACACACTATGGTTTGAGACAGTTGAATATGAGTTGATGGTGATTATTTTTTCGAAAAGTTTAAATTGTACAATTTTTAAGTATTTTGATATTTATTTGAGTCAATAAAGAATTTTGTGGGTGTATTCACTGCAAACCCTCACGAGACAAAACTCGTCCTACTAGGGTAACATAGGGGTTTAAAGGCTTGTTGCATACGCTAAATGCAATCGCTTGCCCGCGAAAAGGGTATTCTATCCCAATAAAAGAATTTTCAAGAGTTGAACTTTAAATTAAATTCTTTTACATTGCTCAGGACGTGCAAAGTTCTAAGTTAGGGGGTGTGATTAGGCACATATTCTTCATATTTATCCCCTTAATTTCGGTATTTTTATGATCCCGTGCAGTGTAAATAGCTTGGATTTGTCTCGTATTTATGTAACTAACCTTTTTTGGAAAGTATTTCTGGTTTTGTGAATTTCTCATGTGTTTTACAGGTATTTCATGCAAGTTAGTGCGAAAGAGAACTCATAACAATGAAAGAAAGCACAAAAAGGAGAGTTAAAGGGCATTTTTGTAATTTTACAGCCTTATTCCGGAGGTGGGGCCAACTAGAAAGTTGAAGATCTCTAAATTACAAGAATACTGGAAAAAACGGCACCTCAATCCGAGCTACGGTGAAGAAGTTATGATGTTTTGAAGTTGCACGATAATGGACCGGTCCGGTCATGCGAAATCCAGGCAATTAATTATACATTTAATGCAGTGCAACTCTTGGAAAACTTGTGCCACAAGCGAAATTTGATGCCAAATTCGTGCAACTTGGTGCTATAAAAGACCAAGCCCCGCCTCATTTTCAAGAAGAGTTGAATTCTAGAGAGAGGGAGACAAATTCTAGAGAGTAGAATAGAATTTTAGAGAGAGAAAGTGAGATTTTAGAGAGTTTTCTTAGTTTTTCTTTACATAGAAATTTTCATAAACTCTAGTTTGTAAGGTTGAAGAAGAAGAATTTTTCTGGATTCAAGTTCATCTCTTTTCCCTATTGCTGAATACAAGTATCAATTTTTCATTCTCTTATTTATTCTTTACTTTATTTCCAATTTAATTCTCAATTCTTTTGCAATTTGTTAACAACGTTTGTTAGATCCATAATTCCATATATTGTTATGAATTTGCTTTCTCATAAAACCATGTTTAGTTAAGTTTTTTAAAGGTTGGGATGCATGAACCCATCCCAATGTAAATTACTTATGTAGAAAATAGAATTTAAATTAAAAATTTGAAAGAGTCGTGCGAGAGAATTTTACAACCATTGGAGATCTTTTAATATCTCTTGCCCTAGGTACTTGGGATGTTTAAGAATACGATGTGCGTATAATTATTTAGCACCGCTTTATATTTACCTTTGATTTCGTATGGTGAGGGCTTGAACCTCATATACGTAATGCTTAGGATCTATAAAGACTGGATTCATTCAAATTTATAATTTACAATTCTAGTATTCTACACGGTAAATTACTAGGGTTAGGGGATTGTATTCCAACCTACTTTCTCATTCATCTTAATTAGTTTTCTCATGCATGCATAGTTAACTTTTTTATTTTTTCCCTATTCAACCATCATCATCTTTTTCACTTTTATTTTAGAAGTAATAAATCAGTTAAATTCTATCAAACATTTCCTGTGGATTCGATACCCAGACTCGCCACTATACTCCTTAAGAGTGTAGTTACAAGTTTAGGTTTTTTGTATTGAGGTTGGAAGCCGATAACAACGACTAGCGTATTACACGGATGCTCGGTTTTCGATTCGATCAGGTATCAACTATGATACAAGAATTTCAGTATAAGATACCAAGATGATCATAACGCATGCCAATATAAATCAAAGATAACTTATAAGTAAAACATGGAGTAAATGAAAATGCAAAGACTCAAAACACAAAACATACCATATATATAATCACATGTATACCAATTAAGCATAATTGTATATAAGTATAAATGTCCCTAAAATATACAAACACATAAGCTTTACATACTCATATAGCATCATTGTGTCCAAACATGGTGGTACGGAATAAAGGGGTGTGAACTGGAAACAAGAGAAAATAACCCAATAACTCAAAATGTCCAAGTAGTTTTATTTGATCGCAATAATTTATCAACATTCGAATTACCTGCTCATGACAAATAAATAACTCAAAAGGACAAACAAACACAATGCACACTAGCCTAGAATTTTGATAATTCTTGAGTCAATAGTATTAAAATAATTAAGCTCAACTAGTAATCATTGTGCAAACTCATTGATCTTCAACTAAACACTCTCAAAAATATATATCAATTTTCTCACTCTTTTTATTTTGAAGATATCTAATTTTTTCAAGCATCAATGTAAAAATTTTGGCCTTGTCAATTTTTCTGCTTTTATTGCCTCTTAATTCTTTAGGCTCCTGCTAACAGTGGCCTTTCATGCAAAGGAGACTGCTCCTTCTATTGCCCTTTCTTGTGCATACTCATATTTTCAATAAAACTATAAACACATGGGCAATGATTTTTACATGCATAACTCCCCCATAGTCAATATAACAAGATTATTGGGAGGACATGTGATAAATGAAGTTAAAATCCAAAAAAAGTTGTGCAAAGTGTGTGAAGCATATATAAAGTGAATCCATCATGCAAATCAATTTCGAACGACTTTATGCAATCATGATTAAGAACAATACTAATCATTAAAAATTGTAATCAAAAGACCTAGTCACATGGATACATGGAAGAACGAGGATTCAAACACACCAATATGCCACACAATATGTGTCAAACTAAACTACACATAAACACAAAATCTTTTTGAATTTTAGATACTTTTCAAAACGAATCAAAAGACAAAATATTTTTGTATTTTACAATATAACCCAAAAACAGTCATAAAATCAAAATTCAAAAGATAAAAATTACACAACCAGAAAAAGCATATAACATGAGGCACAAAAGATAGAGTACTAAAACATACAACTACAATCACTCATATTATGTAGCATGCAAAGAATCATGTGATAGCATGCAAGAATCAACAAGCCTACGATTAAGTGCCTCCAAATTGGATTTCCTAACCCACATAGGTGTAACTTGATAATCTAAGATTGGAAAAACCTTGTTGACACCAATCTTAGACTTTCTAGGATCATTTCAAAGATCATAACAAAAACGCTTAAGGTGGCCTTTCATATCGCAAAATGTGCAAGTGTAGACACGAGGAATGTTACCTTTGGGTTATCCTTTTCTAACACCCCTAGAAACAGTTGACTCTCTCAAAACTTTGGGCTTGGATTTAGTAGAAGAAGTATTTGTATCATCAAAAAGCCCATCCCATCCCACAATTGTCATCTTTAATTCGAAAGGTGCCTAACATTTTATTCATTTTTTCTAACCTAGACTCCAACTCAAATTTGACATTACTCGAGTCTCTTTATTTCTCTTTTAAATCTACAATCCTAGACTCAAGAAAACTCGTAAACTCTTCAAACTCAAGAATAAGCCACGAGGTCTATCTCTCTCTCCCTCAACATACTTGATCTTCTCCTTAAAAGTCTTCTCACGTGCCCTATGATCCTCAATGAATTTAGAATCATCATTACTTATGGCATGTTACTTCATATTAGCTTCTAAATTAAATTTTTCCTTTTTTCAACTTAAACGACTCTGCGTATAACTCCCAAAAGGACACTTAAAGCTCACTATCCTCCTTATCTTCTTCTTCATTGCTCCTCTCCTCAAATGACTCATTCTCTAACATCTTAATCGTCTCAAAATTAGTTGTTAGATTTTGTAACTTGGAAACCCTAACAGTATATGTTATCTCGTGAGTGGATCGTAAAATATCCTAAGCATCGTTCGCGCTCTCGCAATTCATAACACATTTAAACTCTTCAATGGTGACAGCACAAAAATAGCGTTCACACTTTTGGAATTAAAATTCGAGGAATTCTTTTCATCCGTTGTCTAAGAGGTATATGTTGTAGGAGCACCACCTTTAGTGGGAGGTCCATCCAAACTCAATCGAGTTCCAAACGTTCTCATTTAAAGATTTTAGGAAAAATCACATCTGCACTTTCTAATAGGGATAGTTTGACCGATCAAATAACGGAGGTAGGGAAGCGAAACTTCCCTATCGGTTAAACTCCATCTAAACTCTAAACAAGAAAAAAATAGGATCTAACACGGTAAACTAGTGTAACCCGCTCTAATGCCGATTTGAGAAAGCTAAGTGCCCTAAGATTTGTATTGAAAATACCATGAAAAATTATTTTTACATGTTTTAACTAACTTGCATCAATTTAGAAAACCACAAAAGTTGTGTAAAATAATTTATCAATTTTAGTCTTGATTTAAGCATGCATCTAGATGAGTATAAGCAAGAATAAAATAAGTAAATCACAACATGGCAATGTACGAGGAAAACCCAAAATGAAAAAAACCGCAGACCGCCCAACCACACAAGTCCATTACGATATAGGTAGTTTACAATATCAATCTAGACTTACTCACATACTCAAAGCCTTCAAGCCTTGATGGGCTTCCTTGATCGTTGCAACCTTCTTCGCAGTCACTGTTGGACACCTTCCAATAAAGACACAACGCATGCACTTTTCTACGTCTCGATATCCCACCGATGTTATTTGTCTCGTAACTAGTCCAGACGTCGCACAACACCAAACACGATATCCACCGTAAGAAAGACTCACAATATAAAGAGAAAACCACTTTGATGCAAAATAATATATATATATATATATATATATATATATATGTGTGTGTGTGTGTGTGTGTGTGTGATTTTTAGATATCAAACATGGGTGTAAATTAGGATTTTGAAAACTTAATTGTAGAAGATCACCAAAACACAAGGTGCTTTTTAAACAAGTTTGGGAACATAAAAAGGTTGAAAAAGTCCCTCATAAAACATATGCCCCGCACTCCTATTTATAGGAGGTTTTTCAAAATCGAGATAAGGATAAAACATGTGAAGAAAATCTCGAAATCTAGAAAAATTACGCCCTCTTGTTCGAACGAGGTATATCTCATTCAAACGAAGTACCTCTTTTCGTTTGAATCGGATTCTAATGAAACTTCTAACAAGATTCCCGAGAGGGCCAAAACATATCTCGTTTGAAGTTCGTTGGAACCCTATTCTAATGAGATAGGGTATCTCATTCGAACGACAACAAAGTCATTCTAGAGACCACAAAAAAAGGAATATTTTTCTAAAAAAATATTGTAAAAGGATAAAATTATTTTTATAAAAACTTAACACCTAAAACAAAATTGAGGGATCAAACATAAACATGTATCCATATCTCATTGAGATCCTTCGGATGATGAAGACGAAATTGGCTCAAAACACGATGTATACTCGATATTTCTTTATCTTTGGTCACTACAATCTTCAATAGCACGTCACAGGCTTGAATGACAAACAACTCAAATCCTAATCTATGACAAAAAAAAGTTTTAATTAAACCAATACATACAAATTGACTTTATTTGGAAATCCATCCTTACAAGACATCATAATAGGGTGTTCTTAAAGTGTTGGAACTTGGCTTAAGTCATCCATGGCGGATTAGGACTGGTAGGCTAGTATTTTGGGGCTAAAAGTTGAAGAAATCTCAAGTTGTAAAAATCTGAATTTGAGAGTCCGTTCGAACGGCGCATTATTAATGTACACACGGCTAGGATTTAGTCCATGCAAATAATTTGCAGAAGTGTAGATTTTTTAATTACGAACGTGTGGGTACTGGATTCGTATTTTTTAGGATTTTTATTGAATTTATTATGAATATTTTACCAACAGTACGCCAAGGCTGAAATTCTATGTTGGAGATATTGGGTTTGGACTGTGTGGTGTTCGTTTAGTTAGGGTTACAATCAAAGAGGTTAGGGTATTAATTTAATAATATATGAGATTTATATATAGTTTTTGAGGACCTTGAGTATAGGACCGAGTATGGAGATAAATTATGAGATATATAGATGCTTGTGATTGTCTTGATCACCCGATAGTTTAGAATTTATTGATAAACCGTTGAGTAGGGAAGTAATTATATTATGATAATAATGGCAAAGGTTGGGTGTGCGAGATACCTAAGCTTAGAGAGCCTTTGGAGATCAGGCTAGTATTAGATATAATCGATTATAGTTAACATGGGTATTAACTAACAATACTCAGAGACTTTATGTGTAATCCTGACAATTGGAGTTTATATTGGTTTATATGGCTCGGTTGAGTAAGTTCGTACTTGTTTTACTTGTCTTATGTATTATGTGCAATATATCGAGTGTGAGTTCTCCTGGGATACATACTAAAGGGGATATTCTTATGGGGAACAAGTGGCGATGACTACATGGGTACCTGATGCAAAAGACGAGTTTTACCTTAGTTATTTTACCTCTAGACAGTACATGTTGAAAGTATTTGTTTATCTTGTGGACTCGATCCAATACTGCAATGTGATTCTCCCCTTTGTCGGACCTCACCACTATATCGTCGACGTAGTTCTCAATCTTTTTGTGCATCATGTCTTTGAATATTCAAAGGAAGATCACCGAAATGAGAAAGGCTTATAAACTCGTGAAGCTGAAGGAGATATTCAAAAACTAAAATTCACATTAAAAAGTGATTCAAAAGGTGTTAATGGGTGCGCGGAGCCGAATTCCCCCGTTGTGTCGAGCGCACATGAGAGGATCCTTTTATATACAATTTGGGTATAGGGTTATATGACTTATGTGAAGGAATAGTGGTTATCCTAATAAATGCTTTGATGGTTATAGGTGTGTAACAGCTTATAACTATGCCTATAACGCGCAAGCAAACCCCGAAGGTAGTAGGATTAGGTCCTCAATATGTGAGGGCTAGCGAGTTTCCCATTTATGATGTGCGCGGTAAGGACCAATGTGTCTATAGAAAAGACTTTTTTATTGATATGTTCATATACTTGAGATGTATAGAGTCTTTAATAATGGCACATTTTTCTGTATTCGGCTTAGATGAATAATACGTAATCATGCGGTTCATTTGAATTTGGGAGTAGACACATGAGATATCTAGAGTCATTTGGGTTAGGATAAACTTAAAAGTAACTAAAAATGAAAGGGATATGCGTAGTGATATTGTAGCCCAAATTCAGTTATAATCGTATTCTACAAAAAGTTGATGTTTATTTTGTTATTGTATCTATTTTCCTACAAGTCTTAGGCGGTTGTTGTTGTCATAGACTTTGGTTGGATTTATTAGTAGTGATATGGTATCAACGTCGGTATTGTCTTACTCAGTAGTTCATTAATTCTTTATATACTTGTCCAATTTTAGTTTTTTATTTATGGTGAGAATGTTACCAAATACGTTTTAATCCCGTGATTTTAATATTAGACATAATCAATTTATTTATGAATTTTATAGGGTGTCACTACGTTTTTGCTAAAAATATTAAATTTTTGCAAGGAATTTCAAGAGGTGGAATAAATAGGTGTTTGGTAATATCGGACTTAGGATTAATATGCCATTGGAGGAGATCGAAGAGATTAACTAGAAGGAGGAAGAGGGATATTTATATATATTTATAATTGGCTTAGGAAAGAGTACAAGATATGGAGGAAGGTGGTGGAGGCAGAGATCGGTTGGAGGTAAAAGTTCAAGGTTATGTCATTAAAGAAGGATGATGGAAAGATCAAGTTTTTCCATAGAATGGATAACTCCGACAAGAGGTATAATCACATTGGAAATATTGGCATTCAAGTTGTAACCTTGGATGAGGAGGTCAAGGAAGGAGGGCATCACTCACTTCTATAAGAGGTTGTTTATAGAGGAGGAATAGTTGAAGCCAAGGATGGGGGTGATGTTTCATTCATTATCAAAGGAAGAAAGTGTGGGGGTTGTAGGGTCAATTTTGCAGGAGGGAGTTATTTTGGCATTACGGTACATGTGAGGGGACAAAGCTCTGGGACCAAATAGTTTCTCAATGGTTTTCCTCCAATCGTATCAGGGTGTTGGGAGGATTCCATGCCGATGCATAACGAGTTTTATAGTGAAGCCCTTTTAAACGAATTCTCAACGAGGATATTCGTGATTTCAAGTCCATTAACCTTGTGGATATTATTTACAAATTACTTGACAAAGTATTATATCAAATGATTCGGCGAGTCCTTGACCCTGTGGTGTTGAATTCCAAAAATGACTTTGTGTGGAGGAGGAAACCTTGAGGGGATGTGGTAGCGAATGAATGTGTTGAGAGATGACCGAAGAGTTGGGTTAGTGTTAGTGAAGGGTGCTCATGGGGATTTTTTTAATAACTCGAGGCGATTTCGCAAAGGGGACCTATAATCAACATTCCGTTGATTCTAGTGATAGAGGTTTTAGTTTACTCCTCAGTATGGCAGTCAAGGGTGGAAGTTTAGAGGTGTTTCATTGTTTGGGACTCGCTGTAGAGGCAAACTACAAGTCTAAGTCAAGTTAGGATCCAGTGTTAGAGAAAATTGATAGGAGCTTTTCAAGTTGCAAAAGGGGGTGTATATGTCATAAGAGAAGATTAACTCCGATTAGAAGTACATTGTCCACCATCCTTACTTATCTTTCCATCCTTCCACACTCGGTGTTAGTGAGAAAGAGTGTGGAGAAGGTGCATGAGGCACTTCCCTTGGAAAAGAAGTAAGAATTTCAAATATATCTTGGAGGGGTGGAGGGACGTATGAAATCCTTTAGTCAACGGAGGCAAAACAAAAAATGCTTTGGGGACACGAATTCCTCTTTGCCTATGACTCAAGCGGGGATTTTATCTACATTGTATTTTTTGTGTATAGCTAGTCCCCTGTTATCTTTTTTGTCTTATATAGAGTTTTCGAATGACTTGCGGTTAGGGACTAATTTTGTTCTCCTTTTTTGCTTTATTTTGTGTGGGCATATAATTTTTTGGGCTTGCTCACCAAATTGTGTATATTTCATGTATAAGGGTTTCGCCTCCTTAACATTTTTAAATGAGATTTGTATTTATACAAATATTCATACAAATCAAGATAGTTTAACTAATATATTCTTTGCAAATGTAATAGTGGTATATATTATATATTCAGTAAATTATGATAATTATTGTATTTCAAGTGAACAATAATCCATTTTTCAAGATATATATATATATATATAGGGAAAGGATCAAGTGAGGTCCCAGTTTGAGGATCTTGAATGAGGACCATTTTTTTAAAATAGTAAAAAAAATATTTTTGGGTTGATTTTTTTATGATTTTTAAACATTTCAATCAGACCATAAAAAAAATAATCAACTCAAAATGAATTTTTTTGCTATTTTAAAAAAATCGGTCAAACTTTGTCAGTTTTTAAGTGGTTTTTAAGTTGTTAAAACTCACAAAGTTTGACCGATTTTTTTAAAATAGTAAAAAAAATCATTTTGAGCTGATTTTTTTTATATGGCCCTACTGAAATGTTTAAAAACTATATAAAAAAATTAGCTCAAAAATATTTTTTTTACTATTTTATCAAAATTGGTCCGCGCCAGCGATATGCAAACAGAGGTCCTCATGAGATCCTCTCTCTCTCTCTCTCTCTCTATATATATATATATATAAGGGAAGGGGGGAGGGGCTCTCGGGCACACGCGTGTTCGTTGCCGCTAGCGCGAACCAATTACACCATAGGAATTAAAATTAATGGATTGTTAGGTGTTTTTTTGTTAAGGTTCATTAAAAAGTTTGGTTTTTAGGTTCACTTGTGAACCTCTCCCTATATATATATATATATATATATATATATATATATATATATAGGGAGAGGTTCACAAGTGGACCAAAAAAATGGATTTTTTAATGGACCTTAACAAAAAAACACATATTAACACATTAATTTTAATTTCTATAGTGTAATTAGTCCGCGCCAGCGGCACCCGAGACCACACCTTCACCCCACTACCCCCACCCCCACCCCACTCCCCACAGCCCCCCCAACCACCACCATCACCAAAGCAGCCCTTGTGGCAGCCCTTATGACAGAAGGGATGCCATGGGGGTGGGGATGGGATGGGATGGGAGGGTGGGGGTGGGGGTGGGGGGGGGATCGATCGACACGCGTATTTGGTGCCGCTGGTGCGGACCAATTACACTAGGAATTAAAATTAATGTGTTATTATGTGTTTTTTGTTAAGGTCCATTAAAAAGTCCATTCTTTTGGTCCACTTGTGAACCTCTCCCTATATATATATATATATAGTACTACTCTTGTTCGGAGTATCCCGCATTTTAATAATACGGACTGGACATGTATTACTTGGCGGTGAGCTCAGAAAAGATAGAGAGAGTGCCTATAATTTAGCAAATAATTTCTAGGTTTACCACCAGATGATACATGTACAGTCCACACGAGCATATATATATATATATATATATATATATAAAGTTATATATATATATAAAGTTAACTAAGATACGGATATGTATAATGATATGTTTTAATACAAATTAATTAAGTACAAAAGGATAAATTGGAAGTAACTCCTATTGTAACACGAAAAGAGAAGGAAAAAAAAAAGGGGTGGGGGGGGGGGGGGGGGGGGGGCCTTAGTGAGCATTAAACATCACAAGACATAAAATCAAGGCTCAATTGGGTTAGTAATTTGAGGGAGAGAAATTGAGACTCAATGACTTATTCCGTCTCAATCGATATATCACCAATACGGGTAAATACAATGAAGATACAACCGATTCACACGAAAACAATTAAAACTCTCATAACTCGAATCAGATTGACTGGTAAGGGTACCTTTTTAACTCAGCCATATGCATTGGTTTCGGACTTTTACTTTGAATTTGATCCAGGAGTCGACCCTTCTATTTTTCAAATCAAACAATTTTATCTTAATTTCTTCCAATATATTCTGTGAAATTTTTAAGTTATCTGAGTTAAAGGTTAATTTATTGTTTACTTTTTGCAATATTAATTACTTTTTTGTATCAAGATGCTGTTCAATCTTCTTACTGATAATATGTTATTCCACTAAATCTGTTTTGTGACATAGTTAATCTTCTTTTATTAATTTTTGTTGACAAAAATGTAATAACGGATGCGACAATCATTTCAGATAATATTCTATAAACTAAGTAATTCTAGACCTTAACATCTTGAGAGAGACTAACGTGTTACGTCCGTATTAGTTGTTGTTTGGGGTCCACTAATTATCATTCAATATACCAACCAATGCGGACACGATCAGTCTGTCACCCAAAATTTGTCGAGATCATGTCTCAACGGAGAATTACTCATAAACTATATATGTATTTTATAAGCATCAATTCAATTTAGTTGCAATTTTGACGAACGCCTCAACAGTAAAATATACAAGGACTACAACATTTATTAATAATAACTATAACACAAAGGAAATAATAACAAAAAACACAAGCAAAAATTGAATTGCTAAAACAGTTGGAATATGAACTACCAGAAAACACTAGAAAGCCCATACATACCAAGTTTTTACCATTGAAATGTTCAGACACTGTATATCTAGATAGAGAGGGCGAAAAATGAAAATTAAGAACCCCGTAAAAGTACGAGAGAGAGAGAGAGGTGGATAAGATCCATGAAGGTGGCCCCATGATAAAGCTTAACAAAGTTACATATTAGGAGCCCATAGACAACTGCCTTGACAGAATGAAGAAAGTGATTTTTTTGTAAATGAAAGCTAAGAAAATAACATTATAATAAACTGCAAAAAAAGATTTATATATATTTGGGATCTAGTACTTCTTCGTAATATATTCGACATCCAAAATTACACTATTTACACTTTGGGGTATATTTCACTTTTTACGGCACTCAAAAAGATTTTTGGCCACGTCACACGCATCGCAACAAAGGAAAATGGAATATAATGTGGGAATAGATAACACTTCGGACACTAGTGCATTACAAATAACTACCGGATCTCAAAAAAGCACAAATAACCCAAAAAAAAAATCAAACGCAAACAAAAGAAGAGATTCATATGTGGTTTATCTATCAACTAAAAAAACTATATTAACATTCAACATTTGGTTAGTGTATTACAAAAAAGTAGCAACTGTTCTCAAAATTAGGTGGGCACAACATCCCCTGCCTCACGGGGCGAAAACTGCAACACAAACAGACCAAGAACCACAACCAACAATATCAACTGTATAAAGAAACACGATGTAAATTTACATACCCTCTTCTGCAGCTTCAACACCTCCTCTCTCTCTACAATTTCTTCACAACACGTCTCCAACTCCTCGGCGTGTCTCTTTAGCATTCCAGCCTTGTTCTCTGCACTTTCGAGCTTTTTCAGCATATGGGTCTGCTCTGAAGCTAAGGTTTTCCGTTCTTCTAGCAGTGTGGTTGGATCCACTGCTGCAAATCTCAATTGCGGTATTGTTTTGGATACTGCCAAATACTCTATCTCAGCTTCAAGCTTTTGCATAAACAGACCTTCCAGTTCAATTTCCATCTCGTCGAATTTTTGCTGCTGCAATGCCTGGGGTGACATGCTGCTATTTAGAGTGGATTCGGGTTCAGTATGTTGAACTTCTTTCATCTTAAGCATATCTTTGGCCTCCTCAAGCTTGATTTCCAAAACATTTACATTCTGTTTTAAGTTGATTATCTGAGATTCTGATGCGCTTTGTTCATGAGTTTTTGTATCGACAGAAGTGCAATCTGAAGCGTCAAAGATAGAAGTATCGTCTGTCTGAATTTCCCTAAATTTCTGAATTTCTGCAGGAAAAAAATGTAAACGGATCTGTTCAGAAATAAGACCGCCATTGTCAAACGCAAGCTCAAATGTCCCCTACCGCCACATGCACAGAATAAGAACTGAAACTAAATAAGACACTTGGATACACAAAAAACAAAGAAAGTTGAAGCAATTGCCTAATTTACCCAAGGGGCACAAATCAAGAAAAGGAAAAAAAAAAGGGAAAACAATATATTTAAGACCGTCTAATATTTTTCCTTATTCCCAACTCCGCACCCCCAAACAAACAAATAATAAATAAATAAAAACAAGAAATAGCTTGAACAAGAATGTCACATGCTTCTATCACTTCTGGTAAATGACAGCATATAATTGTCAAATTTTACAGTTTACCATAATTCATTAAATACTTCCTATAGGTAGCTAATCCATCATAAAAGATGATATTTCTAAAACCAGTTACATGTGGCATGGGATGATGGTAGGATTATATTGGCACGGCACCATGGGGAATGCACACCCAAGAGTGACCCATCTAAGGTGGGCCATACAGTCTCTAGCTAAATTGCTAATTACCCTAATTCATTCATCTACAGTGCCGCGTGCGCCCTAAAATCGCGAATTACGGAATTCAGGTAAAATTGAGTGCGGGAATGGTTTTTTTTTTACTACACCACAGATCTTTTTGTGGTTTTCAATCTAATATTAGAATGAAGTATTTGCTTCATCTATGTTAATTAATTATATATAAATCAACATATATTTATATATATATATACACACTCTGGTAGTGCTTTTAATTCCTACTAATTTGAAATCAACGCTTTAACACACCCGGACCCGCACTCTTCCCCCCCCCCCCCCCCCCCCCCCCCCCCCCAACACACACACTCACACACAAAATCCGAACTGCATATTGGACACCGACATGCCTGGTATGGGGCTAAGTACTTGTGCACTTAAAAGAAAAAGATGTGGGGAGACACAAATGCGCATACACATACCTGTCATTGTGCGTGTATATATCTATATTATAAATAAGAATTGCATGTGATGTTAGTGTGTGAGAGTATAAATAGTGACTAGAATTTTCTTAAATTTGTAATTTAATTGTTACAAATTTGCTTGATTAGTGGCATATAGTATCTCGAGGATGCATGAAGCGAGTGGTGGGGACAGTGAGGCCAACTAGTTTCTACCAATCTAAAAAGGATTTAAGGGTGATGTATGGCGCCTTTGCGTAGGACGCGAGGCCCAGGTCTGTTCCAAAACCGACTATTTCAAGCGATGATTTGTTCATCCAATTTGGTATGCTTTGGAAAATGGGTTTTAGACTGGAATTAAAACTTTTGAAAATACGGCTTCTAATGAAGTTTTAGACTGGAATTAAAACTTTTGAAAATACGGCTTCTAATGAAGTTTTAAAGGTGGGTCTTCTATTTTGGTTAGTTAAGATTAATACTTTCTCAGATCTGAATTTTTAACTCATAATTATTAGTTTTTTGCTTCTAATAAAATTTTCAATATCGTAGCAAAGGATGGCAAGGATGTGGTTTCTCGGAATGTTCGCCTCCTGATCCCTTAATACAAGTGTTTCGGTGATTATTTCCCTACTATTTCATTGTCTTTAGTGTTTCCATATACTTCACAAGGTATTTTTTTTCTTCTAGTTGTCCTGTAATAGGATCTGCAAGGGTGTATTATACTTGAAATCTGCTGAAGAAGCACCGTTTAACTTGATTTCACCCCTGTTAGCTGTAGCCATCCTTTATTACTTGAAGTAATTGTTATTTTGTTCTCTATGTATATGTAGGTATGTAGTTCTTTATAGGATTACAGACATGCACTACGAGGGAAGCCATGGTATTGTCATAATAGGATCATCAAATGTTATAATTAATTGTAGGTAAAAGCTTTTTACCTACAAAATTCTATAATTATCGTAAGTGACAGCATATTTTTACTTTCCCTCACATTTTTTTATTTGTTTTTAGAGTACCTATAATAGAAGAAAAGTGTGGTTTCTTATAGTCTTTATCTATTCAAGTCGATAGTTTACTTTTTAACTGGATTATATGTTCTTCATTGTTGTTAATTGCTGGATTTAATTTCTTCATTTCAATGATTTGGATCTTTGTTGGTGGTGTTTTTTCTTGGGATATTGGCTGGTGTGAATTTTATTTCACAAAAGTACCATATATCATAATCACATGTTAGTAGGTTACTGTTATTTTGGGCACATTATGTTCCATTTTGGTTCAGATTTATGTCAAGAGGTTGCTGAATCTAGAAATGTCTGAATTTTACAGTCTGTATACCATGCTAAGAACACAAGTAGAACAGTTGCTATTTGTTGTCCTATTATGCTTTTACAGCTCAGAAGCTGAGTAGTTCAACATATATGGTATCTGAATTTGTGCATGTAGTATGTGTTGCTTTATGGGTGTCTGCCCATAAGAAAATAGTAAGGTACGGATAATCAATGGAACATTATTTTGGTTTTCAGGTTCATTTAGCTGATGTTTTGCTAATTTTTTACTTCCGTTATATGTCAAATTTAATGTAACTGAACTTAGAAATTAGTTACTACTTGGCTTTGCTGCTTGCTCTTTTAGCTCGCAACTCTTTGTGCTCATTGCCTGTTTAGGATTAATTGGATGTACATAGGTTAACTATGATTCTTGATAAGAATAATCTTTCTTTTAAAAAAAAAAAAATTCTTCACCTATTGTTTGTTGAAAAAATATATTGTATGGATGTTACTATTTTTATTTGTTTACTTTCCACTGTTTAAGTCGGATTAGTTTCTTGAGCACTGGACGAAGATCAAAAGATTTATTAATAATTGGGAAGATTCTTGATAATCTTCGTGGAAGATGTGGTTATTTTTTTTTTTTATATGTTTTATTTTAGACTACCTGAACCAAAATTACAATGTTTGTGTTTATATTTAGACAATGCACCTTGAAAGAATTCTTGCAATAACGTATTAGCCACTGCTTTTTTTAGTACTTCATTAAACTGGATCATTATGATTTTTTTATATTTCCAGCTCCACTTTTCTTTCTTAAACTTAATCAACGAACCAAATGCGCCAATAGAAAGCATGACGTAAACTACACGTCAATGGCTAAAAGCATGACGTAAACTACACGTCAATGGCTAAAAAGAAATATCAAACCCTAACTTTAGAGCCTGGCTTTAGAGAGAGAATCAAAAGTTTGATTATGATTTTTTTATATTTCCAGCTGTTTGACAATTGGCCAACTAAGCCTTTTAATTTCTTTTTGTTTTTAGTTTAGACTTATTGTACGTCTTCTTTAGCTTTTATGTTGAAATTTCATGGTTGTTGCAACTTCTAGATATGTCGTCTTCTGCTAACCACACTAGTAGCCAACAACAGAAATCTCACTATTTGTGTTGTTGCATCTCATTTTATATTTAATAATGTACTACTCTCTCTCTCTGTCCCAAGTTGATAGTCATGCTTTCCTTTTTGGGACATCCCAAATTAATAGTCCACTTTTCTTTCTTAAACTTAATCAACGAACCAAATGCGCCAATAGTAAGCATGACGTAAACTACACGCCAATGGCTAAAAAGAAATATCAAACCCTAACTTTAGAGCCTGGCTTTAGAGAGAGAATCAAAAGTTGTCTCATATTTCAAGACTGGAAAAAGTAAGTACAAATGAGATTTAATGGAGTATTTATATGGGAAGGATTACTTGTTAGTCAGGTTATTAGCTAAAATGACTAAAAGGACCAACTAAAAACAAAATAATGCCTAATTGATCCCAAACATGCTTGGAGACTAATTAAAGAAAGGAAATGCTTAAAAGAACTAAAAATATAAAATAAAAATAAAAGGAAAAATAAAAGAAAAATAACACCGATTCCCATCACTCTTCCCAGCTTCGAAAAGCTCGTCCTCGAGCATAGGAGATGAACGGCCAGAAAGCAAGACAACCATCAAAGAGATCTCTGAGGACGCGTCCTTGGTACCAGCTTGCAATAAATCCAAGGAGAATAGGATCATCCAAATAAAAGCCGACCAACAAAATCTCGGTCCAAGATTTTCCGTGATGAGCCTCCTTAGCACTAAGACGTGAAAAAAAAAACACCAAGCGCATATCAAAAGTCACCAAAATGGGGTCCACATACCCACCATCAATCACATCACCCAAGATCATCATCCATCGTTGGCAGAGACCAGACAACCACCAATCCATCCTCATCAAAATCATTCCCTCTCCCAACAATTGAAAAGAAATCTCCCAAATCAAATGTTTCCGGCTGCGAAAGTGCATGCGAGTCACCCAACCATCCTCGACAAAAATATCAAAAAAATCCCCAATACTCAACCCAATTTCGTATTTTCTATCTTTCTTGCAATGAATCGTCTTGGAAGGGGAGTCTTTATCGGTGATTTGACCCGCTTGAGTGAGTGAAGGAGGAAGAATGATTGGGTGGATCAACCAATCTGGGACTAGCCGCCGATAATCTTGAATTGAGCTTCGGAAGTTAATCGGGGTATAACGTTATTTTCTTGATGTTTAAGAGTTGAAAAAATGATTCATGCAGGGACCCAGGGGTTGAGGATTGGGGGCGAAAGTTAGGTGGGGCAAATTTAGGATTTCATTTGGCACCGAAATAGGTCGGAATATCAGGTTGGGACTGCCCGGATGTGGACGGGTTTCACCTGGGTCAGAAAACCGATCGGAATGGCTGCTCGCGATAGTACAACCCCGGCGAGGTACCCCTCTGAACCGAGGGCTCTGTTGAGGGATCCGAAGTTGAGTTAGACATGTTGCCCACTGAAGCAGGTCGGGATAGTAAGTTATGAATTCGTCCGGGTTTTTATTAGTCGGGTGTGGACTTTTGGTGTAAATGACCTTCTGGCCTGTGTTGGGAGGGTTGCTCAACGGGCCGGGCTAGGGTTTCCTTTGATAACAATTTGGACGGTTACTGCTAGGGCAAGAGGTAATAGTTTGGGCAGTGGCGGCGAGGTGATAGTTTGGGCAGTGGCGGCTGTGGCTGAAAGCTAGGGCTTTGAGAGGCTAGGATAGTGGTGGAGGGTTTCGTGATGAGACGGAAGTGAAAGTCAACGTTCTTGATGAGATCTTGAATGTTTTTTCTCTATTCTTGGTCATTTTTCTTCAATTTTTGAATCCCCCACTGTCGTTTGAATTTCTTTAGGGTCATCGAGTCCGTAGTGTACAATTCTGATAATCTACACACACCGATACAAACTACACAAGATAACACCAATGTTTGGAGCAAGAATGGGAAAAGTAAGTACAAATGAGATTACATGGAGCATTTATATGGGAAGGATTACTTGCTAATCAAGTAAGTGACTAAAATGACTAAAAGGACCAATTAAAAACAAAAGAATGCTTAATTAGTTCCAAACATGCTTGGAAACTAATTAAAGAAAGGAAATGCTTAAAAAAACCTATGAAGCATGGACACGTAATACACGCTTCAAAACGCGACACGTGATTGATTCAAAAACTAAGATACGACAAGCTATGATACATATAATATATATATATATATATATATATATAATAATGCTCCTGTGCGGACTAGTCCGCATTTTAAGAATGCGGACCGGACATTTGTCACTTAACGGTGCGTCTAGAAATTATCGCCTAAATTATAGGGCACACTCTCTCTCTTTTCTGGGCTCACCGCCAGGTGACACATGTCCGGTTCGCATTTTTAAAATGCGGACTAGTCCGCACAAGAGCAGGACTGGCGGTGACACATGTCCGGTTCGCATTTTTAAAATGCGGACTAGTCCGCACAAGAGCAGGACTGTATATATATATATATATATATATATATATATATGTTAATGAAATAAAACATATTTTCTCCATAAAATATATTATTAGAGCATTCTTAACATGAAATTAAGAAAATAGACCATACAAAATAAAATTCAAACACACTTTGACATTAAGAATCATAAATAAAGCAAAATCACCATCACTTCAGTCAAAGCTGGCTCGTGGCTTCCGAAAGAGTGTTCGTGCTTCATAGAAAAGAATTAAAAATAGAAAATAGAAATAAAATAAAAAATAAAAGGAAAATAACACGGATTCCCATCAAAACAAGTCTTGATCTTAACCATTGATTAAGTGCATCCTTAAAACCCGACATTTACAAATAGCGCTATTAATTTGGGACGGAGATAGTACATTGTTGCAAGTCTATCATTCTTTTTCTCCCTACTAAAAAATACTTTAGAATTTATTTCGGGACACTCGAGGATTTTGACACAAGGAAACTTGATCTTTGATTAAAATTAAGTCTTTTTATATTTCGATGAATTATTTTTTTGGCTTATATTTCTATATACTTAAAGCTTCTATAGCTAATATTGGTTTTTGTTGCGATTATTTTCTTGGTGAGATATGACGAGGCATGGAAATATTTTTGGAATCGCACTAGGAAGTGGGGAATATTATCAGAATGCATGAGAAATGTAACATTGACGACCAACACATGTTATCGCAATGCACAACATGATGGGATATAAGATTATAGGGGCTCTCTTTAACAACTTAATTTGATCTGTGGTTTATTGTTAGTTTCTTGCTTTTCCTTTGCAATGATAATGGGGGGTACTAGTTTGATTGCAAGTTTGCAACATTGACTTCTTTTCATCAAATAACAAGTTCCAAAATTGGTTAATTTTTCTGTGGATAGACGTGTTATTAACGTACTGCATATGTTTGATTTTTTAGTTGTTTTTTAACATCGTTTTGATGCTTACGGTTAATTAACAAAAGTACTAGTGGGATATTTGAGATCTAAGGGAAGTACTTTAGGATACTCACATTATGTTTAATGTAAAATTTATTAACCCACTGTTATGAGCAGGAAAATCTCACCATCAACTTTGAGATTTTGAGTATTATGATTGCCCGGTTATGTGAAACGTTCTCTTTTAGGTCATGTTCAAATGCTTTTAATGATAAAAACCTCTTTGGGTCTCTTTTAAATGTAAATTTCCATACACCCTCTTATACTTTCAAATCATCATTTTTTTTGTGTTTTGACTAATTTTTATTGGTGACGAGTGCGCTCCTCAGGTTTCACCTCCACTTTCTGCCAAATTTTAGAGTTTAATTACATGGGGGTATGTACAAGTTGCCAGTTTTAATGAGGATCATTGTGTTGAAGTTATTTGAAGGTGAAAAGTCGGGCACCTTGGTTTACATAGAAAATGGGAAGTTTATGAAGTCCATATAGTGGGAAGTAAGTGTTAATAATATGTCAACACTAGGTTCAATTTCGGTTAAACATACATAGTTGACTACGTTAACTATTGCATTGTTGGCATGTGTTAGAAAACCTTAGTAATGTCGAAGACAGGGGTTATACGAATGCTATGAGTTGTGAAAACTACAAGGCTAAAAAATTGTTGCTAATTCTGAATTATCAGATGCAGTTTTTTTTTTTTTTTTTTGGTTCCTTTTTAAATAATTGGGAAAAGGCGTTGTTGAGTTGTTGAGTTTTTCCTTTTAAAGAATCTCCTTTCAGATAAATAATTACACATTGTAATTATGGTTTGGAGGTTCAGATATGGTTTCTTCTATGGGCTCATGTCACTGCGATGCATTTTAATGAAATTATAGTCTAGGGATTGGTACGACTTTAAGAAAAATAGTTGTAGACAATACGAAAAGAACCAAGGAAAAAATCAAAAAAGGCTGTTAAAATAGTTCGAGTAAAAAACTACCTTTTATATAAGGGTTATGCATTATGAACTATTTTTGCAATATTAGATGGCTTCTCAAATAAAATACGTGGACTTATAATTATTTGCAAATCTTTTTTATGTTAATTAGAAGATTATATTCCTGAGTAAGTAGTAGCTTTGGGAAGTTGCGTGCAGTGCTTTAAAAATAACTCGAGGCTTACGCCTCTAGGCTCGTCTTGAGACGAATTACTAAAACATCGTCGTGAGGTTTAAGCCTCAAGATTGAATTTGAGGCTTACGCCTCAATGCGCCTCACGTCCTGAGACGCGGGAAAAATATAACTCTGTTTTATTTGTTATTTTAATATATGTCGACAATTGGTACATATATACATACTTTGAAAATAGTGAAACATTTTGGTATAATTCTACTAAATTACATACTCTTTTTTTTTAAAAGGATAAATGATCTGTGTTTTTTCTTAAATTCACTATTTTTTAAAAGGTTAACTTCTTCATTTTTCTAAAATTGCATGGAACTTAGAAAAATTGTTGTTTTAATATACTAACTTTTATTCTTTTTTTTTAAATTGCACTTAACTTATACTATATACTATTTTAACTTAAACGAAATTTTTAAAAAATAACCAATGTCATATTATAAAATAACCAATATCTGAACGGGAAAAAAAATGATTTTGTTAATTTGATTTTGCATTGATAAATTTATTGTCAATTTATAAAATAACCAATATGTGAATGAAACTTTTAAAAAATGATTTTTTCAATTTGATTTTGCATTGATAAATTTATTGTCATATTATAAAATTAACAATTTGTAAATGAAAAAAAAATGATTTTTCATTAATTAATTTATTGTCATATTGTAAAATAACAAATATGCTAAAATTGATTTTATCAAATTATTTTTTTTTTAAAAAGTCATCTCGAGGGAACAAAAAAATGCTAAACTATGTTAAAAAGTCCTCAAAGATGTTTTTTTTTTGCAGCTTTATTTTATATTTCTTTGTTACTTTATTTTTTATGGTTTCATTGGCATTTTTTTAATATTATTTTGCTCTTTTTTTTGGGTGAGGCTTACGTCTCGCCTTGCCTCCCCTCGCCGCAACCAAAACAGCTCGCCTCGCCTCGCACCTTTTTAAACATTGGTCGTGTGAAATGGTTGGTGTGTGATTTTATGTTTTGACTTGGTACAATTGTAGTAGTGAAAAATCTTGAGATTCTTTGGTAGTCTGAGCGGGTGAAGTGTAACCTATGATCGTGATTTTGATAAACTTGGTACATACCAGGTTAAGGGATGGAGTTGGCACCCAAGATCTACGGTTTTCTTTACATTTGTTATTCTTACTTGCTTACTTACTGATAATCTCTTTTTAGTTAATGATATGCATGTCTTTTTTTATTTCTAAATGATGTAAAGCCTTAGCCTATAAAAGGGTATTCTTTTCCTTCCTAGTGCTCCTTTATCTAATCTGATTAATGAAAGGTAGTTTTGACATTTTAGAGGCTTAGCTTGATTAGTAAGCGAACTTCGTCTATAAATAGATTGTACTTGCTTCATTAAGAAGAAGCTTTTTAGTTGAGAGGGAGATTTTGTTTTGTGGATTTATTTGAGCCATTTTGTTTTGCTATGTCAAATTTGGTATCAGAGACCCCAAGTTGTTGTAAATCGTAACTAAATTCAAACATGGCACCCAAGAAATCCAACCAAACCGCCGATGTGGATCGTCAAATTGCAGCCCTAAAAAATCATTTTAAGAGTTTCAATCTGTTATTCGTAATCTTTTGAGCCCTCTCTCCTCAGTATACGTCAATCCACCACAAAATTTGGACGAATCCACCCAAATTAATACCACCGGAATCCTAGCCAGCGAGGGGACACTCCCTGCCTCGATCGCACCCCCAACCGGCCCAATCCAAGGATCCCTTCATCAATAAATATACTCCGGCCCATACGGGCCAACTGAATATCACCACCAACCAATCGGTTGGGCCAATTACACCGCCTGCCGACGTCATCACCTCCGATTAGCTGAGGGACAAAGGCAAAGCCCCGATTGAAGCTCCAAACCCTCAAAAATCACAAAAAAAAACTCGCAAGCCAAATGTTAAGGCTATTCCGATCACTGCCCGTTCGATCTCCCATGCGGGCCAGCCTCCAATTAAAAATTGTAGGGGTTCTCCTCCAAGGTTCGAATATGCACCGCGACGTCACAACAAACATCAACAGCACCAACGTGGATCTGATATTGCATTTACCTTTGGAAAGGCTCCAATCAAGCTACGTAAGGTTCCGCTTGATGTAAAGTTACAATTTTTGTCCCGTCGTATCTAAGGTTTTATGAGAGGGATGAAGGTCGACATTGTCCTATAGAATGGGTCCAACGTGTGCCATTGAGTTTGGTGACTTTTTGATACCCAATATAAAAGAATCAATTCATCGTGCTTCCGATCGAGTTTCTTTGACTAGACAATCGGTTCATAAAGAGATCACATAACCAGTGAAGAATTGAGGTTGGATCGAGCTAGGGCAGTTCGCCCTTAGTTCCCCATGATCAACGTATTTGAAATCTATGCCAAGAGGGAGGACATGAAATGGATGAATGTGCCATTCGTGAGATTGCACAGGGTGGGGTGGTGGAGGAGATTCCACGACCACATGAGGGGGCAAGAAGACAATGTGCTTTGGACCGTCTATATGATCATGAGGATGAGGATGTAAAGGACAATGTTGATGATGTTGGCTTGGCCCTGACCATCGAGGTAAAACTTTGAAGCTATTGACCAAGAGGAGCCTTCACGGGGATCTCAAGGTGGAGGCGTCAATGTTCGATGGGCAAATAAATCCGGATATTTTTGTACATTAGTTAGATAATGTGGAGAAGGTGTTCGAGTATAAGGAACTGCGTGGGATTAAGTGAGTACGATTGGTGGCGACCATATTTCAAGAGTACGCCAAAGTGTGGTAGAATGAGATAATGAATAGACGAGACTTAGACGGATCCCATGCGATCTTCACCAGTGATGCAACATCTTTTGAGCCGGGATTTCCTTCCTCATGCCTATTGACGTGATTTGATCACATGTTTGCAAAGTTCAAGGCAGGGGTACACTTTCAGTGGTGGACTACAAGTTGAGTTCGGCATCACTATAAGGGGATGAGGAGTGGCTAATTGCTCACTACATCTAGAAACTCAGTCCAGATTCCTACACGACATGTCCTTGAGAGATATTCCATCGATGACGAAAGCCAATGAGTAAACTCAGCGCCTGGAAGAGTATCTGAGGGCCGTGCCAGTGTCTACTCGATGTTCAAAAAGGCGTGAGGCAGAGACGAGGTGCTTTGTCACGTCGAGGCGAGGCGTAAGCCCCGAGGCATAAGCCTCAACTTGAAATAAGAAAATGGAATAAAATTACCGATAAAATCACAAAATAATGTAACACAACCTAATCAATATAACCAAAACAATAAATAGTGTATTATCATCAAATGATCGGCAAAAACCTAAAATCAACATCATACACAAATAATGGTGCGTATCATTATGTAAGAAAAATCATTATGTATATCATTGGAATAAATATACGCGTGAACGCGCATTTACCTAAAAGAAAACACGAAAAAAATTATAATCGAGAAACTCATGTAAACTAAAAATGGAAACGAAAATACCAAACAAACTATTACTTCAATCTTGCCTCTCTTCACCTCAAATAATACATATTCAATTTTTTTTAATCATTTTAGGATTATTGGACCTCTACATATTGTCGGCCCAAAAGAAATTGAGACTCCCAAAAACAATTCAGAGCTCAAAAACTATGGAAGGGGAACGAACATATGAGAAGAAAAAAAAAAAGACAACGAAGAAGGGAAAACATTGTTTTTTTTTTCTTGCGCCTCAATGCCTCACCTCGAGGAGCATTGAGGCCTAACGCCTCCCAGCTCCCTTTAGCCCCTGAGGCTAAAGCCTCAAAGGCGAAATTTCCTCGCCTCGAAGTGTAAGCCTCGAGTGATTTTTTAAACATTGGGTCTACTACATTTTCTCAATCGATTACAAGGGGTGGGAGCACCTTCAAAGGCGCCAAATGTTATGAGTGCGGACAAGTTGGGCACAAGGCAACGGATTGTCCCAAGAATCAGAGGCTCACCCTTTCAGCAACAAAGCTTGTGGATGAAAGCACGTTGGAGGATTCAGATGACATCACTAAAGAAACATTGGTTATACAATTCGTACAGATTAGACCGAGATGAGGATGGCATGCACTCCGAGCTTGTGGTCGAGCTCTTTCTTAGTAAGGGAATAGTGATAGAGTTGGCACCCTAAACTTAGGGTTTTCTTTACATTTGTTATTCACACTTGTTAATAGTCTCTTTTCAATTTATTTCTTAATGATGTAAAGCCCTCAACCTATAAAAGGGTCTTTTTACCCTAGTTCCTTCATCTAATAGGATTAATGAAGGGTAATTTAGACATTTTAGAGGCTTAGCTTGACTAGAAAACCAACTTCATCTATAAATAGATTATACTTCCTTAATAACATACGTTTTAATTGAGAGAGAAAGAGAGACTGTCTAGTCAACCATTTTGTCTTATTAAGTCACTAAGGTATGAAAACCCCAATGGGAGGATATATTCGTTACTCCCATTATAATTAAATCCGATCCACTTTCCATTGAATTGAAGGATTTTTAAAAAGTTCTGCTTTATACTTTCACAATAATAAAATCGAATAATTTTTTTATAACTATTAGTTAAAGATCTTAACATTACTTTAACCATAGTATGGACATTTGTTAGAAATGGTTGATGATTCTTTTTTTTTTCCATTTTTAGCTTATTAATCATCTCTGTCTGCCTATTTAATGAAGTATATCACTTATCATATGTTTCAGGTTGAGAAAGATTCAAGTCAATGTGAATGATGAAGTGATAATAAACTTCAGGCTAAAAACTTATAGCACATACACAATATTCAGACTTTGTAAATTTTGAAAACTGCATTTGATTGTATTCTAAATTTGTCATAAAAAGTTATTTTGACATGGCCGGCCCTGGCCATGTGCCAAATGGGCAATGGCACAAGGTCCATTTTAGAGTATGGACCTATATATGTATATTATAGGGGTCCAAAAATATTTTATGTATATTAAAAATGTCAATTTTTAAAATAAGTTTAATTTTTTATAGCCCCATTTTTTTAACTACCCAAAAACAATTTGTACAAAGAATGATTCAATTACCCAAAAATCTCACCCAATTAAAATGGGCCCCTAAAAATAAGTTTAAATTTTTAGGAGCCCATTTTAGGTATTTAATATCTTTGTACAGTATTTTTTTAAAAGAGTCCTAAATTGATTTTCGCACATGGCACTCCCAATCTTAGGACCGGCCCTGTATTTTGAAGTCATAATTTAAGAAGATTCTCTAATTTATTAAATATGCATTTAAAATTAAAAACAAATAAAGGCTGCAGCAGATGCCATATCAATGAAACGAGTTGAAAAACGAAAACCCGTTATACTAAAACCAATGTAGGATAAAGTAGATAAGAAAAGGGGTATTTTGACTTTACCATCATGTAGTTATTATTAATTGACTTTACCCACCGTTTTATTTTTCTTTAGACTTTACCACCCATTTTAACATTTAGCGACGCTTTTTCCCACTCTTGCGACATTTTTTTCGTCACTAAACGTTAAAATGGGTGTTAAAAACTAAAGAACAACAAAATAGAGGGTAAACTCAAATAATAATAGCTACATGGTACCCCATAAATAGGGGTGTAAAACGGGCAGATACGGTCCATTATATGTATCCGTTTACAATTACCCTGTCCGTATCCGCTCGGATTGAATACACAGCTATATCCGTATCCATTCGGATTCCCAAATTTGGATAATATCCGTATCCATTTGTATTTTTTAATATACATACATTGTTCTTGTCAAGCATTAATTTGAAAATTTACTAAATCTTGACAAATATCTCTTACACAACGTTCTAAATAAGGTAAAATAGTTTTTAAAGATGACTTGAAAAATTGAGAATCAAATTTTGAAAGGCTTAAAAACAAGTGCTAACATTTAATGTGTACTAACTGACCATTTATTGACCGATAGCGGGTCATATCAGATGATTGAGAGTTTGAGAAAATATTTTAGTGAACACACAAAGGAATAAAGATTGGGTCCCAAACTACACTGCATTGGCTAGATCTCTATACATGAGTCATTGTGAATATGTCAACCAAATGCGACAATGTCAAGAGTTAATGGTGACTTTAAACAACAAGTAGACCAATGTGAAATAGAGACATAATGTGTTAGAAGGTATGAAGGACAAGAGACGAATGGATAGAATTTTCTTTATCGTGTTTATACATTAAATAATTAATGATTGCAATTGTTTGCAAAAAACCATCAAGATAATTAAATTACATATTTATATATACATATATATATATATATATATATATATATATATACATATATATATATAGGAGAAGGCTCACCTACATCATGCTCTATACATCACCCATGCATCACGCCTAATTCAGGGCCCTAGAAAACTTCTTTTTTCAAATTTTATATTTTCCCCTCGAAATTAACCTTCCAATCAATCCATATGCAAAAAATTAGGTCAAAATACATTTTGTAGCTATATTTAAAAAATCCACAAAAACCTACTAAAAATACCTTATTTATAAGGGTCCGCGCCAGCAGTTTTTTGTGGATTTTTTAAAAATAGCTACAAAATGTATTTTCACTAATTTTTTGCATATGGGTTTATTGGAAGGTTAATTTCAAGGAAAAAATATAAAATTTGAAAAAAAAAGTTTTCAAGGGCCGAGAATTAGGTCTGATGTACGGTGTGATGTATAGTGCATGATGTAGGTGAGCCTTCCTCTATATATATATATATATATATTGAAGATAATCTTAGAGATACGGATGTGATGGGCCATAGGTATAATGCACGGATAAATACTAAGAACAATGAACATATCGTAGGCCTAAGTACACTGGATTAAAACGTAGATGGGGGCAAGACTGTACGTATGAGAGCTAAACACAAATGAACAAGAGCTTTTTATTTTAAAATTTATTGGTTGGTCGCCTAGTGTGCATTTGTGTGTATACATATATAAATATGTATGTAGTTGCCATTTTTTATACGATAATGTCTAGAATTCCTATAATTTTGGCAATATTCCGAGTGCAAGAAGACATTACGAGGTTGCTAATTAATGAAGGGTGAACCAAAGTGCACTAGGAAACCGAAAACCAATAAACCGAACCAAACCGGATGTATTGGGTTGGTTTGGTTCAGTTTTTAACACTAGTGGTTAGGTTCAGGTTTTTAAAAAAAATGTTTTTTTCAGTTCGGTTCCCGATTTCGATATGAAACCAAACCGAACCAATCCGGAGCCCGAACCGATCCGGCACTGAACCGGAACAGAACCAGTTTCTATAATGGTATTAAAATATCCTTTGAAGGGTTTACATAATGCATCTTTCGAAGGGTTTACATAATGCTATTAGGTACAGCAGTTATAATGTTATTAGATATCTTTTGAAGGATTTACATAATATAGTTATCAAGAATAAAGTTAAATTAAGTCACAATATTTTAATGAAGGTGTATCTGAAAATGTAATAATATAGTTATCAAGAATAAAGTTAAATTAAGTCGCAATATTTTAATGAGGGTGTAAGTTGAAAATGTAACATCTTTTTAAAAAAATCCTTTTGATTTTTATGTTGGGGAGAGGGTGCGGGGTAAAAGTCTATATACAAAAAAGAGAAAGTAAAATAAAACAAAAGAAACACACACCCAAGGAGCAACAAGATCGCTATTTCCATTACAGGATACATACCATATAGGTGTAATACTTGGACAACAAGGAACAAGAGAAACTGTGACACCCTGACAGAGAAAATTAACACATTATTAACTCCCTTGTGATATGAGAAAGAAAAAGTCGACGTGTAATTTCTAAATCCTTTTTAGATACCATGAACGCTGACAAAAGCACAAACAAGCCATGATTATCTTCCACGAATATATGAATCTCTCACATATACATCAATGAGGAAGATAAATCAAATGCTCTAATCCGTTCATTAATTGCTTTTTCACAATCACACGTAATAATGGAAATTCAAAAAAATAATTACATCCCGCGCTTTATTTTGTTTACAAGTAGATGCCGTACTTCATTTTATTAACCCGAACCAACTTCTACACTATGATCACCTATTTGACATTTAGATCTAAAACGCAAGGATATACTTTTTGGAAAAACATCAATACAGACCAAATTTTGATCACTTGGATCTTACCACTTATAAGCATGATACCAATTATGTTTCTTCAATTATATAGATTAATATACATGAAAAAATGATAAATAGGGTACATGCACACTTCTGGCCGCTGAGTTCATATATCTCAATAATTTAGTCTCTATAACTGATAAGTAGGGTACAACTACATTTCTGGCCGCTGTGTTCATAAATCTCAATAGTTTAGTTTCTATAACCTGATAAGTTTCAGTGGTTTCAGATGCCTGCAGAGTAAAAAAATTCTGACATCCGCATTATCTATAGAGATTGCCAAATTTAATAGAATTGCCAGCCTAAAAAACTCATGCATGTCATAAGACATCGTTTAATTACATAACACAATGTCACGATTACAAGTATAAAAGAAAAGTAATAGATGGATCAACACTATATACGGATACAATATATTTAATTTTAGACATGAACATAAGAAAATTTATCAAAGTCGACGATAGAGGAGGGTACATTCACCTTCTTCGAGCTTAACGACAATCTCAGCCAGAGGATCCTGATCTGCCAATGATCCATTCTTCACACTTTTTTCTTCCACAACATTCCCAGAAAAATCAGCAGCCAAATCCTCTTCCGAGCCATGCTTCCTAAACCCAGTTTGACTACTATCCGCTTCGTTACAATTTGACGACTTTCCCACTTCCATCTGTCTCCCATTACTAGCAGCAGAGTTAGTCCCCTGCATCATAAACACAAAGTTGGAGCTTCGAGAGTCAGATTCCAAACTGGAATGAGAGTTTTCCTTCTCGATTTTGACCTCTTCTCCTCTAAACTTCTTACTCGTTTCAACCTCACCCCTTCCCGAACTACCCAAAGCACCCTTCACCCTGTTATTATGACCCCATCCGTGTCCCGCCATTGCAGTTGAAGGTCTCGATGAAATAGACCCCACCATAGGTTTCCTCGAATTGGACAGACCGCGTTTCAACATTTTAGTATTATCTACATTACTACCTCCATCCTGATTAACATCCCTCCTAATCCTCCTCCATTTCTTCAACCCAATCCCTTTGGTTCGCGGCGATAACGACCCCACCGAACCACCCAATTGTGGCGAATTTTCGGATTCTAAATCTTCGAAACCCTCAGATTTCACCTCAACCAATAATTTACCACTAAGATGATGCTGTTCATTAACAGAAGGCGCATTATTATCTTCCAAATCCATAGGCTAAAATCTAGGGTTTGAGATTTAGATCAAGATCGAGAATAGTAAACCGACATTCCAGGTCATGGTGACCAAATCTAGCAAAAGTCTCGAGAGATTTAATTACTTTGTTTGAATAATTGAGTTACAAGTGGAATCCAATAGAGTAATGAATTGTGATTAAATTGAAATGAACATTAAAGAGCGTACCTTTTTTGCCATAAATGAGTTGATCATGGAAATGGAAACCCTAATATAATTTTGTTGAGGTGTTTGTTATATAGGAAGGGGAAAATGATAAAGGCAGAGGCAAAGGGAAGATATTGATATTATGAGATGGATTTGTGGGAACGTGGACAGATAGTGAAAGGCCACGTGGAAGTGGTGACCCACAAACACTTACCGACCTCCAACTCACATGATACTAGTAGGACCACCATTTTCGGATCTATTCTCTTTTAGAGTTTTTATAAAAGATCAAATATCGAAAATTCACTCAAATATTTTTTAATATATATTTAAGGGGTATTTGATAATACTAATTTTTTATGAAAAATACAATATATGGAGTTATTTTCCATTTTTTAAATGTTTGATAAACAAAATTTTCTATAGAATTGATTTCCTTAAAACAAGTCACGTAACCACTTTTTCAACAAAAATGTGAAATTAAAAAACTTCCTCCCACCTTGTTATTCATTTTCTAGGAAAAAGAATTGTCACACCAAAAAAATTGATAAAAAATCCAGAAAATGAATAAAAAACCAAAATAATGAAAAAATCCATAAAGTGAACAAAAACAAAAAATAAGGGGAAAAATACAGAAAGTGAATAAACTCCCAAAAAATAATGAAAAAAATCTAGAAAATAAATATTAACCCCGGAATTAATTTTAAAAACACTCAAAAAATTATTAAAAAGTCATAAATTTAATAATTAAGAAAACAAATAACAAAAAATTTAAAAAAAAACGCTCAAAAAATTTTAAAAATACAGAAACGAAAAGAAATACATAAAATAAATATTAGTCCCATAATTAATTTAAAAAAACACAATAAAATAAAATAAAATAACAAAGATCAGAAAATAATAAAAAAAATAAGGAAAAAATACAAAAAATGAGTAAAAATTAGAAAATAAATATTAACCCCTGAATTAATTTTAAAAAATGAAATTTTATTTAAAAGTCAGAAATTCATTAATTAAGAAAAAAAATAAAAGAATATCTAAAAGTGCTCAAAAAATTAAAAAATGGAAATGAATAAATACCCTAGAAAACTAATAAAAATGTAAAAAATTGAAAAAAAAATAAAAAAAAAAAACAGACCTGGCGACAGGGGGGACGAAACAGTTGGGGGTTGGGTGGCGTGGTGGATTTGGTTTTAATTAATATTTATTTTTTCTTAATAATCTTAATACATTTTTTCTTTTTTTTTATATTTATTTTTTTAAAATTCATTTTGGTGGTAATATTTATTTTTTAGTTTTTTATTCATTTTCTATATTTTTTGGATTTTTATTCATTTTTGTTTTATTTTTTTAAATTTTCTGGTAATTTTTTTTATTTTTGTGTTTTTTATATATATTTTCTATTTTTTTCCATGGAAAATATTGGAAATCAAACACGTAAAAGATGGAAAATAGAACATTTCCCACCTGGAAAATAATTGCAATCAAACAACACCAACAAATTTTTTCCATGGAAAATATTTTCAAGTTTTCAATTTCATGAAAATTGACTCTTAGCGATTATTTTTCATCTTATTTATTAAACACACCTTTAGTTCAAATCTTTTATTTTGTATCAAAAAGCCTCTTATTCTCTTATCTTTAAAGGTCCGCGCCAGCGGCATGGTAAAGCCTTTTTGGCATAGTGAAGAACTTTTTGGTGCAAAATAAAAAGGCTTGGACTAAACGTGTATTAAAAAAAGTTCGAGGAACTATTTGGTATATGCCCCTTTTATAAAATCATTTATTTTTTGTGACACTGTATTGGTTCATCAAATTTAATATAACTAGATGTGCCCACGTTCGTTGCACGTGTGGGCGAGTTCCAATATTTGTCTGTATAAATGAAATCATAAATAATAATGTATGAATTACAATGTCCTTTGTAAAATTAAGGACCGTTAATTAAGTCAAGTAACCAACATTGTAGTTATGTTGAAACAATAAGTCATGCATTACGACTGAATATTTGAAATCAATATCCATAAATCCAAGTTATAAGAAATGTAAACTGCATAAGGGTAAAAAATTGAAATGTAATCGTCAAATATGTTGCTTTTGACGTTTGTTAGGATTCGATGGTTCTTCTTCCTCTTCAACCTTCATAGCTACAAAACGTGCAAGCCTTCGATCGGATGCTTTAAGTGATTTCCTGTAATACCCCGTAATTTTATGACTTTTAATTTGAGGAATTTATTAAATTTAATTAGAGATATTAATTTAATATTAATCCGGAAAATCATTTAAATACTTACTAGCGTGATGAGAGTTAGTAATTATTGAAATTTTGTTGTAAGTTACTTTATGAGTAAAGTAAGAGATGTAATTATAATTAGTAAAATTATCACGGGAATCTAATTTGATAATTTTGGAAATTTATCGGGACGCGCTTGTGTTGTGTCGGGATTAAATTCGAACTATTAAAAGTGAATAAATTATAAGTCACCCGTATGGTCATTTTGAGTGCGTCAATGTGTCTGGAAGGGTCGAGATAGTCAAAATAATGTACCCGAGGGTTTAGTTTGGGTCTCGGGACGTTTTTAGGCCTAATTAACATCCCGGGAGGGCGTTTTGGACATTTTACATTTTTGGGCATGAAAACCCACGAAAATTCTAAGAGTATATCAGATGGTAGGAGTCATCTTCTAGGGTTAGAACAAACATAAACCAAAGACGGTCATTGGAGAGGAAGAGGAGAAGCTTTCCAAGGAGTTCTAGGCCAAGAAGTCCACCGTTTGCACCGCCATCGCCGCCAAACGTTATATCGCGCAACGAGGAACACCACCACACCAATCTCTCCACAAAATCTGAACCTAAAATTCCCAGGCAGGTATCTATCTTGCTCTATTTCAGTTAATGCTTCATTAATATTAGTCTAGGATTGATTGGGACTAGTTTTTGTGAAAGAAAAACCTATTTTGGAGACTTGGATTTGCATGATGTATAGGTTAGAGATGTATTCTGGAAACCAAACTCACATGTAGAGGTTGAACCACGAAATAACAGTAAATTAAGAGTATGAAATCTGGTAAAAGAATGGGAAGAAACTAAACAAAGAAAGTATTAGGGTTCTTGATATTTCTATGGATTATGCCCCATTTAATTCGTTTTTCAGGATGAAAATCCGCACGCCTGACGTATAATATCACTTATTTGAGGATATAACACTTGTAGTATAAATTATTGGGAGTTTGGTAATCAAATATATTGGTTTGGATGAGTTTGGAAGAAGAAATCCGTAACTGGAAATTCTGCAGATTTGCCATACCTGCTTGATCGATCGATCGAGCCCAGATCATCGATCGATCGATGGATTGATCGATCGAGCACCTGCCATAGATCGATCGACCCCTCCTGGAAGAATTATATGTTCCTTTTTGAATGATTAATTTCAATTTAAGCGAATAGTAATCTTTGGTCCTTTCTATTAAAATATTTTGGGATATAAAGAATACTAGTAGGACTTTAGAAATATCCATTAATGTAAGACGAGATTAACATTTCACGGGGGTGTTTTACATGTAAGGGACAATGAGAACATGTGTTAAAGGGTGAGACTCGTAAAGAAGTTACGTTGTAAAATAAATGAGTACCTACTGAAATTACACTTGGGGAGATAGGAATTCACGAGTGTTACGTAGTAAGTCGGAATAATTTCATAATTAAGAATAAGAGATAAACCGCTATACGTGATAACCTGGTAATGTGTAATAGGGATAAATATCATAATTATGGGTCGTGAGAGTGTACCTAAATTTGATATGGGAATAGTAATATACATATATGACTGTGTTTGTGTATATACTATATACGTGTAAAAATCATGCTCGCATTACTTGCTATCCCTGAGGTTACCGCGTTGGGACAGTCTTATCTCGATGGGACCTTTATGGGGGATATTGACTCGTACCCTAGAACATAGGAATCCTTGGTACAGGCTATCGGATCGATAGTCAGACGGTCCTAAGAGATATGAGGGTATGTGCTGACCTCTTAGTGACTTGGATCTATGCTTCGCCTCAATTTGTATGTGTTTTGTGCTAATACAGTTCGAGAGTGATTCCGAACTAGTATCTCCCCTTAGTACGAGTGATATGGGGACTGGATAATAGAGTATGCCCGCACCAAAAATTTATGTGGGGTGCCGTAAAATATATATATATATATTATACGAGTATTTGATATATATATATATATATATATTTAAACCTGGAATTTGGGAACTATCTACTGTGACTATGGTAAGTAAGAAATGAATAATTATTTCAACTTGGGATTTAGTGTTTAAAAAGTATGATTACGTTACTGGGAAACTTTATAATCAAATGAGGGTTATGTGAGAACTTTGCTTTTAAATAAAATTAACTTTCTCAACATTAAAAATTGTCGGCATGAAATCTTATGAGAAATTTAAGATAAGTTAAACGGTTTGGAGTATTAGTGCGATAGGTGTGCACATTAAAAGAGATGTAAGGATTTCTCAAGGGAGTGCCGCACTAATATGATTGTTGCATTACCTGGTAAGCATTTTAAATACTTGCTAAACTGAATTTTAAACTGTTTTACAATCGGGCTCTGACCCGTTTCCTATTTTCTCTTCTCTTCTCTTATATATATATATATATATATTACATGTGCCCAGCCACAGGGGCGTCTTGCATAGGGTCCTTTGGATGGAACGTGTTGCAGCTTAGGTGGGAGTTGCAGGCATCTTGTTTAGACGACCTCATTATTGATTCCACTTCTAGCTCTATTTTATCCAGTTGGGCATGTGTCGCCCTTTTCCATTATTCAGTTGTTTTTATCAGAGATTGTTATTTGTTTAGTTCCAGTATTTACATTTTGGAATGGCTATTGTCAGGATGTTTTTCCTTTAAGTTTTAATGTTGGACTTCTTTAGTTGAATGTTTAAATTGCTTGGATTATATTTTTCAGTCAGATAGTTGGGTGATTTTTAAACCATGGATTATGTAAGGTTTTAAATATTGGTTTTAAATTAAACTTGGAAATTGATGTCTAAAAATAGTTTTGTCACTTAGCTTAATTATTTAGGGTGTTTAATTGGAAAAGTTATTTTTGCGACAGTGATGCTAAGAATGAACCAACCGTTCACCTTGGTTATAATTTAATAAAGGACTGATCACCCGGTATTTAATTAGGCGGGGTGTCAATCTGTATATTTTCCCAATGCACGTATATAACTTTCGAACATAGTCTGAGTGCAGAATTCCATGTGTAAACCATATAATTTATATGAATCTTAAGTAAATATAAATGTTATCGATCTTATTGAATAAATATATGAATTTGAATTGTAAATAAGAATGATATTACCTTGTCTTTAGAAGCGTTGAAATTTGGAATGTTGCAGCCAATGAATGATTCTGCTTCCTCGAATAGTATCACTGATGCTCTTTCATCTTCGTCTTGGACGACAAACTGAAGAATTACCTTATATTTTTTTGAATAATGTTTTAGTAAAGTTTTATATATGAGTTTTATCATTAATATTTAAAGATTCTTGAACATATTAATTTACCTTGTTGTGTAATTTCAATTTGAAGTACCACAATTTAAGCATGTGCCAATTCCATTTTCAACCATCACTTTTTTGTTGCATACATTTCAAGCATCATAGCATGGATTTTCTTTGTTTTTAACCTCCATAATCATTCCCGCAAAAGAACAGAAAAGGTTCTGTGGTTTGTGAAAAATTGGATATGTTATGTTATTAAATTAAGGATATTAGAAACGTAAAAGGGAATCATAGTAAATGAATCATTACCTCTGTAGTTGATGGGATTCCATTAATAATATCACGAATAGAAACAGTGCCCGCCTTGTTATTTATTTTTTGGGGAGGCGAAGAAAATTTGTTGAAATGTGGGGATGATGGTGAGGTTAACAACCTGTAATTGACATTTTTGAAATTAATACATGTAAAGGAAAATTAGCATTTTTTTCAAAGAAATTCTCTAACCACTCCTTTAATTCGATAGCTTGTATGATACCGGGGTCAATCTGAATTGTAGTCTTTGATACACTGCTCAAGCTATACTCCCATATAAAGAATGTATTGATTTATTTTGAGTTAGTAGGATTTTTATTAATTGTTGGTGAGATGATAAATAGTATTGTACCTTCGTAGGATAAACGTTTAGCTTGAGAAACTACTATTATAGGAAATGTTGTTGTTAAGTCACTTAGTTTTTCGCCTTCATTATCTGCTAAGTCGCCCCATAGAGTGAATTTCATTGATTGAAACCTGTCATAAATAATAAATAATAATATTGAATTTTATATTAAGGACTATGAAGAAAAGTGAGAAATATGAGAGTAAACTTTAAGTAAGTTTTGTTTTGAATCGATAGTTTAAAGTATATAATGCATACATTGTATCTCAGAGTGTTATATCACGCAGATTCATTTTAGCAGAGTTTGATGGTTTTGTAATTGTCCTCATTGGTTTCACATTTATGACAAATACAATGAGATCTGTATGTTTGAGAATTAGAAATAAGATAATATAAAAAATTGTACCATTGTTTTATAGAAATATATTTAGTAATAAATACCATATGCTTTATCGTCCTCTGTTTGAGCGAGCAAATCATCAAAGGAGGTGAATTTGTAGAATGATGACAGGAATTTAAAATTACGATCTCGTTCAATGATCTCAGTATATTTATTGAATGAAAGCTCCATTTTGTCATGAACGGTTGTGTAAGAATCATTCACTCCCTTGACCAAACCATTAGTAATGGAATATTGTTTCTGAATTTGAAGCAACCCTTCCAGTCTTTGTATGTCTTCATTCCATACGACTGCTTGAATCTTAGTGCCCTGTGTATTTTTTTAGTAGAGTAAATTTACGATATAGAAAATAATCATATAAATGATTTTAAATAATGTAAGTTGAAAAATTTGTACCTCTTCATCCATCAATATTATTTTTAAAATACTTCCAGCCCCTTTTGAATTGTTGTAAGAGTCTATATTGCCTCTTCGCATGACTTGAGCAATAATTTTCCACTTTGATTCGAGTCGTTGTAGATTGTTGATCCTCTTGTAGTCCTCAATTTCGACTTCAGTTGACGCCATCGAATCAGTAAGATTTTGGCCTATTAACAGATGATGATAGTATGTATAGTATATTAATGTAAAGCGATAAGAAAGTAATTTATTATGAATAAAAAAGAACTAAAGTAAGAAATGTTTTAGAGAATGAGTGGGATAATAAATTCATTTGTACCTTGATGCCAATAGAACTTCTTTGTAAACGATATTTTTTGTCACATTATTTTTGTTTGATTTTTCAGATTGGAGAGGTACTTTTGTGGTTCCCATTGAAGTTCCTCTCGATAAAGCAACGTACATTTGGCCATGTGAGAAGACGTTTGTTGGTAAGTAGACCCCAATATTAGCAATTGTTTATCCCTGGGATTTGTTTATTGTCATAGCGAAACATAAACGAATAGGAAATTGTTTCCTTTTGAACTGGAAAGGGTATCCCTCATTTTCTGCTGGTGATAATGGAATGTGTGGCAATAGAACATTTATGCCCTTATGCTGGCCCACTGAAATTTTCACGTGTATGACATTATCCAAAGAACCTTTGTACAACATTTCCGTTCCATTACATAATCCAATTAAAGGATTTATATTATGTAAAAGAATGATTGGACAATTAGGTTTAAGTTTCAATGTGTGTGGGGGGCAATCCATTCGGCATTAAAGAATTTAAAAATTCTTCTTGGTAATAGTTGTGCATGTCATCTACAGCTTCATCAAAGCTATTTAAGTTCTTCAACTCTCCAAGGAACATATCAATCATCATATCATTAATGGAGTCAACGTGTTCGTTTGTTGTTGCAAGAATTATTCTATCTGTCAAGAAATTTGGCAAGGTCACATTGATATTTAATGATGGAAAGATAAAGTCAATGAGAGATTGTTCGGGACCATTGTTTTCTAGTGCATGTATGACCATTTCATCCGGAAGACTTATCAGATCATCATGTGTTGATGATTCTGTCCCATTGCTAATTCTTAGAAGGAATTTGTTGAATTGTTGATCATTTCTAGCACGCATATTTAATGTCAAAGGTAATACATGCATTGTATTCCAAAGCGGTGACATTACAATGCTAGAGTTTACTGTTTCTAATCTTGACCCTCGACGTACTACTGGCAGGACCTGTCTGAAATCTCCACCATAGACAATGACCTTGCCCCCGAAAGGTTCAATACTATCCATTAAATCCTTTAATGTTCTATTAAGAGTTTCAATCGCGAATCACTTTGTCATTGGTGCTTCATCCCAAATTATGATCCTTGCTTGCCGTATGAGTTCTTCTATGCCACTTTGCTTGGGAATGTTGCATAAGCTTGTCTGAGTGGCCATAATAGGTATTTTGAAGCGAGAATGTGCAGTTCGACCTCCAGGTAATAATGATGCAGCTACCCCTGATGTTGCTGTAGCAAGTGCAATCATACCTTTCTTTCTAATATCAGCAAGTAACGCTCTATACAGATATGTCTTTCCAGTACCACCCGGCCCATCAACGAAGAAGGATCCCGAATTTCCAGCAATCACCCTCTCGAGTATAACCAAGTATGCATGTCTTTGGTATGCGTTTAAATGCGTATAAAAATTATAGTCTTCTTCTGATGTCTCGATGTGGAGTTCATCTATAATTTCTCTTTGATTAGTGATATTGGATGATAATTGTGTACCGCTAATTGGAGGCAAGTCAAAGTCTTTAATCGATTTTCATATTGAATCTAGGAAGAAGCTTATGTTATTTAATGTGCAATCTTTTTGTGAAGCCAATGAATTTGGGTGGAGTCTTTTAAAATCTTCGGACAAAAACTCAAAGTTTGTTTCCCATAATTTTCTCACATCGGAGGGCTCACAATAAACTAAAATAATTGCGAACAATCTTCTTAGTGCTTCAGGCATTTGGAAAGTGGCAGCTTTCGAGAGGCAATCTGCAATGCTATCATCTGATTCTAGCAGTCCACATTTTTGGGCGTCTTCTTTAAATGACAAGTAAGTGATTCCATCATAAGTTAGAAGGTCTTCAAATGATGTTGGCCCCCGAATGTGATTTAGAAGAAGTCTTAAGTAATATCGTTCTCCTTCTACGGGATTTGCACCATTCACACGACCAATTGCATTGAGTTTATTCATCCTTTTAGACCAAGTTTTTGCTTTATTATCCCATACGTAGTGCTCAGGGAATTCCCTATACAGATATTGACGTGCTTCGCTGAATCTGGAGCACATACTAAAGAATTCAGTTAGCATTATCTTGCTAATGTTCGGGTTGTCAAGCACATTATTTAAGTTTTGGTTCTCCCTGTATGTAATAGTATACTTATTTGGTAAGTGGAGTTGAAGTTTTATCACCGATGGCTTGATTTCATTTAGCTCAAATTCAAAAATTCTCCAAATGGCTTCTTGTGCTGATACCCATCTTGCATCTTGGAATTGTTTGATCTCATCAATAGTGGTTGTGTCATTTTCATCGAATGAAACATGAACAACCACTTTATCATGCCCTTTGTAAATGTACTTGTAAAGGTACTTCACAGCTTTTAACCCCGAGCAGACTTCAACGTTAATATGACAATTATATCTTGTAAGGAGATATGGATTATAAGGAACAACCCATCAATTGTCTAATAACTTGTTGCGCACGCGTACTTGTCTTCCATTATTTCTGCGTCGATAAATAGGATATGAGTCTTGGCCTTGAGAGGTAGAATATGCGAATTCGCGAGGGTAATGAAATTTGCAATTCCCATTTATCATACAAGGGTTATTTTTATTCAATTCTCCATAGGGACCATGCATTATGTGCTTGATGACTAATGAATGAAGCAATGGGTATTCATGAACATCAGGTATTTCTGCAGAAATGAATTTATCGCGAGGGTAATGAATTTAGAATTACCAAAATATGAGCATGTGACAATCCTCTCTTTTGGAATTCGATTACATGTACATACACTACTACCTTTCCAAATATTTCTTTCTTAAAAAGTTAATCCGTTAGGTCCTTTAATTTAGCTCGAAATACTCTCGAATTTAGATCAGGTCGATCTTGAGGTACCTGACCTGGATGAATATTATCAAGGATTTCTTTCCAATCAGGGTTTCAATTCATTGTGATGAATAAATCTGGTTTCCCATATCTTTGAACTAAATCCATTGCATCCAAGTATTTACGACACATATCCCGAGGTCCACCAATGAATGATGATGGGAGAATAATTCTTTGACTGACTTTGTTGGCTCTTGTTTCACCTGCTGTGACGCTGTCGACCAACCCTTGGTATAATTCACCTCTGATTTTTTTGTGTTGCGTACGATAGAAGTCAAGTCGGGTTGTTTCTAACTTTATGTACATGTCGGCAGAATACTGTTATACTAGCTTGCCAGAAAATAACAACGTTGATTGTCTATTATTTTCGATCTGCAATTTGTGTGCGTAGTATTCTCGACATGATACTTTAGATGAGTTCTCTCGATGAACACCTAGAAGAGTGTATGGTTATGGAAATTGAAAAAGAAGAATAATTGTTAAATGTAATCAAATTTGAATTTAAGAATGATATTTTTAAAATATATTTTATGTTAAATTTATACCTTCTTGCTCTGATGAGAGAATGTCCTCTGTACATGTGATTGCAGGTAGGGAGGCCTGGATGTTTGTAGATGTGGTAGATGAGATATCATTTTGGCGCTTTATGTCTTGATGCCATCCAACATCTCCTTTTGGAAAAAGCAATGGGTACTGTAATGGGTCATAACATCCAAAGTAGTGCTTTATTTAGCGTCGTTGACCGGAGTGAGACACGATAATGATGTCTCGCTCGAAAGGAATATTTGCATTGTTTTCTTCAATCCATATTTCAGCAACTTCATCGGATGTAGGCGCATTGTAAACACGTTGATCAAGGTTAATATGTTTACTGATTTGAACTTGAAGTGCATCGAGTGAAGGGTAGTCCTTTAATCATCGTAAAAATTGAGCGTATGGATTTTTATTTAGTACATTCAAGAGCTTTCCAACTATATCAACATTTAAGGATAATGCTGGTAAGATTCCCATTCAGTTTTGAACCTCATTGTTAGTGTCATGGAAGTAGAGTTGGAAATAACAGGGGTTATTGGTGGGTTCCAATGAGGGTAAATGATGATAAACTTGGCCTTGAACTCGAAACGTGTATACACCACATCTTGATGAAGCTAGTTTCTTGTCAAGAGTAACTCCAAATGAAGTGAAGGCGAATATGCTATTGTAAGCTCTAATATTAACACGAAATTCTCTTGATTCAGAAGAATTAGATGTGAAAAGATGAAATAAAACCTCAGGGACCGAAGTTTCAGCGAGGCAGATTTGACCTTTTTGACAACAAAATGTTGGGGTTTCATATTGGAATCTTTTGGCATTGCAGTGATGGCAATCGGGAGTTGCTTCTAGTTCTAGCAACGTAGAGAAGAGAGGTTCATATATGGTTTCTCCTAACATGAGAGCAATTGTAATATTAAATATTCATTTCATAAGTGTAACACAATTTACTTAAGCGTAAACTATATTTTAGTTATTTTTAGCTAACCTTGATATTGGTAAGAATTTAATTGGGCTCGAAGTAACCAAGTAATTCTCTGCCTGTTCCTTATAATGGTTTTGCCAGATATATTTTCGGATGGTGGAAGGGATGACATTTCTAACAATTTGGGAAATGACGTGTCTAACAGATTATTTAATAAGGTCAGTAAGAAAGGAGCATGAGAAATGTAAGTGAATGATTTTATAATTTCAAACAAAATTTTAATTAAATATAAGAATGGTGAAAATATATGTAAGGAAATACAGATTTAAATTTAATTAACTTCATGTAATTGGCACATATATATCGTATTTACTTTTATATCTAAAAAAAATAAAATAAATGTATAATCTTCCCAATAAATAAACCTAAGAATTTAGAGAAAAATAAAATAATGAAGCCAGGAGGAAATCAAATAATTACATTAAATATAATATGCCTATTATTGTCAATCGTACAGACTAATTAATCTATGAATTGTTAAATGCATGGATAGAATTTATAATAGTGGTGTTTGTCACTTGAAACATTTGAAGTTTGACCGAATTTTTTAAAATAACAAAAAAAAATGAGATTTTTTTTATATTGGTTCCTTAGGGAGTTTTTATTCTCCCGATTTTGATTATCACTGGAATAATGACAAATGCCAACTTAGGGATTGTTCGGTTGTAGTAGAGGGTGTTGTTTGGGGTGGTGTGTTGGAATTGGGTTAGGATCTACTAAAATAAAAACACCGAATTTAGTAAGGAGATAAATATGAAGAGGCATAAAACTTATGATCTTAGAAGTAGAAATGGTAACCGCTAAAATTAACGGAGGTACTTAAAACGTACATCCTAGCAGGTTTGGGAAGACAGGTCTTATATGTTATTGTTGCCTATGCTGGATTGTGGTTTTTTGTCTCTACATGTTTGCCAAGAAATCGGGATTGATCAGCACATGTTCATCACGATTCTTTCGAATAAAGGATTGCCCAAATCAAGGGCTAGATAACACGTAGCTACTTTGCTTCGGTAATCAGCAAGTGTATTAAAAGATTCTTTACAGTTTCAGATCCTATTAAAAAACATTTCACATAAACAGATTTATTTGAAACATAACCAACCCCAACTTCTAATTCACTAAGTTGAACATGGGACAAGTGGGGCTGCTCGTTCAGCATGTCATAGTTGAACTCCAAATTTTGCAACTGAGTGAGAGCGTACCGAGCAACATAGATCAACCCAAATTCTAAGTCCCTTACTTGATAAGTGTACATAAACGCTTTCTCTAATCAAATATATGTATCCAAAACAGACATGCCAATAGAATGGTTGAAGATTTAAGGCAAGATAGTATGGTATTTTATTTTTGAGATGATTCAGTTATGTGTGCACCAGAATTTGAAAGTGAATCGTTCCTAGCATTATGCTCATATTACAAATGCAACATATGAAAATTGGAGTTTTCAAAATGTTGAGAAATGTGTAATTTAAGAGTTATTTTACACTGTCAACTACTATAGTTCATATGCTATACAGTAGCATATTGTATATTTTCTGATAAAATTAAAGCAAATTGATGTGAATATGATAAAATACCTGATATGTAATCAATTTGGTAGTACCGCAATTGTCCTCCAGAAAAAACCTACATGAGATACACCCTGAAACTAATTAAACTAAATTTAAGACAATGGCGAAAATCATGAAAACATCATATCTAGGCCCAACCTTAAACAATATGCAAAGAGGGGTCTAAATTTAGAATAGTAAAACAAATTTAGTTACTTAGTTGAATTTTAACACGGGTTAGTGAGTATTATGTGTTTTAGATAGCTCACTTTTCATTGTAGTTTAAGCGAACATGTAGTAAAATCTTTCTGAATCTGTTTTATTTAAGATAATTTACAAAAAAATGTAATAGGATAAAACATCATGTTTTACATTTGTTAGAAAAAGCAGGGGATGCACTGTTATGTAATGTAGACTGATATGTAATGCAGATGTAATGCGAATGCCAAGTAATTTAAGAATATGTGGATTGATGTAATGCAGTTGCCACATTTGTTAATAAACAGGAGTGAAGAAATAAAGATGCCACTTTAACTGGTTCATCATTAAAACTTCTCTTTAAAGTTTTCAAGACTTTTTTATTTATACGATTCTTTTCGCTCGTGAATTTTATTCATGTTGCTCTTAAATTTTACCTTGCATTCGAAACAATGGCTCTGCTAAGTGTGGGGAAAAAGTAATGTTCCACCATTTCTGCGAAACTGATATGTAATGTAGATGTCATGCAAATGCCACATTTGACAATCTGTTTTTAGGAAAAAATGTCACAGTCGAAACAAATTTCTAAACAAAGATTCTGGAGTTAACTTTCTGTTAAGACCATTGGTTCATCATCTTTCCAAGTTGAATCCGAAAATCGCGACATCTTCACTTGTCCAAATTAACTCCCTCCCCCCAAAAGACCAAAATAAAAAATAAAAAAAAAGCAAAGTAATACTAATCCTTCTTATGTGATCTTTAACAGGGTTTTTAGTAGGGATCTTTTTATCCTTACATTGGTATGATGTTTTATTACAATTGGATTTATAAATGGTGAATGTGGGTATTAATGATATGAATTTTTGATGTTATGTATCCCCTCAACTTTTTCTCAAATTTCCCCAATGTATATAGAAACTGTGAGATGGGGAAGCTTGAGCTTGCTCTCGTAAGCCTTATGAAACATCTGGTCTATTAAGGCTCACTCTTTTTCTTCAGGTAAGGCGGCAAGGCTTTACATCTTCATTCCCTAGATGAGTTTAGGGATGGGAGACAGACAATATGGAAATTAAATCCTTCTATACTTAACGAAATTTTAATTTTCTTTACTTATTAAATTTGATGAGTATGAGTATGTAGTTTATTAAAATTTCACTCACTACCTATTTTCTACTTCTTGGTCTGTTATACATACGGGGAGAGGATGAATTGTATCGAAATGTATAATACATTTATACATACGAGGGAGAATGTGTAATGTTCCTATTGTGTTACAGCATAAGTTCTTTCTATTTGTCCTTGGTACAAAACTGGAAGTTATTGTACTGTGTACAACAGGTCTTCAACATTTTCTTGATTCTGAAAAATTGACTAAAAGAAGTTTGCGATATTAACATTGTCTGAATTTTGATAATCGATTATTTGTTTTGTGTGCATTTGGATAATAACTATTTTTTCTTTGTGACGTGAACTTCCATTAAGGTCTAAACATAAATTTTAAGAAAATGGAGTCTCTCGGTCGATATCAATGCATACTTATGACTTCCTGTTAAGAAATATATAACCGCGTTAATTTTGATATATTTGTTTCACCACTAATTTTGGTTTTTAAATTAAAGTGAAAAATCAAAACTATATATATATATATATATATATATATATATATATATAGTTGTGCAATCAACAAATATCATCAAAGATGTGTTATCATCCATTACAAATCTAGACTCTATGAATGTGCTTAAACATAAGTGTAAAGCTGAAGATGGTTGGTTATGCTATTAAGTAATTTGATATCATCATCAAGCCTCCCCAATTCTGAATCCAGAAATGTGTGTGGTCAAAACCATTGACAGTCTCTTTTATTATCAATATAGATGGTGCCTCTATATAACATAAGGGGGATTTGCAGAAATAAAATGATTTGTTGATGTTGTCTATAGTTGATCCCTACACAGACAACTCTGTAAAGAGGCGATTTGGAAGGATCAAAAGCTATATTCATGGCATAAACCCAACCACGGGATCGAGGAAGCAATAAAATTAACTGGGAGGATTGTTAAACTGCAATACCGAAGGATTGAAGCTGTTGACCTTATGACAATATTAAATAATAAATAGGTTACATTGGTTATTAAAGGGTTTAACTCCAGTAGGATTATAAATCACGGCGCTTTTGGGACTATTTAGAAGACATTTTTGAATGAGTTGGGTAGTATTTTGATGGTGAAAACATCGAAATGTTAGCATGAGAGGAAAACAGAATTTGTAGCGTAAGTATCGACAATTGCTTGTTTGAGGAAAAATTCGAATTTCGAACTTCAAATCGAAGACATTGGACTTCACACACAGTTGGTACACCAAATTGATGTCCATTTTGAATCTTCCTAGAAACAAAGTTAACATTTTCAATCTTCCAAAAAGCATACAACATAAGTAGCAAACAGTGATGAAATTAACAACAGAGTATGTATAGAAAATAGAGGAAAATGGAAGATTTGAAGTAATAAGCAGTGCTGGTCTCAAGGATTTGTTTTAATATTCAGTTATGTTGAGTGTATGTTGATCAGTAGGACAATGGTTCGAATTATTGTTCTAATCCTCTAAGAGGTTGTGGTGTTTGGTTCTAGAAAGCAGGGTATTCCTTATGATTTTCTTATATGGATATGTCATTTCTTTAATGAACCATTTACCTCTTGATGTGTTATCATCCATTACAGACCTAAACTCTATGAATGTGCTTAAAGATAAGTGTAAAGCTGAAGATGGTTGGTTATGATATTAAGTGATTGGCTGAAATTTTGATGTCAAACTTAACTAATGCCACTTTGATCCTATATAATCTAAAGCACAATCAAAGATACAGATCCAAATCTACCTCAAGAATGTTGCTCACACCCCAAAAGTGAAAGGAAAAATATACCCGAAGACTTCAAATTTAAGTGTGATCAGTTCCTCTCAACTTATATATTAACTTATTTCTTTATTTTCTACTACATCCATTCAGAGTCCTTTCACTTTCTGAATGTCTAAAAAATAAGAACTCCATTTGAAATATTAAAGTTACGAAACTTCATCGTTATTACATTCAAGACTGGAAATCAATAAAGCACATCACTAACGCCCTTAAATCTGTTCAGGGTTAATGCTACATTAGTCAAAATATTGATCACATTGTATATTTTCTAATGAAATTTACACAAATTGAGGCGAATATATAAAGAAATACCTGATATGTAAGCAATTTTATAGTCAATTGGGTAGTACTGCAACTGACCTCCAGGAAAAACCTAGAACAGATACGCCATTAAAGCAATTAAATGAAATTAAAATTAATGTTCAACGTAACGAAAAAACAATATATTCGGATCAAATAGTAGAGGCTAATTTAATTGTAGAAAATAAGTTTTTTTTTTCAAAGCGTAGAAATGAAAATCTTGAAAATGTGTTCAGATGAAATACTTGTTTTAAATAAAAACTCTAAAAATATTATTTGAATTTAAATTTGCGATAAAATTTTAAACAACTTTAACATGTTTTCCCAAAAACATCTATAAATCTTTTATTTTTTAAAATTACATTTAGACTCCTAAGTTTTGGGGAAATTATTTTTTTTCCAAAAAATATGAATAAATCTTTTATTTTTTAAAATGATATTTAGACCACTAATTTTTTTTAAAATTAAATTTTCATGACTAAAAGTAAAATAATGTGAAATTTGGAAAATAAATAAGTTTTAGGAGTTACAATTTGGCCCTTATAATTAATTTTGAAAATAATTTATAAATATCAGTTACTTATTATTAAAAAATACATTTAGATCGGTAAATGACATTTTCCGGCAATGTAAAAATTTGAAAATCCAATAAGTTTTGTGACAACATCTGATAAATTATAGAGGGAAGTAGGAGTACATACCTCTTTTTCGAAGGATAACCGAAAGCAAAGAAGGAAATAGAGGAGGACACTTTAATGATATAGTCACAACTTATATACGAATAAGCTATGTATGGACTCCAAATTGTGGATGTTTTCGATTCCATTTGAGAGTATGAATGAAGGTGGAATGAATAGATACAATGGATGAATGTGTAAGATGAAGAGGTTGTCATTAATTTCGTGAAATGAATAGATGCAATGGATGAATGTGTAAGATGAAGGGGAATAGACCTCTGATTTGATGAAGGGGAAGGGACCTCTGATTTCTACATTAAGAGAATACATCCGAAGGCGTTTGGAACAACGATTTTTCTATCAGGGTTTAGGAGGGGATAAAATAGGGAGTTTACAAAAAATGATGGTATTTTAGAGATTTTATATTTAAAAAGCAAATCTCCTCTTTTATAGTAGTAGAGATAGAGATAGAGATATAGATAGAGATATATAAAAGGGCAATTTATAATTAGATATCTTGATAACAATTTTTAAACATTGAAGGACAATTTATTATTCCACTTGTTATGCCACTAGCGTGGACTTCTATAAGAAGATAATTAGTGGACCTAAGTGTTTAAAATTTGCCAAAATTCATTTAGGGTGTATTTGATAAATAAGATGGAAAATAACTCCTAAGGGTTCGTTTGATAGCCTTCCGATTCCAAGGCAAATTCAGAAAAGTTGAAAAATTCTGGTCTTTTCCAACTTTTGTGCTGTTTGATAGCCTTAATTTGCCATGAAATTTATTTTCTATGTACAACACACTTTAAGCTCAATTTGCCACGTTAGGGTGAAATTCAATTCTTGGGGGGGGGGGGGTCAAGTTTTTATTTGCCACCTTTGGGTGGCAAATCACTCAAAACCATTTTTTTTTAAAACTCTATATATTTCATAAATATATATTCGTATATATTTTAGCACATATATGTATATTGCGCATATTTCGTATATTTATATATATTTCATATATTTATATATTTCGTACATTCATATAATTTATATAATTAATATATTTAAATATATATTTATATTTCGCATATTTTGTATATTTTATATATTTAATATATTCCTTATATTTATATATTTTGTACATTTAATATATTTCGCAAACTCATATATTTCGTATGATTAATATATTTCATATATTTCATTTAGTTTTTTTAAAAATAATTCATTTCTTTCGTATATATAATATATATTATGTATATACAGAATATTATATTATGTATATATGTATAAATATATATTTATATATATATACAGAATATTATATTTCATTATATATATATATATTCCGTAAACAAATTTTCCACATTTATATCTATTTTTCAACTTTTGTGTTTGATAGAAAATGTGGAAAATTGATTATTTTCCAACTTGTATCAAACACACACAAGTTGGAAAATATTCATTTGACTTGAAATTTTTTGTCCTAGAATCGAATGTCCAGGAATCATTTGTATTTTCCCAGTTTTCTATCAAACGGACCCTAAGAGTCAATTTCCATGGAATTGAAAACTTGGAAATATTTTCCATGGAAAATTTTGTTGGTGTTGTTTGATTGCAATTATTTTCCACGTGAAAAATGTTCTATTTTTCATCTTTTATGTGTTTGATTTCTAATCTTTTTCATGAAAAAAAAAGTAGAAAATATATATAACAATAGAAAATTAATACAAATAAAAGAAAATTAATAAAAAAATTCCAGAATATTAATAAAAAGAACCAATTTTTTTTAAAAACACACAAAAATGAATAAAAGACTAGAAAATAAATATAAACCCGGTATTAAATACAAAAAATGGAAAAACAAGGTATTTGGAGCATTAGGAAAAAATAAAAAATGAATAAAAATCAAATCGACCACACCCCCTCCCCCAATCCCAACCCCAACTGTTCCCCCCCTCCCCGTGTTGCCAGGTATGTTCTTTTGTTTAATTCTCTTGTTTTTTTTTCAAATATTTGCATTTTTATTAGTAGTCTAGGGTATTTATTCATTTCCATTTTTTAAATTTTTTGAGAGCTTTTTTATTTTCTTTTATTTTTTTTGAATTAATAAAGTTTTGACTTTTTAATAAGATTCTAGGGGTTTTTTAAAATTAATTCAGGAGTGGTTAATATTTGTTTTCTATTTTTATTCCTTTTCTGTATTTTTTCATTATTTTTATGTTTTTATTGATTTCTCTCTTTTTTTTTTTTTTGGGGTGTTTTTTTAAATTAATTCCGGGACTAATATTTATTTTATGTATTTTTTTCATTTTATGTATTTTTGAAAATTTCTATTATTTGTTTTCTTAATTAATGAATTTTGGACTTTTTCATAAAATTTTGGTGTTTTTCATTCACTTTTTGTATTTTTTTCATTATTTTGGGTTTTTATTCACTCTCTAGATTTTTTTTCATTATGTTTAAATTTTTATTCACTTTCTGTATTTTTTTCATTATTTTTAAGGTTTTATTCACTTTCTGGATTTTTTTCATTATTTTTGGGGGTTTATTCACTTTTTGTATATTTTCGATATTTTTGGGATTTTATCATTTTCTGTATTTTATTTTTTTATTTTTTTGGGGTTTTATTTCACATTCTGGATTTTTTAAAATTATTTTTGAGAATTTATTCACTTTTTAGAAAAACAAATTCAATATTTTTTGGATTTTATTCACTTTCTAGAATTTTTTTTCATTTTTTGTGGGGTTTTATTCTAGTTTTTGAATTTTGGGTTTTTATTCACTTTCTGAATTTTTTTCATTATTTTTGGGGTTTTATTCACTTTATAGAAACTTTTCATTATTTTTTTGTTTTTATTCACTTTATGGAATTTTTTTCATTATTTTGGAGGTTTTATTCACTTTCTAGATTTTTTTCATGATTTTTGGATTTTTTTTCATGATTTTTGGATTTTTTTTTTCATTTTTTGGGATTTTATTCACTTTCTGTGTTTTTTTTTTGTTTTTTATGGTTTTATTCACTTTCTGGATTTTTTAAAATTATTTTGGGGTTTTATTCATTTTCTGGATTTATTTCAATTTTTTAGGGTTTTATTCACTTTCTGGATTTTTTTCATTTTTTGGGGAGGTTATTCACTTTCTGAATTTTTATTTTTATTTTTGGGGTTTTATTCACTTTCTGTAATTTTTTTAATTGTTTTGGTGGTTTTATTCACTTTCTAAATTTCTTTTTTATTATTTTTGTGATTTTATTCATTTTCTGGATTTATTTCAATTTTTTTTGGTTTTTACTCACTTTTTGGATTTTTTCATTTTTTGGGGAGGTTATCCACTTTCTGAATTTTTTTAATTATTTTTGGGGGTTTATTCACTTTTTGTATTTTTTCGTTATTTTTGGGATTTCATCACTTGGAGTATTTTTCTATTTTTTTAGTTTTGTTTCACATTTTGGATTTTTTTAAATTATTTTTGTGAATTTATTCACTTTTTAGAAAAAAAAATCAATATTTTTGGGATTTTATTCACTTTCTAGATTTTGTTTTCATTTTTGGGGAGGTTTTATTCAAGTTTTTGAATTTGGGAGGTTTTATTCACTTTCTGGATTTTTTTTCATTATTTTGGGGTTTTATTCATTTTCTTGAAACTTTTCATTATTTTTTGGTTTTTTTTCACTTTATGGAATTTTTTCATTATTTTGGAGGTTTTTTTTCATGATTTTTGGATTTTATTCATTTTTTGGATTTTTTTTCATTCTTTGGGATTTTATTCGCTTTATGTATTTTTTTCATTGTTTTTGGTGGTTTTATTCACTTTGTGATTTTTTTTCATTATTTTTGGGGTTTTATTCATTTTCTGGATTTATTTCAATTTTTTTAGGTTTTTATTCACTTTCTAGATTTTTTTCATTTTTTGGGGAGGTTATTCACTTTCTGAATTTTTTTCATTATTTTTGGGGTTTTATTCACTTTCTGAATTCTTTTTCATTTTTGGTTTTTTATTCACATTCTGAAATTTTTTCATTATTTTTGGGTTTTTCATTAATTTTTTTGGCAAGGAAATTCTTTTCCCTGGAAAATGAATAATAAGGTGGGAGGAGGTTTTTTAATTCCACATTTTTGTGAAAAAAGTGGTTATGTGAGTTGCTTTAAGGAAATCAATTCCATGGAAAATTTTGTTTACCAAACATTCAAAAGATGGAAAATGACTCCTTATATTGTATTTTCTATGGAAAATTAGTGTTATCAAACACCCCCTTAGTTTTTAAAATTTGTTCGTAAGGGACCTAAGAGTACTTTTCCCTATGCACTTGAGATTTTTATGTGATATGCATTTGAGATTGAAAGATACTAACTCTTATAATGGTGAGATAGAAAGTTTTGAATACATACAATGAGATACAAAATTCATTGGTTAGTAATGTTTTAATGCTACAATTAGTGTTTTTTTATATCGCGTTAAATGTTGTTATATTTAGTTTTTTTATCTTATAAAATATAAGTAAAACTCGTAATATATTCTAATTACTTTTACATTCTCTTGCATTGCACACTACAATTTCTTTACATGCTCGCTATAACCAAACTGTACAACCTATTATAATATGTAGTTTATAAAAAAAAAACTCGACAAATTGCACGTGCATCGCGCGCGGATAAAATCTAGTTTATATTTAAATATGGTGTCTTACCAAGTGTCATTATTAGTAAATACTATTTTGGCATCTTTTAGGAAATAATAGTCTCTTATTTGAGAGATCTATTGGATTTTTTTATGTTCTTTCTTCTTTTATTTAAATATCTTTTCTTTTTCCTCTTTCCCGTGGATAAACATGGGCCTTTTACACCCTTTCCTCTTGTCCTTCAACGTTCTTCATTTTTCTTCTTTTATTAATGGGTTGAATTATTTTCAATATTGAGTAAAATTTTTACCTCTATTTTCTCTCTCTCGCATCTGGTGTTTTTTTTTTACTTATTTCATTTTGAAAAATGCATTATTATAATGGAGATTAGTGTTACATGATTGCAAGTTAGTGGGTAAAATACTTTAAGACATTCCCATAATTTTTTTTTCTACGATGGAATTGGCATTATGTAAGCAATATGCATAATTTTATTTTAAACGGAATAAGTTTTAGTCTTTTTAGTCTCCTTAACATTGCATTTGGATTGTGAAGCTCAAGTTTAATTAAATTTATCAGGAGCATCTTAGAAATTCATGTATTCCTCACCTATATAGTATTAATTTATATATTTTGGTTTCGATATTTTTTTAGATATTATTAATATATTTTATTTAATTTTTATAATTTAGTGGATTTGGTATCAAATGAAGAATAATTGTAAATTATTTTACTACAAAAATGTCTTACCTTTGTCAATATCGTTTTGTAGGTGAAAAAAGCACACAGTCGAAAATATTTCTTGAATTATATTTACATGCTTGCTAAAAGTCAATTATAATTTCTCTTGTTATGCAATTCATTTAGTAAGTCTCACAAAGTGCCTGCACATCGTGCGCGGCTTATAACTAGTTTCACTCAATTTTGACATTATCATGTATAAATGATATATACAACAACATTTATGACCTTATCAGATAGTCAATGTTTGAATCTCATGGTCCTAGAGCATTATCATCAGTAAATGATATATACAACAAAATTTATGACATCCACTTTATTAGATAATCGATCTTTAAATCTCATATTCCTAGAGTATTTATGATGTTATTTCAACCGCATCGCCGTCCAAAAAGTTTGTGATTCTTGTAGTTAGTTATTGATAATTTTTTATATCTAAGTAACATTAACTTAGATACTAAATGTATTATTCTTTCAGTTATTATTGTTGTTGTTACCTGATTGGAAATATTTAATTTTAGAGTTAAGATTGCTCTGAAAAATATTTACATATACGGTGAATATTTACTTTGAGTGGTAGTGTGTATTTTTAATTTATTCGTCTTCTTTGATAGTAAATATTCACTATCAAGGATAATATTATTCTAATTGTAAATAATTACTAATTATAGTAAATATTTATTTTCAACGCTAACGTGTTTTTTTTTTTCATTTTCTTCGAGAAACTTGATTGTAATATTGTTGTGACAATAAATATTCACTTTGATATTAAGTAAGATTCGAATTCGTCGAAAATAAATATTTACTTTCGTTTTTATGTGTCTTCTTCATTTTTTCCTATAAATTGATGATAAATATTTAATATGCGAGTAAAAATTCACTTTCACAGTTAATATGACTTTGATAATAAATATTTGCTATTGTGGTGTATATCAACTCTCAATGCTAGTGAATCTTCTTCATTTTTATAGGGGATATCAAACCCACAATAATCGTAATATTACTATTCGGTGCAATATAAGAAAAGACACAAGAGATTATGTCGTTTGGCAGATCGTCCTGCCAACGTCCACGAGAAAGGAAAGGAGATGTTTATTAATTGAGGATAACATATGACGACTAGAGTGCTATGGATGTTAGATGAGAGTCCAAGCCGTGATTATAAGAGTACAATTGATCGTCCCCAATCAGTTGACCATGTTTGATGCACCGTTTCTTCTTTTTTGCTTCTCATTTTTATATTTTGCAACTTGTTGAGAAGGATATATACCATAATCATGTGTCAACCGTAGCAATTGGACATTAGTAAGAGGAGCCACTCTTGAAAGTGACTTTCGAGAGATGATTAGTAATCTGATATTCTACAATTGATAAGAAGGAGTATAAAGGCATATGAATAATTGAGATTATGGGTTATCCAAGTGTTTCTGGGATCATTCCTTAACCATGGTTCAAGTTTAATTGTCCCCTCTATAACTCCACAATAAAATAAATATAAAATAAGTGATCCCCTCCCCCCCCCCCCCAACACACACATACACACACACACACACACATTATTTTAATAAAAAAATGATAAGTAGCATTATTTATTTACTTTGTTATAAGTTATAAATGTTTGATGTTATTTTATATTGATTTTCATAAATAATTATTAAAAAATGGGAGTGACAAATCATTTTGGGTATAGTTATGAATTAAAAAAAATATACGATTCTTTAATTATTAGAATGAAACGATGATATTTTGTACATAAAAATTCGAAACAATTGATCAAGAAGAAGTAAGAAACGTGGATTTTAGACATTTAGACCAACTAAGTTATATTTAACTAAAAATAGTTGGGAACTAAGTACAAATCTTACATAAATGAAGAGTAAAATAGTAGACTAAGGCGGTTATCGGGGGTAACTATGTCTTTTGGACATTGTCGATCGGTACTAAGGGTACAGTGTTGATCGGTATCGGGCCTAACCACCTCGATCAATCAAGACTTGATCATGAATTTAATCATTACTGCTCAGCAAAGGTGTATCGATCAGTAGTGGCCCAAAATTGCTTGGACCCAGGTTTTGCCAATGGCCTTGGATGGGATTATTGGGGTATTATTCTTAAAACCATGCATGACAATTAATTTTCTTTGAAAGTGTGTGAGTTCACTTAGAAATAAGAATCATGGTTACGGTAGCCTTATATTTGGTTTAAATATATTGAAGACATGCCGATCAATATAGCTCAGTATGAAATTTCGATGAGTTGGCTTCGAGTTAATCACCTGGAGATCAAAAATTCGGTTTTAAACTATTAAAACATTCACAACCTAGATAGGGAGTTGACACCCTATTAGAACGGTTGCGATACAATCCTAGTAGTTTATCTCAAACTATGGTAACCTAGTTGATGGTTCGAGAACTTGTTCGATAGTTCAATAGAGGATTGTGATCAGTACATCCCAATAATGTATTGAATAGGGTCACCCACGAGATTTGAGTCTTAGGGTTGTCTTAATTAGACTCGAAAAATCTCACTCCATTTTCAAAGGGTGCATAGATTCTTATTCCAAAGAATTATGAGGATTGAAATGCTTATGTAGTTGTCGATTTGATTATTATGGGTGCGATTCAGTTTTAGATTAAATCAAATGATCCCCGGATATTAGGAGATAGTTACATGAGTAGGTCTGAGATCTTAATTAGAAGGAATCCCCGTCCGGGGATACCTTGAATAGTGACACCCCCTTGTTATACCTATATATTTTATCTCCACCAAGTAAAGCCCGGTCCTGGTGGAGTAACAATTAAGTTAAGTTTAAAAATCAATGAAATTGATTAGATGTTGGTTAAAATCCATTAATAGTAAATTAATTTGATAAATCGAGTATCGAACACTTAACATGGAGAATCATATTATGTTCTATAATCAACTTTACAAATAAGACCTCATTATATTCGAGTAATTTATGAGATAATTAAATTGGAGTGCAGTCATAATTATTTAGTGGAATTAATTATGATCAAATAAAGAAATGGATTATGGTAATGGTAATTGAGAATTTCAAGTGTTTATTTGGAAGCTAATATTTTATTTTTTATCTTGGGTCCCTAGTGTAGTCCACATACCAAAGTGGTTAGGCCCAAATTCTCAAGAAATCTAGTCTGACCAAAGCCCATATTTTCTACTTATATATAAAGGTGTGGGTAGGGGGTTTAATCAATAATATTAGTCATTAGGTTTGAAAGGGGTGAGAGAAAATACCATTCACGTTTTTGTGAAGATACCTGGAGATACCACTATACTCACTCACAAAGAAGGGTTTTCATCTTAAAAAGTGCTCCCACACCTATCGAGTTTTAGAAAAATCATACACTAGAAGATCCAAACTTTATAGAAGGTTTAACAAGATTTTAGAGACCTTGTATGGTAAGAAACTTCTTTTTAATCATCAAATAATGTATCATCATATGAATTGCAACAATATTCTATATGTTATGCATTTTTGAAACCCTACGTTTAATCTTTAAACCTAGTTCTTATTTTTTAATGCATGATTAATCAAATATCTTTAGGGATGAATTTTTTTCGAATTTAAATGTTAACTCCAAGTTTTTTTTCCTAATAATTGGTATTAGAGTCTCGACTGAGATTGATCATGTATTGGAATGGTCCATGATATACAACTAGAAACCTTAGTTTTGGTATGTTGTATGATTATACATATTTGTATATGGTGTCGTACTAACATGGTTTTGAATAGATTATATGTTTATATCCCTTCCATCATCGTCACATATATTTATTTTGTGTGGTTGGATCCTATAGTGGTTTATCCATAGCTATATATCACTCTTAGATTCGATGTGGTTGTAATAATTAGATTTTCATAATTATTTCAATATAAATGTATTCAGAGGATTTGGAAGAGGGATGTAGTATTTATTTATCAATAAAATCATGTATGTACATGGGTTTGGGTGTTGGGTAAAGTTTCATGGAGTTTGGTAAAGTTTTTACCCAATTATGGAGGTTTTTACATAGCAGAACGAGGAATAATAAAGTTGTCCCTCACATAATCGATCGATCGACCATGGGAGCCTGATCGATCGACCCCATGGGGAGATTCAATATTGAAGGGGTTTGGATTCTTTTTTATACTTCTTGCCCCGATTCTTCTTTCTGATCATTCCTGAAAGATGCAAAAGAGTTTTTCCATAAGTAAAGATCAACAAGAACTCATGGTTGTGATTAAGTCTACTTCAAGTTGGACTTTGTGTCAAAGGAAAGTCTTATACAATAAGGATTATTGGTCTTGAAGAGTTCTACTTCAAGAAGGAGTCTAGGCTATGATGGAAAAGGGGCATATTTGTCCTTATTATTTTATTTATTTGCTGCATTTATTTATTTATATTTGCATATATGTCTCTTTATTATTATATTTCATAATTTGGCGTGTTAATTGATTAATTAGAAACACCCATTTTATGGACAACATGCTTAATTATGAGACCAACCTAGATTATCATTTTTTAAAATCCATTTTCGTTATTTTTTCTAAATTGAATTAAATCATGGCAATCAAATTTTAAGGTGTGAGTCAAACTGAGATCTCTAGATTTTTTTTGAAAAATTCAAATTAATATTTTTAATTTATGAAAAATCAAAATGTGAGTTCAATATATTTATTTCACATAAGTAAATTTAAAAATTACCAAGGATTATCATTCAACCTTTTAGAATTAAATAATATGTTTTTAAAACCCTCAATTTTTAAAATACTAAGTGGGGGTGGGTTTCAACATAAACCCCACAGTCCCCATCAGTGTTTTATGAATCAGAAGTGATTAATTCCTCACGCCAGTGAGACTTGGCCCCCAACTGATAGATTTAATCAGGGCATCTAGGATTCATGAATACTTATAATTGATAATTTCGAGAACTAGAATATTAGTGAGTTAAATTACCCAATGGGAAAGTTCATCACGAGCGGATTTTATTTCGAGGAATGAACCAGTGGTATACACTTAGACGTAACTTTTGATATCTTCCCTAATGGAGTCACTATCATTGGATGTGGGACTAAAAGTCACCAGTAACTAATTAAAAGGGTCTTGAACTGTCCGCATAACATACTGAAATACAAAAATTTGTCTGGTTCAAGGTGCGGTGATTTAATCTCCCAACAAGAAATCTCACCTCATAAAGGAACTACGATGTTTGACAAGATTAATTTTAAAAAATTGCAGTTAAGGAATTCCACTTTAAAATTTTATCCAATTAATTCTCATGCGTTTATTAGAAATTAATTTCTTCAATTTCATGATACTAAGGTTTCAAAAATGGATTCAACTTTTTCTCATTGTTTTATTCTTAAAGTTTAACTCGAATAAGTTTCAAGGACTAAGATTTCTGGACATTGAATTAACTTAATGGGATAATAATTTGTTTTAATCCATACTTCCCATCAATATTTTAAAATAGTGATGTAATCAACTCCTCGCATCAGCTCGTCTGGCCCCCCAATGAATGGTTTTTAATCACGGAATCACAATATTTTAAAATGCATGGAAATTATTTTAAATTAAGTCTTACATGTGTTCGATCCCCCTGATGGGGAAATTCTACACGTGCATCTTTGATTTTAAATAATTGACCAATGAGAATTTGTAGAGACCTATTATTGGCTGATGACACTCAAATTAGAATCATGTTCTTACAATGATTTTATCATTGATTGAACACAAGATTCTTTGAATTAAACATGGTGGGGAAATTCGGTACCATTTCATAATCCGGAAGTGAGGATCACCAGTAGATAAAGGTTGGTGTTAGTTGTTTGAGAAGAGATTCACTTCTCTCCTAAAAGGGAGGTAAGAGTATACGGCTAAGTATCAGGTTCAACGATTTGGGTTAAGGAAGGCTCATATTCCACGGTAGTAGTGAAATAATCTAAAGGTGGGTATTCTCATTGCAAGTAGTTGGAACTTGGGTTTTAATTACTTTATAAGGAACATGACAAGGTGGCGGTTTATCTCTTGAAAATAAATGCATGATTTATAATCCGATCTACAATAAGATGGTATGTAGACTCAGGAACCACAAATTAGGATTCCAACTTGTTGCAAAGGTTCTAGGTAACCTGCCAATTAATTTAAAGAGAGATATTCCTAGTAATGGGGATTTACAATAACGCAGCGGTATTAGCGATCGAATATTCTTATGAATATTGGTGTATTATATAATGTACTTGGTTTTAGAAATTTTGGTTTCGATTTTTTAAATTGGTTTTGAACAGATATTAAATTGATTTTATAAAATTATTTATCAAAATTGGGATATCTTTTATATGTTCTGGTACATTGGAAAATACATTACAAGTTTTGTCTCACCCATACTGCTAAATACTAACATGGGTGATTTTATGGGTAATCATTGATGAGAAAGTTAATTCTAGAACCAAATATTATATTGTCACTTACGCTTAGGTTATTTTATTCTATAAGGAATTCGAATATGGGTTTAAAATGTACAATTGAGTTCATTATAAGCGGAGGCATTTATTGTCTTGAATCCCGTTTAAAAGGTAAAATGACCAAAGGTCCTTGCATCCAAGAGCTAAAGAGCCTATAATGTTGGAAGTGGTTCATTTCGATTAGTGTGGTTCGATGACTATCTGAATAAGAGGTGGTTTTGAGTACTTCATCGATTTCATTGACAATCACACGAATAAATGGATATGTTTACCGAATGCACCACAAGTCTGAGATCTTTGATTAGTTCAAAGTTTGCAAGGCTAAGGTAGATCATGAGTTAGGTAAACTAATTAAATCTATATGACCTGATCATAGAAGTGTTTACCTCTTGAGATAGATAAGGAATCATTTATTAGAGGTGTGATATTTTATACTACCACTTAATACTCGGTGTTTCACTTCAGAATGGTTTATAGGAAATAAATGAATAAGGCCCTTTTGGGTATGATATAATAAGGCTCTTTTGGGTATGATAGGATCCATGGGTAGTTATTCAGGATTACGAGATTCTTATTAGTATTTTACTTAAGATATGGGTGTACACATCTTGAATTTAATTTCTCCTTAATCGGTATCCTCAAACTCCTATTGAACATTAGAGTGGATGTAAGATAAACATAGGGCATGTTCGAATCTAAGGGTGACTGATTGGGCATGAATATTGTATATTTATCCCCTTAATTTCGGAACCTTAATAAACCCAAGTGATGCAATCGAGATGGATTTAACTCAAATTTATGCTACTAACCTTCGTTGACAAGTATTCCGTGTTTTGTGTTTCTCTTATGTGTTTTATAGGTTAATTATGCAAGCGGTGTGAAAGAGAAATCGAAACAATGAAAGAAAAGCTAGGAAGGAAATTCAAAGGGCATTTTCATAATTCTGTATCCTGATACCGGATGTAGGGCCAACTGGAAAGTTGAAGAGCTTGGAACAACATGAATACTGGAAGAAATGGCACCCAAATCCGAGCTACGGTGAAAGAGTTATGATCATTTGAAGATGAGATAAAATCCAAGAAAGAAAAGAAGAAAACAAGGAAAAAATTCTAAGTGTTGTAATTGAAGAAAAGAGGCCCAAAAACAGTAAGAATTCCCGAACCCCAGGGTGAACCGGTTCGGGGGGCGAACTGGTTTGGGGTACCTGTAAACCGGTTTGGGGGTCCTGATGCGCGAATTTTCCCTTTAATTCTGATTGGGCCAAAAGAGTCCCATTATGTGCAAACTCCTCTAAAACGTATTTGTATTATTGTATAGACTTAGAAAACATAGTTTTGATCAGTTTTTGATAGAGAGAAGAGTATAAGAACAACCTAGGAACATAGTTTTACATTGTTGCTTCAAGATTGATTAACTCCGGGTTTGGTTTCAAGTTTTAATTCAAGTTTTATTCTCTCTATTATTTCCCTTACATGTTTATTCTTCTTGCATGATTCAAACAAATTCTAGGTTTATAACACTTTCTTGCATGTTTCAATATAGTTTCATCATGACTTCTTTCACATACAACGTAATTAATTCATGCATAGTTAGGTACAACATGTCCGACTAGATTTTTTAAGGTCGGGATACATAAACTCAACTTGATGTGATAGTTGCATGTGCATAAAATTAGTCCTCTAAACTTAAGGATTTATTATATGACCGTATTGCGTAGCAACACAAAAATTGTAGGTCTTTGGATCTTGTTTTCTTCAGAGTAACCGGGATGCTTTAGAGTGCAATTCGAGTGCAGCTATCGCAATATCGATTTACTCGTCCTCTGATTATGTATGGTGCGGGCTTGAACCTCACATATGTAATGCTTGGGAGTACTAAATTCTGTGTCTGATTAATCACTTAAATTTAAGATTAATTTTATACAAGTTACACACTAGGGTTGAGGGATTGTATTTCTGACATGTTTTTCTCATCATGTAGTTCAAGTTTTAGTTCAATCATCATCCGTCTATTAGGTAATTTAGAGTAATTTCATTCCACTCATTCCTGAGTCCATTAGTTAATCATTTTCAAAATTGCGTCTAGTTGTAGCTATTTCACCATTCAAATCACCTTTTCCTTTTCTTTAGAGTTAAAGTTAGGTTTACTTCGTCTGTCCAACGTCGTTACGACTCTGTTCGTCCTATTTCCCTGTGGAGACGATCCCGACTTATCGGATTATTACTAACGTGACTGGATTGCACTTGAGCCTAGAGAGTACGCACTTCTAAGACACATTCTTAGTCGCATCAAGTTTTTGGCGCCGTTGCCGCGGAACTAGGTAGACGTAGGTTAAATTCCATTAATCTAAAGCTTCGACCAAAAAAATAAAAAAATAAAATTCAAAAATCAAAAGCACAAAAAGATACTTCATCTCTCAAAATCCTGTTAATGAAAAATTCTGAACTCACTCCAACTCCCCGAAAATACTCTAACCAGCATTCACAAAAACCTGATAGTTGAGTACAACCCCGATAGCCCTCACACTCCAAACATTCTACAATTCTGGGTTCCATCTCCCACGCCTACACACACCCCGACATCTCTCTTAGGACACACCACAGAGCACGCTACGAGCATACCAAGCGAGGATACATAGTCATCTAGTGAGAGAGTCATGTCACAACACGTTAGTGTAGTCGCCGGTGAGGAAGAGGTCCCGTACAGCCCTTTGAGAGAAATCTTATATCCCGAGAGAACAGTCACTCCAGGATGCATTTTACTCTTGTATAATGCAGGGCAATTTTTATTTAGGAATGGGATGATTCAGGTACTTCCCAACTACCATGGAATGGAATCAGAAAAGCCATATCTCCATATCTGGGAATTTGAGCAGGTGTGCGGGACCCTCAGTGATCAAACTTGCATAAAAGATATGATATGCCTCAAACTCTTCCCATTCTTGCTAAAAGATAAGGCTAAGACCTGGCTATGGTCTTTACCTCCAAACTCGATTGCATCTTGGAACGAGTTGCAATCTAAATTTCTCAAGAAATTCTTTCCTACACATCGAACGAACTCCATCAAGTTTCAAATTCAAACCTTTCGATAATTAGAAAATGAGTCGTTCGATCGATGTTACGAGCATTTTATTGAGTTAATCACTTCGTGCCCTCATCATGGACTTGATAAACTGTAAATCATTTCCTTCTTCCATAATGGGCTGAATATAAATTCCAAACAACTTGTTGAAACCATGTGTAATGGTCCCTTTGTCGACCTAAACGCCAACGATACTGAGCTTCACCTGAGGTATGTCGTCGAGGCTACCCAAGCATGGGATACATCTGACCCTAGTGCTCATAATCGAACGCGCCAAATGACCACCACACCATCAACGGCCAACCTATTTCACGTAGAAAATGATACTATGACGGCCAGTCGACTCGATTTACTTGAGAAAGGAATGCGAGAAATACTTGAGATATGTGCACGAGGACCAACTGGATCCATCCCAAACCCCATTGAGAGGATGTGTGCTATTTGTGAGGTGGGACATTCAACAGAGGAATGCCCGATGATACCCGCCAATAAAGTTATGCTTCAAGAGCAAGTGAGTGGTATAGGAGGATTTAAGGGTAATTTCGGTACACCGCACGAGAATTCCTACAACACTTCATGGAAAAACCACCTTGGTTTTAGCTATGGGAAACAAAATGCTGCGTTGAATCCTAATTCACATCCCTCCCCCACCATCACACTTTCAACAAGCACCTTACATGCAAGGACATGTGCAAGCACCACCACCTCCAGGGGCATTTATAACTCCACCGCAGAGAAATCTCGAGGATACGATAAACCAATTTATCAATGCCCAGAATGCAACCACTGCTAGATCTGAGCGCATGATCAACGATATAAACGCTACTATTTCAAAGATGCAATCATCGTTGAGTATCCAAGAGAAGGGAAAGTTTCCTTCCCAGGGCAAAGACCTCCCCAAGGTCAAACTAGTGTTAGCTCCACCTCTATAGAACATCAGGAGCAATGTCAAGCTGTGACCACTCTTTATAGTGGGAGAGTCATTGATTTATCACCTCCTCCACACGACATAACCAAAGACAAGGAGATTTTACTCGGCACGAAAGAGGCCAAAGATGTCCCCTTGAAAGAGAGTGATAAAGAAGACACTAGTGAGCCCGAGGTAGTAGTGAAACCACCCACCGCGGAACCATTTCCTCAAAGACTAGTTCCTTCCCACAAAGGAAACCCCCGTGATGAAGTGCTAGACGTGCTAAAGTAAGTAAAGTCAAATTTACCTTTCTTCAATGCCATCAAGAAGATTCCAGCTTATGCAAAAGTCATCAAGGACTTGTTAATAGTGAAGAGAAAGATGAAGGTAAAGAAAAACGTATTTCTAGCAGAGAACGTGAGCTCTATTCTACTTAATGATCTCCCGCCAAAATTCAAATATCCCGGTGCACCCACCATTTCTTGCATCATTGGAGAAAATAAAATTGAAAAATCCTTACTTGATTTGGGAGCAAGTGTCAATATCCTCCCTTACGCCATTTATAGGTGATTCGTATCGAATATTGCATATTTCCGCCAGTTATCTTTATGCATTCTAGAACTTTTACGGTCCTAAATGCCTATAATTATGCTCATTAACCAGACAACCTTGGATTTTGATATATACATGCTTTGTAGGGGTTATTTGTGCTTTTGTAGGTATTGGAACGCTAAAAGTGAGGTTCGGTTACATTTCGGAGAAGTTCCGTCGTCGAATGCTACTTCAAGGGAAATTTGTTCTTTTCAAACTCACTATTTTTTATGTAATGAATTTACCAACATGTAGATCATCAAATTATCTTTCTGTGGCCACTGACCGTGCGTCATTCTGACTCCGTATGTGGAAGTTATGCCCATTTTCGAAAGGTTTCGGTATTTTCTTCTACTTTAAGGGCCTTTTGGTAATTTCATACTGCATAATTTGGAGGGTTTCAAAACATAATCATGTAGATAATTGAATTAGCTTCGCGTCGGTTCCGACCACGCCTCATTTCGATTCCGTATGAGGGAGTTATGGTCGTTTCCGTGCAACGCGTCAAAATTGGTTCGGAGGGAAAAGTGGGTTGTCTCCAGCCCAAGGCAAATTCCAAAAGTGCGATCGACCGGTCCCATCAGATATGGACAAAAATTGGCTTATTTTGGGTTTTTTGGGTTGATTTTGTTGGGGGTTTATTTTGGGGTATTAATAGAATGTTTGGGGCTTTTCTTAGAAGATATTAGTCATTTTAGATAGTTGAGATTAGGTTTTTGAGAGCTTCTCTCTCCTACATTTTCCTTCCTATTTTGGGTTTGTAAGTTTACTATTCCTTCTTCTTCTCCATTAATGTAAGTTCCTTTATTGTTCTTATGCTTTGTAACCTAGATTTCCATGCTTTCCATTTATTTCTTGCTTAGATAAATTGTAGTGTAATTAAATTAGTTTAGTTTATTTATTTCTTGTTTAGTTTATTAATTAGTTATTTAATTAGATTAATCATGTGTAGTGAGTAGTTACATAGAGTTTAGGTTGTGTGTCCGCCATTGATGGGCGTTAAGCTCCGAAAGTTAGGTTTTGGAGAAAATTGCGTTTAATTGAAACCTCGCGTATTAAAGTCGGATTATTATGCGTTTAACTTTCTTTGTCACGCAACGTTAGTGTTTATAGCGGTAATCCGAATCTAAGACGCGTGTGACCATTTTCTGTTAAATGTTTAATCTCGCAACTTTGGGTTAAATTCCTTATTGTGTGATGTTTATACTTAGTTGAAAATGCTCGATTAAATGTTTTCGAACCGAAATTCTAATTATTAGTTGTTTAGCCCATGGTGGGGACACGATCCCGACTCTCGTTTTATTAATTCTATTTTAGACTTAACTTCTTTATTTTTCCCTTTTCTTTATTTCCAACCTATCACCTTTTACACTTTTATTTTAGGAGTATTAAATCCTATAAATTCTAGCAACTCGTCTCTGTGGATTTTCGATACCTGGACTTGGCCACTATACTCCCTTTTTGAGTGTAGTCATAAGTTTAGGTATTTGTATTGAGGAGGTGAAACGAAAATAACGATTAGCGTCTTGACACGCGCTACTTTTCACCCTCAATCAAAATGGCGCCGTTGCCGGGGACTTGTTTGTTTTAGACTTTATTTGATTTAGTATTTCATAGTATTTTCTTTCTATTTGTATTATTTGCTAATATTTTGCAGGACTTCCACATTTGAGCACTTATAAACGCTCGAATTTTTCCCGCGCGCACCTACTTTGTGGAATCCGCCACTTGAGCCATTTTTGGGGTAAACATATCTTATTCCAATTCTTTCGGTAATCATTGTTATAATTCTCAAAATTCTCGCAAACCTATGACTTTCGATGAATACTTAGAGTCCCAAAAAGTTTCAAATTCAAATATTACTTTGGGCGGGTATAACGAAAGTCAAAACTTAGGTTATTGGAATTTCGATGATGATGACAATGATTTTGGGCCTTTACCACCTTATAATAGGAATTTTGAAACGAATTCGAATAGTTTTCAAAATTCCTATATTAATGAGTTTCCGTTTAAGTCCGATGGTAATTTTCAAAGTTTCTATTTTCATGCATCCGCACCTCGACCTATGACATTCGGTGAGGGTTTGCGTATGTATGAAAATGAGAAAATTGAAACTCGTTATCGGGAAGAAAATTGTTCGTGGGAACATGAGTTGGATTTATTATTTGAGTCCGACAACGATTTTGCTTCCGAGACTTTCGAGGTCGAGGAATGTTTTGAACCAAATGAGGAACTTTTGCCTACTTTGGAACAAGTCATTCTAGACTTTGCCCATTGCGTAATAGATATTGAAAGTGAGGATGATAATGACATAATATCTATTTGCAATGAATTGATTTCTTCTTTGGCCCTCAAAGAAGAACATTTCATTGAAAATGATATTATTTCCTTTGAAATTCCAACTTCATGCGATGATGATTCATCTCATGAGTTTGAATTTCTTTCATCCCCATTTTCATTCTCTATTACCACACCATCACAAGTACCCGATGATTCGGTTTCAAACTTTAACATTTTAAACCCTATCGCCGATGAGGAGTAGTTGCTCGAGTCGCCCTCCACAATCGCATCTTTGCCTTTGTGTGCGCTGCCTCCCATTTCAACTTCAAAATACTTGGGAGGATATTCGGTTTTTCTCGGTCCCCACTTGTTTTTGTCACCCGTGCAATCCAAACCCCCCATCGTCCCTCCAAAACTTTTAATTGACGATGGTTCCTTTCTTCTTCCTTACACATGCCTTCCGCTGTTCAAACGGAATTCATATTTTTCGAAGGGCATGCTTGTATGTGAGGGTACACCGATTATCCTCCAAAGTCAAATCACTTTGATGGTGGACCCACACCTATTTAGACTTCTAGTGTATAGTTAGTGTGAAGCTTAAATAGTAGGTTGTATATAGTTAGCTTTTTATTCTTTCTTTTTATTTTTCTTTCCTTTTTAATCTAGTCTAGTGTAATTAGCTAACTTTTTGTTATTTGTTTTTGCTATGCTCGGTACTAACTTGTTTTGTAGATTCTTTGGACTTGTTCTTATGGCGATCGCTCCAATTTTGGGTAATATCGCTCTTTTCCTCTCTTTGACTTGGTTCTTAATTTACATTGAGGACAATGCCAAGTTTTAAGTTAGGGGGTGTGGGATCTTCTATCCATTTCTTTATTTAGTCCATGTTTTTGCTCACATGTTAGTTACTTAGTATGCGTTTCTTAGAAAAATTGAAAATTTCAAAAATATTTTCTTTCTTTTTTCTCCTTTATTGGGCATTTTGCCTTTGTTTCCGATGATAAATTTCAATAATTGCCCGATCCAATAGACAACCCAACGATGCATGTTCTCGATTTTAGAAGTTAATAGACTTTAGTCCTCCATTATTGATATTATGAATAACTTCATGAATTAAACTTTAATCCCGTGAGCACATGCCCTTTCCTTGCTTTATTGATTTGGTTTAAGATTTTTATAACTCGGTAATCTTTTGTTGCATTGTATATACTTACACCGAGTAGGCTTTGTACCTTTCATCGTTTGTGAGTGTATACAATATTCTTTTCTCATTGAAAACGTTGAATTCGTCGGTAATCTCACTATTCTTTCATTTGACCGTTCATTAATTGAGTTCATACTTGAATTGTGTTACTTGATCATGATTTTCATATATTGTTTTGATTCGATAATTGCGTAAACTTTTAGAAATGATCATAGGCATTCTTTGTTATATCACCCATATTATCCTTGACCTCGCCCTTATATGTTTACCTTCTTTAACCTTTTTGAGCCTAAATATAGCCTTTCGTTTCATAACCCCATTACTATAACCAACTCTAAATTGGAGTTTTAGCCCATATATACACTTTCCATACCTTTGTTTCGAATGTTGCTTGGGATTGAATGAAGTTGTTATGATGTCGGTTGGAATTTAGGCATATGAGAGTTTGAAAAGTAAAGTAAAGAAAGATGTGAAAAAGTGAAGAAAAAGAGAAAGCGAAAAAGCAAAAGAAAACAAAAGAGAAAAAGAAGAAAAGAAAAAGAAAGAGAAAGTTGTAAATGTTGTATATAGTTCAATAAGCTTAGGAAGTGACAAACTTAACCTAACCAATTATTGTCGTATGTGTGACATAGATACAGATAATCAAAGAAGTGTTCATTTTTTTTTTCTTTTTTTTAAAATTCTGATATGATTACAGGTGTTAACACATGACAAGGTCGGCGTATTGAGTAGGTAGTAGCAGTATTGACTATTGAGGGCCGAGAGCTAAATTAGGACAATTTTTTTAATAGTGATTCTCTTTATTATTCAAAGCACCAACCAATCCAACCCGACGTCAAGGTTTCCCAATCTTATATCATCTTATATCGATTTTTAATGCTACAAAATTGGAAAGCAAACGAAAATATACTTGAGAATCGAGAGTCACTATGATGTAAAAAATTGTCACATAAATTTGTAATCAAGAAATATAATAATATTAAGTTCCTCAAGTAAAGGGACGTTAGTGATTAGGGAGGAGTGTCTTTGAGGCCCATGATATCTGAGAGAAACTATGTTGTGGCAGATCTGAACTTGGATCTGTATTATTAATGAAATGGATAATTGAAAAACATAAATACTAGATTGAAAATGAAATGAAGGGTAGTAAGTACCTGTAACTGCTTGCATTTCTTGTGCCTAGAAGACCCATCGGTTTGCTGCCTCACTAAGTACAAAAGATCGAGTTTGAAAAAATTTAAGATTGATAGTTATGGATTTTATACTTATTCTTCACAACACATCATCAGTTTGCTGCCTCACTAAGGAGCGCATACCTGATCATTCCACCATTGGTAGGAACTTGGGAAATTTCTTTTCATGTTTAGGGGGATTTTTACCGGGTAACTTCTTGTCAAATTTACGACCTCTGCTTCTCAATTGGCCCAAAAATGGAAGGGGAGGTATCTTCAGAGAGGTCAAAGTAACTTGGATCCTATTCATGATTACACAAATAATGGCACAAAACATTTCCAACAAAAAAATAGTCCTAAGATCTCAACTCAACAAAGTCTTTTCCAAATTACTAAATCATGTATTTAGCTTCCTTTATGTTTTCCTATTAGGTAGTCTTTTGAAATTTTATTTGTTTTCAATCATTTAGAGCACATAAGTGATCATTTAGTGCATATAGGAACTGGGTGAAGGCCAGCTATGAACTTCTCTGATGGAATTCAAGAACATTTAGCACTTCATTCAGTTATTAAGGTCTGAACTGTTTATTTGTAAATGAATCGTGAGAGTAAAGTCCATGTTAACTCGTTAGTTTTATTATTATTATTATTATTATTATTATTATTATTATTATTATTATTATTATTATTATTATTATTATTATTATTATTATTATTATTGAGTGTGTGTAGTTTAGGGTACTTGTGTCATTTACTAATGAAAAAAGCTAGTAAATCATGCTCTGTGACTTTAAGCATGTAAAACAAGTCAAAACTGAGCACAATGTTGTTCAAATGCGGCTATTTTTCTTCTTAAAATAATGATTCAATCTTTAGTTGGTTTAAAAAGAATTGTACAGAGCCTACACCCAAGACTAGAACTCATCCTGTGAACAATGAGGCCTTAACCCATGCAAATGTCTTGGAGTGACAGAAGATACTTGAGCATAGTAGTAGTAGTAAACTAGTAAATATTGTCAAAAAATTGGACGCAAAATTCTGAAATAGCGTAAAAATTACATCTAAGTGTTTTCATCACAAATTAAGGGCATTTATTACAGGCTAATGTTATGCGAGAATAGAGGCTGGATTGGGGCAACTTTAGAGACTGATTCCATGAACACCATGAGCTTAATCAATAATGATGATGCTGACTTCCATCCGCTAATAACGTTAATCAAGCAATGCGTTGTCCTAATGAAGCGAATAAGGATTTCAGTAGGTCATACTCTTGGCGAGGCAAATAAATGCGCGGATTGGCTTTCCAAATTGGGTGCTAAATAGGATGATTTCTATAAGGATTTGCAGTCTTCACCCGAGGAACTGTCACAGCTACTTCAAGCTGATCAGAATGTGGAAAATTTCCCCAGGGAAAACTAGTTTTTATGTTTTCTATTGCGTCTTTTTTTCCTTCTTTTTTTTACTGCTCATATACTTCCCTGGAACCAAAAAATATATATTTAATTGCAAAAGTTTGGAGCTAATTATCAAACCCACAAGCTTTTCACAATTTTAAAACACGGGTCCAGACCTAAACATCAAAATAACTATTAAATCACACATTCTATCCAGTTTAGTTCAAAGTACATCCATGCCATCAGACTCAATGGGTGAAATTTACAAACTTCACTTTCAAGAAAATAACATCTTAAATTTATAACACTATACCCACATCCAAAATCAAAAAATGATGATAATTACTACAAGATATATATAAAAAGATTATATATATATATATATATATATGTATGTATGTATGTATATGTATATACATTTTGCAATTAAAGATATATTTTTTTGGTTACAGGGAAGTATAAGAGAAGTAAACAAAAGAAGAAGAAAAAGACTCAACAGAAAACATAAAAAACTAGTTTTCTCTGGGGATTTTTTCCACATTCTGATCAGCTTGAAGTAGCTGTGACAGTTCCTCAGGCGGAGACTGCAAATCCTTATAGAAATACTCCTGTTTAGCACCAAATTTGGCAGGCCAATCCGCGCATTTATTTGCCTCGCGGAGAGTATGACCTACTGAAATCCTCATTCGCTTCATTAGGACATCACATTCCTTGATTAACGTTCTTAGCGGATTGAAGTCAGCGTCATCATTATTGATTAAGCTCATGGTGTTCGTAGAATCAGTCTCTAAAGTTTCCCCAATCCAGCCTCTATTATCACATAACATCAGCCTGATCCTTCCTAATATCCGGATCAGGTTCTTAGCTCTTTCAATCATAATAGTCCTAAGAGCTTTGTAACAGATGTTCTATTAAACCACTTGACTATATTAAAATAGCAACAAGCACATGGTTTTTCTCCGATGATTTGCTACATTCATAGGCTTGTCTCCAACAATGTGAATATATATAATAAACTCTGGTGCCTTCAACTTATCACAACAATTACATTTCAGTTATTCCTATTTTAAAATCTTCTCTCTCATTTCAAATTAAGAAATAGTAAGATACCATGATCAATCACAAGAAACTCATCAAGCTCACAAGAAAGTGGCAGAGAGTAGTGGCCAACAGGAGAAGGATTTCATTACTAAGAATAGATGGTAGTAGCTCAACATGAGTGTCTGATAAAGGCCATTTTGTTGTGTACATTACTAATGTGAAATGTTTTTGCGAAAATTAGGAATGTGTTCCAGTAAAGAATCATTAATAATTTAAGACAGGTAAAATATAGGATTATCTTCAACATATGGTTTGCAATTGATAATTTATTAAAAAACTGAAAGAGGGGTGTTTAGTCCAAAAAGAGTTAAAAACAAATTTCTTTCTGAAATCATCCAACTAATTATATAAATATGGAACAAGGGAGCATGATCTGAAGCTTTTTTTGTTAATATAATTAAGAGAGAATCCAGAGAACAAGTTAGACCACTCAACATTAGCTAGGAATTTGTAAATCCTTTCCCAAATAGTTTCTTTTCCACCTCTTTTATTCCACCAGGTGTATTTAGTTCCCAAGAGTCACATATCTTTAAGGCAACTATTATCGATACAATCAAGAACTTATGAAGCTACAAGAGAATCTCCTAATTTCTCATTAGCTTAAATCACCGTGTTGAAATCCCCCCTACCATTTGAGTCTGCGGATGATGAGTTTATGCAGAGAATTCAAATAATTTCTCATTAGATGAAATCACTATTTTGGAAACCGTTCACAGTCTTTATGATGACTATATACAAGTTTTATTGCCAAATAAGGCTCTACTTATTCCCACTCTTAAGAGAAACATAGAAAGAGACATAAATACTTCCGGGGGGGACCATAGAAAAGAACCCGTTTTGAAGGCGACATACCAAATTTTTCAAACTTTGTCGGATGCTCGACAGGGTATTGAATAGTCGACAAACAAAACGGAAGTAATTAAAATAAATTACAAACAAAGAAAACCTTAGCAAAAATTAAATCACTATAACGAACTATATGATGCCTAATAAAGAATATTTTTGAAGGAGATTCCAAAGGGCTGATGGTAAAAAAAATTATGGTCATTATGATGTCTAACAATTCAACAGTCATAGATAAAAACAATTTTAAACATTTAATTCTTTACAAGAAAACCTTAGCAAAAATTAAAGCACTATAACGAACAGTTCTGGACATATACAATACCAAAATATATAATGAAAAAAGAGACTAAAATGAAAAATTTATATGATAGTGTAATTGTATAGAGACATAAATAAATGCATAAATTCACTAGAAAGAGACAATATGCGAACGAGTATGAAAAGGATGCCAAAGAGTAAATGAAAAATTAAAAAACTACAACCTCTAGAGTGGCTACAGCAGCCTAAAGCATAAAATTTGATGGGGGTACAAAACCAAGAGTAAAGTCGCATCGTAAAGGTAAAGAAGCAGCTCCAACATATAGTTCCAGGTGAATCAAACGAAATATATCAACATGCAGATTTAACCTATAGTTCCATAAGAAGCTCCAAAATATAGTTCAGAAATAAGATGTAGGGGCCTTTACAGAAATATATTGCAGAAATAAATCCCTAGTTAGTTCTCCAAGAATTAAGAAAAAGAAATACACTGTATACTCTAACACACTATAAAATACTCTGTATACTTTAATTCAGAAGTAAGATGTAGGGGATCCAAATGTGTGATCAAGCAACAGACATATATAAACTAAGATGAAGGGGATCCAACTAGCTACCTATTCCAAACGAGTTGAATAAGAAGGCAACAAGTAAAGTATACAAGAAGTCCCATAACTGAACTAATTGAGGATATTTAACGAGAAAAAACTGTAAAATTATTAGTTGGTACACGCACGTGTGACCTACGTTTCAAGTTACATTTTAAAATTCTATCTATACGAAGGACATCATCAGACAGTATACAAATAGCAATCCTCGAAACCATTTATGAGAATGGTAAATAGAAACTCAAGAATTTAATGAGATCTATATACATTCCAAACTATATGTATTACCGTTGTATAAACAAATTAAAATCCATCTAATAGATTAACCAACAATGTCCCTATTTAAGGGAGCTGTGAAGGCCTCAACATCTGCCCCAGAATGCATAGTTTCATCCTACAACACAACACACATAAAGTTATCATACAAATTACAGATATGCGTATCATAAGAGATATAAAAAAAGAACAAACCTCTTCCCTCCTTTTTTATTCGGGCTTGGTACCGACAATGCAAAGGAAATATCTGCATTGGCGGAGTTAAAAAAGGTTATACCATATAGAAAAAAACAACTCAAGCAATTCAAAAATGCAAAACATAGCGAACGTAATAAAGTCCATAGAAAATACTAGCATAATAAAGTCCATAGCATAACAAAGTCTAGCATAATAAAGTCCATAGCATAATAGAGTCCACGACATAATCAAGTCCATAGCAAATACCAGCATAATAAAGTCGCTAATAAAAATTAAAAGCAAGAAGTCATTGGGATCCAACAATACGCCTAACTAACCTCTTCGGCCACACCACCCAACTTCCACTACGAACATCTCCGAGAAGCTCAGCACCACCTTGTGTTCCCAAGTAAAGAGAAGCATTTTCCTCGAGCACTTTGTCCACTAACAATACCACCCATTTATCATAATTCACTCTATGATCGTGCACTACGGCTCAGGGGTAGCGTCTATCCTTCCCTTTCCAATAACCTTACCATTAAGCCCGAGCACATCACATGAGACACCATCTTCTAGTGACCAGGATTCTATATTAAATGATGCAACTGTCCCATTACTTGCACTTGCTCCAACAGTTGGGGAGGAATGAGACTTACCTAACACCATACCTATAATTGTCTCTATATTGCTTAGTTTATTATTCATGCCTTTGATCTCGGATTCCAATGTATCGAGGTGACCTTTCATTTGGTTCCCATTGGCCTTTTCAGCTGCAAGCAAAGATAAAGATGGAGCTGAAGCCTCAATGGATGATAGTGAAACTATGGAACCCACACCACGAGTGCGCCCTCGCTTGTCAATACCAAATACTTCAGACAAGGCATCATTTCTCAATGATTATGGTTGGTTGGTGTTATCACTACAACTTTCTTCTAGTTCTTTTTTCTTCGCGAGCACCTTATCCTATGAAATGCCAAATATATAGAATTGTCAAGACTAATCATTTGAACGTATAATGTTTTCATGTAACAATCATCATTCACTATTTATAAAAAATCACCATGATAGGAACAATTCTCTCTTTGACTGACCCGTCTTTACATCTGTGGCTAGCTATCCATACATCAACGCGCAATGGGTTTTTATGCAATTTCTTTGTCTACAAATAAAAAACATAACATATATTATCTTCAAGGTAATAGTAATCAAACAAAGAAGTAAAACATAGTCGTACGTACCATATTGTACTCGACTTGGGCATGCCCATCATGCCCACTTGTGTGAGTGGCCCCAATCTTTGCCCTATTATCTTTCCCCTCTTTCCTCTTTTTTTAGCCTCTTCCGTATTCTCATGCTCCAAGAACTCTTTCCACTGTTCTGTCTTAACACCTGGAGGTAGATTAGCCAATCTTTCGACATCCATTGAATACTTATCATAATAGCTCTTTCGTAACGTGGATTTATATGTTTTAAGTAGGTTGCACATACTTTTGTAGCAACTAATCTTGTAACTATCCGGGAGTCCATATGTTCTCTAACAAGACAATTGATATTTTTAAATTATACGAAATGTGTAAAGTCATACAAAAGAAAATATAATAAACAAATCAAGTATACATAAGAAGTCTCACTTGCATCTCTTTCCAAACATCTTCCTTGTATGTTTACGGAACCTTACGCCAATCAGTATACGATATTGGGACCTGAGCCTAGACCACTTTACCAAGTCGAGACATAAATCGGCCTTTCTCTCTACCTATTACCTGATTATGTTGATTGATCTCAACCGTAATTATGGTGCCTATAGATGATCCATCTGGACCATCGCGTGGGCTGGAGAAATTAGCTTCATTTGACATTACTGAAATTCAACTAGTGTTAGATATACAATGAATAAATATTCTGCTTTAATAATATGTCTAAATGAATTATTCACATATTATGTCCAAAATTACTAAAAATATATAATCTGTCCAAATGCATAATCTGTTCAAATTTACTAAGAATTGGTCCATTCATCGCATGTTACAATATAAGTGAAGCATTAAAGTAGTACATAAACATAATAGATCACAAGAAACAAAATCTTGAAGAAATGTCTAAAATTCTTTTAAATAGTAAGTGAAGCATTAAAGTAAATAAAATTAAGCATAAATTATAAAAATCAGCTTTAGCTTCAACTAGAAGTCCTAAAGCAGATTCTTCAAATTAGGATTATCCTCAAGAATAGACTGATACATTGTAGGAACCTCAAGTTTGTCAACACTTGTTGTTAATCTCTGTGATGCATGCAAAATGATAGACCAACCATTGTCTTCAAAATCCTTTGAGTGAAACACTTGAGATGCTTTAGATGAAAAAATGAATGGCTCGTCATCAATTCTATCCTTACTCTTCAACTTACTTAAGTTTACCATCATTAAGTTCGATTCTGGATCAACATTGAAACCATTTACCTTGTCCTCAACTCCCACCCAGTCACAGTAAAACAAACTATTTTGAAAGATGTATAATCGAACTCAAATATTCTAAGAACAATACCAAAGTATGTTGTCTCCGCTTCCTTATAATTCATATATTTTCCACTTGACCTGAACTTCGTGATGGCCCTCACGCCACTATTTTGGGTTACCCGTGACTCATCATACTCACGTGTGAAAAATTCAAACCCAATCACCTTATACCTCTTATATGATTGTACATCATATAATGGCCCATTTGCTAGCCGTCAAAGTGCAGTATCAGTCAATCCCTCTTTTAATAACTACAAAAAAGATTTCATAAGATGATTATATATATATATATATATATATATATATATATATATATATATGTACACACACACATGAATAAATGTCAAATTTTATTATATTGTCGAATTAAAAGAAAACCTCCTTAATCAACCATGGGATAAAACCCTTGGTCTTTTCCTTCAATGTAGACGCTCTTCGGTTACGCCCAAATGTGGATTCCCAATAAAGATCATATTTCCTACACCAATTCGATACCCACACTTAGGCATCCTACTTCCTGCACCAATATACATAAACGGTATTTTTCAATTAAAAAATCTCAAATCATATTGATATACTTACTTCTGCCATTCCTCCACTTCATCTGATTGGTGTAACACCCACTTACGTGATTGTGCAAATTGTAATGGAGTTAACTTCACATTCTTCCCTTGTACTAAAGGACCCTCGCCTGCGCATTCATCATCTTCATCTTCATCGAGAAAATATTCACGCGTATATTTGTGATTTCCTTCACTAGGGTTTGACATGTACTCTATGCAATATAAGGTCGATTCTTCTACGATATATTTCTCTTCAATGCTCCCTTCAACATACCTCTTATTATTAGCATACTTCTTGTAATCTTTCATCAACCTATGCATAAAAATATATCGATTACAAAAAAAATGTTTGTCAAAATAAAAAGGTTAAGAAAACCATTTACTATTTAATTACCTCTCATAAGGATACATCCACCTATATCTTACCGGTACACAAATCAACACTTCCTCTGCTAAGTGTATAACGAGGTGGACAGTAATAACAAAAAATCCAGGCAGAAAATATTTCTCCAAAACACACATAGACTCAAACAATGCGTCCTTGCTAACTCCAAAACATCCCTCTTGATCACTTTGGACCATAACACATTGAAAAAGAAGCTTAACTGTTGAATTGCCATTTGCAAGTCCTTATGTTTTGGATAAGCATTTTTAAGCAGTAAGGGCAACAAATATTGCATAATTACATGATAGTCATGTGATTTGAGCCCCTTCAATCCAAGTGGTTGTAAACTCACACAATTACTCAAGTTAGAAAAAATACTCTTGGAACTTTTAGCTCCTTTAAAATACGAAAAAACCATTCTTTTTCTTTTTTGTTTAGAGTGAATGCAGCTTTTGGCTTCATAGTTTTTCCTGAACTTTCATCTATTTCCATCCACATCTTCTTCTTGATCCCCATGGTCTTCATATCTTTACGGGTATTTTCGTTATCTTTCGTTCTGTCTTTAACATCTAGAATGGTTGACAAAAGATGATCGGTGACGTTCTTCTCAATGTGCATAACATCTAGATTATGACAAACATTATTCTCTTTATAATAGGGCAAATCAAATCAAATAGACCTTCTATACCATGGAGTGGTAACATCACTAACCACAATTTTATCCCCTTTACGTTTTCTTTTTATTTCGAAAATTTGTTTACCAATTCTCATCTTGATGCATTTCACCTTCTTCTCAACCTTCGTGGAGCTTTACGATGTTCAACCTTGTTGTTGAAATTATGTTTGTCCTCCCTGAACTTGTGATCACGAGGAAGGAATCTTCTATGACCACGATAACAAATTTCACTACTACTCGTAAGTCGTTCTGATTCAACTTTTTCCTCACAAACTGGGCACCCCTTATAACCATGAACCATGCAACCCGATAAAGTTTCATATGCAGGAATATCATGGACAACCCACAACATCGCTCTCAAAGAAAAATTAGTTTTTGTATGTGAGTCGTACGCTATTATACCTTGAAACCATAATTCCTTTAACTCATCTAGCAAGGGGTCCAGGTAAATGTCAATGTCTTTACTCGGAGCATTCGGTCCGGATATTAAAATTGACATCATTGAAAACTCCCTTTTCATGCATAAATACGGTCCCATATTAAGAGGAGTAACAATGATAGGCCAATAACTGTAACTAGAGCTGAGATTCCCGTATGGATTAAAACCATCAGTGGCTATACTAAGACGGACATTACGTTTTTCAGTCGCAAAGCTGGCCACATTACATCAACAGATTTCCATATAGACGAATCAATAGGATGACGCATGATATTTGTGCTACACTGCGCCCTAGCGTGCTAAGTCATCTTATTTCCAATCCATGGTATGGTGAATAATCTCTTCAACCTTGGAATCATGGGGAAATGTCTAACTGTCTTAAGAGGTGCTTTACCCTCCCCATTTATTCCAAACATATACTTGGGTAGGTTGCATACTGGACATTTTACCTTCATTGCATGTTCTTTTCTATATAAAATACAATCATTTTTGCATGCATGAGTTATATTATAATCCGGACCAACTTCTTTGATTACCTTCTTCATGGATGGATACTTGGATGGTACTGTATTTCCTTTCGGCAAAAACTCTTTACACACCCCCAAAATTTTCGTAACACTATTATCTGACAAACCATATCTTGTCTTAACATTATTTAATTTGACAAGAAAATATAGTGTCGTATGTTTCTCAGGACTTGACGGGTACAAGGATTCACTCGCCTTGCCACGTAACTTTTCGTATTTTAACTCCTCATTAGTCTCGTTATGATTGTCACCTCTCCCCATACTAACATGCTCACTTGATAAATGATCTACTTCACGATTAAACATTTCGAATGCGTCGTAAACAAGCTCTTCCATTCTTGGATTGTCGAGGACAGGGTCATTGCATTCAACACTTTCAGTGGGTTCTTTTTCTTTTCTTTTAACGACTTCCTTTTCACCATGAAAACTCCAAAACGTGTAAGACTTGGATATTCCATAACGAAGGAAATGAAAATGGACATCTTCAAGCTCCAACAACTTTCCATTTTCACATTTTATGCATGGGCATGAAAATAAGGTTTCGTCACCACGGTTATTCTTCACAAAATCAATGAACGTAGCAACCCCATTAATGTATTTTGCATTTCCTCTTTCACGTTCCTTCATCCACTCTTTACTAACTTCCGATGACATTCTGTATGTTGAGATACGTTAGTAAAAAAAATTAATATATACTATTTAATATCTAAGGGTCGGGCAACAGGTAAAGAAATAGTCTATTGTTCACAATCTTTGATTAATGTTTAATGAAGTAAAAAGGTGATTACAAGTGGATTTTCCAAGAAAACATGAACTAGTTTACAGCTTGATAGTCACTCAATTCGACAACCCCTATTTTGGTACAAATTTTTTTATCAACATATATAACATGATCTTAAAATCTCATATAATAGAATTTAAAACCAAATGAAGTATAAATTAAATATTTTTACGGTTAAAACCAAAAACAATCTTCTCTATATTCGAAAGATAACATAAACGCACCCAACCTTAAACCCAAACACATCAAACCCCAACTCGACATTACTTCTTGTTTCGAAAAAAGAAAAGAAAACCAAATTTTAGTTTCAAGCAGTGCTTTTCTTGTACAGGGAGTTTGTATCACCCTGTACATATTGAAGGTTTACCTTGTCAATGACTCGACTCTCTAAGTTTTTTTAATAAGTTTTTTGAAATGTGATTGCAAACTCAAATCTCTTTACAATTATTCAAAACTCAGATTTGGTAGACCCAAATCATTCATTTAACTGCTAATTCCCATTTGGGCTGAAAATCACAAATTATATAGTAATCAAATTATACATACGCACCATTATTCCAAATTATTAATCGTGTACGAATAATACGCCCCAAATATTTAACACACAATTATCAAATTAGTCATACGCACCAAATATTTAATCGTGTATGAATAATACGCACCAAATAAAACATACGCACCAAATATTTAACAGAATAAGACATATGCAACAAATAAAACCGTAAATCGTATCTCTAACAGAATAATACGCACCAAATATTTGATTGAATAAGACATACGCACCAAATAAAATCCTAAATCGTATCTTTAACAGAACAATACGCACAAAATAAAATCCTAAATCGTATCTTTAACCCTAAACCGTTGAAAGATGATCGCATGAAAATATTTAACAGAATAATATTGATCGCATATAACCCTAAGGGAAGGCTATGGGTTTGTTATAATAGAATAATGTTATTTTGTTAACAGAATAATGTTGATTTGTTAAAACAGGGCAAACCTTCAATATATTTGTTAAAACAATCTATTTTCATGCGATTGCATATAACCCTAAACATATATTTGTTAAAACAGTCTGAAATAAGGCAAACCTTCAATAATGCGCACCAAATAAAACAGGGCAAACCCTAAATGTTTGAAATACAATTTTGGAAATTGTATGATTCTTCAATGCACGAAGATATTAAGAGAAGAGAAATATTAAGAGAAGATCGCACCTACAAAACGTTTGACATACCTTCGAAGAAGATCGCACCTACAAATTAAGAGAAGATCGCACCTACAAATTAAGAGAAGATCGCATATAAAATTTGGAGAACAAAAATATTAAGAGAAGACCGCAAGAAAATTTTTAGAGAAGATTTCGCACGAAGAAAATTTTTGGAGAAGATTTCACATGAAGGTTTGGAAAAGGTTTGGAGCGGTATTTCGACGGAAGGTTTGGAGGGAAATTTTGGAGGTGAAATTTAGTGAGGAGATTTGGACTAATTTTTTTTTAGTATGCAACCCTTTTAGGTTATCCCACCTACAAATTGAGTAACTATCACAAATTTTACAACGGGTATGAACACTTAGAATTTTGTAAGTGACCAAAACTGTTGTAAATTATGTAAGTAATTTAAACACTTAAAAATTAAATAATATATTAGTTACTAAATATCCATTATGGTGTAGTGTAAGTGGTATTTTTTTCAATTGGTATGAGAGCGTTGGTTTTTCAAAATTCTTTAGATCTTGAGTTTCTGAAATTGTTTTCCTAAAACAAGTTATGGACGAGAAATTTGAGAGACTAGGTAACATATCCAGACCCCCTCTCTTTGTTGGAACTAATTTTCCTTACTGGAAGGTAAGGATGGTTGATTTCATCCGAGGGACATTGGGAGATGATGTTTGGGATGCTATTGAAAATGGTTATACTTTTCCTACTAAACCAGCCGCTGAAGGAAGTACTGTGAGGATTAGAAAGTTATTAAGAGAATTTACTAAAGAAGAGAAACCAAATTCCATTAATAATAACAAAGTCAAAAATTCCATATTCATGTCTATCAATAAACACGAATTTAAGAGGATGACATTTTTTATATCCTCTTAAATTCGATATCAAATTTGAATTTAAGAGGATATCAAAAATGCCATATCCATGTCTATCAAAGTCAAAAATGCCATATTCATGTCTAGCAAATTGAGAACTGTGGAAATTGAATTAGAATTCAAGAAATAATTAACCCAGTCCCAAAAGACACAGACTAGTTCTAATCTTATTTTTCCATCTAAGTTTACCACACCTGAACTTAGTATACCTAACATTGACTTAGGCCCTGATGAGGAATGTTATTTAGATAGTCTGGATAATCATCTTGCCTTAATGTCTAAACAGTTTAAGAACATTGTGAACTTTCAAAATAAAATAGTAAAATACAAGGCAATCCTACTTATCCAAACCAATCTAATAATAGGCCTCACGAGAGAAGACAAGACAAACACCAGACTGATAATCATAAGAGACCTTAAAAATGTTGAATGCTATAGATATGGGAAGTTAGGACACGTGGCTAGTGGTTATAGAGTTAACTTAGACAAAATTCACAAACATAATAGGGCTCATCTATGCAAGACTTGGGATGACTCAAGTGAATCTTAAAATGATGAACCTGAGTCATTTAACACTTTTGACCTTTGTATGTCATTCTTTACTAAGATAATCTACACTGATAATGAGGAATTTGATCATGCTATGTTAACTGATACTATGTCTACTAGTTTATTTGCTTGATTGCTTGAGAATGCTGATAATACTTCAAACGTCGTGTGTGTGAGTCAAAGGGAACACTTTATTATTGATGTCAGTGGGTGTGTGAGTCCTAAAAATAAACTGCTAGGGTACACTACACACTTAGTGACTCCGACAATGAATACCATCCTGACATTCACACACTATACATAAAAACTCTCAAGAAAAGCACTAGACTTGAAAAGACTGTCAAATATCTTACCGAAAAGATAGAAACCCTAAGTCATATGATTAAACAGAATGCTGAAGAGTATATTACTCAATGTCTAACTCATGATAATGAAACCAAAAATTTTGAACAAAAGAAATACAAAGTAACGTTGCTGGAATTGGAACAAACAAAAGAAGAGACATAAACAGTTTTCAAGAAATTTGCTAAATTTAAAAATAATTCTAACTGTTTTGAAGACTGTGTTGCTAAAAGTAAGACCAATTCTGATGACAGAATTGGAATAAGATTTTTTCCCAACTCTAAGACCCAAACTAAAAACTTTAAAACAATAAAGTTTGTGTCTGGAAGAAAAATACCTATTAAAACTTGTCCAGACTTTCAAGGTTTAAAAAATGAGTTTGATATAAAACAACAGAAGTTAGGCATTGGTCAATCAAGTAACTCTAAGCATAATGTTGAACATAAGGCTAAATACGTCTGCCGCCTATTCGACAAGCTGATTTGTCATTTCATCTTGTGCCAACTAGGAACAAGACTAGAGCTCAAAACCTAGACAAGCCTTTGAATAATAATTTTCCTAAGGTTATGAGTTCTACATGCCATCTTTACTACTCCTATTGTGATATTTATGGGCATTCTCTTGATGGTTGTTATTACAAATGTCTATGTAATCCAGTCTATAACTCTCTTATTTACCATAACTTCAACTATTCTAGGAGAAGTCGAAACAACTATGTCCTTCCTGGACATCCAGACAAGAATTCTAACTATCGAAACAGAAAGAAAAGGGCTAATACTAAAATAACATCAACAAGAAGGAATCCTACATTCTTTTCTAAACCAATCACTCAAACTGTCTATGATACTCATAAACCTGCGCAAAAATCTTTAAAAAAAAGACAGAAGCTCGTAAGTTTTATCAAATACGAGCTAATAAGCGCAAATTGAAAACTAGAGCAATTTAGGTTAGAAAAGATGATCTATTACCCTAGTTGAAATGCAATATTGTGATCAGTGCTTTCAAAGCTGAACACACAGCATATGGATGGTATTTAGACTCTAGATGTTCCAAACATATGACCGGGGATGATTCCAAACTTTCAAACAAAACTAACTTTTCTGGAGGAAAAGTCTTATTTGAAGATGGTGTATCGGCCCAGATCATTGGTAAAGGAACACTCCATGAAGAAGGATGACCCATTCTTGAGGATGTTCTCTTGGTAAAAGGTCTTAAAGCCAATTTACTAAGTATATCGCAGTTTTGAGACTCGAACCATACTATCACCTTTTCAAAGAAAAATTGGAAAATTTTAAATGAAAAAGGTGATTGCATTATTACAGAACTCCTTACTCCAGATAACTGTTACATAGTCAATCAAAGTACAGAGGTTTGTAACATTGCCAGAATGGATGACAATGAGATATGGCATAATAGGTTGGGTCACATTAATTATTATAGTCTTAACAAATTGTGTTCCCAAGAGATAGTTAGAGGTCTTGCTAAGATCAAACCTATTTCAAACATCATACGTGGTCCCTGTCAAGAAGGAAAAATAGTTAAGGCTCCCCATAAGAAAGTTAAAGAAGTTCTATCCACTAAACCTCTAGAACTCATCCATATGGACCTAATGGGTCCTTCTCGTATTGTTAGTCTTCGTGGAAACAATTATATCTTAGTTATGGTTGATGACTTCACTCTATTTACCTGGGTTGCATTTTTAAAACACAATTCATAAACTTTTCGTAAGTTTTAGAAAATCTTAGTTCGTATAGAAAATGAAAAGGATTCCCAAGTAGATAAAATGCGTAGTGATAGAGGAGGAGAATTCATAGATTCCGGTGTCATTGAATATTGTGACTATAATGGTTACAAACATGAATTTAGTGCCCCTAAGACACCTTAATAAAATGGAATTTCTGAACGTAAAAATAGCACTCTTTAAGAAATGGCTCGTGCAATGATTCATGTGAAGAACCTGCCTAAATATTTTTGGGTAGAACCCATTAGTACAGCCTGTCATATAATCAATCAAGTTTACTTAAGAAAAAATACCAAACAAACATCCTATGAGCTTTGGTATGGGAAGAAACCTAACCTAAAATACTTCAGAACCTTTGGCAACACCTATTATGTCTGTAAGGACAGAGAAATTTTGTCTAAATTCGAAACCAAATGTGTGACAACTCGAATATAATTATGATTAATTATGCTTAAATCATGCCTAGCTTATGTGATATGATTAGTGTGTCATTAATACACGTGATGTTAATTTATTATGTTTAGTCTAATCATACCTTCAAAAAGCATGAAATGTTGAATTAGTTACAAATACAAAATTTTGAAGGTTTCGATAGGAATGTTCATGTTTAAGGCTAGTTTTGACCTTTATGACATAACAATTGACTTGAGGTGAAAGCTACATAGTTGTAGACAAGTGAGTTATGGTTGTAACACAACAAACGATGTGTGAAACGGAGGTTCGAGTGAGAAGTTATCCCAAAATTACGAAACAAGGGCAAAGTAGTCCATCCGTTAAGTAGTATTTTGTCTTAATATGGCAACAAATGTTTTATTCTCATTGGTTGGGAAGGGTGGTGGCTTTGGCCGACCTTAAACCCTTAGAATTACCTCTTTATTCATCCAAAATGCAGCTATGAGAGATTTAAGCTTAAGGAAAGAGAAGTAGGAAGTTAGGAAGAAAAAGTGAGGAGAAAATTGAAGAAAATTTATAGAAAATTACGAAAAAGCCCCTAAGGTAATTCCAACCATGAATCTTGCTATTTTTCTTTCATTTATGATTTATATGATATAAATCCTTGATTTTTTTATTGAACTTTCATGCTTGGGTGAATATGTATGGATATATGCAAGTTTAAGTTAAGTTGAATGTACAAAACCCTAAAATTGCTTTGTTTAGAAACTCTGTTTATTCAAACTTCCATATATTTTTGTTTACTTACTGGAATTGATTGATTCCAATTGGAGATTAACCTGGACTCATATAGGTATGACATATACGGAAATCATGATAAAATACCAAGAAATGAGTCTTTGGTGAGAGTTTGAAGTTCGGGTATGAAATCTGCCCTAAGGGTGAAAATATGCCCGCCATGTGTTCGGTGTTTTGCTTGACATAGCAAACGAACCTTAAATATTATGAAACTTTAATTTTGTATTTTTCAATATGTTTACTGATTTTGGGTGAAATATCACATAAATTTATGATGTAGAAAAATTATGGAAATTCGTGGAAGTTGAATGAACGATAAGAGGGCCTATAGGGCAGATTTGCCATGTGGTAAAGAAATGAGCATATCTTGCTCTACGAGACCTAAAATGATGTACCGTCTTTTGTATTGGAATACTAATATGACAAGGATTGAATTTCCAAGAATAAATGAATTTATATTTGGTCTATGATTTGGATATGTTGAATATGCTAGCATGGATTTGGATGGAACTTCACTTGTGATAAATGATTTGAATGGAATCATGTGATGCTTATGGATTGAATTATGTTTAAATCGTTCTTTGGATTATTGATATTATTACGATGATACTAATATTTTAAGAATGATAGGAAGGGAAGAAGATCTGATTGAACAAGTACTGGATAAAGGCAAGGGCAAAGCCAGTTAAACTGCCAAGGTGAGTGTACTTATAATTTGTTTCATATATAAATATGAATATAGCTCTAAGAGTGGATTTGTTTGAATACTTCGGTATTCAAGATTTGTTTGGATATTAAAATATCCAGAATTTGTTTGGGTCTCATGATCCAGGATTGGTTTGAATACTTCGGTATTCAGGATTTGTTTGGATATTCAAATATCCAGGATTTGTTATTGCCAACGGGCAGAATTATTTGGATCTTATGATCCAGGATTTGTTATTGCCAATGGGCAAAATTATTTGAATCTTATGATCCATGATTTGTTATTACCAATGGGCTGGATTGTTCGGATTTTATATCTACATATTCGATATAGAATTGTTATTCTATTGCAGGGAAGGAGTACCTCACTAAGCTTAATGCTTACGGTTTATATTTTAACAATTTCAGGTTCACACGCTGCCAGCTAGGATACCATATGACCGGTAGCTTTGAGAGTTGCACCGTTGGAGAGAGCTGGGATTTAAAAATGGGATTTTATCGTTGTCACACTGAGTATTTTAATATACTCACACATTGTATATATTGATTTAGTATGGATTGGGTTGATCATAGTTAATCACAGTATTGCATGTTTTCTTAATTATGACTCTGGTATTGAATTTTATAATGTAAGAATAATATTATGTTCATTATGTAGGAAAATATTGATGAATGAATCATATTTCCAATGGGCTCAAGATTATGATCTAATTATTCCAATAAAAAATGATTAGTATGGATATTTGGTTTTGTGGTGTGACAATTAGTGGTATCAGAGCGTGGTTATAAATTCTGGACGTGTGTGACGATTAGATGGCAGTATTGAGTTGATTTGATATTTATGAATTGTTTATGTACTAACCAATAGTTTAGTAGTATAAACTGTTTATATTGGTTGTTAGAACTTTGTTGTATTACAGATAATTCCATATGGAACTTGGGAATGGACAATATAGAGAAGAGGGAGTGGCTTCTCGTGCAGGGAATACTGAAGTAGAGCAAAGTGTTGCTGGAAGGGCTAGAGATCAAGAGCAGCCTACAGAGATGCAAATAATGGCACAGGCAATGATGAGGATGGCAGAGCAACAAGAAAGAAATATGGCACAAATGGCAGAACAACAGGCTAGATATCTAGAATCAAAGACCGTGGCCAGGATTGAGAAAGAGGCAAGGAAGGAAATGAAAGATTCCATGCATGAGAAGTTTTTGAAGTTGAATCCTCCAGAATATACAGGGTCAGTTGAACCTACAGAAGCCGAGATGTGGGTCAGGGATCTAGAAACTATCTTTGCAGTTATGAAGGTTCCAGATAACCAGAAAGTGAATCTAGCCGTGTTTAAGCTCAAAGGAGAGGCGAAGTATTGGTGGGAAGCCAGCAACCATTTGGTGACAAGGATGGAAGGTACTGATGTCATTACTTGCTCTGAATTTATTAAAGCTTTGTATGTTAAGTATTTCCCTAAGGTCTATAGGAGGGAGAAGCTGAGGGAGTTTATAAATTTAACCCAAGGGAACATGTCTGTGAGGGAGTATGATGCTAAATTTACTGCTTTGTCTAGATTTGCTACTAAGTATGTGCAGGAGGAAGAAGATAAATGTAGTAAATTTCAAGATGGATTGATTTGGCCTATTCAAAATAGAGTGGCCACTTATGAGTTAGAAGATTATGCTTCTCTGGTAAACAAAGCCACGATAGCAGAAAGGCAAATGAACCAAGGGGTGGCAAGTAGAGAGAGTTTTAAAAAGAGTAGATTCGATGCATCTCACTTTAGGCGAGGTGAGGGTGGAAGTGTTAAGATGGAAACTCATAAATTTCAGAGAGGTGGTGGAGATAGTGGTAGAGGTCTGGGGAGATTTGGCAGAGATACTAGGGGTGGAGAATCTTCTAGTCTGGTTAGGAGGTCAGGAAAGGGTGAGGCACCGACAAGAGTCGTTACATGTTTCTTTTGTAAAGAGGAAGGGCATTATAAATCTGAGTGTCCTAAGCTTAAGGGATTGGAATGCTACCATTGTCATCAAGTGGGGCATATTAAGAAGAATTGTCCGCAATTGGCAGAGACTCCAGCAGCACATAGTGAAGTAGCAAGCAAAATGTTATCTCCGAGCAGTGTAGTGAAAAGTATGGGCAGAGGACAAGCTAGTAGTTCCAGGCCAGGTGGACGAGTTTTTACAATGAAAGAAGCTCAGATTACTCCAGATGTGGTGACATGTACACTTTCTGTTACTGATAGAAGTGCTTATGTTTTGATTGATCCTGGTTCCACGCATTCTTTTGTGTCCTATGCTTTTGCTGTATACCTGAATAGACCATGTACTCGTTTAGATGTGGGGTTGGGTATTTATATGCCTATGGGGGAAATGGTTGTAGCTGAATATGCTTTCGTGATTGTATTTTGACTGTGGGGGCTAGAGATACAGTTATAGATCTACTTCCATTGGATATTTCTGATTTTGATATAATTCTGGGAATGGATTGGTTATCTAAATATCATGCATCTATGGATTGTTTCTGTAAGGAAGTTGTTTTTAATATGCCTGGTGAGCCTGAATTTAAATTTGTGGGGGAAAGGAAAATTGTTCCCAGTTGCATCATTTCAGCTATTCAGACGAGGAAATTATTAAGTAAGGGTTGTAAGGGTTTTATTGTATATGTTCTTGACACTGGGAAGAGAGCTTTACAATTAGTTGATGTTCCTATTGTAAGGGATTTTCCTGAAGTGTTTCCTAGTGAGTTGCCAGGGTTACCTCCAGAAAGAGAAGTTGATTTTAGTATTGAATTAGCACCAGAGACAACCCCTATTTCTATGGCACCGTATAGAATGGCACCTGCTGAGTTGAAAGAACTCAAGATTTAGTTGCAAGATTTACTTGATAGGGGGTTCATACAACCTAGTGTATCTCCATGGGGTGCACCAGTTTTATTTGTGAAGAAGAAAGATGGTACCATGCGTTTGTGTATTAATTATAGGCAACTGAATAAAGCTACAATTAAGAACAAATACCCTTTACCTCGTATATATGATTTGTTTGATCAGTTATAGGGTGCTAAAGTGTTTTAAAAGATAGACTTGCGATCAGGGTATCATCAGTTGAGGGTGAAGGAGAGTTATATTTCTAAAACTGCTTTTCGCACTCGGTATGGTCATTTTGAGTTTTTGGTGATGCCTTTTGGGGTGACTAATGCTCCAGCTGTATTTATGGATCTTATGAATCGGGTACTGCATCCTTTTGTTGATTCATTTGTGATAGTTTTTATTGATGATATTCTAATTTATTCACGTGATATGGTTGAACATGAACAACATCTCACAACTATTTTGAATCTGTTGAAAGATAAGAAGTTGTATGCCAAGTTTAGCAAGTGTGAATTTTGGCTATCACATGTTGTATTCTTAGGCCATGTTATTTCGGGAGATGGTATATTTGTTGATCCTAAAAAGGTAGAGGCTATTGTAAAATGGGAGAGGCCCAATAATGTGACCGATGTGAGGAGTTTTCTGGGTTTAGTTGGGTATTATAGAAGGTTTATTAAGGGATTTTCTTCGATTGCCTTACCAATGACTAAACTAACCTGGAAAGATGTTAAGTTTGAATGGAATTCTGATTGCGAAAATAGTTTTGATGAATTGAAAAAGAGGTTGGTAACTGCATCTGTTCTTACTATTTCGCATGGTGGAGATGGTTTTGTTGTTTATACCGATGCTTCACATCAGGGGTTGGGTTGTGTTTTTATGCAGCATGGTAGAGTTATTACTTATGCTTCTAGGCAGTTGCGTACACATGAACGTAATTATCCTACACATGATTTGGAACTTGCTGCTATTGTGTTTGCTTTGAAATTATGGCGTCATTATCTATATGGTGAGGTATGTGAGATTTTTACTGACCATCAAAGCCTTAAGTATTTATTTACTCAGAAGGAGTTGAATTTGAGGCAGAGGCGATGGATGGAGTTAATTAAAGATTATGATTGTACAATTCACTACCACCCAGGAAAGGCAAATGTAGTTGAAGATGCTTTGAGTAGAAAGGCTTCAGGCAGGTTATCTTGTATTCGATGTGCTAGAGTTGCTCATATTATGGAGTTGAGATTGATGGGAGTAGAATTGCAACTAGTAGATGGGGATAGATTCTTTGCTCATGTAAGCGTGAGGCCTTTATTAGCTACCCGTATTCGTGATTTGCCAAGTCAAGATCCTTTCCTTGAGAAGAAACGACAAGATGTCCAAGATGGTAAGTCTGAAGATTTTTGTATTGTGAATGATGGGACCTTATTGTATAAGCAGCGATTGTGTGTGCCTAATGTGGGTGGATTGAAAGAGGAAATTTTAGATAAGGCTCATAATTCCGTTTATACTATGCATCCTGGTAGTACTAAAATGTATAGGGATTTAAAAGGAGCATTATTGGTGGAATAATATGAAGAAGAAAATAGCTAATTTTGTTGCTAGATGCTTTATATGTCAGCAAGTGAAAGTTAAGCATCAGAAACCTACTGGTCTGCTTCAGCCATTGCCAATACCGGAATGGAAATGGGATCATGTAACGATAGATTTTGTGGTTGGGCTTCCTCGATCTCAGAAGGGGTCAGATTCGATTTGGGTAGTGGTGGACAGATTGACCAAGTCCTCTTATTTTCTAGCAGTCAAGACTACATATACAGTTGATGGGTATGCTAGATTGTATGTTAATGAAATTATTCGATTGCATGGGGCACCTGTTTCTATTGTTTCAGATAGGGACCCTACTTTTACATACATATTTTGGGATAGTTTGCAGTATGCTATGGGTACTAACTTAAAGTTTATTACGGATTTTCATCCCCAGACAGATGGGCAGTCTGAAAGGACAATACAGATTTTGGGAAGATATGCTTAGAGCCTGTGTGCTTGATTTCAAGGGTAATTGGGATGAATATTTGCCTTTGATAGAATTTTCATATAACAATAGTTTTCAGTCTACTATTGGTATGGCTCCATATGAAGCATTGTACGGTAGATGATGTCGTACACCAATATATTGGGGTGAAGTTGGTGAAAGGAAGATAGAGGGTCCAGAATTGATTGAAGTCACCACTGAAAAAGTGAAGATTATTCAAGATAGAATGAGAACAGCTCAAAGCAGACAGAAAAGTTATGCTGATAAACGACGAAAAGATTTGGAATTCCAGAAAGGGGATTATGTGTTTCTTCGAATATTGCTATGGAAAGGAGTTATGAGGTTTGGAAACAAAGGGAAATTAAGTCCACGCTACATTGGACCTTATGAAATCCTTGAGAAAGTCGGGATGGTTGCCTACAAGTTAGCGTTACCACCAGAATTATCTCGGTTACATGATGTTTTCCATGTTTCTATGTTAAGAAAGTATGTAGCAGACCCTTCACATGTATTGGTGGAACAACCTATTGAGTTGAAGGAAGATTTGAGCTACGTGGAAGAACCGCTTCCTATCGTCGATAGGAAAGAACAAATATTGAGATCAAAGGTGATCCCACTTGTGAAAGTTGTGTGGAGAAGGCATTCCATGTAAGAAGCTACATGGGAGAGTGAGTATAGCATGAAAATGCGTTATCCGTATTTGTTTGATTCGGACAACCAAGGTATGTCAATTTCGAGGACGAAATTTCCTAACAGGGGGAGAATTGTGACAACCCGAATATAATTATGATTAATTATGCTTAAATCATGCCTACCTTATGTGATATGATTAGTGTGTCATTAATACACGTGATGTTAATTTATTATGTTTAGTCTAATCCTACCTTCAAAAAGCATGAAATGTCGAATTAGTTACAAATACAAAATTTTGAAGGTTTCGATAGGACTGTTCATGTTTAAGGCTAGTTTTGACCTTTATGACATAACAATTGACTTGAGGTGAAAACTACATAGTTGTAGACAAGTGAGTTATGGTTGTAACACAATAAACGGTGTGTGAAACGGAGGTTCGAGTGAGAAGTTATCCCAAAATTACGAAACAAGGGCAAAGTAGTCCATCCGTTAAGTAGTATTTTGTCTTAATATGGCAACAACTGTTTTATTCTCATTGGTTGGGAAGGGTGGTGGCTTTGGCCGACCTTAAACCCTTAGAATTACCTCTTTATTCATCCAAAATGCAACTATGAGAGATTTTAAGCTTGAGGAAAGAGAAGTAGGAAGTTAGGAAGAAAAAGTGAGGAGAAAATTGAAGAAAATTCATAGAAAATTACGAAAAAGGCCCTAAGGTAATTCCAACCATGAATCTTGCTATTTTTCTTTCATTTACAATTTATATAAAAAAAATTCTTGATTGTTTATTGAACTTTCATGCTTGGGTGCATATGTATGGATATATGCAAGTTTAAGTTAAGTTGAATGTACAAAACCCTAAAATTGCTTTGTTTAGAAACTCTGTTTATTCAAACTTCCATATATTTTCGTGTAGTTACTGGAATTGATTGATTCCAATTGGAGATTAACCTGGACTCATATAGGTATGATATATCCGGAAATCATGATAAAATACCAAGAAATGAGTCTTTGGTGAGAGTTTGAAGTTAGGGTATGAAATCTGCCCTAAGGGTGAAAATATGCCCGCCATGTGTTCGGTGTTTTGCTTGACATAGCAAACGAACCTTAAATATTATGAAAATTTAATTTTGTTTTTTTCAATATGTTTACTGATGTTGGGTGAAATATCACATAAATTTATGATGTATAAAAATTATGGAAATTCGTGGAAGTTGAATGAACGATAAGAGGGCCTATAGGGCAGATTTGCCATGTGGTAAAGAAATGAACATATCTTGCTCTACGAGACCTAAAATGATGTACCATCTTTTGTATTGGAATACTAATATGACAAGGATTGAATTTCCAAGAATAAATGAATTTATATTTGGTCTATGATTTGGATATGTTGAATATGTTAGCATGGATTTGGATGGAACTTCACTTGTGATAAATGATTTGAATGGAATCATATGATGCTTATGGATTGAATTATGATTAAATCGTTCTTTGGATTATTGATATTATTACGATGATACTAATATTTTAAGAATGATAGGAAGGGAAGAAGATCTGATTGAACAAGTACTTGATAAAGGCAAGGGCAAAGCCAGCTAAACTGCCAAGGTGAGTGTACTTATGATTTGTTTCATATATAAATATGAATATAGCTCTAAGAGCGGATTTGTTTGAATACTTCGGTATTCAGGATTTGTTTGGATATTAAAATATCCAGGATTTTTTTGGGTCTCATGATCCAGGATTGGTTTGAATACTTCGGTATTCAGGATTTGTTTGGATATTCAAATATCCAGGATTTGTTATTGCCCACGGGCAGAATTATTTGGATCTTATGATCCAGGATTTGTTATTGCCAATGGGCAAAATTATTTGGATCTTATGATCCATGATTTGTTATTGACAATGGGCAGGATTGTTCGGATTTTATATCTACATATTCGATATAGAATTGTTATTCTATTGCAGGGAAGGAGTACCTCACTAAGCTTAATGCTTATGGTTTATATTTTAACAATTTCAGGTTCACACGCTGCCAGCTAGGATACCATATGACCGGTAGCTTTGAGAGTTGCACCGTTGGAGAGAGCTGGGATTTAAAAATGGGATTTTATCGTTGTCACACTGAGTATTTTAATATACTCACACATTGTATATATTGATTTAGTATAGATTGGGTTGATCATAGTTAATCACAGTATTGCATGTTTTCTTAATTATGACTCTGGTATTGAATTTTATGATGTAAGAATAATATTATGTTCATTATGTAGGAAAATATTGATGAATGAATCATATTTCCAATGGGCTCAAGATTATGATCTAATTATTCCAATAACAAATGATTAGTATGGATATTGGGTTTTGGGGTGTGACAAAATGAGACAAAGCCAATTTCTTAGGATATTCTCCAAATAGTAGAGCCTATCGTGTCTAGAATCTTTGTACTAAAACCATGATGGAATCCATTAATGAGGTTGTAAGTCACACTAATGTGGAAAGTAAGATCAAAGAACTAGCTATAGTTGATGAATTCGAAAACATTTTAAATTATGATTCTCTAGAAATAGTAGAATCCTTACCAACTGAGACCCTTGAAGTACCTAACTGGGTTTCCAAAGATCATCCTTTAGATACTGTAGTTGGTAATCCCACTGAGCGAGTTTTTACAAGATCTCAACTTCTTAACATTGCTCATTTTGCATGCTTTGCGTCTCTTATTGAGCCAAAGACTGTAAATGAAGTCTTGAATAACACTTTATGGATAAGTGCTTTGTAGGAGGAACTTCTTCAATTTGTCATTCATGATATATGGTATCTTGTACCCCGACCTGAAAATAAAAGGGTTGTCGGCACACATTGGATTTCTAAAAATAAAACAGATGAATTTAGGATGATTATTAAAAAAAAAATCTAGATTAGTTGCCCAAGGCTACTCTCAAATTGAAGGAATATACTTTGAGGAAACTTTTACACCTGTCACTCGTCTCGAGTCTATTCACTTACTTTTTACAATAGCTTGTCATTTGCATTTCACACTGTATCAAATGGATGTTAAATCTTCTTTCCTTAATGGCATTTTGACTGAGGAGACCTACGTAGAATAACCCAAAGGGTTCATTAACCCTCACCATCCAAATTATGTATATCGTCTTAAAACAAGCTCCTAGAGCTTGGTGTGAACGTCTACCCACCTTTGTTTTAGACAACGGTTTTAGGAGAGGAGGGACCAAACCTTATTTGTTAAATATTTTGACAACAATATTACTATAGCCCAAGTTTATATTGACGATATCATTTTTGGATCCTCCTCCCCTTTAGAAGTTTAGACCTTCTCGAACATTATGCACAAAGAATTTCAAATGTCACTTATGGGGGAGTTACAATTCTTCTTAGGTCTCCAAGTTAAACAAAATTCAGATGGCTTATTTGTATTGCAATCTAAATATGCTTTATAGATTGTCAAGAAGTTTGACCTAGAAATAACAAAAGAAGTTAGGACTCGTATGAGTACTTCTCTCAAACTTTCTAAAGATGATAATGGTAAATCCATTGATTCTACCTTATACCGTAGTATGATAGGAAGCTTACTTTACCTTACTCCCTCCTATCCTGATATCATGTACTCTATCTGCGTGTGCGCCCGATATCAAAATAATCCTAAAGAGAGTCATCTATTATACGTTAAAAGAATTATCAAATACATTAAAGATACTCTAAACTTAGGACTTTGGTACACTAAAGACACTTCTAGTACTATAGTAGGATACATTGATACTGATTGGGCCGGTTGTTCTGACGATAGTAAGAGTACTTCAGGAGCGTGTTATTACATTGGTAGCAATTTGGTAGGATGGAGTAGAAAGAAACAAAACTTCACTTCCTTATATACTTTCGAATCCGAATATATTGCCACAGGAAGTTGTTGTGCTCAATTACTTTAGCTAAAACAAATGCTGAAGGATTACGGTATAACTGAAGACAAGTTACATCTCTATTGTGACAATCAAACCTCGATTGATATTTTTAAAAATTCAGTTCAGCACTCTCGTACCAAACATATTAAAATCAAATATCATTTCTTACGCGAGTTAGTCGAATCTAAGGAGTTAGAAATTAATTACCTACCTACTGCATTGAATTCGCTGACTTATTCACAAAACCATTGGATTATCTTCGATTTGAATCTTTGCACAAATCTAGTGGTATGGTTATGGCAGAATAATGATTTATTATTTCATACTTGTTTTCTTTACCCTTTGTCCATTTGAGATAAAATGGGGGAAATTTTGAGTCTTCTTGGACATTATTTCTATAATCTCAACTAAAAAGCTTGCTCTTAGTTATCTCATTTTGAGGAATCAATATCTTCATTTACATCAGATTTTTTATAGGGTATTGGTCTGTAATTAGTTGAGTTATGTAATTTTCTTTTTCTAAGAAATTGGGTAGATAGAATTTTTGTATATGAATAAGATTTTCTTATTTCTTTTGTATCGCTACGAGTCCTCGATGACTCAAAGGAGATTTGGTCTCATATTTCCAAAGGGAGAGATAAAAGTCCCCTATATCATTGTCTCACTTGAGTCTATATTATATAGATACTCATCGAGTTTGGAAATAGTGATAAAATTGAGTCATATCCTAGTTTGACCAAAAAGCCTTCAGACTCTTCATTTTGAATTCCTCAAATTGTTCCTAAAGGTAGAACACCAGCACCTCACCTAGGATTGCATTCATGTGTTGCATTATTCATAATATGGGTGTGTGTGAGTTAAATCCCATTAAAATAAATTTTCCATAATTTTTGGGATATTCTAAATAATTTCTAAGATTTTTTAAACAATTTTTAGAAATTTAAAATTGGTTTTTACAAATGCTGTGGGCTGTTTTGTAATTAATAAAAGCTGTTAAAAATTGGCTTGGGTAGAAATCGAAAACGCTAGATAATATTGTGGGTAAAATTTGTATTTCTCAAAAACCTAAAACACGCGTTTTATTAGTCATCCCAGCCTTACACGTGTTGAATTTATAATGGTTGGATCTGTGTTTTTTTATACTCACATTCCTGAGAGTGATTGAGAGCCGTTGGATCGTTTTAATCTATGGCCTGCATGCGTTCTTACCTGATCCTTGTATTTACATTTAAACTAATTAGAGCCTTTATAATTGCGGTGCATTGGCAGCCATTAGATTTCCTTCGATCAAATCATGTTCATTCTTTTGCCTGAGATCTTGTAGAGACTTCTCTTCCTTGTATAAAATGAGAGCTCATCCTTTCAATTCTAACTTTTGGTTCACCTCATTTTTTAGAGGAAAAAAAGAGAAGAGAGAAGAGAGAGATAGAGAGAGAGAGACAAAGAGAGAATATAAAAACCTTAACCTAACTTCGGTCAAATCTCACCTAAAAATAGTTCTAAGAGTTGAGTTAGTTCTAGATTTGAGAAGATCCATCCTCTCTTGTTCTTAATCTCTTGTCCCGCCAGTCACGTTTTTCGAATCTTATTTTCTTTCATAGAAATATGAGATTTGTGAGTGTGATACACTTTACGTTTATCTTACTGGTTTTGATTTCTTCTTTCGGGAAATCTCATTTTTGTTGGTTATTTTAAACTGTTATGTTTTGTTTAAACCCTAAACCAACAAAATCATTTATGATTTCAGTTTTTGAGAATACTTGGACTTAGATCTAGTTAAGATCTTGATTGAGGATTTACAGTTTCAATTATTTCACATTTTGTGAAATATTTGTACATATTTTTGAATAACGAAAGTGTTTAGGATCTTAGCTCTTTTGTAAAGCAAGATTCCCTCTTGATATGTGGATAAATTGAAAGATCCGAAGTCTTGAGTTTCGATCAAACTGATTTTAGAAATATTCATTGCATTTTAGAATTTATTTGTAATTTGATAATCATTTGGTATGTAATAAGTGTGTGTGGGTTACATGCATGTGATTTAGAGCACATCACCACTTACACTTTCACACTACAACAATAAACAGTGTTGGTAGAGAGATTCTGACATATGGAGTCGATGCAAAGCTAAAAGGAGTGGAGTTACAAAGCTGAGAGAACATCAACAACATCAGAGCCTTGGGTGAAGTCAGAAAACGCTAGAGGAGTTGGTATAATTTATTAACTTAGTTTAGGCTTGATTGTGTTATAGGTTGTAACCTGTTACTCTATTTTAGTGGATTTTTTACTTTTGGGGTATTGAGACCTCCATAGATGTTTCCCCAATTGGGTGGGGTTTTACCACGTTAAAATTTCACTTGTATACTTCATCTTCCTCTCATGCCTTTCTTGAGGCTGTGCCGTGTTGATTTGATTTCTTTATAAGTTTTGGTTTTCAAAACTGGTAAACCTATACCTTAAATAACTCGTTCATACTATTTTACACATCTTGTGTTAAGAAATTTATTTTAAGAAAAAAGTTTGTTCAACAAACTGTTCGGAGCCATTTAGATAGTTTAATCTTGAATTAAACGACTTAAATGGTATTTTTTCAAAGAATTAAAGTCAACTGGAGATGCTACACAATTGCATTGGCCGACATTAATCAGGATGGAGTTAAGACCTCGTTGTTTGATTCAGGTATGTGTAGAAAGGTACATGTAGAAGGGACAATGGAGTACGTTTGTGTATATTGCAAATGGTTAGACTTGACATAGGGTAACTATGAAAATTCTTTTCAATGTGGAGTTGTGTTTGACAGCTTGAGGATTTACAAGGGGGAGCTCTCTGTATTTAGTGACGTTGTATATTTTGTCAAGGTGGAGATTGTTAGAGATATGGCTCAAAATTTTGGTTAGTGACTCAAATATTGAGAGCATTCAAAATATGGTTGGTGAGATATGGTTAATGAATAAAAATATTTAAAACATTTGGATGTTAAGTACCTAAAATTGGAATAGTTACTTGATAGGTGCCTACAATTGGAATAGTAACTTTAATCTCAACCATCTAACCTTATTTTGATCCAACAGATGTGGATAATTCAAAACATCTATAAATTGGATTCATTCATTCATTCTAAAATATGAATAAAGAGCAAGCAAGGGAAAATGAAAGTGTGGTTCTCATGAGAGATTGAGAGTATAACAATTTGTGTTCCATATTTCTCATAGTGAAGATTTATCCTCTCCTCCGAACATAACCAATTTGGTGAACCACGTTAATCTTTGTGTCTCTATTTTGTTTTGCCATTTTATTTATCTATCTTTATAGTGTGTTTCATTAGCCATATAGATAAGTATTTGTTTGTATATGATCGAAGGCAGGGGATTTGACATTAAATCCTAATAGTTTGCATGGGTGGAAAGTGGGTATTTCTACCTGCTTCTGAATTTTAAAATCGTTGCTCTCCTAGGAATATATGCAACCCCGTTTCAAAAGTTTCAAGCTACTAAGCATGAACACTTTTTTTGGATCACATGTCAATGCTTGCAATTTTTCATTATTTCATACATTGATATTATTGGTAGAGCAAAAGAACTTTTCTTTCGTAAAACTTCGGGAATAAAAGTGTAATTTTATGACTAAAGATTTTTTTCCCCAGTTGAAGGGGGTCTAAGTGTAACTTTATTTTCCATTTCTTGAATTTTTTATTACATTTCATATATTTAAATTAATATTGAAGTTGGAATGATGTTGATATTTATTTATTAATTAATTAACATATATATATATATATATATATGTTCCTAAAGTGTTGGTGTGCATGTTTAGTAAATGTCTTGTGGGTATGTCTAGTCGTGTTTTGTCTATTGTCACGCTTAAGAATTATCCAATATTAGCCAGTTCCATCAAGTTTCACATCGTAGATTCTTCCTTGGGAACTTGGAAGATTTCATATTTTTCTTGTGATAAAACTGCAATATAATATTATGCTAGTAGAATTGTCCTACATTATCTAGTTCCTAAAGGAGTAACGTCATATATCTTCCTTGGAAGCCTGAAAGAATTCATATTTTTGTTATGACAAAATTGCAATGTAATATAAGCATAACTTAGAAGTACCTACAATGGAATAGAAGCATAACTTAGAATTATCCTAGCATGGGAGGTGCTTCAAATTTTAACTAATGAAATATTTCATGATATTAGAGAAAAGAAAAAGGCAAAATCTTACAGTACAACGGAAACATAACTTCGAAGGAGATGAATGTACGTTTCCAATGGATTTCATTTTTTTTCTTTCTAGATATTTTTTCCAAAAAGGATTATCATTTTATTATTGAGAACATATTCACATATAATTTACACTAATAGTCAAAGTACTCTATCTCGTAATGTTAGAATGAATGCTACTTTTAAGTTCATACATTTTTTAATGCAAAATATTGAAGATACTAAAAAGAAAAAAAAGACAAATTCATACTAGGGAAATTTTCATATTATATAAATGTAAAAGCGTCTAGGATCATTCGAAAAAATTAGCGAGTCTTTCTTGTACTAGTAGTATTAATATAAATTTCTAAGAAGAATCCATACTTATTGATAGTACAAATATAGCACCCTGCCGCGGATGTATTCTCTCATACAGGCCGCGGCCTAACCTCACTCAGGGCGCGACCAGAACTCACTTAGGGTGCAACCCTCTCCATCATAGGCCGCGGCACCCCACCTTAGGGTATGCGGCACCCCTCCAGCTTACAACACTGCTTGATTTGCAGGCCGCACCCTCCCTTTTATCCAAAACTGCCGCAAACTTGGTATATGCCACGTGCTCAGGGCATCTGACTCAACACATTTCCTCATAAATAGAGGACCACACCTAGAAGGAGGCGGATCGGTTCCACACACACCTGAGGCACTACAACACAGATTCTCTCTACATCACCCCAACATAGGCTTTAGAGGCCAAGAATCTGCATCACATCCACCTCACGGGCTCATCGGAATCTCCAATACTGTCATGTACTCTCCTTTATTCTCATACTTGTACGCCTCTATAGGCATGATTATATTGTATAATGCAACGCACATAATGAGAACGGAGCAACACAGTGGACGTAGGCCTATTTTAGAGGCTGAACCACTCTATACCTTATCTTCTCTCTGTTTTCTTGCTTTACTTATTTAACACACACCTTACTCTTGACCTGCTGGTATGAGAACGTCTTATGGTCGATTTCTCGTATCATCAGTTTGGCGCCGTCTGTGGGAAATAGAGATGTTCCAATCAGTTTCTCTACATATATGAGTTCTTAAACCCCTTATTAGACCCCTGAGGTTCCTATGGATCATCTTCTCACGAGTTGATTACTGGTTATTGGGCTCCGCTTTACGTTTACCCCCTTTAACGGGTATTTCATATTTCAGGATCTGCCTTTGGATCTCCATTTGATGGCTTTGGATCCATTTTACATACTCCTGTGATATCACTCCATCTAGATAATGCTGAAAGGCATGGTGGGCTTTAGTTTCGAAAAAGTGGATGATTAGGGAAGGGCTATATCTACTCCCATTTTTGGTGCCATCTACCTATGATCTAGGGGTTATCATTGAAGCTGTGCCGTATTGCGCACTGCAAGGGAATTCTCTCATCAATGGAACCTAGTAGGTTTCCTTCGCTTAATTGAGGGAGAAAATGTCAGTTCCTGTCTTGGACATCAGTTTGGATTTTTCCCAAACAAATCCTTGGAGACTCAGTTTGGATTTTTCCCCTGCCTAGATAGGAGTGCGGCCTGTAAGTTCAATAACATCTCCTGCCGCGACCCCTACTAGTGCGGACCTATTATAATAGTTCAAAATCACCATGAGAAGGACTTAAGTGGCCTTCCGCTTGACCTTGGTGAACAACGTTAAAGGGCTGCGGCAGTGCACTTGTGTGCCATACTTGCCGCGGCCTCCTTAGCATATCATGGAGCAGTTCATCCCCTCCTTCCCAATACTTCTGTGATTACTCACTTCTGTTAGTTTTGTCTCAGATTCTATATACTTTATAAAGACTAATAAAAGAAGAAATGGAAGGAGAATCCAGCCAGAGCGCAGAAGTCAACGATGAGATTGTGCAACTGTACAACCACCTTAATCACCTCTATGACAGCCATGCCTCACTTCAGACCCAGGTCAATTTTCTAACCCATAAGGTGCTAATGCTAGAGGCCGCAGCCTCTAAGAATATAGGTACAGAAGAGGAGGAAACAAAGCTAGGCTTGTCTGTCGAAGCTGCGGAATCAACTGGCAGAGGCCAGAAAAGGAGAACAGGGCAATCAGAGAAAAAATCAGGTGTCTATACTCCGTTGACCTTCCCGCTTGAGGAGATCTTTGAGTCTATCAAAGAGGACAAGATTTTGAGGTGGCCAGAAAAGTTGAGAGCTCCACCCCACAAGAGGAACAAAGCTACCTGGTGCAAATTCCATCAGGACCACGGACATAACACAGAGCAATGCTATGCTCTGAAAGATGAAGTTGAACGGCTAATTGGGCAAGGGATGCTGCAGCGATTCCTGAAGAATGCATAAAAGACTCAGCTGGACCTGACAGAGGCTGCAAGCCGCATCTCATCCTTAGTCTTTCCAATTTTAGCTATTCCTGTTTATGTTTTTTTTTTTGGGGGGGGGGGGGGGGGGGGGCTCATTGTAGCCTTAATACTTAAGACCTTATGTTTTATTAACAAAGTCATTAGCTGAAGCATACATATATAAATATATGAATTAGAAATTTTTTCCATATCTGATATTTCTCTTGGTTTCATAACCTTCTATCTCACAAAAAGACTTTGTGTCTTAAACAAATCCCAGAGGAAGAATAAAAAATTATCTCGGAAGATTATTATTATTTCGGGATGCGCATATGGAGGGATTACGACCTTTATATATGCGCAACTACATCCTATCATATGATGATAATATTCACGAAAGCGTCTGAAGATTAAAGGAGATTTCATTAGCCACGGGGCCTTACAATGCCCGTTCTCAGCTTTTGGGATGCGTCATCGGGCCAGGAGGCTTATACTATCTAGCCGGGGATGGCTTTATATACATCAGCAGCTGTGGGTGGCTTAATAACACAACCCAACCTGGAGAGGCTTGATAGTGTCTCGCATATTAGCTGTGGGTGGCTTAATAACATAACCCAGCCTGGAGAGGCTTGATAGTGTCTCACATATTACCTGTGGGTGGCTTAATAACGTAACCCAGCTTGGAGAGGCTTGATAGTGTCTCGCATGTTAGGTCTTGGTGACATGACCCAGCCCGAGAAGACTTGGAAACTCCAACATATGTCTACAGAGGCGCATTGTTCAGATAAACCAGAAATGTGCCGCATCCCACTGGTACGGTTGCAGAGCTCTAGGAGCCACTCATTCATGTAAATGATGAGGCACTAACATCTTGAAGCATGAGAAAGCTACAATGTCGAATGCGGCGGTAGAAGAGAATCAGTTGTACCAAGTCTAAGGAAAGAGTTCTCTACATGTTCCATGTTGGTTATGGGATAACAAAAGATAAACGGTTTAGACAACCGGGTGCAATGAAAGCAGTTGGAGATCCATGCAATCAGCAAGTCCCAGCCTTGAAATCCTGTCCGCGACAATCAGGCAAAGATGTTTACATGACGCGGCATAATAACGAGCCGCAACTTGTACACAGCTGACGTAACGTAGCAGTCGATGCCGGGGATTTAACACCATTTGTATGGACGCAGACATTGACAAAAAATCAAACTACGAAGAAATCGACCTCTGTCCGCGGACTTGAAATGTTACGTCTGTCGGGACGCGAATGCATTTTCAGAAATGAGGCAGTAACGTATAACCATTCATTATAGCAAGCAATGTAAGACATGCAATATAAAAGAGCAAGGAATATATTAAGCAGTCAATCGTAGTGGTAAAAATATGGTCGCAGCCTTGGTATTAATCGCCATAGATTACAGAATGAAGGCCGCAGCCACAAAAGAAGTTTAAAGATTACAAAAGGGAGGGACGCAGCCCTATATTAATGATGCAACATAAATTAAGAGTTTAAGAGGCTGCATCATCATCATCATCATCATCATTTTCTCCGCCCGCGACAGTCTCGGTCTCTCCGTCCACGGCTTCTGCCTCTGCCTCGGCCCTGAGCCTTGCTCTCTCTTCTGCCGCGGCCTTAAGTTCAGCGATGCACTCTTGATGTTCGGCATCGCTTAACTTACAGGCAAGGACATCCTCCTTGGCCTCAGGGAACCTCCTGATAAATCTTTGCCGCAGCTCCTGGTAGCCGCGGAGGTATGCCCTGTTATTAATAAGGAAGAAATCCTTGGAGCCTTTGAATGACTCCACGGCATGATCTATGGCTAGATGGAGGGCGTCACCATGATCTTCTTCCAAATTTTTCACTGCCGCGGCATGATCTTCATATTTTTGGGCGGACTTGGCTTCTAGATCTTCATATTTCTGCTGGAGTAGGGAAAGCTTGGCATTTGAAATTTCCGCAACACGGGCGGCCTCCGCAGTCTGGGCCTGAGAGGATTTCAGGGATTCCGCGGCCTGTATAAAATTCTCCTCCGCTTCCTCCCTCGCCTTGACGGCTTTCTCAAGGTCCATATGGGCTGCTTGAAGGGCCGCGGCAGCAAACTTTTTCCCTGCCTCAAAAGAAGAAGTCCGTGCAGCTTGCAAGTCCGCGGTATGGGCACTCTTCTCGGCCTCTTTCAACCTATACAAGGCCTCGTACTTCCTCTTTTGGACCACAATCACATCCGCGGCCTGAAAGAAAAGAAGTTAGAAAATATGGAAAAATATGAGATGCAAAGTCAATTGACAACTAGTACGTACCCTCAGAAGGCTATGGAGGCCACAGTCCTCCAGATCTTCATGATCTTCTCCAACTAGCCCTTCAAGGTCCGAGGCATCCAAGGCTCGCTTCATTCTCCGCGCAGCCATTGCGGTAGTGTCCCAGGAAAAATTGGGGTCAGGCTGCCTTAATTGAGGCCTTGGTCTACCATCAAGCCCAAACTCTCCGCGGAATTGAGGAGGTGGCAAGTTCGCATTAACCGCCACTACAGTTGGCGGTGGAGGAGAGGATGATTGAAGGGGCACTTCAGTTGACATCAGGCCAGCCGCAACCAAGTTTTCCCCTATGTCGTCATCAAAATGGTCATGCGCAGGGTTTTCATCAATAACCACCTGATCCGCGGTAGGATCAGTAGCCTTATCGGCAGCGACCACGGCTGGGGCAACATTATTTTCTCCGGAGGGGGCCGCAGCAGGTCCCTTGGCCTTGGACCTCTTCCTCTTTCTGCTCTGCGCAATATTATTTAGGACGACTGCGTCCTCATCCATCTCCGCTAGCTACGCCGCTAGCAACTCCCTGTCAACTTCTTCGCCTGAAAAGGAATGGCATGAGTTCGAGTTTAAGAGAATAGATGACCGCGGAGTTAAAATTATGGTGCAGTTAGTTACCTTCCGCACCCATTTGTTGAGGAATGGATTTGTTTGGGAAAAATCCTGCTTAAAAAATGGTTGCTGACGTTACAAGTGTGCTGAACTTCTTGTGTTCAGCAGGAACTTCCGCGGCCTCAGCAACTCTTTTTTCCTGTCGCTTGTTCAAATGCAGATTGTTAAGGACTATAGAAAGAAAAGACGATTCAGGTTAGTGGAAGTTGTATGTGAAATAAAAAGGACGCGGCTATAATCTTATACCTAATTTTGAGGGTGACCCCCACTGCCGCGGAATTTTATATGTTCTCTCTCTTTCATTCTCCTCGAGGTGCATCTCCCAGCCTTCACCGGAGATGTAGAAATATTTCCCCTTCCAATTCTTCACACTGGTCGGTCTCTTAGTGTAAAGGGTCTCGTCCCTGCCGCGGCTAGAGAGGTAATAATACCCCGCGAATTTCAGTGTGTTCTCCTTTGGACGGTAGAAGTGAAAGAAATCCGCAAGAGTGATGTCCTTTTTGAACAAATTATCCCAAAGGACAATTGCATCGAGAACGGCTCTCCAGCCATTAGGGTCCAGTTGTGCCGGGGCCAGGTTCATTGCCTGAAAAAGGCGACGGATAGGAACTGGTAGCCGCAGCCCGTAAATGAATGCGTGCAGCGGGAAGCAAATTCCATCATCGGATAGAACTGTGCACGATCTTTGGTTCGCGGCAGGGGCCGAGCACGTCAAATTTTTTGGAAATTCGAAGGCCTCAACAACCTGCTCAACCCAATCTTGGGTCATCGAGCCGCGGATATCAAGCGTGACTAAGGGTTTCTCAACTCTCCCAGATGTTCCTCCTGGGTTATTTCTAACAGCCGCGGCACTATCTCCTTCACCTATGGGATGAGTACTTGAGTTGGCCTCCTCTTCCATCGGCGGAGATTGGAAATCCTTCCCAGATGCAGAATCCACGGAGTCTGGGTCGAATATTATGCACTTCGGGAAATCTTTTAGTTTGCAGGTCCCTACTGATCTTAGAGGGGGCACAGAAGTAAGCTCGGGGGGAGAGGTCCCAAAATTCTTTGCCCAAAAGCCTCTCATGAACTCGTCTGGGTCAAAGCTCATATGGCTGCAGCGGTACCTGAAAAGTAGAGTTCGCAGTTAGGCGCCGCAGCCAGTATGATTTGTAAGACTTCAAGAAGCCGCAAAAGGGTATTTTTGAGTTAAAAATGTCTACTTATGGGATCGTACTATCCCAACAAGCGACGTCCACATCCATATCAGAGGAACATAGGATGCCGCGGTAATAAGATAGAATTGCTTTTAGGGCATTCCTGACCACGACCATTCCTGACCACGACCATTCCTAAATTTTCAGTCCACTCTTTATGCTCTAGCAGCATCTATAGTTATTTAACATGGATGTCTTGGGTTCATGGAAGTTTTTAGTCTATTTCGAGACTACCAAGGGTGGTGATTTGATGCCGCAGATGATAGTTTGAGGGACCGCGGCCATTTGGCACGGTATGACGCAGAAGTATTGTACCAATTCACGAAAATGATTATTGAAATGCTACCATGCCGCGGCCTCTATCCTAAACAAGTTGATTACCAAAATCTAATCATTTTTAGGATCAAACCCACAGAATACGGAGTGTTCGATTATGAACATCAAGAACAGTTATATGTATTTCATATGCAGCATATGTGGAAAAAGCCAAACGAACAAATAAAACCCTAGATTTCTAGCAAATGAACCAGGAAAAGTATCAAAAGGGAAGAAAACTATAAATGGTGGTCGAAAAATCACTTGGAAATGAAGAAAGTCGCAAAGATCAGCTACAGACCACCTTGAACCGCCACACGCCGCCTCGAAAGGTCGCCGGAATATGCAAGAAAGAAAGTGCAGAGTTTCTCTCTCGATGTGCTCTCAAAAGTTTTGGAAACGTAATGAAGTCCACGACCAGAAAAAATTTATATAAGGGAGCGCGGAAGACGAATCGTCTCTTTGGTAGTACCATGGCACCTAGACTACTTAGCCGCAGTCCCAATTGATCTCCCTTGGCACTACGGCTTGGGGGCTTATTGATAGTACAAATATAGCACCCTGCCGCGGATGTATTCTCTCATACAGGCCGCGGCCATAACTCACTTAGGGTGCGGCCCTCTCCATCATAGGCCGCGGCACCCCACCTTAGGGTATGCGGCACCCCTCCAGCTTACAACACTGCTTGCCTTGCAGGCCGCACCTCCCTTTTATCCACAACTGCCGCAAATTGGTATACGCCACGTGCTCAGGGCATCTGACTCAACACATTTCCTCATAAATAGAGGACCACACCTAGAAGGAGGGGGGATCGGTTCCACACACACCTGAGGCACTACAACACAGATTCTCTCTACATCACCCCAACATAGGCTTTGGAGGCCAAGAATCTGCATCACAACCACCTCACGGGCTCACCGGAATCTCCAATACTGTCATGTACTCTCCTTTATTCTCATACTTGTACGCCTCTATAGGCATGATTATATTGTACAATGCAACGCACATAATGAGAACGGAGCAACACAGTGGACGTAGGCCTATTTTAGAGGCTGAACCACTCTATACCTTGTCTTCTCTCTGTTTGCTTGCTTTACTTGTTTAACACACACCTTACTCTTGACCTGCTGGTATGAGAACGTCTTATGGCCGATTTCTCGTCTCATCATTTATCTATTAGTTATTCCCATATGTGCTGACATTAAAGTGATATGAAAGTTACTTTGATACATCGACCCGTGTACTCGATGGATATGTAGCCAGAGAAATTTGACGCTTAAAGGAACTTGATCTAAGATTTGATAGGGTCCCTTGATCCACTGCCACTAACAACAACTTTGGAGCATCCAATGGAAGCCACTTTTTTCAGCCCGTTAAAATCTAAAATCTAATGTCCTTTCCTCTTAAGGAGGTTTTCGTGGTCCCAATCTTCCCCTGTTGCATGTGTTATAAGCTACCTAATACACGTCGTGATCGATGCCCCAATTTGTCTTGATGCCTTATCTTCCACTGCCAATGCCTTTGCATCACATATCTATATAATGGCTTTGACCCTTTTGTATTTTTCTTTTTTGGGTTATGTCCCCACTTTGGTCCCAAATATATTTTCCTCTATAAGCGTCTCCATAAATGGAAACCTATAACAAACTCTTGCTAGAACTCTATGTTGGAAAATTGGACTTGAATTGGGTTTTAGAAAGCTATCCAGAATTTTCTGGACAGAATTTTGAGCAACTTTGAGCTCAAATTTAGGTGGGACCCACACTACGAAAATCGTGGGACCATATACGAACGCGTTCACCTCCGCAAGGAGATTAACGTAGTATATTCATACGTCCAATTTTAATAAGTTATGAATGATAAATATGTTCCCAAAGTGACTCACAAAGCAATGAAAGTTAATGAATTGGGTGTGTTTTAACTCTTGTCCCACATTGAAAGAGTAGTGGAAATTTGATGAGTTAATAACACCCCAAGTATGGACTATTTTTGGGCCGAATTTATTAAACTTTTTGGGCTTTAATTATTAATTAATTACGAAATTAATTAATTAATTAATTAATAAACTGTTGGCAGTTATTCCCTACAGTCAACAGTTAATTTCGTTTAACTGATTAACTATTTTTGACAGTTAATTTCGGTTGACTGTTCCAACAGTCAACACAAAAGCTATAAATTAAATATTTCCCCTACATAATTGACTACTGAAAAAATTTCCCTCCAATAATTCCGAATTTATGCTGCATCTTTTCCTAGAAAAATACAAACTTTTCTACTGCTACTGCATACATTCCTGCATATCATTCTTTGGTCTGGTTGAGTATAAACACAGAATTGTGTTCAAAGAAATTAATCATTATTGTGCTACTTGATTAATTGGAAATCCGTTCTATCTTGGGAGACAATTATTCATTACTTTTGGCACCTTGTGGAGGGAATAAATTTGTCTTAAGGAGACTGTTCTAAACAGGGCTCAGATTACTTTTTCTATTCTAATATTATTTCTGCAAATACAAGTAAGTATTTCATTTCTATAATTTCGTTTTATTTCTGTAATTATATTATAATTAATAATTTCGTACTTTTGTATTTATTAAACAGTAGACATAACAATCTTAAGACAAATTTAAAAAGTTCTACTGTTTTTTAGTGTACAGAATTTTTTTATTACAGAAATTTATTTGTTGGAAATAAATCTGTTTTGAAAGAATAAAATGAATTAATTTACTGCTTTATTGTAGAAATTAGTAAAACAGTTTTGATATAGAAATTAATTTCTATACTGTTTTAGAAAATAAAATTTTATTTGTGTATTCTTGTTAAAATCTGTTTATGTAAAATTTTTAATCTTTAAATTTTAATTCTGTTTTGTACAAAATTCTTTTTATTATTTAAAATTAGTGTGACAGATTTTATATTTAATTCTGTTTTGTACGGAATTCTATTTATATTATAGTTTAATTCTGAATTTTATTTGGAATTCTTTTGGAATTCATTTATTGTGAATTATATTTGGAGGAAATTGGTGCACAGAATTTTGTATTATGTTTTGGTTAATTCATTATATATGAATTTTATCATTGATAAAAATTCTATTTTTGTAACAGAAATGAAATCGCAAAGTACGAACACTACTCCTACGAAAATGATTGTCACCAACACAAATGTGACTGCACCCGTATCTATGCCACACGGGGAGAAACCGAAAAAGTTTATTGGGGAAGACTTCAAACGTTGGCAAGGACAAATGTACTTCTATCTCACTACCTGCCAACCGGGAAGGTTTGTATATGAAGATTGCCCCTCTATTCAAGAGGAAGATGACGCTGAAAAGGTTGCTGCGGTCGATGCTTGGAAGCATTCGGACTACCTATGCCGGAATTATATTCTGGATTACTTGGACAAGACATTGTACCATGTCTACTGAACGATCAAAACATCCAAGGAATTATGGAATTCTTTGGAAAAGAAGTATAAAACTGAAGATGCTGGGATGAAGAAATTTATTGTTGGGCGTTTTCTGGACTTCAAAATGGTTGATTCTAAATCTGTGATCTCGCAAGTGCAAGAATTCCAAGTGATCCTCCACGACATTCATGCTGAAGGAATGTCAATTAGTGAAACTTTCCAAGTTGTTGCAATTGTTGAAAAGTTGCCACCATCTTGGACTTTGTTCAAAAACTATCTCAAGCACAAGCGAAAGGAGATGAATGTGGAGGAGTTGGTGGTCAGGCTGAGAATCGAAGAAGACAACCGTGAGTCTCAAAAGAAAAGTGGGAAGAATACAATGGAAACGAAGGTCCATGTTGTTCAAGGTCCCAAGAAGAACAAACGAAAGTATGATGGGGAAGGCACTTCAAAACAAAACAAGAAAAAGTTCAAAGGCAAATGTTACAATTGTGGTAAACCTGGACACCGCTCAAGCGAGTGTCGTAAGCCTAAGAAGCAAAATAAAAATAACTCTCAAGCAAATGAAACTGAGGGTGAGAATATCGCCAATGATTTGGCGGATATGAATCTTTCTATCGTGGTCTCTGAATGTAACTTGGTTGGAAATACCAAGGAATGGTGGGTGGATACTGGAGCCACACGATACATTTGTGCAAACAAATGGATGTTAACCACCTATAAGCCTTTGGAAAATGAAGAAAATCTCTTTATGGGAAATTCTTCCACTTCGAAGGTGGTGGGACAAGGAAAGATAACTCTGAAAATGACTTCTGGAAAGGAACTTACTCTCAACAATGTTCTTCACGTGCCTGATATCCGAAAGAATCTGATTTCTGGATCTCTCCTTACTAAAAATGGTTTCAAGCTTGTGTTTATTTTTGATCGCTTTGTGTTGTCTAAAAATGACATGTATGTAGGAAAGGGCTACCTAAATGAGGGGCTCTTTAAACGCAATGTTCTTACTGTAACCCCAAAAACATCTGTTTCAATGAATGAAATTGCTAGTTCTTCTTACTTGATTGAGTCATCTAATATTTGGCATGTTAGATTGGGACATGTTAATTTTGATACATTGCGTAGATTAATTAACTTGGAATTTTTGCCAAAATTTAATATTGATAAAATTCATAAATGTGAAATTTGTGTGGAATCTAAATTAGCTAGTTTTTCCTTTCCATTCTATTGAAAGGATAACCGAACCTTTAGATTTAATTCACACCGATATTTGTGATTTAAAATTTGTTCAAACTAGAGGTGGGAAAAAGTATTTTATTACTTTTATTGACGATTGCACAAAATATTGCTATGTATATTTGTTACATAGTAAAGATGAGGCTATTAATTCATTTAAACAATATAAGAATGAAGTTGAGAATCAATTAAGCAAAATGATAAAGGCTATTAGAAGTGATAGAGGAGGTGAATATGAATATCCATTTGAGGAATTTTGTTCTGAAAATGGGATTATTCATCAAACAACCGCTCCTCATTCTCCTCAATCGAATGGTGTTGCTGAACGCAAAAACCGTACTTTGAAAGAAATGATGAACTCAATGTTATTAAGTTCAGGAGATCCACAAAATTTGTGGGAGGAAGCCTTACTTTCTGCTAATTACATTCTCAATAAAGTACCTCACAAAAAGACTCACAAGACACCTTATGAATTATGGAAAGGTCTAAGACCTTCCTATAAATATTTACGAGTGTGGGGGTGCTTAGCCAAAGTGATGGTTCCTAAACCTTAAAAGGTAAGAATAGGGCCAAAAACCGTGGATTGTGTATTCATCGGTTATGCTACTAATAGCAGTGCATATCGATTTCTAGTTTGTAAATCTGAGATTTCGAACATTCATGTAAATACGGTTATTAAATCGAGGGATGCTTCATTTTTTGAAAATGAATTCCCGTATAACATGACCCGAGAATCTGGTCCTTCTAAAAGGACAAATCAATCTACTACAAGTGGTACTCATCAACCTATTGAATCAATAGAGGATGAACCAAGACGTAGTAAAAGAGCAAAAACCTCGACTTCTTTCGGTCCGAATTTTCTAACATATTTGTTAGAAAATGAACCTCAATCGTATAAAGAAGCTATATCCTTACCCGATGCTTCCAATTGGAAAGAAGCAATTAATAGTGAAATTGAATCCATATTACGAAATCATACATGGGAACTAGTGGATCTTCCACCAGGTTCAAAACCGTTAGGTTATAAATGGATCTTCAAAAATAAATTGAAGGCTGATGGATCAATTGATAAATATAAAGCTAGACTTGTAGCTAAAGGCTATAAGCAAAAGCAAGGGTTGGATTACTTCGACACACATTCACCGGTAACAAGAATAACATCCATTCGGATGTTAATAGCAATAGCTGCTATTAATGGACTTGAAATACATCAAATGGATGTAAAAACTGCATTCTTAAATGGTGAACTAGACGAGGAAATTTATATGGAGCAACCTGAAGGGTTCAAAGCTCCCGGACAAGAAGGAAAAGTATGTAAGCTTGTTAAATCACTATATGGATTAAAACAAGCACCTAAGCAATGGCATGAAAAATTTGATAATGCAATGTTATCAAATGGTTTCAAAATTAATGAATGCGATAAATGTGTTTACTTTAAATACATTCATAATGGATATGTCATTGTATGCCTCTATGTTGATGATATGCTTATCATGGGTAGTAACTTGGAAATTGTCAAAACTACAAAACAAATATTGAGTTGTAGATTTGACATGAAAGATATGGAAATTTCCGATGTTATATTAGGAATTAAAATTTCTAGAACATCGGATGGACTTATATTATCTCAATCTCATTACATAGAGAAAGTACTTGAAAAATTCAAGAAGTATGATATTAGTCCTACCAAGATACCTGTTGATGTAACTTTAAATCTTGCAAGAAATAATGGTGAAAGCATATCTCAACTAGAATATTCTCTTATTATCGGAAGCTTAATGTATATCATGAACTGTATGAGACCGGACATAGCATACTCAATAAGTAAGCTAAGTCGATTTACGAGTAATCCAGGAAGAGATCACTGGAAAGCTATATTAAGAGTTTTGGGTTATTTAAAATATACTCAAAACTATGGACTGCACTACTCAAAATATCCAGCTGTTCTTGAAGGACATTGCGATGCAAATTAGATATCTGATACAAAAAACTCTAAGTCTACGAGTGGGTATGTGTTTGCCCTCGGAGGTGCAGCCGTATCTTGGAAATCCTCAAAACAAACGTGCATTGCTAGATCGACAATGGAGTCTGAATTCATTGCACTAGACAAAGCTGGAGAAGAAGCTGAATGGCTTCGAAATTTCTTAGAGGATGTTCCAAATTGGTCTAAACCAGTGCCCGCAATATGTATACATTGCGATAGCCAATCAGTGATTGGAAGGGCACAAAATCACATGTATAACAGAAAGTCACGACATATTCATCGTCGACACAATACCGTTAGATAACTTCTCTCAAACGGAATTATCTCAATTAACTATGTAAAGTCAAAAGATAATATATCGGATCCACTAACGAAAGGTTTAAACCGAGAGCAAGTTGAAAGATCATCGAGAGGAATGGGTCTAAAGCCTATAAATAAATAAGAATCAATATAGTGGCAACCCAACCTAGGTGACTGGAGATCCCAAGATCTAGGTTCAATGGGCAAAACCGAATTACGTTGTATTCAGTAAGCACTGGAGGATATTTAATCCTATCCATTCCAAAGATGAGACAGTGCATATCTGCCGCGAAATTAGGATAAGTTATGCTTTTAATGACATCTATATCTTAGTACGTCTAAGTGGGGTATTGCAGAATACTCTTTATGGAAGTCACCTACGTGAGTAGGAAGGGGGCCACTTCTATGAGAATAATGAAAATCATATTCTCTAAAATACTTTCGGAACCAAGTGGTGTTCACGACCAAAATGAACACAAACGTGAGAACCAACTGTGTTGAAGAATTGTTGTGTGAATACTATTGTCTAGGTTTACAAAAACGGTTGACGGTTCAAGGACGTAAAGTCTACTGATTAACCAAGTAAATACGATAGTATATCACTAAGGAAAGTTCAAGGCCACTAGGCTACTTCTCCCAATGCAATAAGTCTTCAGTTTTACTCAACTTGTGTCTGCATCTGCATTAACATTTGTTTGGTTTTATTTATAGCGATATATCATTCATGTGGGGGATTTTTGGAAAATTGGACTTGAATTGGGTTTTAGAAAGCTGTCTAGAATTTTCTGGACAGAATTTTGAGCAACTTTGAGCTCAAATTTAGGTGGGACCCACACTACGAAAATCGTGGGACCATATACGAACGCGTTCACCTCCGCAAGGAGATTAACGTAGTATATTCATACGTCCAATTTTAATAAGTTATGAATGATAAATATGTCCCCAAAGTGACTCACAAAGCAATGAAAGTTAATGAATTGGGTGTATTTTAACTCTTGTCCTACATTGTAAGAGTAGCGGAAATTTGATGAGTTAATAACACCCCAAGTATGGACTAAGGCTTGGATGCCTTGGGGTATCCCAACTCTTTGAAGGGGAGATGACCTAAGCTATGCACGGGTTGACTTTCGATCAAAATTCCACACGCGCGCGCGCGTGTCCGTCCGTCCGGCCGGCTCGGTTCGGGCTCGGGCTTATAAAAATATCCTACATTTTTGGTCCGAATTTATTTAACTTTCTGGGCTTTAATTATTAATTAATTACGAAATTAATTAATTAATTAATAAACTGTTAGCAGTTATTGCCAACAGTCAACAGTTAACTTCGTTTAACTGATTAACTATTTTTGACAGTTAATTTCGGTTGACTGTTCCAACAGTCAACACAAAAGCTATAAATTAAACATTTTCCCTACAGAATTGACTACTGAAAAAATTGCCCTCCAATAATTCCGAATTTATGCTGCATCTTTTCCCAGAAAAATTCAAACTTTCTATTGCTACTGCATACATTCCTGCATATTATTCTTTGGTCTGGTTGAGTATAAACACAGAATTGTGTTCGAAGAAATTAATCATTATTGTGCTGCTTGATTAATTGGAAATCCGTTCGATCTTGGGAGACAATTATTTATTACCTTTGGCACCTTGTGGAGGGAATAAATTTGTCTTAAGGAGACTATTCTAAACAGAGCTCGGATTACTTTTTCTATTCTAATATTATTTCTGCAATACAAGTAAGTATTTCATTTCTGTAATTTCATTTTATTTCTGTAATTATATTATAATTAATAATTCTGTACTTTTGTATTTATTAAACAATAGACATAACAATCTTAAGACAAATTTAAAAAGTTCTACTGTTTTTTAGTGTACAGAATTTTTTTATTACAAAAATTTATTTGTTGGAAATAAATCTGTTTTGAAAGAATAAAATGAATTAATTTACTGCTTTATTGTCTAATATAAATATACATTTTTTCCAATTCGGTAAAATTTTCAAAAAACTGTATTTAAAAATAAGTTTATCAAACGTGCATCAATATTTATGAAAAAACTATATTATAAAACTATATTTAAAACAATGTTTAAATCGAGTTTTCTGAACATAGAACCAAACGGACCCTGAGTGACTATCCTTGTATACTTATTACACAATTGCAAAGATCCGCATACATAATAAAAGTTCGATAAAAGTTTGGAGATGATCTGAAATTTAATGTTTATTCTCCAGCTTGCATCGTATTAGGAAAAATCAGTTGTTCTGAAAAAGCTCGATTTGGTATTGAAATACAAAATATAGTTGTTTTTTCTTATTTTTTGGTTAATATGGACTCAATCATTAATTTAATTATCTAAATCTTGAAGAATTATCTAATTGTTTCCTCTTAAAAGTATTTGTTCATCTTGTATTAAACAATTTCTTACATAGATTATATAGACAGTTTGTGTTAACAATCCCAAATACACATGAGAGCCACCTTTGAATTTTATGGAATTTTAATTTTCCATGCAAATCATGTGTACAATAAATGAATATTTTTTTTGTAGATTGTGAAAAAAGAAGACGAGGGGACTAATTTGAACTAGTATATTGCTTTTAATTATTGTCTTAATGAATAAAGACTAAATTCTGGTTGAAGTCCTCCATTGTGCCTTTGATTCACATAAGAGAGTACGTATTATACAAATTTCTTGCATAGATTATATAAATATACATACATCGCAAGACTTCTAGGACAAGCTATCTCGTATATTTATGTCATGTTTATGACAATTGCCCTGGGCTCATGTCACTTAAATCATAGTATATATTTATTAAATAAATTTATGCATTCGTTTGCCTTTTGGTTTATAATTAAGGGAAGATAAACCGCATTTAGGCAAATAATGTGTACCAAATATGAGACTTGAAAGTGCCATAGATTTCGATCCGCATTATATGAAACTCAATAAGAAGTATTTCGGGTTAACAATAAAGAGTTCATCCCTACCTGAAAGTCTATCGTCCCTTTGCACGACCCTCCTCCGACATGGCACTCGTCACCATTCTTCTCCATTCTTCTACCTTTTATTCCCTAGATCTCAGAGGAGATTGATGCTATTTGACTAAATTTTTTGGTAATAAAAGGTTATTGGTATTGTATATGGTCCAACACATTCGTTTACTTCCAATGATCCTTCAATGGATGGCATTACCACTTTTTAAAGGGATTGTATAACACTGATAGAGTCCAATAACCTTGTTATTTCGGATAATTATTTCCCTCTCTACCACTCAATTTTATGAGAGTTATGTTTTTAAGAAAGAAAAGTGATCGTTTCACCGATTTTGTGTAGCGGGTGCACAAAATGCTTGTACAATTGATTAATTTTTTTTAGCCAACTGTACAAGCATTTTGGTGCGCAAAATCGGTGGATGTAGCCTTCCTCTTTTAAAAATGGAGTATTATTATGCCCCCCTAAAATTTAATTTCAATTATATTAGGGGCCTTTAGTTTTAAGCCCTCGCTTGCAACTGTCTTTGTGTGGAATTGTTATGTCATTGTTATATTAGAATTTTTTTATCATATTTGAAACTTTCTTTGTCATATTAGATGTATTTATATTATATTAAAACATATTTTTGTCATATTAGAATACAATACATGTTATGTTAATTACAATACATCTTAATATTATAGTCAATGATTGCGTACATAGTATAAAAAAACAATGCTCGCACCTTAAAACACCCTATCTTGGGACCTTTTAAGAAGCCCTATTTTTTATTGGTTGATATGTTAATAGAGCCATAAGTAAATGATATGGGTTTCATAACTCTAGTTAGTGCACCAATTAAGCATGCCTCTTAAGGAATGTTCTCTCCATTTAAAGAAACTTATTATTATTATTTTGAAGCATCCTTTTAAAGTGACTTAATAATTTCGTTCTCCTAGAAAAGTAATATGTTATTGATTTTTCAAAAATTTCACAAATATATACATTGACAAACAAAAAGAATAAATTACTGTAAATACCTTTCTACTATCACTATCTGAACAACCAACCTAATGAAACTACATTTGTGTCTATAACCATTACCAATATATTGAAATTCTGATTGCTTTTGATTTGTGTCCCTTGCTGAAATAAAATTAACTGAAAAAAATATTGGTCGAAAAGTTATGCCCACCAGCAAATAAAATGGGGTTCGTATCTCATATTCACATTAATGCACCATCTAAGCATGTGATTTTAAAAGTAAATGATATTGATTATCTCAACAGAGTGATGATATTCAAAATAAAAAGAAAAAAAGAAATTGACACTTCCTTAAACTAGGTGCATCATTGTATTTTATTGAAAAACGTGAGACTGTGTGATAATTGATTAAATTCGCAAATACCTAATTTGGCACACTTATTTAATTAGAGTCTATTTTTAAACAAACTAATTAAGACCATGGATGAAAAATAAAGACGGCCGATATAGAAAAAAAACCCTTTCGGGTAAAAACCTTTTATAAACACTTTGAAAAATTCACAAGACCTTTGACTTACATATAACTTGATAATCGCCCACAAGTGTGTAATGTACGGTGCCTTCAGCAAATCTTTAAAGATACGAGAGACAGAGAAATACCCTCCAGGCGTCGGTTCGTCGTCTTCGGCTTGTCCACACGCAGAATGACTAAGCTCGGTATCCACCGATCAAATATGGAGATCCCTTCTCCACAGAGGTTGAGCAAAAGCAAAGTTGTTCTTAAACACCAAACAATTCACTAAAGCATATGGGAGTTTTATGAATTGAAAACAAAAAGGATTAAAACCCTAAAGGAAGAAGCCAAAAAAGGATTCTGCTTTCGTTGTATTTCTGTTCGTCAAAATGATGTGATTTCTTAATGAAAACGTTGCCATTTAATGAGTATTTATACAAAAATGCACCGCCTCGAAAAACGTTCTCGTTCGAATGAGAAGCATATGTCGCTCGAACGAAGGACGCATGTCGTTCAAACTACATTGCGCGACTTCCATTCTCGTTCGAAAGAGATGTCGATGTCGCGTGAACGACGTGAGCGTCAAAATGGAGGTCAGCTTCAAAACTTAGAAAAAAATACTCATTCTCAATATTTGACAAAAAAGTCCGCTCCAACAATTAGAAAATATTTTGTAAAAATCTCCCAAAAGCTCTAAGTGAAAAGTAAAGGTATTTAAAATATAACCTTACCAAAGTAACCTTCGCGGAGCCTAGAATGATGAAGAACTTCAGTAATTCGAATCCGTCTTTTATGTAGATGTCTCTTGAATGCTCTTCGATGGTGTAGCGGTAATGACATAATAAATTGATAACGGACCTATGAAAATATGTCCTTACAAATTTCCTTTATGTCTATGATGGTACATACATAAAAAATCAGAATTATCAAAAATCAAAATGCCTATACAAATCTACCCTCCCATGAATAAATTTGCAAGCCCACAAAACTGTTCTTCAATCATCTTCATCAAATCTTAAAGATTTTCTCATCAGGGTGTGCAACATATCAATCTTCAATTTTGTACCTACACACATGAGATAAAGCAAAAACCTTCGTGACGCATCAACTTTGAAATGATATAAGAATAGAGCATTAATAAATCAAATCTCCCCCATAATGCAAAAACTCCCCCATAACTGATAATTCTTTCTCCCCTTTTTATGATGTCCCCAAATAGACAGATAAGAAGAAGAAAAACAAAACATGGAGTGACGCAAAAAAATGCATAGTAAACATTCACAAACTATTTTTGATTTTTCAATTTTTTTATACAAAAATAAGATACTAAAAGTCACACCATGGATTTAAACTAAAACAACCAAGTCATGGAAATGGAATGAATGGGTGTGAACACATTCGATAGGAAAATAAACTCAATCAATCATATGTGTATGATGCATATGTGTACCCCTATCAAATGAACATCAAAAGTATCCTTAGGTGCAAAAATTTGTTGAATTTAAATGACATCGTCTTATTCAAATCAACAAATCAAAGTCTAAATGATTTCCACACCAATAACGTCCAAAACTATTAGCGCTTTTTTAAGATTTTGAAGGACGTGCAAACCCGTTTAAAATATGCAACCAAACACCCTCATATATATTTTCCTTTTAGAGGTAATCTAAATTCTCAAACTTTGGAGAATTGGTGCAAAAACCTAAATGGCCCATAATTGGCATGAATTTCTTTTTATTGCCTTTAAATTTTTTTCGAGCTCTTTTTAAACCTCTTTGGACCCCGAATAATAAAATTCCTCCATTTTTTAGGTCCAATTTAACGGTGGCTCAGTATTCGCAAAGGCAAAATGAACCTTTCGCAGCCCTTCCCTATTTTCAAACAAAACACACAAACTCACAAAACGGTTCTTATATGCACAATTTCCTTATCAAAATTTATCGCGCTTGGTTAATTTTAAAGGACAGGATTGAAGTGAAAACACCCAACCAACATGTGATAAGACAAGCACAATAATCAAACAAATCCGTGCATGTGTTCAATAAAGAAAATCATTAGTCAAACATGTAAGAAGTAACACTAAATTACATCTCAATGATTCTAAACATTGTAAAGCACGTGGATGAATTGACCTTGTTGAAACAAAAATTAGTCAGCTGATGTGGATCAATCACATGAAGACACGTGTTACTCTACAAGGCAAAAACAATACTTTCACCAAGCAACTCAAGCATACCGAGCAACTCAAGGCATGCAGAGCAACTCAAAGCGTGTAGAGAAACTCAAGGTGTGCAGAGCAACTCAAAATGTGCAGAGCAACTTTGCATGCAGAGCATCTCAAGGAGTGCAGAGCAACTCAAAGAGTGCAAAGAAACTCAGGGTGTGCATAGCAACTGAAGGCGTGCAGAGCAACTCAAAGTGTGCAGAGCAACGAGAAACTTTGCGTGCAGAGCAACTCAAGTCGTGCAGAGAAACTCAAAGTGTGCAAAGTAACAAGCAACTTTGCGTGCAGAGCAACTCTATCCAGATAGATCAAAGGATAACTGTGCATTTAATATGAATTAATAAAGATAACAACACATTTAATGAGCCTTAATGAACATTTCTACTGTATCAACAAATGTTTACTAGATGACAACACATCGCCTTTTCATATTGACAGCCTCAAGGCTATAAATACATGGTAACCCCATCATAGAGGGGGATTGATATGACAACTAAGAAACCATACACAAGATACACACCTCTTTATCTCTCTACACCATATTGTGCTATTGAAACCCCTGGTAATAAAATAACAGTGGACGTAGGCTTTATTCATAGCCGAACCACTTTAAAAACCTTTATCTCTTATGTGTTTGATATCATCATCGTTTCATCTGCAATCATCATCTTCATACCTTCATTTTTATCTGGTGTTGATGCCGATAAGATAACATAGATGCTATTTCTAGTCATCAACAGATTGGCGCCGTCTGTGGGAAAGTGTTACAGGCATTGTTTTCCATCAAAAGCTAAGTTTTTATTTTCTCTACGTATAACTAATTATATGCACGCACGTTTTTATTCAAATCATGATTCTCATAGGTTTATATCCATAAGCTTAGAGATCAAATCAATTATATATTGTGCATACATGTTTTAATTCAATCATGATTTTATATTCATAATTTATTGAATCAATTTTTACAAATCTGCATGAATGTATATTTCATAATCACAAAGTTTGAGAAATTTATGTACATATTATATTATTTCTCTTTTAAGGAGATAAAATAATTTCTCTGTATTCAAAAATTTCTTTTATATGAGTATATACATATTTGATTCATTTGGAAATCTTTTAATTTAGTCATAATTTTTATATGCACTAACCGTGTGATCGATTTCAATTTGGGGATCTGGTGAATTTTAGACTCATAAATATTATACAAATCCTTACGTATATGGATCCACTTGAAAAATTTCTAAAGAAAAATGTCGGATCTAATTTTTATATATATTGGGCACTTACATTCACGAACTACGAATTTCTTATAATCTGCACACAGACAACACACAATTAGAAAAAGGGCGATTTGTATCCCACAACATGTACATAGAAATAATATTCAACAAGCCAGATCTAAAAAATTCAAACTCCAAAACACCAGATCTTCAAATAGACGTTTCTTACAATTTCAGTCCCTAGACCAATGATTAAACCTCAGAAATATCTATGGATTCCACTCTCAAAAGCCACAAGGTCGCAGAAAAGTCTAGTTTTGACCCCGAACCATTGTAAATTCGATCATGAGAAATGGATTTTTATCTTAATGAAGATGATGAAGTTGGATCGTCATCCATCTAATTTTTCTAAACAATTAGGCGCAAGGAGTTTGGCTTCGAAATCAGCAACACCATCACCGACTCATCTTCTAGTAGTCGACAACTCCACCGGACGATTTTTATTGAATGGAGGCAAGGTGCGAAGACCCATCAACAGAAAGATCAGATCAACTTCCCTATCAAATACCTAAATAATATAGTTGGTCGGCATCACTATTTTTGGTCGGTACACAGGTTTGTACAGGTCGGCGCTATCCCCATTCTTAGTTGGCAACAGCCGACGACACCTAATATTGGCCGATCACTAGTCCCAGAATAATATAGTTGGTCGGCATCACTATTTTTTGGTCGGCACATAGGTTTGTACAGGTCGGCGCTATCCCCATTCTTAGTCGGCAACAGCCGACGACACTTAATATTGGCCGATCACTGGTCGGGGACCATATATGACTGCTCGACTATATCTTATTCTTGGTCGGGCATATTTATTTCTTACTCGGTATCAACCATACATGTTCGGCAACTTGGTCGGTGGACTACACAATTTACTATCGACGATTATCTGAATCTTGGTCTGTTATTGGTATTGTGGTTAAACTTCGTCGGCAACATCATTTATTGGTCGAAGACCATCTATTTCTCGGTCGAAGATTCTTGTACGACGAACAAATCAGGTCGGAAGCTCCTCTGCAACAGGTCAGTGACGGATTTGCACAGGTCGGAGGCTTCCCGACCTCATATAACTGGTCGGTGGCAGGTATAGAACAAAAACGACAAACAGGTTGGGGGATTCTCAACCTCCCGTCACTGGTCGGGAGTGACGATTTCTTCTGGCATCAAGGAAATTGCTGATAGGAGATATTTTTTTTGTACCAAAAGTTAAACAAGTCGGCAGTAGTGCTCGACCATTATTTGGGCCATTTTGTTGGTCGGCGATATCTTAGCCTTGGTCGGAGGAATTTGAGACTCAAGAGTTACCAGAATTAAAAATTGAAAATTCCTTTAGTCTTCTCATTTTGACAAAGTTAGCACCATGGTGTTAAATGACAAATTTACCCCTTACTATTTCTTAACTCACACTCCTCTAATAAAATAAATTTTTAAAGCTAAATAAAATATACTCTAAAGCTTTATTTTTGAATAAATTTTTTGAACCAATTTATATTTGGTCTTTTGCTTCAAATTAAAATGCCTAGCATTTTTTATAAAAATTTTCTCACCTTGGCACACGAAGTCGGCACAACATATTATTGTCCGAGCAAATACATATCATATACTGATTGGATCACTAAATTATTCTCATGACTAACTATCTGATCTAGTCTCAACAGGTGTTCGGGCATCTTATTAAAATTCCTTAGGTACAAGATTCAATCCCAACGAAAGCACGACCACAATCTTAAACTTCTGGAAACTGTTATTGCTCGACATCAAGCAATTTTGCCTCGATAGATCAACCGGACATATATTATTTCGTATTTTGAAATTGACATTTTTATTGCCCGAGCATATACATATCATATATATCCATTGGGATTCATATTCTATATTCATCTCATCATGGAGCTCGACAAGATACTTACTATCATATATTCAGCTCCAAAGAGATCTGCAACAGTTATTATATATCACCCACAACGGATAGTTGGTTTGGGTCATTCTTATTTATATTCAGGCCCGACAACATTCTCGGCCATATTCTTATGTTTTAGAAAATATTATCATTGCTCGGCATTGTGAAATTTCACCTCAGCGAGGCAATATTGATTTTATTATTGCTCTGATATCTACTCAAGCACAAATTATTCTATATATCCATTAGGATTCATATTCTATATTCATCTCATCATGGAGCTCGACGGGATACTTATTATCATATATTCAGTTCCAAAGAGATCTGCAACATTTGTTATATTTCACCCCCAACAGACCGTGGGTCTGGGTCATTCTTATTTATATTCAGACCTGACAATGTTCTCGACCATATTCTTATATTCTGGAAAATATTATTCTTGTTTGGCATTATGCAAAATTTTGCCTCAACAAGATACTTATTCAGCTCCGAGGAGAACTAAAACATTTGTTATATTTCACCCCCAACGAATAATTAGTCGGGGTAATTCTTATTTATATTCAGGCCTAACAATGTTCTCGGCCATTTTCTCATGTTCTGAAAAATATTATTCTTGTTCGGCATTATACAATTTCGCCTCGACGATCAGCAAGACACTTTATTATTATTATTATTATTCTGAATCATTCTTTATATCTATTCGAATGCATATTCTATATTTATCTCAGCATGGAGCTCGGAAAAATATTTATCATATATTTAGCTCCAAGGAGGTCTCCAGCATTTATTATATTTTATCCCCAGCGAACTGTTGGTCAGGAAAATTCTTTTCTCTATATATATTCAGCAAACCAACTAAGGTTGGTCGGCATCCACAAACCACCAACTCCAGTTAGTCGGCATATCAGCAACCACCAACGCCGGTTGGTCGGTAATAACCACCAACTCCGGTTGGTTGGTAACAATAAATTTAAACAACAATATTGGTATCACGGGTGATCTCAAGGGACACCCCAAACTAGGCAAGAAGATGAGTGACCTCCCGGGACATCCACTGTCTAGGCAACAAGGTAATCCTAATAAGATTACTACAACTAAGCAGGAACATGGGATGAAAATCATTCCATAGCTTAGGCCCAAAGAGTGAAAAGTCACTATAATTAAACATCAGGTGGAGCAAGTTCCATTATCTATGCAAAACAGGACAATTTGTCCTTCTACATATATATATATATTCATCAGCAAACAACAAACTTTAAGGCTAAGAAAGCATTCAAAGTTCATATTCCACACTTGGGGGCTTCTATTACAGATTTAGTTATTCATTCGGTGGCACATTCTCATAACATCATGCAATCGAGCATTAAATTCAACTCCACAAACTTACACGGTCGAGGCCCCGACCAATAATCATTCAGGAGTTGTTTTTCTTGCTTAGGAATTAGTTTTCATATTTAAGTTCAGGAGGAATATTGAAGTTCAGGAGGCGTATTCAGAAGTTCAGGATGCATATTCAGGAGTTAGTTGTGCTGTTGAAGTTCATGAGGCATATTCAGGAGTTATTATAAACATACTATTGAAGTTCAGGAGTCAAATTCAGCATCTACATCACTGAGATCTTTACTACTAATGTCCTGACCAATATTGAAGAAGAAGTTGTATGAAAATATTTCGAAGTCCACCACTAGATTGGTACTAATCAGATTGAAGAGTTGGGTTCAAAAGCTAGTATGTTACTCGACAAAGTATTCAGAGGAGCATAAATCAGAAAAATCAAGCACGTGAAGTTAGCACTCAGTTGCCCGGCACAGGAGGCCGTTGGTCGGCTAGCAAAACAATCAACATACTTGAAGATTATGACAAGCTATAAGCTGCATACTATGGCATGGCTACATCCAAATTCCCAGGGGTGATACATAGCACAAGTTCGCTTGACGAATAGAGTTCCTCAAAAGAAAGATTAGCAACCAATTATCAGCCTGCATCATATGTCGTCCAGGAGGTAATACACTTCATATTGAACAAATCAAGAAGACAGATCAAGAATTTCACGAGCACCGAGCAACACTGCAGAATAAATGCTCCATCCTTTCAGTAAACCATCAAGCATAAAGCATTGGGGGCTTCTGTTGACACAAAAATTAGTCAACTGACATGGATCAATCACATGAAGACACGTGTCACTCTACAAGGCAAAAATAATACTTTCACCAAGAAACTCAAGCATACCGAGCAACTCAAGGCATGTAGAGAAACTCAAAGCATGCAGAGCAACTTAAAGCGTGCATAGCAACTTTGCTTGCAGAGAAACTCAAGGTGTGCAGAGCAACTCAAAGCGTGCAGAGAAACTCAAGGCATGGAGAGAAACTCAAAGTGTGCATAGAAACAAGAATCTTTTCATGCAGAGCAACTCAAAGTGTGCAGAGCAACAAGCAACTCAAGGCGTGCAGAGCAACTCTAGCCAGAAACATCAAAGGATCACTGTGCATTTAATATGCATTAATGAAGATAACAACGCATTTAATGAGCCTTAATGGACATTTCTACTGTATCAACAGATGTCTACTAGATGACAACACATCGCCTTTTCATATTGATAGCCTCAAGGCTATGAATATATGGTAACCCCATCATAGAGGGGGATCGATCTGACAACTAAGAGACCAAACACAAGATACACACTTTTTTCTCTCTCTACACCATATTGTGCTATTGTAAACCCCTAGGAATAAAATAACAGTGGATGTAGGCTTTATTCATAGCCGAACCACTTTAAAAACCTTTATCTCTTATGTGTTTGATATGATCATCGTTTCATCTTCAATTAGCATCTTCATACCTTCATTTTTATCTTTACCTATTGTCTGAAAACACTACCAAATAGTCACAAGAAAATAATGGAATAAAGTTGTGACTCGGTCATGCAAAGTGTCCATCCATAAACAGTGCAAACAAAAAATAAAAATCCTTTTGTATTTTTCAAAAAATTTATCAAAAACAAAAATTAATACAAAAAGTACATGCCACAACGCTAGAAAAAATATATCAAAAAGCATAACTAGCGTATGACAAACATGCAAACATAATCATCTATATGATATGGCGAGAAAAGAATGCAAACGAGAATCAACTTGTCTAAAATCTAGCGTATCCAAAAGTGATTTCCTAACCCCAAATAGATGTGAAATGTTGTGTAGGGGATTTGGGAACCACGGGAACACTAGACATAAACTTCCTAGGATATTTTCCAAGATCAAAACAAAAACGCCTAAGGTGACCTTTCCTACCACAATATGAACATGTGTAAACGACTGGAACGACACCTATCGGTTGACCTTTTCTAATATCCTTGGAATTAGATGACCCACTAAAACAAATAATGGTTTTGGCTTTAGCATTAGAAGCATGAGAACAAGATGAGCCACTACCATCACTATCAAACCTACTCGAGTGTGTCAAATCATTTTTTAACTTAAAAATTTTTGACTCGAGCAAAGAATTAGACTCTTCCAATTTAAGGGACGCCTTTTTCAAATTCACAACAATTCTTAAAAGGGTATCTCTCTCTCCCTCAATTAAGGCAAACTTTTCCCTAAGAGTCTCTTTACGTGCCACAAACTCATTGACTAAAATATTTTTATCCTCTTTGCCACAAACACAAACCATTGAATTTTTAAGGTCCTCTAATTCTTCTTCTAAAACTATGACCTTATCATCACTCTCCTTCTTGGCAATTTTCAAAGAATCAAAATCAATACACAAATTACCAAAATGCTCACGACAAACATCACTTTGAGTTTGGAACTCTTGCAAATATTCAATCTTACTTTTATAGAGAGAATTTTCTTTTTCCAAAACTTTAATTCTTTTGCAAAGTTTCAAATTCAAACTTTTTAATTTTTCATCACGGTCGGGAATGTTTTCAAAAATAGGGACCTCATTAAATGGGCATTCCATTGAAAAATTGTGATTTTTTACAAAACTGATTTAAAAAAATCAATATCACACAATTTTTGCGGAAAATAGGAATACGCAATAAATTAGCGCAACTTGCTCTGATACCAATTTGAGGAACGTGAGACTGTGTGATAATTGATTAAATTCGCAAATATCTAATTTGGCACACTTATTTAATTATAGTCTATTTTTAAACAAACTAATTCAGCCCCTACACATGTATCTAAACATCATGAAAAATTCAACATATGCATGAAAAATAAAGACGACCGATATAGGAAAAAAATCCTTTCGGGTAAAAACCTTTTATAAACACTTTGAAAAATTCACAAGAACTTTGACTTACATACAACCTGATAATCGCCCACAAGTGTGAAATGCACGGTGCCTTCATCAAATCTTCAAAGATACGAGAGACAGCGAAATACCCTCTAGGCGTCGGTTCGTCGTCTTCGGCTCGCCCACACGCAGAATGACTACGCTCGGTATTCACCGATAAAATATGGAGATCCCTTCTCCATAGAGGTTGAACAAAAGCAAATTTATTCTTAAACACCAAACAATTCACTAAAGCATATGGGAGTTTTGTGAATTGAAAACAAAAAGGATTAAAACCCTAAAGGAAGAAGCTAAAAAAGGATTCTGCTTTCGCAGTATTTATATTCTTCAAAACGCTCTGACTTCTTAATGAAAACATTACCATTTAATGAGTATTTATACAAAAATGCATCGCCTAAAAAATGTTCTCATTCGAACGAGAAGCATATGTCACTCGAACGAAGGACACATGACGTTTAAACTACATCGCGCGACTTCCATTCTTGTTCGAAAGAGATGTCTATGTCGCGCGAACGACCTGGGCGTCAAAATGGAGGTCCACTTCAAAACTTAGAAAAAATATTCATTCTCAATATTTGACGAAAAATTCCGCTCCAACACTCAGAAAATATTTTGTAAAAATCTCCCAAAAGCTCTAAGTGAAAAGTAAAGGTATTTAAAACATAACCTTACCAAAGTAAACTTCGCGGAGCCTAGAATGATGAAGAATTTGAGTAATTCGGATCCTCTTTGATGTAGATGTCTCTTGAATGCTCTTCGACGGTGTAGCGGTATATGACGTAATAAATTGATAACGGACCTATGAAAATATGTCCTTACAAATCTCCCCCCATGTCTCTGCCGGTACATACATAAAAAATTGGAATTATCAAAATCCAAAATGCCTATACAAATCTACCCTCCCATGAATAAATTTGCAAGACCTCAAAACTGTTCTTCAATCATCTTCGTCAAATCTCAAAGCTTTTCTCATCAGGGTGTGAAACATATCAATCTTCAATTTTGTACATGCACAGATGAGATAAAGCAAAAACCTTCGTGACACACCGACTTTGAAATGATATAAGAATAGAGCATTAATATATCAAATCTCCCCCATAATGCAAAAACTCCCCCCAAAATGATAATTATTTCTCCCCCTTTTTATGATGTCCCCAAATATACAGATAAGAAGAAAAAAAACATGGAGTGAAGCGAAAAATTGCATAGTAAACATTCACAAACTATTTTTGATTTTTAAAATTTTTCATACAAAAATAAGATAATAAAAATCACACCATGGATTTAAACTAAAACAACTAAGTCATGGAAATGGAATGAATGGGTGTGAACACATTAGATAGGAAAATAAACTCAATCAATCATATGTGTATGATGCATATGTGTACCCCTAACAAATGAACATCAAAAGTATCCTTAGGTGTAAAAATTTGTTGAATTTAAATGACATCGTCTTATGCAAATCAACAAATCAAAGTCTAAATGATTTCCACACCAATAACGTCCAAAACTATTTAGCGCTTTTTTAAGATTTTGAAGGACGTGCAAACCCGTTTAAAATCTCCAACTAAACACCCTCATATATATTTTCCTCTTAGAGGTAATATAAATTCTCAAACTTTGGAGAATTGGTGCAAAAACCTAAATGGCCCATAATCGGCATGAATTTCTTTTTATTGCCTTTAAATTTTTTTCGGGCTCTTTTTAAACCTCTATGGACCCCGGATAATAAAATTCCTCCATTTTTTAGGTCCAATTTAACGGTGGTTTAGTATTCGCAAAAGTAAAATGAACCTTTCACAGCCCTTCCCTGTTTTCAAACAAAACACACAAACTCACAAAACTGTTCTTATATGCACAATTTCCTTATCAAAATTTATCGCGCTTGGTTAATTTTAAAGGACACGATTAAAGTGAAAATACCCAACCAACATGTGATAAGACAAGCAGAATAATCAAGCCAATCCGTGCATGTGTGCAATAAAGAAAATCATGAGTCAAACATGTAGGAAGTAACACTAAATTACATCTCAATGATTCCAAACATTGTAAAGCACATGGATGAATTGACATATTATCTCAAAACAATATCAAATAGTCACATGAAAATAATGGAATGAAGTTGTGACTCGGTCATGCAAAGTGTCCATCCATGAACGGTGCAAACAAAAAATAAAAAACCTTTTGTATTTTTTAAAAAATTTATCAAAAACAAAAATTAATACAAAAAGTACATGTCACAACACTTGCAAATATATATAAAAAAGCATAACTAGCGTATGAAAAACATGCAAACACAATCATCTATATGATATGGTGAGAGAAGAATCATGTGCAAGCAAACGAGAATCAACTTGTCTAAAATCTAGCGTATCCAAAAGTGATTTTCTAACCCAAATAAATGTGAAACGTCGTGTAGGGGATTTGGGAACCACGGGAACACTGTACATAAACTTCCTAGGACATTTTCCAAGATCAAAATACAAACGCCTAAGGTGACCTTTCCTACCACAATATGAACATGTGTAAACGGCTGGAACGACACCTATCGGTTGACCTTTTCTAATATCCTTGGAATTAATTGACGCTCTAAAACAAATAATGGTTTTGGCTTTAGCATTAGAAGCATGAGAACAAGATGAGCCACTACCATCACTATCAAACCTAATCGAGTGTGTCAAATCATTTTTTAACTTCAAAATTTTTGACTGGAGCAAAGAATTAGACTCTTCCAATTTAAGTGACGCCTTTTATAAATTAACAACAATTCCTAAAAGGGTATCTTTCTCTCCCTCAATTAAGGCAAACTTTTCCCTAAGAGTCTCTTCAAGTGCCACAAACTCATTGACTAAAATATTTTTATCCTCTTTGGCACAAACACAAACCATTGAATTTTTAAGGTTCTCTAATTCTTCTTCTAAAATTAGGACCTTATCATCACTCTCCTTATTGGAAATTTTCAAAGAATCAAAATCAATACACAAATTACCAAAATTCTCACGACAAATATTACTTTGAGTTTGGAACTCTTGCAAATATTCAATCTTACTTTTAAAGAGAGAGTTTTCTTTTTCCAAAACTTTAATTCTTTTGCAAAGTTTCAAATTCAAACTTTTTAATTTTTCAGCACGGTCGTGAATGTTTTCAAAAATAGGCTCCTCATTAAATGGGCGTTCCATTGAAAAATTGCGATTTTTCACGAAATTGATTTAAAAAAAATCAATATCACACAATTTTTACGGAAAATAGGAATACGCAATAAATTAGCACAACCTGCTCTGATAACACACTTATTTAATTAGAGTCTATTTAAAAAGAAAGTAATTCAGCCCCTACACATGCATCTAAACATCATGAGAAATTCAACCCATGCATAAAAAATAAAGACGTCCGATATAGGAAAAAACCCTTTCGGGTAAAAACCTTTTATAAATGCTTTGAAAAATTCACAAGACCTTTGACTTACATACTACCTGATAATCGCCCACAAGTGTGTAATCCACGGTGCCTTCAGCAAATCTTAAAAGATACGAGAGACAGCGAAATACCCTCCAGGCGTCGGTTTGTCATCTTCGGCTCATCCACACGCAGAATGACTTCGCTCGGTATCCACATATCAAATATGGAGATCCCTTCTCCATAGAGGTTGAACAAAAGCAAATTTGTTCTTAAACACCAAACAATTCACTAAAGCATATGGGAGTTTTGTGAATTGAAAACAAAAATGATTAAAACCCTAAAGGAAGAAGCCAAAAAATGATTATGCTTTCGCAGTATTTCTATTCGTCAAAACACTGTGACTTCTTAATGAAAACGTTACCATTTAATGAGTATTTATAAAAAAATGCACCGCCTCAAAAAATGTTCTCGTTCGAACGAGAAGCATATGTCGCTCGAACGAAGGACACATAATGTTTAAACTACATCGCGCGATTTCCATTCTCGTTCGAGCGAGATGTCGATCTTGCGCGAACGACCTGGGCGTAAAAATGGAGGTCTGCTTCAAAACCTAGAAAAAATACTCATTCTCAATATTTGACGAAAAAGTCCGCTGCAACACTTAGAAAATATTTTGTAAATCTCCCAAAAGCTCTAAGTGAAAAGTAAAGGTATTTAAAACATAGCCTTACCAAAGTAAACTTCATGGAGCCTAGAATGATGAAGAACTTGAGTAATTCGGATTCGTCTTTGATGTAGATGTCTCTTGAATGCTCTTCGAAGGTGTAGCGGTATATGACATAATAAATTGATAACGGACCTATGAAAATATTTCCTTATAAATTCATTGATAGGCATACACTATTCTTAGAGTAGGAATGAAATAATGCTTTGGTAATATTTCATTCATCCCAAATTAGGAGTTCATTATATATTTTTGAACTATATGCATCTAGCTTGTCTTAGTCTTACTTCCATTTGTTACTATGTGGACTTATAAAATCAGGAGTACAATATGAATTTCTCTAGCCTAATTAGTGTACAAATGCCATTAGGTGCTTGAAAACGAAAACAATATGTGTAGTTTTAAAATGAAAAAAAGGTCTATGATATTATATTTTTTTTTCAACGAAAAAGTAAGTGAATGAATCTTATGATTACCTACCTCGTCAATATTGATAACTTCTTATAAACCACAAACTATCACACCCTCCTTGTCTTTACAATTTCCACATGTGTCAAAATAAGTCCAATTAATTAACTTCAAATATTGATCATTTTCGTATTCTTCATGATCAACGAGTCATGATAGTTCAAGTGTTGCTAGTGAAAATTTTAAAAATCAAAAGTTCAACAAACTTGATGTGTTTTTATAATTACTAATAGGTATAAAACATACCATCTCTTATTTGAAGTTAAAAACACAAAAGCAAAACATAACAATGATTTGTGTTTCAAAGCTAGGATTTCATCGTTCTAATGAAAGAAAAATAACATGGTTTCACTAACTAGTTTCATCAGTCAATTGAGTGAACTCAATAACGACGTCATCTTGTTATGCTGTTGATGAAACAAAAACAGAATCCACGACTTATCTAATGAATTTTACATTGGATAACAACAGAGTTTTTCTTTTTAGTCTTGTCATATCGGATCGATCACTCAAGATCTTTGGTATCTAATCAGACCTAATGAAAAAATGAAATCATTTCTTATGGATTTGTTGAGAATGATTTTGATCTAGTCCATACCATATTAGGAGTATAAGGCTCTCTAGTGGGATCCTCATGGACATAAAAAGATTGCAGTCAATTTGTTAAGGATCGAATGACATTGCCTCATTCGGCCCGGATCAAGGAATCCCTTAGATATGATGCAAAATGATCTTATTATATCCTTGATAAGAGATTTCTCAATTAAAAGAAAGGGATGTAGAAGGATCGCTCGACTCGTAACAGATAAATGAGGATTTATTCAATCACATACTTTGGGCTCAAAGAATATGGTGCCATTGGGGCTTTCTATTTGATTATATGGAAAGTCTTTCATTGATATATGGTTTCATCGAGATCCAATCCAAATTCCGATGTCAATTTCTTGTTCTAAAATGGACTGTTTTAATCTTTCTAGGTCTATGTGATCAAATAATATTACTATAATTTGAGAGAAGGTAACAATATATGCTAATGCACTATCGTGGAAGTGCGTTAAGTAAGTGTCTAGAAGTAACACACACAAATGTGGTGTGTGTGTGTGCGCGCGCATGTGTGTGCCTATGTGTAAACATGGCTCAACTAACAAAAATAATGGTTGATATAAAATGAAAACATGGTTCTATGTTGAGAGAGAGAGCAAGTTTATGAGTGAGGAGATAAGAAGATCAATTAATGTTGTGGTAGGTTCTAGTTGTGATGTTCTTAAGGGAGGGAGTAAAAAAAATATTATGGTGTTAATGTATACTTTTAAAATAATGATTAAATACGTAGTTTAACCTTAAAAAGACATGTGCCCCTCTCACTTGACAATTTTTAACCCCTGTCTCACTTCACAATTCAAAACCCTGGCACTCTAATACTTCTCTCTCTCTCTCTCTCTCTCTCCCCCCCCCCCCCAAAAAAAAGAAACCCAAACGAAAAATCTCTCTCGAGGAGTCTTTCCCACTCTTTTTTTCTCTCGAACCTAACTTAGAAGCTTCCAAGTTCCAACTATTAACTTATTTTGCTATTAGTCTCTTTTATAAGGTAAATATTTTATACATTGGGGGTAGGGGTTGGGAGGGGGTTTGTTAACTACACTTTCCCCTGAACTTAACCTTATTTTCACTGTGTCACCCAAATTTTCATTTTCTGGACTTAATCCCTAAACATTCAAAACGACTAAAAGTAACCCCTTGTCGCTAAAACCATTATTGTTTGGACAAAAAAGGACACGTGACATCTATTTGAATTTTTGAAAGGGTATTATTGTATTTTCACATTTTTATATAAAACCCCCCCACTCTCTCTCTCTCTCTCTCTCTCTCTCTCTCTCACGCGTATATGCACACACTCACGGATATGCACTCACATAAATACAAGGATCCGAACACACACACAAAGAATTTCCAAAAAATTGGTTAACAGACGGTATTCAGATAAAAATCTTATTTCCTTTTTGTTTGAAACCTTGGTACAGATCTAACCTAAGACCCTCTCATCGAGATCTAATGAAAAAGAAAGAACAAAAAGAAAAAAATAATTTTTGTTTTTTAACATTTTGGGGAATGGAAGTTGAACTCGCGAATTTGGTTTTGGAGTTGAATGTGGATTTGAATAAATAGGTGAGTTTGAAGAAGAAAGTATTGGATTTTTTTTTGTTACTCAACTTTAATATTTGATTGGGCTTCATGGGTTTATTGAAATGGATTTTTTGGGGGTGATTCAATTTGAGACGTTTTATGAGTTTGTTGAAGAATTTGGGTTTTGTTTGTTAAAATAGGTTTATCGATGAAAAAGAAAGCCGGTGCTTGGGAAATATGACCTTATTATAGCGAACCTAGTTTAGTTTATGGGAGTTACTTATACTACTCTTATTGCTTATCCTCTGGGAAATCAAGTTGGTCTTTTAAGTGCCACAAAAGATATTATGACAAAAATGTGTTAGATTACCTTAAAAAAGAGTGCTCAACTCACGTATATAGAAGAAACCCTCATTTTCTTCCATCTCTATCTTTGTTTAGCTTAAACATGATGCAATATGTGGTAACAATGACCTTTGGCCTGACTAAAATAGACGCATTAGCCCCAATAACATTATTTCTCGAACAAACCTGAACCCGTGTGACACCAAACGTCTGTTGAGCATCTAATATGAGCATGTTGATTATGAGAGCAACATAGGTCCTGCATCCAGAATGAAAAATTGCAGGTATGGTGATCCAACAATAATACTATATCCTTTTCTTAGGGGAGTTTTTTCGTCGCCTCTTAACCGGGATCACATAGTGACAATATATAGGAAACTTGTGATTTGGGCACCATATCATCAATAACTCCATGTTCGACACTTAAGAGAGAATGTTGCTTAGATGGTTTCGTTAATTGCCAGCTCACGTGGTATCTGAAGGTTTTACACAATTATGGAGTTGCCTGAAGGAAAACTTTATGTAGCCCACAATTTTTAACCAAATTGAAATCAAATGTCTTTAAGGCAATCACGTGTTGTTTGTGAACCTACTATTTATCCACTTTTTTATGAAGTTAAAAGCATCTTGAGAATGACAGATAAATATTTTGTTTGAATTTGTCTCAATATAGTGATGACTATCTACCCTTGCCTCAAAGGATACAATTGCTCCATTCACTTGTTTTATTTATGTTTGAGTTTAGTAGGAGTCATCTTCATCCAAAATGAAGATTAATGAACTTGCTCAATAACCTTTTACATTTTGTTTGGGATATTAATTAGTTGTTTCTTGGTCTTTCTAGTGATGTTTTATCAATGTCATAGTGCTTTAACATATTCATAAGGCTATGCACATTGCGTGTCCTAATGATTATATACAACACTATATGCCATTTTTATAAACTTTAAATATTGTATAAGTAACTTTTAAAATAATCATTGTGAAATAAAAGGACAAACGTTTTCACGTAATTCAATTTTCACCCCTTTTCCCCCTTTGTTAATGATTGAGTATGTAACCTTAACAAGAAGAAACTTATTATTGTTAGGTTATTGAAGCAAAATAGTATGTGAAACGAGTGTAAAGTTTATCGCAAATGTCTTTTTAATACTTTGGCAAATCCATTAAAGTTATAATATTCTATAAATCATAGTTGAGCATTCTAATTCTAGTTATGCCGAAGCCAAGGTAATGGACCCCACATTGATTTTTTTAAAAGGGAACAAAAAGGTTCTGAAAGGGGGAAAAAAACTCTCCATGTTATTAAAAAATCCACTAAATTATTTAAAAGTTCCAAAAATTCCAACTTGGGATATTTTTAAGCAAAAGACCATAATTTGGAACTCTTTAGATCTCACAAGTAGATGTTGGTGTTGTGGAGCATAAATCATGAGCTTGGTTTACTACTTTTTTTAAGGACGAGGGATGGAACCCAACATATATTATTAATTAAAGGAGAAAAAGCCTCCCCAAGTGGTTATAGAAACTTAAGAAAATAAAAACTTTGGGGGAGCCAATTTCCAAAAGCTAAAGCAAAATAAATAAATTTGGAGTTTTATAGTAACCCAATTACAAAAGAAATGAAGACTCCAAGGACCTAATATAGAAGAAATTGATCTTGTCTAACTTATAAGCACCTCTGACCATCTTCGGAAGATCCTTCATATCCTCATAAATTTTAACCACAATTAAGTTAACTCCAAAATTAGCTGAGTAATCAATAACCATATTTGATTCTCTGTAGCAATGGCTTATTGAATAATTAATATCTCTAAGATCTGAAAAAATGGTTTCAGTAATGGACTTAAGCCTCCATGGAGTTTCCACTCTCTATTGATCAATTTCACCAAAAATAAAGAATCTGACTTTATATCAATGATGGTTAATTACACGATAAATTTTGCCAAATAATTAGATACGAAATCATATTTCTCCCTTTAATTTATTTATAATTCATACCCTTTTTTAAAAGTATTTAAAGTCAAAAAAGTTTTTTAAAGTTTAATTTAAGTGATCATTTTTCGAATTCAAATTTGTTGACCTTCACTCTAAGTAACATGACCCTCGACTATGATTGATTGGAGTATTAATGAATGGTCCTCGATTTTTAATGAGTTGTTGATTTTAATCAATAACATTGGAGTTTCATGATAACCATATATGTAAAGGGTCAACATATTTAAATTCTACTTTTTATCGATGTTTTGTGAACATTTATGTCACATCTTTATATGACTTATGTAAGCTTTTAGTCAAAATAAATAACTATTTTTCTTCAAAATGCTAACGGAAATTCATATTATGGGTGTGTTTGGGAATCCAGATTCATGAAGTGAAAAAAAAAATAGATCAAATTTCGAACTAAAAATATTCAAATTTCAATTGCAAGTCGAAATTGGAACTTCCAAACGAACCTTTAAATGCTTCGCAGTAGTAAAAAATTTATACATGGTTTGTACATGTACGTTGTTAAATTCTCAAAATTTTATTTTCTTTGACATATTGGCCGATAAATTCTAAAATCTATAGTTGGAAAAGTCAATATTAACAGTTTAACCATTGTTTCTTAATCTCAACTATTAACAAAAACCCATTTTTTATAAGTTTTTAGTGACAAAACTAGATTCACCACCAACATTAATTGGCAAAAGTAACTTTCATGTAGTTAATAAGAAAGAAAAAACATTATTATAATTGTTTGAATCATCTCCATAATTCATGATCAAGGAAACCACTGATATTGACTACATTGGGATACAGTTTGACTAGTAAGAATGTTGGCAAAACAAAATGGTTTTATAGACATAAATATGATTTGGGTACAAAGAAACTGTACAAAGAAGTTAAATAAATTTAAATCACGTCACAATGTCAATTAATTTGCATGACAAAATTGAGTCAACATAGAATTATTCAACAACAAACATATCCACTTCCGCATTACTAAAGAGGCATATATCAAATTGTTCCTCGAACTTTTTTTAATACACGTTTAGTCCAAGCCTTTTTATTTTGCACCAAGAAGTCCTTCACCATGCCAAAAATCCTTTACCATGCCGCTGACACGGACCTTTAAAGATAAGAGAATAAGGGATTTTTTGGTACAAAATAAAAGACCTGTAGTAAATATATATTAAAAAATATTTGAGAAACTTTTTGGTATTTGATCCTTACTAATATTATAATTAAGATTATTATTCTCATTATCAAAAAAATTAGTCACTATAATTAAATTTTGAAAAGTTAATGACTAGTTAGGTACTAAATGGAACCTGTACTAAAGCATACAATTTATAAAGCATATTCTATTAGTTATGTGGGTTACATAATCAGTGCACTATAAGAGCAAAGCGACAAGCCTTATGTGTAGTTTAAAATTATAAAAATGGTCTCTTCCAGTTAATGACTTGAAAGTTTGCATTATCATATTCTTTCTTTTTTCAAAGAAAAAGTCAAATGAATGGATCTTATGATTACTTCGTCAGTATTGATAACCTCTTTTAAACCACAAAATATCACACCCTCCTTGTTTTTACAATTTCCACATGTGTCAATGTAAGTCCAAATAATTACCTTCAAATATTGATCATTTTCATATTTGTTACTTGTTATGAGTCATGATAGTTCAAGTGTCCTGGTGAAAATTTTAAAAATAATAAGTTCAACAAACTTGAGGTAATTTTGTAATTATTAATAGGTACAAAACATATCATATCTTAATTGAAGTTAAAAACACACAAAAAAACATGACAATGTTTTGTGTTTCAAATTAGGGTCTAGTCTTTGTAATGAAAGGAAAATAACATGGTTTCACTAACTAGTTTCATTAGTCGATTGAGTGGAATCAACAACGACGTCAACTTCTTCTATTGTTGATGCTACAAAAATAATTCACGACTTAATTGCCGAAATCTACTTTGGATGATAAGATCTTTGGTCTCTACTCGGCCATGATGAAAAAAGTGAGATCACTTCTTATTGATTCATTGAGAATGATTATGATGTAGTTCATGGCATATTAGAAGTACAAGGCACTCTAGTGGGATTCTCAGGGACATAAAAAGATTTCAGTCAATTTTTTAATGATCGAGTGGCATTGCTTCTTCAGCTTGAATTAAGAAATCCCTTAGGTATGGTGCAAAATGAATCTAGTTATATCCTTGATAAGAGATTTCTCAATTAAAAGAAGGGGAAGGAGAATAAGCACTTGACTCGTAATAGATAGAAGAGGATTTATTCCATCACATAGTTTAGGATCCCAGAATATGGTGCCATTGGGGTATTCTAGTATTGAAAATCTTTCATTGATGTTTGGTTTCATTGAGATCCAATCCAAATCACAATGTCAATTTCTTGTTCCTAAATGGGCCTCCATAATCTTTTTAGTTTTATGTAATCAAATAATATTACTATAGTTCTAGAGAAAGTAACAATATCTACTCGGACACTACAGTGGAAATGTGTTGAGTAAACGTCCATGAGTGACACACACATTTGTAGGGTGTGTTTGCGTGTGTGTAAACATGGCTGGAATAACTAAAATCACGGTTGATATAAAATGCAAACATGGTTCTAGAGAGAGAGAGAGAGAGAGAGAAAGAGAGGAGGGAGTTTATGAGCGAGGGCATAAGAAGTCCAGCTAACGCCGTGGTAGGGGCTAGTTGTGATGTTATTAGGAGAGGGAGTAAAAAATTAAATATAAGGGTGTTATTCTATACTTTTAAAATAAAAGGTAAAAATGGCGTTTAACCTTAAAAAACATGTGCCCCTCCCACTTGACAATTCATAACCCCTCTCTCACGTCACAATTAAAAACCCCCGACCCTCTAATACTTCTCTCTCTCTCTCTCCAAAAGAAACTCAAATTGAAAAATCTTTCTTTAGTCTTTCCCACATTTTTTTTTCTCTTGAACCTAACTTAGAAGCTTCCAAGTTCCAAATGTTAACTTACTTAGATATTTATCTCTTTTAGAACTAAATCTTTTATACTTCAGGGAGTTAATTACACTTCCCACCGAACTTAATCCCATTTTCACTTTGCCAACCGAACTTTCATTTCCTGGACTTAATCCTCTGAACTTTCAAAATGACTATAAGTAACCCATATCCCTAACACCGTCAGTTTTTTGGACAAAAAAATACATGTCGCATCCATTTGAATTTTTAAAAGGGTATTATTGTATTTTCACAATTTTAGATAAAAATCCTAAATCTCTATCTCTTTTCCCCCACCATCCTCTCTCTCACGCATATAATCACACACTTATGGATATGCACTCACGCACATACAAGGATCCGAACACACACACACACACACACACATACATAACGATTTGGGTTTGGAGTTAAATGTGGGTCTGGACTTCAATATTTTTTTTTGCTACCCAACCTTAATGAAATAGTCATTTATTTAATATAAAATTTTTAAATGCCCATTTTATTTTGGAATGGATAAACATACCTTATGTGCATGGCACATAATCACTTTTCCGTTTAAATATTTAACATCATTAGGATATAGGGTGTATTATGAGTGTTTTAATAAGTTCAGGGGGCAAGTCTAGAAAATAAAATTTCGCATGACAAAGTAAAAATGGGGTAGAGCTCAGAATGGAAAGTGTAATTAACCTCTTTTAGGTTGTGAGCAATGGCGGAGCTGTGATGTTATTGGGGGAAAGGCAAGTGTCTACCCCATGATTTTTTTTAATATTTTAATGTAATGGTATGATTCCATACTTTTAAAATATATGGTGTAATTGTGTACTAGTAAAATTTTAAAATATAGGGTATAATAAAGGTTTGAGAAGAGTACGTGTGCGTTTAAATAAGGAAGTTATTTAATTAAATTAAGTTTTTATCAGTTAAGACCTAAACATGCATCTAGGTGTGATTGATGCTGATAAAATCAAGCAAGAACATTCAAACACACACAAATGAGGAAAAATCTCCCAAAGGGGCAAAACCATTTATTTTCACTATAATTTTGTAAGAAAATGGCTTACACGGATTACAATGAAAATATGTGACACAGAAATACCCTCGGGTGTTGGTTCCGATGTCGTCAGCTGGAACTATCCCTTTCCAGTAGGGCAACAATTAAGAAGAGAACGGCTTCCTCACAAATTACTCCAGATGAGTAAATGATCCTCTTGAAGTTTTAAAGATTCACACACACATATGGAAATGGGTTTGTGAATAAAAAAGGTTTAGAAAACCTTAAAAAGATGAAGTCTTATTCTGGACTATTTTCGCAGAATTTTGAAATTGCAGAAAGACTTAAAAATCGTGTAGAAGGTGAACAAGTATTTATACGAAAATTGAGGCGGTGGCTCGTTTGAACGAGATAGTCATGTCGCTCGAACGAAGGACAAATGTCGTTCGAACGAGATCGCGCGACAAGCCTATCTCGCGCGAACGACATTCAAAGTCGTTTGAGCGAGCTCGTCGTTCAAGGCACTTCGCTTCTACACTTAGAAAACATTCTGCTTTTGATAAAAAATTACTCCAGACTTCAAAAATAATTATAAAAAAATTCCCCAAATATTTATGCAAATATTAAAGCTCCAATAATCCATTTTACCGATAAAGCGTAGTGGAGTAGTGGGAATGAGCTGGGTAGCACGTCGTATGTAGCATGATGCACGTGAAGATAATGGATGCATTAAATTCGGATATAGGCCGTCGAGGTTGATCGTGTTGACATGCCGAATGTAGCGATATCAGACATACAAACTGTGATCTAGGAGAAAATAGAAAAATACTAGATTCTACCTCGGACATTTATAAAATTATGTCCTTACAAATCTCCTCCTATGTCTATGCCGGTACATACATAAAAATCCGAATTATGCACTCAAATGACATACAAGATAATATCCCCATTAAAGCCTGAAACTGAGAATACTAAATGACATGTCTTCCAAATCTTCAGAAACTTCCAAAGCTTTTCTCATCAGGGTGTGTAATCAAATAATGAGCAATGTTGTACCTACACACATGAGATAAACCAAATACCCGTGACAAGGAACAGTTTAGAATATAATGATATGCAAAAAGTAATGATTAATTAAGCTTAAGTAAATCATTCATAAATCAACCAAACACCAAAACAATTCTCCCCCTATAATTCTTCTCCCCCTTTTTATGATGTTCCCAAATAGACAGATATCAGAAGCATAGATAAATGCACATAGAGAATGACACACGGGAATAAACTACTATTTTTGTATTTTTCAAAATTTTCACACATAATATACAACAAATAATCACACCATGAAAGAACACAAAAACAACAAAGTCGATGATAACGTAAATGTAGGGATGTGATAAAATTCGATAGGAAAATAAATGCATACAAACATGACATATGTGCACAATGAATATCGGATACTCCTAATGAATGAACTCAAAATCTTCCTTTGGTGTAAAAAAAGGTGGTAATATGAGACATTGACTCAATCAAATCAACAAATCAAAGCTCAAAGTGATTTCCACACCAATAACGTTCAAAACTATTTCATGCTTTTTCAGGACTTTCAAGGAAGTGCCCATTTATAGTCTCCAACCAAACTCCCTCAAATATATATTTTGAATAGAGGCGTTCTAAATTCTCAAACTTTGGCGAATTGAAGGTGAAACCTAATGGCCCATAGATGGCATATAGTGCTTTTTATTGCCTTTAATTGTTTCAGGCTCTTTTAACCTCTTTGCACCCCGGATAATAAAATTTCTCAATTTTTTAGGTCCTATTTAACGGTGGATTAGAATCGCAAAGGCTAAATGAACCTTTCGCAGCCCTTCCCCATTTCCAAATAAACACACAGTCTCACCAAAACGGTTTTTATATGCATTCCAATCTTGTCAAGTTTTATCGCATGTGATTAGTTGTATAGACAGAATTGAGATGGAAACACTCAAGCAAATATGTGATAGACAAGTACAATAATCAAATAAAGCCGTTCATGTGTGCAATAAAGAAGATAGGAGTCAAACATGTAGAAAGATATCACTAATCACATCTCAAAGATTCCAAACAATGTAAAGCACATGGATGAAATGATGTAGCGTCTCAAATCTCTATCAAACAGTCACATGGATAAATGAAATGAAATTGTGACTTGGCTATCTTAAATTCTCATCCATAAAAGGTGCAAATAAAATACAAAAATCTTTTTGGATTTTTCAAAAATTTTTATAAAACAAAAATCTTTTTGAATTTTAAAAAAAAAATAAGAAAAATTAATGATACATGCTAGCAATAGGCAAAAGAGACATCATGAAAACCACCCTATGCTAGCAGACATGTCAAGACCTCAACCGGGAAGAGCAGTGGAGTTTTCCAAAGACGGTGACATCTTTTGGACCAACTCTATAAGATCATGTGTGGTCTTGATCAGAAACTTCACTTGCTCACGAATGTGTGAAAACTCTCTATCATTATGTGCAAGCAAGATATCATGAGTGGGTGCATGTGCATGAATGTGTGAAGTGGAATGATGTGACACAAAACTCAACTTAGAACAAAACTCCCTAAGATGTTCTCATTTCTTGCAGTGGGAGCAAACATAAACCGGTCTAGAAACTAATTTATCAAAATTTTTGGAATGAACTATCCTAGACGGACACCCATGAGAATCACTCACCAAAGTGTAGATAGGCTCGAGCGCCTTAGAAGTAGTGAATGCACCGTCATGACCTTTTCCAACATTCCCACCATTATTCAAACCGGGATAGGGAACCATCTTATCAACCTTCTCAGATGCGTTCTCTAATGAGACTTGGAACTCCCGTGTTTGTATGAGATCATCCTCAAGATGGGATACATGTATCGTCAGACAAGACACCGTTGTGACACCCCGCCTAATTAAATACCGGGCGATCACTCCTTTATTAAATTAAATCAAGGTAAACAGTTGGTTCATTCTTAGCATCACTGTCGATAGAAATACATTTTCCAATTTAACACCCTAAATAATTAAGCTAAGTGTCAAAACCATTTTCATACATGCTTTCCAAATTTTAATTTAAGAAAAAGATTTATTTAGTTAAAAACAACATTTCTACAACCTTGAATCACATCACAGTAAACCAAATAATATAATACATTCGTCAATGGAATGTCAATATAAGAAAACTAAAGTCACCAATACAACTGAATAAAACCCATAGTAACAATACTGAAAACAACAGATATACAAATGCCCCAATAACAACGGGATAATGGAGAGAGAGCTACACATGCTCAACTGATGAAAGTACTAAGAGTAGATCCGAATGAATGAAGTCGTCTAATCCAGAGACCTGCAACTCCCACCTAAGCAGCAGCGCGTTCCTTCCAAGAGATCCTAATCAAGACGCCCCTGTGGCTGGGCACCTGTAATACATACATATATATACAAGAGAGAGAGAGAGAGAGGAAACGGATCAGAGTCCGAAAGTGTGTTTGATTATAAAATACGTTTAGCAAGTATTTAAATTGATACAGGCCAATGCAATAACATATTAGTACGTCACTCTCTTGAGAAAATACTCACCTCTCTTCTAATGTGCACACCTATCGCACTAACCTTCCCCACGGTTTCTTATCATTTTATTATACTAACCTTCCCAATAATTTAGCGCATCTACTTACTCGTAAGATTTCAAAACCAAACTATATTTTTGTTTACAAAGAATACTTCCAATAAGAAGCACAACTCTCATTTTAGCTTTTTATTAATATATAAGGTTCCTCGGTGACATGTTGTTTTTCACAAACAAGTATTTACTATAAGAGTCATCAACCATGTCCTACTTATCAAATCACAGTAGGTAGTTACAAATTTCAAAATCTCATATATATATTAACTACACGTATAATATATATAAATTAACAGCACCCCTCATAAAACTATGGTGCGTGCATACTCTACTATCCAGAACCCCATATCACTCATATTAAGGGGAATACAATCGGAATCACTCTCGAATTGTATTAACATGAATACACAAACAATATTGAGGCGAAGCATAGATTCCAAGTCTCTAAGAGGATGGCACATACCTGCGTCTCTTAGGACCGTCTGAACTATCACATCGATAGCCTGTACCAAGGTTATCTATCTCCTAGGGTACAAGTCAATATCCCCCATAAAGGTCCCATCGAGATAAGACTTGCCCCAGCGCGGTAATCTCAGGGATAGCAAGTAGCGTGGGCATGAATTTTCACAAGTATATAATATATGTACACACAATCATATAAATATACCACTTTATCATATTAATATAGGTTCTTCTCGTCACCCATTATTACACTATTTATCCTTAATTTCACATTTATAGAATTACGTATAAGGTTCCATTCCTAACCTTAACTCGAAGGGTTTTCTCACTTATTACCTAACACTCGTGGGCTATATCCTCACAAATCTGAATTTCAGTAAGTATCTTTATTAGGTTCCAACGTAACTCTTTTACGCACCTCACCCTTTAAATTCATAAATCTACCAACCTAAAGTAATTATCCCATAAATACCATTCTCGTTGAAGATTAAAGGTTCCATCATTTATTCATATACCCTACTGGTCCTCAATGTCTCCCAAATCAATTTATCAAGAATGCCCAAGAATTATAACGCAACAATTAGAATTTAACGCATTTAAGGAGGGAATTAGGAGTCTGCCAGGAGGGGTCGATCGATCGAAGCTTGGGGCTCGATCGATCGAAGCTCTAGGCTCGATCGATCGATCAATCAGGTCTGGGCAAAATTCTGCAGAATGCAGTTACGGGTTTCATCACCAAAATTACAACAAATCGATATTTCCAAGTTCCAATCATCCCAGAATTCTACTACTAACATCATAACAATATACTAGATGATTCTAACGTAAGGCATGTTCATATACATCATTTAAACATGGATTTTTCCACCTAAAATTGTCTCCAATTATCAAGAACCCTAGAATTTTCTTAAACAGTTTTCCAATCAATCTTTCTCCAGAATTTCTTTCCTATGATCATCAAAATTTCGTGATTTAATTTCCTCTACATGGCAAGGGTTTCAGAATTTCATATAAATCATTTCTACATGCATTTTCCTAACACAAATTGGGTGTTCTTCCATATTTATCATCTCTAATCAATCCTAAACCAATATGAAGATTGCATTAACGAAAATACGCAAGTTAAACACTTGCCTGGGATTTTGGTATGCAGATTCATGGCTAATTTTGGTATGGCTGCGTTCCTTGACTCGTGATCTACGCGGTGGTGGTGGTGGCGGTGAAATCCGGTGGCTTTTTGGCCTTGGTTTGCCTTGGAGCTCTCTCCTCTCTTCTCCAATAGCCGTCACTTGATTTCTGAAAGTTCTAACCCTAAAAGGCTGACCTAATGGCTGATAAAGATGGCTGAAATTCGTGGGTTTAATTACCCAATTATGTAAAATGACTAAAATGCCCTCCCGGGGTACTAATTAGGCCTAAAAACGCCCTGAGACCCAAACTAAACCCCCGGGTTCACTTTTCTGAATATCTCGACCCTTCCGGACGCGTTGGCGCACTCAAAATGACCATACGAACAACTTATAAAATATTTACTTTTTATTTAACAAAATTAGTCCTGACGTGACACGGGCACGTCCCGACTTAAATTTTCGAAATAGTCATTTAATTCACTCTTGACAACATTATAAAAATAAATCTCATATATTACTATACTCATCCAGTAATATGCAACAAATAACAAATTTCCAATAATTACTAACTCTCGTCACGCTAGTAAATATTCAAAGTAACATTCCGGATTAAAATTAAATTAATTTATCTCAATTAAATTTAATAAATCCCATAATTTTAAAAGCTATAAAAATACGGGGTATTACAACCGTGTTGGCCAAGTCACATTTTTCCTTTTTTAGCTCAACATTCTCTTCCCTCAACTCACAAATCCGAAGGCCTAGAATTCTATTTGACCTTTTTGTTTCCATGGTCTCGATAAATAACTTTCTAAAAGCTTTTTGGATCACACTTTCATCACCCTTCTCATCCTCACTATCGCTTAGGGTAGTGGGCATGGCAGCTTTCTTGCCCTCTCTCCTAAGTCTGGTGGGACACTCAAATTTCTTTTACCCTGCCCCATCACACTCAAAACATCTTATTTTCTCAAGGTTTTACTTTCTCTCTTTATCTTTCTCATAAAAACTTTCTCTCTCCCCAAATAATCTTAACTCTTTCTCTAAAGCAATGATTCTAAGAACTAACGCTTTTTAGTCTCAAATGACTCAGAATATAACTCATCTTAGGCGTGTTGAATATCACTTTCGCTCTCACTTGTGTCATCCTCCTCCTCACTCACATCGATCTCACTGTCGAGGTGCACCTGTGAAGCAGCATTCTCATCGTCGTGAGGATCACTAGATGTACTCATATGACTAGCCATGAATGCGGTGAAGTTACACTCATTCGGTGACTCATCTCCAGAATCTACCGACTCGACCTCACTATCATCACTAAGGGTAGCATTAATGACAGCTTTGCCCTTTTCTCTGTTTAGCCTAGTAGCACACTCAAAATCTCTATGACCCCTACCTTCTCACTCAAAGCATCTCTCACTTTCCTTTTTAGGAGGGTCTTGAAAATCTTTTTCATTTTTCTTGAATTTGAGAATTCTTTTGAATTTTTTAGCAAATAGGGCCAAATTATCTAAGTTAAAATCACACTCAGAATCTGACGTATCTGTCTCTCTTTTTCTAAATAACTCTCCCCTCTTTCTTGCCGATCCATCACTCTTTCTCTCCTGGGCATTAAGTGCAATTCCCTTATCTTTAAACTTAACAGATTTAGGAAACATATCAATTTCATACGTTTGCAAGTCTCCTAAAAGTTCCTCCAATTTAAGCGTATTTAAATTATCCATAGAATTTAACACAGTGACTTTAGGGATAAAACGCTTAGGCAGTGATCTAAGAATCTTTTTAACAACTCTAGCATTAGGAATGTGTTCAATAAGATTAAATCTAGTGTTAACAATATCAGACAGTCTAGCATAAAACTCATCAAAACATTCAGATTCACTCATGGTGATTGTTTCAAATTGAGTTGTTAAAATTTGCAGTTTAGACTCTTTCACATCATTAGTTCCTTCATGGGTAAGTTGCAAAACATCCCATGCCTCTTTTGACGTGGTGCAAGTCATTGTGCGTTTGAACTCATCAGGTGTGATAGACCCAGAAATAGCACTTAAACCCTTAGAATTAAAAGATGACCATTTAAACTCTTCTTCAGTCCATGTAGTGACAAGTTTTAAATTGGTCACATTTTCAAGAGTGACGGAGGGAGGTGTCCACCCTCTTTCAAGCAAAATCCAAACATGTTCATCAATGGCTTTTAATGCAGATCTCATGCGGGCTTTCCAGTATGCATAGTTTGTCCCGTCAAAAACTAGCATTTTATTATATAACTTCTCCATTATGAACACACTCGTTTTCAAAAATCAATTTTTTCAGAAAATTGATATCTTAGAAAAAATTTGTGTAAAATTACACGATAAAGTTGTGTAATTGGCTCTGATACCAATTTGAGAAGAGTACACTTTCGTTCAAATAAGGAAGTTATTTAATTAAATTCAGTTTTTATCAATTAAGTCTTAAACATGCATTTAGTTGTGATTGACGATGATAAAATCAAGCAAGAACATTCAAACACACACAAATGAGGAAAAATCCCCCAAAGGGGAAAAACCTTTTATTTTCACTATAATTTTGTAAGAAAATGGATTACACGGATTACAATGAAAATATGTGACACAAAAATACCCTCGGGTGTCAGTTCCGATGTCATCGGCTGGAACTATCCCTTTTCAGTAGGGCAGCAATGAAGAAGAGAACGGCTTCCTCACAAATTACTCCAGATAAGTAAATGATCATGTTGAAGGTTTAAAGATTCAAACACATATATGGGAATGGTTTTATGAATAAAAAAGGTTTAGAAAGACTTAAAAAGATGAAGTCTTATTCTGGACTATTTTCACAGAATTTTGAGATTGTAGAAAGACTTGAAAATTGTGTAGAAGGTGAACAGGTATTTATATGAAAATCGAGGCGGTGGGTCGCTCGAACGAGATAGCCATGTCGCTCGAACAAAGGACTAATGTCGTTCGAACGAGATCGCGCGACATGCCTATCTCGCGCGAATGACATTCAATGTTGTTTGAGCGAGCTCGCCGTTCAAGACACTTCGCTTCTACACCTAGAAAAAATTCTGCTTTTGATAAAAAACTAATCCAGGCTTCAAAAATAATTATAAAAAAATTTCCCAAATATTTATGCAAATAATTAAAGCTCCAATAAACTATTTTACCGATAAAGCGCAATGGAGTAGTGGGAATGAGTTGAGCAGCACGTCGCATGTAGCATGATGCACGTGAAGATAATGGATGCATTGAATTCGGATATAGGCCGTCGAGGTTGATCGTGTTGACGTGCCGAATGTAGCGGTATCAGACATACAAACTGTGATCTAGGAGAAAATAGAAAAATCCTAGATTCTACCGCGGACATTTATAATATCATGTCCTTACAAGGTTATTTTTTTTATATAACTTTATACTTTCGTATGAAATGGTTTTGTTCAACTTTTTTTGGGTAATGAAGTATGATTTATAGGTTTCTCAAAATACTACAATATTTTATTTATTAATATAATGTTGATGTTTTTATATAATATGTCAGTCCGTTGACAATGGAATCTAAGCCCAACCACAATGGGAGACACCTAATTACCATAAATCGAAACTATTTGGGTCCACTTAAAGGAACAAATTTGTGAGAGACTCACGGTGGGAGGATGCAAAATATTTCCAGGACCGGTAAATGTGACCGTTTGATTGTCAAGCAGGTGAAAGTTTTGCGTCTAGAAGTGCCAGATGCATGCGTCCCAGAGCCAATGTTAAAAAGTTTCACTTCTAAATTTTGTAGGGTTCATTTGTAAATACCAAAAATGACCCATATACTTATGGGTCTCCTAGAAAATTCCCTCCCATATATATCGATTTTTTCACCCAATGTGAGTCATTTATTAGATGCACAATGAGCTCAGGGTATTCACTTTAGTTGGCTTGAGGAGAAAAAAACATAAACATATACTTCACTCTTTGTTGTAAATTACTAGTGTCCACCAAAAGTGAGGGTGTTACCAGGGTAAAAAATGTTAGGCCGAGAGAGGAAGGGAAACTTAAATAGGGATAATGTTGCATTTTATTGGCCTAGTGGAGTGGAGGCTATTAATGGACTACCCTAAAATTAGATCTATCTTTAAAATGTTGTCAAGTTATTTGAAAATGGTAGTTTGGGATATGAAATTGTATATCTTACCATCAGAAGACTTTTGGTTTCACACCAAAACAAGAAGATGTCAATTCATTCCATCGTAGAGGGGACATGCCAATGTCTAGCAATCTTATAAGATGTTGTGTTATGCTTGTACATGCCAATGAGTCATATCGGGTCGTATTCGTATCAATTTTGTTTGGGTTCGAATCTTATCGGGTTTGTATTTAAATGGGCGATTTTTTTATCGAGTGAAAAATCGCTTCAAAATTGATCCATTGTCTTAACGTGTCATATTTTATCATTCCTATGAACAAACTTACGAAATGATTCTTATATGCACAACTCCCCTGATCAAATAGATATGTATATGATAAGATTCACAGGACACCTCAGTTAGCTAATGAAACATAAGTAATGAAAATCCAAAAAAACTCCTTCAAGTATGTTCAAAGGCATATCATAATTGAATCCATTAAGCAAACCAAATTCCATTAATTACATGAAAGCATGATTGAGAATAATCCAAACCATAGTCTAATGTACTAACTACATGGAACGAATGGGATTGGATACATCAATATGCCACATAAAATGTGTAAAACCCATAACACAAAACACAAAAATCTTTTAGGGTTTTTAAAATTATTTTTAAAATCGACTCAAAAGACAAACAAAATAGTTTTATATTAACCAATTAATAATGGGTCATTATTACCTATTGACACAAGAAATTATTTTCAATCGTACATTATCCTATAATTAAACACAATTAAACCTACTAATACATTGACAGTGAAAAATCTCTTATTTAGTAAAAAAAATTATGATTAAATTAATATCAAACTACATAAACTGTTTAGAAGTCCTAAAAATATATCTTATTTACTTAAATTGATGTTCCTTAATGGGTTTTAACGGGTGAAGTGAGTCAACATTAACCCGATCAATTAACTACCTTGTGTTATCGAGTTAATATTCATATGATCTTAAACTATTAAGTGTTCACCCTTTAACTTATATGATCATGATAATTTTTTACATTTCGTGCAACATGATGCATGCAACTAAAAATGATATTGTATACAACTACTATTCCATGTTATATAATGGAGCTCAAGGCTTCTCGACCAGAGTAGGAATAAAGTGTATTGGAGCTAAGATAATAAATAACAAGCAAAGGAGAGGTCAATCGTTTGTGAAGAAAAATAAATATTAAGAAAAAAGGGGCTTTGGATATTTGAGAAATATATCAAACCATTTAAAGTATTTTTAAGAGAATATATATGGTGCATCTCGTGTATACACTCGCACTAATAAGTTTAAACATTTGTGATAATAGTGAGTGATTATTCGTAGTTAACACATGTTAGTGGATCAATCTTTCTTATGCATCTTTCACTTATTGGTGTGGGTCACAACATAGACATGCCACATGGTGCTCCGAAAGTATTATATATTTCTGTATTTTTAGTATCTTGACCCATTAATAACAATTGCATTGAACAATTTCATTAATAATAACGATAATCTTATAAAAATATGGTCAAAATTATTTAAAAAATTTATTATGTTTTGTTTGTAACTTTGAATCGTGTAAATCTAAATTGTCAAGGTTTAGGAAAGAGTTAAAAGAATAAAAGAGAGGGAATAAAGAGAGAAGATTGTCATTTACAACAACAAACTTTTCATCCGCTTTTAGGGAAATAAAGGTGTGAATATGTGATAAAACTGTAATCATTAAGGGAACTTAGTGTCATAAGTATAGGATTGTCATAAATTATCAATGCATGGCATATAATGTAGGTAGAGCTTTCATTTTATACAAACGAAACTGATGTCATATTACCCACTCCAAGACATTCTAGAACACTCTTTTTCATTTTCTATTTTTATAAATAATAGAAATCTTGTAGGTTTAAAAAATATTCCATAAACTTTAACTTTAATCATTATTAGTTACACCATCCTCTTTCTTTATATAAAAATGACTTGAGTAAATTAAAACAAGAGCAAACAAATTATCATCATTAATTCATGACACAACTTTTTGTTTTTTTTATCTGACACAACACGACTTATATAGAACACAACACGTACAATTATTATGATTTCTTTAATTTTTATTCAATTAGATAAAAATAGTCACAATAATCCAAATTATAGCACGATTAACAAACAAAAAACCATATACAATTAATACTATTCATAATTTTTACACAAACAGAATATGACACGACTTTATTGTAAAAAAAATGACACGGTATAACACCCGAATATAATATATTATGTTAATTTTAGATTAACTTTATCTCTTTTTGTATATTGCTTTTGCGTCATTTTTAAAATTGTTAACACTAACTAAAAATGAAAATTTAAGTTTTCAATTAAAATAAATCAAAAAATTAAATACAAAGACCATAAATTAATCACTACTCATCTTGAAATTTGCCATTACTTTTGTTGCCGAAATTACCAAAGTACTCCTACACCCTTCAATATGATAATTATGCCTCAATAGCTGAAGAACACCCTATGAATAGCTATCATGTTTGCTAAGTAATGACGCTTCATAATTGGATTCGCTATTTTTGCATTTCTTAATCCTTGTTCATGAATGGTTAAAATATCATATGTTATTTAGACCGAGTGAAAATATATCAAAGATCTACAATCAAATGGAAAGAGAGAAAAATAGGGGCTAGGGTTTCATATTTCCATACACTAGAATGTCTTATAATAAAAGGAAGAAGAGAGAATATATATAACCTACTACAACCACCTAATAATAATAGGAGAAGGGAAAATACTAAAATACCCTCAATGCTAAATAAAACTCTAATACCCCCCCTCAAACTCACGATGCTGCAGCGAGAAGCATTGAGAGTTTTCCAACCAAAAAATGAAAACGCTGAACTGGATGAGACTTCGTAAACAAATCAGCTATCTATACGGAAGAAGAAACAAAAGGCAAAGTGATGGCGCCATGCGTAAGATGATGACGAGTAATATGACAATCAATATCAATGTGCTTAGTCCTCTCATGAAAAACTGAATTGTGAACAATCTGAATAGCACTCTTATTATCACAGTACATAAGAGTGGGCTGAGAAAGAGAGATACCCATATCTGCAAGTAACCGACGTAGCCAAACAACTTTGCGAGTGGTAGAAGCCATAGCACGGTACTCGACTTCCGTGTAAGACACAGAAAAAACAACTTGCTTTTTGCTCTTCCAAGAAATAAGAGAATCACCCAGAAACACACAAAATCCAGTAACTGATTTGCGATCTGCAGGATCACCGGCCCAATCAGCATCAGAGTATGCACGCAGCTCCAAAGAAGAAGATGAAGGAAGTAAAAGACTCTGAAATCGAGTGCCTCTCAAGTATTGCAATATACGATGAACAGCTGCCCAATGAACTGTAATAGGAGCAGTAACAAACTGACTAACAACATGGACAACATGAGCTATATCTGGACGAGTAATAGTGAGATAAACCAAGCTACCCACAATAGTGCGATATAAGGTGGGATCAGGAAAAAGAACACCATCATACGGGGAAAGATGAACATTAAGCTCCAAAGGGGTATCAACAATCTTAGTACCAGTGAGGCGAGCACGCTCAAGAATGTCCCCGATGTACTTAGATTGTGAGAGAAGATAACCCTTTGGAGAATGATCTACCTCATTACCCAAAAAGTAACGTAGGGGCCCTAAATCCTTCATCTCAAAACAACGAGATAATTCAGACTTCAACGCTGTAATTCCACCAACATCATCCCCAGTAATAATCATATCATCAACATACAAAGAGACCAGAATACGACCACCGGAGGTGCACCTGATAAAGAAAGATGAATCATTCTCACTTGGAATGAACCCAAGAGAGGTAATCACGGCAGTAAACTTCTCAAACCAAGCCCGTGGTGCCTGTTTGAGACCATATAAGGCTTTATTAAGCCTATAAACTTCACCAGGACCACGTGGAACACCCAGAGGAGTAGTCATATAAACCTCCTCATAAAGATCACCATTCAAGAACGCATTTTTAACATCCATTTGTGATATATGCCACTGACGAACAGATGCAACAGCAATAAGAGTACGAATAGTAGTCAATTTCGCAACAGGAGCAAAGGTTTCGTCATAATCCATACCATATTGCTGAGAAAAACCCTGAGCAACCAATCTTGCTTTGTACCTCTCAATTGACCCATTTGACCTGGTTTTTATTTTATATACCCAACGAGATCCAATTGCCCGCTTACCAACAGGTAAGGGGACCAAACTCCAAGTATTTGTCTGATGCAAAGCAGAGAGTTCCTCAGCCATAGCCTGTTGCCAAAGAGGATCAAGAAGTGCCTCTTTATAAGACGAAGGCTCAGAGAGGCAGTGAACAGAGGATAAAAATGAAGCAAAAGAATCAGAATAACAAGAATAAACAAAATATAGTGACTGAGTGGACTTACGTGGACGTTTTGGATAGCGAGAAGGAGGTTCCACCGTTTCAGCAGGTGCTTGGGTGGCCAAACGAGAAGGGGGAGCATCGGGAACATCGGATGGCAAAGTACCTACATCAGTAGAAATAATAGGAACATGAGAAACATGGGGTGGCACACTATCGGTGCTGCAAGGTACTTCAGATGGCACACTCTCATCATTATCAGAGAACGGATCAATATTGAAGAGATCAGATTTAGTGAGTTCATGAGGGCTATCAAGAATAGAAAAGAAAGGAATATGCTCAAGAAACACAACATGGCGAGAGACATATAATTTTTTTGTAACTGGATCATAACAACGATATCCCTTTTGACCCTCACTATAACCAAGAAAGACACAAATAGCTGACTTTGGAGATAATTTGGTACGTTCCACACGAGGTCGAAGAACAAAACAAGTACAACCCAACACCTTTAAGGAAGAATAATCAGGGGCACACCCATAAAACTTTTCAAAAGGTGACAAACCTGAGCAATGAGAGGTCGGAATCTTATTAATCAGATTAACAGCAGTAAGGACAACCTCTCCCCAAAACTCACTAGGGACATATGCGGATAATAAAAGAGAGCGAGAAGTTTCGACAATGTGCCGATGTTTCCTTTCAGCAACACCATTTTGCTCAGGAGTGTCAGTACAAGATGATTGGTGAATAGTTCCATCTAAATCAAGCAACTAACCGAAATTTTGAGAAGTATATTCCCCACCCAAATCGCATCTAAAGCATTTTATAATAGTAGAATGTTGAGTTTTGACAATGGCACGAAATTTATTATAAATATCAAAAAAATCCGAACGTCGTTTCATGAGAAAAACCTAACAGTAACGTGTATAATCATCAATAAAGGAGACATAATATCGAGACCCTCCTCTTGTAATAATAGGAGACGGTCCCCACACATCAGAATGAATAAGATCAAAGGGTGCAAAAGTAGAGGAAATACTTCTATTAAACGGTAAAGCTGAAAATTTTGCAAGTTTACAACCGCTATAATCAGAGATATCATGGCAATGCAAATTTCCTATTTTTCCTGTAGAAGCCAAATATTTTAATCGTGAACCCGAGACATGACCAAGACGAGAGTGACATAAATAAAAGCTAGACGAATCTGAACTCAAATGAAAGGATGACAAGTCAACACTGGAAGCTGCAACCATTGGTACATTAAGTTTCTCCATGATGTAAAATCCCCCTGCCTATGGCCTGTCCCAATCACCTTCTGAGACTGTGGATCCTGCACATGACAAAAGGTAGAAGAGAAGGAAACTGAGTAACCGACATCACATAGTTGACCAACAAAGATAAGATTCATTGTAAGCTTAGGAATGTGGTACACATTAGAGAGAGATAAGTTGGGTGAGTCAATAGTTCCAACACCCGTTGGGGGCATGGGAGTACTATCAGCAGTCATAACGGGCAACGAAGAAGTGGGACAAAAAGAACCAAAAGAGGACAAATTTGGTGACATGTGATTAGAAGCACCGGAGTCTAGAATCCATATACCTGAGGGTTTACCTGGTGAAGAGATGGACATGGCGTGAGGCTGTGTGGCAAGAAATTTTTGAAACTGCTCAGCAAGAGAAGACATGGATGGAGTTAATGATGAGGAACCTGATGCAAATGAGTCTGATGGCGGTACAACTGCTGCAGTATTAGGCTGGGAAGGCCTATATGAACGCTGCTGAGATTGGTTATTGGATTTCCTACCAGAAAACTGCTGCTGAGGTGGTCGACTATTTGATTGTTGTTGTTGTTGTTGTTGTTGTGCTCGCAACTTAGGGCACTGAGACTTCCAATGCCCCTTCTCCTTACAGTAGCTACATTCATCACTTGCAACTCTCGAATAAGGCTTGTTCTGATTACCAGAAAGTGGTCGAGAGGAGACTGTGAAAATAGATGGATTAGGGTCTGAAGAAATTACCTTCCTTGACTGAGTCTTGAGACTAATCTCCTCGACTAACAACGCGTGAACAACAGAATCAACAGTTGGAAGTGGGCTACGATGAAGAATCGACCCACGAAGACCCTCAAAATCATCACGCAATGCCATCAGAAACTGAACCAGACGTTGTTCCTCCCTATTGGCAACATATGGTGCAAAGGCCCGCAATTCAGCCGACTCTGTGAGAGCCAACTGATCCCATAGATCCATCATAACAAAATAGAACTCCTGAATACTCAAAGTTTTTTGCTGAAGAGCTCGAATATCGCACTCCAACTGGTACTTTTTTGCGAAATTAGATTGGGTATACAATCTGCCCAAATGATCCCAAACATCCTTTGCATAATCATACTTAGCCAACTGCATACCTATAGAAGGTGCAACGGAGTTGTTGATCCAAGTGATGATTTTTGAGTTGTTTGCCTCCCAAACATCCAACAACTCTGCATATTTTTCAACGTTTATCTTATCGTTAGGCTTACTCAAATCGCCATTAATGTAACCCCAAAGCCTCTCCCATTTCAAAAAATTCTTCATAACATAACTCCAATACGTATAATTTTTTCCATCTAATCTTACACTAATTGATTGCAGCGAATCATCTCTTTCACCAGCCATTGCGAAAATAAACAATCAAACCGTACCCAAATGGAACCAAATCGAACGAACTAAACAATTAATCGAATAAACAGGAGGAAAACGACCATAATTACCTTCAAAATAGTCGAGCGAACAGAAAAAGTACCTTAAAAAAAAAATCTAGAATAAAAATCTACAATCAAATGGAAAGAGATTAAGCTTTGATCCCGCTCTGATACCATGATAATATATCAAAGATCTACAATCAAATGGAAAGAGAGAAAAAGAGGGGTTAGGGTTTCATATTGCCATACACTAGAATATCTTACAATAAAAGGAAGAAGAGAGAATATATATAACCTACTACAACCACCTAATAATAATAGGAGAAGGGAAAATACTAAAATACCCTCAATGCTAAATAAAACTCTAATAATTTAGACCGAGTGAAACACGGAATTGTGAGCAATAAAAAAAATATTTACGTAATTATTTCATAATGCGTGTGAAATAATTCTGCTGACCCACTGCGTGGGCCTTGGTTTCTGTCTTGCTGTTTTTTTCTCTCTTTTTTCCTTATTCCTTTTCTACCAAAAAAAGAAATAATTCTACACAGTTGCCATTTTTATAAGGTTTAAACGGAGTCTAAAAGAAAGTTTAATATAAAATTTATATTAGGTATATAATTTTTATACTTTATTAGTAGTATAAAAGCACATGATAATTCAAATGAAAGGTGTAAAATATATCTTGATTAGACACCCTTGAATTATCTCTTTCTCTCATCTAAAATTTTAAATGATACATGTGTTAGTGTGTTATTAATTTTTCTATTTTGTACGCTTTAAGTTGAATGGAAAATAGTGGAGTGCAAAATAAAATAATGTATAATTTAGTATAAACTCTATTTTACACAACGATATATATTTTATTTTATATATTCAAATATTATATAAATTATATTTCTAAAAAGAATCGTCCTTATATATCAAACAAGATCCATATTTAATATTTGAGTAAATTATCCCATACGTTCCTTATCTTCCACTCATTTCAATTTCGTCCCTATCCTTTTTTTTTTGTTTCAATTTCATCATCAACCTTTGTCTCAATTTAGTCTCTCTTTTAATTATTTTGGATACAATTAACTATTTCACCCCTCTTTATTGAAACATAATAGAATGAATGTTTTAAATCTTGAAAAATAAACTATTTTATTATTAATTGGGGATACAAAAAAATTTATTCGAGAATAATAATAATAATAACAAACTTTTTCAATTTTTATTTTATCCTAGTTGTTTTTAATTATAAAAAAAAATCTGAAATAACAATTTTAATAGTCAACATAGTTTTTTCATTTATTAAAATACTATTTTTTTAATTTTAATTAAAAATGTTTAATTTGATTTCTTAGATTCACTATTGATTAGTACCGCTAGCATGAACTCACATCACAAGAATTTTTTTATTATCAATTATATTATATAAATGGGGGAAAATCGATGTCTTAGATTCGTGATTAGTTAGTTCTCTAGATCGAACCCACATTAGTTAAATGATGTGGGTCTGCGCCACCGGTACTAATCAATCGTGAATCTAAGACATCAAATAAAATATTTTTAATTAAAATTAAAAAATAATTTTGTATAAACAAAAAAAACTATGTTGACTATTAAAATTATTATTCCAATTTTTATAAGAATTAAAAAAAACTGGCATAAAATAAAAATTAAAACTGTTTCTTTTATTATTATTCTTGGATAAAAAATAGTTTTTATCCCCAAATAATAATAAAATAGTTAATTATTTAATATTTATAACATCCATTTTATTATTTTTCAATAAAGAGGGGTAAGCTAGTCAATTGTATCCAAAATAATTAACAGATGGACTAAATTGAGAAAAAATGAAAGGTTGAGAGCTAACTTGAAACAAAAAAAAAGGATAGGGACGAAAGTGAGACAAAATGAAATGTTGAGGATGAAATTGAAATAAAAAAATGATAAAGACGAAATTGAAACAAGTGAAAAGGTCGGGAACCTATGGGGTAGTTTACTCTTAATATTTTATCTTTTACTTTTTTATAGCTTTTACTTATATTATGTGTGTTGGCGTGTTATTAGTTTTTCTATTTTTTACACTTTAAGTTGAATCAAAAACATTAGAGCGCAAAACAAAATAGTGTATAATTTAGTGTAAACTCTACTTTACACATATAATTACTAAAATTATACACTAATGTTGGAGAGACCTTAAGCACAGGATCCTCTTAAATTTCAACGTGTGACATATAAAGTACATAGAGGTTTCATTTTACACACGAGTAATGCTACTTGTAGAAAAAAAAATTGTACAAATTAATATTATACCAATCTATTATTTTGAATAGAGCGGTGCTACATGCACCGGGTTCGTGTACCGAATGCACAAAATACTTATACAATTGATTAAAAAACTGTATACTTTAATTTTTTAGTCAATTGTACAAATATTTTGTGCAACCAATACATAAAATCAGTGTAACTATCATTTTTTTTAATATCAGACTTTTAATATTTTATTTTTATATATTTTCATCAATATTTAGTATCACATCTGTTTATTAAAAAAAGTTTTTACAATTTACTTGTAAAAAGAAAAATTATGTGATATTATCCACTCAATTTAAAACACTTCAGCATTTTCTAACTGGCTACAAAAATCTTGTAGCTTCTAAAGTGTATCCATAAATGTTATTGTAAAAACTTTAATCATTATTAGTTACACAATGTTCTCTCCCTAAAAGTACTTGAGCATAGAAGCGGAAGAGCAAACAAAACACAATCACTAATTCATCTATGGCTACAAAAATCTATCCAACTAAACCTCACTTTTTCAAGCATCTTCTACCAGATTTCTTTCATGGAATTGTAAGTCCCCCAAACACATTTATATTTCAAGCTGTCCAATTGTGCAAGTTTTGAACTAGATATATGCATGCACGATATTTTTTTTGCAGTTGATTCCTGTCTCTTTCTTGAAGTAATTGGATGGGCAAACGTGTGAGAGTCGTGCATGTCTTAGAACCAGCCGTGGAAAATGGCAGGTGAAGATCAATAGACGACGTATTATGATACGAAGGGAACATGTTGGTGTTTAGACACGAAGGGAACATGTTGGTGGAAAATGGCAGCCGTGGAAAAATTTGCAAAAGAAAATGGTTTACAAGTGGGAGATTTCTTGGTGTTTAGACACGAAGGGGACATGTTGTTTGATGTTAAGGTGTATGATACAAGTGCATGTGAGAGAGAATATACTTCTCATCTTGTAGAGCCAATACCAATCCCAAAGGAGGAACAACCATCAGACTCTAACTATCAAAGTGATTTAACCCGTAAGTTTATCCACCTTCAAAGTGTTTTACTTTTGCTTTCCCAATATTTTTTTTCAGCAATCCTAATTGGGTGTGTTTGATTGGAGTGGGAGGAAATTTTTTCTTAACCCCTCGAGAAAAGTTTGCCATGTCAATTGCACAAAATATGCATATTTAATTTTCCATGATAAGTGTATAAAATATGCATTAATAGGTTATACTTTAATTTCAAGTCAAGGACTTGAGCAGTCAAAACACACCATAAGTTAGAAAATAAAAAATCTTTCAAATTTGTTATCTCAAAAATTTCTTATTAAATAGGGTCCTTGGTTTTTTTTTTTACTATTTTAGTCATTAATGATAGGGTTAATTGAAAATTTAACCATGATGTGTGCGGCGATTTTTAAATTTGGATCAATTCTTTCAATTTTTGCAATGTTAACCCTAACGTTTAAAATTTAGGCGATTTTAACCCATCGTCAAACCTCCGTTAGGAGACTTGAAAATCGCGTAAATTATAAATGTTTGGGTTAACATTACAACAATTGAATTATTTGGTCCAAATTTCAAAATCGCCCCAATCATCATAGTTAAATTTGCAATTTACCCTTCACGATAGAAGCAATGGTGGGGGTGAGAGCGATCAGCGTTGAAAAATACTTAGTCTTGAGTGCTTCGATAATAGTGCGATTAAGAGCAGCATAGTGTGTGATTGCTATGTAAGCGTGTCACCCAATATAGAAGGACTAGCACACTAAGACGAAATCAAGTCACAACCAAAGTGCAGTTGAGAGCATTAGAGGTGGCCCTAGGAGAAGGTGGGAGCCACGGGACCTAAATTTTTGACTACTTTAATGACGTTAAAAAAACAAGAAAATTCTATATTACGGTTGTTACAAAAGCAACATTAAAATGGTTCAAATTCTTCATACTAAGGTTCTAAGACCAATATAAAATATTGCCTACAACCTTTTTTTAATCGAAAAACAATATATCATATATATAGAGAGGTTCAAAAGCGAACAAAAAGATCGAACTTTTTAACAAACCTCATAAAATATTAAAAAAACAATTAATTATAATTCCTATATTATATTTGGTCCGCACCAGTAGCACCCGAGATCATTCCAGTGAGTACCCCCACCCCTCGCCACACCCCTACCCCCACCTAGAAGTTATACCCACCTGAGCTCATGCTGGTGACACCACCCATTAAATCCGGGCATATACCCAGTTCCATCTTTAAACCGACCAGCAATTCCCCTTATCCCTCCATGGAAACCGATCAAAAACTCCAGCCCTTTAAACCTATAGCCGACCTCAACCCTTACAAATCCGGCCAACCCAACACTCCAGCCTGAAACCAATCATACTCCCCGGACTTTCGTACCCAAACCTTGACCCTCCGGCCGAACCCAGCTCCACAAACTGTTGTTATCTCCAAAACTGACGGCCCAAACCCATAAACTATTAACCCGATCAGTACCCGAGTTCCTCCTCCATGTCCGGACCTGCAACCCAAACTAATAAAACCCACCAACAAAATCGCTAGCAGAGCTCAGGCGGTGGTGTTAGTGTTGGTAAAGGTAGGATGGGTGGTTGGGTTTGGTGGTTTAATGGTGAAAATAGGTGTGTTTGTGTGTGTGTGTGTGTGGGGGGGGGGGGGGGGGGGAGGTTGGGGGGTGTTAAGGTTTGTGAGGTGTGTGTGATATGCGTGTCGGTTGCCGCTGACGCGGGACAATTAATACAATGAATTAAAATTAATTGGGTTATTTTTTAATGTCTTAATAGGTTCCTTAAAAAGTTCGGTCATTTGATTCGCTTTTGAACCCCTCTGTGTGTGTGTGTGTGTGTGTGGCCTTTTTATCAAAACCAACATAAAGCATTTTAATAATGGATCTTTTCTAAAAGGTGGCATAATTCTGACTACGCTTTTCGGAAGAAAATAAATTAATATGGGGCCCATTTTAAATGTTCCCCTTTGGGGCCAAAAAAATCTCGTAAGCTGACCTCCTGGGGAGTATGACAGTGCAAGCACGATCTGAGTGTGTCTCTCAATGTAGAAGGATTATTCCATTAAGGATACGGAATCAAGTTACAATATAATGAGGTTGAAAGCGTGTGTAAGTGCGATGTGAGTACATCACTCAATATGAAAAAAGCATGATACGTTATCGTGGGTAGAACTTCATTCTTCTTTTCAAGTACTAGTCCACAACTGCTTAAATTTTAAATGTGTGGTTTAAGGGGACTTGAATAGATACTGTAAATGAAAGATTTAAAGAATCGCTCTACATAATTGAGTAATATCTCAGCCATTTGCATCAACTCAAGTTTTGAGAAATAATTTCAAACTGTGGTAATCTTTTCAATTAAATTCAATAATTTGGATTAATTTCAAAGTGAATGAAAAGTGATTGTTAAAGGCATTGCTCGTACATTTAGAAGTTTATGTATGTGAGTGATCAAATAACCATCGCCTTTTTTGCAAACTCGGTGCATTTCATTTACTATCCCAATTCTAAGTTTAAACATAATATTTCCAAATAGTAAACATGTTGGATTTTGATGAAATAAAGATTGTTTAATTTATACAAGACTTTAACAATATGGATTGTATACATATGGTCTAGTGTAAGAAAATTAAGATGCCGATTGATGGCCAATTTTATTGTGTAGATAATTGAAGAAAATTGATGTACATGATATCTATTTCATTTCATTTGACGTGATTTTGTTGAGATTTTTCTTTTTAGGGTCAAAGAAGATCTCCAAAAATCGATCTAGGGCTAACGTGAAAGGAAAATTTTCTTGTTTCAAACTTCTTCATCCGTATTTTGTATCCAAACTACAGCCATATAGCCTTAATGGGCCCAAATTTGTAAGTGTTTAAATTACTTTTGTAAGTTTTGATCCCCCCTTCCTTTAGCCAAAAACTAAATAAGAGAGAAAGAGGTAAAACAATAAAAATAAAAATGCATGGTGTTACTTATAGAGATTCTACAGCAGTACATTCCTATGGGCTTTATGAGGTCAAATGGCCTAAACAATGGGCAATGTAAGATGATTATCAAAGACGAGCAAAGATCATGGCTAGTAGTATTGAGTCAAAATTGTGATGGTCAAGTTTATATTGGGAAAGGATGGAGCTCTTTTCGCAATGCAAATAACCTCAATAAAGGAGACACTTTCGCACTAGAGCTTGTGAGAAATGGGAGAATTCCTATTATGCACTTCCATGGTAAGTTTTTTTTAGCTCTTTGAATATGAGAAAAACCCTACTAAGTACTTCCATCATAATATTTTTTCTTTTTCTACTGATGTGAGAATATTCACACATGAACAAACACACGCACACACAATAGTGGACACTATGACACAGTTATAATATTAATTTAGTTGCATTCGCTTAGGGGTGTTAATTCATGTTTTCAGGTCATGTTTGGGTTCGACACAACGAGACAAGATACAAAATTTTAATTTTTTACATAACATGAACGCGACCCATTGAAAACACAACACGACTAATACGATTGCTATGTTTTGTACCCAATTGAACCCGTAATGCACTAAAACACGAGTAAAAACATTAATAGCACAAGGCATGATAACCTCACTAAAACGAATTAAAATTTTGATACGAGCACGAAATGACATAACTCGTGTAAGAAAATTCCAAGACGAAACACGACATATCATGTCAAATCGTGTTATCATAATGTGTCTAAAATGTTGGTGGGTGATGCCTTCGGTACCTCCCTTAAGTTTTCGGTTGACCAATGAATCATCCCATACCTGGGGCAAGCTTGTATTCATGGAAAGACTATAATTTTGCTCAGGTGCATTCGTCTATGTGTCATATTGATAAGATGGTCACCCTATTCTTGTGACCATACAATTCATGTTTAAAAGTACTAATGACATAAATCAGGTCTATGTATATAGAATTTTATGTGTGTCTAGTAACCCGTGTTTATTATAGATTATATACTTTAATCGCTGCTTGATTTACCAAATGTGTCTATTATGAATTTCTCATGCAAACCTAAGTTTAAATTTAAAATAAAAAAACACATTTCTACCGAATTACTTAACTTAGTCTCTAAAATTACTCTTGCGCATGACAAATTGTTGGTACCTATCTCATTAGAAAAATTAAAAAAGTTAATGTTAAGAGCTTTTTATGCCAAATTATTATTATTTTTATAAATACGAGACTGGAGTAAGAGCACCCACCACGAGAGTGGAATCCATATACAAGATATATACAAATGAAGACAAAGGAAATCAAACTGAATAAAAAACTCATCAAGTTCAAAGATCTCCTCGGGGTCACAGTTACCCACCAAAAAATGAGAAGAGAACAAAATAATCCCTTTGCCTTTAAGTCATCTAAAAACTATACATGAGAAAAAAACTCGCAAACCTATCTATGCACCACAAATGCAACACTGAAATCATAGTCTTGTGAACTGCCTATGCCGAAGTCTCTATGCCTTCAAAACACCTATTATTTCTCTTTATCCACAACGACCAAAGACTCACCAATGAACTAATCTCATAAACCCTCTCAATGATATCGGTAGATGCACAAAGGTTGGAAAAATGCATCCTAAACTTGAGCTCGATCTTCTCATGCTTTGATTTCCACTGGAGTATCTTATCATTGCGCTCATCAACCTCAAATGTCACTTCTCATATTGGGTCGATGTGATGATCCCGAACCGGCACTCCATTTCCCTATCATACCAATAAGAACACTCACTTTTCCATTGTTCAATTTTTTTTCACAATATCACATAGAGCTTTGTGATAGTATTCCTCTAAGTACTATACTCATCATTGAATTTCTCAACATATCCCAAATCATTATATTTGGCCTTCAAATTAGATGGATGGCAAATGATCGTCTGCCAAAAGATGTGAGTGAAATGATTAGGTAGTTTTGGTAATATAAAAAATTTGGGGTATAAAACATTATCTTGGAAAGTTGAATGGAGGGTAGGGTGATTTTGCAAATACCATGGAGGTGGGAGTGGAATTTTCACAAGGATGTTATGGGTCAAAAGTGTAAAAGGGTTGGCTTTTGTAAATGCTTGAAAATCATATATAGGTCTCGAATGGTATTTAAAATGTGTTGGGGGGGAGGGGGGGGGGGGGGGAATTTGGAATTACCTTTAAGAGTTGGGGAAACAAACTGGGGTTAGTTTGAGGCTGTTAGTGGTTTCCTTAACTCTAGTGGGGCCTAATGGAGCACCAGTAGCATTTGAAACTCTTTGGCGATAATCGTATAAATATGACTATTGTGGTGAGAGGACTGATCAACAATTGGTTTTCAGGGATCTTCAATTTTTAAATTTTTTTTCCTGTTGTTGGTCAAGGAAATGACACCCTCAACACTGTGATGATTCCTTGGGGGTTTGGTGGAGGTCCAATCGACATCGCATGACATTGACAACCTTTGCTAAGGTCAGAAGGGACCCAAGTAAGGCACGATAACATCGTTAAGACCCCTATAGGTCTTTCAATATATCATTGTTATCAAAATTCGAGAGGAGATTGTAAGGACATTTTTATCCATTATCAATTTGTATGTCGTACGTCGTTACACTGTTGAAGAAACTCAAGATCGCACCTACATCAACGGATCCGAATATAAAAGTGTCTTCAACATCATAGGCTCTGCGAGAATGAACTTGGTAAAATTTTGTTTTTACGTTCCTTAAAGTTCATATTTAGTATTGGGAAATTTTTATAAAATGTTTTTTTATAAAAAAAAGAAGTAAGTTTTTCAAGCAAAATGAGGCTTTTAAAAGTTTTTTATTTTTCTGGGAAGCCGAACCGGTCCGCCTCCCTACCGGATCGATCCGCCTCCGGACCGGTCCGCCCTCTACCCGGACCGATCTGCCTTACTTTGTCCAGTAGACCACAGACCGATTGCGAACCGAAGAAGCCAAATTTTAAAAGAACCGATCTGAGGTTGGACTGATCGGCCTCCAAGCCGGACCGGTCCGCCTGGGATAAGTTCGAACAGTTTCGTGAGATTTTGTTCCACCAACTTATTTTTCCTATATATATACCTATTTCGGTGGTGTATTTTTTAAGTCTTTGAGAAAACGTTTTTAAGAGTTCAAACACAACAAGAGTTCAATTTTTGATGTGCCAAACATCTTTTTGATTCACACACAAAAATCCCAATTACTTTTGTATATCTTTTGGAACCCTAGAACACAATTTTGTTGCTGTTCAACCCTTGTGGAGAAGACCGTTCTTCTTCTTCATTGCAGCCCTCCTGGAAAGGGATATTTTCAGCCACCGACTACAGAATCCGACACCTGAGGGTAATTCTTAGTCACTTGTATTTTCATTGTAATCCGAAATTGTACTGTTACAATATTATAATGAAAATAAATGGTTTGCCCATTTGGGGGATTTTTCCTCAATTGCATGTGTTTGAATGTTCTTGCTTAGTTTATTATCTTATTCAATCACATATTGTTGCATGTTTAGGGTTTGTTTGGGTTAAAAGGTGTTTAATATATAATTTTCTCATTTGAACGCACGCGCATACTCTTCTCAAATTGGTATCAGAGCAGGTTACGCTAATTTATCGCGTATTCCCATTTTCCGCAAAATCGTGTGATATTGTTTTTTTTTTTTTTTTTGAAAAATCATTTTTGTGAAAAATCGCAATTTTTCAATGGAACACCCATTTAATGAGGAGCCTATTTTTGAAAAAGTTCACGACCGTGTTGAAAAATTAAAAAGTTTGAATTTGAAACTTTGCAAAAGAATTAAAGTTTTGGAAAAAGAAAATTCTCTCTTTAAAAGCAAGATTGAATATTTGCAAGCGTTTCAAACTCAAAATGATATTTGTCGTGAGCACTTTGGTAATTTGTGTACTGATTTTGATTCTTTGAAAATTGCCAAAAAGAAGAGTGATGAGAGAGTCCTAGTTTTAGAGATGGAATTAGAGGACTTAAAAAATTCTAGGGTTCCCGGTTGTGCCGTTGAGGATAAGAAATTAATCGATGATTTTACGGCACGTGAAAAGACTCTTAGAGATAAGTTTATTTTTATTGAGGGGGAGCGCGATAAACTGTTAAGTTTAATTGAAAATTTGAAAAATAAATCCCTGTCCTTGGAAGAGTCTAATTCTTTGCTTGAGTCAAAAATTTTGAAGTTAAAAAATAATTTGACAGACTCGAGTAGGTTTGATAGTGATGGTAGTGGCTCATCTTGTTCTCATGCTTCTAATGCTAAATCCAAAATCATTATTTGTTTTAGAGGGTCAACCAATTCTAAGGATATTAGAAAAGGTCATCCCATAGGTGTCGTTCCACCCATTTACACATGTTCGTATTGTGGTAGGAAAGGTCACCTAAGGAGATTTTGTTTTGATCTTGGAAAATGTCCTTGGAAGTCTATGTCTAGTGTTCCCGTGGTTCCAAAATCCCTTACACGTCGTTTCACATCTATTTGGGTTAGGAAAACTTTGTTAGAAGCACTAGATTTTAGACAAGTTGATTCCCGTTTGCTTGCACATAATTCTTCTCTTGCCATATCATATAGATGATTGTGTTTGCATGTTTGTCATACGCTAGTTATGTTTTTTGATATATTTTTGCTAGCGTTGTGACATGTACTTTTTGTGTATATATATATATATATATATTTTTTTTTTTTTGCAATATTTTGAAAAATACAAAAAGATTTTTGTTTTTTTTGGTTGCACCGTTTATGGATGGACACTTAGGATGACCGAGTCACAACACTATTCCATTATTTTCATGTGACTGTTTGATAGTGTTTTGAGACAATAGGTCAATTCATCCATGTGCTTTATAATGTTTGGAGTCATTAAGATGTAATTAAGTGTTACTTCCTACATGTTTGACTCATGTTTCCTTTATTGCACACATGCACGAATTTGTTTGATTATTGTGCTTGTCTTATCACATGTTGGTTGGGTGTTTTCACTTCAATCCTGTCTTTAAAACGAACCAAGCACGATAATTTTTATAAGGAAATTGTGCATATAAGAACCGTTTTGTGAGTTTGTGTGCTTTGTTTGAAAACGGGGAAGGGCTGCGAAAGGTTCATTTTGCCTTTGCGAATACTAAGCCACCGTTAAATTGGACCTAAAAAATGGAGGAATTTTATTATCCGGGGTCCAAAGAGGTTAAAAGAGCCCGAAAAAATTGAAAGGCAAAAAAAAGATATTCATGCCAAAAAGGGGCCATTTAGGTTTTTGCACCAATTCTCCAAAGTTTGAGAATTTAGATTACCTCTAAAAGAAAATATATATGAGGGAGTTTGGTTGGAGAATTTAAAACGGGTTTGCACGTCCTTGAAATACTTGAAAATGCGCTACATAGTTTTGGATGTTATTGGTGTGGAAATCATTTTGACTTTGATTTGGTGATTTGCATAAGACGATGTCATTTAAATTCAACAATTTTTTCACCTAAGGATACTTTTGATGTTCATTCGTTAGGGGTACACATATGCATCGCGCACATATGATTGATTGAGTTGATTTACCTATCGAATGTGTTCACACCCATTCATTCCATTTCCACGACTTGGTTGTTTGAGTCTAAATCCATGGTGTGATTTTTGAATCATATTTGTTCAATTTGGTATCTTATTTTTGTACGAAAAATTCAAAAATAGTTTGTGAAGATTTGTTTGAGCATCTCCTTGCAAGAGCACGTTTACCATATTGTTTGATGCCCTGTTTTGTGTACCGTGACACCCCGATTGTGCTTATTTGATTCATTCTTCTCATTTGTCTATTTTGGGACATCATAAAAAGGGGGAGAAAGAATTATCATATTATGGGGGAGTTTGAATTTGGGGGAGTTTTTGAGATTTAGCTTATGCTTTTATCATAAATTGATATCTATGTTTATCTCATTTCAAACTCGATATGTCACGTGGTATTTGCTTTGTCTCATGTGTGTAGGTATGAATATTGAAGATCAATATGTTGCACACCCTGATGAGAAAAGCTTTGAGATTTGATGATTGTTGAAGATTGAAGAACAAACGATGAAGATTTATACATTTGTATCTTTCCATCTTTAGGGTTCATGGGAGGGTAGATTTGTATGGGTCATAAGTTGATAATTCAGATATTTTTTATGTATGTACCGGCATAGACATAAGGGGAGATTTGTAAGGACATTTTTGTCCATTATCAATTTGTATGTCGTACGCCGTTACACCGTTGAAGAAACTCAAGATCGCACCTACATCAACGGATCCGAATATCAAAGTGTCTTCAACATCATAGCCTCTGCGAGAATGAACTTGGTAAAATTTTGTTTTTACGTTCCTTAAAGTTCATATTTAGTATTGGAAAATTTTTATAAAAATAAGAAGTAAGTTTTTCAAGCAAAATGAGGCTTTTAAAAGTTTTTTATTTTTCTGGGAAGCCGAACCGGTCTGCCTCCCTATCGGATCGATCCGCCTCCGGACCGGTCCGCCCTCTACCCGGACCGATCCGCCTTGCTTTGTCGAGTAGACCACGGACCGATTGCAAACCGAAGAAGCCAAATTTTAAAAGAACCGATCCGAGGTCGGACCGATCGGCCTCCAAGCCGGACCGGTCCGCCTGGGATAAGTTCGAACAGTTCCGTGAGATTTTGTTCCACCAGCTTATTTTTCCTATATATATATACCTATTTCGGTGGTGTATTTTTTGAGTCTTTGAGAAAACGTTTTTAAGAGTTCAAAGACAACAAGACTTCAATTTTTGATGTGCCAAACATCTTTTTGATTCACACACAAAAATCCCAATTACTTTTGTGAATCTTTTGGAACCCTAGAACACAATTTTGTTGCTGTTCAACCCTTGTGGAGAAGACCGTTCTTCTTCTTCATTGCAGCCCTCCTGGAAAGGGATATTTCCAGCCGCCGACTACAGAATCCGACACCTGAGGGTAATTCTTAGTCACTTGTATTTTCATTGTAATCCGAAATTGTACTGTTACAATATTATAATGAAAATAAATGGTTTTGCCCCTTTGGGGGATTTTTTCTCAATTGCATGTGTTTGAATGTTCTTTCTTAGTTCATTATCTTACTCAATCACATATTGTTGCATGTTTAGGGTTTGTTTGGGTTAAAAGGTGTTTAATATATAATTTTCTCATTTGAACGCACACGCATACTCTTCTTAGAGATAGACCCTTAACATTGTGAATAATGAAGAAAATTGACAACGATGGATTGCATAGCTCTATGTAATCTTTAGAAAGTAGGAGTTGGGGTCATGACTTTCCAATAAATGTGAAGTTTAACTTCATAAGTAATGTGAATATATCCGCTGGTTCATATAAATACAAATTTAATTGTGCACTATTATATTTTTTAATTTCACAAATACACTTTACTTTCGCTGAATTAATTTTTGGTAAATGACGTTATTTGTGTACCAAAAATGTTCCACATCAATTTTATACCCTTACGTTGAATAATCCTTATAGAGAAACTGATAACTATTTGGTTTAAAAATAAGAGATTCCACCTTAGAGGCTTGGGGCTTAACATAATAACTACTTGTTTATTGGAAACATCACTAAAGAGGGAAAAGGGCTAAAGGATTACATAACTATGTGGATCAACAATCTCACCTTCCTTTTTTTATATAATAAAACATGTTTGAAAAAAAAACAGTACAAGTAACTGCCCTCTAATTTAGCTTGGTGGATGTACAAATGATCAAGAGAAAAAAATTAAAATACCAAATATACAACGACAATGATACTCCTATGTAAGCATTCAAATTCAAAAGAAGATCAGCTTTAAAGTTCTGTCCATGTGAGAACCACCACAACGCATGGAAAATGGTACTTTCATTTGGTAGACCGAATTTTCAATCAAAGATTTACCGGGTTTCAATTATACTATGTTTGATGGTCATCTTTTGAGACCCCATAATTCTTTCTGCATGCTGGCATTGATCGATAAGTTGAGAAAATCGCTCATCATGTGTAATTACCATTATTCTGAGTATAGCAGCAGCAAGAGACTCATAATTTAGAGCATCTAAGTTAGTGGTTGGTTCATCTAGTGCTAGTATTCCACAGTTGTGGCAAAAAGTTCAGCTAATTCCAATCTCATGATAAGTGAAGCAAGGACCTTTTGACCAGCACTGTACCATCCTCACATTTCTAGCTTAGCATCACCAGTTTGCATTAAAACTCTGTAGCTGTATGACTGAGTACCAGCACCTTCAGAATCTGAATGAATGCTTATGTAATCTATATTTCGCCCCTGTAAGTTTGTTGCCATAATCCTCGTATAATATCGTTTATTTCTTCCATTTTCATTGTGTGGAAGTGCATGAGCGCTTTGTCAAGTGCTTTGTAATATCTGTCAAGATCCTTGTTATCCATCTCAGTTGTCTTGAGTTGAATTAATTTATGAAAGTTTCTCTCGCCAATGTCCTTGTATTGCACCTAATTTAAGATCAATTTTATTTTGGTAAATGTTTCTCTCATACACAGACTTTTTACCGCAAAAATTGTTTAACTCTGAAAGAAGTCAGTCTCTTTCCTACACTAGCTTTACACACTCAGCTTGAAAGGTGGAAAGGCAACCAATCTTCCGTATTCTATCTTCTAGTGATTCAATCTCACGAGCATGCTTCTCTACTTCAGCTTCCGTCTTCCTGTAATCTAAATTATCGTCAATATTTCTTTTTAGTTCATTCTAGCCCCACAACAGATCTTTACTCTCTTCCACTAAAATCTCTTGATTCCTTGTAACACAACTTTGATGCTCAAATTAAGCCTGGGAATGCTTTTGTTGCAGCTTCTTTAACTCCTCTCCCTATTTTAAATCGTTGTACTCTTTAAGGTTTGCATTCTTTTGAGCAAGTGTGTCAACTTCATATTGATACTTTCTTTTAATTTCATCATATTCCTCATATTCTCGATCAAGCTTAGCTTTGAAATCATTGTGGTCGTTAAACAATTTCTCTTTCTCTTTGAATAAAGGGCCGAGAGTCACTGCCAAATGCTTCGCATTGAGTTCGAGATGACTTTTCTCCCCTGTCAAATGATCCAATTCCTTCTCCGCCTTTTTAAATTGAATAATTGTAGCATCTAATTTCAGCTTCTTTTCCCTTTCATCACGCAAACTTGATTTTAATGCTAACACGTCATTCTCCAAGAACCTTTATTCTCTTAATTTTTCCATATCATTATGCAAACTATCCTTGGTGCTATGCAAAGTATTCAAGTCCAACTGAATTTCCTCCATAGATTTGACACCTTGCCCTCGAAAATTGATAAGCACTCAGAAATGTTTATTTTGTACCCCGAAAAGATGCATTTTAGTCACTCGTGTTAATTAAAAATGGCCTTATGTTCGTATTTTATCAATTTTGTAGGTCAATATGTTGTCGCGGTACAAATAGTGCAAAATAGCCGTAATTGCGACAGAATAGAGGTCAAAAGCGTTCAACGAAGAAATCAAATAAGATCGTGAAGTTCGAGTTCCCGTTGAGCTTGCCCAGATGAATTCGGATGTCCCGAACCCTGTCCCCAAACTGAACCAAAGCCTACACCTCTAACACCCCGTAATTTTGAGGATTTAATATTTAATTATTTTGGGAGTTATAAAAATATTTAAATTGGAGAAACTTAAATTCATGATTTGAAGAATTTATTTGAGTGAGCTGAATTATTTATAATTTGTGACTTTTAAGTTCAATTGTTCGAAATCTCGTGTGTCGCATTTTGAGTTCAAAATTGGATAATGTCAAAAAGTATTTCAGAATGCAATTCTGAGGGCGCGGTTGAGTCCGGATGGAGGGTAGTAATGGGGTCTCGGGGTATTTTTGGGCATAGTCGGGCCCACACGGGGTGATTTGAGCTATTTTAATTAGGCCCATTGGGCTAAAAACGGGATTAGTGTTTTAAGACCTAAATCTAAGAACGGAAAACGACAGAAAACACAAGGGAGAACCTAGGGTTTGAGAGGGATTTTGGGGAAGGCAAATCAAGAGCCAATTTGGGAATTTTGGAGCCAAATTAAGGGACTAATTGGTGTGTTCTTCATCAACCATTGTACACCAACGGAATCAGAATCTACAAACAATTCCAGGCAAGTGGTTAACTTGCTGTAATCTTGAATTTTGATATCCAACTCATATTTTAGTGATGTGTAATTTGAAATCCATTTTTGGGTATAAATGGGTGAAAATGGGGTTTTGTTAATGGAATACTTGGCTGAGATTCAAAGTAAGAAATACATGTATTATATATTTCTGATTATAGATATCTGATTTGAATGAGAAACTGGAGTATAAAATGATGGAATTTGAATCTGGAATTAGGGATAATGGAGATTTATGGAAAAACCCATTGCGAAATTTGTGAGATAAGTTGAGAAATTTATATACTAGGAGGTGTAAATGATGTATATGGTCATAGTTCAATATGTTTATGTAATGGGATGAATTTATTAGAGGTTGAAATTAAGGTTTACAAACCTTGGAATTCGTTAATGGTGGAATTCAGTGGGGAAGAAGGGCTGCCCAGGAATGATCGATCTATCGATCGGGGGCCATCGATCGATCGACGATGGAAAAATCTTAGCAGGTCGGGCTGTTTTGATACCCTTGTTTTATTTTTGGATTTTCTCTTGGTATAATTTTAATTGGGAGAAATTTAGATAAATCCCTTTTGAGACTTATTTATTTAGTGTCAAATAAATACAAGACATGGCTCCTAGCAATTATAGAAAGATAATTGGGAGATTTGGGAGGGATAAATGTGTGACACATTAGGGGCAAATATGTGGGAATTAAATTTTGAGATTTAAGTTTGGATCAAGTGAGCGAGTCCGGGTATGTTGGTTAAGTGACACCAAGGTATGAAATTATTATTGAGAGAATAAGTTAATTTGGAGTCGGAATATAGACTTAGAAAATATTAAGTTATGGGCCAAATGAGTGAGTCCGGGTATGATGGTTAGGCGACACCAAGTATTAAATTAATTAATGAGTAATAAATTAAAGTAGAGTCGGACCATAAACTCGGAATAATATTAATTAATTAATATGTAAATTAATTATATGAGAGTCGGGCCACAGACTCGGATTGGTATTAATTAATTAATGTGTAAATTAATTAAATGAGAGTCGGATCATGGACTCGGGCAACTGTTATATAAATTAATGAGTGAAGTATTTATATTAGAGTCGGGCCATAGACTCGGAAAAAATATTATATTAATTAATGTGTGAATTAATTAAATTAGAGTCGGACCATAGACTCAGAATAATGCTAATTTAATAAGTGAGAAAATTTATTTAGTTGAGTCAAGCGAGAGACTCAGGAAATTACACGCTAGTGTTACGGGTTGAGAGTACACGGTGAAGCCGGGGTTTATTTTATATATATATACGGTGTAGTGATAGTATATATATATATATATATATGTGTGTGTGTGTGTGTATATATTGTGTGTACTATTAAATATCAGTGATTAGATATTTATTTTAATTATACTCTAGTGCTATCAAGGGAGGTTGTGCGATGTGGGTGAATCCCCTAGCTTGAGGAGTAGGGTGAGTATATCTCCAGGTCATAGCGTCCGGTATATGGGTGAGGATATTATCTCACTTTCACGGAAGGAATATGACCACCTCCACTTCGTTTATGTTTTGGGCCAGGTTGGTGAGCGATCCCAACTTGGGTAACTAGGTTATGTGAGCACACCTAGTGAGATGGCACTTTAGAGGGAATCATTCGGCGAGGGTATACTCGGAGGGATTGATATACGCATGTTATATGTGTGGATATTTTAGTAAAGGTACGTATATAATGGTATTCAATATTATATGCGGGTAATAATACAGTGTGTGATGTAATTACTTTATATAACTTGTGACATGGTTATATGCTACTATTTAAGAAGGAATTAATTAAGTTAATTGTGAGATAACTTATAATTCAATAATCATTATACTCGGGTTAGAGTGGTATGGCAAGGGGAGATTATACCCGGACTAGTTGGACAGGGTAATACAACTAGGTGGGGGTCAAGGTAACCGTTAGGTGTGCACAATAGTGGAGGGGTGAGAATGTCCACAAGGGAGTGCGACACTAACTTAAATATGAAGCGCATTCATGCATTTTAAATTACTTCAGTTAATTCACTTGCTAAATATTTTCAAAATGTTTTGGGTTCTAACCCTTGCTATAAAACTATTTTCAAAACCTTTTAGGTGTGCAGTCACAGGGACACCAAGATTGATATTCTATTCCTAGAGTAGGAACACGGAGCTGAGGCATATGTTGATGCTAGCAGGAGTTTGGATTAGACGCATCGTTCATTCATTCCTAGAGTAGGAATCATTTATCAGTTCCAGCCTTATTTAGGGCTTGTTGCCCATACTTCTCAGTACAGTTTTCAGATGCACTTATTCAGGTGTTGGATGTTTGTATTGGATTTCATTTTGGTGGTCGATGGTTTAGTCGAAAAATTGTTTATTAATTTATTATTCAGTTGAGTTTTATTCAGTTGTGTGAATGGTTTATTTTATTTCTGCATGCACTATTTTGTTAATTAAAATGTTAAAATTTGGCACCAGCTTTTGGAATACTAGGTGGTTAGTAAGTTTAAAAAAAAAATTTCGACAGTGATGCTAAGGATGAACGAACTGGGATTCCTGTTTTAATTTGGTATAGGACTGATCACCCGATATTTTATTAGGCGGGGTGTCACAGATGGTATCAGAGCATCAGGTTCTAGTGTCCTTAGGATCTGTGCGACTTTTCACGTTTCGGCTTAGCAATCTTTGATATAGATCCCTATCATAGGATTATTGTATTCTTTTACGTATGCGCATTTATGTTCTTCTGCCATTTATTTTATTTGAGGGTGAACTCATACGATTTGATTCTCATTTCAGATGCCGCCCAGGAGAGATAGAGCAGCTAGGGCAGCAGGGGAGATGAGACTAGAGAGGCTCATTAGGAGCAAGAGTTACCGCAGCAACTCCCATAGATGATTTCAGAAGCACAGATAGCTGAATTAGTAGCGCATGCAGTTGAAGCAACAATGATCACTATGGCAAGGTACTTTCCACGAGATCAGCCACAAGTGTTAGTGGCACCGGATGTTCAGGCCCACCCGGGGCCGTCGGACTGGCAGCAAGTATGAGAGTTTTTTCAAAAGAGCCATCCACCAGAGTTTCGAGGGGTTCAGATGTGGTACTGGCATGTCAGTGGAAGAGAGATATCCAACGTCACCTACGCATGGTAGATTGCAATGAGGTGCAGAAGCAAATACTAGCCACTTTTAGGTTAGTGGAGCAGCGCTATAGTGGTGGGAGTCGATCACCACAGTTCAGGAAAGGGATACATTGACTATTATCGAGTTTTGGGTGCGGTTCGACAATAAGTATTTTCCTCCAGCAGTTGAGACCGAAATGAGGAGAAAATTTAGAGAGGTGACTCAAGGGGACCATTCAATGGCTGATTACAAGGAAGAATTCACTCGTTTGGCAAATTTTGTACCGGATGAGGTACGCGATGAAGAAAGAAAGAAGCCAAAGTTCATGGATGGGTTGGTCTGGAGGATCAGACAACATTTGATTGGTAATCCCGCGTTAGTAGCTTATACAGATGTCGTTAACGCAGCACTCCTGTACTGTCAGGAATATCGCTTCCACGTGAAAGGAAGCAAGAAGGGATTGGAAACCAGCCAGTCGAATGAAGCAGGAGGGAACAATACTCGTGGGGTATCTCAGCAGCAGACAGGGGGACATCAGGGGCAGGATTTCTGACAGGGGAATCAGGCCAAGCGATTTAGGTATGGAGGCTATTGACAGGATGGCCAGGACTTCCGACAAGGCCAACAAGAAAGGGATAACTGGCAGGGTTAATTTATTAGGAGGTGTTTCGTTTATGGGGAAGCGGGACACGTGAAAAGAGATTGTCCTCAGCAAGGAAGGGGTCAACTACAGGATGAGGTCCTGGATGTGCAACCACTACAACAAGTCATGGGTGCGTTCGGGCAAGGGGAAGCTGCTCCGGACCCCGAGGATCAGCCATTTCAGCTGGAGTATGGAGGTAATTATTTTTATCCTATGGGAATGGGGTATACTTTGTGTAACAGTGAGGGTGTCACAATATAAGAATTATTTTCACTAGAGTTCGCGGGTAAGTCGAATTTAGTGGGTGCGCTGGCTATAGCAACCATATTATATATATGTATATATTTTTCGTGGGGTAGCGGAGTTCTTTGGTGTTATCCACGAGAGAGTGGGGGTGTACACTAAGAGAATGTTTGAATTATGCGAGGGGTTACTACTTTCGAGAATTTTCGGAGTAGAGGTAATGATTTACCCAAGTATCGACTGGATAGCAGCGGATTTGAATTATTGTAAATAGTGAGGGTAAGTTGGTGTTCGCGACACCAGGGTATGAGTGGTATTAGGTATCACTAGAGAGGGCATCTAGCCTATAAATGTGTGTATATATGATGTATTCGTGTGGTGTGATAGACACATAGTGAGATCTTGTGTATATATGTTAGATTTATGTTTGAGTAAAGAGAGATAGCTCGGGGTTTATTTTGCGCAAAGACTAGTGATAGTAAGGGCGCGGTATTTTATGTTGTCTTTGGTAGCATGAGGGTAAGCGTATATACTTTTGTGTTAAGAGACAAGTATTTTGGGGTACGTGCTATGGACTGAGGGTCTAACAGATCTCGATGACCGACAATGTTAGGTAGTAGTGTATCGGGGGGTCCTTGTTTGGATTTCGCTTTGCGAGACGTCCCACGCATGAAACTTAGCGCAACGTTGGAAAGTGGGGAGATGTTTGGTCGTTAGTCCACGGGTTGGGTACCCCAGGCAGTATATATATATATATATATATATATATATATATATATATATATATATATATGTGATATGACTACGGGTTTGAAGTTATAATACGGGTTACGACTAGCATAGTCGGGTAGCTTTCGTGCGGTAAAGCGCGGGGATAGGGTGTATGGGCACCCGGGCTAATTAAGGCAAATTTTGTGCGGTTAAGAACGGGTACAGGGTGTATGGGAGCCTTGGTTAATTAAAATGCTAAATTGTGTAACTTATAGTTAAAAGCGAGAGATATATATATAGCGAGCTTAGAGGTACAGGACTATAGAGTGATATTTGAAGCTCGGAGAACTAGGCTTATCTTAATTTTGAGGACGAAATTCCTTTGTAAAGGGGAGAGTATGTAACACCCCATAATTTTGAGGATTTAATATTTAATTATTTTGAGAGTTATAAAAATATTTAAATTGGAGAAACTAAAATTCATGAGTTGGAGAATTTATTTGAGTGAGCCGAATTATTTATAATTGGCGACTTTTAAGTTTAATTGTTCGAAATCTCATGTGTCGCATTTTGAGGTCAAAATTGGACAATGTTAAAAAGTATTATGGATGGAAATTCTGAGGGCGCGATTGAGTCTGGATGGGTCGGGATAGTAAAAAAAGAGTACCCGGGGGTAGTAATTGGGTCTCGGGATATTTTTGTGCATAGCCGAGCCCACACGGGATGATTTGGGCTATTTTAATTACGCCCATTGGGCTAAAAATGGGATTAGTGTTTTAAGACCTAAATCAAAGAAAGGAAAACGACAATAAACACAAGGGAGAACCTAGGGTTAGAATGGGATTTCGGGGAAACCAAATCAAGAGCCAATTTAGGGATTTTGGAGCCAAATTAATGGACTAATTGGTCTGTTCTTCATCAACCATTCTACACCAACGGAATCAGACCCTACGAACAATTACAGGCAAGTGGTTAACTTGCTGTAATCTTGAATTTTGATATCCAATTCATATTTTAGCGATGTGTAATTTGAAATTCGTTTTTGGGTATAAATGGGTGAAAATGGTGTTTTGTTAATGGAATACTTGGCTGAGATTCAAAGTAAGAAATAAGTGTAATATATATTTCTGATTATAGATATCTGATTTGAATGAGAAATCGAAATGTAAAATGGTGGAATTTTAATCTTGAATTAGGGATAATGGAGATTTATGGAAAAACCCATTTCAGAATTTGTGAGATAAGTTGAGAAATTTATATACTAGGAGGTGTATATGATGTATACGGTAATACTTCAATATGTTTATGTAATGGGATGACTTGATTAGAGGTTGAAATTAAGGTTTACAAACCTTGAAATTCGTTAATGGTGGAATTCAGTGGGGAAGAAGGGCTACCCAGGAATGATCGATCGATTGGGGGCCATTGATCGATCGACGATGGAAAAATCTTGGCAGGTCAGGCTATTTTGTCACCCTTGTTTTATTTTTGAATTTTCTCTTAGTATAATTTTAATTGGGAGAAATTTAGATAAATCCCTTTTGAAACTTATTTATTTAGTGTCAAATAAATACAAGACATGGCTCCTAGCAATTATAGAAAACTAATTGGGAGATTTGGGAGGGATAAATGCATGACATATTAGAGGCGAATATGTGGGAATTAATTTCTGAGATTTAAGTATGGACCAAGTGAGCGAGTCCGAGTATGTTGGTTAAGTGACACCAAGGTATGAAATTATTATTGAGAAAATAGGTTAATTTGGAGTCGGAATATAGACTCGGGAAATATTAAGTTATGGGCCAAATGAGTGAATCCGGGTACGATGGTTGGGGGACACCAAATATTAGATTAATTAATGTGTGAATTTAATAAATTAAAGTCGGACCATAGACTCGGAATAATGATAATTTAATAAGCGAGAAAATTTATTTAGTTGAGTCAGGCGAGAGACTCGGGAAATTACAGGCTAGTGTTACGGGTTGAGAGTACAGGGTGAAGCCGGGGTTTATTTTATATATATATACGGTGTAGTGATAGTGTATATATATATATATATATATATATATATATATATATATATATATATATATATTGTGTGTACTATTAAATATCAGTGAATATATATTTATTTTAATTATACTCTAGTGCTATCAAGGGAGGTTGCACAATGTGGGTGAATCCCCTAGCTTGAGGAGTAGGGTGAGTATATCTACAGGTCATAGCGTCCGGTATATGGGTGAGGAGATTATCTCACTTTCAGGGAAGGAATATGACCGCCTCCACGTCGTTTATGTTTTGGGCCAGGCTGGTGAGCTATCCCAACTTGGGTAACTAGGTTATGTGAGCACACCTAGTGAGATGGCACTTTAGAGGGAATCATCTGGAGAGGGTATACTCGTAGGGATGAATATACGTATTTTATATGTGTGGATATTTTAGTAAAGGTATGTATATAATGGTATTCAATATTATATGCGGGTAATAATACAGTGTGTGATATATTTACTTTATATAACTTGTGACACGGTTATATACTACTATTTAAGAAGGAATTAATTAAGTTAATTATGAGATAACTTATAATTCAAGAATCATTATACTCAGGTTACAGTAGTATTGCAAGGGGAGGTTATACCAGGACAAGTTGGACGGGGTAGTACAACTAGGTGGGGGTCAAGGTAACCGTTAGGTGTGCACAATAGTGGAGGGGTGAGAATGTCCACAAGGGAGTGCGACACTAACTTAAATATGAAGCGCATTCATGCATTTTAAATTACTGCAGTTAATTCACTTGCTAAATATTTTCAAAATGTTTTGGGTTCTAACCCATGCTATAAAACTATTTTTAAAACCTTTTAGGTGTCCAGCCACAGGGACGCCAGGATTGATATTCTATTTCAGGGACACGGAGCTGCCGCATATGTGGATGCTAGCAGGAGTTTGGATTAGACGCATCGTTCATTCATTCCTAGAGTATGAATTATTTATCAGTTCCAGTTTTATTTAGGGCTTGTCGCCCATACTTCTCAGTACAGTTTTCAGATGTACTTATTCATGTGTTGGATGTTTGTATTGGATTTTATTTTGGTGGTCGATGGTTTATTTTGCAAATTATTTATTAATTCATTATTCGGTTGAGTTTTATTCAGTTCTGTGAATGGTTTATTTTATTTTCGCATGTACTGTTTTGTTAATTAAAAAGTTAAAATTTGGCCCCAGCTTTTGGAATACTAGGTGGTTAGTAAGTTGAAAAAAAACGTTTTCGACAGTGATGCTAAGGGTAATCCAAATGGGATTCCTGTTTTAATTTGGTATAGGATTGATCACCCGGTATTTTATTAGGCGACATCAGGGTATGAGTGGTACTAGGTATCACCAGAGAGGGTGTCTAGCCTATAAATGTGTGTATATATGATGTATTCGTGTGGTGTGATAGACACATAGTGAGGTCTTGTGTATATATGTTAGATTTATGTTCGAGCAAAGAGAGATAGCTCGGGGTTTATTTTGCGCAAAGACTAGTGATAGTAAGGGCGAGGTATTTTATGTTGTCTTTGGTAGCATGAGGGTAAGCGTATATAATTTTGTGTTAAGAGACAAGTATTTTGGGGTACGTGCTATGGACTGAGGGTCTAACGGATCTCGACGATCGACAATGTTAGGTAGTAGTGATCGGGTTTTTTTTGTTTGGATTTCGCTTTGCGAGACGTCCCACGCATGAAACTTAGCTCAACGTTGGAAAGTGGGGAGATTTTTGGTCGTTAGTCCATGGGTTGGGTACCCTGGGCAGTATATATATATATATATATATATATATATATATATATATATATATATATATATATATGTGTGTGTGTGTGTGTGTGTGTGTGTGTGATATGACTACAGGTTCGAAGTTATATAACGAGTTACGACCATCACAATCGGGTAACTTCCGTGCGGTAAAGCACGGGGATAGGGTGTATGGGCACCCGGGTTAATTAGGGCAAATTTTTTGCGGTTAAGCACGTGTACAGGGTGTATGGGCGTCTTTGTTAATTAAAATGCTAAATTGTGTAACTTATAGTTAGAAGCGGGAGAGATAAATATAGCGAGCTTAGAGGTGCAGGACTATAGAGTGATATTTGAAGCTTACAGCACTAGGCTTATCTTAATTTCGAGGACGAAATTACTTTGTAAGGGGGGGAGTATGTAACACCCTGTAATTTTGAGGATTTAATATTTAATTATTTTGGGAGTTATAAAAATATTTAAATTGGAGAAACTTAAATTCATGAGTTGGAGAATTTATTTGAGTGATCCGAATTATTTATAATTGGCGACTTTTAAGTTTAATTGTTCGAAATCTCGTGTGTCGCATATTGAGGTCAAAATTGGACAATGTTAAAAAGTATTTCGGATGGCAATTCTGAAAGTGCGGTTGAGTCCGGATGGGTCGAGATAGTCAGAAAAGAGTACCCGTGGGTAGTAATTGGGTCTCGGGGTATTTTTGGGCATAGTCGGGCCCACACGGGGTGATTTGGGCTATTTTAATTAGGCCAATTGGGCTAAAAACGGGATTAGTGTTTTAAGACCTAAATCTAAGAAAGAAAAATGACAGAAAACACAAGGGAGAACCTATGGTTTGAGAGGAATTTGGGGGAAAGCAAATCAAGAGCCAATTTGGGGATTTTGGAGTCAAATTAAGGGACTAATTGGTGTGTTCTTCATCAACCATTGTACACCAACGAAATCAGAATCTACAAACAATTCCAGGCAAGTGGTTAACTTGCTGTAATCTTGAATTTTGATATCCAACTCATATTTTAGTGATGTGTAATTTGAAATTCGTTTTTGGGTATAAATGGGTGAAAATGGGTTTTTTTTAATGGAATACTTGGCTGAGATTCAAAGTAAGAAATAAGTGTATTATATATTTTTGATTATAGATATTTGATTTGAATGAGAAATCAAAATATAAAATGGTGGAATTTGAATCTGAAATTAGGGATAATGGAGATTTATGGAAAAACCCATTTCGGAATTTGTGAGATAAGTTGAGAAATTTATATACTAGGAGGTGTATATGATGTATAGGGTCATAGTTCAATATGTTTATGTAATGGGATGACTTGATTAGAGGTTGAAATTAAGGTTTACAATCGATGGAATTCGTTAATGGTGTTTTTCAGTGGGGAAGAAGGGCTGCCCAGGAATGATCGATCGATCGATCGGGGGCCATCGATCGATCGACGATGGAAAAATCTTGGCAGGTCGAGTTGTTTTGTTACCCTTATTTTATTTTTGGATTTTCTCTTGGTATAATTTTAATTGGGAGAAATTTAGATAAATCCCTTTTGAGACTTATTTATTTAGTGTCAAATAAATACAAGACATGGCTCCTAGCAATTATAGAAAGATAATTGGGAGATTTGGGAGGGATAAATGCGTGACACATTATATGTGGGAATTAAATTCTGAGATTTAAGTATGGGCCAAGTTAGCGGGTCCGGGTATGTTGGTCAAGTGACACCAAGGTATGAAATTATTATTGAGAGAATAGGTTAATTTGGAGTCGGAATATAGACTCGGGAAATATTAAGTTATGGGCCAAATGAGTGAGTCCGGGTATGATGGTTGGGCGAAACCAAGTATTAAATTAATAAATGAGTAATACATTAAAGTAGAGTCGGACCACAGACTCGGAATAATATTAATTAATTAATGTGTAAATTAATTATATGAGAGTCGGGCCACAGAGTCGGATTGATATTAATTAATTAATGTGTAAATTAATTAAATGAGAGTCGGATCATGGACTCGGGAAACTGTTATATAAATTAATGAGTGAAGTATTTATATTGCGAGAGACTCAGAAAATTACAGGCTAGTGTTACGGGTTGAGAGTACACGGTGAAGCCGAGGTTTATTTTATATATATATATATATATATATATATATATATGGTGTAGTGATAGTATATATATATATATATGTGTGTGTGTGTGTGTGTGTGTGTGTGTGTGTATTGTGTGTACTATTAAATATCAGTGATTAGATATTTATTTTAATTATACTCTACTGCTATCAAGGGAGGTTACGCGATGTGGGTGAATCCCCTAGCTTGAGGAGTAGGATGAGTATATCTCCACGTCATAGCGTCCGGTATATGGGTGAGGAGATTATCTCACTTTCAGGGAAGGAATATGACCACCTCCACTTCGTTTATGTTTTGGGACAGGTTGGTGAGCGATCACAACTTGGGTAACTAGGTTATGTGTGCACACATAGTGAGATGACACTTTAGAGGGAATCATCCGGCGAGGGTATACTCGGAGGGATGGATATACATATGTTATATGTGTGGATGTTTTAGTAAAGGGACGTATATAATGGTATTTAATATTATATGCGGGTAATAATACAGTGTGTGATGTAATTACTTTATATAACTTATGACACGGTTATATGCTACTATTTAAGAAGGAATTAATTAAGATAATTTTGAGATAACTTATAATTCAAGAATCATTATACTCAGGTTAGAGTAGTATGGCAAGGGGAGGTCATACCAGGACTAGTTGGATGGGGTAGCACAACTAGGTGGGGTTAAGAAACCGGTAGGTGTGCACAATAGTGGAGGGGTGAGAATGTCCACAAGGGAGTGCGACACTAACTTAAATACGAAACGCATTCATGCATTTTAGATTACTGCAGTTAATTCACATGTTAAATATTTTCAAAATATTTTGGGTTCTAACCCTTGCTATAAAACTATTTTCAAAACCTTTTAGGTGTCCAGCCACAGGGACGCCAGGATTGATATTCTATTCCAGGGACACGGCGCTGCGGCATATGTGGATGCTAGCAGGAGTTTGGATTAGATGCATCGTTCATTCAATCCTAGAGTAAGAATAATTTATCAGTTCCAGTTTTATTTAGGGCTTGTCGCCCATACTTCTCAGTACAGTTTTTAGATTTACTTATTTAGGTGTTGGATGTTTGTATTAGATTTCATTTTGGTGGCCGATGGTTTATTCGGAAAATTGTTTATTAATTTATTATTCAGTTGAGTTTTATTCAGTTGTGTGAATGATTTATTTTATTTCCGCATGTACTGTTTTGTTAATTAAAAAGTTAAAATTTGGCACCAGCGTTTGGAATACTAGGTGGTTTGTAAGTTTAAAAAAAAAGTTTTCGGCAGTGATGCTAAGGATGAACCAACTGGGATTCCTGTTTTAATTTGGTATAGGACTGATCACCCGATATTTTATTTGGGGGGTGTCACAACACCGTGCCCAGTCTATTACCCGAACCTCGTGTGTGTTTAGTTTGTATTTTCATTATTTTTTAGAATGTTTATTTGAGTCGTATATAATTTTTAGGATTTATCTTCTAATTTTTTTTACTTTATCTCCGTGCGTATAGTTATATATAGTAGGGTACATATATTTATTGTGCGTCGAGTTATATATATATATATATATATATATGTTTAAGTGTGTATTTTATTAAGTTTAGCTTTATTTAAATTTTTTTATTTTTAATTATATTAGGTTAGTTTTATTATTATTATTATTATTATTATTATTATTATTATTATTATTATTATTATATTTTATATTATTTGAGTCTTTTATTTTTTTAGGTTAGGAATTTAGTTTTTAATTTTTAACAGGTTTTATTCAATTTTTACTTTTTAATCTTCTTCATAAATCGAATCTGCTGACCCGAAACAGTGAACCCAGTCAACACAAACCCATATCAAGCCAACTCGCAAACCCGGTTCCTCTCCCAAATCCAAGCCCATTTGACACACAACCACCTGCCAATTCCTCCATTAAAATAGGAGCTCTTCCACCAACAAAACCCACGTGGGAAAATTTTCTCTAAAACCCCTTTTGACTTAGCCAAAAATGAGATCCCACAAAATCTTCCAAGAAAACAATCCGGGGGTTATTAAAAGGAGATGATGGCAGCTCATTTGAGAACTCTCACAGAAGGTAACACATAGGAGAGAGAGATAATAGAGAGACAGTGCGTATTTTTTTGTAGATATTATTAATTTTTTGGTTTAGTTTAATTTAGAAATTAGTTTAGTTTAGAATAATTTTTAGGTTTTTTTTAGTCTTCTTGGTGTAACCAGGTACTGAAATTTATGAAAAATATTAGATGAATGTCGAGACGCGTTTCAAGAATATGATTCTACAAAAAAAAAGTTGCGTACTATATTTCTTCTTCTTGTTTCATTTTATATTATTCTTGACATTCATTTGATTATTGCGTTATGTTCTGATATGAGAATGTTAGGCTAAACACCTCGTTATAGGAGTGGGATGCACTGTGTATGATGCTATATTAATTAATTAAATTCATAAATTGTTATAATTCTAGAAAAATTAATTTTTAACTGTCATCAATTAATTTATGTAACGAGAGTTAGTAAATTAATTGTACAAATTAATGTTTGAATTTAGGAATCGAACTAGATATAGGTTTTTTCGAAATTTGAATATTAATTCTGTGTTGAAATTTGAGAATTCATATTGTCTTTATTAAATTGATTCTAGAGGGTAATTTTGTTGAAAATAGTATATTTCTTAATTTTTTATCGTGTGACATTTTTAAATTAGTTTTCTGAAAAAGATATTATTAAAATTTATAATTGTAACGAGAGTTAGATTATCGATTTAATATTATCTCGAAATATTTCAAATTAATAAATTGAGAAATTAAAATGATTGATAATGCGGTGTAATCCCATCTCTTGACTCCCTCACATTTATCACACTAGGTTACACATTATTTTTCGTTATTTAGTCATATCATAGTTTTAGCATTTAGTAGTTAATTTTTGGATCAAATACCAAAATGTCCCTCTAACATTTTTTAATATACATTTAGTCCAAGCCTTTTATTTTGTACCAAAAAGTCCCTTATTCTCTTATCTTTAAAGGTCCGCGCCAGTGGCATGATAAAGTCATTTTGGCATGATGAAGGGCTTTTTAGTGGAAAATAAAAAGGCTTGGACTATACATGTATTAAAAAAAGTTCAAGGGGCTATTTGGTATATACCCCTTAATTTTTCCCTTGAAATTGTTTTTAAAACAAAAGAAAAAAAATAATAATAAAATTTGAATTGCAAGTTTTCACAGTAATTGTTTCACCATTGGAAGTTGGATTGATACCCATACTTACCGCAATACGAGTTGTTTTAAATAAGTTTTGTAGGTACTTAAGGAAATTTTGAGATTGACTTTTGAAGACAACGACAACATACGCTAAAATCCTTTTATAAAAAATCCAGCTTATACTCCAAATCATCAACTTCCTTTTGTAGAGCCTGTATTTCGTAGAAGAGCCTATCTGCAGTTTCCAGAGGTTGCGACAATGCCTCAACTGAGTCCATATCAGCCTTTATTTGACTTAAAACACCCACCACGTCATCCAAATTGAGATTTTTTATCCAACTCTGAATTTAGGTCACTCAAACTCTTCTCTGCAAGAGGGATTAATTCCTTGCCAGTTTTGACATATTACGCATATACCATACGAAGCTTTTCTATCTGTTGGAAATAAGAATCAGCATTTGCAGACTCCACGACCAACACTTTCATATACTCTGCAGAACTTGCAGATTTCACTCTTTGCTTGTGAACAAGCACAAAAAGTCTGCCCACAACAAGGGCATATATGATGAGCACGTGCAACTGTTTCAAAAGGATTAAACATTTGCCACATACCATCAGCAATGTTGTATTTACTTTTGTGGACATCTCTTCTCTTTTGGCTCTATCCAAGACTTTAATATATAAGTCAATACTAGGAAATTTTTGATTAAGGGATTGTAATTTTGACTCGATAAACCTCTTTTTTGAGGCCATATCCTTGTGATATTTGGAAATGTTATGGCTAACTGTAAGGACGTAATTTTATAAATGTTCGGGGTAGATTCTAGGAATTTTATGTTTTCTCCTAGATCACAGTTCATATGTCTGATACCCCACTTTCTTCACGTGCATCATGCTACATGCAACGTGCTGCTCAGCTCATTCCCACTACTCCACTACACTCTATCAGTAAAACATTATATTGGAGTTTTAAATATTTGCATAAATATTTGGGAAATATTTTTGAAAATTATTTTTGAAGTCTGGGTTAATTTTTTATCAAAAGCAGAATTTTTCTAAGTGTAGAAGCAAATGGCCTCGATCGACGAGATCGCTCGAGCGACTTTGCAAGTCGTTCGCGCGCGATATCGTTCGAACGACTTCTGTCCTTCGTTCGAGCGACATGCTATCTCGTTCGAACGAGCCACCGCCTCGATTTTTGAATAAATATCTGATCTCCTTCTACACGATTTTTCAAGTCTTTCTGCAATCTCAATATTCTGCGAAATCTGCCCAGAATAAGATTTCACTTTTTAAGGTTTTCTAAACCTCTTTGATTCACAAAACCGATCCCATATATGTGTGTGAATCTTTAAACCTTCAAGAAGATTGTTTACTCATCTAGAGTACTTTGTGAGGAAACCGCTCTCTTCGTCACTGCTGCCCTACTGGAAAGGGATTGTTCCAGCCGCCGACAACAGAACCGACACTCGAGGGTATTTCTGTGTCACTTTATTTTCATTGTAATCCGTTGTAAGCCGTTCTCTTACAATAATTATTGTGAAAATAAAAGGTTTTTCCCCGTTAGGGATTTTTCCTCATATATGTGTCCTTGCATGTCTCATCATCGTATTTAATCACATATAGATGCATGTTTAGGACTTAAGTGGTAAAAACCGTGTTTAATTAAATAACTTCCTTATTTGAACGAAAGCGCACTCCTCCTCACTAACTTGTTCTATCTTCATCTGCAACATATCCACCTCATTACTAGCTTCACGAAATTTTAAGCTCAAGGAAGTGATTGTACATTAAAATGTTGAGTTGCATGACATTGACTAAAGACATTTCAAGAGCCATTTCTAAACATTGTTCATACTGGGTTTTGATCAAATATAGTAGAAAATTTTAACAATAGTAACTTAATGTGAAAGTTCTTGGGGAAGGGTGGGGGGACTTTGCATTATCATTTATATATCCATGATAATTGAGTAATGTTAAGATTACTATTGACGACTATAGTGAAGATAATTGAAAAAGAGCAATTTTGGTATCTTTATATAATTAATTTGGGTTTAATTTGATTTTGAAACTGATGAGGTTGTATTTTCAGGGTTAAAAATATCTAAAAGACACTTATGGCTCTTGTGGAAGCAAACTCCTCTTTATTTCAACTTGATCATCCTTACTTTGTATTTACTGTGAAGCCATATAGCCTAAGAGGAACCTATATAGTAAGTCTCCAAATTACCTTTTGGTCTTTAACACCCCCTCACCACATCCACCCCCCAACTGCCTCTCTTAGAAAAATATTGAGTATAATGATTACATGTGGCACAAATCAATACAATTTTTATAAATCTCTAAAAAGTGTGAGAGAATGAGTTGGGGGAGAGACAGCTATAGAGATTGAGTTTATTTGAGTTTTTAATACCATGTCATCAAAATAATCGTTATACTCAATATTTTCTCCTCTCCCAATTACCACCAACAACCGAACAAAAAAATGAAAGACATTCCCATTGACTTTGCGCGATCATATGGCAAATACAATAGAAAGTGTGAGATGATTATCAAGGAGAAGCAAAGGTCATGGCAAGTAGGTTTGAATCACAAATACAATGGTCAAGTTTATATTGGAAATATATGGAGCTCTTTTCGTGATGCAAAACATCTAAAAGAAGGAGACACTTTCACTCATGGAAAATGGGAGAAAGCCTACTGTTGACGTAAAAAAATAGACTATCTCTAATTTGTTTAGTCTAACTTGTTTAATCACAGATAAAAATATATAAGACAAGAGATTTTAAAGTGGTTCAGCCTTGAATGAATGGCCTACGTCCACTGTTGTGTTTTTATTGACTGTTTAGGAATTCTCGAAGTATGATTATCCTCCAGAAATTTCAGTCCCCTCCCAATGAGGATGATACAATGTATTTATAGCCTTGAGGCTGTACATGTGAATGAGTACTACATAGCTGTTCAATAAGTGTATACATCCGTATGATAATAATCAGCATTTAATGCGCATTTAATTCTCTTAATTGTCTAATAATAAATGCTTTGGTTGAGGTGCAGCTCGGACCACCTAAGCTGCTCGGACCGCCAAAGTATCTCGGTATCCATGAGTTTCTCGGTGCAGTAAAGTTTCTCGGAGAGCACCTACTGCTCGGAGTATCTGAGTTGGTCGGGGAAATTGAGTGCCTCGAAGTCAAGATGTTGTTATGAAGTGTTTGTTATTGCCACGCAGATTGCCACGTGTCTCCATTTAATTGAGCCATGTCAGCAGACTAAATTTGGTATCAACAGAAGCCCCCAATGTTTCACAATTCAAGAACGAGGAGTGTGGAACATTCTTCTCGAAATATGGCGGGATTAAATGGTCGTCCTGAATTTTAGGAGTGTTTTCTTCGCATTTATTCTTCTTTTCAAATTCATAGAATCATACTTTTCTAATTTTTCTAACTGCTTCGGTCTTCGCGCCCTTTTTGTCCTTTTAGCCGCCGATAGCGTAAACGTCTCCCTTTGTAATCATTATTTTTACCTTTTCCCAAGGTAAGGTATTTAAGCGTTGTAGAAAATCATATCGTCTTTTACTTTTTCAAATCTGTATCTTTGAGTTTTGTATTTTCTCTCTCTCTTGTGTGTTCATCCTTTTCATCGTTCGTTGTCAACAGATCCATCCTTTTTCTGTAAGATCTTCTTCCTTATCTTCTATTTCCTTTATTCGCCATGGTTTACCCTATTGAGTCGATTGATAAGTTTCGTTCTGATTTCTCTATTCCTTCATGGGTTGTTCTGGAGGAACTTTCTGAGCCTTCAGATTATTTTCGTTTGGCCGAGGGACATTGGTTCCCTAGTCTCTTCGTTGCTGAATGTGGGTTTTCTTTTCCCCCAAACCCTTTGTGTCTGGAGTTCTGTCAATATTTTGACGTGGTTCCTGCAAGAAAATCCCCCAATACGTGTAGAATAGTTAACGGAGTTCATAGATTAAATCAAATTCATGGAACTCGTATAGGAATTCCAGAAATTATGTTTTGTTATAGATGGGCTGTTGGTGACAATACATTTTATTTAAAAACTAGGTTTTTAAATAGGGCTTTAGTGGTCAATCTCCCAGATGCCAATAGGGATTACTTTGAGCACGGGGTTGTTATGAAAAATTGGCAACACCCTCCACTAACTGGAAATGATGTGTACCAGGGTCCTAGATTCCCTCCCTATGGCAATGAGATAGGTTGTTTTTATTTTATTTTTGAAATTATGCTTCCTTTGTGTTTGATAAAATGTGTCACTGATATTTTAATTTTTATTTATCTATAGTTGACAGCAAAAGAAGGCCTCCAAAAGAGACATAAGTTAACTTAAAACATCTGAAACTTATCTGGGGTTTGCATCAGATTGTTGCCGACGAACATATCAGATCAGCTTCATATCTGTTACAGTATAAGAGTTACATCGCGTCTTTCACTGCTCGTCCGGTGATAAGCGACGTGGAACCAATACCAGCTTCTACAAGTTCTTCACATGAGTCACATATTCCTTTGAGTGAAAGGATGAAGAGAAGAAGAGCTCCTGCCCTCTTCGAGAAATCTTCCTCTGTTGCTGGAGAGGCAAAGAAAAGTAAACATGATGTCCCAGAAGAAGGGACAAGAAAAATCGATGCACCTCCTCCGGCTTCTCCTGTGAAAGTTGTCGAGAAGCCCCAGTGGCTCCGAGCAAGGCCGCTGCTACAAGCGAGGTTATTGTCATCTCCCCGACTAAGATTACCTCCTTGGTCGAGACCGCTGATGCTCCTTTGAGGAGGTTGAAGAAGAGTTCCTCGATCAATTTGGCTGAATCCATCGCTCAGCCCCCGACTACGGGAAGTGGTGTTCCCACTTTTGTTGTCCCCAGCTCTGCCATGAGCTCGGTAAAGTCTTGGATCATTCCCGAGATCCAAGGTATTGAAGAAAATCTTTCTCGGGACATGGTTACCACATTAGCTGCTCGTCATATTTCTTCTGTAAGTATTATTGTCCTAAACTTTCATTTTCCCCTTGTTATATCTGTGCACTGACTTGCTATTATTTTCTTTTCCCAGTTGGTGACCTGTTTTAATACAATTTTGAAGAAGGAAGAAGCTATTAAAGCTTCAAGATCCTTGTCAGGTGTAGAGGAAGCTTTGGTGGGTCTGATACAGTCTCTAAAAGATTCTCGTCAGAAGTATGTTGATGATAAAGTTTCCTGGGAGAAGCAACTCAATTCGAACGAGCAGGAAATGAATCAAGCTGTTGAAGTCTCCAAGGGATTAGAGAAGAAAATAAAAGAATTAGAAAGTAAGAATAAAGAGCTCGAAGGGAAGCTCCAAAATGCTAGGGAGCTTGAAGGTAAGCTCAAGGTTGCTGAGGAAGAGCTAAACAAGCTTCATGAAGTAGGTCGTCAGAAGGAAGAAGTGGAGAATAAACTGAAGGCTGCCGAGGATCTTCTTTCTAAGAAGCTTTCCTCGAAGAAGGCAAAAAGGAAGTTGGCTGTAAAAAAGTCCTTCAGTGCTAGCTGGGATAAGGGGTGGAATATGGGTCTGGCTTCCATGATGTCACAAGTGGAATATGGTAGCCACAAATACTTTAGGGATGGGTGGGTCGCTGCTCTGTAAGAGATGAAGGTTGATGAAAATTCTGACCTATTTCAGCGACACATCTCGGGCCCCCCTCCAACTCCTGAATAAGAAGAAGAGGATGAAGCTGCCTCTGAGGAATCTTCCATGGTGATGGGAGATCAAATTTCTCATCCCACAACTATCCAGTCTTCCTGCGAGCAACTTCAACCATCCCTTATTTCAAACGAGCAACTTCCAGCACCCCCCGAGTAACCATCTGTGCCCTCCGAGCGACCTACTTCCTCGTCCCAACCTCCCGAGAAAGTTTTGGGAGACAAGGAGAAGGTGTAGAGTTGTTTGGATTTTTCTCTCTGTTTATTTTTATCGATTGTAATTCTGAACTATGTACCTTTCTTTTATGATATAATAAAATTTGAAGTTTTGCCTATTCATAATGTTGTTTCTCTTCCTCTTGCTTCTTATTGATTCTTGCTCTTTCTTCTTTTTACTAGTTTATAGCCAGGATGGAATTGTTATCTGCTCATGATAGGAAATTGATGAAACAGTGCAACGAATATTTCAAAGCTGTCCATGCAGATTTGACCGATGCTCCAATTATTGATATACTTGGTCCAAATGCTTCAGAACGAGTAGTTGAGGCCTACCAGTATTTGAAGTGCCTGCTCGACCGTGCAGTGGATAATAATGTAGCATATTATGAAATGATTGAAGACCTCCAGGGCACTCTTGAAGAGCTTCAGCAACAATATAAGGAGTCTACAGCCCTTTTGCACGAGGGATACGAGAAGAAGTATCAACAACTCAGTGTTGATAAGGGGTATGATAAGTTGTTCGCCGCTTACAATGTGAGGGAGAGAACATTGAAGGCTGAGGTCGAAGAGCACAGACAGATAGCTCAGTTGTTGGATCAAGAAAATAATAATCTGCAAAGAGAGGTATCTCAGTTGAAATCTGCTGCTTCTACCTCAAACACTTTGGTCCCTGTGAACGACGAGGGATTCTCTTTCTTGGAGGTCGAAAACACAAACCTGAGGGATGAATTAGAAACCTTGAAGAGGATTGGGCCTTCTACCTCTACTCGGGGATGAGCAAGATCTCCTCGGGGACGAGCAAGAGCTGCTCGGATTCCTGTCGAGGAATAAATAACTCAATCGTCACTGGAGAATCAAGCATTTCAGTTAGTTGCGAAGAATAAAGCCCTGGCAGAGATGTCCAAGAAGATCAGTAATCTGGACGAGCAGCTCTCTGCACAGAAGTCTGTCTTGGAGAGTAAAAAACTTTTTATAAAAAATCTTCACGAGCAGCTAGAAAGGTTGACTTATCAATTCCACAAGCAGCCTAGAGAATTCTGGATGGCTGGCTAGAGTGAGGCTCTCTACCATTTGGATGATCAGATCCAAAATGCGAATAATGAGGGTTACAAACAAGGGTGGTTGAATGCCTTGGGTGTACTGCAATTGGAACAGGGTCACTACTTGTGGGATTACCATAATACTGGGTTGCTTGACCTGCCAGTGCCTCCATTCAAACTCTACATGAGCTGGATCCCTACTCGGGCAATCCCTCAGTGTTTGATTTCCAAATATCTTGGCGATTACAGTCTCCATTCCAATGTCAAAATATCTCGCCCAGAGCACCTACTCGACCGGCCATCTGTGATGAACATCAGGATGCTCAAGGACCTTAATTTCATAAATTTCCCTTATGCCTTAGACGATCAACCTGCTGGCGAGGAACCTGTTTCAAAAGCAGAGGGGAAAAAACCCATAGAATAGGATTTCTGATGTAATAATTTTTATGTATTTTATTCTCAATGTATTTTGTTTTGGATTTAATGAAAAACTTATATTTTTCTTTGAAATCTTGATTTCCATTGTCTTTTAGATATTTTGTAAAACACTTTACATATGTGTGTGTATGTCTGTTAAAAAGATAACAACATTGTGTTATTTGTCGATCAACTAAAGCTGGTTAAAACTCATTGTCGACTATCCTGAACTTGTGGTAATCATTTGACGACTAACCAAAATTGATGATATCTTATTTCTCGACCATCTTGGTGGTAATTTAAAATGTTACGAGTATAAAAAAATTTTCTTTATCACTTTTTAATTCTAAGCCATTAGCTGACTTTTATCACATACTCATGTTTTATTTAATAAAAATGTTCTCGACCAACTGTAGTTGACAGCTTCTTATTCCCGACCAACCTGAATTGGTGGATTTTTAGAAATATTTTTTTTCTTCCCGACCAACCTTATTTGGTATTTCTGGGAAATATTTTTATTCCCGACCAACCGGAGTTGGTGGATTTTCTTCCCAACCAACCGGAGTTGGCACTTTTAAGAAGTATTTTTTATTCCCGACCAACTGGAGTTGGTGGATTTTCTTCCCAACCAACTGGAGTTGGCACTTTTAGGAAGTATTTTTTATTGCCGACCAACCGGAGTTGGTGGATTTGCTTCCCAACCAACCAGAGTTGGCACTTTTGGGAAATATTTTTTTTATTCCCGACCAATCGGAGTTGGCGGATTTGCTTCCCAACCAATCGGAGTTGGCACTTTTAGGAAGTATTTTTTATTCCCGACCAACCGGAGTTGGTGGATTTGCTTCCCAACCAATCGGAGTTGGCACTTTTGGGAAATATTTTTTATTCCCGACCAACCGGAGTTGGTGGATTTGCTTCCCAACCAACCGGAGTTGGTGGATTTTCTTCCCAACCAATCGGAGTTGGCACTTTTAGGAAGTATTTTTTATTCCCGACCAACCGGAGTTGGCACTTTTAGGAAATATTTTTTTATTCACGACCAATCGGAGTTGGTGGATTTGCTTCCCAACCAATCGGAGTTAGCACTTTTAGGAAGTATTTTTTATTCCCGACCAACCGGAGTTGGTGGATTTTCTTCCCAACCAACCGGAGTTGGCACTTTTGGGAAATATTTTTTTATTCCCGACCAACCGGAGTTGGTGGATTTGCTTCCCAACCAACCGGAGTTGGCACTTTTGGGAAATATTTTTTATTCCCGACCAACCGGAGTTGGTGGATTTCCTTCCCAACCAATCGAAGTTGGCACTTTTGGGAAATATTTTTTATTCCCGACCAATCGGAGTTGGTGGATTTCCTTCCCAACCAATCGGAGTTGGCACTTTTGGGAAATATTTTTATTCCCGACCAATTGGAGTTGGTGTATTTTACTGAGTAGTGTGTAACACTAGTATTCCGCAAAAAAATTTCAACAAAAGGAGAGAATTGGGTAGAATATCCACATTTTATTCATACTGATGAAACTGCATTACATGAGAGTTTACATTACTGATAATATTTGCGCAAGTGTTCTGCATTCCATGCATTCTTAAACTCCTCCCCCTCTAAAGTTTCTATTCTGTAGGTTCCTGGTCGAACAACTTCTGTAACTCGGTAAGGTCCATGCCAGTTCGCTTCCAGTTTGTTGTTCTTTTGAATCACTTTCTTTAGCACATAATCTCCTTCTTTTAGGTCGCACTTCTTCACTCTCTTGTTGTAGAACAAAGCTGTTTGTTGCTGGTAAGCAGTATTTCTGTTGGCTGCTTCTTCTCTAACTTCCTCGAGCATGTCCAAGTCTAACCTTCTCATTAAATCGTTGACAGGGGAATTAAAGTTTAGCACTCGGTGTGTTAGGAGACCGAACTCGGCAGGTATAATAGCTTCACTTCCAAATGCCAGCATATATGGAGATTCTCCAGTTGCTTCTCGGGGAGTAGTACGATAAGCCCACAATACTGAATGTAGCTCGTTGATCCAATTTACTTTCGCGTCACTCAGTCTTTTCTTCAAACCATTTAGCAATGTTCTGTTTGTCACCTCAGTTTGTCCATTGCTTTGGGGATGGCTTGGTGCCGATTGAATCTTTAAGATATTTGACTGATGATAATAGGCTGCGAACTCCTCGTTGTCGAAATGGGTTCCATGGTCTGTGATGAAAGCATGAGGAAGACCATATCGACAAATGATGTTCTTCCAAATAAATATGTACACCTTTTTGTACGTCATGTCGACAAGAGGCTCGACTTCAACCCACTTAGTGAAATAATCCACTGCGACGACGAGATATTTAAATCTTCCTCTAGTTGTTGGAAGTGGCCCGACCAGGTCAATTCCCCATATGGAAAATGGCCAAGGGGAAGTAATGGGTGTCAACAATGCTTGGGGAGTGCTTCGGATGGAGGAGAAGCGCTGACATTTGTCACATTTCTTGGCGTAGGCTATACAATCAACCCTCATCGTTGGCTAGTAGTATCCTTGCTTCATTTTTCTTTGCAGAAGTGTCTGACCTGCTACATGGGCTCCACAAGACCCTTCATGGACTTATTCAATCAAATCCTTCACTTCGGCGGGATGTACACACCTCTGCAAGCCAGCTATGATTCCTCGTCTGTATAGAATACCATTAGTTAGTACATAACGAGCAGCTTTAAACTTTAATTTCTTGGCTGCGAGTTTGTCAATCGGTAATTCTCCCTCCTCAACATATGCCCTGATGGGATCCATCCAAGATGGCCCTAAATCAAGGGTAATAAAATTCATCGTCAGCTCTTCATATATGCTCCGAACAGCTAGAATTTCAATTAGGAATGTTCTTCGTAGATCGGTACGAGTAGTCGATGCTAATCGAGCTAAAGCGTCTGCTCTTGCATTCTCCATTCTTAGTATTCTAACCAGTTGAACAGTAATAAATTCCGATACCAACTTCATCGCCTTTGCATGGTACTTAATCATCAACTCTCCTTTTGCTGCATATACACTGAGCATTTGATTTACCATCAACTGCGAGTCACTGCACACGATTACCTGCTCTGCCTTCAAGGTTTTTGCCAGACTAAGACCTACAATCATCGCTTCATATTCATCCTCATTATTAGAAGCTTGAAATTGGAAGCGCAGGGCATATTCTATGTCGATCTCGTCTGGACTTTTCAATACAATCCCGGCTCCACTACCTGAGGTGCACGATGAGCCATCCACATATAAGTTCCATATAGGTATCTCGTCCTCAAACGTCTTATTGAATAAAAGTCCTCGATGGAATATTTGTTGCTCCTTTATCTCCATTTCTACCACACCTCGCTACTCGTCGACCTTTTCCTCTTGCTCTCCGACCAGCTTAAATTAATCGGGGTTTAAATTTGATGATCTTGTAACATCCATAGGTTGGTCGATGCTCAGCTTTTGCTCCTCGGGGGTATCAGGATAAGTGAACAATGCATAAAAACTGCTACTACTTGCCCTTTTAATGACGATCTAGGCTCATAAATTATATCACATTCACCGAGTTCTATTGCCCAGTACATCAATCTCCTTGATTTTTCTGGTTTGTGAAGAGCTTGCCTCAACGGCATATCGATATATACGATTATGGTATGAGCCTGGAAGTATGGCTTCATTCTTCTATTCGCTTCGATCAGTGCCAGTGCCAACTTTTCCAGCTTTGGATATCTGATCTCCGCTCCTCGGAAGGCCTTACTAGTGTAATAAATTGGCTTTTGTACTCCATCCTATACTCTTATTAATGCCGAACTAACTGCATTTTCTGAAACTTCCAGGTACAAGTACAACCTTTCTCCCATCACTGGTCTGGACAACAGTGGAGGTGCTCTCAAATATTTCTTCAATTCTTGAAAAGCTTTCTCGCATTCTTCATTCCATTCAAAAGTCTTTTGGGGCGTTTTGAAGAATGGGAGGCATCTATCAGTTGCTCGCGATACAAATCTGTTAAGTGCTGCTACTCGCCCTGTAAGACTTTGCACTTCTTTCTTTGTCGTTGGAGATCGCAGCCCTAACAGAGCTTTTGATCTTTTCAGGGTTTGCTTTAATACCTCGTTGATTGACAATGTACCCGAGAAACATGCCTTCTCGTACTCCAAATATGCACTTGGCCGGGTTCATCTTCATTTGATATTTATCTAATTGATCAAAGGTTTGGCCCAAGTCAACTAGATGGTCAGCATCTTTCTTGATCTTTGTCAGCATATCATCAATATAGACCTCCATATTGCAACTGATTTGTTCTGTAAACACCTTGTTCATCAGCCGCTGATATGTCGCACCTGCATTTTTTAAACCAAAAGGCATAACATTATTACAATAAGTACCCCTAGGGGTAATGAAAGAAGTACTCTCCTTGCCTTCAGGTTTCATTTTAATCTGGTTGTAACCAGAATAAGCATCCATAAAGCTCAGCAACTCGTGTCCCGAGGTAGCATCCACTAGTTGATCAATTCGAGGCAAGGGAAAATGATCCTTTGGACATTCTTTGTTGAGGTCGGTGAAGTCTACACACATCCTCCATTTGTTGTTCTTCTTTTTCACCATCACCACATTTGCTAACCAGTCTGGATACTTAACATCTTTAATAAAGCAAGCTTTCTGGAGCTTCTCGACCTCCTCCTGTATAGCTTGGTTCTTCTCGGGGCTGAACACTCTTCTTTTTTGCTTCACTGGCTTGATTTTCTTATTCACATTGAGCTCGTGACATAAGAAATTTGGGTCTATTCCGGGCATATCTTCATGACTCCAAGCAAAAGTTTGTTTTTTGCTTTTTAAGAAAACTATCAACTCCTGTTTTAATGAAGCATCTAACGACGAACCTATCTGAGTTATTCGTTCAGGGTGCTCGTCGTCCAGAATGATGTTTTCAGTAGCTTCTACCACATGACCTTTCACGAGTTGCGACTCATCTCTAGGGTCCAATGTTTCAATTTCTGCACCCTCATCCACCTGATAGGTAATAGGATTTTTCCTAGATTCCTCTAGTTCCTCCTGCTCGGCAGATGAATAGTAGCATTCACGAGCTACTTTTTGATCACCCTTCACAACTCCTACTCCAAAATTAGTTGGAAATTTTAGGCATTGATGTACCGTAGATGGTACTGCTTCGAACTTCTTTAGTCCTACCCTTCCCATGATGATGTTGTAGGCTGATTGAACATTCTTATCCATCATGAAGAAGTGTACTCTTTCTGTTCGATAAGCAGGCCATGTACCGATGAACATATCCAACTTGATCGTCCCAAGTGGAAAAACTTTCTCGCCAGCAAAACCGAGGAGGGGCCTATGATAAGGCTCCAACTGAGACAACTTTAGATTTAATCTGTCGAAGCACGAGTAGAACATAATATCAGCTGCGCTACCATTATCAACCAGTACTCTTGAGATCATTACTTCCTTCATTCTCATTTTGATCACCAATGGATCATCATGAAAATACAGCACACCTGCTAGGTCATTTTTTGAGAAACCGATGACCAGTTTTTCTTTGTTTACCTTCCTCGGGCGATCATCTTCAACCAAGTTTATTCGTTGAATATATGAACAGGCTTGAGCCTCATTGAGGTAAGATTTTCTTTCTGCAGTAAGATCTCCACCTCCTTCATCTCCACCTGTAATAGCATTGCAATCAAAGGATCCAAAACGTATTGAAAATACCTCACATTCTGGCTGCCTTGGTCTTTTGGGAAGATCGGGGTCATCTTCTGGATCATCTTCATGGTCTCTTTTCTTGTTCTCCTCTACTCGACAAGGAGATCTAGATCTCTCTCTTGATCGGTCGTTGTTTCTTCTTTCATTTCTGTGATCAACATACTTTGCCAGTTTTCCTCGTCTAATGAGTGCCTCGATCTCATTCTGAAGAGCTATGCAATTTTTAGTCATGTGGCCATGATCTTTGTGGAACTCGTAATATTTGGCCCTATTCCTCTTGTCAGGGTCTGACTTTATTTTCTATGGCCAGTTTAACTCCTCGCTGTTCTTGATTTCTTCTAGAATATGGTTGATGTCTACCTTCAAAGGAGTATAATTTTTAAATTTATTTAACACCTCCCATGATGGCTTTGTTTTTTAGTGTTTATCACCACCATTGTTTTTATGTTCTTTCTTTTTGGCCTTATCACCCTCCACCTTGGTTTCTTTGGTATCCATATTCTTTTTTGCAGCCATAGCCTTCTCGGCATTCATGATCTTGGCCGCTTTTGCCATCAATTCCTACATGGTTCTGGGTGGATCTTTAGCCAAAGTGTAGTACAACTTATTGGGCAACATCCCACTCATCAGAGCAGTAATCGCTGTCTTTTCCTCATAATCAATAACTTCTAGTTTCTCGTTATTGAAGCGAGTTATATAATCCCTAGTGCTCTCACCTGCCTTTTGTCTAACACTTAACAGGTGTGCTACTCATTTAACAGGATTTGCTCCAAAACAGAAATTTCCAATGAAGAGCTCGGCGAGTTGAAAGAAAGTTGAAATTTTACCCCGAGGAAGATTATTATACCATATTTGAGCAAATCCTGTAAGAGCTCCCGAGAATGCCCTGTATCTCATCTCGTCTGGTATAGCATAGATGTCAGCAGCAGCTTAGTATTGCTCTATATGAAGGACATGATCAGTTTTTCCATCATATTTAGGAGTCACAACAGGTGCTTTGAACTTTGATGGTGTGGGAAAATCCACAATTATTTGGACAAAAGGTGTCCCTTGGACAAAAGTTCTTTGTAGAGGATTCTTGGCCTTATCCATTTCCCCTAATCTATCCTCCAGCCTCTGCATAGAGCCTTTCCACGCATCATTTCCTTCCTCGGGCCTGTTGGTTCGAGCAACTGATCGCGTGGATGTGGCTTCTTGGGATCTATCTTGTCGAGCAGCTGGTTGTGATTGGGCAGAACCCTCTCTTAAATCAAATGGTCATCGAAAGTTTCTCGACACAGCCTTAGGATGACTTTTATTCTTCCTAGGGCCCAATCGATCAAAAGGAGAGACCCTACTCAATCTTTCTAGTGCACTGGTCCTTTTCGGGGAGAGAGTGATATGTTGTTCAGTATCTGTGGCTCGTACTGACGAGGTTTGACCCGGTTGATAAGAAAAATCTTCAGATCTATCAGTGCGATATGAATCGCTTTACCTAATGCGTGAAGAAAGTAAATGAGTATTTCTTTGACCACTTCGTTGTCCTGAATAGGTTGATGCTCCACCTTGGATGGTTTGCATGAGTTGTCGCATTGTTTCCTACATGGTTATCTGGCCTTGAGCCAAACTGGCCATGATTCCAGCCAGATCTTGGATATTTGGAGGAGCGGATGGAGTTGGGGGATTTCCAGCATTTCGATTACTGGATTCAGGATTGTCAGCCATTGGTGATTATTTGTTTTTGGTGAAAAACAAAAATTACAGTCGTTTTCCACAGACGGTGTCAATCTGTTGATGTAAAAAATTAGACTATCTCTAATTTGTTTACTCTAATTTGTTTAATCCCAGATAAAAATATATAAGATAAGAGATTTTAAAGTGGTTCAGCCTTGAATGAATGGCCTACGTCCACTGTTGTGTTTTTATTGACTGTTTATGAATTCTCGAAGTATGATTATCCTCCAGAAATTCTAGTCCCCTCCCAATGAGGATGATACAATGTATTTATAGCCTTGAGGCTGTACATGTGAATGAGTAATACATAGTTGTTCAATAAGCTTATACATCCGTATGATAATAATCAGCATTTAATGCGCATTTAATCCTCTTAATTGTCTGATAATAAATGCTCTGGTCGAGGTGCAGCTCGGGCCGCCTAAGCTGCTCGGACCGCCTAAGCTGCTCGGACCGCCAAAGTATCTCGGTATCCATGAGTTGCTCGGTGCAGTAAAGTTCCTCGGAGAGCACCTACTGCTCGAAGTATCTGAGTTGGTCGGGGCAATTGAGTTCCTCGAAGTCAAGATGTTGTTCCGAAGTGTTTGTTATTGCCACGCAGATTACTACGTGTCTCCATTTAATTGAGCCATGTCAGCAGACTAAATTTGGTATCAACACCTAGTATGCACATTCATTGTAAGTTTCAATATTTAATTGCGAGAAAATCACACATTAAGAATATTATGGAAAATATAATTATAGGTATATATATTCAAGGTCAAAGCCAAGTGATCTATTCCGATATTGACACTTCTTAGTTTGGGGGAGAAATAAAAAAAATATGTGGTACAATGAGAAATTATTTGGTAATGTATAAATAAACTCCCTAGAAAATTTCATAGTTAGCAAAGCAATACTTCTTTTAACGATAACTTTCCATAAAAGAATACCGACTGCTTAGATGGACACAATATGAAAGCATCGGGTTAAAAGTATAGAAAATGGAGAAAATGCAACAGGTAATAACCATTAATACCAATCCAATCATGATTACTATGACTCGATTATAAATTAACACTTTAATGAAGTATCTCAATGAACACTGTGATACTAAATTCTTCTTTAAATTGCAATTCCACTCCAAATGAACATTTTGTCCACCCAAAACATTCCAACACCCCCCAAAATATATATTTCACCCATTGTGATACTTATTTTTGTCCAACTAACACTGTAATTAAAATGACGCATCACTTATTGGCCTATATACTACTCTCTCTCTCTCTCTCCCCTATAATCCTCATTCAATTAATAATATATGTTCACATATTTCCAAAGTTATGTTGTCTTTTGATTGTGCTTCCAATGCCCTTCAAATCCATTCAATGTCCATTAGAATGCAACGAATGGCATGTGGGTTGGAGATCAAGGAAGAATAGATTATTTAGGATAACTTTTAGGAGTTATTTAGGCAATAATTATTATTTATCTTTGTCTTTATTAGCTTCTTGTTAGGTTTGTATTTCCCTATTCTTACTTTTAATGTCAAATAGCTAGAAGGTTAGTTTATCTATACAAGAGTCAAAGCTCATTCTATAATACCTTTAGTTTTGATATTAAGCATGATTTTACTCTTATGTTAGGTTTAGAAGTTAGAACAAGAGTATGATTCAATTATTTTTGGGAAATAAGGATAAGAATGGGAGTAGGGGACTATAGCAATGAAATTTTGCTTAAATGGTATCATATGAATTTAAGATCTCATCTTGTGATTAACATTCTATTTTAGTAAATCAACGGTGAATAGAATTAGTTAAATCGATACATCCAAATGGATGAGAGGACATAGAAAGGGAGTCTTACCCATCTAGCTAAGTCAATTGTTAACATTTACAACAAATTGGGCAAAATGATGAGCTACTCTATTTCAATCTCTGTGTACAAATGTAACTTTGCTTTTGTTGCACTTAGACGGGGCATATATATATGTTATCAATACTGATCGCATTTGGAGAGCATATTTCTTCCCCATTCTACACCGCTTAAGTAACGGAGAAAACATACCCTTCAAAAGTAACTTTTAAAAATCCTTAATCTATCGCAAATTGGATAGTTTCCACTGCTACTGTGATTCAAACATATCGAAGTTATCCGTTATCTATCTTAGAAAAACCACCATAAATTCTCCACTCCCATTATGGATAACGGCTTCAACTTTAAAATTTGGTCCGCCACTATAACCGTATCAAAATTTATTTAATATTCTTAATGAGATGATAAGCACTTTTGCAAAGAAACTTTTCTGTTCAAATATAATGCAAATTAGAGACTCAAGTCTCTTTTGGTAATAGAGATTTTAATATCTACCCCTCTGTCGATATGAGCGCAATATTATTGATCAACCCCCCCCCCCCCCCCCCAAAAAAAAAAAAAATCCATTGATGCATATAGTCAATCATCCAGCTAATGGTGGTATTTGTGTCAAACTGTTTGACGACTGAAATGAATTTGAATGAGGTAGTGGGTCTATAAAACCATCTCGCATGCCAAATCTACGTCTTTACGCCGTTACCCATACTCTACCTCGAACTAAATTCAAAATCCCAACACGCTTGCCAAATGTTATGCCACGTGAACAATTTACCACAAGATTCTTCACAAAAAGAATAATTGGGAATATGTTTATATCTCCCAAGTGAATTAGGGTATGAAGTTAATTGCTTATTTGCTTCCCACTCTTAAGACTTGGAAGAGCCTCTTGTCTACACTTCCAGTAGTGTCATTTTTGTGCTTCTTTCTATTTTATGTCTCAATTACGCAATTGACAATTGGTTGTTCACAGGCTTCTGCATTTTTGCTCAAACTGTTGAATCACATCACATATAAATTATAATGATTCACAAAACAAACCCTTGTCTGGTCCCTTACATGGAAAGAAAACCATGTTGTTCCCCTTTATTCATAACATAATTTGACACATGTGAGGCATTTCTCAATGGTATCAACCTATTTTAACTATTTTAAATTAAAACCCAATTTTAATAGATATCTTCATCGATTATATGCCTTGCTCATATCATTTTTTGGCAAGGTGACCTTTGCCCAATATTTTCCTTTTCAAATACTGGTTTATCTTATAAGCCACTTTTAAATTATCGACAATGGATATTTGGTTCTCCGAATTAAATATCCTTTTCATCTGTATGTAAGGTACCGTCATTTTTCTTCAAAGATTACACTGTTTTCTGGGTCATCTTTGCATGGAAATAATCTAAGTTTTTATCTTACTCTCCCATCCAACTGATCTTGGATCGCTGCTTACATTTTCTCTTTTATCTCTCCAACATACCATCAATTGGACTTTCTAGTCTTCCATAACTTCAACCTGATACCTAACACGTTTAGCCTCTACAATTGTTCCTTCTTCTTGATAATATATCAAAGATCTACAATCAAATGGAAAGAGAGAAAAAGAGGGGTTAGGGTTTCATATTACCATACACTAGAATGTCTTGCAAAAAAAGGAAGAAGAGAGAATATATATAACCTACAACAACCACCTAATAATAATAGGAAAAGGGAAAATACTAAAATACCCTCAATGTTAAATAAAACTCTAATACCCCCCCTCAAACTCACGATGCTGCAGCGAGAAGCATTGAGAGTTTGCCAACCAAAAAATGAAAACGCTGAACTGGATGAGACTTCGTAAACAAATCAGCTATCTGTGCGGAAGAAGAAACAAAACCATGCGTAAGATGATGACGAGTAATATGACAATCAATCTCAATGTGCTTAGTCCTCTCATGAAAAACTGAATTGTGAGCAATCTGAATAGCACTCTTATTATCACAGTACATAGGAGTGGGTTGAGAAAGAGAGACACCCATATCTGCAAGTAACCGACGTAGCCAAACAACTTCGCGAGTGGTAGAAGCCATAACACGGTACTCGGCTTCCGTGGAAGACACATAAATAACAACTTGCTTTTTGCTCTTCCAAGAAACAAGAGAATCACCCAGAAACACACAAAATCCAGTAACTGATTTGCGATCTGCAGGATCACCGGCCCAATCAGCGTCAGAGTATGCACGCAGCTCCAAAGAAGAAGATGAAGGAAGTAAAAGACTCTAAAATCGAGTGCCTCTCAAGTATCACAATATACGATGAACAGCTGCCCAATGAACTGTAGTAGGAGCAGTAACAAACTGACTAACAACATGGACAACATGAGCTATATCTGGACGAGTAATAGTGAGATAAACTAAGCTGCCCACAATAGTGCGATATAAGGTGGGATCAGGCAAAAGAACACCATCATACGGGGAAAGATGAACATTAAGCTCCAAAGGGGTATCAACAATCTTAGTACCAGTGAGGCGAGCACGCTCAAGAATGTCCCAGATGTACTTAGATTGTGAGAGAAGATAACCCTTTGGAGAATGATCTACCTCAATACCCAAAAATTAACGTAGGGGCCTCAAATCCTTCATCTCAAAACAACGAGATAATTCAGACTTCAACGCTGTAATTCCACCAACATCATCCCCAGTAATAATCATATCATCAACATACAAAGAGAGCAGAATACGACCACCGGAGGTGCACCTGATAAAGAGAGCTGAATCATTCTCACTTGGAATGAACCCAAAAGAGGTAATCACGGCAGTAAACTTCTCAATCCAATCCCGTGGTGCCTGTTTGAGACCATATAAGGCTTTCTTAAGCCTACAAACTTCACCAGGACTATGTGGAACACCCGTAGGAGGAGTCATATAAACCTCCTCATGAAGATCATCATTCAAGAACGCATTTTTAACATCCATTTGCGATATATTCCACTGACGAACAGATGCAACAACAATAAGAGTACGAATAGTAGTCAATTTCACAACAGGAGCAAAGGTTTCATCATAATCCATACCATATTGCGGAGAAAAACCCTGAGCAACCAATCTTGCTTTGTACCGCTCAATTAACCCATCTGACCTGGTTTTGATTTTATATACCCAACGAGATCCAATTGCCCGCTTACCAGCATGTAAGGGGACCAAACTCCAAGTATCTGTCTGATGCAAAGCAGAGAGTTCCTCAACCATAGCCTGTTGCCAAAGAGGATCAAGAACTGCCTCTTTATAAGACGAAGGCTCAGAGAGGCAGTGAACAGAGGATAAAAATGAAGCAAAAGAATCAGAATAATAAGAATAAACAAAATCTGGTGACTGAGTGGACTTACGTGGACGTTTTGGATAGCGAGAAGGAGGTTCCACTGTTTCAGCAGGTGCTTGGGTGGCCACACGAGAAGGGGGAGCATCAGGAACATCGGATGGCAAAGTACCTGCATCAGTAGAAATAATAGGAACATGAGCAACATGGGGTGGCACACTATCGGTGGTGCAAGGTAATTCAAATGGCACACTCTCATCATTATCAGAGAATGGATCAATATTGAAGAGATCAGATTTAGTGAGTTCATGAGGGCTATCAGGAATAGAAAAGAAAGGAATATGCTCAAGAAACACAACATGGCGAGAGACATATAATTTTTTTGTAACTGGATCATAACAACGATATCCCTTTTGACCCTCACCATAACCAAGAAAGACACAAATAGCTGACTTTGGAGATAATTTGGTACGTTCTACACGAGGTCGAAGAACAAAACAAGTACAACCAAATACCTTTAAGGAAGAATAATCAGGGGCACACCCATACAACTTTTCAAAAGGTGACAAACCTGAGCAATGAGAGGTCGGAATCTTGTTAATCAGATTAACAGCAGTAAGGACAGCCTCTCCCCAAAACTCACTAGGGACATATGAGGATAATAAAAGAGAGCGAGCAGTTTCAACAATGTGCCGATGTTTCCTTTCAGCAACACCATTTTGCTCAGGAGTGTCAGTACAAGATGATTGGTGAATAGTTCCATCTAAATCAAGCAAATCACCGAAATTTTGAGAAGTATATTCCCCACCCAAATCGCATCTAAAGCATTTTATAATAGTAGAATGTTGAGTTTTGACAAAGGCACGAAATTTATTATAAATATAAAAAAAATTCGAACGTCGTTTCATGAGAAAAACCCAATAGTATCACGTATAATCATCAATAAAGGAGACATAATATCGAGACCCTCCTCTTGTAATAATAGGAGACGGTCCCCACACATCAAAATGAATAAGATCAAAGGGTGCAAAAGTAGAGGAAATACTTCTATTAAACGGTAAAGCTGAAAATTTTGCAAGTTTACAACCGCTACAATCATAGATATCATGGCAATGCAAATTTCCTAATTTTCCTGTAGAAGCCAAATATTTTAATCGTGAACTTGAGACATGACCAAGACGAGAGTGCCATAAATAAAAGCTAGACGAATCTGAACTCAAACGAAAGGATGACAAGTCAACACTAGAAGCTGTAACCATTGGAACATTAAGTTTCTCCATGATGTACAATCCCCCCTGCCTACGGCCTGTCCCAATCACCTTCTGAGACTGTGGATCCTGCACATGACAAAAGGTAGAAGAGAAGGAAACTGAGTAACTGGCATCACATAGTTGACCAACAGAGATAAGATTCATTGTAAGCTTAGGAATGTGGTAAACATTAGAGAGAGATAAGTTGGGTGAGTCAATAGTCCCAACACCCATTGAGGGCATGGGAGTACCATCAGCAGTCATAACGGGCAACGAAGAAGTGGGACAAAAAGAACCAAAAGAGGACAAATTTGGTGACATGTGATTAGAAGCGCCGGAGTCTAGAATCCAAATACCTGAGGACTTACCTGGTGAAGAGATGGACATGGCGTGAGGCTGTGTGGCAAGAAACTTTTGAAACTGCTCAGCAAGAGAAGACATGGATGGAGTTAATGATGAAGAACCTGATGCAAATGAGTCTGATGGCGGTACAACTGCTGCAGTATTAGGCTGTGAAGGCCTATATGAACGCTGCTGAGATTGGTTATTGGATTTCCAACCAGAAAATTGTTGTTGTTGTGCTCGACTATTTGATTGCTGTTGTTCTCGCAACTTAGGGCACTGAGACTTTCAATGACCCTTCTCCTTATAATAGCTACATTCATCACTTGCAACTCTCGAATAAGGCTTGTTCTGATTACTGGAAAGAGGCCGAGAGGAGGCTGCGAAAACAGATGGATTAGGGTCCGAAGAAATTACCTTCCCTGACTGAGTCTTGAGACGAATCTCCTCGACTAACAACTCGTGAACAACAGAATCAACAGTTGGAAGTGGGCTACGATGAAGAATCGACCCACAAAGACCCTCAAAATCATCACGCAATGCCATCAGAAACTGAACCAGACGTTGTTCCTCCCTATTGGAAACATATGGTGCAAAGGCCCGCAATTCATCCGACTCTGTGAGAGCCAACTGATCCCATAGATCCGTCATAGCAGAATAGAACTCCTGAATACTCAAATTTTTTTTGCTCAAGAGCTCGAATATCACACTCTAACTGGTACTTTTTTGCGAAATTAGATTGGGTATACAATCTGCCCAAATGATCCCAAACATCCTTTGCATAATCATACTTAGCCAACTGCATACCTATAGAAGGTGCAACAGAGTTATTGATCCAAGTGATGATTTTCGAGTTGTTTGCCTCCCAAACATCCAACAACTCTGCATATTTTTCAACGTTCGTCTTATCGTTAGGCTTACTCAAATCGCCATTAATGTAACCCCAAAGCTTCTTCCCTTTCAAAAAATTCTTCATAACATAACTCCAATACGTATAATTTTTTCCATCTAATCTGACACTAATTGATTGCAGCGAATCATCTCTTTCACCAGCCATTGCGAAGATAAACAATCAAACAGTACCCAAACGGAACCAAATCGAACGAACTAAACAATTAATCGAACAAACAGGAGAAAAACGATCATAATTACCTTCAAAACAGTCGAGCGAACAGAAAAAGAGGGGCTAGGGTTTCATATTACCATACACTAGAATGTCTTACAATAAAAAGAAGAAGAGAGAATATATATAACCTACAACAACCACCTAATAATAATAGGAAAAGGGAAAATACTAAAATACCCTCAATGCTAAATAAAACTCTAATACTTCTCACAAAGTCTTTTTGGAAGGAATTTCCATTCTATTCAACTGAAGCGGCCCCAACCTGCTCTACTTTATACGATCTTCGTAGAAAAAGTCCCCCACCTTCCACACACATAATTTAATTTAAATAAACTTTTCACATTTCTCTTCTTTATTCAAATCTAGATTTAGATACTAGCTTACACTTCTATATGGGCTAGACTCCATTGCATCAATGTAATTAATAGAATAAGACATGACTAAAACATCCACCTCCCTATTCTTTAGCATTGCTAAACCACTGGCCATAATAGACAAAAATCGTCACTCCTTAATGCATACCAATTCACACTTGATTTAATGTGGGGTTAGAAAAGCATCCAACCTTAAGTGAGGTCCTACCTATTAATAGACTTTTTTTTTCTAGAAGGAACTAGTATTTCATTGATATAAATCTTGTGTCAACTCTTTATAGCCAATATGGAACATCATTGTCTAAACATAATTACAATGTTTAAACCGTGCTTCGCAACAATATCTTGTACAAAATTGCCTCTTCAAGGAACATGAATGAGCTTGATGATGTGAGGAAGGACTAAATGGAAAAGAAAACGGGCTTTCCCACTGCTCTTCTGGTGTACCTAGGGGTGGCCGTGGGCCGGGCCTGGGCAGGCCCGGTCGGGCTCGGGCCGGGCTTGAAAAATTAAGTGTTATCCCAAGCCCGCTCGGGCCTAGATCGGGCCTTATTATGTAATCCCAAGCCCGCCCAGATTTGAAAGCTCTTTACCCAGGCCCGCCCGATCGGGCCCTATTATGTTAATTAAAATATTTTTTTTAAATTAAAATACCTATTTTTTTTATTTAAAGAGCAATTTTTTTAATTAAAAATCTGTTTTAAACTCCATATATTACAAAGTCCATATATAAAGTTTCTCACTTTACATGAAAAGACTTGGTATACGTTTTTATATTTATAGAAGTCCCCCCCCCCCCCCACATATATATATATATTTCGGGCCTCGGGCCGGGCCGGGCCTCATTGGGCTTAAGAACTCATGCCCAAGCCCGCCCGAAAAAAATCGGGCCTATAAAATTTTGCCATGCCCGCTTTGCGGGCCTATTTACCTTACCCAAGCCCTATTTTTTTATTGGGCGGGTTGGGCGGGCTTGGCGGGCCTCGGGCCTATGGCCACCCCTAGGTGTACTTCAAGATGGGCATCTAACGTAAATTCCGCCTTTAAAATTATGGCAGGGGGAAGTTGACGGTTTCCCCATGAACGACCACATTCCTTTACTGCTATCCATTAATAGATTAAACTGTACTTTATTATTTTTTTTTGAGTTTGGAATACATAGTTTAAATAGACAATTAGTCTTATATCCCTAAGGGTCCGTTTGGTTCGTGGTGAAATACTTTTCACCGTGTTAAAAGTAAAAGGTGAATTATTAGTGCGGTGATTTTGTTTTCACCATCTTCGTTTGGATGGTCGAGTTTTCACTAGGTGAAAATTTTAACTTTTTCACCATTTATTGTTTGGATGATCAAGATTAATATGGTGAAAAAATAAAATGACCATATTACCCACATACTTCAAATGCATATAACTATTTTGATTTTCATCACACAAGTGTCAATGGCCATTAAAAAATATGCATTTACCCCAAACTAAAATTTGACATAATCACCCCCCCACACGCAACTAGTCATATTTCGCTACGCAAGACAAATAAGTAAAAAAACAATACCAATTAAAAATAAAGTCCTTATTAAAAAAGAAAACAGTCCCAATTTAAAAAAAAAATTCCAACAATGAAAAAAACTGTCATTTGTAAAAAAAAAATCACAGTTAAAAAAAAAGAGTCAACTATAAAAACAGTAGTCCATAATAAAAAAAAAGTTCTCAACAATGAAAAAACAGTCCTAAATAAAAGAAAAGTTTTCAACATTGAAAAAAAAGCAATCCCAATTAAAAAAAAAAAGTCCCAACTATAAAAAAAAGTGTTCCAATTAAAAGAATTAAAAAAAAATAGTTCCCAACTATGAAACCGTCCCAATTAGTAATTAAATTCCCAACACATTACCATGCACCAAACAAATATTCATTTTTTTTAATTTTTTTTATGGGAATAGATATTCTCACCCCCTCTATATGTTCCCCCACACCCTTTGAATAATAAATGACAATTGCGCCCTTAAATTTATAAAAGCAAAATGTCCAATTTTTTCACCTCCAACTAAAATAATTACATTTGATAAAAACAAAAAAAATATATTTTCAATAAAAAAATTGTTTTTTATAAGTAATAATAAAAAAAACTGTTTATAAAACGTAAAATCTTATCTATTTGTTTTATTAAAAAACTGTATATAAAACGTAAAATTTATTTTTCTTAAGAAACTCTTTTCTTAAAAAGTGTTTTATTTTTTATTTACAAATTTTATTTTTGATTAAAACCTTTTTTTTTTACTATATTAAAAATAATCTTTTTACTATTTTTAAAAAATATTATCTGCGGCAGCGGTATGTATAGGCGGTCTGACCACCTATACATACCGCTGGCGCGGAGCATTTTTGTCTAATATGTTGGTCCGCGCCAACGGTATGTATAAGTGGTCGAACTGCCTATACATACCGCTGACGCGGACCATTTTTTGTATAGTAAAAAGATTATTTTTAAAATAGAAAAAAAATAGTTTTTAACTGAAAAAATAAATATTGAAACAATTTTTTAAATAAATAAAAGAAACAGTTTTTTAACTAGAAATGATAAAAAGAATGTCCATTTTTTAAAATAAATAACGAAATAGTTTTTTTATCAACGTCCATTTAAATAAAAAGTAATATGTTTTTTATAAATAACATAATATTTTTTAAATGAAAAAATAACTTTTATAATTTTTATATTTTCAGAATATTAAAATTTTAATTTTCTAGAATATTAGGATTTTTATTTTCAAAATATTATGTTTTATTTTTTTCTTAATATTACCTTTTTTTTTAAAATAATAGATTTTTGGGCAAAAGATTATATTTGCTCAAATCATATTTGCATAGAGGGTCTTTTGATCTTTTAGTATTTAAATATTAAAAAGGGTGTGGGGAAAGACACAGAGGGTGTAGGAATAGTTATTCTATTTTTTATTTTTTATTTTAATTTTTAATTATTTAAATTATTTATTTTTTTTTAATTTTTTTTAATTTTTTAAAATAAAAATTGAAATTTAGGAAAAAAATATTTTTTTAAAATGAATATTTGATGATCGTATTAATTGAGAGGGAGAAATGAATGTGTGATAATTGTAAGTGGAAATAAGAAATGTTACTTTGGTAATAAGATAAATTTTATTGTTTTCACCTGTTAAATTATTCACTTTACCCATGGTTTAAAATGGTTAAAGTTTCACCTCACTTTTCACCATATTCATTTTATTTCACCGTGTTAAATGCCCAACCAAACACATATTTTACCTAGGTGAATTTTATTTTAACGCGGTAAAAAATATTTCACCACGAACCAAACGGACCCTAAGAGTTTGTTCACTTACTCAAAAGTTTGTATGTTTGACACTTTAATTGCTTTCTCCCCCAATTTTTGAAATATTAATGTTCAGTTCATGTGCTATAAAATCTCTTTTTGGTCAAGAAAATATCTTACTAATTGAAGTGTCAAATATTTTTTTCGTTACTTTGGCAACTCATTAATTTGCATTTTTTTACTGGTGCAACTTTAACTGAGACAAAAAAGGTACCAAAAGAAATAAAGAAAATGCACGAAAGTCTAGAATTAAAATTATTCAAGTATTTAAGTAGAAAAAAGTTTATTAAAAGATCTTTGTGCTCTATAAAATGTCACTTGAGTTAAAAACATGAGTTTTTCACTAATAAATCTCAACATCACTTCGGGGAACTAAGGCTGAAATGCGCCTAATTTAAATTGATGATGATGTACCAAAGTTTGAACAATGTGCATTTATTTATTTTAAAAAAGTTAACACTTCGCTATTATTTTATATTGTGCATTTATGCTCTAACATTTTCATATTTATGTATTATTAGGGATTGACGACAAAGATAAAGGCAGAGAGAAGACTAGAGTAAGCCCAAGTTAGAGGCACTCTAAAGAAATTTTATGTATATACTGTTTTTGAGGCATACTTATGTCCTGCATGTGTTATGTTTTGTATACTTGTGCCATTGGGTACGAAATCTCAACAGAAGTTGTAGATAATAATGGGTAAACTGTGAAACGATTTTAGTTCCCTTGTATTTTGAAAATGGGTTATACTTATTTGGAGTGTTTAATTGAGTCTCAAATGATCTCCGTAGTAGTTCTGTCAATTACCAAAATGGGCTACATTTTTTGGATCAACCGATGTTTTGTATTTGATTCCAAAGTTGGAAAAAAATTGAAAATTAGTTATTTTACCCCGAAAATCAGCTCATTATAAATTTAAAAATTGGTTGCCACCTACCTAGTTTCGAGAAAATATTATAGGCCTAATTAAGACTAATTAGTGAGTATTTTTCTTTTTTTGATTGGGCTTAAGCATTAAAAGTTGAATACTTTTGCCTTTCTCCCTCTCTTAAGCATATTACCTTGTCCTATTAGTGTACCTCTCATTTATCTCATCTTCCCATGCATAATACTTAGAGAGAGGCCTTATGGAGATGAAACCCAGTGAAGACAGTGCACTGTGTATAGTCGTGCCCTACACAAATGAAATAAGAAGACAATTTTACTTATCATTCTTTAATTTTTATTTGTTAAAGCTACACACTCAAAAATAGTTTTATTTTTAAGGCAATTAACATATAAGGATGTCTGAATCTGCTTGTATCATTATTGGTTGGAGAGTAAAGAAATATGATAAATGATAGTATAATCTGTTGCTTTTGTCTTTAAAACATTTTGAACCCATTGTTATTTCAACCCGCCTCTATTTTCCGGTTATCTCGATCTATTAAATATGTTCCTAAAGATATGTGGTGTTTGCAGTGGCGGAGCCAGGATTTCCCGACAGGGCGGGCTACCTTTACGGTAATTTCCGGGGGTTCGGGGGCGGGAGCCCCCGAGGCGAATTTTTTTGAGGTTATTTTTTAGTATTCACCAAATAATTACTTTAAAATAATAAAATATAAGGTGGCTCGGGGGACCTTAAATCATTTCATACAATTTCATACACAATCTAAAAAATGAGGGAGTACGAGACAATACAATTAGCATCGTAAAATTCATACACAAAAAAAAAATAGACTTATAAAACAATCTAAAAAATGGGTTTTGTTAACCTTAAACCAATCACAAAGAGGGATACATACTTATTGTTATTGTTTCTTGAACTGGACAAAACAGTGAGTGATTGAGTTTAGATGAGCTTCAAATGATTTGTTTTATAACTTTTCATATTTAGATTTTATCCCCTAATACTTTAAAGTAAAAAATAGGACTGGCTGAACTTCAAATATACAAAATAGCCCTCTGTTTATTTTTTTTTTTAACAAAACAGGGCGGGCTAGTACCCACCCCAGCCCATACCTGCCTCCGCCTATGGGTGTTTGTGTTCATGGGTTTAAAGAATGAGTATATCTAGACACGCAATCAAATTTTAACCACAAAATAGACTAGCCTATTTGCCAATAATTTATTGACTTTGTTTATGGGGTTCAATTAAAATATCAACCAATGAATTTACAATAACTTAGTTGAATCTGTTTTGTGGGTATAATTTAAGGGTGTTTTTAGAATTGGTCTTAACAAGATACTCTCTTCTCAGTCCTAACAAAATAATGAAGAGGAAAAAGCAACTGTTGGAAGTAAAATAAGACCATTCTTGTCTTAACACATTCATATAGCAATACACAAGGGCGGAGATAGAGGTGGGTTGACCAGGAGTTGTAGCCCACCCCTGAAAAATAAGATTTTTTACTAGTCATTCAATTGCCAACGCAACACTCAATTTACATGAATAGCATGTAGGACAGCATTGGGACCGCCTTTTGTCTTTTTCCTCATTTTTTTTATTCTTTTTTTTGTTTTTAACAGTTTTTTATATATAAAAATAAACATTTTTTTTAAATTAAAAAAAAACAGGCTTTTATAAAATAAAAATAAAAACAGTTTTTATATATAAAAAAAGCAATTTGCCTATTAATATTAATTTTTTAATTAAAATTAAAGAATTGATGTGAGGTCGCGTCAATGGCACTAATTAATCGCGATATTTTATTAAAAAAAATATTGCGATTAATTAGTGCCGCTGGCGCGAACCCATATTCAACAGATGATTTTGGTCCGGAAATGTGGGTCCGCACCAGCGGCAGAAATTAATCGCGATATTTTTTTTTTTAATAAAATATCGCGATTAATTAGTTCCGCTGGCACGAACCCACATTCAACAAATGATTTTGGTCCGGGAATGTGAGTCCGCGCTAGCGGCACTAATTAATCGCAATATTTTATTGAAAAAAGTATCGCGATTAATTTGTGCCGCTGGCGCGGACCCACATTCAACAAGTGATTTCGGTCGCCAACGACATTAGGCGATTAATCAGTACCGTTGGCGCGGACCCACATCCCCGGACCCAAATCATTTGTTGAATGTGGCTCCGCGCCAGCGGCACTGATTAATCGCGATATATTTTATTGAAAAAATATCGCGATTAATTAGAGCCGCTGACGCGGATCCACATTCAACAATTGATTTGGCTCCGGAAATGTAGGTCCGCGCTAGCGACACTGATTAGTCGCGATATTTTTTCATAAAATATCGCGATTAATTAGTGTCGCTGGTGCGGACCCACATTCAACAAATGATTTTGGTCCGAAAATGTGGGTCCGCGCTAACGACACTGATTAATCACAATATTTTATTGAAAAAATATCGCGATTAATTAGTGCCACTGGTGTGGGACCACATTCAACAAATGATGTCGGTCCGGGAATGCGGGTCCGCACCAGCGACACTAATCAATCGCGATATCATATCAATAAATATTTTTTTTTTTATTTATGAAAATATTTTTTTAAATTTAATAAAAACTGTTTACTTTATAAAAAAAATTGTACTAATAGAAAAACTGTTTTTTTTATTATATGAAAAACAATTTTTATATTAATTATTAAAAATATAAGAATAAGAAACTTATTAAAAAAAACGATTTTTTCTAATATAAAAACTATTTTTATATTAATTGTTAAAAGCTAAAGGAGAAAAAAAAGGGTGATGCGGTCCCCAGGCGGTACCAATGCGGTACACATAAAGTTTCCCATTTAACACATTTTAGCCCACCTAAAAATAACAAGATATGATTACTGAAGAAAAAGGCCAATGGACTAAAAAAATTACCGTGATTTTATTGATTGGAATAGTTTTGGATAAACATGATATCGAGATTAGTATTTTGAGTCATTTTCATTTTTTCCTTCTCTTAAATATTCTCTGTATATCTGAATTTAAGATTGTACCACTTGTATGTGTATGTTTGATATTTTAATAATGGAATAATGAACGTATATAAGTTTCTTTGAGACTTTAATGTCTATACACCTACTTTTTTAACAATGTCAACGATTTGGCAACCAACTTTGGTTATGGGTATGTAAACTAAAAAATCAAAAAAATTGGCAAGCTATTTTTCCACACTCAAGGGTCGATTTTATAAGATAAAATATTTTGGATTAATTACACTTAGGCCCCCTGAGCTTTACCTCCCTCCCCCCTCCCCTCCCCCCACACACACTTCACCTCCCCAACTTCAAGTTTTTCCAAATCAACCCATATACTTCCGTTGCTAGGGCAAGTTACTTAAAAACGTCAATGCCGTTTGTTTTTTGGCGGGAAATGGGTCACATGTGTTTTAAGTGAGGGAGTACTTATCTTTCTAAGTTAAATGGAACGTTTGGGTATTTCCTAACTCAATAACCAATAAATCCAATTTCACGGCAACATTTGACCTAGAAGAAGAAGAAGAAGGAAGACGACGAAGGAAGCAGAAGAAAAATAGAGAAGAAAGAAGAGAGAAGAATAGGGAAAAAATAATAGCTAACGAGGAAACTCACCATGGAAGGAATATGCTACTATGGGAATGCGATTTTGATTCGTACCTCTTGGACGGAATCCTACCCTGGTAGGAGGTTCTATTCTTGTTCATCTTGTGGCTATTTTGTATGAAAAAATCCTCCAATGTGTGCAAGATCAAAGAACATTATTCTTGGTCTTTATTGTCATATTCAGGCACTTGAGGCAGATGTGGGTAGAAACAAGGGAAGAGATAAGTTGTCCTGGTTAGGTTGGATTTTTCGTTTGTTTTTGCTTATGGTTTTATGTAATGTAAAGTCGGGCAATACCATGAATCCCCAATGGAACTCATGGAATTTTTTATGAATGTACTAAAGTCATTTATGCATCAAGGAAATGAAGTAATTTTCATATTGCATTGTTTTATGTAATGCAATAATTTATTTATGCAGTAAGGTTGTATGAAAATATTAAATTACATGTATCTAATCCCAACAAAAATGGTTTATTCACACATTAAAGTTACCAACACCACTACCAAAATAGTGAAGTAACCCAACCCAAAAAAGGGAGCAAACTGTAAATATTTGTTAAATTTTACAAAACAACAAAATTAAACTGCAAAGAAACCATAATTCCATCAACTTTGTGTAGCTGGAGGTGGTTATGAGGGATCCGATATTATCACATCGGCTACAATACCCTTTTTTTTGTCCTTCACCTACATAAACTAACATGTTCAATTATTAGGCACCATATTCTATTGTAAACTAACATATTGAATTCTAAAGGAAATATATTATATTCCAAATCAAGTGCAAACTATTTTATACTTGCCCTTACCATTTGCCTGCCTTCCTCACTCCCATCATCCATATCATTGTTCTTTATTTTTAGGGGGGGCATATTATCTTAATATGCCCTTTGTTTCCACAAACTTTGCATGTCATTATAACCATTTCCTCCCTGGTTTGAATTGATTTACAACAAGTGGTTCACTTTCCTCCCTCCTCCTTGACCTTTTAGGTCTTCCAGGTTAGGTTGTGTAACATGAGGAGAGGATGTAGTTCAAATCTATTTTTGTCCATAATTCTCTTCCATTGATTGGGTTAAGCAAGTTGGAGTATGTTTTTATGTATGTCATCATAAAATAGGTCTTGCTAACATATTTTTCAGGTTCTTCTCGCAAATAATGGAGGGAAATAATCACATAAGAGTGTGGTATACCAATTAAATCCCATCTCCTAAACCACATGTTTTAGCAGCCAAATCTAGGGCAAATTGTACTCCAAAGGGACCAACTATCTCAAACTTCTAATCACCATTCCACATTGGTATCCATACAACATATTCTTATTTTTCTTTCTCCAAGCCTTTTTTAAAATTGATGGACAAATGAAACCACCTTTGTACTTCTTTATTTTGTCCCTTTTGTTCTGTGTTCTCTCCATTAAATTGATTCTAGTTGCCTCTAATAGGCCAATGATTGGCTTGTTCCTTGCATCATTTATATTGGCATTAAAGCTCTCACAAATTATTATTGAGAACCATGCCACTCTTTCAAAAAGTGCTAAAGTGTGACTTAGTCCAATGCCTAGTAGGCATGTCTTGTAGCCACACATATGCCTTATCATCTATTGCCTTTATCTCCTTTATTTTATTATAGAATTAAGGAACTGCGGTTGCTCTTGTTGCTTTCCATACTAGTGTTTTCAAAGCTAAGCCCTTAAACTCCCCCTTGAAATTATTGTAAAGATCTCTTACACAATGCCTAAAGCTAAGCCCTTAAACTCTACAGCAGGTATTAGTCTATATACAATAGAGTTAGCACAGATGTCAAATATATAGAGAGGTAAAATTATATAAATGTAAGATAAAGGTGCAACTGTATAGATTAACTTATGTGTGTTTATCTGAAATGAAGGTATACACATTAGAGTTAGAAATAATCAATTTATCCTCTAAGAGTTCCAAAAATTCACTCCATGATTTCTTCCTTTCCTTCTCGACAATAGCATAAGCCACGGGGTAAATCTGGTTATTTGCATCAAGTCCCACTGTAGTCAACAAAATACGACTAATATCACCTCTCAAATGACAACCACTTATGCCTATTAGAGGCCTATAATTTTCAAGAAACCCCTTCTCTAGGTCCCCCAAGAGATATACATTCTCTTGAACACTGACTTACCTTCCTCCTTTGAAGACCACTTCAACCTGTTGTTCCTAGTTTTATTCTCTTGCACTCAGTAATATATTCCCATAGGATGTTAAACTAGTTATTTATTGTCCCATCAATCATTGCAAAGACTTTCTTCCTTGCCTTGTAAATTGGTGAATTACTAACTTTCACATTAAAATCCTTTTGGATCACTTCTTTGAATGATTGAGCGGTCAAAGTAGGATTTGACCTAAGCTTCTCAACATACCTTTGGCCAAACCATTTGGAGTTTGAATGTTTAACATCAAATGACTTATTGCAAGTGTGTCCATCCATCCCTAACTTGCATAGTCACCTCTATGACACCCCGCCTAATAAAATATCGGGTGATCAGTCCTATACCAAATTAAAACAGGAATCCCAGTTGGATCATCCTTAGCATCACTGTCGAAAACTTTTTTTTTAAAACTTACTAACCACCTAGTATTCCAAAAACTGGTGCCAATTTTAACTTTTTAATTAAACAAAACAGTACATGCGGAAATAGAATATAAACCATTCACACATCTGAATGAAATAAACAGAATTATAATTACACAACTTGCCGAATAAATCACCGGCCACCAAAGAAATAATCCAATACAAATATTCAACACCTGAATAAATTACACCTGAAAACTGTACTGAGAAGTCTGGGCGACAGGCCCTAAATATAACTGAAACTGATACAAGATTCCTACTCTAGGAATGAATGAATGATGCGTCTAATCCAAACTCCTGCTAGCGTCCACATATGCCGCAGCTCCGTGTTCCGGGAATAGAATATCAATCCTGGCGTCCCTGTGGCTGGACACCTAAAAGGTTTTGAAAATAGTTTTATAGCAAGGGTTAGAACCCAAAACATTTTGAAAATATTTAGCAAGTCAATTAACTGCAGTAATTTAAAATGCATGAATGCGCTTCATATTTAAGTTAGTGTCGCACTCCCTTGTGGACATTCTCACCCCTCCACTATTGTGCACACCTACCGATTTCTTAACCCCACCTAGTTGTGCTACCCCATCCAACTAGTCCTGGTATAACCTTCCCTTACCATACTACTCTAACCCGAGTATAATGATTTCCTGAATTATAAGTTATTTCACAATTAACTTAATTAATTCCTCTTAAATAGTAACATATAACCGTATCACAAGCTATATAAAGTAAATACATCACACACTGTATTATTCCCACAAGTGATTAACTTAATTAATTTCTCATTAATTAACAGTATATAACTGTAACCCGAGTTATATAAGGTAAATACATCACACACTGTATTATCACGTACATATAATATTTACTACCATATTATACGTGCCTTTACTAACACCCACACATATATCATATGTGTATCCATCCTTCCGAGTATACCCTCACCGGATGATTCCCTCTAAAAATGCTATCTCACTAGGTGTGCTCATGAAACCTAGTTTCCCCGAGTTGGAACCGCTCACTAACTCGGCCCAAATATATAAACGTAGTGGAGGTGGTCATATTCCTTCCCTGAAAGTAAGATAAATCCCTCACCCATATACACCGGACGCTATGACTTGGGGATATACTCGCCCTACTCCTCAAGCTAGGGGATTCACCCACATCGCGCAACCTCCCTTGATAGCATTAGACTATTTAAATTGAATAAATATATAGTCACTGATATTTAATATCACACACAATATAAACACGTATATATATACTATCACTGTACCGTATATATATAATATAAACCACAGCTTTACCGTGCACTCAAAGTCCCGTACACTACCTGTAATTTAGTATCACACACAATATATAAACGTATATATATATATATATATATATATATATATATATATATATATATATATATATATACTATCACTACACCGTATATATATATATTATATACCCTGGCTTTACCATGTACTAAATATCCCGTACACTGCCTGAAATTTTCTGAGTGTGTGGTCCGACTCAACGTAATTAATTTTCTCACTTAATAATTTATCGTTTTTCCGAGTCTATCGTCCGACTCTAATATATTCAACTCATACCTCAATTTATATAATATTTTCCCCGAGTCTATGGTCCGACTCCAATTAAATTAATTAACACACTTATTAATTTAATACCTCCCCAAATCTGTCGTCCGACTCTAATTAAATTAATTATTACACCCATTAATTTAATACTTACCCGAGTCTACAATTCGACTCTTATTTAATTAATTTACACATTAATTAATCAACACAAATCTGAGTCTGCAATTCGACTCTAATTAAATTAATTATCACATCTATTAATTTAATCCTTCCCGAGTCTACAATCCGACTCGAATTAAATTAATTATCATATTTATTAATTTAATCCTTCCCGAGTCTACAATCCGCCTTAATCCGATTCTAATTAAATTAATTATCACACCCATTAATTTAATAACTTAGTGTCACCCAACAATTATCCCCGGACTCGCTCACTTGGCCCATACCTCAATATCTCCTGAGTCAATGTTCCGACTCCAAATTAATTACTTTCTCTCAATAATAAATTTACTACTTTGATGCCACTTAACCAATATCTCCGGACTCGCTCACTCGGTCCATTTTACATCTCATAATTTCATTCTCACATTTTCACCCACAATGTGTCACACATTTATTTCCATAATTTCCCCAATTATATTTACCTATAATTGTTAGCACACCCGGACTCACCCACTTGGTCCATAATTAAATATTTCACCTAAATTTCTTTAATAATGTAGTGTCACCCAACTACAATTCCCGAATATCATTCTTCGGCCCAATATCAATAATTGAATTATTTCTCCAAATTCGTTCATCTCATGACATACCGTTCACACCCTCCTAAACCCAATTATATCACCCTATAATTGTTAAGGAAACATATGCCTCATATGAATTTATCACCAAATGAAAGTAAGGGAATTAAAACTGAAATAAACTCTCATTATAAACCACCTGGCCGTACTGCCCAAAATTTCCCATCGTCGATCGATCGATGGCCCCCGATCGATCGATCGATCCCTTCGTGACAGCTCTTCTTCCCCACGAAAATTTCCACCATTAACGAGCTTTAAGGTTTCTTTTCCTCAAAGACCAACTTCAAATCAACATGTTAAACATCTTATATCATTTATCACGAACTAAGAATATCATCTAAACGTTTTAACATCATTAACACAATGAATCTTGACCCACTCAAGAACACAAAATTTCTAGGGTACAATCCCAATTTAAAAATCAAATTTCATCCTTTTATAATCCGATTTTTCTCATTCAAAACAGATAATCATACTCAGAATTATATTGCACAATTAATTCTTTCCTTAAATTCCATTCAATGGTTCTATTAACAAAACCCCCTTTTTGGTACCCATTTATCCCCAAAACGAATTTTAGTATACACATCACTAAAATATGAATTGGATATCACGCTTTAGGAGTAAAATCAGTTAACCACTTGCCTGTAAGTGTTCGTAGTGTCTGATCCGTTGGCGTAGTCCCTCAATTTGGCTCCAAAATCCCCAAATTGGCTTTTGCTAAGCTTTCCCCCAATTTTCCTCTCAAGCCCTTGGCTTAGAATTATGTTGGTTGCCATTCCTTAATCTCCCAATTAGGTTAAAAAAACTTAATCCCGTTTTTTACCTAATGGGCTTAATTAAAGTGGCCCAACTCACCCCGTGTGGGCCCGGCTATGCCATAAAATACCCCGAGACCTAATTACTACCCCCGGGTACTCTTTTCTGACTATCTCGACCCATCCGGACTCAATCGCGCCCTCAAAATTGACATCCAAATTAATTTATAAAAATTCTTATCTCACACCCAATTTAGTCTATACCGACTCCCGACGGGGATAAGTGTATACCTCGTCATTAATACCCAAAATGACGTAATTAAATTATTACTATTCACTTAGTAAATAAATTTCCCTACACATTAACCGTTCACTCCCCGATTAATATTTAAATATATATATTGCCATAATTAATTCAATTAAAATTACAACACGCAAGTAATTTAAAATTCTCGAATTAATTAAATATTAAATGTACAAAAATACGGGGTGTTACATACTTCCCCCCTTACAAAGGAATTTCGTCCTCGAAATTAAGGTAAACCTAGTGTTCCAATATTCACATATTACTCACTAGTCATGTGCCTCCACGCCCGTTATATCTATCACATATGTTTCTAACCATACGTTACACAAGTATGCATTTAGATTACCCTGGGCGCCCATACACCCTATACCCGTGCTTAACCGCACCAAATTTTTCTTAATTTACCCGGGTGCCCATATACCCTATCCCCGTGTTCTACCGCACGAAAGTTACCCGACTATGCTAGTCGTAACCCGTAATATAACTTCGAACCCATAGTCATATTATATATATATATATATATATATATATATATATATATACTGCCCGGGTACCCAACCCATGTGCTAACGTCCAAACATCTCCCCATAAATACTTGTCTCTCAACACAAAAGTATATACGCTTACCCTTATGCTACCAAAGACCACATCAAATACCGCACCCTTGCTATCACTAGTCCTTGCGCAAAATAAACCCGGAGCTATCTCTCTTTGCTTGAAAATCAATCTAATCACCCTGATTCACTTCAGTAAACATCCCCACTTACCGGGATAAAATGTGAGAACACAAAACCTCATTATGTGCTATTGCACCACGCAATACATTATATATATCCACACATATATAGGCTATACGCCCTCTCCGGTGATACCTAGTACCAACCCTACCCTGGTGTCATGAACACCAAAATTTAACTCCACTATCCATAATAGTTAAATTCCATCGCTATCCAGCGGATGTTTAAAAAAAATATTATCAACCCTACTCCCATAATTCTCGAAAGTAGTAACTCTTCGCATAATTCAACCAATCACTCAGTGTACGCCTCCACTCTCCCATGAAGAACACTAAGGAACTCCTCTACCCTATGGAAAGTTTACCCACATGCTATGGCTGCTACCGCCAACGCACCCACTAAGTTCGACTCACCTGCGAACTCTAGTGAAAAATAAGTCTTATTTTATGACATCCTCTTTGTCACTAAAAAATATACCCCATGACCCTAGGGTAAAAATAATTACTTCTAAACTCCAGCTCCAACGGATGGTTCTCTGTTTTCGGAGCAGCTTCTCCCTGCCCGAATGCACCCGTGACTTGCTTTAGTGGCTGTACATCCAGGACCTCGTCCTGTAGTTGGCCCCTACCTCGCTTAAGGCAATATTTCTTCATGTGTATCGCTTTTCCCACAAACGAAACATCTTCTAATACATTCACCCTGCCACTAGTCCCTTCCATGCCGACCTTGTTGAAATTCCTGGCCATCCTGCCGATAATCTCCAGTTCTATATCGTTTGGAATGAAATCCCTGCCAAAAATCCTGCCCCTGATCTCCCCCAGTCTGCTACTGGGATACCCCACTGGTATTGTTCCCTTCTGCCTTATCCGACTGGCTAACTCCCACTCCCCTCCCGCTTCCTTTCGGGAGAAAGCAATATTCCCGACAGTGCCAGAGTGTTGCGTTAATGGCATCAGTATAATCTACTAATGCGGAATTATTAATTAAATGTTGCCTGATTCTCCAGACTAACCCATCCATAAACTTTTCTTTCTTTCTCTTATCCTTGCCTACCTCATCCGGTACAAAATTTTGCCAACGAGTGAATTCTTCCTCGTAATCGGCCACTTAACGATCCCCTTTGAGTCACCTCACAAAATTTTCTCCTCGCTTCGGTCTCAACCGCTAGAAGAAAAATACTTGGGGTCGAATTGTACTCAGAACTCTACGATAGCTAGTGTTTCCCTTTCCTCACTGTGGTGATCGACTCCCACCACTGTAATGCTTCTCCCACTAAACGAAAAGTGGTTAGCATTTGCTTCCGCACCTCATCGCAATCTCCTATGCGTAGGTGACGCTGGATATCTCTCTTCCTTGATACACTAGAACTACAACTGAACCCCCTCACAATTCTGGTGGGTTCCCACTAAAAATAACCTCTCTTTTTTTCTTCCACCCTGATGACTCCGCGTGAGTCTGAACATCCGGCGCCACTAACACTTGTGGCTGATCCCGTGGAAAGTACCCTGCCGTTGTGACCACCGTAGCTCCAACTGCCTGTGCCACTATTTCAGTTACCTAAGCTGCCAAAATCATCCCTGACTGTTGCTGCGGTAACTCTTGCTCCTGACGAGCCTCCCTCATCTCATCTCCCCCTGTTGCCCTAGCTGCTCTCTCCTGGGCGTCATCTGGAATGAGAATCGAATTGGTATGAGTTCAATCTCAAATATAAATTTCGCAAAAGAACGTATATGCGCATACGTATGAGAATACAATAATCCTATAATAGGGCTCTATATCAAAGATTGCCAAGCTAAAACGTGAAAAGCCGCACAGATCCTAAGGACACTAGAACCTGATGCTCTGATACCATCTGTGACACCCCGCCTAATAAAATACCGGGTGATCAGCCCTATACCAAATTAAAACAGGAATCCCAGTTGGATCATCCTTAGCATCACTGTCGAAAACTTTTTTTTTAAAACTTACTAACCACCTAGTATTCCAAAAACTAGTGTCAATTTTAACTTTTTAATTAAACAAAATAGTACATGCGGAAATAGAATATAAACCATTCACACATCTGAATGAAAATAAACTGAATTATAATTACACAACTTGTCGAATAAATCACCGGCCACCAAAGAAATAATCCAATATAAATATTCAAAACTTGAATAAATTACACCTGAAAACTGTACCGATAAGTTTGGGCGACAGGCCCTAAATATAACTGAAACTGATACAAGATTCCTACTCTAGGAATGAATGAATGATGGGTCTAATCCAAACTCCTGCTAGCATCCATATATGTCGCAGCTCCGTGTTCCTGGAATAGAATATCAATCCTGGCGTCCCTGTGGCTGGACACCTAAAAGGTTTTGAAAATAGTTTTATAGCAAGGGTTAGAACCCAAAACATTTTGAAAATATTTAGCAAGTCAATTAACTGCAGTAATTTAAAATGCATGAATGCGCTTCATATTTAAGTTAGTGTCGCACTCCCTTGTGGACATTCTCACCCCTCCACTATTGTGCACACCTACCGGTTATCTTAACCCCACCTAGTTGTGCTACTCCATCCAACTAGTCCTAGTATAACCTTCCCTTGCCATACTACTCTAATCCGAGCATAATGATTTCCTGAATTATAAGTTATTTCACAATTAACTTAATTAATTCCTCTTAAATAGTAACATATAACCGTATCACAAGTTATATAAAGTAAATACATCACACACTGTATTATTCCCACAAGTGATTAACTTAATTAATTTCTCATTAATTAACAACATATAACTGTAACCCGAGTTATATAAGGTAAATACATCACACACTGTATTATCATGTACATATAATATTTACTACCATATTATACGTGCCTTTACTAACATCCACACATATATCATACGTGTATCCATCCTTCCGAGTATACCCTCACCGGATGATTCCCTCTAAAATGCTATCTCACTAGGTGTGCTCACAAAACCTAGTTTCCCCGAGTTGGAATCGCTCACTAACTCGACCAGAAAATATAAACGTAGTGGAGGCGGTCATATTACTTCCCTGAAAGTAAGATAAATCCCTCACCCATATACACCGGACGCTATGACCTGGGGATATACTCACCCTACTCCTCAAGCTAGGGGATTCACCCACATCGCGCAACCTCCCTTGATAGCATTAGAGTATTTAAATTGAATAAATATCTAGTCACTGATATTTAATATCACACACAATATAAACACGTATATATATACTATCACTGTACCGTATATATAAAATATAAACCCCAGCTTTACCGTGCACTCAAAGTCCCGTACACTACCTGTAATTTAGTATCACACACAATATATAAACGTGTATATATATATATATATATATATATATATATATTTATACTATCACTACACCGTATATATATATTATATACCCTGGCTTTACCATGTACTAAATATCCCGTACACTACCTGAAATTTTCTGAGTCTGTGGTCCGACTCAACGTAATTAATTTTCTCACTTAATAATTTATCGTTTTTCCGAGTCTATGGTCCGACTCTAATATATTCAACTCATACCTCAATTTATATAATATTTTCCCCGAGTCTATGGTCCGACTCCAATTAAATTAATTAACACACTTATTAATTTAATACCTCCCCAAATTTGTCGTCCGACTCTAATTAAATTTATTATTACACCCATTAATTTAATACTTACCCGAGTCTACAATCCGACTCTTATTTAATTAATTTACACATTAATTAATCAAAACAAATCCGAGTCTGCAATTCGACTCTAATTAAATTAATTATCACATTTATTAATTTAATCTTTCCCGAGTCTACAATCCGACTCGAATTAAATTAATTATGACATTTATTAATTTAATCCTACCCGAGTCTACAATCCGACTCGAATTAAATTAATTATCACATTTATTAATTTAATCCTACCCGAGTTTACAATCCGACTCGAATTAAATTAATTATCACATTTATTAACTTAATCCTACCCAAGTCTATAATCCGACTCTAATTAAATTAATTATCACACCCATTAATTTAATAACTTGGTGTCACCCAACCATTATCCCCGGACTCGCTCACTTGGCCCATACCTCAATATCTCCTGAGTCAATGTTCCGACTCCAAATTAATTACTTTCTCTCACTAATAAATTTACTACTTTGATGCCACTTAACCGATATCTCCGGACTCGCTCACTCGGTCCATTTTACATCTCATAATTTCATTCTCACATTTTCACCCACAATGTGTCGCACATTTATTTCCATAATTTCTCCAATTATATTTACCTATAATTGTTAGCACACCCGGACTCACCCACTTGGTCCATAATTAAATATTTCACCTAAATTTCTTTAATAATGTAGTGTCACCCAACTACAATTCCCGAACATCATTCTTCGGCCCAATATCAATAATTGAATTATTTCTCCAAATTCGTTCATCTCATGACATACCGTTCACACCCTCCTAAACCCAATTATATCACCCTATAATTGTTAAGGAAACATATGCCTCATATGAATTTATCACCAAATAAAAGTAAGGGAATTAAAACTTAAATAAACTCTCATTATAAACCACCTGGCCGTACTGCCCAAAATTTCCCATCGTCGATCGATCGATGGCCCCCGATCGATCGATCGATCCCTTCGTGACAGCTCTTCTTCCCCACGAAAATTTCCACCATTAACGAGCTTTAAGGTTTCTTTTCCTCAAAGACCAACTTCAAATCAACATGTTAATCATCTTATATCATTTCTCATGAACTAAGAATATCATCTAAACGTTTTAACATCATTAACACAATGAATCTTGACCCACTCAAGAACACAAAATTTCTAGGGTACAATCCCCATTTAAAAATCAAATTTCATCCTTTAATAATCCGATTTTTCTCATTCAAAACAGATAATCATACTCAGAATTATATTGCACAATTAATTCTTTCCTTAAATTCCATTCAATGGTTCTATTAACAAAACCCCCTTTTTGGTACCCATTTATCCCCAAAACGAATTTTAGTATACACATCACTAAAATATGAATTGGATATCACGCTTTAGGAGTAAAATCAGTTAACCACTTGCCTGTAAGTGTTCGTAGTGTCCGATCCGTTGGCGTAGTCCCTCAATTTGGCTCCAAAATCCCCAAATTGGCTTTTGCTAAGCTTTCCCCCAATTTTCCTCTCAAGCCCTTGACTTAGAATTATGTTGGTTGCCATTCCTTAATCTCCCAATTAGGTTAAAAAAACTTAATCCCGTTTTTTACCTAATGGGCTTAATTAAAGTGGCCCAACTCACCCCGTGTGGGCCCGGCTATGCCCAAAAATATCCTGAGACCCAATTACTACCCCCGGGTACTCTTTTCTGACTATCTCGACCCATCCGGACTCAATCGCGGCCTCAAAATTGACATCCGAATTAATTTATAAAAATTCTTATCTCACACCCAATTTAGTCTATACCGACTCCCGACGGGGATAAGTGTATACTTCGTCATTAATACCCAAAATGGCGTAATTAAATTATTACTATTCACTTAGTAAATAAATTTCCCTACACATTAACCGTTCACTCCCCGATTAATATTTAAATATATATATTGCCATAATTAATTCAATTAAAATTACAACACACAAGTAATTTAAAATTTCTGAATTAATTAAATATTAAATGTACAAAAATACGGGGTGTTACAACCTCACAACTAATTTGGGATGCATAAATGACATATGGGCAACCCGCTTTACATTTAAACTGGCCATGTCGTTATCATTCTTGGTAAATGTGAGTTTTTCCCATTTCTGATGGTATATTCCCTTACTGCAACCCTAAAAACTTTCAAATTTGTGAATACCATCCCCAAACTAAATTGGAGGTAATTAAGGTCCTTTATCTCATTAAAGGCTAGCCCACAATTTCATGGATTTGACCTCTCAATTGGTCCTTTTATCCTTATGATGACAGGCTTTGAAGTTCATCTGAAGGGGCATAATCACTATCAGTGTCTGAATTTACATTCAATGGCACTTTACCAACCTCACAATTAATTCCCTGGCCTTAATCTACACCCTTACCTTTATATTCCTTTCTCCCTTGATTTGCAGATTATGATCTACATCACTTTCACTCTCAGGGTTCACCATATCAACTGTGTATTTACCTAAATCATTATATCTCACATTGTAAAACAATTCATCCTCCCCTTTACATCCGTCCTCCCCTTCACATTCATCAGCCACTTGTCCAACATCCAAATGTTTAACATATACTTGCACAATATCATTTTTGTTATCATAGTTTTTCAAGTCCATTGCTTCAACATCATTGCTTACAGGCTTAAGTACTTTTAAAACATTATCACCACTCATCAAGAAATGAACAATGTAATTTTAGGTATACCATAATTCCTTCAACATTAGCATTATCTCAATGCATGACATATCATATGCATGACAAAAGTCTGCATATGCAAGAGCCCCCTTCATATACCTCATCACCAACCAATTTAATCTTGCCTCTATAGAAAATCTTAATTATGAAGTATTCAAATGCTTTTTTATAAAAAAAGAAAAGAAAAATGAATTAATACATTGGAGCAATAAACAACAATAAAAGACATAATTGTGTTTAAAAATAAACAACATGGCTTTGTTGCAGCTAGAGGACAAGGATCATAAATAATAATAAATAACAATAAATGACTGGGTCACACTAAATAACACTAAAAGTGAGACTTACTATAAAGTGGGGCACATTAAAAACAACACTCACATGCATCATAAATAGCAACAAAAAAAATCCATTTTTATACATTTCCCCTAAATGACAATGACATATCATAAAAACATCTAGCAATTGTCCAACGTACTAAGACAAGAATTCAGTTTTTGTGGTTCTTTGCAACAAATAAGTAATTTAAAGTTTAAAAAAACACAGATTAAGATTCAACCAGCATGCAACATATTCCAACATGTATATCAGTAAACAACAACAAAAACCTAAAAAATGTAAGACACTTACTATAGAGCTTCCAGCCCTTCTTCAACATTGAACAAGCCTGTTCTTAATTCCCACACCATTGTAGTGGAATCTCCAACACGAGCGAGGAAGAAACAAATGGATTTGGCTTTGACCAGTTGAGGTTTGAATGGTTAAATTGAGTTAGTTTTTTTTTGACAAATTATGTTTACAGACCCAAATTTTCCATTTACCCTAGAAAGACAAGTATGCCCTCACTTAAAACACACGTGAGCCATTTTTGGTCAAAAAATAAACGGCGTTGACATTTTTTGGTAACTTGCACTGGCAGTGAAAGTATTTGGGGTGTTTTGAAAAATATTGAAGTTGGGGAGGTGAAGTGTTTGGTTTGGGGGGGGGGGGGGGGGGGGATAAAGTTCAGAGGGCCCAAGTGTAATTAATCCAAATATTTTAGGAAGTGAAAAGTAAAGTGGTACAATCATCTTCCACGTATTTGAAATTAATGGTCCAATTGATTAAAGTTTATTTTATAATGAAAAATAGTTATTTTACTTCAATTTATTTTTATTTTTAGTATTTTTTTTATCTCAAATACATTTTATGTAAAAAATAATTGTAGACATATTTAAAGTACTTCATAGTTTTATCATTTTCAACCCCAAAATTGATTTCCTGAAAAACCTTAAAAGTAAATCAAAAGACGCCCATATTTTTTTACTCAATTTATAACATCCGATAAAAATGAACTATTCTTCAATCTTTTTCTAACTTTATAATGAAACATACTCCAAATTTTTTTCATTTAAAATTGTAAATAAGTACATACGCTATAATTACACAATTTTAAACAAGAATAGTTAACAAAATTCAATCCCACATAGGTGAAATTATATTTAACTATTTTCCATCACGGTGCAAAGTATTTCTTCTCGAACTAAGGTGCGACCAATTTATTATGAGGTTGTCACAATATTATGCCACCCCTCTGAAGAATCCTGGCCCCGCCCATGGGCTCTACCAATCAATTATACACTAATATGGTTATCACAAGCAACTCCAAGATGGTTTTAATACTGAATGATTAAAATTGATATGCATAAATAGGACATACGTGAGATAGAGGAGAGAGAGTGATGTAGTAAAGAGAGAGGAGGGAGAGAAGGAGGAGATAGACAAACAGATGGTCAAAACATTAAAAAAAAACAGGTAACAATGAATGATTTTAGACAAGTGCGAATTTGTATTTCCTTAAAATTAAGAGTAAATTCTAACTACCCCTCCCCCCCCCCCCCCCCCCCCCCCCAAACTGCTTCCAAATCTCAAATTAAGCCCTATTTTTTTTTTGTCTTGATTCCCTCTTTGAAGCATTGAAACGTTTTGAAAATGCCCCTCTCACCAACTTTCGTAGAACAAATTGATGGAAATATTAAAAAAAACTCTTAAAAATAGTTGAGTTTACCAAAATACCCTAAATTTCCAAAATTTCCCTCATTTAGTAATAATCAAATAAAAGATTTAAAACCCAAAATGGGTTCTCTTTTTTTCTCATATTAAATGAATAAGGGAGGAGGGGATGAAATCAAACCTTGCATTTTCGATTTGTATTGTTGACAAAGATAATGCCTTGGACCAATGATGTGTGGTCCGACGATGCTCTCTCCCCCATGGATTCAGCCTCAAACATTTGGAAACCCTTTTTATCTCTTGATTCGATTTTCTTTCCCTTTCAATTGATTAGATTTTGATGATTTCGGGGTTATTATAGTTTATGGTCATGCTTGGTTATTTTTTATGGTTAATTTTGGTGCCAAGCATGGCTTGCTATGTGGTGGTTAGGCACTGAATTGTAGGGTGATGATGGTGCAAAAATTATAGTTTGTTGGTTTGGCTTATTAAGATACATATATCAAAAGAGTCCATGTGTTACTCCGCGTGTACAACAAAGTAGCAGCCCCAAACTCAATCCACCCTCATTTATCTCTTATTAAGATACTCCTATATTTATGAAGCTGATTGGTCGTACATTAGCAGCATGCATTAAACACATATAAGCCTGTTCAAGTTTCTTGTTCCACCTCTTGGGATATCTCTTGACCATTTTCGTTCATTATGTTATTTTTTAATTCTTCAACCCATGTATAAATTCCATAGCAGTGCATATGATATTTTTATGGAAGAATAAATATAAATAGTCTTATTTTCTTCAGTAGTTATCTTCTTCTTCATATTACATTTCTCTATATGGTATCAGAGTGGTAAAACTTTCACAAGTAATCTCGATCCTACTATTTTGTTTCTCGAGCGGCGGTAGCCACCATTCATTGCTACTATCCGCCGGTACAAAACTTTGGCCTCTCGTTCCTTTCTCATTTTCTCATTCAATAAGGATTTGAAACAAATCAAGATCTTTTGGAATCCAATGCTTTGTTGTGTACTCATGCAAACTTATGCCCTTCTATTCAAGCTCATTCCTTCACTTGCACGAGCGGATAGATTTTTTCATTTTTAGGTCTCATATGGATCCCTGTAAGGGTTGTTATTGAGTGTGGTAGTTCACTGTTAAAGCTAATGCCATGTGAACCCTTTATATTGAAGGCATCACCAATACCAAGTAATGTATGTTGCTCAGGTGCAAAAATCTTTAGGCAAAATAATTACTTCTTCGAAGTCAGATCGCAAGGTCTTGTGTGGATGTCTTAAAATGGTCGGTAGGTCTATGCCATCTGATTATGGGAGACAATCAATTTCCCAAATAGTGCAAGATCACCATTAATAATCAATTGACCAAACAGTGCAATATCACCATTAAGCTAAGCGTGGGCCTCGATATTGACTGCAATAAGGTCTAATGGATGGTGGAAATTCTCAGGAAGTAAAGACAGGTTGCTTTTAAAAAATATTGATATTTGAATAAAAAGATGTTGTTATTTTTAGCATAGATGGGTTTTAATTTATGAGCCATATAATGTTCATGGAGAAGCATTAATGAAAGTTATTTTTAGTTTAAAAAATATTAAGAGTAGTGATAACATAGCCAACATTGACTACAAGATAATGTACTATGTTCAAAATAATGTACGTGGAAGTGGAGTATTATTTGAAGCATGTTGGTGTAGCAGTTTTGTAGAGTTGTTGTTAAAACCAACTTCAAATGGGTATGTAGTAGCTTCAAGCGTGGGACCAACTCCAGCTGTTCGAAGGTGACATACTTATAATAGCAGAAAACATCAATTACTCCACCCAAGGTTTCTCCCCTATTGTCCAGATCTTTATCCCACAAATCAGTGGGCCCCTGAATCCCTCGTGATCAACCTCTGAATCCATTGTGATCAAGCTCATTTTGATCAAATAGTTTCATTACAGATGTCGATCTAACCAAAATTGATAATTGAGCCTCTGAATCTTTTATGATCAAGCTCGTTTTGGTCCAAGAAGTCTAGTACAGGTGTCGGTCAAGCCAAAATCGTTGATTAAGCCTCAGAATCAATATTGATCAAGCTTTGTGTGTCTCATCCCTACCCACACTTAGCTTGATGAGGAGTGTTAAAGAAAGTCTCCAAGCTACACCTACTTTGTAGGAAATACCAACCCATCTAAGTTGTTAGCAAGTGATAAGACCCAACTAGGTAGTTAGGATAATACAAGGAGAAGACGTATCCAATCTCTTTTAGTTAGTTTCTAGTCGTTCCTCACTATGTATGATGAGACTTTCTTCTTGTATAAATAGTCATCCTTTGCAGTGTTTTATGAATGAGAAACAATAATAAAATTTAACTCTTCTTCTACATGGTATCACAACGATTAAACTCTCGCGAGTAACCCCAATCCTGGTATTCAGTTTTTCCTGCGGAGGTAGCCTCCATTTATTGCTACTGGCCGCCTGGTACAAAATATTGGCCTCTTCATTCTACCCCCTCTCCATTCCAACAAAATAATTAAGAACACCCATAGAGATGCCCTAAAAAGAGAGATTCTCTTGTTGGAGGATTTTCACAATTAATCATGATCTCGTGCACAATAGTAAGGTCCATTTTTGCATAAGCCTTTCCAAGAGGAGAAAGCATGGTTGGCATCGAAACTGTAGTTTTTTATATCTGGGTGCTACTTCTGGGGATATTTTTTTGAAGCAAGTTAAAACATTAAACTTGCATCATCATTTGCATATTGTCCTTCTAAGGATGAATCCATGAGCAGTAATACATTTTATCCCTTATCAAATCAAATGCATGGATTGGAGGAATATGCTTCCACTTCAAAGATCCACAAAATAGTTATATAGCCGTAGATTACACTCTCTGCAATGAACCTACCCGTGTTAAAAAATTCAAGCCTCAAGACTACTTCTCTAACACCACCAACATATGAAAAGATGGAAAGTGAGGATTCCGATCTTCATAATTTTTTTCGACGAAAAAGCATTTAAAAAAATACAAAATTGTTGGAACTTGACCCAGATTTAAGACATGATCATGCATCCACTTCACATGATCAGACAACTCAATGGGCCCCTGAATCCCTATTAATCAATCCCAAAAAGCATTGAGCGTCTGACTCCATTATGATCAAGCTCATTTGGGCCCAAGAGGCCCATTATAGGTGACGGTCCATCCAAAACCGATAATTAAGCTTCTAAATCAGTTTTTGTTCAAGCTCATTTCGATTTAAGATACCTTATTTTTTTAACGAAGTTGAGTATCACTCCCTTGCTTCTACCGTGGCGGAAATCAATGGATTTTGTTTATTCTCAAGGTTTTTAATGACAGTGGATATCTTTTCACTCGATTCGATCGCACTCATAACCAAACATATCTACTCAGCATTTTCAATCTCTACGCTCTAAGCTCTATGTGTCCCATGCACCCCACCTTCACTTGCGGGGGAATATTATGATACATCTATCCAAGGTTCTAAAAAATGCGGGGAGTGATCGAGGCGTGGCGGACAAGCCTTAAGCCTTAGAAGCCTAAGCGGGTCTTAGGCGTAAAAAGGCGTGAAAAGGAGTTTAGGCATTCTTAATATTTTTTAACCATAACAAGGCTATTAAAATACTAAAATTATACATATCATAAAAATATGTCTGAATATATGCAAATTAAAATATAATTTGATTATTTTGGATGAGATAATGGTCTGGTTAGTTAAAAAATTCTTTAAAAGGCGATATCATTTCACTAAAGCATTGTTGTTTTTAGAAAAAAGTGCGCCTTAAGGGTTTTACTAGGAATAAGGCGTAAAAAACTTAAGGCGGGGCGTTTCTCCCAAGCCTTAAGCCTAGGCGGAGCCTAGGCGAGTTTTTTAGAACAGTGCATCTATCAAAAGAGTCCACGTGTACAACAAAGTATCAGCCCCAAACTCAATCCAACCTCACTTGTCTCTTATTGAGATACTCCTATATTTCTGGAGCTGATTGGATGTGAATTAGTAGCATGCATTAAACACATATAAACATGTTGAACTTGCTTGTTACACCTCTTAGGATATCTGTTGGCCATTTCCATTCTTTCTGTTATTTTTTAATTCTCCAACCCATGTATAAATTGCACAGCAGTGCATATGATATTTTTATGGAAGAATAAATATAAGCATTCTTCTTTTCATCAGTAGTTCTCTTCTTCATATTACATTTCTCTTCATGGCTTTTGGGGTAGTGAAGGGGTGTCATGGTGTTTGGGGTTGCAGTTGGATGTCATTTTGAATGTTGGTTGTGATAGTAGTTCGTAGTGGATTGAAGATTGTGGTTATTGTGTTTTGGATTGGTTGTTGTTGACGGTGGTATTGGATTGATTTTGGTATTCACAGTTGCAAGGGTGGTGCCACGAGGGAGATTGACAGTGCAGGAGGTTCATGGTGGATTTAAGGGTGTTGATGGTGGTTTCGGCAGGGGGTTGTCCTGGATCATGGGTTGCAATTTAATGCCAACAGCTTGGTTGGTGATAGTGGTTTGATGAGAGTTTGAGGTTTGATGTCGATAGCTTGGCTGGTGACAAATTTTGAATTTGGGGGTGTCAGGATTAATTTTGATGCATGTGTGTGTGTATAGAGAGAGATTTTGGAGGTATTTTGGTAAAGTCACCCATTTTTAAAAGTGATTTTTGTGCTTCTATCAATTTTTAACAAAGTTTGACAAAAGGGACATTTTAAAATATTTCAATACTTTAATGGTAGTGAATCGAGACGGAAAAAAAAATCTAGGGTGTATTGGAGAACTAGTAAGAAGAGATTATTAAGTAGAGTTCTTAGGAGTTAGCTACGTAGTATGCTATTATTACAATTATTATTTATTTAGTAGTTTCTTGTCAAGTTTATATTTCCTTATTTTCGATTTTGTGTCAACCAACGAGTATGTTAGTTTATGTATAAATAGGAGTCAGAGCTCCTTTTGTAATCCATTTAATTTTGTTATCAGACATGACTTCAATCTTGTTTGAGTTGTTATGTTTATCAATTAGAATATGGGTATGATTGATTGAGTCTGGCGAAATCAATGGAAGAAGGGGAATGTGGGATTAAAGCAATGAAATTGCTTAATTAGTAGGGATAATTATATTTAGGTCCCATTTGTCGAGTCAACATTCTTATAAGTCCTATTGACATTTCAACAATATTATAGGTCCTATTCCAACTTTTTAGGAATTTTTTTCACAATTTTACCCTTTTATGACTAATCATCCATAACTTCCTTTAGGAAGTTACATAAGTGGTTGGATTTTTTTTTAATCTTTAAATGATCATAACTTTTGATTCACAAATCTGTTTTTCGCAAAATTACTATTTTTGAAATCTACTCGATGACATCTATCAAACAAGATCCATGAAAGCTATAAAATTCCAAAGAAAAAAATTTACACAAACAGTAAACTTTACTGTATACACTAGAATATGAAATAGTTTTATATATGTGACATTTTCACAAACAGATAGTAACATTTACTGTGGTAATACTACACAGTATATATATATATATATATATATATATATATATATATATCCGGTGGATCCAAACCCTCTTTTTTTTAAATACCTTATATTTAAAGGTTCGTGTTAACGGCATCCAATCTTTACCACCGTTGTTGGAGCTTCAACGACCTTCGTTAGAGCTCCAATTTGAGGTGGGTAAGGGTGGCATGTGGTGCCGCTGGCGCGGACCTTTGAAAATAAGAGACTTTTGAATAAATGGGTTTTGGATCGACCGGAGTGTCGTGGGGTGCCGTTAGCGCGGACCGTTGAAAATAAGATTGGATAAATGGGATCTGGATAGTCTTGAGCACCGATTTGGGATGAGTAGGGGTGGCATTAGTTGCCGGTGGCGCAGATCTTTAAAAATAAAAAACATATTGAATATATATATATAATGTGATAACACAATGCTATTGTTTGTAAAAATTTCATAGATATTAAACTTTTTTGTATACACCAGAAAATGAAATAGCTTTATATCAGTGACATTTTCACAAACAATAACATTTACTGTGTTAATATATTTATGAAATAGTTTTATATATATATAACATTTTCACAAACAGTAACATTTACGGAGTTAATATTACACAATATATACACAACATTTTTACAAACAGTAACATTTACTGAGTTAATATTATAATATATATATACACACACACACACACACACACACACACACGGTAAATCCAAACCACTATTTTTTTCAAAATTACCATATTTTTAAATATTTACGCTAGCGACATTCAATCCCCACCACTACCCACCCCTATTGTCGGAGCTTCAACGACTTTCATCAGAGCTATGATTTGGGTTGGTAGTAGTGGCATAGGGTGCCGCTGGCGTGGACCTCTTAAATTAAGAGAATATTAGATAAATGGGGTTTAGATCCACCGGAGCTCCGATTTGAGGTGAGTAGGGGTGACATTGAGTTAGGTTTATATCTATAATATTTTCGCAAACATTAACATTTACTGTGTTCATATAACACAGTATATATATATATATATATATCCAAACCTCTTTTTTCTGATATTATCTTATTTTTAATAGTCCGCGCCAGCGGCATCTAATCCCCACCACCACCCACCCTCTTTATCGGAGCTCCAACAACCTTTATCAGAGCTCTGATTTGAGGTGGCATGGGATGCCGATGTAACATGTTCACAAAGAGTAACATTTATTATTTGTGAAATTATTACAAATATAAACCTAATCCAATGCTACCCCTACCCACCTCAAACTAGAGCTCCACTGTATCCAAACTCCATTTATCCAATATTCTCTTATTTCCTAAGGTCCGCGCGAGCGGCCCTCCATGTCACCCCTGTGACACCCCGCCAAATAAAATACCGGGTGATCAGTCCTATACCAAATTAAAACAGGAATCCCAGTTGGATCATCCTTAGCATCACTGTCAAAAACTTTTTTTTTAAACTTACTAACCACCTAGTATTCCAAAAGTTGGTGCCAATTTTAACTTTTTAATTAACAAAACAGTACATGCGAAATTAAATATAAACCATTCACACAACTGAATGAAAATAAACTGAATCATTAAATACACAACTTGCCGAATAAAACACCGGCCATCAAATAAAATAATCCAATACAAATATGCAACACCAGAATAAAATAAGTCTGAAACCTGAACTGAAAGTCTGGGAGACATGCCCTAAATAAAACTGAAACTGATACAAGATTCTTACTCTAGGAATGAATGAATGAATGAATGAATGAATGAATGATGCGTCTAATCCAAACTCCTGCTAGCATCCACATATGCCGCAACTCCGTGTCCCTGGAATAGAATATCAATCCTGGCGTCCATGTGGCTGGACACCTAAGGTTTTGAAAATAGTTTTATAGCAAGGTTTAGAACCCAAAACATTTTGAAAATATTTAGCAAGTGGATTAACTGCAGTAATTTAAAATGCATGAATGCGCTTCATATTTAAGTTAGTGTCGCACTCCTTTGTGGACATTCTCACCCCTCCACTATTGTGCACACCTACCGGTTTTCTTAACCCCACTTAGTTGTACTAACCCCGCCCAACTAGTCCTGGTATAACCTTCCCTTGCCATACTACTCTAACCCGAGTATAATAATTCTTGAATTATAAGTTATCTCATAATTAATTTAATTAATTTGTAATACCCCGTATTTTTATGCTATATTAATTTGGGGGATTTATTAAATTTAATGAGAGTGTATTATTTAATAAAAATCCGAAAATTAATTATGTTATAATTATTGACGTGACGTGAGTTAGTAATTATATGAAATTTTATGATATTGATTATAGTAAATGTCACGAGTGAATGAAATGGCAGTTTTGGGAATTTTAGTCGGGATGCGCCCGTGTCGCGTCGGGATTAATTATTAATATATAAAAGTGAATATTTTATAAGTTGTTCGTATGGTCGTTTTGAGTGCGCCAACGCGTCCGGAAGGGTCGAGATAGTCAGAAAAGTGTACCCGGGGGTTTAGTTTGAGTCTCGGGGTGGTTTTAGGCCTAATTAGTGACCCGGGAGGGCATTTTGGTCATCTTACAAAATAGGGTAAGTAAACCCACGAATTTTAGCAGCCTTTATGAGCTGGTTAAGTTATCCTTTTAGGGTTAGAACCTACAAAATCCTAGAACGGCCATTAGAGAAGAGAGGAGAGACCTTTCAAGGAGATTCAAGGCCAAAACACCACCGTTTGCACCGACGTCACCACCAACGCGTAGATCGCGAGGAGGAGAACGCAACCACACCAATACCAGCAGGAAACCGGACCTCTAAAATCCCAGGCAAGTGTTTAACTTGCGTATTTTCGTTGGTGCAATATTCATATTAGTTAGGAATGATTAGGAGTATAATCTATGGAAGAAAACCCCACTTTTTGATAGGAATTTGCATGTAGAAAAGATTAAAACCATATTCAAGAAGTCTTATATGATGTAGATGATTAACCCACGAATTTTGATGATTATGTAGAAGGAAATTGTGGAGAAAAATTGATTAGAATAGAAGTTAAGAAAACTTAGGGTTCTTGATGATTAGATGATATTTTAGGTTGTTTAATCATGTTTAATGATGGTTATACGCATGCTTAACGTTAGAAACATCTGGTAATATGTTATTATGTTTGTGGTATAAGTTTTGGGACGATTAGGGTTGGAAAATATGAATTTGAATGAAGAATTTTGGTGAAACCCGCAACTGCAATTCTACAGAATTTTCGCAGACCTGCTTGATCGATCGATCGACCCTAGAGCGTCGATCGATCGAAGGTTCGATCGATCGAGCCCCAGCCGTCGATCGATCGACCCTTCCTGGCAGCCTCTTATTTCCCCATGTTTAATTAGTTGAATTAATTTATCATGGAATAATCCTTGGGCATATTAAATAAAATGTTTTGGGATATAGGAGAGACCAGTAGGACATATGATTAAGTGTTGAGAACTTTATTATGAAATGATTATTGTGTTTTAGGGATAATTAATTAAGGAATGACGAACTACGTATTTCAAGTGAGGGATTATGACGAATACCTACGATAGTGAATAAATGTCTACCTACTGAATTTGTTACTTGGATGGATAGAACCCATGAGTGTTCCATAACTAGTGAGAAAACCCTTCGAGTTAAGGTTAGAGACGAAACCTTATGCGTAATACTAATAATGTGAAATTAAGGATAAATGTTGTAATTATGGGTAACGAGAGTGACCTATATTAATATGATGAAAGTAGTATATTTATATGATTGTGTGTGCATATATTATATACATGTGAAAAACGTACCCGCGCTACTTGCTATCCCTGAGGTTACCGCGCTCGGACGGTCTTATCCTGTCTTGCCTTACGGGGGATATTGATTCGTACCCTATAAGATAGGAATCCTAGGTACAAGCTATCGAATCGGTAGTCACGGTCCTAAGAGACGCGAGGGTATGTGCCGACCTCTTGGACTTGGAAACTATACTTCGCCTCAATATTGTTTGTGTTTGTATTGATACAGTTCGAGAGTGATTCCGAACTTGTATTTCCCTTAGTATGATTGATACGGGGATTGGATAGTAGAGTATGCCCGCACCATAATTTTTATGTGGGGTGCCATTAGAATATATATATTACACGAGTATTTAATATATATATGAAGTTCTGAAACTTGGAACTACCTACTGTGATTTGGTAAGTAAGTCATGTTTGATGAATCAGATTGGAAATACTTGTTTTATGAGAGTATAATATGACACTGGGAAACTTTATAAATTAATGAAGCTAAAACGAGAGTTGTGCTACACTTTGAAAGTACCCTTTTCACACGTTGACATTGTTCGGGTTTTTTAAACTTATGAGTAAGTTAAGATAAATTAAATTATTGGGAAGGTTAGTATGATAATATGTTAAGTTAAACCATTTGGGGAAGGTTAGTACGATAGGCGTGCACACTAGAAGAGAGGTGAGAATTTCTCAAGAGAGTGTCGAACTAATATGTTATTGCATTGGCCTGTATAAATTTAAATACTTGCTAAACTAATTTTAATCATACACACTTTAGGGCTCTGACCCGTTTTATCTCTCCCTCTCCCCCTTGTATATATATATATGTATGTATTTCAGGTGCCCAGCCACAGGGGCGTCTTGCTTAGGATCTTTTGGAAGGAACGCGCTGCAGCCTAGGTGGGAGTTGCAGGTCTTTTGATTAGATGACTTCGTTCATTCAGATCCACTCCTAGCATTTTCATTCAGATGGGCATGTGTAGCCCTTTCCATTATTTCTTTATGTTGGGACATTGTTATTTCAGTTATTTCCTAGTTCGTTATTTTGGGATTTTGTTCAGGTCGGATGTATTACTTTATTTTCTCGCATGTTGACATTCGTTGATGAATGTTTTATATATTGGATTCTTTCGTTCCAGTTTATTGTGGTGTGAATCTTATTCATTGAGCTTTGTTAATAATTTAAACAAATCTTTTCTTTAAATAAAATTTGGAAGTTAATGTTAAAAATTGGTTTTGGCACTTAGCTTAATTATTTAGGGTGTTTAATTGGAAAGTTTCTTTTTACGATTGTGATGCTAAGAATGAACCAAACTGTTCACCTTGATTTAATTTAATAAAGGAGTGATCGCCCGGTATTTAATTAGGCGGGGTGTCACATAATTCCTCTTAATTAGTAGCATATAACCGTATCACAAGTTATATAAAGTAAATTCATCTCACACTGTATTATTCTCACAATTGAATAACTTAATTAATTTTCTCATTAATTAACAACATATAACTGTAACCCAAGTTATATAAGGTAAATACATCACACACTGTATTTTTACCTACATATAATATTTACTACCATATTATATGTACCTTTACTAACATCCACACAAATATCATACGTGTATCCATCCTTCCGAGTATACCCTCACCGGATGATTCACTCTAAAATGCCATCTCACTAGGTGTGCTCACAACACCTAGTTTCCCCAAGTTGGAATTGCTCACCAACTTGGACCAAATTATAAACGAAGTGGAGGCGGTCATATTCCTTCCCTGAAAGTGAGATAAATCCCTCACCAATATATACCGGATGCTATGACCTGGGGATATACTCTCCCTACTCCTCAAGATAGGGGATTTACCCACATCGCGCAACCTCCCTTGATAGCATTAGAGTATAAAAATTAAATTAATATCTAATCGCTGATATTTAATATCACACACAATATATACACGTATATATATACTATCACTACACCGTATATATATATATATATATAGATATATATATATATATATCATAAACCCCGGCTTTACCGTGTACTAAAAATCCCGTACACTGCCTGTAGTTTCTTGAGTCTGTGGCCCGACTCAACGTAATTAATTTTTTCACTTAATAATTTATCATCTTCCCGAGTCTATGGTCCGACTCTAATATATTTCATTCACACCTCAATTTATAAAATACTTTCCCCAAGTCTATGGTCCGACTCTAATTAAATTAATTAACACATTTATTAATTTAATACCTTCCCGAGTCTATCACCCGACTCTAATTAAATTAACTAACACACATATTAATTTAATACCTCCCCGAGTCTATCATCCGACTCTAATTAAATTAATTAACACACCTATTAATTAAATACCTCCCCGAGTCTAACGTCCGACTCTAATTAAATTAATTATCACATTTATTAATTTAATCATACTCGAGTCTACAATCCGACTCTAATTAAATTAATTATACACATTAATTAATCAACACCAATCCAAGTCTGTGGTCTGACTTTAATATAATTAATTTACACATTAATTAACTAACACAAATCTGAGTCTGTGGTCCGACTCTAATTAAATTAATTTACACACTTATTAATTTAATAAATTGGTGTCACCCCACCATTTTCCCCGGACTGGCTCACTTGGCCCATACATTAATATTTTTCGAGTCTATATTCCGACTCCAATTTAATTACTCTCTCTTCATAATTAATTTAATACTTTGGTTTCACCTAACCAACATACCCGAACTCGCTCACTTGGTCCATTTTACATCTCATAATTTTGTCCCTACATATTCGCCCATAATGTGTCACACATTCATCTCCATAATTTCCCCAATTATATTTACCTATAATTATTAGCATACCCGGACTCACCCACTTGGTCCATAATTAAATATTTAACCTAAATTCCTTTAATAATGTAGTGCCACCCAACTACAATACCCGAATATTATTCCTCGGCCCAAATATCAACAATTATGAATTATTTCTCCAAATTCGTTCATCTCATGACATACCGTTCACACCCTCCTAAACCCAATTATATCACCCTATAATTGTTAAGGAAATATGTGTCCCATATAAATTTATCACTAAATAAAAGTAAGGGATTAAAATTTAAATAAAATCCTCATTATAAACAAACTGGCCGAACTGTCAAATTCCTGGGACCCTCGATCGATCGAGTCCCCTGGGTCGATCGATCGATCGAGCAGGTGGTTGTCTTCCTCGTCTTGTTGTTTCAGCCATGGCCGAATTTTCAAGGTTTTACCTCTCCATTTTCCAACCTTAAATGATGATTTTTAACCAATCAATTACTCCCAAAACAAGTCTCAATCTTTTATAACTGTTTTAGCATTC